>CM053792.1:885369952-887769952 GCA_028749045.1 Cupressus sempervirens | reverse complement strand
TGCTTATGAAGATATACTCAATAGAGGAATTAGATAAATTAAATGACTAGATAGAGAAGATATCTTCTGGAAATAAATTTATGGAAGGAGTCCATGAAGGTATTCAACAAATAAAGAATAAGGCTTAAGAGAAATGTTTGAAGTAGATATATACTACAAGTCTAGTAGCCCTCATATTTTTGAAGATGAGACAAGGAGTAAGCTTTCATCAGTGAAAATAGTAGTTCAAAAATTTAGGGATACATTTGAAAATTCTTTTCTAGAAGATGATGTAAGACAACCAATCAAAACAAAAGAAGCATTGTTAGAACTAGATTCTAAGCTTGAGGATTTTGTCGATACAAGAATAGAGGTGAGAAACTACTGGCAAGTAGTTAGAAATAAGTATGTTTCATTATATTTATTGGAGGCCAATGAAGTAGTGAAGATAATAGAGAAATTCAAAAGCAATCATCCATACATCATTTTGGTATGAAGGGGAAGGAAACCCAGATGTTGGAAATCAAGATAAGGCACTTAGAAGATTTTTTTGAATTTTTTGGTCCTATCACCAAGGTGTGCTTTTTAGAGGTGCACTTTTTGAAGGTGTTCTTTTCTTACAGGTATGCTAAGAATTTTGAAGAAATAGTGCACCAATAGGTAACTACTAGTTATTTTAGAGTATTACATGCATCAAAAATACATTTTGATGGTAGTTCAACTCCCGAACACACCTAAAGAAGGTTGAGATTCCAATTTTAGAGATTTTAGTGACTTTTTCATCTTCTCATGGCTTCTTTATGTTAGAAATAGTGAATATTAAGAGGTGGGGGGTGAATCAGTCTTCTACAAACTTTTGTCACCAAATGGATATTATTAAATACTTTGAACCATGCATAAGAAAGAAAACAAGTAATATTGAATAGTAGTAATAATAATGCATAAAGAGAACTCCTAACACCATATTTTGTTAACTAGGAAAACCCTTTCAAAGGGAAAACCCCAGTGGAGATGATACTCGCTAGAGAATATACTAATATATAAGTTGCTTGTTAGAGGATGGACCCTATTATGAGTCAATGAGAAAATTCAGTATAGAGAGTCCCTAGTAGGAGACTTTGAATCCCTCTTAGAAGATTCCAACCCTATTAGGAGTTGTAGCACAGTAGATGAAAGAAGATCTCACTACCCAAACATGCACTTCCAATTACAAGAAGAGCTCACTACCCAAAAAAGTAATAATTAGTCCTTAGGTATATAGGTGTTGTAACTTCTTTCTTGACTAATCTATTACTTCAACTTGATCTATTGATCACAAAATTAGGTTCTCAAAAACTTTGCATATATTGCTTCATAAAAGCTTCGCATATCACTTATTACAAATACAGTTGCACTCTTTTTTTTGCATAATGTCCTTTGCATAAATACCGTGCCTTTTAAAAAAAATTGCTCCTAGGTCAGCTAATACCATAAGATACTTTTTCAGCTTAGAATAAACATCTAGGATGTCTGCCCTAGTTGGTCAAGTAATTATTTTCTAGAAGAAATAATTCCTTTACCTTTAATTTTGCTATTCTGTTCCACTAGTAAAATGAAAATATATCTTTTTTGTACTATCTATACTAATGTCTAAGGTTATATACATCATCATCAACATGTATACTATCTCCATCTAACTTTTCTAGTCATAATATGATGTTGGAAACATTTTACATATAAAACAATGTATTGTTGTAAACCAATTTCATAGTAAACCAGTTTCATGCTTAGACAATTTTCCGAGTACCAAAAGCTAAGTATCTTTATTTTTGAGGATTACCGCAAGTATTTACATCATCTATTTCCATTAATGATAACAATTACATCACTAAATATATCCAATTTTCAGTAATCGCCCCCTTTGGCATTCATGGCAACAAAGTAAGGAAAATTGGCTAAGTGACAAAACCTCAACAAAAAACTTACAATAGCTATCATCTATTACATTTCATATTCAAAATACTCAATTACTTAATTTCTCCCCCTTTAAATATGATTGCTACATACATAATTTACTATACAATTTTTTTATACAACTTCTTCCCCTTTGACATCAATGACAAAGTTCAGAAACCAAAAAAAAAACTATCAAAAAAAGTTGTCTGATTGCTGCAACACACTATCTTGCTACCTTAAGCTATTAAAATCTTCATACAGTCATCAAAATTTTCCTTTAAACTATCCATACCTTTCTTGCATGTATCCTTTACTTCTTCAATAGTAGTTAGCATTGCACATAAGGCATATGATGTAATATCAACTACATTAAGGTCAGAGTAGGTGAAGTTTTCATAAATGTCTTTAGCTTTGACACATTCTTCCAATTATCTTTCAATGGCTGATATCTTCTAAGCAATAGACTCTTTGAATTTTGATAGACTATTCACAATTAGATTTTTTTTATATTCTAGTTTCTTGATGTCAGAGTGTACAGTGGCAACTTGTCCTTCCAAATCATCAATTCTGTAAGAGGGTTGTTGTACATAATTGGTTAGAGCTTCCAACTCACTTAGCTTTCCTTGAATATTTTTATCCACATCTTTGGTCAACATATGATATAAAGTATATTTGATGTAAAATACATTGCCAACTTGTTGACATATTCATAGTTCCTCAATATAAGTATCAAGAATTAGCAAATCATTTTGAATGTTTTGACAAATGGTGCTAATAAGATTAGCATCATGCAAAATTTGAGCCTTGGACTCAGCAACATTCAATAATTTTGTCAACTCATCATCAAACAATTTCACAATTGCTTGTGTCCTATGTTCGAGGACTACTTCTATTTTTTTAGCTATTAGGCTGCTATGAAATCTATCAGTCACCTCCATTAGTACTCTCTGTAGACTTTTCACCTTTTTATTCTTCTCAAAAAAAAATTGCCAATGACGAGATCAAGTTAGATTGATTGTCGTCATTGTTGAGTTGTCATTTTGCACAATGCTTAATAGCAGGAATCCTTTTGAACTCCTCTCTTCAAAAGCTAATCTAGGATCAACTCTAAGGTTCCAAGTGTTCTTATGACCTACTGGAATTTTCTCAGTTGAAGATAAATGTGAGTGTTCATGAGGAGACCTTTTGCTGGTTCAAACAATTCAGATAAGATGTAGAATATGCCTGCTATTTCAAAAGAATAAAACACACAAAAAGAAATATATTTTTTGTATTTTTTTTTTTTTTTAATGAATGCAATCTACCAATGCAACTATATGAATTCCTAGATTAATTAATTATTTCTAAAAGCAAATAACGAAGATAGGGTAATAAGAAGTTTCAACAAATAACGTGAAAGTAAACTCCTAATGGACATAAGCCATGGAAGCAACACGTTTGCAAGTTAAGCCTTTGAAAAGATCAGTGGGTAACCAATGAAAATAGGAGTAGTACTTCCTTAATTCCACTGATGCAATCGTCAATGGAAATTCAGTAACTGTAAGATGTTTCACTTTTCATCAAATTACAAGGCCACAGAAAGTGTGCTCATTCGAGAAAAAAAGCTATGCAGGAAAAATATGATGATCTCTTCTCAAACTAAGTATGTTAGTAGAATTTTTAGACCCACATAAAATACCATAATTAAAATATCACACAACAAAAATAATGAAATAAAACTATTGGCTAAATTACATTCCATGAACATACATCCACAAAATATAACACACTTAGGCAAGAATCACTACACTCCAAATGCGAGCACCAATAGAATATATTTTTGCATCAAAATAATGGCATCCTAGAATACATATTACATTCCCCAATTTATATAAAATCTTCTCCTCAATTTGTGTTGAGAGTGAGAAATATCTTTATGCAAACATATGCTTCTATACTAATAAAACAAATCTATTTATGCACAAACTAACTCTCTAACTAGTTCTTAGTAGGACTCCATCGATATTTATATCATTAAATGGATGCATGAGCCTTTACATTTCTTATAACAAAGAAATCATGAGAAAATAAGAAGAAGAAAGCCTTTAGATGATGTGGGAGTGTCTGGAAGTGCCAAAATTAGAAGCTCTATCTTCACTAAGTATATGTAGGAGTTAAACTATTGTCAAAATGTGTTTTTGATGCATGGAAAGCTCAAAAATTAAAACTATCAATTAATTGTTGGCACACCTTTGACTTCTTCAAAAACCTCCAAGGCAACTATGAAAAAGCATGCCACAAAAGCAGTGCACCTGGTGCACTTGCACAACTTGGAAGCAAGTTCAAAATTGCAAAATTTCACCAAGTTTCAAAATTGAAATTTTGGCCTCTGGGCTTTGTTCTCCTTTATACTAGATCTATATCATGATATTTTCCCTTGAATTTCTCAATAATCTCAGTGACTTGAGCTGCATCTAGAAAACTCTAAGTTGTCCTTCAATTTTTGCCTATAGTTGCCTACCTCGGTGCAAGTCTCTGCAAAATCTCTAAGTTTTACATCTAAATCTAACAATGCTTCTTCCATTCTAAATGCTTATCTGATGTCATCATCATTAGAAGCTTCTTCAAAAGTCTTCCAAAATTTCTCAACTACTATCTCTATAGTGATCAATTTTCCCCTTGAATCATCTTTAAAAATGTCTAAACACACATCACTATAATGTTTCTTTGCCTCCAAAATTTTTTCTTGGGTTTGATCCTTGAGCTTATAAATCTTCGTACATAATGTTTCCATTACTTTATTACCATGTGAAATCTTCTCTATCCAATCATTAACCTTATCTAACTCTTTTGTTGTATACACCTCCATTAACATCCGATACCTTTGGTCTTTGATTGCCTATAGTGCTTACAAGTCCTTTCCCCAAGTATGTACTGTGTCCATCAAACTAGAATTATAAATCAAAATGGCTATTAACTTATTCACATCATCTTTCATATGGTGTAGTAGCTTAAGTCTTCTCTGTATGATTTGTACACCCTTTTCTTCAAAAATTTCTCACCATTACTGAGAAGCTTTCAAAAATGGGTGTAGTTGTATTGTCGCCTAATCCCTTTTCTCCAATGCCGCATTCAAAGTTTCCTTAAAAATTTTAGGATCTATGGGACCAAAAACTTCATTTAAATATCCCTTTATGATCTCATTCTATCTCCAAAGTGCTATCAATTCTGCCTCATCCTGTTCTAAGTGCTTAAACATTTCTTTAATTATAGTTGTCACCATCAACTTAGTAGTGTCCAATGTGGGTTTCCCAAGCATAACCTCCCTTACTTGATAATCTATTGGAGTTAATTCCTCAACATCTACATGTGGAGGAGGGATAGCAACATGTGTAAAAAAATCTTGGTTCTAATCACTCATGATAAAGACCAATGCTCATGCATCCTTTGGTGGTGACTCAAGTTTCCTGAGAACTTCAGTCAATTCTATCCTATCCTCTTCCTCAATAGTGAATTGTTGTCTCTTCTTTCTAATCACCTCTTTCCTCAGCCATATTGGGATATACTCCATCAAATATTTTCCTTTTGAAGATGAAGGATTTTGCTCTACTATGCTCTTCCTTTTATCACTCCTCTCCAAAGTCTTCTCCTTCTGTGAGAGTTCCTCACTGAGAGTCTCTATCTCCATGGGGTCTACAATTCTCACCTCTATGTCTTTGTAAGTTTTTTGTGGTTGCTCACTTATTTTTTTGTCCTCTAACACTTCATAGAGAAATAGTTGTTGTGGCTCTTCCTGCTATTCTTCTTGAACCTATTCTTCTTCATTGTTTGGAGGAAGAGGAGTAGTTGATACTTTATATATCCCAGAACATGAGTTTTCTAAAGAAAAAGAGTATATTTTGAAAGGTAATCGATAATCTAGACTCACTTGCACTCAGGCTGAGGAAATGGCCACTTTGATATCCTCAAATGATTTCTTAATCTTCGAAACCCTTTTTATTTTTGCCCCTTTTTTGAGTAAATCATTTAGGGGGCATACTATCTCTACAAATATACTTATGAATTTTTGCACAAAATTTATCTTTTTGAAGAAAGACTTAAGTTCTTTTTGACTGTGAGGAAGAAATAACTTCATAATGGCTTCAATTCTATCAAGATCAATGGAGATTCCAACTTTAGAGATGATATGACCTAGGAGTTTCCTTTAGTAACCCCAAATGAACATTTCTTAGGATTGAGTGATATGCCATATTTATGACATCTATTGAATACCATTCTTAAATCAGCAATATGAGTGCTTTGATCCTTTGAAAAAATGGTTAATTCATCCATGTAGATGGCTATACACTTGTTTATCAATTTCTTAAAAGATTCATCCATGGCTTGTTGAAATGTAGCCCCTACATTAACCAGACCAAAATGCATTCTTTTGTAAGAAAAAGCTCCCCATTTAGTCATGAAGGTCATATTTAGCCTATGCTCTTCATTGACCATTAGTTGATTATATCCCAAATATCAATTCAAATATCTATCTAAAAAAGACATCATCTTTGAACCATTTATAATTTGTAAAACCTCATCTAATGAAGGCAAAGGGTAATTGTCTTTTTGACATGCCAAGTTCAATTTATGAAAATCCATGCACAGACGAATCTCTCTAGTATTTTTTCACAAAGGAACCAAATTAGACACCAATGTAGAATGGAAAATGGGGAATATGATCTTGGCATCAAATTGCTTCATAACTTTTTTCATTATCAGCAGCTCAATGATACGATTAACAGGTCTTTGCCCTTTATAGAAAGGCTTTGCATTTGGCTTCAATGGAATATCATGCATGATAATCTTAGGATCATATGTTTTGAGCTCTTCAGAGCTCCAAGAAATGACATCCTTATACTTAATAAGTAATTTGAGCATATCTTCCCTTTCTTGTGCATTGCATGCCTTTCTAATCCTTACCATTCTAGGATCTCCATCAGTAACCAAAATAGTATGAATCACATTCTTTGATCCCCTTTTCTTGGACCATCCTTTTGTTAAGTGTTGATTCATCATGATCAAAAATATGTTCCAATTCAACCATTTTCTTAGGAATAGTGTTGGTTTTTAAGTTTAGGATCCCATATTCATCTTCAAGTTCATCTTCCTCAAGTTTGTCATCTAGAGTGTCATCAATATCTTGCCCTTTAAAGTGGCCTTTACACATGATAAATATGAGTATTTGTTGATCATCTTGAAAGACTTGGAAGTTTGTAATGTTATCTAGGTTAGATTGAGCAACAACCAATTCAACTAAAAATCTTTTTAGTTTTGTTCTTTCAAATGGTTGTAATGTGCTAGCTGAAATAGCAATAACATCTACTACCATGTTTTTTCTCCTTGGAATTGACTTTATATTAAAAGCTTCAAAATCATCCATTAAATCCCATACTATTTTCTATAAGCAAGCAACCTCTTATCACTACAAGAGTATACTGATTTCACTTTTTATATAATCGACTAAGAATTTTCTTCAACTATAAGAGTTGTGATTCCTTTCTCTAGTACAAAAAGATGTCCTCGGATCAATACTTTGTACTCTGCAACATTATTAGTACATCTAAATTATAATCAATATGCTGCATAAAAAGACTAGCTATTGGGTTGATCAACTCAATGCCTATGCTAGCTCCTAATTTTCATTTGGAACCATCAAAGTGAAGTGTCTATATTGGATCTTCTTTGGGTTTTCTAACCTTATACTTGCTTATCCTTAGTTTTTCTTTCATTTGGGCCTAAAAGTATTGTTTCTTAGGGATTCATTGTAGTATTTTGTAGGGTGGACTTGATAATTTTCTATCATTAGTCCTTGATACTAGAATTATATGTTTTTCTTGTTTGTCCTAAATTTCCCCTATTAAATTTTTAGATTTCATCCACTTTTGGTATATGATGGATGACTATTGAAGTCCTTCCTTGACCTTTCATGTATCATCTTCTTCTTTGAATTTTGATCATTCCTAGTGGAGGATAACACAAACCCCCACCATTTGAAGTGGTATCACTGTATGATGCATTTAGATCTTCCATTTCCTCTTCAATCTTTTCCATAGATTCATATATTTTTATCAAATTTTGATTTTCTATAGGTTCATCTTTTAGAATTTTACCACTCTTTAGTCCAATCATTTGCATTAATACCTTAGCAATTTCTTCTTGGCACAATGAACACTTGAACTCTAAATGGATAACTTTATGCAATTGGAAAACTCCTGGGAGAAATGGGATAATGGGGTCAGCTTCTTCTCCTAGAAATTTTAAATTAGCCATCATGCTATCTATGAATTGTGTCATGATCTCCTCATTTAGGATTGTAATATTTGATCTTTTATTTTGAATATCAAACATTTTGGTTGGAAATGTATCAAATGCCATCACTTTGTAAGAGCCCAAATTTGATTGCAAGAATGCCACCTCGTTCAAGGAATTTTATTTTGTAATCATTTTTTTAAATCTTTGGCTCTAGTTCTGTCTTGATTTGATTGTTTGATCCTTTCCATGGTAACCATAACTGAGTAAAATCTATAGAAAACCATCCTCTCAGGCAATTTTTCCATTCACTACTTAGTATTAGTCTATATATTTCAAGAATATCAACCACATGTATATTGATGATGTCTTGAATTTGGGGGTCAACTATCAACTATATCCAAACATCTTTCAACACACCAATGCTTATCAACTCTATTTTATATAATTGTATTACTATGTGATTGGAAGGCTGAGGAGTGACTCCCAACCTTTGTGCTATCAATAGTGGCATAAAATTACAAGAGGCTCCCAAATAAATTAGTCAATTATGAAGATTCTTCCCATATATCCTAATGCTAAGTAGAAATAGGGGCACCTCAACCTTGTCTTTAAACATAGTTGGCATCGCCTTTGAAGCATTGAATTTTTGAGCATACTGTCTTTTGAGGAATAGTATTCATATTATGGGGTAACTTTGTATGATCAAGAGTTTTCATTAATGTCTCAAGTTGATGGGGACAATTTTTCAACATGTCAAACATAGACATATTGGCCTTTGTTTGCTTCAAATCTTCCAATGCATTGTACTTTTTAGTAGACTAGGTGGGATTTTTCAAGATTGTTAGCACATTCCCTTGATTTTGATTTTTTTGCCCCCTATATGGGGGTATAATTGGTATTACTCACTCTTGGATTAGGAGGATTTGGTTGTAATGCAGGAGGAATCTCATTTGTCATGGGTTCTTTTCTACTTTGCAGATTGTAAGTATTTTGATTGTCATTGTGAAAAGAAAACATTTCTTCAGGCTGAATGTCTAGTTCCTAACTAAATAAAAAAGAGAATTCTTCATTGGCTAGTTGTTCCACCTATTTTTTTTGTGTATAATCATAAGATTCTAGTAGCATAACATTGAATTGTACAGGAGGGACATTGTCATTCACTTGTGAATTCTAATTCATCTCTTGATTTCCATTGTAATATGAACCATCATTACTGGGTGCATTTTGACCATCATCATAATGTTTGATTTCCACATACTGAAAATTACTATTATTGTTATCTGAAGGAATCCTTCCATTATTTGGATGAGTGTTCCATTGTTGATTCTATCTTTGGAAGCCATTGTTATGATCAGGAGGATTGAAACTATTTCCTCCATTATTGTTTCTTGCATTCTTGTTTCCACTAAAATTCCTATTGTAGTTCTGGGCATAGTTGTTGGTGTAAGGACCAACATTGTTTCTTTGAAAGTTTTTATTCTATCCTTGTGACAACCTTAAGTTATTCAACTCATTGTTCATTTGTGACATGGTCTTCTTTATTTGACCAAACATGGAGGTAAAACTATTGTTTGCCTAAGTGGAATATGCTACCTTTTCTCAAAGAAAGTAGCTTTTGGAGGCTTTAATCTTGGATATGTTTTAGTCAAGTTTTGTGGAGTGGGTACCTTCTATAATGGAATGAGATTCATATGTATGAATTGGCTAGGCATCACAAGTGCTCCAATAGGATATGCTAGCATCATTGCAATAGCTTGAGTTGGAAGCATCAATCCTCCTCCATTAGGATTGGCTTGCTTAGTGAAGGTAATCACTTCTACAAATACTTTTCCCAATGTGTTAATATTTGTTGCAAGAAGTCTTCTTAAAAAGATAGTAGTAAGATGGTCCATAGCATTTAGATAAATCTGAATAGCAACTTCAACTGGTATAGTGTATGGTCCTTCCAACTTGCGGTATGCCATATGAAAGTGATGGTTGAAGTGTGAAACTATCTCAGTTGAGTCCCTTTTGATTTATATGAACTATTGATGTATCATAGTTAGGTTGATGAAGGATTTGAATTGTTCCAAGAATAATTTCTTGAAAGTATTTCAGTCTCCAATACATCCAGGTGGCAAATTAACATAGAAATTAAAGGAAAATTCCCCCAAAGAGTAAGGGAATAAGAAAACATCCACATTAGCAATATCCTTTTAGTTGCAAATTTCCTTGAATACCTTGATGTGATCTTCAGTAGTTCAAGTCTCTCCATAGCTGAACCTTGGGCAAAAAATCTTAGGATTCTTAGGAAGAATCCTTGAGTACACCATCAAGTTGATTGGTGAGTCTACAACATTTGAAAAAGGCCATTGGAGGATTTAGTGGAATAAAAGGTTGTTTTTATGCAAGTGTAATTGAAGAAGATGATGAAATGTTGGATGGATGTGGTAGAATATGAGGTATTCCTTTATCACTACAGGGCTTGCAAAAATGTCTAAGTTCGAGGAACTTGCATGTACTAGGTGAAGATCTTAAAGCTCATTGAAATGGGGATGATGGATCACAATCCTTCAATTTGCATGAATTCTAGAAAAAGTGCAAAAGTACACTTTCTCAAAAATATTGCACATCTTGGAAGACAGTGCACCCACACACCTTGGAAGCTCGCAAGCTCAAAAAAAAATTTGAACTTGTAAAAAAATGTAGAATTTTGAAATCTCAAGTTTTTGTCTTCTATTCCAAAAGTTAAGGGGCCCTCCTTCTAGTGCCACATCTATTGAGCTATCATTTTGCATGATGTTGAATAATAGGAATCCTTTCAAACTCCTTTCTTGTAAAGCTAATCTCGGATCAACTCCAAGGTTCTAGGCAATCTTGTGACCTACTAGAATCCACTCAATTGAAGATAAATGTGAGTGTTCATGAGGAGGCCTTTGCTAGTTTGAACAATTTGGATAAGATGTAGAATCTGCTTGCTATTTCAAAAGAATAAAACATACAAAAAGAAATAAGAAATATATTTTTTATATTTTTTTGTTTTTTAATGAATGCAATCTAACAATGCAACTACATGAGTTCTTAAAGTAACCAATTGTTTGTAAAAGCAAATAATGAAGATATGATAACAAGAAGTTTAGGAAAATAACATGAAAGTAAAATTCTAATGGACATAAGCCATGAAAACAACCCATTTGCGAGTTAAGCCTTTGAAAAGATTGATGGGTAACCAATGAAAATAGGAGCAACACTTTTTTAATTCCACTAATGCAATCGTCGATGGGAACTCACTAACCATAAGATGTTTCACTTTTCATAAAATTTCAAGGCCATGGAAAGTGCACTCATGCAAGAAAAAAAGATATGCAAGAACAATATGATGATCTCTTCTCCGACTAAATACATCAGAGGAGTTTGTAGACCCATAGAAAACAACAAAATTAAAAGATTGCAAAACCAAAACAACACAATAAAACTATTGGCTCAATTACATTTCGTGAACATACATCCACAAAATACAACACACTTAAACAAGAGTCACTACACTCCAAATGTGAGCGCCAATAGTATATATTATTGCATCAAAATAATGGTAGCTTGGAATACATATTACATTCCTCAATTTCTATTGAGAGTGAGAGATATCTTTATGAAAATAAATGCTTCTAAACTAATAAAACAAATCTATTATGTACAAACTAACTCTCTAACTGGTACTTAGTAGGACTCCATCAATATTTATATTATTAAATGGATGCATGAGCCTTTACATGTCTTAAAACAAAGAAAGCATGAGAAAATAAGAAGAAGAAAGCCTTTAGATGATGTGAGAGTGTTTGGAAGTGCCAAAAATAGAATCTCTATGTTCGCTAGGTGTCTATAGGAGTTAAACTATCGTCAAAATGTGTTTCTAATTCATGAAAAGCTCTAAATTTAGACCTAGTAGTTGACTATCAGTCCACCTCTAACTTCTTCAAAAAAATTTGGTGCAATTATGAAAAAACACAATTCAGAAGTAGCGCACTTGGTGCACTTGCGCACCTTAGAAGTAGGTTTAAAAAATGTAAAATTGAAATTTTGGCTTGTCAATATTGTTCCCCTTTATATTAGAGCTATATCTAGGTATTTTCCCTTGAATTTCTCAATAATCTCAATGACTTGAACTGCATCTAGAAAATCTAAGGCTTCATACTTCTCCTTCACTTTTTGCCTATATTTACCTACCTCAATGTGCGTCTCTACAAAGTCTCTAAGTTTTACATCTAAATCTAACAATGCCTCTTCCATTTTGAATGCTTGTTTGATGTCATCATCATTAGAAGCTTCTTCAAAGTCTTCCAAAATTTCTCAACTACTACCTCTACAGCTATCAATTTGTCCCTTGAATCATCTTCAAAAATGTCTAAACATGCATCACTATAATGTTTCTCTAACTCCAAAATTTTCTCTTGGGTTTTATCCTTGAGCTTATGAATCTTCGCATGTAATGTTTCCATTACTTTATTACCATCTGAAATCATCTCTATCCAGTCATCAATCTTATCTAACTCTTCCACTATATACACATCCATTAACATTTGATACATTTAGCCTTTAACTACTTGTAGTGCCTACAAGTTCTTGGCCTAGGTATGTACTTCATCCATCAAACCAAAATCTTGATTGAAAATGGCCACTAACTTATTTGCATTATCTTTCATATGGTGTAGCAACTTAAGATTGCCTTGTATAATCTATACACCCTTTTCTTCAAAACTTTCTCACCATTGTTGACAAGCTTTCAAAAATGGGTCTAGCTATATTGTCCCCTTATCCCATTTCTCCAATGGCACATACAATGTTTCCTTGGGATTTTTAGGATCTAGGGGACCAATAACTTCATTTAGACATCCTTTTATGATCTCATTCTATCTCTAAAGTGTTATCAATTCTACATCATCCTATTCTAAGTGCCTAAACACTTTTAAAATTCTAGTTGTCACCATCAACTTAGTAGTGCCCAATGTGGGTTTCCCAACCATAACCTCCCTTACTTGATAATCTTTTCCCTCAAAATCTACATGTAGAAGAGGGATAGAAACATGTGCAAACAAATCTTGGTTCTTTAATCAATTCTATCCTATCCTATCCATAGTAGTGAATTATTGCCTCTTTTTTCTAATCACCTCTTTCCTCAACCATCTTGGGATATGCTCCATCAGATATTTTTCTTTTGAAGACAAAGGAGTTTTCTCTACTATGGTCTTCCCCTGATCACTCCTCTTTGAAGTCTTCTCCTTCTATGAGAGATCCACATAGGGAGTCTCTATATCTATGGAGTCCACAATTCTCACCTATGTGTCTTGGGAAGTTTGTTGAGGTTTCTCACTTATTTTTCCTTCCTTCAACACTTCATTGGCAAATACATGTTGTGGCTCTTCCTCTTGTTTTGCTTGAACTTGTTCTTCTTCATTATTTGGAGGAAGAGGAGTAGCTGATCCTTTATCTATGAAAAATGTAACATGAATGGATGATAGTGGAGTTGTTTTGAGTCCTTATGGCTCAAGTGGAAACTAAATCCAATACTCCTATTGAGGTTGATTAGTTGGACTATTCCTTATTTTTTATCCCACCAATTTAGTGCCAACTAGCATAAAATCAAAATTTGACATCTAAAAGAAATTAGTTCCTTTGCCCTCTTGCTCATCAATCCATTTTTGCATTTCATCTTCTGATGTAGTGCACTAAATAGGTTGTTTAAGAATCAATGGCAGTGTAGTTATGGAGCTACTTCTCTATTCCAAGTCTACAGCTCTTGCAAGATGAGTCCTCTAGTTTAAAGGAAGATTATCCTCCTCATCCTCTTCTTCTTCTCCTTCTAAGAAAACTTCTAGGACTGATGGGAAAGGAATAACTCTTCTAATCACCTTTTCTCTCCTTTTGACTAGAGCTTTAATCTTTCATCTTTTAATAGAAGATGGGGAGACTTGTACATTTTTTTGAGGTGGAGATGCCTCTTGTATTTCTATTTCATCTCCTCCTTGCCCTTATTTAATTTGTGGTACTTGAGGTTTGTCCTAGTTCTATATAGCTTCAACATTCTCTGACCCTTATAGATTTTCTACCCCTATTTATAGAGGTGCTTGAGTTTCTTCCTTTTCTAGCTTGACTTGTTGAGAAGAAGTTATCTTCCTCTTCCCTTTACCTTTTTTAGCCTTATATTATCCAACTTCTCTATCAAGTTGGTGCACTATTTCTAGCCTTACTAGGGACTGAGTTGTAAATGTAGGCACTATAATCTTAGTTCCTCAACCTCTTGCTAGGTAGGCTGTAGCATGGAAGACTACCCCTTGAGGGATTGGATCAAACTTGAAAGGTCTTTTGATCCAATCCTTTTTCAATTTGATGACATGCCTAGCCTTATGATTGATGTCTGAGTTTTCTTGTTTCCCAATCTAAACATTCATGATAGGTCAATCACCAATCTTATGCCTATTAAAAAATGGATCAAGAACATCCTTTGTATCTTGTTGCATATCCTTCAAAGGGATCTTTAGTTTTAGTGCACTACTTTTAAGATAGAGAGTCATCCTACAATAATTACTTATATGGATATTGTAGTCATCTATTGCATTCATCTAATGATCCTCAATTGTATCTTCATGTTGAAATGTCTTGCTAGCCAAATATTGTACCATTCTAATGTTATCAAAATAAGGGTGAGGAGAGTAATATTCCTCCAAGGGATACTGATCCCATTTAGGCTTGAAAGATGGAATATTTTGTCTTCGCACCACACTAAATGGTCCTATCATAATAGGCCACACCCATGTTATTTTATGTTGTTTCCTTACTTGTTTGTATGCAAAAAAGAGTTGTTTAGCAATCTGAAATAGTATATATCTATCACTAGGGAGCTTCTTGGGATTGATAGTGGTACCTACTACCCTCAAATAGGTGAATGTTTGTTACTAGATATAATATGCTTCAACTTCTAAAATCTTTGTTGCTTCCTCCTCTAACATCCTCTTTGCATAATCCCCCTTGATGAACCAAATTATTGTGAATATAAATGCATCATTCACTCTCTTGTATTCCTTGTTATACTTTGGAAGCATCTTCTTAACCAGCTGAGGATATACTATATAGGATCATTTGTTTAAATCTTGCATGTTGTCCTTTTTGTAGAGTCTTGGATAATCTATCACCCTTGTAGCTAACAAGTACACCAAATATGATGTTGTGTAAAACTTTTGGTTATTCTTAATCATCACCAGCTACTTATCCAAGTATTCACTAAGAATGGAAGCCTAATCAATTGGCATCTTCATCATCTTGATAGTCTAAATATAATGCACCATCCATATGTTCAAGTGCCTTAATGCTGGCAACCTCATGACTCTACTCAAGATTATGATAGAATATCCAATATCTTCTTTAATGTAGCCTCTTGTCATGTCTACTTTGTCTACTTTGTGCCTAAGAGGATTCTTTTCAATGAGGTATGAGTACTAGATAATTTTAGATGATTCCTCTACATGTTCCCTATACCATCTTTCCATTTGGTGATAGGTTAATCTAATGAACTAATCTTCTCTTGGAAGATGAAACAACTTCATTATGTTCTTAGGTTAGAGATCTAGGATGTTCTCTCTAGTTATACTCTTAATGACCCTTTCTTTAGAAACATAGTTTTTTGCCAGCGCCATTATCATTTTTGAAGATTGCACTAATATTGTATGTGATGTTGCATTAACAAGTCCTAGTCAAATTAGAGTGGATATCATTAGGGATCTTTTAGTGGGTTTTTTGCATAATACCAAGAATGCACTCAAGTCTGTATGACCAAGTTCAGTGTCCTAAATCTATGAATAATCATCTTGGAAACATGATTTTTCCAATACACCCTAAAACTTGAATACCATGGATTTGGAAACCATCTTTGTAGCAAGGGAGGATGATGAAGAGGCCATTGAATCTGCAAAAAGACAATGTCTATTAGTCTAGAGCTGAAGAAAAATGAATTAATACCAACCCTAAAATTGACACAAACATAACTGAAAAAACCTAAATGACGGAAACATCTAAAAACCTAAATTTAAGCCTAGAATGAAAAAAAGAGGTGCACCTAGAACACCTTGGAGGTGTGTTAGGTGCACCTATCCTTGAAAAACTAGAGTGCACATTTGGTATACCTCTAAGGTGCACCAAATGCACACCTTGATCAAGGTTAAGTTATAAAGGGTGCGCATTTGGCGCACCTTTTGGTGTGCACTAAGTGCACACAATTTATCCCTCTAAGGACATCTATCCTTAATAAATGGTGCACAGTGGCACAACTTGGTAGGTGCACTACTATGCACCTATACAAGGTGTTCGCACAATTTTAAAATATTTTTAGGTTTCTTAACAAGATTATTGTCAAAGAAAGGTGTACAGTTATGCACCTAGATAGGTGCTTAGCTACACACCCTAGCTTGGTGTTTTAATGTTGTTTGTTTTTTTCTGGGTGTAGGTGGAGGTGCATTAGTACACTTGTTAAGTTGTGGTGGTGTGAAAGGCTAGAGATTAGAGGAAAAAGTGTAAGTGAGAAGGGTAAAGGGGTCCCCAAGTTATATAGTCCTAGGACTTGGCATAGCCATTGGTGTTGCATAACTGCGTAGCTATACTGTTGCACATCACCAAGGAGAAATTCCTTCTTTGGGTTTTTTTCCTTTGATGTTTAGTGCACTAGAAAACCTAGGGAGGTGTGCTAGGTGTGCTAGTGCAAAATTTATTTGCACAAAATAAACTTCTCCTCTAGAACTTTGATTTCCAAAATCTTGGTTTTCAAGTCAGGACCTTGAAATGACCAAAGACACTAGGAAAAACCCTAAAAAATATTTAGACCCCTGACTAGGATTTCAAAGAGCCAAAAAATAAAGTAGGGGGTCACAATTCATAGGATAAATGGGGTGTGCATTGTAAAACCACAATAATCATCACCTATAAGGTTAGCAAGAGATTTAAGAGAGAATGAGCTAGATTCTTTCATCTCATCTTCATTTTGGTTCTCCTCTACTTCCTTCTTTGATCTTCTCTCTTCTTCTTCCAACTTTTTCTATTTTTCTTCTTCTTTCCTCTTATCATCTTTTTTCTTCTTCTTTTCTTCTCCAAGCAATTTCAGCTTGGCTTCTTCAATCTTCTTCTTTTCCTCTTCTAGTTATCTTTTCTCTTCTTCAATTTGTTTCAATTGATCCTGAATATCTTCAAAAAGAGGCTCAGGTTAATTGAATGGATCTTTATCAATGTTAATAGTAACATTTGTCTAATCAATTTGCATAGTATCACCACTTACTAATACTTCCAAGGTTTTTTCTTTAGTTCACTCATTATTTGTTTGATAGCTACTGCAATTTTGCTTCTAATAATATTCTTTTCTCCTCCCATGAATAGAACTGTCCTAATTTTAATTTTCAAGTAAGGTGTTATTTTCTTCATCAATTTCTTAATTTCATCTTCATCATCTATCTTACACATAGTTTTCAGCATTGACTTCCAAAGTTCCATGTCTTCTTTATGAACTGGATTTTTCTTTTCCATAAGTATGTCATAGACCTTTTGATTTACAAAGCCTTTAATTCTCTCAAGTTTCAAGTTATTTATAATCATATATCTCATAGTAGAGATGTTAATTTTTTTCTTCTCAATGTCATTGTACAAATCATAGAACTTATTCATATGTATAAAGTTCCCTTTATTAACAATGGTTGTGTTAATCTTTTATATCTTAGGTTTCCATGGTGTCCTTTGTTTACTTGTTGGCTACTTAGAAATAGTAACTTTCTCTGGCTATTTGTCCTTTGGCTCCTCTTCTTCTTCATCATTGGATTCCTCAATTGTCAACAATGTCTTCTTTCTCTTTTCAAGTCCAATAGCTTGTTGCTTGACTATCTTTTGGATCCACTTGGTTGTTCAGCTAATATAGAAGCATATCGAATGCTCTATTTGTAGGAGTTTCAACAATAGATACACTAGATGTCTAGCCAATTAACAAAGGTGTCACATACATTACACCTTGTTCACTAGTTTGTTTCATTCCAGAGATAGTTTGTCTTATAGCATGTGATTCTTCTTCTGACGTTCTAGCCTCAAATTGCTTTCTTCATTATAGATGAAATCTTCTGATGAGATGCCTTTCTAATGATGCCTGGTAGGTTGACTGGGTTATCTCATCCAATGTTTTGAATCTGTATGATTCTTGATCTATATTTGATTTTAACAATAAATCAATATAACTAATAGCTATGTCATCACTCAAATCATAACCTAGAGGCTCAAGAAATGTTTCCTGAGGTTCTACTACTTTGGTATAGGTTAGGTTAGTGTCCACCATAAAAACATATATCATTCTTGAATCTGTGAACAATTTCAAGAAAAAATTTGTATCTCTATTTCATCTCATTCTAAAACGTTCTCATGATCAAATTTTTGTTGTCCATGATTTTCTTTGTTAGATGCCTTTTGCATACATCCATTATCTTTTACATAGTACATCTTTCATTACTCATAATATCAGTAACTAATAAGAATGGGAATCTCTTAAATACATGAAAGAAAAACTGATTAATCAAAGATCAAAATCAGAATACACTATTCTTGGTTCTCTTAGTCTTCTCTAAGTTTTTAATAAGTTGTACTCTTAGAATTTCACTCAAATTCACTTGTTATTTCTCAACACATGTCTTATAAGTTGCATAAACAAATCCTTTTGATAACTCGTCATTCTTAGAACTTACACATAGAGAGTATGCAATGATTTTGCTCAAGAATCCTACATCATTTTGTCAAATGGTGTTGATCACCATTGCTTTACCATTATAAACTACCTTAGTCTAATTTTCAACCTTCTTCTTAATAAGTTTCTCACCAATAGGTACACTACCTTGTTTTCTAATACAAGTGACATCATGAATAAGGTTGGCAAAGATGTCAACTACATTATCTCCCATCCAAATCTTTCCATTATAGATTATGCTTAATATAATCTGTGTCCATTCCTCAGTATCAATTTTTTGGTATAAATGATATTTGACTAAGTCAAAGTCTTTAATATGCTCATATCTATGCTTAAATTTCATATCATGGTTGAAAGAAATTTCCATATCTCTATTCATAAACTCACTTCCAATAGTTTCAAACTTACTATACAAATAGCTTCCTACATCTTCCAATAACAGTACATTGTTTAGAGTAACTGATAAGGTCAAATTAGTGCTTTCCTCTAAGGGTTTTATAGGAATAACTTTCAATTCTGGTCTCTCAATATTCTCAATGTTCTGAACAACTAACATATCCATTATTACATTGAAAATACATTTGTTGAAGAATTTTTGTGTGGAAAATGAGAAAATACCTTTTTTTGAAGTAGGGTTTTGCTTGAAATTACTTTTTCTAGATTTATTTTGTGTTCACTTAGATTCTAAGGTGATCAAAATGTAGAAATAATCAAGTTTGTACTACTTTTATTCATCTAGAACTTGCATTAATTACATACCTCACTTAATTGAAAAAGTTGTTTAATTTGCTCTGAAATCAAATATCTACACAAGATCAACTGTCTGATCTTCGAATGTTATCTAAGGTTCACCATAGCTTCATTCCATCATGACAATGCTCCAAAAAACTTCGCTTCACAAATTTTTTTGTAGAAATATAGATTTCATCTTTTGTCATAAAGTAAATTATCTCTATTATAATAGTAGCTCTTATTTCCTTTGTAACTTGTTCCAATAACCTCCAAATTGCATGAGAGCTTTAACTATAGCAAAAAAATCATCAAGATACATATTTCATCAACCTCACTATGAGTGACTCGATCCCTAAATGAAGTTTCAAATTCTAGTGTTATAAACAAGCTTAATTTAACTTGGTTGAATCAAACTCAATTATTGACTTCAATTTTCCTATCTCACCGTCATCTAACTTTTCTTCTAAGATTTCTAGTCCTTTTAAAATCCCTTATTAAGTTCTTCTCAAAGTTCACTAAAAACATTTATTTTTTCTTCATTTTCTTTCTTAGTTTTGGAGTAATTCTTGTCATTCCTTCTATCATTTTTGAAGTTTCTCCTATTGTTGCTTCTATTTTTGAAGTTTGTTCCATTATTTCTTTTATCAATTCCACATTACTTTGTTGTATGTTCAAAGTTGTTGTATAACTAACATACAGGGGTTCTACTTCTATGATTATGTTGATCAATAGGTGCTTGACAATTTTGGGCTATATGTCCGAAGTTGTTCCACTTATACCAAACAATCTACTTCCTTTCTTCATAAGGTCTAATTTCTCTTGATGTCCTTTAATTATATCTTCTTCTATCTGTAGAGTTAATGTTTCTAGACATTCTACTATTTCATCTATCACTATCATATCTAGGTTTCCTATACTCAATTGCATTATGAGGAATACCATGACAATTATAACAATAAAATTTTGTAACATGATTAAATGATCTATTTGTACCATTTCTTTTCATATGACCTATTTCACTACATAAAAAATAAATTCACCTCTATATTCATACTTGGTTTCCTTATGAGATTCCATTGGCTTAGTTTGACAACTTCTTTGGATTTATCAGAAGATTGATTGGATTCAATCTTATCATCAGATTTATCTTTCTCTTTCAAATCTAATTTACTTATAGGTTTCTTTGCAAACATGTTAAATAGATAACCAAGACCAATTTTATCCTAGGTAGGTCTTTGTATTGACATAGATTCATCAAGCTTTTCTTTGCTACTGTAAATATTTTCAAGTTATTCCTTGAACTGAGTTAGTAAACCTTTCACAATAGTGTTTTACTTATGAACTTCTTCATGATCTTCTTTCAATGTTTCAAATTTAGATGTTTTCGTCAGACTCACTCTAAGATCTAAATTTTTAGTCTTTAAATCAAATTCAAATTTTCTAGAATCATTCCTCAAAATCAATTTTAAATTGGTAATCTTATTCATGCTTCAAGATCTTGTACTCTATTTTTAGTTTTTTATTAATCATCATTATCGTCAATAGATTGAGTAGATTTAGGCTTGGATGTGAGATGTTCAATCTTTCCCTTCAATTGTCCAATGTACATTTTGGAGTCTTAATATCTATCTTTTAGCTTATCTCATTCATCAGTAAGGAGATCAATTTTTTCAAGTGCATCTTTGAGGTTCTTCATCAAATGTTCCCTAGCCATAAGGATCTTACTCAAGTTGTTAAGCCTATTCTAAGTAACTTATCTCCAATACCAATTGTTAGAAATAGTGAATACTAAGAGCAGGGGTGAATCAATATTCTACAAAATTTTGTCACCAACTAAATATTATTAAATAATTTAAACCATGCATAAGAAAGTAAACAAGTAATGTTGAATAGTAGTAATAACCATGCATAAAGAGAACTCATAACACCATATTTTGTTAACTAGGGAAACCCTAGCAAAGGGAAAACCTCAATGGGAATGATACCCACAAGATAATATAGTGATATATAAGTTCCTTGTTAAAGGATGGACCTTGTTAGGAGTCAATAAGAAAATTCAGCATAGAGAGTCCCTATTAGGAGATATTGAATCCTTGTTAGGAGATTCCAACCCTATTAGCAGTTGTAATATAGTAGGTGCAAACAAAGATCACTGCTCAAATATGCACTTCTAATTACAAGAAGAGCTCATTGTCTGAACAAGTAATTAGTCCTTATGCATATAGGTGTTGTAAGTTCTTTCTTGACTAATCTCTAACCTTAGTTTGGTCTCGTGTCACAAAATTAGGTTCTCAAAAACTTTGCATATATCACTTCACAAAAGGTTCACATATCACTTATTAGAATACAATTGCACTCTTCTTTTCACATGATGTCATTTGCATAAATACCATGTCTTTTCACAAATTTTTGTTAAGTTAGCCAAGACCATCATATACTTTTCCAACTTAGAGTATACATCTAGGACGTCAGCCCTAATTGGTCAAGTAATTATTTTGTAAACAAAATAATTCCTTTACCTTTGATTTTGTTTTTCTGTTTCACTTGTAAAATACAAATATCTCTTTTCTATACTAGCCATACTAATGTCTGAGGTTATACACATCATCATCAGCATGTATATTGTCTCTATCTAACTTTCCTAGTCATAATATGACATCAGAAAAAATTTACATATAAAACAATGTACTATTGTAAACCAATTTAATAGTTAAACAATTTTTTGAGTACCAAAAGCTAAGTATCTTTATTTCTAAGGTTTAACACAAGTATGTACATCATGTGTTTCCATTAATGATAACAATTACATTGCTACATATAGCCAACTCTCAATACTATCCTCTCATTTCCTCCTTATGTCATTGTTATAAGTCATGTAAAGGCTCATGCACCCATTGATTGATATAAACAAGAGTTGAGACCTATACAACACCATTTAAAGAGTCACTTTGTATGTAATTAGCTTTATTTTATTACTTATTTTGTAATCAGTTTGTACTCCAAGGCATTATTTTGATGCAATAATATATACTATTGGTGCTCTCATAATGAGTGTAGTAAATCTTGTCAAAGTCTATTATTTTTATGAATACACGTTCATGAATAATAATGGTGATATTGGTTTTATTTTTTGTTATCATTGTGTAATTTTTTAGTTTTAGTGGTTGCCTTGTGTTAACAAATTATGTTGTTGTGACAAATCAGAGAAAGGATCATCTTTGTTCTTACATATAATTTTGTTTCATGTGATTGCACTTTTTGAATACTTATGATTTTATAAAGCATGAAACATCTTTTGGTTATTATTGAAGTGAGAATTGACAATTGAATCTGTGGAGTTGATGAAGTGTTGCTCCTAATTTCACTAGTTTTCTACCAAGATCATTTTGATAATTTAAATCGTAGATGTGTCACTACTTTGTCTTATTTCCTTTAGGAATTTCCCTTTCAGTAATTTACTTTCATCTTTTTTCACTCTATCTTTATTATTTTCTTTTCAAACACTTTGTTAAAATATGAATTCATATAGTTATATCAATTATAAATTGTATTCATCATAAAATAGAAAATAAAAAAATGCATCTTCCTTAGTGGTTACATTTTAGTAGAGTTGTGTAGATTTGTGGGTGCCAAGAAAGGCCTCCTTGTGAACATACATATTTATCATCAATTGAGTTACCTAGCAAGTTGAAAAGCAACCATCTAGAACCTTGGAGCCAGTCACTGATAAGATTTTCAAGAGAGATATGTGAAAGGATTTATGTCATTAAGCATTGTGAAAAATGAGCACTTAACACACCTCACAACAAGGAATTATGGGTCTTGACAAGTCCACCAAGATAAGCCATGCTTCGATATCATCTAATCTAGCACAAGGTCAATGTATCCCCAAAGGAGATGACCAAAATCCCTACAAATAATAACACAATAGAAGTACATCGAGATACAATTGAAAACAAGCCAATTTATTATCAATAAATCTTGGAGTACATCAAATGAACACCATACATGTCTAACTATAATGAATTTTTGGTTATGGCCAATAAGATCTAGATTACATACCAAATCTTCTTCTCTAGCCTTAGTTATCATTTTTTTCTCTACACTAACTAGGATTCTCCACAAGACACATCAACATTGCATATATAGCCATCAAGACACACAAGTTTTCTTTGACATCACATTCCCCAAGATAGGAAATATGTTATAAAATATAGGATTGACCCTCCATAAATAAATGACTAAATATAGGTCCTCACAAGATCCAAGAGACCATATGAAAATCTATGTAACCTTGTAGAAAGAGATAAACCTAGTAGAATAAAAATATCATGTATCATTTGAATAAGAATATAGGATTGTTGATTAATAGAAGTATTAATAGGATTAGAATCTTAAGCACTTTTACTTTTCAACAATTTATTCATACATTCACCAATTGTCTTGTGCATGTAAAAATTGTAAGAGTAATCTTATTATAACATGTAAATAAAATTGATGACGTGCCTGAAAATAAACACATAACACAATATTTATTACCAAGAAACCCTCCAAGATGAAGGTAAAATTGGGGTGGGGATGACACCCACAAATCTTCACTACTGCAGCAATAAAGTTAACTCGTTGGGGTTAAAATGTTTGATCATAATATATGATCTACCTTGTAAGGGGTCGATCTTATTAAAATCATTTGAGACTACTAGGTCTCATCTTGTTACAGGATTTAATACTTACAATTAAGTAAGGACTCTATTAGGAGATTTAAAAAGATATGCTAAGACAACTTTGTTAAAAGATTTACCCTGATTCAAGTTGGTTAGAACTGATTCAGTACCTATTGTCACACAATTTTGCACCCTTGTCCAAAGTTTCTACCTAAGGACAACCTTGTGAAACATGGAAACAACCTCCAAGATGTGGGACTTCAACTATGAGGTTGAGACCTTCTCCTTTTCTATTAGGATGCACCCAACTACACTTGGAGAGGAAAAGGGAGAAGAAAATGTATGAAATCAAATCTACCTATTCTAACCTAAGTGGGTGATGCACCAAAATAGAGTATTTGATCTTATCTCTACCCACAAATGCATAGTTAATCAATTATAATATCAAAGAATACAGATTCAAACCTTGTTTAATCTAACAGCTACATGTAGATCAAACAACACAAGAATTCTATAGGAAGAAAATTCACTCAATATCATTCAATTTCCAAAATAGATGTAATTATATAGTTGTAGAAAATAGACAAGTACATTAACTACAGGCAAAGAATTTCTGCATAGTGTGTTAATGGTTGAAAGAGACACAACAGATAATTATAATGGTTCACAAGCATGAGAAATTACAACAGTGTGCATGGAAAACAATACTAAAGAATTAGAGAAAGACCAACCCTTTGAAAGGGTACAAAACTTTCTTTTATAGTTTAAGCATAACTAAGAAACTTCTACTAGAAGCTAGGAAATCAACCACTATTAACAAGTTGTATAAAGACACCAATGATGATATAGAAGGATTTTCTTAGGTGCATACCCATATGTAGAAATCTTATCCTCATACACATATTCAATCTTGCAAGGGATAGAAGTGGTGGCTATCAATACAGAATGGAGAAGAATAAGCCACTAGATGGTCAAATAGAGCGTCTTTAGCCATAACTCTACATAGGCAGAACCATAGAGTGGTTGTTATTGATCCAAGATTGGATTGCTCTATTACTTCCCCTTTCTAACCTTCTTACCACATTAACAAAGAAACTTAAAGATTCCACCACGTGCCCCAATAGTTTTATTTCCTTCTACCACTGTACAAAGTCTTCATGAGTTTGACCATCCTATTAGCATACTTAACCATCCACCTTGAAACCATGACTTAATTGTGACCATCACCATAGAATCTACTACAAATGTTGCCACTGTTATTTCCCAGGCCCACAAGGAAATGTGTCCTTAAGGTGCTTGCCCACATTGCTAAAAATCCTCGCACCTTCATAATTTGAAAAAGCTTTGTTCATCGATCATCTAACAATTGAAAATCATGAAAGACTTTACTTATTACTACACTTTCCCTTAAAAATTTCAAGCCCACTGAACACTCAGCATCCACCTTCGCAGACATGTCAACGTCCTGGTGAATCAACAAGAACTAACTAACATAAAATTTGTCTCAGCATTACCTAGTAGCTCTTCAAAAAATTTGACCCCTCATGGCCACATATCAACAAAGTTCTTCCCCATTTTATTTAAAGTTCATTCATTTTCATATTATGGGAAAGTACCCATGATCAATCTACTTGATCTGATGGCAGAAAGAAGTTGCCCCACTTGCTGCCCATGTCAACATTTTGACCAATGAAAAGACACCCAACCACCAACATACCCTAAATTTTCCATGTTGTCTTGACAAGCTCAATCTTGTGGCCCATAACAAAGGTGACATGATGAAATCCATTTGTTGAAACCTCACTATCCTGCATTGTCTAAATTTCCTACATTTTTAAAATGTGAAAAAGTGAGAATCATCAATCTCCTTATATCTAATGGTTCAAAAAATATTACTGACTATATTAGAACATCATCCAGTGAAATTCTCATCATATGCCAACTCAACCTTGACACACTTTCAACCTTGTGGCCCACAATGGAAATAGATCCCACATGCCACATGGCATAAAGTTGCTTCACCACATTGCTTAAAGATTAGACATGTTCATAATGCAGGATAGTGATCGTCATAGATCTATGCAAGATCTGATGGTAAATAAAGTATATTAAATCTTTATTAAAGGTTTATTTTTTATTTCCATTGGCATTTTTTTGTATTTAAATAGTTGGAATGTGACCATTGAGTGGGCTTAGACATTTTAAATTTAAATATTTGGTGAGGGAATTTTGGTTAACAATTCTTGTGACTCAAAGGGAATGCAAGCCTATTATGCATGGACTAGCAGCCTATGCATCCATTGGGTAATAGAGTCAAAGAAATCATGAAAATCCACCCAAAAAAATCCTAAAATTGTAGAAAAAATTCCTAGTAAAACCTCAAAACTACTCTCTACAACTTTAAAATAGGAACCAAAACCCTCTATAATAGACCATGTGCTTATGTACGTCTTGAAAAATAGGAACAAACCTAAAGAAGACTAACCTAACTATATACATGAAAAACTTAACCCTCATTTGAAGCATGGTTTAAGATATATTCTATTAACTGGAATAGGTAGAATTTCACCATTGAACTTGCTTAACTAAAAAGCATTGACCTACTTTCAATTGATAACCACATAGGGACCACTCCATAGTGCATCAAATTTTGAGTGCCTCCCTAGTTTTTTCTTGTTTGCACCTCATTTGAGCACAAGGTCACCTTCTCTAAAAATTCTAAACTTAGCCTTCCTAACAAAGGACTTCTTCACCTGTTGTTGGTGTGTTTTAGGGTTGGCATGGCCTGGTGTCATTTCTCCTCTAATTCCATCAATTCTGCTATCCTTATAGATATAGCATCATCTTTAATTAGTTCAAATTGATGGTCTAGTTCAAGAGAAGTAAAATCTAATGAAATAGCAAACCTAGCTTCTTTTCCATATACCAACATGAAAGGAGAATTTCCTATAGCTCTCTTAGGTGTTATCTTATCAGCCCAAAGAATTGTTCTTAACTTTTGATGCCAACACCTTTGGTTATCTTCTATAGTACTTTTATGATTTTGATGAAATTTTTGTTGGAGGACTCAACCAAGCCATTACATTGGGGATAGTAATTAGAAGAAGTACTCAATTATATACTATGATCAACCATTCATCACAAATTTGAGCTCCTACAAAATTTTTTTATTTTTTGAAATAATGGTGGAAGGAGTACCAAACCTTATGATGACTCCATCTAAGAACTCAACAACTAAATTCTCAGACGTATGTTTTAATGAAATTGATTCTATCCACCTAGAAAAGTAATTTGTAGTAGCTAGGATCCATTTATGACTAGAGCTAGAAGCAGGATTGATGAGGCCTATGAAATCTAATCCCGCTTGAGTAAAAGGTTGATCAACCTAGATAGGATAAAGTAAGAGTGCTACAAGCCTCTTCTTACCTGAAAAGAAAGTACTTTTTCACATTTTTAGACATACCTATGGCAATCATTGAACAAGGACGACCAGTAATATCCTACCCTCATTATCCTCATGGTAGTTGTTCTTGCTAAAAAATGGCTACCATCAAGACCATCATGAAGCTCCCTAATCATTTTATTAACTTGATCTATATCAATGCACCTTAACAAATGTCCATTGAAGTCTCTCCTAAATAGGATATCATCAAATATGGCTTAAGGAATGGACTACAATATGAAATTTCTTCTTTTTTCCCTATCCAATTCTTGAGGATATCCATTTCTTAACAAGAAGGTCCTCATGTCATCCATCCAATTCCTTGGATTATCATTTCTTGCTTCTTGTTGATTTTTTAGTATCAAATCAACTTCCTCATCTGACTCATGAGATGAGATCATATGTTTTCACAATCCTTTCCCTCTTACCAACTTGGTGATTTATATGTCCACATCATACTCCATCACCTTAGTGATCCACCCTATGCTTTTCTCATTAATATCCTTGCTCAAAAGGAAGTCCTTAACACTGGCATGAGGCACTAGCAAATGAATCCTTTTGTGTGATAGAAGGTGTCTGAACTTCTTCAAAGATCTTATATTGGCAAGGGCCTACTTCTCCACATAGATATAGTTATCCTCATATTCTTTAAGCCGTTCAATGAAGAAATAAATAGGTTGTTCTTCATTCTTGTCATTTGATTGAGTCAAGACAACAAAAATGCTTGACTAACCTCCTAAGGTATAAAGAATGAAATCCTTTTCAAAATTTGGATTGATGAGAGTAGGGGCTGAGGCTATGGATACCTTGATCTCTTCAAAACTTTTTTTCCCTTCCTTACTCCATGCAAAGACCATATTTGATGCAGGAGCATCCTAGGCTTTCCTATAATCCTGCATGTTTTGAGAGATTTTGGTTAAGTATTGAGGAGCATCAAGCTTGAATTTTGGTGAAATTATTCTTTTCATGGTTAGGGATTTGTTGGAGACACATTGGGGAACCTTTCCTCATGATTTCATAGAGATAGGATGGATTGAGTTGAAGTTTGAGTTGCCTGAACCTTGCTACTAAAACTATATTTTTTTAAGTTTTTGGGTGCCTGTTGTAGGCTATATAACTAATTTGTAACAATGAATGAGAGTCTTCATACTTTAGTAATTGAAGAGGGCCTAGATTTCTTCCTTTTAACAAAGGTGAAAGTTCTTATCCCTCATAAGCTAGGAGATATGACAATTCTCCAAGAGTATCAATTTTTGGCAATTTTGTGTGACAGTTTTATGTGCTTGACTTTCAGGATAGATGTGCATTTATCCTTAAGGAATCAGCCTTTGTAAATTTAAGGGGTTTTAGAGGACCTAAATTTATACCTATGATTAAAATCATGAGTTATAATTCAAATAGAGCTAGGATATTTTGTGATTTTTCTCAGATATTAAATTTTGAACATTTAATTGCTATTAGAGGCCGACTCGTGGCTCTTCAAGTATTTAGTGTTAAGTTTTATTTAATTTGTAATTGCTAGGCTAAGCTGTGTCTTAGATTGGTATAATTTTAGGTCTTGTGGAGTATTTTGGTCATTGAGTTGGGATGAAATGAAGGTTAGATGCAAATTTGAAGAGCTAGAGTTGTGGCTTAGGAACTAGAGGATCTCTTGGTGGACCTGAGGGTACAAGTGTGGATTCTTCTTGGTGTTCTTATATAGTTGTGTATCTAGACTAGCTAAGATTGGTTTTGTAAGTTGGATCTTGTTTAGAACTAATTTTTTAATTTTCTATTTGTATTTGACCCTAACCCGGAAGGCCTTACAGTCCAGCATATTGCATTTAATCAATTATGTTTTATGAATGAATTATTGAAAATTGGTATCAGATCTTCTATTGTTACTTCTTGTTGTTGTGTTTTCACTATGTGGTTATATAGCTGGAGGCTAGGACATCTCCTTTAGGGATTCTCCTACCTTTTACTACATCAATATTCTTCTTAAGCATAGCTATAAAGGATTTCACCATGGTAGCTAAATTGGGAATAAATCTTCTTGTAAAATTTATCCTACCAAGAAGACTTTGCAACCCTTTCTTGTGACTAGGAAGATAGAGAGAAAGTATTGCCTTTGTTCTCTCTAGATCAATGGTTAGAAAATCCTTAGATACAATGCCTCCTAAAAATTTTCCTTGATTAGTAGTAAAGACACACTTGGATTTAAGGACACACCAAACTCTCTACATCTAAGGAAGACCTATCTAAGATAACCAAAGTCATCTATCACACTCTTAGAATATACTATAATATCATTAAGATAGGCCAATACAAATATTTCAATCATGTTATTGAAGACCATCTCTATTTCCTTTTGAAAAGTGGCACCTACATTAGTTAACCCAAAGGGCATTTTACTATAAGCATAGGTGCTCGACTTTGTTGTGAATGCAGTCTTGTATTTGTCAGCCTCTTTGACCAACACTTGATTATAGTCAAAGAATCCATCCAAGAAAGAGAATCTCTCTAAACCACTAACCTTGGACAATATTGGTTCCATGGAAGTGAGGGGATGTGGAACATTAAGGGAGGCTTGGTTAAGATCCCTAAAGTCTACACATAGTCTAATTTATCCACTCTTCTTCCTAACATGGACAAGGTTTTCTACCCAAGAGGAATGCTTAATAGGTGTTGGTGTAAATAAATATTCACTATTTACACTTTACTTAAGTTTATTTAGGTAAATGCATTATTTTATTATTTCTTAGGTGAGACACTTAGGATTTTGCATACTCATATGAGTTGTCATGTTGACAACACTGGAGTAAGCAACTCTAATTTAGCACGTGTCTACAACACTAGAGTTTGCATAATTAACTAAGTTGTCATGTAGACAACATAGTTATTTTCACTCCTATTTAGCACATGGTGTCTAAAACATAATTTTATGTGCTACACCTTTGTAATCTTATCCTCTCATCATCACACTTACTCCTGTGCTTAATGGAGGATAATCCACTTCTGGTGGACATGTACCTTGTTGTAAGACTTATCAATATGCTGACTCCTAGACATTCTAGAAACATTCTAGTGGCCTTTATATTCAAGCACTCCTAGTGTGTATGTACAACACAGAATATTAAATGGCAATAACTCAATTTTGGATATTTGTATTTTGATCATACCTTGTTGTTCTACTATTGTGTTTATGCCTGAGTTCCTTGATCTTGGGTGAATTTTTCCTAAGGAAAATTCTTACATGGTATCAAAGCTATACCAAATTTTTACATGGTATTAGAGATTGGGGAGATTCTCTTCACATAGTTGTTGGAGACCGATCTTGCTTCACCTCTCTAAGGACACCTTGACCTAGATTTGGAGTATCGCTATCATTAGGAACTAGAGCCAAAGAAAACCTTGCCATTGCATCTAGAACATCGATTCAGTGAAAATAAACTATAAATTTGCCTACCCTAGGCCATAGTTGGATTTGAGGGAGAAAAAATTGTGAACCAGCTCCTAAAGGCCTGATTTGAAAATTTGATATGCTCATTTTAGATCTCTAAATTTAATTTTTAGATCTAAATATTTTATTATTTCAGTCTCTACAATTTCTCTACATTATTTTTTGGATCTACATTATTTTCCAAAACAAAATTGGCCATCAGGCTAGTAGGAGAGATTTTTTCCAGGTGAAGGTTTGAGCTTGCTAGTGCCAATCAGATATTGGCATCATATTCAAAAGGTCAAAAAACCCCCAAATCAGATTTTGTTTCATCCAAATTGGACATCTAAAGCCAAATCTAGAACCATTTGATTTTTGGAGGTGCGATGGTGGCGATTTAGAAAAAATAATTAGAATGGTGATTTTCAAACAATGATATCTCCCTCATATAGATTCAATTTTTTGAGGTATAATTTCATGATCTACACATTGGTGCAAGATGTTTGACCTCTCTATTCCTAAATTTTTGTACAAGTTGCGAATCACAAATTTTTCCACTTCAAATGCTTAGTACAGGCTCATCTAAGCACATCATCAGGTTTCATTTTTTTTGAAAGTGCATAATTTTTTGTCTACTTTCTAGATCTACAATCAAATTATAGGCTTTTGTGGAAAAAAATATTGCTTTTAAAAATAGGCCCTAAATTAGCTATTATAATTGTACTAAGTATAAAGTGCCAAAATCTTTCATTAGGGGGGTTTATTGATTATTTTTGCATCTTGGGGGGTTCATTAATTGATCTTATGGAGTCTTGTCACACATATCAGTCTAGTATAAGACTAAAGTTAACAACATGGAACTATCATAGATGGAGTGCATTGATACTTGATCATCTAAGAGAACATCAGGAAGTCCTTCCTTATCTCTACTCAAAGACGTTGCCACCAAATCCTAATTAGACATATATTACTAAACTTCTTCACTTTCAATATAATAGTATGAGTAAGGAATTTCTTGTTCCTCTTAGAACGACATGTTTTCCTCATGATATTTGGATGGCTCTTTAGGAAGCATTTCCAACAGTTCCTCCATTTCTAGAGGACATTCTATCACTAGTCACTCTAGTCATGGTCCCTGCAACTCTAGTTGAGATCTCCCTTTTTGATGCTCTTGTTGCTACTACTAATCCATTCCACCCATAGATGCTTCTGATTCAATGCAACAGGAAACATCATGTCTTCCTAGTTTAGCTTCATGGTATGACTTCCTTCCAGACATTGAAGGTTTATTCATGGAGTCTCACATTGAATATGTAGGAGACATCATCGATGATATTCATCTTCTCTTTATCAAGGTGAATACTTAATCCATTGCCATAGTAATAGGTTCATGTACTTTAGAATAGCAGGGTACATCTAGTCTTCCAGTTCCAGCATCAATGGATGACTTCTTGACAGATATTTAAGTTTTGTATGTGGAGTACCACACAACATATTCAAGAGACATTTTTGATGATCTACATATTATCTTTGATGAAGAAGATCCTTCTTCAGTTGTCATGAGAGCTCACTTTGACCCTCCTATCAATTCTCTACATGATTAGTCTTTATAGGTTGATGCGATTGTGGATTCTTATGTACAATAGTTATAGGAGGTCTCTTTATCATTTGAGGAGATAGTTGGTTCTTTGGGACATGTTCTACATCCATCCTTGCTACATCTAACATTGTTCTTTTTAGCAGTATTGGAAGGGGTGACTATCAGTCTCAACACAAGGATAGTTGAGAAAGTTTTAGAGGCACCATTCATCTTCAAAATTCTTTCTACACATAGGGGAAGTATTTCAACTATACCTCTATTGTTATTGCTTCCAAAGGGGAGGAACATTATTCACTAGTCATGGATCATCTTCTACATTGGAGAAGCTCTCACTGATCGACACTCTACATTTGGGGGGGTGCTTCCTTGTCTCCTTCTTGCTCTATTTTATTGGGGGGGGGGGGGGGGACTTTTTCCTCTTATGGGGTTTTGTCCTTCTACTTCTCTATTGTATATACTTGATGTATGTCATAATGAGGGGGTCTTGATTACTCCATCCACCCATGCATCTTGTTTTTTCATCTCTCTTTTTGGGGGAGGGTGTTTCCCATGAGGTTTTCCCTCTTCCTCGATATTATGAGAGATTGCATTGCTTTTGTAAATGGGTACCTAACATGGTCTAGTAGTTGGGACCCATCTTTCATTTCATCCTAGCTTTTGTAAGCTTAAGTGCATTCCCCTAAGTTACACTTAAGGGGGATGTTCATGTAAATAAATATTCACTATTTACACCTTACTTAAGTTTACTTAGGTCAATGCATTATTTTATTATTTCTTAAGTGAGACATTTAGGACTTTTCATACTCATATGAGTTGTTATGTTGACAACACTGGGGTAAGCAACTTTAATTTAGCACATGGTTTCTACAACACTAGAGTTTTCATAATTAACTAAGTTGTCATGTAGACAACATAGTTATTCACACTTCTATTTTAGCACATGGTATCTACAACATAATTTTACATGCTACACATTTGTAAGCTTATCCTCTCATCATCACACATACTCCTCTGCTTAATGGAGAATAATCCACTTTTGGTGGACATGTGCCTTATTGTAAGAATTATTAGTATGCTAACTCCTAGACATTCTAGAAGCATTCCAGAGGCCTTTATATTCAAGCACTCCTAGTGTGTATGTACAAACTAGAACATTGAATGAAAATAAATCAATTTTGGATATTGTTATTTTGATCATACCTTGTTGGTATTGTTGTGCTTGTGCTTGAGTTCCTTGATCTTGGATGAATTTTTCCCTAAGGAAAATTCTTACATGGTATCAAAGCTATGCCAAATTCTTACAATAGGAAAGATGATATTAGCCTTAATCAACTTAGATAGATCCTTTCTCATTAATGGCTCAATCTTGGGATTTACTAGCCTCTACTTTTGCCTAACAGGTTTGACATTACCAACTAAATCTATGGTATGTTGAAACAAATTTGGGTCAAAACCCTTTAAATCATCATATGTCCAAAAAAAATTTTATAAACTTCTTGACATAGATAAAAAAACCATTCTTGCTTAGTTTTAGAACATATCTTCCCCATGTTTAGAGTCTTTCCATCAGCAATTGCAATCGGTATATGATCATCATTGTTTGTAGCAAGGTTCATGCCTCTATCTATTGCTCAATCATTAGGATTCAAGACACTCTCTAAGGTAATAAGACCCTTAGGAAGCTTTTTGTAACTAAAATTGATGATTTTATCATCATATTGGCCCTATAATCTTGACTAAATCCTCTCCAAAATAACTACCTCATTCTACAAGAAACTCCATTAGATTCAAACACTTGCCAATTGACATTATTATCAAGAATAACAGGCCTAACTACCACTCTAATTTGTTGCCTCTTTTCATCTTCAAGACTCCTTTGCACATCATAAGATGCACCCATTGCTACAAGTCTATCATCATGTCTATTTTTCATCATGGGGATGATTTGAATATATAATGCATTGAAACCTTAAAGTAAACCACATACTCTATGTTTATTAGATTTGAGCAAAACATTCGTTGTGACATTTGGATTCCTTACTTGGTGGACAAACAACTCACTATCTCTATATACACTTAAGCCTTGAATTACTCTTCTTTGAGAAAATAAGAGGCCTTGAATCAATTCCTCATACTCTGATACATTATTTGTACTTCTGAATTAGAGTTTATAAGAGAAATAGTACTTCTCTAATTTAGGGGAAATGAGCATGACAGTAGCCCCTACGCCATTTTTATTCCTTGAACAAACAAAGAAAAAACTCCACAATCCACATGTGTTTTCTCTTGTCTTTATGAGATTAGGAAAAGGGGCCTTCTCCTCAAGTATGAAATAGGTTTCAAGACCTATCTCCCTAGTCTCTTATACTAGGTCAAATTGGTAAGTAGTGGTCCACTCATCCAAGATATAGTTAGACAATTATGTTAAAGAACTAGTAAGATCTTGCACCATGTCTCCATCATCTATCTGATGGATAGTGTGATTCATATTTATGGGACTAGGAGTATAGTTCTATATATGATTGAGGGCTAGAGGTTCAACTCTTATGGAAGCTCTTGTCCCATACCTTGTTCTAAAAAAAATGTAAGACCAGTCGAATGAAATATAGCCACCTATTTGTGTAGTAAACTCTCTAGAAAGATAGATGGAAAAATGTGGCTTGACCTTAGCTCTTGATATGTCTTGTGTGATAGTACAACTAGGGAAAGCATGCAATTTCATTTCTACATTTTTTAAGAGTCCTACTATCTTGATAGAGCTGCCAACTAATTGCAACACATCTTTAACCATTGGCTCATATTCAATACCCATGAGGTCAAATACACACCAAGGCATTACAAAATTACTAGCCCCTAAATCAATCATACAATTATGGACTAGTTTATCTCAAATAATTAAAGAGACATAGAAAGGAGGAGGTATTCATTTCTTACTTGGTTTTCTATTTTTTATTGATTGCACTAGACTTGTAACACTCCTTGGAGTAGTTGATTGACTATCCACTCCTATTATTTCTAGCTCGTACTACATCAACACCCTTTGTGATTGCATAGTAGTAACAACATCTCACATAGGTACATTGACATTGGTCCTCTTCATCTAATCCACAATGTTAAGAGGAGTAACCACTTCTTTGACTAAAGCTTTGGGGGTTGCAAGTATTGGTGACTAAACAAGAGTTCTCTAGGATTTACAAGGATTCCTTCTATTTATGTCTTCCTAGTGTTGGGTACCTACACTTTGTTGTTTAATCATTACTGGAACATGAGGAGAAACCCCTAAAGTTGAAGCCTAATTTGGTGGAGGGGAAATAACATCCTCAATAGCTCCTCTTTTTCTTTTGGTGTTGTAAGCTATGGCATCTTGGTTTGTATGGAAATGTTCTCCTAGTTGATGATTCATGAAAGAACAATCACCCTATTGCTACATATGGGAAGCATTAGAAGATGTAGGGGAATTATATTGTCATCTAGTAGATGAATCTTGTATGGTTAATTCTAGGTATAATTCTTCCTTTTGGCACATGCAATGACTATATGAATAATTGTAGGAAATGTTATCTTAAAGAATAAATTTGACAATTGAGTGTCAATACACTTAACCAAGATCAAGAGTAAGTGCCGAGTAAGATGAAGTGCCAAGCTATTTCAAGTGCCAAGTAATAGTAGGTGCTGAGTGTTAACAAGTGCCGAGTGTAACAGGTACTAAGTGTAACAAGTGCCGAGTGTAATAGGTGCTGAGTGTTAACAAGTGTCGAGTATTAACAAGTGCCGAGTGTAACAAGTGTCGAGTGTAACAGGTGCTGAGTATTAACAAGTGCCGAGTGTCAACAAGTGTCGAGAGCAACAAGTGCCGAGTGTTTGCAGGTGCTGAGTGATACACTTTTGTTTAGGTCCTGAGCTATCCAGGAAACATCATGAGCCGAGCTTCAGCAATGCTTCAGGAGCCGAGTAACTTAGTATATCAACATAAGAGTTTGTAATGGCACAAACTATGATGCAAACAATTTTTTACTGCCAACATAAGGTAAATTTCAAAGTATTTAATGATGAGGTCAAATCTTTTGTTTTTCCTATGCAATCTACATGTAGCCAATAAGAAAAATGATAAAGTCATGCAACCAATCAGCAAAAGATAAGTATTGAGCGAGAAATTGAGATTCAATGTGGATCGTAGATCCATATCTAAGCCTAAGTCCTTGAAGTCTTTATAAGGAAGACGAAATTTCATTAAAAATATATATGAGAAGACATACAAGGGTGCATAGGGAAACACTTTCAGAAGTGAGGGTTATCAGATCACAAAAGGATCAAGATTAGAGAAAGCGGAACAGGTGCCTGCATTTAGCAATCAAGGATTGTAATCTCTCAAGTTCATGATACCTAATACTTTCTAGCAATTGTATTAGAATGAAAATCCTATGGTGATAGGTTAGCTTAACAGCTATTTCGTAGATCCTTTAATTAGGTGATTAAAATCCTTTAACAGGGTGACACTTCATGTTAAGTGTTTGAAATCCTTTAAACAGGTCACTATTGATACGGTGTAAAGCCTTTAATAGGGCAGACCATCAAAAGTGGTTGAATAATATTGCTGCAGTAATTTTTGTGGGTATCATCCCCACCCTAGTTTTACCTTCTTATTCCTAGAGGGTTTCTAGCTTACCAAATTCCAATGTTATGATTTGTTGATGCATGTGCTTAGTTTCATGCTTATTTGATGCATGCAATTTAATTTCAATTAAAAGTTTTATTGGCTAAAGTGTGATACTTATGATTCACCCCCCCTCTCATAAGTACTCTTTCCATATTTGAATATTCCAACAATTGATATCAAAGCTTATCCAAGTTCTCATAAGGAAAAGCCTAACAGCTTGGAGGAAAAGATCTAAAGATGGAACCCTTCAAACTTAGAAAGATCATTGAAAATTAGGTGATAGATGTGCAACTTGCTTTGCATAGCTTGGAGGAATTTAGAAACAAGTTGAGAAACTCATTAAAAAAGAGGAAGGATCTAGCCATAGCTGAAAATGATATACACTACAAGGAGATTGATACCACCAACATATTTTCCAGTGGAGATACTAAAGAGTTTGATGTAGCAATAGCAGAACTAGTGGAGAAAAATAAAATTCAAGTAGATGAGATAAGATCTCTCAAGATGGGACATGAATCACAGGCTATAATGATATGTGAAGTTACTGAACAAAAGAAAAGAGCAGTTGATGATAAGGTCATGATGGAAAATGACAAAAGAAATCTTGCAAACGGACTTGAAGAAAAATGTACTGGATTGACAAGGATCTCAAACATGCAGATGGATACACTTGCTCAAATGATGAACCTTCATCATGAACTCAATATGAAAGATATTGAGATCTCTACTTTGAAGATGCAGAATGAACAAATGTAGAATGAATTGAACAAAGAAAGAGACGTGGCAGAAAATCTCAACAAATCAAGTGAAGCCATCAAATATTTTGAGCAAATACTGAAATCTCCAAGATCAACCCATGATACAACAGGGCTTGGATATAATAGCACTAAAGTTGGAGAATCATCAAAGAGTGTAGAACAAAAAAGTGAAAAAGGTAAAGATGTTAAACCTATATGTCATTTATGTGGAAAGAAAGGACAAACATCTAATGTATGTAGAAGCAAGAATGCCCATCAGCATGATAAACCCAAAAGCATAAATCATTGTCATAAGTGCAAGAAGCAAGGTCATCAAGCATATGAATGCAGAACCCAAACTACTAAGACATCAAGATTTGATGGACATTGTTATAATTGCAAAAAGTATGGACATAGAGCTTTTGAATGTAGATCAAAGTCTATGTGGACAGTAAATCAACTAGCAAAGACATCAAACCATGAATTTTGGGACTACAACACCAGGTACAGCTGTAACTATTGTCAAGAACATGGACATATCCCACAGAACTGCATAAGAACACATTTTAGAGGGAACTACAAAAGATGGTTGAGTCAAACTACATGTTTCAGTTGCTTAAAAATTGGTCATGTCAGCAGGAATTGCCCAACAAGGTCAAAGGCATCAAGTTCTGAGTTCAGCAATGGAAAGGCAAAGATAGATGTTGGACATGTCAGAAGTAAAATGAATAAGACATGGAAGAAGAAAGATGAGTATAACATATCAAGTGCAGAGATCACTTCACCTAATAGGTCAAGTGATCATACTTCATCAAATTAAGCAAGAATAAGTGTGGGATTGATAAACCAAGTCATATTATACATTAGTCCCAAGACATAAAAGAATTGCAAAGAAGAAATCAGCATAAGCAAAGATGCAAAGTCAAAACTGAGAACTTTGCAAGATCTGTCAAAGTTGTCTTCAGGAGCCAAGTTGCTAACAACGACTGAGTTGATAGTTGATGCCAAGCTATGAAATATCAATAGGAGCCGAGTAAAGTAAAACACAATGGGAGCCGAGTCATGTCAAAACCTTTTAGGTGCTGAGTAGACAGTTAGCAATGCACTAAGCATTAAATACTCTATTTTGAAGGGTACATAAATCTAATTTTCGATCATTTTCCCACCATTCAAATGAGAAGCAAAGTTGAGAAGAGTGGAGAAGATCAAGATCAGCTAAAGAAGCCATTTATGAAGATTTCAACAATGATTCAGGACAAGTTTCATTGATTTAAGGTATTTTACTTAAGTGCTGAGCTACGTAGAACTTATAAACTTGTTTAAATCATAAACCCTAGTTTGGAAAACAATGGCATCTGGGTCAGGAACCACTAAGGGTATAGAGAGTCATGAAGTATAGTTGGTCAGTAATGAAGTTAAACCACCTGAATTTAAGCCCATTCCAGAAGTAGCATACAAAAATGATTCTGCAGGTGCACTATTGGCTATTCCAGACAAAGTTGTTATGGTCCAAGATGTTCGTAGATGTTATAACTACAAAATTGGTGCCATAGGAGATTTAGAAATCTATAGTGCATATGATAAACTCTGTGAAAAAAAAATACTAAAAAATGAGTTTTCAATAATAGAAAGAAAAGGATTAACCAAAACCCTAGCATTTTTTATTGTTTTCAAAACTGAATGGGTACGGATAGTTCTGAGCTGAATACATGATGGAGCTTTTTGGTTAGAGTCAGGGCCAGTAAAATTCACCAAGAAAACTATTCATAGGGTTACTGGTATTCCAACCCTAGATCGGCCAAAGACCCTACGAAGTGGCAAAAGGGAAGTAATAGAGAAAAATAAAAGTGCTAAATGGAACAATAGAGGAATGACTATCGACATAGTCACAGATCCCCTACTAGATTTTGCTGTGAGAATCATTTCACACAAACTCTATCAATCAAGCAGGTTAAACAGTGTACCTTGTATAGTAGTTGATGTTGCATACAAGATAATAAAAAAGGATCACACGTATGATTTAGCAGAGCTCATGTTTCAACAGATTAATGAAAATCTGGGAGCTATAAGGAAGAGCAAGGGAGCTTAATGCAAATTTGGATCAGTTTTGATGTGCATGTTTTTCTATTTGATGAAAGAATTTTCTTCTATGGTTAAGGTAAGATGGAATCCAGATAAAACAATTGTTGAACAAATCAATGGATACATTGAACAGATGGGTGAAAATTTTGATGCCCAAATGACTAGTTACTTTGAGGACTTCAAAAAGTCCATGAAACAAAGAATGATAATTCTAGTATCATTGAATGAGAAATATGAAAAAGACATTTGTTCTCTTGTAGATATAGATTATACCTACATACAAGCAATTATACCTAGAGTAAGATGGCTTAGGCCACTAGGTTATGAACTTGATATTGATCAAACTTTTGCAGCAATAACAGCCCTACTTGCAGAAGAAGCTGATAAAAATGCAAAAAAAATTGAAACCTATGATGTTGTCAAATCAAAGGTGATAACAGATTTGAAGACTGCTTCAGCAGTAAAGAAGAAAGAGAAAATGGTGAGACAAATCAAGAGAAAATTTGGCGTTGAAGAAGAAGAAACAGCAGAAGAGGAAGGAGAAGACATTGAAGAAGAAGGAGATAAACTTCAAGTTCTGACTCAAGGATTAGGAGAAGATAAAGAGGAAAGTGTTGAGGTAGGAGAAGCCAAGGAAGCACTAGTTAAAAGAAAGACCACAACTCCTTCTGCTCCTCAATCCAAGGGGAAGAAAGTAGCTGCTCCTGTACCAAAGAGACCTACAACAAGGGTTGTAGCACAAAAAGCCCAAGAGGAGGCAAAAGGAAAGAAGAAAGACTCAAAGGAGACTGCTGCTGAGTCAAAGAAAAGAAAATTTATTCACCAGCCTGAAACAGATGAGGAGAAGACAGAGCCAAAGGACAATAGTCAATTTCAAGTGGTAAGACACAAACCCCAGACTGTTGTTGATAAATTATGTTCAAAAATTAGGAGTGATGATTTAAAAGGTTTAAAGAACCTGAATTTTTCTAAGCTCACCAAAGAAGAGAAAAATAAATTAGAGGAATCTGCGTATGCTATGATGGCTGAATATAAGCACACACCTCTAGAATTAGATTAATCTATGCCAAAAGAATTGTATAAAATTGTAGAGGATAAATGGCATTTTTGTTTACAAATGGAAAAAGAGATAAGGGAGTCAACATTAGCCAGATTGTTGCCTGATTTGACTAAAGATCAAGTAACAATTGTAGTAAAAAGGCATAATAACAGATTCACTCCCAAGTATACAGCATTCAACATATTGTAGAATAAAATTGAAGAGGTAGTTACTAAATCCACAAGATTGCGGAAAATAGTTTACAAGAAAATTGAAGATGTGTATAATGAAGAATATAAGGCAGAGGCAAGTGCCAAGACAAGAGAAAAGAAGGTGTCGAGAATCAAAGAAAAAGATAAGAAACAAGTGGCGAAGAAAAGTGAAGAAGAAAAGGAAGAAGAGGCACATACAAAGGAGAAAGAGGAAGAGAAAGATACAGTTGAGCCACAAGATCAAAGTATGCAAGACATACTGGTATCTCCTCCTAGTCCTCCATATGCAGATATTATAAAAATAAAAGATGTTACAGACACTTCAAGTCCAAACATCAATCCATTAACTACAGAGGATTTAGAAATCCTTGACCAATCATCACTAGTAACAAAATTAAGTTCAAATCCTATATTGGTCAGTGTTGATGAATTATAGAATCCAGAAGTTAAGACAAAGATAGTCAAGGTAAAAACACAAGTGCTACCTTTGACCATACAAACTACTAGTATTCTACTTCTTCCACCACCACCTCCACCAGGTGTAGTCACTTATACACTTCAAATGCCGAGCACAACAGCAGGGGAAATAAAAGAAACATCTAAACAACCAATAAGTTCAACCCCATCGAGCAGTCATAAAAGGGATACTCAAGCTGAAGAAAAAGATGAGACAAAGAAGAAAGAGGAGACAGCAATACAAACACTAGTTGCGTTACCAAAATCTAGTACTCCAACACAGACTCTTCAGCAGCCGAGCACAGATGGGTTACAGCTACAAATCAGGACACCAGGCTCGAGCTCATCAAAGGCAGTCAAGAAACTTCACTATGGAGTTCTTGAGCTTGATGAAGAAATAAAAATCCCATATTATGAATCTAGAACTCTTACTAAAGAAAAGATTAATGAAATTCAGAGTGCATTGGATAGAAGAAGGAGACAAGAAGCACTAAGAAAAGAACACAAGCATAAGCTTACCTTGAATGAAATTCAAGATATATTCATAGAAGCTTTTTGCTTACAGTCTCCAGATGAGTCAAGATCAATTATAGAGAAACTATCTGATATAGTTAACTAGGTGACTAATGAAGACCAGGAAACAAATGCCAGATTGCTTGAATGGTCAGAAAGGAAGTTCCAAGGAAAGGTAAATAGTAAAATATCTGGTGATATAGCACTGTCACAAGAAGAATTGGCAAAGAAAATTATAACAGTTAAAATTGTACTAGGAAACATCTTTTCCCTATACAACAAGTTGTGTGATTTTTCCATATTCACACAAGACACTAGCCAGAAAATATTGAGCTTGGAAACGAATCTGAAGATTTCCAGCATGCAACTCCCCACAAATCTAGCTCAGAGTGAGAAGAATTTTGTCCAATCGCTTCACACACAAAGAGAGTTAGCTATCTTAGTAGTAGAGGAGGCAACCACAAAAGCTAAATTGATGCAAATTCAATCATCAATAACTCCTCATTTGGAACTACTTCACAAGGAGCAGATAAATGCAGAGACAGCCCTCAAGAAAGATCCCAATCTTTCTTCATCTGATGGACTTGTACACCTAGCAGCAGAGATTGCCATCCAGCATAAGACATTGGATGTTGCACTAGCAAATAGGGATGCAGCTCTAAAGGTACTCCTTGAAGTAAATAGCACATTTTTGGCCAAGTATGGCATTTCATTGTAAGACCCTTGACATGAGTGTCAAAAAGGGGGAGAATAAGTATGGGGGAGTTAAGTACAGGAATGAAATGATAAGTATGATAAAAGGGGGAGATAGCAAATTTTGGGAGCAAATTTTGAGATAGCAAATTTTGATTAGTCAGAATGTAGAAACAGGACAGAACACACTAAGTGTACATACAGGATCAACTAATAAGGAGTCATAAGGATCTTAGTTAAGTGTTTTTTCCACTCATGTCAAAGGGGGAGATTGTTAGCTTAAAGAATAAATTTGACAACTGAGTGTCAATACACTTAACCAAGATCAAGAGGAAGTGCCGAGTAAGATGAAGTGTCGAGTAACAATAGGTGTCGAGTGTTAACAAGTGCTGAGTGTAACAAGTGTCGAGTGTAAAAAGTGCCGAGTGTAAGAGGTGCCAAGTGTTAACAAGTGCTAAGTATTAACAAGTGCCAAGTGTAACAAGTGCCAAGTGTAACAAGTGTTGAGTATTAACAAGTGTCGAGTGTCAACAAGTGTCGAGAGAAACAAGTGTCGAGTGTTAGTAGGTGTCGAGTGATACAGTTTTGTGCAGGTGCTGAGCTATCTAGGAAACAACATGTGTTGAGCATCAGCAATGCTTCAGGAGCCGAGTAACTCAGTATATTAGCATAAGAGTTTGTAATGGCACAAACTATGAAGCAAATAGTTTTTTACAGCTAACATAAGGTAAATTTTGAAGGATTTAATGATGAGGTCGAATCTTTTGTCTTTCCTATGCAATCTACATGTAGCCAATAAGAAAAATGATAAAGTTATGCAACCAATCAGAAAAAGATAAGTATTGAGCGAGAAGGATCATAGATCCATATCTATCCCTAAGTCCTTGAAGTCTTTATAAGGAAGACGAAATTTCATTAAAAATATATATGAGAAGACATACAAGGGTGCATAGGGAAACACTTTCAGAAGTGAGGGTTATAAGATCACAAAAGGATCAAGATTAGAGAAAGCAAAACAGGTGCCTGCATTCAGCAATCAAGGATTGTAATCTATCAGGTTCATGATACCTAATACTTTCTAGCAATTGTATTAGAATAAAAATCCTATGGTGATAGGTTAGCTTAACAGCTATTTCGTAGATCCTTTAATTAGGTGATTAAAATCCTTTAATAGGGTGACACTTCATGTTAAGTGTTTGAAATCGTTTAAATAGGTCACTATTGATACAGTGTAAAGCCTTTAACAGGGCAGGCCTTTAACAAGGCAGACCATCAGAAGTGGTTGAATAATATTGCTGTAGTAATTTTTGTGGGTATCATCCCCACCCCAGTTTTACCTTCTTATTCCTGGAGGGTTTATGGGTTACCAAATTCCAGTGTTATGAGTTGTTGATGCATGTGCTTAGTTTCATGTTTATTTGATGCATGCAATTTACTTTCAGTTAAAATTTTTATTGGCTAAAGTGTGATACTTATGATTCAACCCCCCTCTCATAAGTACTCTTTCAATATTTGAATATTCCAACAGGAAAGACAAAAGTCTAATCTTGAGCAAGATTATTTTGAGGAACTAATGCCCTCAATGGATTTGGGTTTGCATTTTCTATAGAGTTATTTCCAATAGGCCCATTATAAGTAGCGTTTTCAAAATAAGGTTGGGGAGGCCTAAAATTTCAAGCTTTCTTTCTTTCCATAGTCAACACGTTGTTACCCATGTTCTGGACCACTAAGAAATTGTCCTCTAGCTTCTTTTCTTAATCTTATAACTTCTTGCCAATCTTAGAATCCTAATCTTGAAATTTCTAATAACTCAACATGAGGACTTGCATCATGTCTTTCAATTGTCCAAACTTGCTTGAAGCTGTAGAGGTTACTAGTGTTATAGCAAGAGGTTGGCTTGTAAAAGTAGTAAGAATAAGGGCTATTAGAGTCTAATGATTGGGCATATCTTGGAAGAAATGTATAGGAGGCCTTGGAGAAAATTTTCATCCTTGTATCAATATATTCTCTACCCTAATGGAAATTTCATAGGCATCAGGTAATGTGTCTCCTCCCATGGATTGCAGAGTGGTAGCAATATCACTATTCAAGATTTTGAGGCAACACAAGAACACATTACTAGGAGAAGGCTTAACTGTAGTGGGTATTCTATGCCATGTCTTCTAGAATCTATGATTTAAATCAATCATATATTCATGTGTCTCTCTCTTGATAGTTTTTAGCTACTCCAAGAGTGATAGGTGATCACTCTTATCTTTGAAATGTTTACATAGTCCATCTTCTAACCCATCTTAATTAGTAAAAGAATTAGGAGCCAAACTCCTATACCACTATAATGCCTTCTCCTTTAAAGATGAAGCTAGAAGCCTAATAGAAATGTCATCTTCTACAATACCATGTATATTGAAAACCTTTGAAACTTCTTGGATGTATTCTAAGGGAGAAATGGAAATTTCACCTATAAATTCAGGCATATTTTTAAAGTCTGGTACTTGGATATCATGTCTTTGAGCCATTAGGAGAGGACTTCCACAATTGAAGGTGGAAAAAGCATGAGCTCTAGACATATAAGAAAGTGACTTATTGATATGAGTTGATGGTATTCTAGGCTAAGATCTAATAAAAACAAGAGTAGAGATGGATCTAGAAGGCATATATATTATTGTTGCACTACTAACTGGTGATAAAGATACTCTATTCTTTCTTCTTCTAATATGGAAAAATAAAATCTCTTGGTATTGAAACTTACCTCTAGAAGATGCTCGTATTTCAGCTTTGGGCATGAATCATAGCAACTATGGTCTAAAACTAGATGTGAATGATGTAGAGTTGCCAAAGTGCTTTATGGAAATGAGCCTCTTGAAGGCCTGTAATACTAAGAGTAGCACTATTTTCTCAGCATTAACATGAAATTCTTCTCTTTGACACCAACTAACTTGAGATCTTCTAAATATTAGCCCCATCGAGCATGCCAAAAACTATGGTATGACCAGTGGAGGTTATGGAACTAGTTTGAATCTTTTAATATTAGTCACACTAGGCATGCCAAAAAAAAATTTCACAAATGTTTGCACCCTTGTCAAAATATTTTACCTAAGGACAACCTTGTGAAACATGGAAACAACCTCCAAGTTGTGGAACTTGAACTATGAGCTTGAGTCTCTAGAGAAGGGTGGCTTCCTTTGCTATTAGGATGCACCTAACTATACTTGGAGATGAAAAAGGAGAAGGAAAATCATGAAATAAAATCTACCTATTGTAATCTAAGAGGGTGATGCACGAAATAAGAGTGTTTGATCTCATCTCTGCCCATAAATGCACATTTAACCAATTGTAATCTCAAAGAATACCTATTCGAACCTTGCTTATCTAAAAACCACATGTAGATTAGATAACATAAGAATGCTATAGGAAGAAACTTCACTCAATATCATTCAAATTGAAAAATAGATACAATCATATAGTTTCAAAAAATAGAAAAGAACATTAACCAGAGGCAAACAAGTTTTGCATAATGTGTTAATGCCTAAAAGAGACACAACAAAGAATTACAATGGCTCAGAGGCAAGAGAAATTATAGTAGTGTACATGGAAAACAATACTAAAGAATTAGAGAAAGATCAACCCTTTGAAAGCATATAAAACTTGCTTTTATAGTTTAAGAAAAAATGTGAAACTTCTATTAGAATCCAAGAAATCAACCACTATTAACAAGTTGCAGATAGACATCAATGCTAATATAAAAGGATTTTCTTAGGTTCACACCAATATGCATAAATTTGATCCTCATACATGTATTCAACCTTGGAAGTGATAGAAGCAACAACCGTCAATATAGAATGGAGAAAAATGAGAAACCAGATGGTTAGATAGAAAGCCTTTAGCCATAACTATGCATGGGGAGAACCATAGAATGTTTGGTATTGATCCAAGATTAGATTTCACCATCACTTACCCTTTATACCACCCTATAAATTCTTCAGGGATTTGATCATCCTGTTAGCATACTTAATCTTCCATCTTGAAACTACAACTTAACGATGACCATCACTGCAAAAGCTATCGCAAATGTTGTCACCACTGTTTCCTAGGCTCACAAGGACACATGTTCTTAAGGCACTTTCTTGCATTACTGTGATTGCCCATAAATATTTTAAGCCTACTAAACACTCAACATCCACCTCCACAAACATGTCAACATCCTAGCAAATTAGCAAGAACTAACTGACATAAAGTCCATCTCAAAATTACTTGCAAGTCCTTTAGAAAATTCTACCCCATTTGACCATGTGTCAACAAGGCACTTCCCCACTTCCTTTAAAGTTTGTTCATTTTCATATTGTGAGAAATCACCATCGTTAATTTAGTTTGATATAATGGCGGAAAGAAGTTGGCCCACTTACTGCCCATGTCAACATTTCAACCAATGAAAAGACACCCAATTGCGAACATGCCATAACATCTCCACACTATCCTGACAAACTCAACCTCATGACCCACAAGGGACATGACATCATGAAATCCATGTGTCAAGACCTCACTTTCCTACATTGTCTAAACTTTTTGCATCTTCAAATTGTGAAAAAGAAAGAATTGTTGATCTCCTTATATATGACAGTCTAGAAACATGTGGTCCATCTTACTCACTATGTTAGAAACTTAGCCAATGAAACACCCATCGTATGCCAACTCAGCCCTAACAAACTTCATACCTTGTGGCCCATAATAGAAATAGGTCCCATATGCCACATGGCACAAAGTTGCTTCCCCACATTGTCTAAAGATTAGACATGTTTAGAATACTAGAAAGCAATCATCATAGATCTGTGCAAGATCTAACAGTAAAGAAAGTTGTGGGGTCAAGAAATAAACTTAGGAATATACAAGGTATATTAAAGCTTTATTATATGTTTATTTCATATTTCCACTAGTACTTTTTAATATTTAATTAGTTATAATATGATCATTGGGTAGGTTTAGATATTTAAATTCAAAATTTTGGTCAGGGCATTTTAGTTAACACTACCTGATTCTCAATATGCTCTATAAGCTAATTTTGAGTCTTCACTTTTTAAATTGATCCTCGGTTTTGCTCTGATAAAACTTTTCTTACCCTTTCACCACTCTGAATAGATCACTTTCTCTATTAAGAGATAACATAACACTTCCACTAATTTTTGATTTGATCTTGATCCTTCACTTCTACTTTTGCATAGCACTCCTTTGTCACATTTTTTGCATCATATTTTAGCTTTATATTCTCTCTCTTCATCACCATCACCACCACCTAGGTTAAAACATTCTCTATTTAAAGAGTTTCATAAAGAGTTTTCTAGATGCTTCCATATTTTGCCTCTTCAATGAAATCATTGATCACAAAACATAAGGATTTGTGATCCACATCATAAATGCATAAAACTCTCCATAAAAACCTCTAAAAATATTAAAAGTTCCTTCCATATTGACTTGAAAATGATTAACCTCAAAATCTATACCATTTTTGACTTTTATGTATACTCTGCATTGCTCGATACTTACTATTTTTTGAGACTCAAGATTGCTAACACTCAGTTTGTATTGTGCTCAGTATGTACTATGTAACATGACACATATATGCTTTCAAATAGTTTTTAGGTGTTGAGCTTGTCTTATATAGAAAATACCTTGTGACCACAAACTTACTCAACTCCTATAGATCTCAATACACATATACTTATGTACATGACTTAACCTATATAATGTAGCTCAGTCACAATGATGATTGTCTTACTCTACCTAGTAAATGACTAAGTTCTTAACACTAATAGCAAACAATAGGTAGAGATACCAGTAGTCTCCCCCTTTGGTATTAGTGGTAGAAAACACTTTGACATGATTACACCATTACAAATACAATTTGATATTGATCTCTCCCCCTAAGTCTTCTGACTTATACAAAAAAATAATGAATAAATAATGTACAAATAAATCCTTATCCATATGTACTTCTTTGTGAATGACAAAAAATTCATTCCCTCTTATTTTTAAACAATTATTTCATGAGTATTGGAGTTGAATTGGTTAAAGAAAACCATATTTATTAATGAATGACTAATGAACTCAGGTGATCATGGATAGTTCCTAATCTCATGTGGTTCTTGTTGCCTCCAAAATGTGATTCTAAAACTATAATCATGTAGCTAAGTCAACTAAGCTATCAGCCACTAAACAATTGTGATCTTCCTTGATAAGATCCTAGGTTGATTGCATCTCCATCTACATCACCTCTAAATGAGGTATCAACATTTCTTGTATAGAGATCAATTTAGATCTCATGTTGTTGTCAGCTATCTGAAGCTCGACCAATGTGCCTTGAGCATTCAATAACTAGTTGTAATGATCTATGCTAGAAGTTGGTTACTATGAAATAATATTGTTGGATCTCTTCATCTCATCTTGAATTTTGTGCATTCATGCTTGAATATCATTTGTGGCTCTTGGCACATTTGACAAAATAATGTACAAATGTTATACTTTATACATGAGTTATGTCATAATCTATATAGACTCTTGCAATTGAACTTTATGCTAGGAAATTGTAATGGAAACTTTATCCAAAACATTATCTTGAATCTTCATGTTGACAATCCATTAATTTTTAATTGGATTCCATATTACTAGCATTTACTTGTTCAACAATATTTACAAGCTAGGTAATAATTGGGGTTTCTTCATCAAAATTTTGAATCTCAAAACCATCAATAAATTATTTTTTAACATCATAAAATACCTTCTATTTTTTGGTGCTCTCTCCTTAATTCATCTTGCCTTTTCTTTTCACCAAAATATCTTGTAAAAAAATTATTTGTTGCAACGTAAGATTCACCAAATTTAATTGTGGCATCACAATTATTTCATCCATACTAACATCAATATCTAGTGAGGTGTATTTTATTACTTTTCATATACTCATTAAAGGAGTGCTACCACTCAACACCTCTTTTGAAGTTAATGAGGGAGTTTCATCACTCAACCATATTGGTGCATCGATGCTCAAGATAATAATGGTTACACTCGATTTAGATCTACTTATTTCTTAATTTTCCTCAATATGAGGTGCTAAAATAGTTTGACTATCTACACTTGTTTCCTTTATCTAAATTTCTACCTCTTTACTTGTGAGCCTTGATTTCATGGCCTCTAGAGTGTCAAGGGTGTTAGCATATATAGGTGACATGTTGCCTTTTGGACTCGACACACCTAAACTTTCTCCATTGTTGTAACCATCTTTAATGGTCATAGTTTCAATTTCTTTCTTTGTATCTGATTTCTTAGTTGATAACCCAAAAGTTATTTTCCAAATAAATTTATCTTTGTGTGCTATAGCTTCCATTTTATTTTATAAAATCAAAAACATTCTATACTTATAAAAAAAATTGTTCCTATACTTTTCCAAAAATGTTTCATGCTGATCCTGGGATAGATTGAGCATAACTCTAAGTAAGGTGAAAGTTCTTGTCTTTTTCTCTTCCTCTTCTTCCTATTGCCACCTCCTTTCGAGTCTATCATATAAATCCTTGGGTATTTTCTTCTCAATTTCACTAGGAGATAGCTTATTATTTGCATCATATCTACGATAACAAGTCTAAAGTTGTATAATTCTAAAGATCTTCTTAGATCTATAGATATCTCATTAATTGACTTGGTTTTCACCTTGGGTAGTCCTCTAACCAATATCATTCATTTTTATTTAGATGCACAGGGCTCAGTAGTCTCTACTACTCTTTGTTTCTCAATATGTTTGGCACTAGAAGCTACCTTGGTTATTGGCTTAGTTGGTGGTGGAGGAGAGAGAGGTGTCACCATTGGCTTCTTCTTAGTTCCTTTAGCCTTCTTACTTGGTGAAGTGATGAAAAATAGGGCTTTACCCTTGTCTCCTTGTTATTCCTCTTCCTCACCACCACTATCTTTTTCTTTATCCTCTCCAAGACCTTCTGTAATCTACAATGGTTCCTTTCCCTTGCCTACGGTGCATAGTTTTCATTCTAGGTCTTCAATAATTCTTTTCCTTTTATTCTCTTTAGAAGCTATCTTTATGTTCACTATTATTCTATCCTTATCTTTTTCATATTTTACAAAGTATTCTACCTCAGTGTCTATTTATTCCTTCAATAGTGCAATAGTATTTACACTCACTAAATCACTATCAATTTCATAATCAAAATCTTCTAGCCAAGCCTTGCTTAGCTTTTGTTGCTTGCACAAATGTATTATCTCTATCTACAAGAAAAAATATGTCAATATAATACCTTGTGACCATTTCTTTAGGTATCCTCATCCTCATCTTCATTCTTTCCTTGAATTCCTCAAAGTAAGTATCTATGATATTCTAAAAATTTGCTCCTAATTGAGTGATGTATTCGGTTATATTTCTTGTCATGGGTTTTTTTTTCCCAAAAAAAATCACCAACACTATTAAAATATTGCTGCATATAATATAAAATACATATAATAAGGGATTAAAAATTACACATTGAGTTCTTTACTTTTTTGATAGATAGAAAATCCTCTACTAATTGCAATCTTTGAAGCTTGGCAGGATCATATTCATGATCTTCCATCGCTATCTTCGATGCTTGATCCACTACCATACACAACACATTATTCAATCTACGTGAGTATTAAAAATTTTCTACTATAACCCTCACAGAAAATTCTATTAGTGGATCAAAAAAATTATGTAATGGACAAACCTCATCCATTCCACTTGACACCTGTGTTTGCCTCAATTTCCTCTCAACTCAAGCATCACATATTTTTATTCTTATCTAAGGTCCATTCTATAGACAAAACTTCATATCATGGATTCTTATAAAAAAAAATTAATCCATTTAGTCTTGAAATTTATTGGAAATTCTAAGGCACGATTTAACCCTTTCCTTTCAACAAATTTAAATTAATCCTTCAATATTCCTTCATGACATAACTTCTCATATGCATCTGTGATCTCATAATCTCCCACTTCTATGATCTTAAACATATAATAGCTCCTCATATCATGGATCATAATAGCTTTAGGTAGTATTGAGGATAGCCCACCCATTGAATTTCCTTTCATTGTAATTTTTGGAATAGCATGAAACTTTGTTGGAAGACAAGTGTCACTCTTCACCAATTGGATTTTACTTACCTCTTGGCTCATTCTAGTAGTAGATGAAATTTTTATCTTCTTTTTTAGGGTTTGAAGTCTTTTCTTTCTCCTTTGAATTACTCAGTAGAGTTCAGATCTTCACATGTTCAAGCTTCTCATCCAAATTTTTCTTGAAATCTTTTGATAGTCACTTAAATTGCCAAATTACTCTGTAGTCTTGAAATCTATATGCAAGGTTGTTGGCATTATGATTATTTTGTCATTAGTGACAACAATTACTCAATTCTTTATGCTTACCGAGCATCCAAGTGCTTACCTTGTAAGCATTCACAATTTAGTAGTTTACACTGAGCAAACAGTGGCTACCGAGAAAATTCAGACAATGTGAAGTCCAGTAGTGTCTACTGAGCTTCTTAGTATTTATCGTGCTTCACAATGTCTACTGAGCAATGAAAGATTTAGTGAAAATTGAGCAATGAAAGATTCAGTGCAAACTGAGCGATGAAAGATTCAGTGTTTACCGAGTGAAACAAGGTAAACTCAATACACAGTATCTACCGAGTGACACTAAATCTATTGAGTCACCAGTAGTTACCAAGTTCAGAACTACATCGAGTGATTAGTATGGACTGAGCCTTCACTTGTACTAAGTGCATGATGATGTCGAGTAATGCAGTGGATGCCGAGTATCAGAAGGTCACTGAGTCAATTCAATGAACCTGAGTTATTTACTATTGGGCCGACTCTATAATGTATTGTTTACTTGTATTTTGGCCGACCTTGTAATTTTATATGTTTGAAAGGTATATATGTAAGATGTATTGTAAGATATCATATATGTATGACATGATGTAAGAATAGTGAAGTAATGAAGAGTATTGAAAAATATTATCAACAGCAGTTCAAGGTACACAACAAGGTCAATTTAGAGACTAAAAAATTACATCCATCACATGAGGTGATCAATGCATAAGGTATTTTATCAGTAATCAGTTGCAAGCAGATCCTCTGCTTCATCCTAATAGGTGAATCAGATTTTTAAAATCCTCTAACAAGGTAGACTTAATAGTCTTTGTACAAATCTCCTAACATAGTGCATACTTCATCGTATGTTTCCAAATCCTCTAACAAGGTGGACCTAGTAGGCCTTTGTGCTCCTAATAGAGCAGATCACCAAAAGTGGTCAATGTAAGCCTTAACTGGCCAAATTTATACTTCAGTATTGAAGTTTTGTGGGTATCATCCCCACCCCAATTTTACTTTCTATTTGGAAGGTTTTTGGGTCACCAAATATTGTTTTCACTTGTGTAATGATTGTTATATGTTTTAGAATTTATGCATGTAATAGTATAGATGGATGTGTGGTAAATTAATAAAAAGTTTTAAGGTTATTGATTCACCCCTCCCCTCTTAGTAACCTATCATATCCTAAATATTTCTAACAATTGGTATCAGAGCTTTGTGGTTCTCAAATAAAAGTTTAGCAGCTTGACCAAAGATCTAAGGATAGATGGAGATATTTAGACTTGACAAGGCAATTCAAAATGAAAAGCTAGATCTAGAAATGGCCATGGCTCAACTCAAAGAATCAAAGGAGCATCTTTCTCAATCCCTAAAAAGAAGGAAGGAACTTGCAAGGCAAATGAATGATCATTAGTATGTTGAAGAAAAGATTGAAAACCTTTTACCATCAAGTAGCTCAGATGAAGCTAATGAGGCAATCAAGGAACTCCTAGCAAAGAATGGCTCTCTATAGGAAGAAGTAAGAAAACTTAAAAGAGAACAAGAAATCCAATCAATCAGGCTATGTGAAGTCTTTGAACAAAGAAACAAATTGGAAAATGAGACAAATGAAAGGATCAATGCAAATCAAAGTCTTATCAATCAACAATCCAATGTAAATGAAGAAATCATGAATCTAAGATCTAAAAATGAAAGCCTAAGGATTGATTTAATCACTGAAAGAAAAATCAGCAAAAGTTTGGAAAATGACCTAAATGCTGAAAAGAAAATCAATGAAAGAATGATGAAGTCACAAGAAGACATTAATCAACTGATAGAAAAAAATGAGCAGAATCTTCATAGACAAAAAGGTAAAGTAGGACTTGGATATAATGAAGAAGGTGAATCCTCCAAACGAGGTGCCCAAAAGAATCAAAGACCTACTTGCAATCACTATGGTAAGTTATGCCTTACATCAAACAAATGTTGGAACAATGGAAAAAAAAAATCCAATGGAAAATGTTACAACTGCAATAAGCATGGTGACAAAGCTAATGAATGCAAAGAAAAACCAAAATTTGAAAGTAAATGTCACAAATGCAAGAAGCATAGTCACAAGGCATTCCAATGCAGATCCAAATCACTCAATCTAGCTGAACAACTTGTTAAGGCAATATTTGGATGGGATTACAATACATGGTGCAAATGTCATTATTGTGGAGAATATGGACACATTGGCAAAGACTGCTTAAGGCATAACTTGAGAAAAAGAAATACAACAGTAAGATGTTATACATGCATTGAACTTGGGCATATAGCCAAAAATTGCATGAATATAGGAAGAATTGAAGATGAAAAGAAAGTTAAAGCTGATAAAATTCAAAAGCAGATGAGACAACAGTGGATTCCTAAATCTACCAAGCAGAATAGTTCAAATGATGGCCACATCACTCAAGAAGTGGGTGACTCCACCATTTCCAATTATATTCATGATGGAGGATCTACAATTGTATCATCAAGCTATATCTAGAATAGTTCCAAATGAAAGAGAACAAATGATCCAATCAATATTACAAATAAATTAAGATCACAGAAAAGTTATCTTTCACCGAGTGCATTAGACTCTACCGAGCAAAGTGGCTAAAGACCTTACTAAGCAAGGTCAAAAGTAGAAGAAATTTTGTTCATCTACCAAGTTGATACTCATGCCGAGTTAGGTTAGTGGATGATAGTCTATCATGCACTATGACAACATGGTACCTAGCATTAATGGTGAACTTTTCATCAAAATGGGTGAAATCCAACTTCATTTTTCATCGTATTCTCAAAGCTAAAAGATTTCTGAGTGCATTCAAGTGATTTCAAAGTGATTTTGAGAAAATTTGCAGATAAAGAAGTTTGATCAAAGATTTTCATCACTTACTGAGCAACAATGGCTTCCACAAGCACAAGCACCAGCAAGGCAAAACGTGGATCATAAATGTTGGTCAAGGGTGCAGAATGGAAAGCACCAAACTTTAAGTTGGCTCTCAAAATTGCAGAGGCACTAAACCCTAATGGTGCACAATCATAGATACCACCAAAGGTACTTTTAATCAATGATATCTAAACTCATTTCAAATTTTCTATACAAGAAATAGGAACCCTAGAAATGGATAATGCGTTAGAAGAAATGTGTTAGTGGCTCTCTGAAACCCAAACATAAATATCTGGAGACAAAAGGGTTGACACACATCTCCCATATGCCAAGAAGCTTCCAAATAAAATGGATCAGATATATCCTTAGCTATGTTCACAATGGTTAGCTATGGTTAGAGAAACCCATACTGATCACTAAGAAAATGATTCATAACATTACTAGCCTTCCCATACTTAGCAAAGCCAAATCTTTAAAAACCCTAGGTTAGGATGAACTTCAGAAGAAAACCCTAATCGAGTGGGATGGAAGAGGCTTATAAGTTAGCACTATTACCAATGTTGAACTTAGATATGAAATTCATGTGATAGCTCACAAGATCTATAATTCAAGTTGATTGAAAAGTTTGTCATGTGAGGCCATAGACCTAGCCTTTAAGGTTATGAAGAAGAATTTGGAATGACTTGTTAGAGCTATTACTAAGGCAACTGAACAAAAAAATTGATAGTATCAAATTGTCAAAGAATAACCCCTATAAATTCGGATCACTATTGACATGTTTATTCTTCTATGTAAAAAAATTATTTCCCTCCAAAGGTTCATGTCGTATGGATAAAGGATGTCCCCATTCTATATCAAATTAATGAGTTTATAGCAGAAATGGGTGTCAATTTTGACAGTTTAATGGACAACTATTTTGAGTACTTCAAGGAAAGGATGAACAACAATAGGTTCAGGATCCCTCCTAAACTTGTTGAAGATTACAAAGATGATGTTTGTTTTATGGTTGACTATGAAAAAGTATATATTTAGGTAGTTAGGCCCCGAGTTGCATGGGTAAAACCTCTACCTTATGAGGTAAACATTAATGAAACTAGGGATATTATTGAAGCATTGGTAAATGAACCAATAGATCCCAAGAAACCAATTTTTGAAACTTATGATGAGGAAAAAGCTAGAATAGAATTGGAAATCAAAATTCCCCAAGCAATCAACAAAGGTAAAAGGAAGGTTGCTAAATTGAAAACTGCTACCAAGCCCCTAATGATTATCGAGGGAAAAGGTGAGGATGAAGAAGAGGAGTAGGAACCAGAAGATATAGAGGAAGAATCAGAGGAAGAGACTGAGCTAGTGAAAATGAAGGGCAAGGTAATCATTACCAAGCCACCCAAAGCCTCTATAGCTATTTTCACAAGAAGAGGTAAAGGTAAGAATAAGGATGAAATGGTATTTAACAAGCCCCAACTTACCTTCCAAGAAAGATTGAAACAAATGGAAGAGGGAGCTAGCATAGCAAATTTTAAAGCTCTAAAGTTTGAAACAATGACTGATGTAGAAAAGATGCAGATTGAGGAACTGATACTTAATAAGATGGGAAAATGGAAATACTCCCCAGACCAGCTTGCCCCTCAAATCTCCAAAGAGATGTTGGTAAGATTGCAACCAAGGTGGGAGTCCTCCACCCAAACAACCAAGGACATATATGAGAAATCCTTGAAGAATCTTCTACTAAGTCTTACTGAGGTAGATATAAAGGCAGCAATGAAGAACAAAAAAGGTAAAATGATGATTAGATTTCACACATGTTTGATTCTAATTAAGGATATTGAGCATGTTGTAAGGGATGCAACAAACATGTGGAAGAACATCTATCATCTACAAAAGCCTAGTAATGATCCAGTGATAATCAAGGATGATGATGGCACCAGTAGTGATGAAGGAGATGACAGCACTCTGAGTGCTAGTGATGATCAGGAACTAAGGTCTGATGATGAAGAAAAAGGGGAAGAAGCTAAAGAGGAAGACAAGGAAGAGGATGAAGAAGATGATCCAATGAAGATTGTAACACAAGTCATTTCTTCCCTTCTTCACTCTCCACCTAAGACTGCAACATCATCAGGGTTGGAGACAGCTTCGGCAAGATTAACCACATCAAAAACATCATCTACTCCTGCTACCCCACAATTCCAAGCATCATCTATGGAAGTAACCATTACTTCATCTACTGAGCTGTAGCCTTCTCCATCAGCACCTGAGCAATTAGCTATGTCTACCTCCTCTATTGCATGTACAGTAAGTTCTATAGTTCTTGCTACAATTTTTCCTACTCCAATTGTGAATATTCCAGTATGTAAACTACCTGTTTATACATCATTTTTGGGAAGAACGCCAATTTTTGATTCAGCTGGTACTTCTATCAGCTTTCCTCCGATTGCACCAATTCAAGTATTTTCTATCAATCCATCTATGTCAACTATTGTCTCTGATTCCAAATCCAAGGAAGTAAGCATAGAAGCAAAACCAAAAAATCCTCTAAAACTTCTACTTACTAGGAAACAAGTTGATGAAGATATAGATTTGGATACAAAAGTTGTTATTCCAAAGATAGACTTGGGCAATGCCTCAGCCAGTGAGATGAGAATGGTCAGTTAGCTTCTAGACTAGAAGGAAAGGCAGAAGCAACTCATAGAAGAAAGAGATAAAGAATATACTATAATAGAAAATGCCAAAAACATAATTATTGAAGCTATTGGTGTTGATGTCGATTCATCTCAACACATTTTGTTGCAATTAGAAGAGGCTATGAATAAGTTCAATGAGGACACCTCTGGGCAAGAGAAGCTCATTGAAAAGGAAGAAAAGAAATTTGATAATAAAGTGCTTGAGCACATTGCTCAGCACATTGCAATAAAGCATGTTGAACTATCTTCAATTTTGAGCAATCTTGAGCAAGCATTTACCAATGTAACATCACTTTTTGGCAAGCTCTATGATGTTACTGAGTACAATAAGGAAGTCAAAGAAAAATTAAACAAGATAGATGTGGAAATGAAGGATAGTGTTCAAAAGTTGTAGCTTGACCATAGTTCAAGCTCATTCCATCACACAAAGGTGAAATTTTTGTCCAAAATGCAGGCAGAGTTACTCAAAGAAGAAGCCAAAATCTGGTCTACACTGATTGACATTCAAAATATGATTCTCCCAGTCATGGATCAAATGTAGAAACACATTACCTACTCAAAAACATTAATTCATGACAGCAACTTTTCAATAGTAGATCATATGATCAAAGTTTCTACAGAAGTTCAAGTGGCTCTCTCCACTTACAAGATTTTACAAGACAATTGGGATAAGTCATTGTCTCTTATTCTCAAGGTACACTCAAAATTTCTCTCACATTTTGGTGTCTCAATTTAAATTTATTGTATATACATTCTTTAGCATTATTGTCAAAAAGGGGGAGATGAGATTGTTGGTAGGATAAGATTGTTGACATTGGGAATATGAGATGAATAAGGAATAAGAGAGACATTGTACAGATAAAAGCTATGCATACCACATGTATGGGGGAGATATGTGAGATATGTAAGATATGTAAATAGCAGAGTAAATCAGAATGTAAGTTTTGATTCATAAGTGTTTTTTTCACTAGTTCTAAAGGGGGAGATTGTTGGCATTATGATTATTTTGTCATTAGTTACAAAACTTACTCAATTTTGTATGCTTATCGAGGATCCAAGTGGTTACCTTGTAAGCATTCGCAGTACAACAGTTTACACCAAGTAGACAATGGCTACCAAGCAAATTCAAACAATGTGAAGTCCAGAAGTATCTACTGAGCTTCTCAGTATTTACTGTGCTTCACAATGTCTACTGAGAAATGAAAGATTCAATGCAAACTAAGAAATGAAATATTTAGTGCAAACTGAGCAATGAAATATTTAGTGCAAACCGAGCGATGAAAGATTCAGTGTTTACCGAGTGAAGCAAGGTAAACTTAGTTTATAATATCTACCAAGTGACACTACATCTACCGAGTCACCAATGGTTACCAAGTTTAGAACTACATTGAGTGATTAGTATGGATCGAGCCTTCACTTCTACCAAGTGCATGTGTATGCCGAGTGATGTAGTAGACGTCAAGTATCAGAAAGTCACTGAGTTAGTTCAGTGAACCCGAGTTATTTACTATTTGGCCAACTCTATAATGTATTTGTTTACTAGTATTTTGGCCGACCTTGTAATTTTGTAAGTTTGAAAGGTATTTATGTAAGATGTATTATAAGATATCATATATGTATGACATGATGAAAGAATAGTGAAGTAATGAAGAATATATGTGAAAGATTATCAACAACAGTTCAAGGTATATAGCAAGGTCAATTTAGAGACTGAAAGTTACATCCATCACATGAGGTGATCAATGCATAAGGGATCTTGTTAGAAATTAGTTGCAAGTAGATCCTTTACTTCATTCTAATAGGTGAATCAAATTTTTCAAATCCTCTAACAAGGTAGACTTAACAGTCTTTGTATAAATCTCCTAACAAAGTCCATACATCACTGTATGTTTGCAAATTGTCTAACAAGGTGGACCTAGCAGTCCTTTATGCTCCTAACAGGGCAGATCACTAGAAGTAGTCAATGTAAGCCTTAACCAACCAAGTTTATACTGTAGTATTGAAGTTTTTTGGGTATCATACCCACCCTAGTTTTACTTTCTATTTGGAAGATTTCTGAGTCACCAAATATTGTGTTCACTTGTGTAATGATTGTTATATGTTTCAGAATTTATGCATGCAGTAGTATAGATGGATGTACAGTAAATTAATAAAAAGTTTTAAGGTTATTGATTCACCCCTCCCCTCTCAGTAACCTATCATATCCTAAATATTTCCAACACAAGGTATGATATAGTTTCTTTAAATTTTGATATATACCTTCGTTTGGTCAATTTAGAGTCTCCATTAATGTTGTGCACTCAAGTAGGTGGAAGCCAATTGTCTCAATCTAATTTTATTTCTTTGAATTAGGTCTTTACTTTTCAACTTGGTCTCTTCCATTTCACTTGGTCTATATACTAGTTTACTTCTAAAGTGCTCAGTCAACATAGACAATTTTACTGATGTTCAACATCCCTTCATAAATCTTCTTATATGTATCTTGATATATGCAAATATGAACTTGTTAGGATTAAACCACAAACAAAAATAACAATTACATGCAAATATAAACAATATCAAAAAATAATAGATCACATAGAAAAGAACACAAGACACCAAGATTTAATGTGGTTTGCCCAATCCCTAGGCTACATCCATCGAATAGCTAGTCTGATATTATTAAGATCTAGTGATTACAACCTAATCACAATCCATAATCCCTTACAACTCAATACCACCACAAGAACCAATATTTGCATCACCAGTATGAAACAATCCCTAATCCAAACCTCTTTTATAGAAGCATTTTTACTACTTTAGGGTTATAATTAATAATTACATGTTGGCTCTAAATCTTGATAAAATAGGACCAAAAAAATCCCACCCCCAAGCCCCCACTCGAGGCCTAGCCTGGCCCCAAACCCAGATAAGGAATTATGGAGTATGTATAGTACTTCCCTAATTAGTCACCACAATCTAACAAAACTTTGGCATATTTCATCTAAGAAATGGATGTATGATATATCAATTAAATATATAGTTCCATACACACCTTTCTTTCTTAGTTTAAGATGACATGGTCACCTTCTCTATTGGACTAGGTGACCTAAACTCCATTTTCTCCACTATTTCCATCTTATACTTTTTTTTTCCATTTTTTATTCATCTCCTTCTTAATTTTTTTAATTTCTAATTTTTCTTTACCTTTGTCTTTCATTTGATTTTCTAATTATACTTGATTCCTCCATTTCTTTCTTAGATGTCCAAACTTGTGACATTTGGAACATGCATTTTTAGGTGTATAATTATGCCTTAGATATTTTCAATAAGATTTTGTCTGAGATCTGCATTCATATGCTCTAGGCCCATACTTTTGACATTTGTAGCAATATCCTTCAAATCTAGGTGTAGTAGGTGCATTCCTCATCTTGACCTACACTCGTGTATTTGATGTCCTTATTTCTTGTAGTAAAAATAGTAACTAGTAAATTTAGGTTTATAATTTTGCATACCATGTTTAATTCAAAAAATGTTTTTTAGTATGACCAATTTTTCCACAGTGATAGCATGTTGGTTTGTCCTTTGACTTTTCATTCCTCAATTCTCCATTCCTAGATGATTCTCCTTGTTTAGTGTATGAATTTCCTAATATATTAGTACAACTAGATGACTTCATAAGTCCTTCAAAGTACTTCATCACTTATTTTGGTTTGTTGAATATCTCCATAGATTCTTTCTCAATTTCTAGTTCATTCTTCTGTATGTCCTCTGATTTGAGATTTTCTATTTCCACATCCTTTTGATTCAATTTCTAATTTGCAAGCATCAATTGATTCATCATGTCCAGTTGAGTGTTTGTGAGATTCTTCGCATCTAATATCCTTTCTTCAAGTTTGGTAGTCATTACCCTTTTGTCTTTGTCATCCATAGTGCTATCTACTTTAGATTTCTTCTTTTTCTCAATTACATCACATAGTCTTACTAATTAGATTCCATCTTCTCTTTTAATTCCTGTTATTTCTTCATTCAAGATTTTTTCCTTCTCAAGTAGATCTACAAATTATTTTTCATTTGGATAAATGATTCAAACATTCCTTCAATCTCAACTTCTTTATAGGAAAATTGTTTATCTTGGATATCCAATTCCTTTCTTATTTTTATGGGTTTCTTCAGATCTTGTCTTGCTTTCTCAAGGTTTTTCAGTATGAGTTGGATGTCAATCACCTAATTTTTAATAACCTTGTCTACTTTAAAAGCCTCCTCTCCAAGTGATTAATCTTCTCTCATAGAACCAATGCTTTGATATCAATTATTGATTAATGGAAGTATAAATAGGATAACAAGATACTAAGAGGCAGGTGAATCAGAATCTTAAGCACTTTTACTTTTCAACAATTCATTCGCACATTCACTAGTTGTCTTGTGCATGTAAAAATTGTATGAGTAAGCTTATTTTAACATGTAAATCTAATCAATCACATGCATTGAAATAAACATATAACATAATTTTTTTACCTAGAAACCCTCGAAGGTGACAATAAAAGTGGAGTGCAGATGACACCCAAAAAACTTCACTACTATAGTGTTGGAATTTACAAGTAGAAAGGTTCACTTCTAGGGGGGGTGTGAATCAGAAGTAACAAACTTTAACCTTTTAAAGCTTTTAGCTGAGATGCATCAAAATAGATGACACAAGGTTTTGGTCACCTAGAAACCCTCCAAATTGAGAAGGTAAAACTAGGGTGGGGATGACACCTATAAATTATCACTATATAAATATGTAACTATTTAAGGTTACAAATATTGACCACTTCCAATGGTTTGCCCTGTGAAAGGCCTGTCCCATTAAAGACTTTAGACTTTGTTAAAAGTGACGTAGTTAGAGGATTTACAAACACTCACTTGGAATGTTACCCTATTAAAGGATTTAGCACCTTGTTGAAAGGCTTACAACATGGCTATTAAACCAACCTCTCATCATAGGATTTTCATTCCTGATACAATGGCTAGAGAGTACTAGAAAGTCTTGACCTGATGATTTTAAAGTCTTCAATTGTTGATTCCAGATCCTCATTTTGCTCTGCCTATTCTAATCCTTCTTTGGTCCGATATGTCTCTCCTTGAAGTTCTGATGCTTTGTTTGAATCAACTGAATTCTACAATGTTGTTCTCCCTTTTCTTAAGTCTTTACACCCCTCTACACTTTAATAGAATTCTCCCATAAACTCTCACTCATGCATATAAATAATGGGCTTCATCCTCCTTCTAAAGGTTTTGAAGACTTAAGGTTAGGTTTGAATCTACAATCAATATTTATTCTTCTTTTCTCACTCAATTCTTTCACTTTTCCTATTGGTTGCATGCTTTCTCCATTTTTCTTATTAGCTACATGCTCATTACATAGGGAATGCAAAAGATTCAATCTTATCTTCAAGATCCTTCAAGATTCATCCTAAGTTGGTTCAAAAATAGTTTACATCTAAGTTTGTGAAGGCACAAACTCATATGTTGATTCTATGTTGCTCAACACTTGCTAGTTGTTGATGCTCGGCACATATAAGAATTCTATCTCACTTGACTCCTATAGTAATTCTATTTAGCTTAGCATCTATACTTTTCTTGGCACCTATAGTGACTCAGGATCACTTATTACATGGCACTTGAATCTTGTTTGGAACTTGAACTTTACTCAACACCTGTTGAATTTTTGGCTCGACACACACTATACCTCAGCATCTTTATTATACTCGGTATCATCTTGAAAATTGGTAAAGTGTGTTGACACTCAATTGTCAAAACCAATCTAAGACCAAAAATCTCCCCCTTTGACATGAGTGGAAAAAATACTTAACTAAACATTATGGATCTTATCTCTATGAGTATAATACATATCCTATTTGGCATATATGCAAAACTTTCAAAAACTTGTTCAAAATTTTGTAGTAGATTTTATACCTTAAAAACTTGAAACTCCCCCTGAGCTGATGTGCTATTTCTGTAACCAAAATTCCCTTAAGCTAAATTTGTCTCATGCTGATGTGTTTGATACTCTTTGCCTTGCCTACTCTATGTCTAGTCTATATTTGCTTTGTTTGTACTCCCCCTTTGTTTTTGCTCCCTCTTTTTCACACATCTCCTTGTAGTTTTTTTGTTATCCTTCTGGCTTTATTTCCTTATTTCTCCTCAAAACTCAAATTTTTATTATCTCCATCTCAAAAATGTATTTCTCCCCCATATCTACATATATTTCTCCCCAAAAATGTATTATCTCCCCCTTTTTTGACAGTTATGCTAAAGGGTTCTAAGAATGAATGGAATATGTAGGCAAAAATGTTTTATTTACCTCCATTATCATCTTCAGAGAAGCAACCTAGTTGTCCAATGCCATTTCCACTACTTTGATTTGGATGGCTATCTTTGCTGCAAGATGCACTAGGCCTTCTAGTGTAGAAATATTTGGGTCTTTCTTCAAAACATTTTCTAGATAGGCCATCTCTTTATCTAATACTTCCAAATTCAGGGTTATTGTAGATTGAATTTGCATTAGTTTGGCCTTAACATTAGCCTCTTCTACTATTAATATAGCTAACTCCTAATGAGTTTAAAGTGTTGTGGAAAAATGCTTCTCACTTTGAGCTAGATCATTAGGTAGTTGTGTGCTAGATATCTTAAAGTTCCTCTCCAAGCTCAGTATTCTTTGGCTAGTTTCTTGTGTGAAATTTGAAGAGTCACACAGTTTGGAGTATAACGAGAATATGTTCACAAGTACTATTTTAACCTTTTCTACCTTCTTAGCTAGTTCTACTTGTGATATTTTTATCTCACTAGATATCTTCTCATTAACTTTCACTTGAAATTTCTTTTCAGACCATTCTAGTAGTTTAACATTAGTATCAAGGTCTTCATTTTCTATCTGGTCCACTATGTTGGAAAGTTGCTCCATGATGGGCTTTGTTTCATTAGGTACTGGCAATTTGAATGCATCAAGGAAGATGTCTTTGATTTCTACTAATGCTTGGTTTTTCCTATACTCATTTTTTAGTATCTCCTGCTTCTTTTTCCTTTCTAGTGCCTCTTGCACTTCATTTATCTATGGTAGGTTCATTGTCTTGTAGTCATAACTAGGTATGAATATTTCTTCATCAAGTGTAGGGTCTCCATAGTGAAGTACCCTTGCTACCTTGGTGGATCTCAAGCCTGGTGCTAAAATTTAAAGTGGTACTACATCAGTGCTAGGCTACTTGGTAGGAATCCCTAAGGTAGGTAAATTTACTAGAGTTTGTATTGCCTCTTGCTCTCTTTCCTTGGCTTTGTGATGTAGGATACTTTTGTCCTTTCTGCTCCTTATCTTGCTCCTTGGTAGTTACTATAACTGTAGTGTCAAACTTAGTAGTTGTGTATTGTGCTACTTGCTCTTTTGGTTGATCACTTGTAGCTATAGGAGGTTGTGAAGGTGGTTCTTGTGTGTTCACCTTCTCCTTAGTTATTTTAGCTATAGCCTTTTGTAACTCTTCTACACTAACCAAAATAGGATTTTTGCACAACTATGATTGTAATGTTGTTTGGTGAAGGATCTTTCTAAGATCTTCTGTAGTTAATGGATCAATGTTCTAAACTGAGGTGTTAGGAACATCCTTTACAATTACTTTTTCTATAGATATAGGTGTTGTATGTGGAGCACTAGGTGGTGGAAATTGGGTTTCTTGGACACTCTATTCTTCTTGCTACTCCTCAATTGTTGCCTCATCACCTTTATGTGTCCTCTTCTCCACTATAACCTCTTCTTTCTCTTTCTCTCCTTCTTCCTCCTCATTTTCCTCTCCTTCCTCTTCATCATTTCTTCCCTCAAAGGGATCTTCTTGTCCTTCTTTGATAGTAGTTAACCCATATATCAATTTCCACATTTGTGTAGACTTCTTTACAATATCCTCAATTTTATTCTATATAATGTTGAAAGCTTTGTATTTGGGTGCAAATTTGCTCCCATGTTTCTTACTAGCCTTACTTGTTTGACCTTTTGTAAGGTCTAGCATTACATGAACTAATGTTGACTCCCTTATTTCCTTCTCCATATTTAAGTAGTAATGCCATTTATTTCAATAATTGAGCTTAGCTCCTTAGGCATAGAATTGTCCAATTCAACTGGAGTAGTCTTGAACTTTGCCATCATAGTGTTGACAGATTCTTCCACTGTGTTCTACTCTTCTCTACTCAACTTATTAAAATCAATATCTTTTAAACTAGTTAAATCTACATTATCCCTAATTTTATCATAAATATTTTCAAAATTAGATTTAGTGGAATGTCTTACCACTCTGAATTGATCATTGTCAGATTCAGTCTTCTCTTCATCTAACTCTTGGGGTGCAACATATTTTCTTCTTTTCCTTTCTGTAGGCCCTCCTTACTCTATGGCTTTCTACTTCCCATGTTCCTTTTCCACTTTAGTTGTTTCCCTGGTTTTTGCCCTTATAGTAGGCTTGGCTAGGCTTATTTTAGCTACTTTCTTCTTCCCTTTGGGTTGTGCAGTAGGCTATTTCTATACTTTTCTCTTCTTGGGTTTTGCCTTGGGTGCTTCCTACTTGACACCTTCTTCTTCCTCTGCATCCTCACCCATGCCTTTGGTTAAAGCTATTTTTCCTTGACCTTGTTCATCTTCATCTTCTTCTACTTCTTTATCTTCTTCTTCTTCAGTAGTACCTTCACCAAATTTTGCCTTTAACTTCTTAACTAGTTTGTCCTTTTTCTTTAATGTGGAGGCAGTCTTGAAATCCATGTCCACCTTTGCTCTCACCACATCATAATTATCAAAATGTGGTGCACTCTTTTCCACTTCCTTTGCTAATAATACAATTATACTTGTAAATACCTCATCTATATTTATCTCATGTTGCCATCTAACTCTTGGTGTAGCTACTTGAATATAGGTATAGTCAATATCCACAAGAAAACATACATCATTTATATGTTGTTCTACTAGTGAAATAGGTATTATTAGCCCTTTTTTCATAGATTTATTGAAATCCTCAAAATAACTTGTCATAAGAGTTTCAAAATTAGCTCCCATTTGTTCAATATATTCATTTACTTGAGCTACTATAAAACTGTTTGCTTTCCAAACAACTTTACCAAAGGATGGAAATTCATTCTGTACATAGAAAAATATGAAAATCAAAATTGCACCAAATTTACATTGTGCTCCTTTAGTTCTTCTTATTGGTACTAGATTTTCGTTGATCTGTTGTAATTGCAATTCAGCAAGATCATAAGTATGATCCTTTTTCACTAGTTTGTAGCCAACATCCACTACAATGCAAGGTACACTATTAAGTTTGTTGGATTAATAAAATTTTTGTGAAATAACCCTAATAGAAATGTCAACAAGAGGGTCTTGAATAGTCTCAATAGTCATTCCTCTCTTGTTCAATTTGGCACCTATATTTTTCTCAATTGCTTCCTTAGAGTCACTTCTAAGGGTCTTTGGCCACTCTAGGGTTGGATACCCTATTACTCTATGTACAATCCTTTTTTGTTATTTTCACTAGGCCATCTTCTAGCCACAAACTTCCATCATGAATCCTATTGAGCACAATTCTAATCCATTCTATTTTGAACACAGTGGGGAATTCTAGGGCACAAGTCAAACCCTTCATCTCAATGATTTGGTATTCTTCCTTCAAAACTCCATTTTCACACAAATTATCATAGGCTTCCCTCATCTCCATGTATCTAATGGCTCCTATCTTGCAGTTTTAACATCTCCTAACATCTTAGACCATAACTACCTTAGGAGGTATAATAGATAGGGCTTTGGCTGGATCATTTTTGTATGCCACTTTAGGGATTGGTCAGAAGTTAGGTTGTTTTACTTCATTAGACACAAGTTGGACCTCAAACGACTCTTTCTCTTATGGTTTCCTAGAACTAGAGGCCATTTGTGTGATCTAGGGTTTAAACATACAGAAAATGTGAAACTACATAGCTTGGCACTAGTATAAATACCTTGAGATCGATGAAACTATGTTGAATTGCTATTTAAATCTGCTCAAATGTTGGATTCTCTACTTTGAAGTCATTTTGCACTCTTCTTTTTCCTAGCTCTTTGTTTGCAATGAAGAAAAATGATTCAAAATGTGACAATATACCCTATTTTCATAGCATTCAATGCTTAGTGCATTTATAGTTGTCCACTCTCCTTCTTAAGCATTTCTACATTACTCGGCTTCCATTGTCTTTCTATCACTCGGCATCCACTAAAGTATCCTTCACTCAGCTTCAACTAAAATTTCTCTTCTCTTAGCTTCTACTACCACTTGGCTGCAACTAATCATTTAGCTTCTACTAACTTTTGCAATCAACTCAGCTTGTACTAGGATTCTACTCAGTATCTAAAGGCAACTTTTCTTACTTAGCAATATTGGTGAAAACTTGAAGTTTAAACTTTGCATCTCTATTCATGCTAATCTCTTCTTTTCATCACTTACTTGTCTAGGAACTAATGTATGATAAAGCTCTATATATCAGTTCCACATGCCTTCTTATGCTTAGTTGGATGAAGTGTGACCACTTGACTTTTTAGGTGAAGTGACCCTTCATTTGATGTGTTGCTCCCATCTTTCTTCTTCCATGTCTTATTCATTTCTTCTCTAATGTGTTCAACATCTACCTTTTCTTTTCCTTTGATGATCTCTGAGTTGGGTGCCTTTGCCCTTGTTGGATAGTTGAAACAAGTGGTTTGACTTAACCATGCACTGTAGTTTCCACTAAAATGTGTTCTTATTCAATTTTTATGGATGTATCCATATTCTTGATAGTAATGGCAGCTATACCTGGTGTTGCTTTCCCAATTGTAGTAATGTCCATGACTATTTCCCCTTGCCAGCTAATTAGGTGTCCACATAGGCTTTGATCTACACTCAAAAGCTCTATGTCCATACTTCTTGCAATTATAGTAGTGACCTTCAAATCTTGGTGTTCTGATAGTTCTAGTCCTAAAGTCATGTGATTGATGTCCTTGCTTGTTGCACTTGTGATAGTGACCCACACTCTTAGGTTTGTCATGTTGATGGGTTTTCTTGCTCATACACACATTAGAGGTATGTCCCTTTTTACCACAAAAATTACAAGTAGGTTTAGTGTTCTTACCTTTATTACTTCTTCCTTCTACAGTCTTGGATGACTCTCCTTGTTCGGTGCTAGTGTATCCTAGTCCTGAAGTATCATTGTTGGCTCTTGCTGATTTTAGTAGCTGTTCAAAGTACTTGATGACCTCATTAGGTTTGTTGAAGCTCTCTACAATTTCCTTCTCTCTTTTTAGGTAATTTTGTAGTTTTTCATTTTGCATCTTCAGTGTCGAGATATTAATGTCCTTTAAATTTAGTTCATGATGTGCATTCATCATCTGACTTAGGGTATCTAGCTATATGTTTGAAATTCTTGCAAGCTCAATTGACTTTTCTTTCATTCTATTGGCAAGGTTCCTCTTGTCTTCTTCTAGCATAGCCTTATCTTTAATGGCCCTTTTCTTATATTTAGTCACTTTGCAAAGCATCATGGCTTATGATTCTTGTTCAATCTTGAGAGTTCTGATCTCTTTTTCTTGAGATCTATTCTTCTCCATTTGGTCTGCTATTGTTGCATCAAACTCTTTGGAATCTCCATTTGCAAACAATTTATAGGGGTCAATCTCCATGTATTGTGTATCATTCTCAGCTATGGAAATCTCTCTTCTTCTTTTTAGAGATTTTCTCATTTCTTCCCTAGGTTCTTCCAAAGTGTGTAAAGCAAGTTGTCTATCATCCACTTGATTTTCTATGACCTTCCCAAGTTTGTAGACTTCCATTTCTAGATCTTTTCTCCAATCTGTAAGGCTCTTCCTTGTGAGAACTCAACTTTGATAGAAATTTTTGGAATTTACAAGTAGGAAGGTTTACTTCTAGGGAGGTGAATTAGAAGTAACTAACTTTAACCTTTTAAAGCTTTTAGTTGAGATCATTCACATGCATCTAACATATCTATTTAACAGGAAAAATAAAGACATGCATGAAAATAGATGACACAAGGTTTTGGTCATCTAGAAACCCTCCAAAATGAGAAGGTAAAACTAAGGTGGGGATGACACCCATAAATTATCACTACATAAATATGTAACTATTTAAGGTTACAAAGATTGACCACTTCCAATGGTCTACCCTATGAAAGGCATGTCTTGTTAAAGACTTTACACTATTAAAAGCAACCTGGTTATAGGATTTACAAACACTCACTTGGAATGTTACCCTATTAAATGATTTAGCACCTTGTCAAAAGGCTTACAACATGGTTGTTAAACCAACCTATCATTATAGGATTTTCATTCCTAATACAATGGCTATAGAGAATTAGAAAGTCTTGACTTGATGACTTGCAATCTTCAATTGTTAATTCCAAATCCTCATTTTGCTCTATCTATTATGATCCTTTTTTGATTTTATATGTCTCTCCTCAAAGTTTTGATGCTCTATTCTAATCAACTAAATTCTTCAATGTTGTTCTCCCTTTTCTTAAGTCATTACACCCCTCTACACTTTGCTAACATTCTCCCATAAACTCTCACTTATGCATATGAATAATGGGGCTTCATCCTCCTTTTAAAGGTTTCAAAGATTTAGGGTTAGGTATGAATCTACGATCAATATTCATTATTCTTTTCTAGCTCAATTCTTTCACTTTTCCTATTGGTTGCATGCTTTCTCCATTTTTCTTCTTGGTTGTATGCTAATTACATAGGGAATGAAAAAGATTCAATCTTATCTTCAAGATCCTTTGAGATTCATCCTAAGTTGGCTCAAAAATGATTTACATCTGAGTTTGTGAAGGCACAAACTCATATGTTGATTATGTGTTGCTCAACACTTACTAGTTGTTGATACTCAGCACATATAGGAATTCTATCTCACTTGGATCTTATAGTAATTATGCTTAGCTTGGCATCTACACTTTGCTCGACACCTATAGTGACTCAACATCACTTATTACTTGGCTCTTGAATCTTGCTCAGAACCTATTGAATTTCTAGCTCGGCACACACTATAGCTCATCATCTATATTATACTTGGCATCATCTTGGAAATTGGTTAAGTGAGTTGACACTCAATTGTCAAAACTAATTTGAGACCAACATATAGTAATAAAGTTAACCTATGAGGGTTACAATGTCTTATCATAATATAGGATATAACCTATGAGGGGTCATCCCTATTAAAAGCATTTAAGACTATTAGGTCTCACCTTATTAGAGGATTTCACACTTACAATAAAGTAATGACTTTGCTAGGAGATTGACAAATATCTGTTTAGACCACTCTATTAAGAGATTTACCCTGAGTCAAGTTGGTTAGAATTGATTTAGTACCTAACTCTCAGTATGATTTGCAAGATAATTTTGAGTATTCTCTTAGTAAATTTATCCTCTCTTCTAATCTAATAAAACTTTTCTTATCCTTTCACTATTATGAACAGGTCACTTTTTCTATTAAGAGATAACAAAATACTTCCATTGACTTCTGATGTGATCTGGATCCTTCACTTTTTCTTTCACATATCACTCCTTTTCTATCACATTTTTTAAATCACCTCTTAGCTTCATATGCTCTCTCTTCATCACCATCGCCACTGCCTAGTTTAAAATCTTCTCTATTTAAATAGTTTTGTAAAGAGTTTTCTAGATGCTTCCATATTTTGCCTCTTCATTTGAATCATTGATAACAAAAGATTGAGATCTATCATCCATGTCATAAATGTGTAAAAATCTCGATAAAAACCTCTACAATAGTAAATGGAACTTCCATGTCATATTGAAAATGATTTACCTCAAAATATGTACCATTTCTGACTTTTATGTATACTCTATATTGCTCAGCATTTATTGTTTTCTGATACTCAACTTTGCTAATACTCAGTCTGTATTATGCTTGGAACGTACTATGATTCTTTGAACTACTCATTAGGTGTTGATCTAAGCTTGTATATAAAATACTCAATGACCACACACTTTCTCAGCTCCTATAGAGTTTGGTACACATATACTTATGTACATGAGACAATCTATATAGAGTAGCTCGATTGTAGTGATGATTTTCTGACTCTACCTAGTAAATGACTGTGTTTAACACTAATAGAAAACAATAGTTAGAGATACCAAAATAGGATATTAGAACCCAACAAGATGAAACATAACTTTGAATATGTGTAACATTAAATTTTGAAAAAATAAGAGAATGATCTAGGATAGGTCCACAATAAGAAACCAAGCTTGTAAAACCTACAATAGGAAATCAAGTGATCACCAACTCAAACTATTATAAAGGAAACATAAAATAGAAAAAATAAAACTTCTTTTTGAGTGATGCAAGATTGCCAACAACCTAAGGATTCTCGTTTTAGAAAGTAAAGTTCATTGATATAACAAGTAAGGGGTGAATTAGTTATGCACTTTAAATAATCTTTACCAAAACCTTAACATATAATCAATAGATTCAATAACCACAAGATGCTAACCATACACAATAACAAAAGATATTGCTGGCATAAATAAGTATTTACTTATTACACTTACTTAAGTTTAATTAGGTTGATGCATTATTTAATTATTTTGCATTATTTTATTATTATTTTAGGTGAGACACTTAGGAGTTTGTGTACTCTCATTGAGTTACGCAACTCTAATTATGCACATGGTGTCTACAACACAGGAGTATGCATCATTCATTGAGTTGTCATGATGACAACATAGTTATCCGCACTCCTCATTTAGCACATGTTTTCTACACCACTGATTTGTGTGCTACATGATTGTAGGCTTATCCTCACATCATCGCACTTAATCCCATGCTTAATGGAGGATAATCCATAGCTGGTAGAAATGTGCCTGATTGTATGACATATCATGATGCTAACTTCTATGCATTCTAGAAGCTCTCTTGTGGCCTTTATATTTAGGCACTCCTAGTGTACTCTCAAGTAGTTATTGAATGAATATCATCATTCTAATCATACTTTGTCTATTTTGGTCTACTATGTGCGTGTGTTGAGTTCTTTAGTTCTTGGGTGAATTCTAGCCTAAGCCAAATTCTTACATGGTATTAAAGCTAAGGGAGATTCTCTACATGTAGTCATTTGAGACCATTCATGCTTCAGCACCTCGACATGAATCTGGAGGATCCACAAAAATTGGCAGCATCTAGAGCTAGATCTAACCTCATCATTGCCTCTAGAGTATCGATTCAATGAAGATCGACTATAACCTAGAAGCCCTGATTTGCAATTCGGGTATGATCATTTTATTTGATCTGATTATTGTATTTTCAGATCTGCATTATAGTTATCTCTACAATTTTGGTCATTTTTCAAAATTCAAATTCGAATTTATTTTTTCATCCAATCAGAGAAAATTTTTATAGCCAAACTGGGCAGTGACACCCCAGCCCAGCTCTATATATTTTTGGCAGGTTTTATTATTTATTTGCAGGGTATTTATTATCGGCGAGTCCATTCAATTTTTTGCCTCATAAATCAGAGGGTCGTAGCCTTGCAAATCTAGCAAAGCACCAAACTACTAGCGATGTGCTCCTCACTTAATCCTAGCAAGCTAAAGCCTAGTACACTAGCCTGGGGACCAATATCTAGTCGCCTTGCCATTTGTTAAAGCCTCTTGATGAGTTGTTTTTAAACAGTGCATATTGCACTTGCCCACTAAATGTAGGACTATTTCCATCACATTCTGATGAGTTCAAAACAATTCTCGCCAAATTGAAAACCATAAAACTAGCATTTTTCAAACCATTTTCGGCACCTGTGCTATGCAAGACCCTACGACCGCTGCCACATCTTCACTGCCATGTGATGCTCGATGACACTAATACATGTGGCCATTCCTAAATCATTGCCTTGACCTAGTTAGTAATCCACAGCAGACATGCCATATCAACAGCTATGTCAAAGATCTATGCCAGCATATTGTACTTGCCCACATCAATAGTAACTGGATCTACCACCTCATCTGCTAAGCCAGCTGCCACGTGGTATTTTTTTGTATGATTTTTATGATCCATATAGTACGGAGAGACATGCATACTGCCACATCATCAAGGGTAAAAAAATTTGTTGGCATCATCTCATCAACGAGCATAAAATTGATGCCTGTTTGGATGTCATTTCTAGGCCAAATTGAACTGCTACGACAGCCATATGATCGTCAAATTTAACCTTCTCATTCATTGATGCAACCTCTCTCCAGATTCATTTTGGTTTTTTTAGTCTGACTTCAGGATGCTATAACTTGGACATCCAGACTCCAAATCAAGTGTGATTTTTTTGAAATTGGATAGAATTTTCTAAATTTTTTAGTCGTGCAGCTATTTTCTCATTTTGGTGTATGAATTATTCAAAATTTGCATTTTTTGGTGACTGTACCTCAATAATCTTGTATTTTACAACTTCAAAAGCTCCGTACGAGCACATCTGGAGTTGAAAATAGGTTTCATTTTTTTTTAAAGTGCATTTTTTTGTCTACTTTCTAGATCTGACATTAGATTGTAGGGTTGTGTGGACAAAATCATCACTTTTAGCAATATGGCATTTCTTTTCTTTGTAATGCTTTAGAATTGTAGCACATTGTAAAGTTTCAAATTTGTACTCTATTAAGAGGTTGTAACAAGAAAAATCAGAAGTCCAAGAAGGCCAAAATTGGGAAGTGGCCCATTGTAATCGCACTACTGATAAAGTGCCCAAAGCATCTATTTTGGGGGGCTTTCTTGATTTAGTGAAAAGGGGAGGTGTTCTTGGTGTTGTGTTCTCTTTTTTCTACACTTTTCTTTTATTTTATGCATTATGGGAAACTTTAAGTTTCCTAAATTAACTCCTCATAACTATGCTTTGTGGTCAATCAAAATGTTGTATCACTTAATGCATAATGGAGTTTCACAATATTTAGATGGTACTCTTCCTAAACCAACAAGTGATAATGTTTTTGCAAGTGATATTTCAAATTGGGTAGCAATGGACAGGAAATCCCTAGGTGATATATGTTTGGGTGTAGATGATAAGATCATGTATCAAATCAAGAAATGTACTACATCTAAGGAATTTTGGGATACCCTCAAAATCCTTTATGGTAAAGTGTCTGAAGAGGATGTGTTCAAAATTGAAGATGAGCTTGTATCCTTAGATCCTAAGTCATATGACTCAATACAAAACTTCATCATCAAGGTAAATGAATTGAGGAAAAAGCTTACTGATTGTGGGAGTTCTATCAAAGATGACAGACTGATCTATCTCATACATAACAACCTACCATTTGAATATTCCACATTCGTATCTTCTTTTAACACCTCAAAGACTACCTTAGGGTCTACCTTTAAAAAAGTCACTTTTGATGAATATGCTAAACTGTTGGATGATGAAGAAAAGAAGTTGAAATCAATGGAGATTCTCAAATCACCTCAGTCCAAAGCATTGGTGCCCAATGAGGGTTCTCAACATTCAATTGGACAATCTTCAAATAAAGGAAAGGATAAGAAGTGGAAGAAAGACAAATTAGAGGTTGCAGAAAAGACAACACCACAATCCAATCAACAAGGCAAGTCCTTGAATTCCAACAAGAAAGGGGACAACACTAAGGAGAAGAAGAAGTGTGCTTATTGCAAGAAATTGGGTCATGAAGAGCATGACTGTTATCTCAAGAAGATTGATGAGTTGACCAACATCATGAAGAAACATTATGTTCCATTGCCTAATGCTTACAAGGATAAAGGATCATCTTTAGATTCAAAGGGCAAAGAGCAAGCACTCATGACTAATTCAAACTCTTCAAAGGAATAGATATTTGACTCTGGTGCCTCATATCATATGGGTTCTTCAAAGGAGGATTTTTCTTCATTGAATCACTCAAAGGTACCACACATCTTCATGGGGAATGATAGAAAAATGGAAGTTGAAGGAAAAGGAAATGTGTAGATGGAAAATGGAGAGTTTCAAGGGGTTCTCTATGTTCCAAACCTAACTTCAAATCTCCTCTCAATCTACCAAATCACTCACCTCAGAGATGGACATAGAGTTGAGTTCCTTCCAGACTCAGTAAAAGTGCACAGTCTTAAAGACAATTCCTTGGTTGCAGTGGGGAAAGTGAATGATAACAAGAGGTTGTACTCTTTCTCATATTTTGTGCCCAAGTCTCCTTCAAAGGCCTTGTTATCTCAATCCAATTCAAACATGCAATTATGGCATGAGCGGTATGGTCATCTTGACTACCATTACCTTCAGCAACTTTGCACATACCACATGGTGAAAGGTCTACCTCAAGTCAACTTTTCTAAGAGTGAATGTTCAACAAATTTAGTGGATATGCATCCATAAGGGAAGTTATAGAGAGGGAAGTCCTCTAAAGCAATAGGTGTTCTACAAATGATGCACATGGTATTAGCAGGTCCTTCTGCAATAAGATAGGGTTGCTACATACTCACCTTAGTTGATGACTTTTCAAGGTTCACTTGGGTCTACTTTCTTCATAACAAGAATGAAGTGTTGGACACATTTCTAGACTTCAAGACTCATGTAGAATGGAAATCCAGGAAACCCATCAAAGTACTCTGCATGGATCTCGAGACTCCACCAGCATTCAGTCCACGTAAGATAGATGTTGTAGCTTTGAGGATCCACACTCTTAAGTCTATGGCAAGTTGCATGATTCATGCCAAGTCTCTAGATCCATCATTAGAATTCGAAGCAATCTCAAGTGCCACTCACATTCTTAATCATTCTCCTCATCTAGCCTTAGATGGAAAAACTCCTTTTGAGGCATGGTGCAGTAGAAAACCTATTGTGACACACTTCAGAGTCTTTGGTTGTCCTACATGGGCAAAGAGATCTTCTAGGGGATGCAAGGCACAGTCACCTCAGCCTTGTACCTTCATTGGTTATGAAGATAATGTGAAGACATACAAACTTCTAGATCTAGAGACACATTAGATTTTTGTGGAGAAGGATGTACATTTTGAGGAAAGTTCTCCAAGCTTGTCCTCTACTCATCTTTGCACATCATATAGTGTGGATACTAATAGTGATTCCAGTGATAGTGCTTCAATAGATTTAGATGCGTGGGGTTCTATCGACAGTTGCAGTGAGAAGTCACTTCATTAGTTCAATCCACATGCATACATCACCACAGTGATAGGTCCAAAATAGTAGGGTACATCCAGTCTTCTAGATATAGGTTTAGTGACAAATTTGGGGGAAGAGTATTGATGATTTGCCTCTTCTTCTTGATGTAGAATTACTTTCTTCAGTTGTCACAAGGGTTCCATCTGACTCTCTTGTTAATTCTCTACATGATCAATCATCACAGGTTGAAGTGATTGTGGATACTTATGATCAGCAGTTGTAGCAGGGTTCTTCATTAGTTGCAGAGACAGATAGTTCATTGGGATAGGTTCTTCAGCCAGTTGAGCAGGTTTTAGAGACATCACTCATCCATGGGATTCTTTCCACACACAGTGAAAGCATCTCATTTGTAGCCTTGGCATTGTTTCTTCCTAAGGCGAGGAACACCATTCTACAGTCTTGGATCAACTTCTTTATCGGAGCAATCACTATTCGGCATTCTTCTTTTGGAGGGGGAGCCTATCCTATCTCTCTTCCTCTTCTCATCATTATTTTATGTATAAATTGGATGTATGTCATAATGGGGGGGTCTTGATTACTCCATCCATCCATGCATCCCTAGTTATCTCTCTTTTTGGGGGAGAGTTTTTCCCATGAGGTTTTCCCGCTTTCCCTGCTTTATGGGAGATTGCATATCATTATGTACATGGGTACCTAACATGGCCTCGTATCTGGGACCCATACTGCATTTCATCCTAGATTTCATAAGCTTAAGGGCATTCCCCTAAGTTGCACTTAAGGGGGGGTGTTGGTGTAAATAAGTATTTACTTATTACACTTACTTAAGTTTATTTAGGTTGATGCATTATTTAATTATTTTGCATTATTTTATTATTATTTTAGGTGAGACACCTAGGAGTTTTTGTACTCTCATTGAGTTACACAACTCTAATTATGCACATGGTGTCTACAACACAGGAGTATGCATCATTCACTGAGTTGTCATGATGACAACACAATTATCCACACTCCTCATTTAGCACATGTTGTCTACACCACTAATTTGTGTGCTACACCATTGTAGGCTTATCCTCACATCATCACACTTAATCCTGTGCTTAATGGAGGATAACCCATATTTGGTGGACATGTGCCTAGTTGTATGACATATCATGATGCTAACTTCTATGCATTCTAGAAGCTCTCTTGAGGCCTTTATATTCAGTCACTCCTAGTGTACTCTCAAGTAGTTATTGAATGAATATCATCATTCTGATCATACTCTGTCTATTTTGGTCTACTGTGTGCTTGTGTTGAGTTCTTTAGTTCTTAGGTGAATTCTGGCCTAAGCCAAATTCTTACAGATATGTTAACTAGGGAAATTGTTGATCAAAGGGAAAACCCTAGTGGGAATGATGCCCAAAAGATGGTATACTAATATAGAAAGATCCTTGTAAAATAATTTGTCCTTGTTATGAGTCAATTAATAAAAATCAATAAATATGAGTCCTTATTAGGAGAATTTGATTCCCTACTAGAAAATTCCAACTCTATTAGGAGTTATTTTAATCCTATTAGGAGTTGATAATATGTCACCTAAACCTATATCCAAATTTCTTAAGAACTATTCTCACTAAAAAATTCAAGATAACATATCCAAAAATGATCTGAATAAAACAACAACTTATCTTGCCAATATAGTTCCTTTGAAGTGATAAACATATCTACATCATCATCTTCTCCTATAATCTCATTAAATTCACATCCAAAGTTCACGTACATTCATATTTTCACAATGAGATATCTATAACCAAGGAAATGCCTTTCATTTATACCAATTCCTAAAAAACTAATTTAATCATGCATGAGGCTTCTCCAATGTACAATGATAAATATAGAACTATCATAAGATATTTTAATTAATTTCCATATGCTACAATACATATTAGAGTGATTACATAACAGGTCATCCTAACAATGAATATATTCCATGTTAAAATTCAATGACCACCTCATAATGATTTTGTAATTTTACTACCTTAAAAACATAACCACGACCATGTCTTTGACCAAAATTCAAGCTTTCTATACAAGCTTTAACATCCCCAAAAAGATACAACTCAAACATCAACATATACTTTCCTCTACACTAGCTTGCAATTAGTCTTTTGTAAAACATATGTAACTAATTCAAATCCTCATAACTCTTTTTGCACACTTAGAGATATCATAAAGGCATATCTAAAAATACTATATACAACTCTGATTGTACCATCCAAGAAGCTAATATGTTGACATCAATGACAAACCAAGTCATGATGCAGCACATAAGCACTTAATCATCTCTCCAAATACGCTAAGAATATCCTCTACAAGAATATTATCAGTATTCACCAAAATCCCTTAGGTATTCATCCTAACAATCTCCCCCTTTGGCATTGATGGCAACATATGATGAAGAAAATCAAAGTTTCAAAATTACCAAATTTATTTCTTCCTCATTTAGTTTCTCAATAATATAATACTCTTCCACATACATCAACATGCAACAATGATACTCTCCCCCATTCATGCTACTCTCCTTCATACATGAATAATGATTTTCATGTATATCTCTCCCCCATTTGCATCGATGATAAATTTTCCATTATGCCAATTCTCAAAGACCAATAATCTCTAGAACAACTTGTAAATCTTGTCGAGTGTCAAAAAACACTATTAAACAATGCTCAAGATTTCTCAATAACTTGAGCATTGTTTAATAGTGTCTTTTGGCACTTGGCAAGATCCTTGTGAAATAATTTGACCTCGCTAGGAGTCAATCAATAAAAATAAATACATATGAGTCATTATTAAGAGAATTTGATTCCCTAATATAAGATTCTAACCCTATTAGGAGTTATTTTAACCCTATTAGGAGTTGATAACAAGTCACCTGAACCTATTGTCCAAAATTCTTAAGAACTATTCTCACTAAATAATTTAGGATAACATATCCAAGAATGAACTAACTAAAACAACAACCTATCTTGCCAATATAGTTCCTTTGAAATTATCAACATATCTACAACATCGTATTCTCCTCTAATCTCATTAAATCCACATCCAAAGTTCACATACATTCATATTTTCACAATGAGACATCTATAACCAAGAAAAATGTCTTTCATTTATACCAAGTCCTAAAAAACTAGTTTAATCATCCTTGAGGCTTCTCCAATGTACAGTGATAAATATAGGACTATCATAAGATATTTTAATTAATTTCCCCATGCTACAATACATACTTGATCAATTACATAATAGGTCATCCTAACAGTGAACATATGCCACACTAAACTTCAATGAGCACCTCATAATGATTATGTAATTTTACTACCTCAAAAACATAACCATGACCATGTCTATGACCACAATCCAAGCTTGCTATACAATCTTTAACATCCCCAAAAAGATACAAATCAAACATCAGCACAGAGTTTCCTCTACACTAGCTTGCAATCAATCTTCTGTAAAACTTATGTTGACATCAATGACAAACCAAGTCATGAATGCCACACATAAGCACTCAATAATCTTTCCAAACATGCTAAGAATCTCTTCTACATGAATATAATAAATATTCACCAATCTCCCTTAGGCATTCATCCTAACAATCTCCCCATTTGGCATTGATGACGACATATCATGAAAAAAGTCAAAGTGCCAAAAATACCAAATTTATTTCTTCCTCATTTTCTTTCTTGGTAATATAATACTCTCCCACATGCATCAACATGCAACAATGATATTCTCCCCCATTCATGCTACTCTCCTTCATACATGGATAAGTTTTTTCATGTATATCTCTCCCCCATTTGCATCAATGATAAAGGTTCCATTATGCCAATTCTTGAAGATCAATCATCTCTAAAATAACATGAAAATCTTGCCAAGTATCAAAAGACACTATTAAAAAATGCTCAAGATTTTTCAATAACTCTACCCAAAAAGTGACTACTCCTTCAAAGGAAGCATCACCAAGCATGTAGTCTAGATGTAAGAATATGCTCTTATTATCCTAGACTGATGCCAAGGGTTTAATAAATATGTCTACTATATGTTCCTTTGTGTTAACATACTCCAATTTGATTTCCTTCTCTACTACCTTTTTTCCATAAGAAATGATACTTTATTACAATGTGTTTAGTATTTGAATGTCACACTAGCTTCTTTGACATATTAATTGTACTTGTATTATCACAATGAATGATAATATGTTCTTGAAATTCAATACCAATGTTTGGTAACATCTACTTCATCCAAATAATCTAAATATAATTTTTTTTTGTTGCTACATATTTTTCTTATGCTATAGATTGTGATATGCAATATTTTTTCTTGTTTACCCATGAAACCATCTTCCTCCCAAGAATTCTCTATCACTTGTAATTTTCATGCATCTACATTTCCTACCCAATTTGCATATGTGTATGGACTTAAATTAAAGTCATTTGATCTTTCATACAATAATCCATAATCTGATGTTCATTTCAAGTATCTAAATATCCTCTTTACTGCTACCAAATGTGTTTTTTAGTATCTTGGAATCTTTCCACAACATTTACTACATTAGCTATGTCTAGTATTTTATGAGTCAAATAATGCAATCCCCCTATCATATATTTTTATCTCATTTTTATTACACTAGGAGACTCATCCTTACTTGATAATTTGCATCCTATAACAATAGGTGTTCCAACTAGTTTGTAATTCTCCGAACTAAACTTTGTCAACAAATCCTTAAGATTTAGTCTATGATATGAAGATGCCATCTTTATTTTGAGTTATTTACAATCCCAAGAAATACTTCATCTCACCAATCACACCCATCTCAAATTCATTTTGTATTTCTTTTTTAAAAAATTCACTAGCTTCATTGTTTCCTCTAAAATTAATTTCATCAACAAATGGCACAATAATCTATAAACCATCTTCATTCTTCCCTAACTACATGTTACCTTTTGGATTACCCACTACTACATTTGGGCTTGAATTGTGATGGCAGGCCATCACAATTGTGACAGCCACATGTGAGTGATAGTAGCATGAATTGCCCCTTGTCGGATGATTGTCAAACTTTTGTTATCACAAATAGTGATGGAAAGCTATTATGTCACAATTGGGATGCCTAAATTGTCACAATTTGGGAAAAAGAAAGGGGAACAGTACCTCTTCATGCCATGATAATTTGGATGGATGACTATCACAATTATGATGGCCTACATTTTTAGTCCATTTTGGCACTTGTGATGGCAATGTGACATAGTGAAAGGTAAGAGAATCCCAAAAGAAGATATCCTAGCCACTAGAAATATAACAACATAGTGGAAATGCAATAGCAAGAAGCAATAATGCAAGATCTAAAACCAAATCATAATAATTTATTCATAAAATATAACTAATTACATGCAATGTGTCAGGCTATAAGGACTTCTAGGTTATGGCCAAATACAAAGCTAGTAATAGTTCTACAAGATCCCTCAAGATCCAAACCAAACCCTAGCTAGTCTAGATCACACTCTGGTAAAAACCTCCAAGGAATATCTAGACTTATGCTTGCAAGCCAACCAAGCAATCTCCTTGTTTTCCAAGCTACAGCTATTAGCCCTTCTCAAAATTTACCCAAGATCCAAGTGTAAATTGCCTCACATTCAGCACTGTATCCACAAACTCACAACTCCACCACAATTCTCTTGTAAACTACCTCACATTCTGTGCTCTATCCATAGACTCAAGAAAACTGACCCTTTAGCTACTCCCACACTCACTCCTCCTTTGAATGAATGAATTACTCTCTCATGAATGAATGAAAGACTCCACAAGACCCCCTAATTATACCCAACTAAGCCACAAGTTAGTCTAGCAATTAAAAATTAAATAAAACTAACATGAAATACTTGAAGAGCCACAAGTCGACCTCCAATAGCAATTAAATGTCCAAAAATTGATGCACAAGAAAAATCATGATATCTCCTAGCTTCAAATGAATTTCCTTCAAAATAAAGGTAGAAATTTAGGTCCTCTAGAACCCCTAAAATGCATAAAGGCATATTCATTAAGAATATCTATGCATCCATCCTAAAAGTCACACACAAAAACCTATTGCACAAACTACTAGAAATTTATACTCCGAGAGAATTTCCATATCTCCTAAGTTATAATGAATTAGAACTTGAACCTATGAAAAAAGTAATTAATCTAGGCCCTATTTAGCCCTTGAAATGTGCATCCTCTCATTCATTGTACAAAATTAGTTACACAGCCTGAAATAGGTACCTAGAAACTAGAAAATGCAGCCCTGGTAGTAAAGTAAAAATAGTTCAAACTTCAACTCAATCCATCCAATATCTATGAAATCATGAGGAAAGGTTCCCCAATGTGTCTCCAACACATCCCTAACCATCAAAATCATAACTCCACCAAAATCCAATCTTGATGCTCCTACATCAGAATCCCTAGGTAAATAGAAAAGTATGTCCCATACTTTAATGCCCAAAGAAAGATCTACAACCAACTTCATCTTTACCAAAGGCTTCCAGTTCATCAAAGTCAATAGAAAAAATCTAAAAATCAACCATCTATGCTTCGTCCACTAAAGAATTAGAATCAAATACATATCAGCAACTTGATTAGCATGCTCACACCCGAGAACAAACTAAACATAATGCTTCAACAAATCCTCATCCACATCAACAACTAGTGAATCCACACTAGTAGAAAAAACCTCCATATCAATAGCAATATGTAGATATCCATCAACAAATGCCAAACTCTCAACACCAATAATCTCATCACTCACAACAAGATGCTCTACAACATACAAGTCACCACCAAAAACAACTGGATCATCCACGAATGAGTGCTTTACAATCTCCATGTCAAAATCAACCAACTAATCATGAAAACCAATCTCCATTCTAGCATCAACAAGGTTACAAATATCATCAGAAATAGCCTCAAATTGCTCTGCAAGTTCTGTATTAGACTCCACAAACTAATAAAAAAAAACCAATCTCTTCGTTGTTAACCTTTTCATGCCATCTTCTCTCACGAAAAAGTCTCTTGATCAACCAAACATCTATCTTTTGGATCAATAGAGACTAGCTCAAAAAACATCTATTAAATGCCTTCCTCATCTTATCCTTATCTTGATCAACTAAACTAGTTTCAAATTGCGCAACCATCTTCTTAGTTTGATCAGCCAAACTAGCTTACACCTGAGTAGACATCTCAAAAAACCTCCTTTCTAGAACATCATAGAGATTTGTAATCATCTTATGGTCCAATCCTCTTAGAGCCATCTACCAAGATCTTTGCAAGCTCTCTGCAAAAAATCACCAACAAATCAATCTTCCTAAACAAGATCAACCTTCCATCTTTGCAACCATAGATCCATCTACAAGCCTTGTACAATTTCAAGTTAGAACTATGATCTGCCACCTTGTAACAAAGAGATCTAGGACTTCATAAAGAAAATCCACCACCAGATCAAGATCAACTCAGATCTACTTCTCCAACCCAAGTCCTGGTGCAAACTGCCTTAGCTTTGATGATTTGTCTACATGCTTAGGAACAACCTTTGCTTTGATACCACCTGATTTAGTGCAAGGTAGGAGAATCCCCAAAGGAGATTTCTTGGCCCCCAGCGATATAACCACACAATAGAAACACAACAGCGAGAAGCAATAATGCAAGATCTAATACTAAATTACAATAACTTATTCATTAAATATAACTGATTACATGTAATGTGTTAGGCTATAGGCCTTCCTAATTATGGACAAATACAAAGCAAGTAATAGTTCTATAAGATTCCTCAAGATCCAATCCAAACCCTATCTAGTTTAGATCACACTCTGGTAGAAACCTCCATGGAAGATATAAACTTGTGCTCGAAAGCCCACCAAGTAATATCCTTGTTTTCCAAGTCATAGCTACTAGCCCTTCTCAAACTTTATCCAAGATCCAAGTGTAAACTACCTCACATTTGGTGCTCTATTCACACACTTACAACTCCACCACAATCCTACTATAAACTACTTTACATTTGGTGCTTTGTCCATAGACTTGGGAAAACTTGCCATTTAGCTACTCTCGCACTCATTCCTCCTCCTTTGAATGAATCACTACATCATGAATGAATGAAAGACTCCAAAAGACCCTATACTTATACCCAACTAAGCCACAAGTCAGCCTAACAATTAAAAATTAAATAAAACTAACATGAAATACTTGAGGAGCCACAAGTTAGCCTCCAACAACAATTAAATGTCCAAAAATTGATACCTAAGCAAAATCACGATATCTCCTAGCTCTAGTCAAAATTGGAACTTGTCCTTCAAAATAAAGGTATAACTTTAGGTCTTCTACAACCCCTAAAATGTGCAAATGTTGATTCATTAATAATATCTTAACATCCATCTCAAAAGTCAGGCATAGAAACGTATTGCACAAACTACCAAAAATCAATACTCCAAGAGAATTGTCATGTCTCCCAACTATAATGAATTAGAACTTGCACCTTTAAGAAAAGAAATTACTCCAGGCCCTCCTCAATCCTTGAAATATGAATCCTCTCATTTATTGCATAAAATTAGTTACATGGCCATAAACAAGCACCTAGAAACTAGAAAATGTAGTTCCAACAGCAAGGTAAAAATGGATAAAACTTCAACTCAATCCATCCTATCTCTATGCAATCATGAGGAAAGGTTTCCCAATGTGTCTCCAACACATCCCTAACCATGAAAATCATAATTCCACCAAAATCAAAGCTCGATGCTCCTACATTACAATGTGTTTTGAGGGACAGTCATCTAGTGGATATTACCTTTGTAGGTGCAATTGTGTGGGATGAGTTTGTTGTGAGAGTGACAACTTATCATCAGGTATGATGTCATAATTGTGGTGACTTAGTGTATTATCAAAACAAATTAGTAGTTCTAGTATTCTATTGTTAGCTCCTTCCATGGCTAAAAACTCTAGAGGTGCATACCATTTCTCTTGCATACCATAAAATAAATTTCTCTTGCATACCATTTTAGCTAAATTCCCCAAATTGACATAGTCATCTTCAACATACTTTTATATGGGTTTGATTTCCTATTTCATCTATCATCATGTACTTCACTTGTAAATTTATGGTAGCAACAAACTAAAGAAGGTGGTAGAACAAATTTTAAAAAGCATGTGTGTAGCATATTTAAATCTCTCACTTAAAATGTCTTCTCTCCATTCTATTTTCAATAGGGACGAGGTACTAGACTATTTGATAAAGTGTCCTGTCAATAGTTATTTCATATTCAAGGTAAAATTTTAGGGAAGTGTGCAAAGTGAATAAAGTTCTATCCCATCACCTCTTGCATTTTCTCCACCTTGGTTGAGCTCTCCATGCACACAGAGACACCCTAAATCTCATCCTAATAGGTGGGCCAAAGGACAAGCCTTGAATCAACATTTTGATATCTTTTAAAGCATAATTGAATTCATTTAAGTAATATGGATTGTGGAGATTCAAACAATTCCTAACAATATTACATTGAAATCTTAAAAAGAAAAGTGTGACTTAAGTCTTAAGCATAATAAGGACCACACTATTGCAATGATCACATAGCTTGTATCATATTGTCTACCACTTGAATAGAAAATATTTTTCAAATAATTCCAAACATAACATTTTTTTGTTTTTTTGAATTAAATAATAGATAATTAATACATAGATCAACTCTTGAACACCTTGACCTTAGGTTCTTTGCTTCATTCAACTTGGGAACAACCTGAATGGCAAAGATAAGTATAAATTATAGTCTAGAGAGTACAAGCAAGTCCAAATTTATAAAACAATAAATACAAAGGGAAAGAAAATTCACCTTCATAAAATCTTCCTAGATTATGTAATCATGCTCTACATAGATGGTTGTCATACTAGCTTGTGTACAAATTTTACAAAGTTCTACTCCAGTGAAGCCTAGATAAAAATTAAAATAATCTTAGTTATATAGTAATTATTCCAACAAGAATTACAAAATCTAGAACATAATAGTGTAGTATAGGATAAAAACTCAAATATTTTGCATAAATTTCAAATTATTAAAGAAATAAAACAAGACCTCAACAAGCTTTACAACAACTTCATAATCTATGTCTCTGTGTTTTAAAATCCTTGCAGCAAGTATTTTCAGTACTTCCATTCTTGCTTGTTCATTTGGAAGTGGAATCTCAATATTTCTATCCAAATAGACAAGTCTAAGAAGGGTTGGGTCCAGAACATCAAGATGATTTGGTGCCATGATCATTTTTTACATACAGTTAATGTTAAAATTAACAAGATTCTCAAGTCACAATGAAAAATACACTACCTTGAAGAATCTTAAATAGGTCAAATAACCTAGTTTCTTATTTAATGTAGTTGATTGAAATTTATAGCAACTTAAGCATCTTAAAACACAATACCTTTCCTAATTGATCAAAACCATCTCATTGGTAAGAAATTCCATTAAAGTTCTTTGAATTTCTCAATCAGCATGAGTTCCTTTATGTAGGACCAGAAAACGGGTTAAATGCATAACATACTATGAGAAAATCACAAAACTCAATCAACATACATTAGCACCCACTAGTCTACCATCAAAGCCAAACTAATAAAGAAAGCAATAGAAACCCCCTTTTTCGCTTGTAGCTCCCATGTCCTTCTTTCTTCTCCAAATGATTGTAGCTCCAAAGTTGCCTATAGTGCACACAAAATTGAAGCAAAAGTCTACAATGTGGATAATGCCATGAGAATACTTGAAGTTGTGATTTGAATGTGAGATATGGAGTGAGAAATCTAAAAGAAATTAGGACCTAAAGGCTTCTAAGACTTCAAGAGGACTTCCAAAAGACCCAAAATGAGAGAAAGAGTGTCCATTTTATAATCAACACTCAAAGTGAGGGCATTGGATTTGTCACCCATAGATGTGCGATGTGGTAAGAGATTCCTTTGAGAATCCATGACACATATGACAAAAATATGCCAATTGTAAGATTCTATGACACATGAAAGTCAAACATGGCTAAATGTGGAAGAGAATCTATGATGCGTCATAAGACACCTCAACCCACTTAAAGCCAAGAATCTATGACAAAGAAGCCAAATAGAGACATGCGTAAGAGAATAAGAATATTTGATTATGAGAAGTCTTAGCCAAGTGTCGAAGGAGAATCCACGAGGTGTCATATCCAAGTGTCATGATGATGCAATATTTTATGGAATATTCGAATTAAAAATCCTCTTATTCCACAAAATAAGAATTAGTAGAAAATGGAATTAATGATGGAAAATGGAACTTGGGAAATTAAGAATTTCCATGATTTGTAGATAATGAATCAATTAATTAATAAAATTAATTAATTGAGGATGATAATTAGGAAGAATAATAGAATTAAATTATGGGTTATTTAATCCTATAGAGAGAATTAGTAAATGATTGGCCAAATTGATTAAATGAATGTGATAGTATCCTTTGATGAAAATGTGACAATGATAGATATGGAATAAGATGATGATAGATAGACCAAATCCATGGTCAAATTGATTGATAGATTGAAATTGATAACATGCCAAGGACACATGATATGAATTGGTTGATATGTAACATTTAACTGACATCGTAAATCCTACAGAATTGAAATCGATTGATAAGGTTTGATCATAATAACACTGTCGAACATTGTCAATGTTATTAAAATGGTTGATGATGCTATGATTTGACATTGAAAGCCTCAACAATGTCAAATATTGGATGACATGAATGATAGTTTGACCTAGCACTGAGAGCCATGACAGTACTAAGGTCAGATTGATAAGATTGATAGGTTGATAGATTTCCAAGGCACTGAAAGCCACAACAATACCTAGGAGTCAGACAAATGATGATTGATTTGGGATGTTTGATATGTTTTGGGTTTATTAGGACTAATTTCAAATGATTTCGAGTTGATTTGGGTTGATTTCGAGTTGATTTGAAATGGTTTTTAGTTGATACGAAATTGATGTGAAGAAGGATACAAATGATAAAGTATGATCAATCTGGCCAAAAGATCAAAATTAGTAGAATGAGAAAATGGGACAAATTATTATGAAGAAGTGATGAAGTCGTAGATGTGAACCATTTTTTAGCGTCTACACTTTACTAAAATGACATCCACCAATTGCATCAATTTCATCCATAAATATGATGCATGGCTGCAACAAATCCCCACTATAACATTAAGCATTTCATTTATATTATTCAGAATACTTGTTAGTAGGTTGCAATGCAATTATTAAGAGGAATAGAGTTGCAAGCAGATAGATAAATACTTTTTAGTGTCAATACCTTCAAATTCTTAGATGTGATGAGCTAATAATTCAACATACACAATGTTTTGAAATGAAAAGTAAACTATTATTATTTATAAACAAAATATTAGCATTTGTAATTATATTAAAAAACACCAAAAATTAGTCTTTTGATGTTCAAATGAATAAGAAATCATACCTGGTGATCTTGTGCATAATCAAACATTTCCCTGATCAACATTGCTTTTTTACCAAGATATTTATCTATTATAGTACTTGAAACCATCTGAAAAATAGTATTAGAAAAAGAAGGCATAAATCAAACTTCTATGGAAGAATTCCAACAAGAATAAATATTAGATCTACCTTGCTAACTCCTAATGGGTTGGGGTATTATTATTTGTCCCCCTTAGATTCACTTTGATAGCCATGTTAGGGAGGTTATCTCACTTAGTTCATCTTCATGACTTTTAATTTCTTAATCACAATCTTGGGTACTCAAATTAATGTCCAAGACACTTGTGCCTTAGAGCCCTATTTGATCATCATTTGAAAGGGCCTCAAAGTTGACCACAATATGTCTCTCAATATGTTGTTCTTTACTTTCATTAGAGGGGGAATTTATCTCCCTCTTACTTGGACATAAGGGTGAACTTTTCTTCTTTTGAGGTGGCCCCTTGTGCTCTATCCCCTTCCTCTTCATTCCTCTTGTTTGTAACTACTTGTCACTCCCTCCATTCTTCTTTTTTTTTGGCCTTCTTGTTTTCTTGAACATTCAAGGAGTTTTTCAAATGATTCCTCATTTGGTTCTTCTACATCTTTAATTAGTTCATATTTCAATGGAATTATTTTCTCCTTCAACTTAGCCATCTATTAGTTTATCCATGTGTGAGTGAATGGGGTTAAACATGAATCATTATTGTGTCAAAACTTCATCTTTGTTCAACCAATCTATAGTAGGAATTAGATTCTTTCGTGTTGTCTCATGATCACCTTGGAAATAGTATATGCATTTTCTTAAACTAGTATATCCTAATATCTTAAATAAATAAACTGGAGGGTATAGTAACTTAACTATATGATTTGCTTCTATAGTTGACTACTACTTTTATTCATACTAATTTTCAATGCTCATTCCTAGATTCGGCACAAGATCTTTAAGGAAAATACACTTCTCACAAGATTCTTACCCTCCAATTTATTGCATTTAAGATATTAAGATATTAGGATTTGTCATGGTCACCTTGGAAATAGCATCTGATTACCATGGAATTTTTCATGTATTACATCTGCATTTACATTTCTATTGCTTATAAGAGTGTTTCAAGGTTCGGAACCACTTCAACATCCTTTGCATGATTTAGAGGTAATATCATTGTTGCAAAGGCTTCTATAAGGGAATGAGACTTGTGATTATGGAATTTACATAGAAGCAGGACTTGTTTCTTCAACTCCTTTCACTCAACTCTTCACTGAAGTTATTCTTCCAACAATGAGAATAGCTGCTACAAATTCTTGGGAGCCAAGGGACCCTAAACCTATGCTATATTTTCTAGAGACATGGGATAAGTTACTACTATATTGAGTAATTCATAACATTATGGATCATATAGGATGCAAAAATTAACAATAGCAATAGATACTTGGGATCCTCATAGGGAGACTATGCCAATACATGCATGGTTGCATCCTTGGCTTCCATTGTTGGGACATCATATGGAGTCTTTATATCCAACCATTTTTTATAATTTGGGGAATGTACTTCATGCTTGGAATGAAAGTGATGCATCTGTATATGAAAATTTATCACCATGAAAATTTGTATTTGATCATGCTAGTAGGGAATAGTTGATTGTTCATTTGTAATTATCCCAGCTAATCAAAAACATGACCAATTTACATGAATTTGTAATTATCCCAGCTAATCAAAAACTAGACCAATTTAACTAGGTTATGGCTTGTTTCTTTCTAAAAATGTCTGCTATGATATACTTTTGAAAAATTTTCTTGTGAACTCTGCCGATTTTTCATGGTCTACGTTATTTTTGTGCAGGATCTTGAGCTAAGTCACAAAGCACAGGTTGAGTGAGTTTTATTATTTTATTATTTATATTTTGGAATATGTATGGAGGTGGATCAAATTTTTTTTTGTGCTAATATGTAATAAGTACCCTCAAAAAGATCTCTATGTATATATAAAGACTAGAAGTTTTTGCAATTTGTCATGTATTGCATCTACATTTTCTTTGCTATTGCTTATAAGAGTGTTTCAAGGTTGGGAAACTATTTCAACATCCTTTGCATGGTTTAGAGGTAATGTCATTGTGGAACAAGATTATACAAGGGAATGAGCCTCATGATTATGGAATTTACACAGAAGAAAAACTTTCTTCTTCAACTATTTTCACTCAACTCTTCACTGAAGTTATTCTTCAAATAGTGAGAATAGCTACTACAAATTCCTAGGAGCCAAGGGATCATTAATCTATATTACATTTTCTAGAGACATGGGAGAAGTTACTATTGGATTTAGTACTTCATAACATTCTCGATCATATAGGATGCCCAAATTAACAACATCAATAGATACTTGGGATCCTCATAGGGAGACTATGCCAATATATGCATGGTTAGATCCTTGGCTTTCATTGTTGGGCCAGCATATGGAGTCTTTATATCCAACCATTCATTATAAGTTAGGGAATGCACTTCATGCTTAGCATGAAAGTGATGCATTTGCATATGCAATTTTATCGCCTTGAAAAACTATATTTGATCTTGCTAGTTGGGAACAACTAATTATTCATTTTTTTGTACCTAATTTGATGATAGTTCTACAATAATTTGCAATCAACCCAAATAATCAACAACCATACAAATATAACTAGGTTATGGCATGTTTCTTTTTAAAAATATCTGTAATGATGTGTTTTTATAAAATTTCTTGCAAACTCTACCCATTTTTTATGGTCTACATTATTTTTGTGCAGGATCTTGAGCTAAGTCACTTAGCATGGGTTGAGTGGGTTTTATTTTTTTATTATTTGGATTCTAGAATATGTATGTTGTTAGATTATTATTTTTTATGTGCTAACATGTAATACGCACCTTCAAAAAGATCTCTTGGAATATATATATATATATATATATATATATATATATATATATATATATATATATAGAGAGAGAGAGAGAGAGAGAGAGAGAGAGAGAGAGAGAGAATGCTATGGCTTGTTTCTGTTTAAAAATATCTTCTATGATATGTTTTTGTAAAATTTATAGTGAACTCTAACCATTTTTCATTGTCTGTATTATTTTTGTGTAGGATCTTGAGCTAAGTCATTTAGCACAAGTTCAGTGAGTTTTATTGTTTTATCATTTGGGTTCTAGAATATGTATGTAGTTGGATCAATTTTTTTGTTATGCTAATATGTAATAAGAACCTTCAAAAAGATCTCTCTCTATATATAAAGACTAGGTTATGGCTTGTTTCTTGCTAAAAATATCTACTATGATATGTTTTTGTAAAATTTATTGCAAACTCTACCCATTTTTTGTGGTTTGCATTATTATTGTGCAGGATCATGAGGTAAGTTATTTAGCACGGGTTGAGTGATTTTTATTATTTTATTGTTTGGATTCTGGAATATATATATACAATTGAATCAATTTTTTTGTTTTTAGCTAATATGTAATAAGAAATTTTAAAAAGATCTCTCTGAATATATAAAGAGATACATATTTAGAAGGAAATAAAAAAACATACATGTTTAGAAGGAAAAGAAAAGAACATTTACATAGGTTCTTCTTCTCACCCTTGAAGAAAATCATAGAGCAAGGGCACATAGATCACAAGGGTACAACACAGGAATGAAATTGTAGAGTTACAAGGGTACAACAAAAAAATGTAGAGATCACAAGGACACAAAAATGAAATGCACTAATCACAAGGCCATGGCAATGTTGATTGCTCTCCACCCTCATTCAAAGCTCTCCACCTCTTTCGTGCATAGCTCTCCACAATAAAAATAAATTGGGAATGATTTATGTCATGCTTTTTTTATTTTTATGCTCACATGGGCAACACAATTACAATGTCAAAGTCAATATTGCAACGGCATCGGGGAAATGATCACAAATTACACTATTGTCACAAATTATTGTCACAATTTGACCCCAAATGTTGTAGTCAACTTTCTTGAATCCCAAATTTTGCAAATGTGTATCCAATATTTCATACCAAACTCTAGTTTCTTGCTTCAATCCATATAGTGTTTTATTTAGTCTATGAACCACATCTTTATGTTCAGTTAGTGGAAAACTATCATGTTGTTCAAGGTAAACTTCTACCTCAAGTTCTCCATTAATAAAATGTGACTTAACATCTATCTAATAAACCTTAAAATTCTTGATAGCTGCATATGCCAAAAACATTCTTACTGCTTCAAGTCTACCAACAAAGGAAAAATTTTCCTCAAAATAAATTCCTTCTTATTGTGAATGACCTTTGTATACCAAGCTTTCTTTGTTCATTACCACTTCTCATTGGTCATTGATTTTATTTCTAGAGACCTACTTTGTGTGAATAATGTTCTTGTCTTTATGTCTAGGGAATAATTCTCATGTCTTATTCTTTTCAATTTCCTCAAGCTCCTGTTGCATAGCTTTTATCCAAAATACATCTTTACAAGATTCATCTATAGTCTTACATTCAACTTGAGATATCAAATATAATTATTTTCTTACCTTATTCATTTTCATCACTCCCTTATTTTCACTTCCAATGATTTGATTCATGGGTGATTCTTTGAAATATAATCCTTGATATGTTCTGATTTATGCTTTAGGTTTAGATCTAGGTTTTTCTCTTGGTTACCTTTCCTACAAATTAGTATTATTCTCATAAAACATTTCCTTCTCAACATTTTGATTTTTAGGCCTCTAACTAGTATTTTTATTTGAATCATAGTCAAGTATCCTTTCCTAAAATCTGAACTTCTCTTCAACTTTCACATTAACACTTTTAAGAATGGATTTCAATCTCTTATTAAAATATCTATATGCCTTGCTCTTTAAATAATATCCAAGAAACACACCTTCATCACTTCTAGAATCAAATTTTCCAATATAATATTCTATTTTCATATAACACTTACTTCCAAAGATTCTAAAGTATTTGACACTAGGTGTATGTCCAAACCATAGCTCATAGGGTATCCTACAAGTACCTTGTCTAATCTATACTCTATTCATTGTGTATACTATGGTTTTCATATTATTCTCTCAAGAAAGAATGTAACATATTATTCTCAAACATCATAGCTCTAGTTGCCTCACTAATTGATTTATTTCTCTTTTCTTCCATCCCATTCAATTGTGGTGTCTTATTGGCTGAAATATGTCTCTTAATTCCATTATCCTCACAAAATATGTTAAATTCATTTGAAATAAATTCTCCTATTCTATCTAATCTTAAATATTTTATTCTCAATTATGTTTCATTCTCTACAATGTTCTTGAATAACTTGAATTTCTCAAAAGCTTCAGACTTTTCTATAAAAAATGTCACCCACGTCATTCTTGTAAAACCATAAATTAAAAGCATAAAGTATATTTCACCATATAATGATTTGTTTCTTGTAGGACCACTCAAAACTATGTGCACAATTTCTAATTTTACTAAATTTGTAAATATCTTGCTTGAAAATATAGGATTCTTCTATTTATCCACCACACATTCCTTGCAAACCATGTTAGAAGGTTTCACAATCTTGAAAAAATATCTTAGTGCATGTGTAGTATGTATCTTCACAATGTTATCAAAGTTAATGTAACAAAATATCCTATACCACAACCAACTATCATCAATTTTTCCTACCAAACATGTGATTTCAGCAAGATTCAATAAAAAAACATCACCTCTATTCCTTGTACCTATACAAGTCAACTTACCATTTTTGTCCTTGATAGCACAAAACTTCTCTGTAAATTAGAACTAATCACCTTTATCCACAAGTTATCCAACACTTAGAAGATTATGTTTTAATCCATCAACGAAATAGACATGGACTCGGTATTTTTTTTTCCCATCAAGAGTAATAGATCATTTTCTCTTAATAGGACAAGGTGTATTATTTCCAACTCTAACTACTCCTCCATCATAACTATTAAACTCAAAAAATTTATTCTTCTCTCTTTTCATATGATGAGATCATCAAATAACTATAACCCAATCAAACTATTTCTTCCCTACATGTGATACTAAATCTTTCTCTTCTTTTACCTCTTCTTTCTCATAACTTTCTTCTTTAATAGAAACAAACCCAATTTTATCATCCCCACCATCACTTTCTAATAAATTTGTCACCTTAAAATGAAATTCATCATCTTCATCAACAAAGAAGCAATCTTGTGTAAACTTTGATTTATAAGGCTTCCTAGGTTTTCTTTTCTTTTCTCTTTTAGGAAATTGAGATGAAAAAATGACCAAGTTCTTTGTAATTCCAACAAAAAAAAATCCTCCTACCTTTAGGTTCCATTTTTTCAAGTAATGCAAGTCCATCAATATTCTTATCGTCTTCTTTCCTAATCGCCCATCCTATAGCATAATCTCCGCTTGTGCTTGCACTCCTAGTTAATTTAGCTATATCCTTTAGTACTCTAAAGGTTGTTTCTATTATAGTTTATCCTTTTTCCACTTCAAATATTTATTCAAATATCTACGACTTCCAAATTAGTGTTTCTTTCGTAAAACTAGGTGAAAAGGCAATAATCTCTTGAATAGTTTCTACCTTATTATTCTAAGTAGGTGGAAAATATTTTAGAATCTTCCACACAACATCATCTTTAGTGAAAACTCCATCAAAACTCTCAATTCCTCCAATAATCTTAGGTATCTTAACAAAATATCCCCTCACTGATTCATCTTCCTATATCTTAGCACTAATGAACATATCTTTCCAATTCTGAAGTTTAGATTTCTTTGCATATATATCACCTTCAAACATACTTTGTAACTTAATCCAAATAGAATTTGGAGGTTGTAAACCCTTTACCTCAATATATTCTTATTGTGAAAGAGATTATAGAAATTCTTCTTTAGCATACATTTTGTATATAAATAGTCTTACTTCCTCATGTATATAATTCTAGATCTTTCTCCTTAATCATTGTCTTTCTTTCCCTTGTAATCATCTAGTACTCAACTCCCATGCATAGAAAATGAGTCTTTATTTTATCCTTCCAATTGTCATAGTTTCTCTCCATCAAATTTTAGAATTTCCTTCCTAAATGTAGTCATTGATCTCCTTAGGTTGTTTAACTTTTTCTTCAAATTTGATGCTCTTATATCAATTTCTATAAAGTGAAGTCCACTGATATAACTAAGAGGGGGCAAGAATTGGTTATGTAATTTAGATAATCTTTACCAAACTTCAATGTATAATCAATAGATACAATAACCACAATATTATAACCATGCACAATAACACAAGATATGTTAACCAAGGGAACCCTTGATTAGAGGGAAAACCTTAATGGGAATTATGCCTACAAGATGATGTGCTAATATAGAAAGTTCATTGTAAAAGGATAAGACCATGTTAGGAGTCAATAAATTATAATAAATATATATGAGTCCCTGTAAGGAAACTTTTAATAGCTACTAGAAGATTCCAACCCTATTAAGAGCTTATAAGAAGTCAATTAAATCCACTATCCAAATTGCTTTAGAGTTGTTCTCACTAAACAATTCAAACTTATATATCCAAGAATGAACTAGATAAAATAATGAATTATCTTGCTAATAAAGTTCCTTTGAATTCCTCAACATATCCATAGCATCATCCTCTACCCTAATCTCATCGAATTTGTATCCAAAGTTTGCATTCATTCATAATTTCATTATGAGACAATATTTATAACCAAGGAAAATGTTTTTTTTTATACCAATTCCTAAAACAACTAATTATTCATCCTTGAGGCTTTCCCAATGTATAATGAGTAATATATAACCATCATAAGATATTACAGAAAAATTCTACATGCTACAATATATATTGCATCAATTACATAGCACAATCAATGCGATAGTGAATATATGATACGTTACAATTCATAGCACAATCAGTGTGATAGTGAATATATGATACATTACAATTCAGCAACCACCTCAAAATGATCCTTTGATTATGATACCTTGAAGAAAACTACAAACATGTCTCTAACCAAAATCCAATCACATCAAACAAGCTTCAACCTTGACAAAAAGATATAACTCAAACATCAGCATACATTTACATGTACACTAGCCTGCAACCAGTCTTCTATAAAACTTTTGTAACTAACCTAGATCCTCATAACTCTTTGTACAGACTTAGACATATCATAAATACATATCCAAAAATAATATACTAACCTTGATGAACATAAATTGGAATCATTTGACTTCTCTAAATGAAAATCTCTCTACAACTTTCATTGTACCATCCAAGAAGTTAATATGTTGACATTTTGGAATATCATCAACATCCATCAAACTCCCTTAACCATTCGTGCTAAGAGCTCCTACATTATCTTTGATGGAGAAGCTACTAGGGATCTATTTTTCTTCTTGGTCAAGGATTAGAGCTAGTTGTTACTAACAAAGCCCAATGAACGAAATAATTTGTTTTAATGTTTTTTAGCTTGTTCAAGTTAGTTCACTACTAGAGGATTTTTGATATCTTATTTTTAATTTTATATTGGCCTTGTGTGGCACAAGACTTTCTATATTCATTTTTAGCACAAACCTTTTAAATCTATAATGGCTCTATTACTAGTTTTCAGATGAAGTTAGTTAGTTTAGTTTATTTGCTTACAGTGAATACTCTGCTTACCATTAGTTAAAAAATTATGATAATCTACTATGAATCTTTGTTATTTCTATTATTTGTTGATGTGTTGTAAGTGAAGGTTGTTCTTAATGGATCAACCCCCTTGTTTGTCTTTCTTTTAATTTAAAAAACATTAAGATCAAAAGCATTAGCACAAGATAATATCATTCTAATAGATATTAGGTATGTAATAGAGGGGAAACTATCACCAAGACCACTATCATCCTAAGAATAACCTTTGGCACTCAAATACACATTTCACTTTTCAATGTGACTTCTTGATAGTATAAGAAAAATATTGGAGATCTACTTTAAAAACTAGATATTACTATATTAAACACATTAAAAAAATCTCAAAAATCAATATCACACATCATTTCTATATTAACAATGGAACTTTCTTGATATAAGTTATAGAAAGTGAAATTTTGATTAACAACATTGAGTTCAATTTCTCACTTATGTTGAAAAGTGGAACATGTTATTTTGGGATCATCCTAGTACAAGTATCACTTAATTAGTGATAGATTTTTAAGACTCATAAGTATGCATGCTTTTAAATGATGTAATTAAATAAATATGATCAAATTTTGTATATCTTTTTTGTTGTCTTCTCTATTTAGTGGACCTTCTCAAATGTTGAAGTTGAGCTTCTATTTTATCTAAACTCTTTGAGCTATCTATATTACCCTCATCTATTTAAACCTACTACCTTCTTGATATTTTATTGTGTCTACGCAACTCATTTCCTATTGTCTTTTGATTATTCAACTATAGTGAAAAAGTAACTTTGACTATTGATCCAACATTATTAGCCAAAAGATCCCAAAGATTATACCCTTTTACATTTATGTTGTAGATAATTAAAATACATTTCACAACTTTATCGTCCAACTCTATTTTGTTGACCTCACATGCATCTTTAATGGAAAGACTAACAGAAGTATTGAGAATTTTCATTGATGGTAAAGAAAATATATTTGGAGAAGGAAGCATATAAAGAAAGAAGTCTAAAGTTATTGGTTGAGAAATACACTAACATACACTCTAGCCCACCCATGTTGTCATAAGAAATTAGATATGGATAATAGCTGATCCAAGTCATCAACATGATAGTCACCAATGATGTAAAAGAAGCTAAAATAATAAATCATGCAATTAAACAAAGATGGTAGGTCACTATTGGCTCATGAAGAGATTTGTAACATTTCTAGTGTAGACCCTAGGCATAGGGTTCACTAGTCCTCTATGAATGAAGTAAGCTTGGAATTAAAGAATGAGTGGAATAGTCTAAGTATTGAAAATTTTTCCCTAAAATAAATTGGGAGATATGTACAAGTATTAAAAAAGAGTTGAATATAAAAAAGAAACAAACAACAAAAAGGGTCTAAAGAAACAAAAGGTGGAAGTAAGTACAATAGAGAGAGAAGAGAATAGTAACAAACTTTCATAGGCAACTAAGGAAGAGGTGAGAAAAGAGGACTCACCAAGAGAGTAGAAAGATCAGTGTATCTTCAAAGAAAATAAAGTAGCTATCTATATGAAAAATTAGTGCCACATCTAGGTCAAACACTTAGTATGCTTTCTTGTGATTGCATCTATTTGTAAGCTCCTAACAAGGAAAGCTTTGTTAGAAATAATATTGTAAAATCCTCTAACAAGGTGTCTCTCAAAAGGATACTTATAAATGGACTCTAACCTAGTATCTTTAACAAAGCTATTGTAACCTTAACAAGTTGCACGCATTTCTAATAGAATGTGCTTCTAGAAGAAGAATTTGTATCTCTTAACAAGGAACCCCTTTACATGCATTATAAGGGTAGTGGGTATATTATCCCCACCATGGTTTTCATCATCACATCAAGGGTTTCCATGTAAAAAATATCTAAGTTAACTCGATGAATGCCTTTTGTGTGAATTAACTTTTTTTTATCTTACAACATTTATCTTGCTTCTGGGCATAAAGTGGTTTGTGTTAAGGTTGTTGGAATTATTTAGAATAACTAAGATGGAGGGTCAATTAGTTATCTAAGGTCCATATGTACAAATAAAACTTTTCAAAACTTACTGAACCCATATTTATAAAATATATTCATCATGCATGCATCCATTAGATCATACAAACACTTAAACTTGTAGGTTACTATCAAATAAACTTTGCATAAATGTAGGCACGAAACATAATAGATTTAGTAACAAATTTGACACAATGATTTTACATGGAAACCCCATTTGGGAAAAACTACCAGTAACATGCTACTCATTCTCACTCTTTTGAAATGATGCCATGTGAGAGGCCAACACTATTAAATATTGTCATACACACTATTAAATGTGACCTAGCTAGAGGATTTCAATCACCCTATTAGGAGTGAGCCTTGTTAGAGGACTTTAGATCATTCACTTGGAATGTCACCCAGTTAAAGGATTTACAAATTACTATTAGGTCAACTTTAATCCAAAGGATTTACAATATAGTGATACAATGATTAGAAATTAATAGTAAGGCTTGATCTGATAAAAACTTACAACTCACTTTGTAAATTATAGATCTATATTTTAGTCCTCAATTTTGCTTGGCATTCACACACTTCATCTCTGGTATCTTATTCACCCTTCAAGCATCCATACCCTTAAGCCTTCTTTCTCTGCTTTCCAATAGTAGTCTCTTTTATTTGGTCACTAATGAAGCAATACCTTAGACTCCTTGTCTTCCTTAGGTTCTCGCACATGACAACCTTTACTTCTGACCAGCCATCTATAGAAATATAAAATTAAGATATTTTGTCATTCAACCGCTATCATTCATTTTAGAATTAGGTAGGATTAGGTAGGATTCAATGAATCTACCCATGTTTTCATTTTATTTCCTTCTAGAAACTTCTCCTTAATCCTCTTTGAATTCACCTTAAAATGGTTTACCATGAATTCTATGCCACCAACTCATCATAATTATCTTCCACATGCTTCACAAAATTCAAAAAAATAAAATAGTCAACTCAGATTCATCAAATCCATGATTTAACATGAATACTAGCACTTGGCATCAATATGTTGTCACTCGGCTTCCATACTATTCTTCAACTCAACATAAACTAGATCACTTGGCAAACACTATATCACTCGACATACAAAAAATTTAACTTTGATCAGCACCAATTGATTTCCTACTTGACTTGCACTAACTTTTCTTCGCACCTATTGTCGACTCACTCAAGCTTGGAAAGCTCAATTCTTCTTACTTGTTCTTCTAGATTTTATTAGTGTATCCAACCTTTGCAACCTTAAGTAGATAATTAATGCACTATAACATCACTGTCTTAATTCGTATTTGTACTCCTTTTTCATACCATAACTCAACCTTTCCTCTAGGTTCTATTGTTATCTAATTTGATCAAAACATCCTCATCAATCAAACAAATAATAGTACTCAAATCATCTAAGTAGTTGTCTTACTAGTAAGTAGCAAGTTTGACAGCATTGACAAAACAATGATTAAAACATTTTCTTATACTTGTATCAATCTATTTTCAAAAATCTCCCTCTTTGGCATTGATGGAAAACCAGTACAACCAACAACAATACCAAAAAGAAAAAAATTCCTTGTATTGAAGTTTATCCCTCTATCAACAACTTTTATCTTCTATATAGGTTACAAAATTTAGTTCTGAACAATACACAATCAACTCATCCTTATGACTCCCTCTTGATCACTTCTTATATCTCCCTTAGGACTATCTCCCTCTTACTAGGTAGATGTAATCATTTTTTCCTCTATAGTAATCAGAAAGTACACTATCTCGCTTTGAGTAGATATTCCATGTTCCTTCCATCTCCCTTAGATTTCTCCTTATATCTTCTATCTATAATATGGTTACAAATATCTCCACCAATATCTCCTTCTTTTACAAAAATGCCAAAGACTTGTCATCTTAATATGTATATATGAATATTTTCTATTCCCCCCTCTATCACCTAGCTTGTGACTGATTTGTAGCTCCAACTCTTTAATTACTTTAGGAAGCTCCTAAAGTAAGATTCAATGCATCAATGTGTAATATATGTCAATCATCTCATTTGATGCAGGGCACTTCTCATGCTTCTTAAATAATCTTTGATAGGGGTATTACCCCTAGTTTACTTCTTAGATACTCATGAGCATCCTTAGATAATGTTTTTGTGAAGATATTAGCTATTTTCTCTTTTATATTCACATATTCAATCTTCACCTCTTTATCTTGAACTAACTCTCTCAAGTAATGATACTTGATTGCAATGTGCTTAGTCTTTGTATGCATCACAAGATTATTTGATATATTTATAGCACTTTTGTTATCACAATAAAGTATCACAGGTTCAATGATTTCCTCCTTCATACCTTTGAGTAGCTATTTGATGCATACAATGTTTATACAATTTACTACAAAAGCAACATATTCAGCTTTAGGAGTAGATTGAGATATGGAATTTTGTTTCTTTCTAGTCCATGTAACCAGAATTTTTCCTAATAAAAATGCTCCTCCACTAGTGCTCTTTTTGTCATCAATATTTCTAGCCCAATTAGCATAAGTGTAGGCTCTCAACTCAAATTTTTCATTTTTCTTGTAGTATAGACCATAGTCTTATGTTCCTTTTAGATATCTCAATATTCATTTAACAACCATCAAATTATTCTCCCTAGGATTAGTAGAGAATCTTGCAATTATCCCAATAGATAATGCAATATCAAGTTTTCTATGTACTATAGATTGGAATTTGCCAATCATAGACTTATACAATGTTTGATTCACCTCAACTGAATCATCATTCTTTTAAAATTTATTTCCTGTCACCATAGTTGTGCTTACTGGCTTAGAATCTTCCAATTCAAAAAAAATAGTATCTTCTTTACATATTTTGACTGAGTGATGTATATACCATGTTTCATATGATGTACTTGCAAACCCACAAAGAACTTGATCTCTCCAAACATAGACATCTCAAATTCTTTCTTTATTTCATTTACAAAAGCTTTGCATAAAGTATCTTGACCTCCAAATATTATTAACAAAATTTTTAGTTAGTAAAATACCTTTTCCTTTCTCTGTCTTTAAGTATAGATTATTTTTATCATCAGTCCTTTCAAATCCAATCTTCACAAGATAATTGTGAAGCCTTTCATACCATGCCCTTGGTACTTGATTCAAACTATATAAAGCTTTGTGTAGTCTACATACCATTTTTCTATTATTAGCATCAACAAATCCTTCTAGTTGTTCTATATAAACCTCTTCTTCCAATATACCATTCAGAAATACAGATTTAACATCCATTTGATATACTTTGAAACCTTTGTATGCAGCGGAAGAAAGCAGAGTTCTTACTCTTTCAATCTCACAATAGGAGAGAATTTTCTCCATAGTCTATCCATTCTTCTTGTGCATACCCCTTGCAAACTAATCTTGCCTTGTTCCTTGTGACTTCACCATTTTCATCTAACTAGTTTTGCACACCCACTTGGTGCTAATTACATTTTTATCTTTTAGGTTAGGAACTAGAGTCCATATCTTAATTTTCTCAATCTATTCAATCTCTTCTTTCATGGCTTTACTCCAGTCCACATCTTCTAAGGCATATTTCACTATTTTAGGTTCATGCATGTTAAGAAAACATGTATCATTTCTTAACTAGTTCCTTGTCATTGGTCTTAGATCTTTATCTCCAATGATTTGTGTAATAGGGTGATGTCCTTTGACATACTTTGACAATCTTGGTTCTTCTTTGTTTTCCTCATTTGGCCTCTCAACTTATAAATCACTGTGTACTTCTCTATTAGGTAGTTCAACATCTCTTTATAGTAATCTCAGAATCAAAATGTGACTCAACTTCATTTTGTAACTCAACACCTAATTGTAGCTCAGTTCATGAATTCAACTTGACATTCATAGTATATGACTCGGTAGTCATTGAAACATGCTATTGATTTGCAACTTGATTTATAGTATCTTCATCAATAGGCATACCTTCATAAAAGTATACAAATTATTTGTATTCCTCTAGATCCTTCATGGGTTCAGCCTCATGTACTTTTGTATATTCATCAAATTTCACATTTGTGCTTTTCATAACTTTATTAGTATAAGTATTTAAACACTTATAAGCTTTACTTCTTGTGGAATAGCCAAAGAATATACCTTCTTCACTTATTGCATTTATTTTACCATTCCTAAAATCTCTAAGAATATAACACTTGCTTCCAAATACTTTAAAATATTTTACATTGGGTGAGTATCCATACCATAGTTCAAAAGATGTTGAATTTGTACCTTTCTTGACATACACATGGTTCAAGGTATAGACAACTATATTTACATCATCTCTCAAGTATTTCAAAGAAACATTTTTCTCCATCATGAGTATCCTAGCACATTCCATTACAAATATGTTCCTCCTTTTAGCAATTCCATTTTTTGGAGTGGTTCTATGGGGAAAATTCTATCTTTTGATTCCTCTATCATTACAATATATCTCAAACCAATTTGATAAATTTTTCTCCTTTTTCAAATCCCAAGCATTTCAAACTTTTACTTGTTTCCTTCTCAACTCTTTCTAAGTATCACTGAAACATTTGGAAAGTATCAAATTTTTGTTTTAGAAACATAATTTTCATCATCCTAGAATAATCATCAATAAATAGCATAATGTACTTATCACCTTTGTATATTTGCACATAAATTGGTCCACACAAGTTACTATAAACAATATCCAAAATTCCTTTATGGGTATGAGTCTTACTCTTAAAACTTGACTTTTTTATCTTTCCTAACTCACATTGTTTGCAAATTATATTGTCAGGTTTCTTCAACTTAGGCAAACCTCTTACTCTTCTCATGTTACTGATACTAAGAAGGTCATCAAAATTAACATGACATAACCTCTTGTGCCATAGCAAAACATCATCAAATTTTATAAATAGATAGGTAGCATCATCCATATCATGATAGAATAGATTACCTCTAGTTTGATCACCTTTTCTCATTAGTTTTCCATTACTAACATATATCTTAGCAATCTTATTCTCAAACTCAACCTTACAACCTAAACTATTCAGTTGCAACACTCTCAACAAATTATAGTTAAGTCCTTCAACATAATAAGCATTGTTTATTATCAGTAAGGGTATATTATAAAAAAATCTTACACTATTTCTATCATAATAATTCAAGGTACTGAACTTACTTTTATCTCCAATCATGTGATGTGAACACCCACTGTCAATGATCCATCTGACATTCTTTTTCACACAAGAAACTAGTGCAATTGCCTCATCTTTATGAGAATCATCCTTCATTGCAACATACACCACTTCATCATCATAATCATCAGATCCATCTTTAGTTTCCTCTTTTTTGCAATGTAGCAAGACTTCTTTCCTTTGTCTTTGTAATCTTTGTTGTCCTCATCTCTTCTACTTTTTTACTTTTCTCCACCTTTTTACTTCTTCTTCTCTAGACATCTAGCATTAATATTACCAACCTCATTGTAATTAAAACAAATGATAAGTAGCTTAGCTTTGAATTTTCCTTTACCTCTATGGAATCTCCTTGTCAGTAGTGCTTCAAGTTATTCTACATCTTCCTCATCTATATCACTATCACTGGAAACATTTTTTTCCTTCTTCTTCTTCTTCTAATTAGGTTCCTTCAATGATATCTTATCTTTGAAATCATATTCAACATTGTTTGATTTAAAGTTATCAAAATTAGATAGCTCAAAATCAATGAGTGTGCCTACCAAACCTTCAAGAGTTAGATTAGAACCTGGTATACATCTCAATCCTTGTATTTTGGAAACTCTAATAGCATAGATGGGAATTAGTGTTCTAAAAAAAATCCTTAGTACAATCTCATCATCTATCTTACAATTAGATCCTCTTATGGCATTAACAACGTCTTTTATCCTAGAGAAATATTGAGCAACATTCTCACCTTCTTGTATTCTCGTATCATCAAACTTAACTCTAAGACTTTTAGATTTGGCTCTTAATACATTTGCATCACCTCCATAAATGGTGTGAAGAGTATCCCACATTGTATTTACACTATCACAACCCTTTGTATTATCAAACTCAACATAACTTAGGGTAGAGGCAATCTCCAACATTTTCTAGTTGTGTTCTTTCTTCTTTTTCAAATCTTCAGCAGTTAGGGCTCTAGCATGATCAACATGCTCAGTAGCAATGGTAGATTGTGCATGATCTCCAAGAACTCCTAGGTGTAACTTCATCAAACTTTTCCATGTAGGAAACTGATCTCTGTTAAGTGTGGGTGCCTCTCTTTTTGACATCTTTATCTTTTTACTTCTAGTACCTTCAAACTAGTCCTCTTAAGTAGATGGCTCTGATACCAATTGTCGAAACTCTTTAGAATAACTAAGATGGGGGTGAATCAGTTATCCAAGGTCCAAATGTACAAATAAAACTTTTTACAACTTACTAAACCCATATCCATAAAACATATTCATCATCTATGCATCCTTTAGATAATACAATCACCTAAACTTGTAGGTTACTATCAAATCAACTTCATAGATATGTAAGCATGAAACATAAAAGATTTAATAACACATTTGAAACAATGATTTTAGGTGGAAACCCAATATGGGAAAAACTACTAGTAACATGCTACTCATTCTCACTCTTCTAAAGTGATGCCCTATGAAAGGCCAACCTTGTTAATGGTTATAATACACACTATTAAATTTGACGTAATTAGAGAATTTTAATCACACTATTAGGAGTGAGCCTTGTTAGAGAACTTTACATCATTCACTTGGAATTTCACTTGATTAAAGGATTTATAAATGACTGTTAGGTCAACCTTAATCCAAAGGATTTACTCTAGATAATACAATGATTAGAAAGTAATAGTAAGGCTTGATCTGATAACAACTTACCACTTACTTTGTAGATTATACATCTCTATTTCATTCCTCAATTCTACTTGGCTTCCATACACTTCAACTCTGATAGCTTGTTCACCCTTCAAGCATCCATACCCTTAAGCCTTCTTGATTTTCTTGCCAATAGTAGTCTCTTCTATTTGGTTACTGATGAAGCAATACCTTAGACTCCTTTGTTAGAAGAATGAATGTTGGTGATACTTCTATAGAGGAGTATTATAGAAACATGATTAGATCATTATCATGATGATATGTTATATTCATGAGTATGTTTTTTATTGATGTCAACATAGTAATTTTTTGTGGTATTTGATAGAAAAATAGCAATAAAGATCAAGTTGGTATGGATAGATCATTGAATATTTGCACTGAGGTTAAAGGGAGATACTACTAAATGTCTAGTATATGCAGCTAACCTTGGATTCATAAGATGTTAAATTTGATGCTAGAAGTGATGAAGGTATGTTTCTTGTTTATTCATTGAAAGAAGAGCTTATAGATGTTATAATCTGAGAACTAAGACTATTGTTGAAAGTACAAATGTAAGAGTTGATGAGAAATCTAGGATGCAAGAAAGAATAGTTGACTACAATTCTAATGATGAAAATGTTGTTGTTACTAAACTAAGAAATGATGAAATATTATTTTAGACTAACAATGATTTCTAGAATGAAGGAGACCTAAGGCAAGAACAAAGTTTAGAACCTAGAATAGAGCTAATATTTGAGATAATAACTCCTACTTTTGGTAAGAAAATGACAAAGAATCATCCACCAGAGCAGATCATCGGTAGCATAGATAAATGTGTGATGACAAGAAGTGTTAGTCTCATAATGGTTTTGACATTTGAGTGTCAACACACTTAACCAATTCTCAAGATGATGTCGAGTATAATGCAAATGTCGAGCTACAATGAATGTCAAGCCAAAGAATACTTTAGGTGTCGAGCAATCTTCAGGTGCCAAGTGAACTTCAAGTGTCGAGAAATCTTCAAGTGCCGAGTGAAGTTCAAGTGTTAATAAAAGTATAGGTTTTGAGTCACTATAGAAGCCAAGTGGAATAGAATTGCTATAGGAGCGAAGTGAGCCAATTTTTCTATATGATCCAAGCATCAACAAATAGTATATGTCAAGTAACACAAAATTAGTATATGAGTTTGTGCCCTCACAAAATCAAATCTAAACCATTTTTGGAGCTGACATAGGATGAATCTCAAAGGATCTTAAGGATAAGAATGAATCTTTTGCATTAACTATGCAATCAGCATGCAGCCAATAAGAAAAATGGAAAAGGCATGCCACCAATAAGAAAAGTGCATGAGTTGAGTGGAAAATGAAGAATGAATATGGATCATAGATTCATACCTAACCCTAAGTCTTCAAAATATTTAAGAGGATGAAATCCCATTGTATGCGTGAATGAGAGAAGTGTATGGGTGAACTATAGAAAAATTTAGAGGGAAGTGTAAAAAGACTTAGAAGAACAGAGCAACATTGTAGCATTCAGTTGATCAAGAATCGAGTATCACAATATCGTAGAGTGACATATCAGATCAAGAAAGGATCAGGTCAATTAGAGTAGAACAAGGATCTGGAATAAACAATTGAAGATTGCAAAGCTATTAGGTCAAAGACTTTCTAATACTCTCTAGCAATTGTATTAGATAATGGAAATCCTATGGACTTAGGTTGGCCTAGCAGCCATTTGTAAATCCTTTAACAGGGTGGCATTCCAAGTGAATGTACTAAAGTCCTTTAATCAGGCCTACTTTTAGTAGGGTAGTAAAATCCTTTAGCCAGGTCACCTTTAATAGGGTGTAAAGTCTTTAATAGGATAGGCCTTTCACAGGACAAACCATTAGAAGTGGTCAAACATTGTAACCTTGAATAGTTATACATTGTTGCAATGATATTTTATGGGTGTCATCCCTACCCCAATTTTACCTTCTCATTTTTGGAGGGTTTCTAGGTTACCAAATTTGTGTCTTGTCTATTTTCATTCATGTCCTTACTTTCATGTTTATTAGATGAGTTAGATGCATGTGATGACTACAATTAAAAGAATTTGAAAAGGTTAAAGTTAGTTGCTTCTAATTCACTCCCCCACCGCCCCGCCCCGCCGCGCCCCCCCCCCCCCCCCCCTCTCAGAAGTAAATCTTCCCACTTGTTAATTCCAACAATTGATATTAGATTGTGGCTCTCTCAATAAGGAGCCTTACAGCTTGGAGAAAAGATTTAGAAAATGGAAGTCTACAAACTTGGGAAGATCATAGAGAATTAGGCAATAGATATAAAACTTGCTTTACATACACTGGAGGAAGCTAGAGAGGAATTGAGAAAATCCTTAAAGAGAACAAGTCAAATTGTCATAGCTAAGAATGACACACAGTACAAGGAGATTGACACCTCAAATCTATTTTCAAATGGAGATTCTGAAGAGTTTGATGCAACAATAGTAGACATGATGGAGAAGAATAGAGCTCAAGCAGAAGAAATCAGAATACTCAAGCTTGAACAAGAATCGCAAGCCATAATGCTTTGTGAGGTGACTGAATAGAAGAAAAGAGCCATTGAAGAAAAAGCCATGATAAAAGATGACAAGAGAAACCTTACGAATAGACTAGAGGAAAAGGAAATTGAGTTTGAAAAAATTTCTAACATGTAGCTAGACACCCTAAGCCAGATGATGAATGCACATCATGAGTTGAATATAAAAGACATTGAGATCTCTACACTAAAAATGAAAAATGAACAACTACAAAATGACTTGAAAAAAGAAAAGGAAATTGCAGAAAGCTTTGACAAACCTAATGAGGCCATCAAATATTTTGAGCAGCTACTAAAATCACCAAGGGTTAGCAATGACACTTCAGGACTTGGTTACATTAGCACTCAACAAGGAGAGCCCTCCAAGACTACAAAAGAAAGGAGTAAAAAAGGTAAGAACACTAAACTTACCTCTCATTTCTAAGGTAAAAAGGGACATACCTCTAATGTATGTAGGAGTAATCAGCATGACAAGCCTAAAAATTTAAGTTATTGTCAAAAGTGCAAAAAACAAGGACATCAAGCAGATAACTGTAGAACTGGGACTATCAAAAGACCAACATTTGAAGGTCACTATTACAATTGCAAGAAGTATGGATCTACAATTAGGATTACAACACTAGGTATAGCTGTCATTATTATCAAGAGTATGGACACATTCCTAAAAATTGCATAAGGACACATTTTAAAGGGAACTATAGTAGATAGTTAAGCCAAACCAAATGTTTTAGTTGCTTGAAGACTAGTCATATCAACAGGAATTGCCCAACAAGGTCAAACATAGCCAAGTCATAAGTCAACAAAGGAAAATAGAAGGTAGACGTTGAACACATCAGAGGAGAAATGAATATGACATGGAAGAAGAAAGATGAGTGTAGCTCATCAAATGAAAGGATCACTTCACTTAATAGGTCAAGTGATCACACTTCATCAAACTAAGAAAATGGAAGGAATGAGGGACTGATTTACTAAGCATTATCATACATTAGTCCCTAAATAAGATAGTACCAAAAAGAATAGATCAGCATGAATAGAGATGCAAAGTTGAAAATTCAAGTTTTCACAGTATTGTCAAGTTGTCCTTAGATGTCAAGTGAATTTTAGTATATGTCGAGCTACTAGTAGGAGCTGAGTGATTGGCCACAGCTGAGTTGGCAATGGAATTTGAGTGAAGAAGAAATCTAGTTGGGGCTAAGTGATGGAAAGCCAATGGAAGCCAAGTTATGTTGAAATCTTTAAGGAGCCAAGTGTATAGTTGTATATGCACTAAGAATTTAATGCTATGTTTTGAAGAGTATAAGATCAATTTTTCGATCATTTCTTGTCATTCAAATGTAGAGAAAGAACAAGAAGAGCACAAAAGTGATTGACAAACAACAATTGAAGCTTTTGCATAGATTTTGACAAAGATCAAGCATCATTTTCATCGATCTAAGGTATTCCTCAATTTTCAAGTTGCATAGTTATAAAGTTTAATATCTTTTGAAACCCTAGATTTGCAATATGGCTTCTAGTTCTAAAATCCCTAAGAAAAAGGAAGGTTTTGAGGTTCAGTTAGTTAGCAATGAGGTTAAACAACCAGATTTTAGGCCAATTCCAAAAGTTGCATATAAGAACGATCCTATCAGCATGCTATCCATTATTTCACCCAAAGTTGTGCTGGTGCAAGATGTTAGGAAATGTTACAATTGCAAGGTAGGAGCAATAGGAGACATGGAGATTTATCAAGCATATGATAAATTGTGTGAAAATGGAGTGTTATAGGAAGAATTTCAAATAGTTGAAAGAAAGGGCTTAACCCATGCCCTAGTTTTCCCCATAGCTTTCAAAACTGAATGGATAAGAATTTTCCTAAGTAGAATGCATGATGGTTATTTATGGTTAGAAGGAGGACCTATCAAGATAACAAAGAGAATCATGCATAGGGTTACAAGTTTTCCAACCCTAGATTTTGAGGAAGCTTTTGAAAAGAACACTAGGACAAAATGGAACAAAAGGGGCATGACTATTGATACAATCATAGATCCCCTTTTGGACTTTATAGTAAGAGTTATATCTCACAAGTTTTTATCAATCAAGCAGACTGAATAGTGTTATGTGCATTGTTGTGGATGTGGCCTAAAAAATTGTCAAGAAGGATCATACATATGATCTAGCAGAATTGCTATTATAGCAGATCATGGAGAACTTGCGAGCAATAAGAAGATCAAAAGGTGCTCAGTGTAACTTTGGATCAATTTTGATCTGCATAGTTTTCTATTTTTTGGAATAATTTCCCTCTTTGGCAAAGAAAATTGGAAATCAAATAAGTTAGCTATTACTCAAATTAATGAGTACATTGAGAAAATGGGAGACAACTTTGAATCTCTAATGACCAATTACTTTGAGGATTTCAAGAAATCCATGAAGCAAAGACTAAGGATACCAATTTTCCTAGTGGAATAGCACATCAATGATATTTTTTTCTTAGTTGATATTAATCATACTTATATCCAAGCAGTAGTTCCAAGGGCTAGATGGCTAAGACCATTAGGATATGAGCTAAACATTAATGAAGCATCAGTAGCAATCACAGCATTGCTTGTAGAAGAAATTGATAAGAGTGCCCCACCTTTTGGAAGATATGATGTTGTGAAATCCAAAGTGGAAATGGACTTGAAGACTGCCTCTACATTAAAAAAAAAGGATAAACTAGTAAAACAACTTAAGAAAATATTTGGTGAAGGTGTTGATGCTGAGGAAGAGGAACATGATAATGATAATGACGAGGAACATCAACCTCTTACATTGACACAAGGCTTAGGTGAGGATGAAGAAAAGGAAGAAGGTTCCAAGGAAGAAGAAGTCGAAGAAGCATCAACTCAAGCTAAGCCCAAGAAGAGAAAGGTCAAAGCTCAGACTATAGCCTAGCCTAAAGCAAAGAAGGTTGGAAAGCCAACCCAAGCCAAGCCAACTATACTAGTGACAAGAGCCACCACAAGAGCCTCAACTCAAAGGGACAAGAAGCAAGACAAAGAGAAGAAGAAGGCTACTAAGCTAACTAGTATTGTGTAGAATAAACCAAAGAGAAGATATGTTGCACAACCAGAGTTAGATGATGAGGAAAGGATAGAATCTGAAGATATCAGCCAATTTAGAGTGGTAAGCCATGCTCCTAAGTCAAATATTGATAAAAATTGTGATAATGTTAGGAAGAACATAGATTTTTTTGAGTTGAAAAATATTGATTTTAATCAATTGAATAGAGAAGATTAGAATAAATTTGAAGAATTGGTATGCCATGATGGTAGAATTCAAGAACACTCCTCTTGAATTAGACAATACAATGCCCAAGGAGTTATATGAAATTGTTGAAAATAAGTGGCATTATTGTTTTAAAATGGAAAAAGAAATAACAGAATCCACATTAGCATAAGTGATGCCAGAATTGACTAAAGGTCAAATAACTAAGGTGAATAAGAAACATGGGAGCAAGTTTGCACCAAAATATAGAGCCTTCAATATCTTGCAGAATAAAATTGAAGAAGTTGTCAATAAATCAACATGATTTTGGAAGTTGATATATGGCTTGATTGCTATCAAGGATGGAGAAGCATATCCCTTTAAGGGTCAGAACACTCAAGAGGATGAAGATGCAAATAAGGCTGAGGCTAGTAAGAAAGAGAAGGTAGATAAAAAAGTGGAGGAAACAGAAAGAGAAGATGAAATGGCAACAGCTAAAGAGTAACAAACATATTAGAATGTGCAAGATACACAATTACCACCTCCTAGCCCTCCACATGTCATCTCTACACCTATAGATACCATAACTGTGAAGGATGTTCCTAACAAATCTTGTCAAAACATCAATATATTGACTGTAGAGGATCTCACAAAGATCCTTGACCAATCCACTCAACAAGAAAAGTTATGTACTAATCTAGTATTGGTCAGTGTGGATGAGTTGTAGAAAGTAGTAGTTTACTCATCTAGAGACAAGGTGAATCCACAAGAACCACCTTCTATCATCTATATAGCTACTAGTGTTCAACTTCTAGTGCCTACATCCCTAGTTCCATTAGCCAAAGTCGACACATCTGGAATAGTTGATACAATGCTACAAAGGCTGACTATAGAAGAAGATAAAGACACATCAACAAGGCAAATAGGATAGATTGCTACATCTTCTCCTATAGTACAAACAAAAGGTACACATCAAATAATTATAATTGATCAAAGGAGATCAAATGAAGACAAGGACACTCCAAAGGAGAAGGAGTAGGCTGCCATACAGACATTAGTAAATCTACTGACTACCGGCACACCTACAAAAGTCCTTCAATAGTCGACAAATTATGCAATGTCATTGCAAATTTCAACACCAGGCTCAAGGTCTACCAAGGTTGTGTGGGTACTTCACTATGCGGACCCTACATTAGATGAAGAAATAGAGATACCCAAATTTGATTATGCAACCATGAGCCTTGAACAAATAAACATCATGCAGTAGGCATTAAAGAGGAAGAAATACTCAAGAAGGAGTATAAACAAAGGCAAGCATTACATGAAATTAAGGACATCTTTTTTGATGCCTTCAACTTGCAAAAACCTGATGAAACCAAGCCTATATTGGAACAACTGATAGATATTGTAGAATAAGTGACTAACGAAGACCAAGAAACCAATGTGAAACTCATGGAATGGTCTAAGAAGAAATTTCAAGGAAAAGTTAATGAGAAAATATCTAGTGAAATAGCACTTTCACAAGTTGAATTGGCAAAGAAGATTGAAAAAGTAAAGAAAGTACTTAAGAATGTATTCTCATTGTACAAAAAGTTGTGTGATTTCTCATATTTCACACAGGGAAAAAGCCAAAGAATATTGAGCTTGGAGCAAAATCTAAAGATTTCTAGCACTCAGCTACCAAAAGATCCACCTCAAAGTGAGAAGCATTTTTCCCAAACACTTCAAACACAAAAAGAGTTAGCTATATTGATAGCAGAAGAGGCCAATATCAAGGCCAAACTGATGCAATTTTAGTGTTCCATTACCCCACATCTAGAAGTACTCCATAAGGAACAAGCCTATGAAAAAACTATTATAAAGAAAGATCCTAATCTTTCTACTTTAGAAGGCCTTGTTCATCTTGCAACAAAGATAGCCATCCAGCACAAGTCCTTGGAGATAGCTTTAGACAATTGGGATGCATCTCTCAAGATGATTATGGAGGTCAATAAAATTTTTTTGGAAAAATATGATCTTAATCCTTAGAACCCTTTGACATAAGTGTCAAAAGGGGGAGATTTAATAAAGGGGGATAAATAATAACAAGAGTGAAGATATAGTGTGTAATTAGAAAGGGGGAGATATAATGTTTTGGGGGAGTTGTAAATAAGAATGGAAGGTAACATAGATACAGAGTACAGGAAGCAAAAATAGGGTACACAGATACAAAAACAAAGGCAAAGAGTATCTGATACATCAGCATGAAACAAATTTAGCACAAGAATTTTGGTTATAGGAATGGAAATGGCACATTAACTTAGGGGGAGCTACAAGATTTTGAAGTATACAAAATTTTGAATAAGTTTTTGAAGTCTTGTATAGATGTTGAAAAGAACATGTAGTATACTCATAGAGATCATATGCATAATAGTCAGTTAAGTGTTTTTTCCACTCATGTCAAAGGGGGAGATTGTTAGCCTTAGAATGGTTCTGACATTTGAGTGTTAACACACTTAAACAATTCTCAAGATGATGCTGAGTATAATACAGATTCTGAGCTACAATGAATGTCAAGCTAGAGAATACTTCAGGTACTAAGCAATCTTCAGGTTTCGGGTGAACTTTAGGTGCCGAGCAATCTTCAAGTGCTGAGTGAAGTTCAACTATCCTGCAAAGTATAGGTGCCGAGTCACTATAGAAGCCGAGTGGAACAGAATTGCTATAGGAGCCAAGTGAGCTAGTTTTTCTATATGAGTCACGCATCAACAAATAGTATGTGCCGAGTAACATAGAATTAGCATATGATTTTGTGCCTTCACAAACTTATATGTAAACCATTTTTGGAGTCGACATAGGATGAATCTCGAAGGATCTTAAAGATAACAATGAATCTTTTGCATTACCTATGCAATTAACATGCAACCAATAAGAAAAATGTAAAGGCATGCAACTAATAAGAAAAGTGCATGAGTTGAGAAGGAAATGCAGAATGAATATGGATCTTAGATGCATACCTAACCCTAAGTCTTTGAAATATTTAAAAGAAGGATGAAACTCCATTGTATGCATTAATGAGATAAGTGTATGGGTGAACTATAGTGAAATTCAAAGGGAAGTGTGAAAAGACATAGAAGAATAGAACAACATTCCAGCATTCGATTGATCAAGAATAGAGTATCAGAATATCGTAGAGTGACATATCAAATCAACCAAGGATTAGGTTAGTCAGAGCAAAACAAGGATCTAGAATCAGCAATTGAAGATTGCAAAGCTATCAGGTCAAAGACTTTCGAATACTCTCTAGCAATTGTATTAGATAATGGATATCCTATGGACTTAGGTTGGCCTAGTAGCCATTTGTAAATCCTTTCATAGGGTGGCATTCCAAGTGAATGTACTAAAGTCCTTTAATTAGGCCTACTTTTAGCAGGGTAGTAAAATCCTTCAACTAGGTAACCTTTAACAAGGTGTAAAGTCTTTAACAGGATAGGCCTTTCATAGGGTAGACAATTGGAATTGGTCAAACATTGTAACCTTGAACAGTTACACATTGTTGTAGTGATATTTTGTAGGTGTCATCCTCACCCTAGTTTTACCTTCTCATTTTTAAAGGGTTTTTGGATTACAAAATTTGTGTGTTGTCTATTTTCATGCATGTCCTTACTTTCATGTTTATTAGATGAATTGGATGCATGTGATGATTTCAATTAAAAGAATTTGAAAAGGTTAAAGTTAGTTACTTCTCATTCACCCTACCCTCCCTCTCAGAAGTAAATCTTCCCACTTGTTAATTCCAACAAAGGAGTAGAATCAATGGAGAACTATGTCTAATATCTCAAGTAGGACCAAAGAATGTAGATGAGGCATGTAAAGATGACTAGTGGAAGCAAGCTATAAAACAAGAATTGAATCATATAGTGAAGAATGCAACATGGGAGTTGGTCCCTAGACTAGCACACAAGAATGTGATAGGAACAAAATGGGTATTCGGGAACAAGATGAATGAACAAGGTGAAGTTGTAAGGTAAAAAGAAATATTGGGATGTAAGGGTTACTCACAACAAGAAGGAATAGACTATGACAAAACCTATGATCCTATGGCAAGAATCCAAGTAGTAAGGTTATTCTTAGCCTATGTAGCACATAAGAAATTCAAAGTGTATCAGATGGATGTGAAGTCAGCATTTCTACATAGAAACTTGAGGAAGAGGTATACATAGAACAGTCTAAAGGTTTTCCTTTAAAAAATGACAAGGACATGGTATGCAAATTGAAGAAAACATCATATGGTTTAAAACAAGCACCCAAGACTTGTTATGCAAGGTTGGACAAGCATTTGACAAAACTGAGATTTAGCATAGGTATAATAGATAGTAATCTATACTGGAAAGAAATAGATGAAGGATTGATGATTTTGGTAATATTTGTTGATGATATCATATTTGAAGGAGATGATGATGAAAGTGACAAGTTTATAGCAAAAATGAAAAAGGAATTTTAAATGCATATGATAGGAGAGATGAAATACTTCCTAGGATTACAAACTATGTAGGATAAAGAAGGAATCTTTATTTCTTATACTAAGTATTTGAAAGATCTATTGAAAAGGTTTTTTTTGGAAAGATGTAAACTTGTTGGAACACCTATGATAACTAGACACAAGTTATCCACAAAGGATGAGACACCTACTATTGAGCAGAAGAAGTATAGATTTGGCCAATCAGTTAAATACCTTAGTAATAAAGGATTGGACATCGGTTTACATTGACTCCAAGACTAGAAAAAATCATGTATTTTTCTAAGAATAACATACTGACTTCATTATATTTGTCAACCTGGGACTATAAACTTAAGAGGTGGCTCTAAAGTATATGCTTTGATTCCTCTTTAAGTCATTACAACTACAACAGAAAAGGAATATTGAAGGAAACTAAGCTAGTAACTGAAACAACATTCAACTTAAAGCCTAGATTAATGTAGCAAATAGTAAATCTTCTTAAACTCCTATGCTGTAGGATTAGTTCAATAATTTTTTTATTAACGGATGTAGGAATAGCAAAAGTCTAGTTTGCAAGGAAATAAACTAAGAAAGGAAATCTATTCTAACAAAGAAGTTCACTCACCAAGTGGGCCCCTTGGATGAGTGAATAGAAAAAAATCTAGTTTGAAGGTGGAAGCTTGAACTTTGTATTCTATTCATTCATAATAAGAGATTACATTTGAAAACAAGATTTTTCTCTATTGAATAGAACAATCCACTCTATTTCCTTCTAGTCAAACGAGGAAAAGATCAAAATCCCCTTTCAAGGTTATAGTGGAAATTATTTAAATGAAAGCCTCAACAAATTCCTACTCCTGAGATCACTTCGTCAATAAGGATCAATTATAGATCATAAAATTTACAACAAAAATACTTATTAACTATGTTTTAACTCCCCTAGAAATATAGTAGGTTAAGGAAGCTATCTTTGTGCACCACCATAATAGAATTCGCACCATGATCTGCTTATGTGGTGATTCATCAATGATTTGGTCGGCTTTGACTCAGTGTTGTAATCTTGTCTTCAATATGCATGGCAACACTTGCAAAGCATTAAATGCAACAACCTCTACATACATACATTCACTTCATCATCAATGTTAGAAAAGGTATAATGTTCAAATTATCACTTTAGCAAATCCTATGGTTGCAGGAAGGAACCTACCCAAATATAGCATGGCTGAGGAAATATTTATCAACATGTAATACCCTTCATTAAACTAAAAAAACCCATAGATTCAAGCAAACATAGCATAACTAATCAATCTATACTTCAATCTTCATGTCTTAACATATCGATAGCATATTTATAAAACATAAGTTCTTTTGCTTAAAACATAGAGTCATAAACTATTTCTTGCAAGATAACTATTAAAAACAAGATAAAAAGTTCTCAAAATAGTGGCCTTTTAGAGGCTCATTATTCCTCCCAAATGAACTATTACTAGTCTCCTGAAATCATGAAGTTTAAGATCCTAGCCTGCACTCTCCAGTCACTAGGTATCCTTTCAGCTAGCTCATTCCTCATGTAGTCAAAGTAACCATAATTTGATTTGAGCCTCTTCCAACACTGAACTTCAGCAGTCATGTCATGATCTACTACATTTTCATTTACTACTAGTAGTGGTTGCAGGAGAATTAGGGGTTTATACCTTAATGATAACCAATGTTTGCACTAATTTCTCCCCAAGTCAATATACCAGGGAATCCTTATTGTAGCAAGAGTCATATTTTGTGGAGAGTGGAGTTCTCTTATTTTTAGATCATGTAGCATTCTAACCCATTGCCACCTTGACGTAATGATTTTTGTTTGAACATTCTGAGATAAATGTTGTTTCCAGTCTATAAAATCCTACTCTCTAACTGTACTTAGCTTACCAAATCCTGTAAGATTGCCCAAAATAGAAATACAATCCAGATATATTCATCTAGAATGTTGGACTTCTAGCCTTATGAACAAGGTTTTTTTCATCTCTCTTTCCCTATAGGGTGTAGCTTGATGTTCTCTACTTATTTCATTTTGCATCCATGACATTTCTTCAGTTGACTGCACATCCCCTAGATACATGACTAGGTTCCATTTAATTTCATTAGGCACTGCCAGATTGTGAAAATATAACTCACATAGTAAATTTTTTGAGGCCATAGGAACAGATCAAAATGCATCATAAAATTCATGTGCGGTAGAGACAAAGGGGTTAAGACCTTCTACAATTCTAGTTAACTTATAATTTATAAATTGTTCTTTTAAGAAATAGAGCATATACTGATGATGGTGACCTACATTCTATTAATACAAGAATTAATCCTATAATATGCTCAATTTCTCTTCAGAACTTCATTTTGATTTGAACTTTGTTTAAATTGGCAGCTTTTCTCATCAATAACATGCTTTAATTCCTTTTTCTCCAAGTTCCATTGAGCTCTTTCCCATAATATTTGTTGAAAAAAATTAGTTCCTATAGAAAAAGGTGTGGATAAATCTAGTGGTGGCAATGGCTCATGGTGAAAGAGGTCTATCCATTTAGGCATCAATTGATGAGTTGTGTTGATATTTTGCAATGTAGAGCACCCACTTTTTCTTGTGACAAAATTCTTTTCCTCTTTTTCCTTCTTACTAGATTCTATGGTTGTTGTAGCTAATGTATCCAACCTTTCTTGAGCCAATTTTTTTAATACTTCTTTAACAATTTTAGGTATAAATTCTAGATAATTCTCTAAAGGGAGTTCTAAAGAATTTTCACTAATGTCTTGCATAGCATGGTTTTCTTCAAATTCCTTAGACATATCAATCTCATCAAATTCCTTATCACTATAGATAAGCACATAATTAACACTACACTTTGCTTCAGTTTGTGGCAATTCCCTTGAAGAGTGATCCTTTTCACTTTTAGACACTTTAGAGGTAATTATGGGAATAGAGGCCTTTGAAACCCTACTCCTATAAATTCTTGCACTTCACCTTGTGGGAAGTGTTAATAGGCATGGGGGAAATCTTTCATTTCTGTCTACTTATAGGTGTTTCTACCATGGGTGCTTCAAGAGGTTTTTGTAGGCCTTCTTCCTCTTGAGAGTGCAATGGTTTATTAGGATTACACTCCTCATCTGATTGTCCTAGAATTTCTTCTTCAAGTTCTAAATTTTACCTTTTTTTTTCTCAATAGAGGACCTATTTTTAATAGATGATGGGGCTTTAGAAGCACTAGTAGTTTCGACCTCTTTTCTTTTCTTCTTGTTAATAATGGAGAGTTCAACCTTATAAATTTATTTCTTAGTTGGCTTAAGACTAGAGGGAGAGACTTCAAGAGTATTTTTAGCTCTAGGAACAACTTTAGAGAATCCTATGGACATTCTTTCCCTTCATCCTACACCCTAGCCTCTAGGGCCAAACAACCTAGGTTCTACCTCTTTTAACTACACAAATTTCTCCCATGACCCAATTTCTTGTTTATTTTATTCTCTTTCTACAATTAATTTTATCATACCATGATGAGAGACCAACTGATCACTTCTTGACTGTACTAGAGAAACTTGCTTCTTAATAATATTAAACAAGAAGTTGGGAAGGTTTACTTGCCTATAATCATGTCATAGGTGAGCCAACAGCTTGAAATGTAGGGCATGCAGATATTTGTAACATCCCTCACACATCAAATATCGAGTGATAAATGTAGTAGGTTGAATAAACTCCATTGGCAAGGATAGCCTCAAAGTTCCTTGTTTCATATCAATGTCTAATGGCAGTGATGTATACTGAATTGTGCCCTATCCATTTTCAAGTCAAACTGTTTCTCCCAATTTTTGCCCTCCTAGGGAAACCCAATGACTTTAGCTATCACTTCCTTTGAGAAATCAATTCTCAGACCTTTAACCACTAAAACTCCATCTCTTAAGGTGGTCATAAATTGAAGGGTTACTTCTTCATTAAATCCATTCAGATTAAGGCAATAGTTCAGCCATACCCTTCTCCTAAACATTTCACAGCTAGCTGCCTCCTAAAAGAACTTAATGATCAATAAGCTCATTCCTTTGTATACCTCTACCCATGGTCAATTATAGCTGAATTGCAGAAAAACTTTGATGTTCAAGGCTTAGAAAATACAGACTTATAACACTAACTCTAGAAACTACTGTAGGAAAGATGATCTAAAATGATCATCATAATTGATAGAGTGATCGGATGGAATGATAAGATGGTAGAGAGAAAAGTGGAAGTGGAATGGATGCAAAGAAAGTAATTCAAAAAGAAGTGTTTATTATGAATGTCTTGATTACAGTCAAGAGCTAGCAAGAGTCAGGGAAAAAGACCTAGACTCAATGGCTAAAGGAATGATGATATCCTCATTGTCCTGGAATTGCTACAAGGACTCCTCATAGTTGTCTGGTATGGTAAAGCTTGAGGTGATGCCCATTGACAAGTAGTTTGAAGTGAATAGGATCAATGGTAGATAATTGGACTACACCATGAGAAATATGGCAACAATTTCATAGGGTCCTAACCAACATGTTTGGAACTTTCTTCGATTATGCTAGTATCTTGAGTCATAAAGGAGTTCCCAATTGCCTATAGCTCTAGTTTTGAATGAGCTCAATATTCTTTAATGCAAATTTCCTCCATTCATCAAGATTGTTTAAACTCAAGATTCTATCCTATTGGGAAATATTGAGTTCTATCTTGAGCTCCAATGTAGTCTTCAATGTTTTATATTTGAATTCAATAGGCATTATGGCTGACTTACCATTAACAAGTTTAAATGGATTAAAACTAGTTATGGACTTCTAGGTGGTTTTGTAAGCTGGAAGAGCTTTAGGAAGGTGTGTTGCCCAATCCTTCCTATGAAGTGCTAAAGTCTTGGTGAGAATAGATTCTAGCTCCCTATTAGTAACTTCAACTTGATCATTATCCTAAGGATGATAAGGTGATGATTTACCATATCTAATGGTATACTCCTCCATAAAAGCAATTATAAGATTTGATGTAAATTGAGTCCCTTGATCATATGTCAATTGCCTAGGAACACCAAACTATGTAAAAATTGATTCATATAAAAATATTTCTATGTTAATATCCCTTGGGTGTTTTGTGGGTTTAGCTTTTGCCCATTTGGTGGCATAGTCAGTGCACACCAGAATGTAGGATTTTCCTTATGAAGTAGGCTTAATGGGTCCTACAAAGTCAATCCCCCATTTGTCAAAGGGTATGACAACTACTTGAGGCTACAGAGGCATTTAATCTAACTTAGTGCACCTTCCCATTTGTTAACACTTGTCACATTTCTTTCTATATCTAGTTGCATCCTTGTACAAGCTTGGCCAATAATACCCATTTCTTAAGTTTTGAAGGCTATTCTTTTGGTTGCAAAGTGACCTCCATGGGGTTCATCGTGACAGGCCTTTAAGACATCATATGTTTCATCTTCTCTTAGACACCTATGCATGACTTGATCAGGATCAGTGTAGAATATAAAACCAACAATCCATGAATAATTAAAGCTCTTCTCTACTATTAGCTTTCTAGCTTTAGCTAAGAAGTATACTAGCATTTTTCCTATGGTGAGGTAGTTAGCAACATTTGTATACCAAGGGTTTTGTGTAGCCAACAACAAAAGGTGCTCATCTAGAAAAAATATCATCAATGGTTATAGATACATCAAGGGAATGCAATCGAAAAAGAAATTTGGCTACAACATTGGCCTTACTAGGTTTATCAACTATGGTGATGTCAAATTCTTAGATGAGCAATAGCCATTGAGCCAATCTTCCTAAAATTGTAGGTTTGTTCACCAAATATTTTATAGCAGAGTGGTTAGTGTGAACAAATATCTCATATCTAGAGATGTAATGCCTGAATTTATTGCAAGCATATATAAATACAATTAATTCCTTTTTAGTAACTATGTAATTAAATTTGACACCTTACAAATTTTTATTGATGCATTAAATAACATGTTCAACAGAGTCTACTTTTTGTCCTAGCACAACACCGATACAATAGTCTAAGGCATCCATATGAATGTGAAAAGGTACACCCCAATTGGACCCTCTCAAAATAGGCACTAAGGTAAGAAATTCCTTAATTTGTAGGAAGGATGTTGCATAGTTAGAATCCCAAACAAATTCAAAATCCTTTTTGAGCAAGTTGTAGAGAAGTGCTACAAGTTGACTGAGGTTTTTAATAAATCTTCTATAATATCTAGCATGTCCCAAAAAACTTTGTACATCCTTCTACTTCTCTAGTGTCGGTAAGGTATTGATAACTTTAATCTTTGTTGGATCTACTTGGATGTATTTTGATGAAATGAAATAGCCTAGGACTAACCCTTCCTCCATCATCATAAAACATTTCTCACTATTTAAAGATAGGTTATAGTCCTAACATATTTTAATTACTATTTCTAAATTTTATTTTTCTTCTTCAAAAGTAACACGATAAACAATGAAATCATCCATATAGATCTCCATATAATTAGCAAAAATATCTAAAAAAATATTGATGATAGCTCATTGAAATGTGGTTGGGGTATTGCACAAGCTAAAAGGAAATACTAAATAGGAAAATGTTCCACATGGGCAAGTAAAAGTAGTTTTATCTTGATATTTTGGGGCTATTTGAATTTATATGTAACCATTGAAACCATCCAAAAAAGAAAAATATTTTTACCAGCGAGGTTGTCAAGGACTTGGTCTATAAATGCTAATGAAAAATGGTCCTTCTTAGTGGTTGAAATAAGCTCCCTATAATCTACAAAAACTAATCATTTTCCTCCCTTCTTGGGTACTATGACCAAGGGTGAGACCCACTAATTATCAGAGATGAGGTATATAAAACTAGAATTTAAGAGTTTTTGCAATTCATTCTTAATAATATCCTTTAAGGATTAGCTCTCCTTTGAAGCTGTCTAACAGGTTTGAAGTTAGGGCTGATATAAATCTTGTGAGTGTAGAGCATAGGATCTAATCCTTTCGTGTCCATGTAATCCCAGGCAAATGCATTCTAAATTTCCTATAGTAACTTCAACATAGCTTCTTGTTGGGAGTGTGATGAGGCATTATTTACATTTAGTTCTTTTCCTAGACAAAATTCCATCTTAATAACCTTATCTACCATGAGTAATTGAGCAATGGAAGAAGAATCCATCTCATGAGGTAATAATGAATGGAGAAACTATGAAGTTTTTGAATGATTGAATGAATTTAAAGGTAGTACAATGGTTTCTAAGATACATTCAGCTTAAGGGTACATTCATTTAGAATAATGGATGAAACTATTTCATCTTCTTCTCAATTAGTTATGAATGATTCTCATCCTATCATCATCAACTGATGGATGGAATTGGCTTATGGATCATCATCTCCCAGGTTTGGCTAAACTACTTGGTCATCTAGTAACAATGGTTGAGCAGGGGAGTATAAAGTCAGGTTCTCGATATGAACTCCATTAGATATTGCCATCTTCCCAAATTGCCAAGCTATATAGGCATCTATAGTGGCTAACTATGGCCTCCCTAAGACTAAAGAATATCCTCCCATATTAGCTTTTGGGGAGAGAATAAAAAATTCAACTAGATATTCCTAGGAATTTAGGGTGACTATAACATCTTCTATCATTACATCTAGTTTAATGGTAGAGCTACTAGCAAGTTGAAGGATGGTGGGTGTCTCTCTGAGGCTAACAATATGTAACTAAGATAATACCTCCTTTGTCATTACATTAATAGATGCTCCTAGGTCAACCAAAGCATTTTGAACTTGGATACAATGAAAAATAACTATAACTATAGGACTCCTAGGGTCAGAGTATTTGGGTACAACTAATTTCTCCACCATTAAGTCAAACAACTATCCTACCTGACATTAATATTTTTTTGATCTTTCCTCTTCCTTCCTGGCTACTTACTACATGCTTCCTTAATAGCTTTAGTATAGGTAGGGACTTCTTTAATGGTATTTTTACTGTCATTTATTTTAGCTAATTAAGCAAATCAATGACTACATGGTTCTCCTTGGACTTGCCCTATTCTATCATTCTATGGGGAAATGGAGGTTCTTTGGCTATAGGAGAGATATTTTGATTTGATTCATCTGTATGCCTAATTAAAGGATCCACAACTTCAGTTATTATAGATTCTTGGGGTGCAGGGAGAGTGGTTCCTAATCTTAAGTGAATATCATTCAATGAGATGGCATAGCATTGTAGTTGAGTCTATTGTTTAATATTGTTCAGATTTGGGTTAGGTTGAACTAGTAGTTGGGTCTATTTGGAAGGAGTATTAGTGGCTACAAGGGGAGGCATTAGAGATTTCTTCTAAGTTGGTGAAAATATGGTTGGTTGACTAGATTGGGGATTCTAATGTTAAGGTTGTTGCCAGCCCTACTGAGGTTGCTACTAACCCTGCTAGGATAGTTGCAAACCCTATTAGGGTTGTTGCCAACTATAATTTCCACAAAATCTAGTATTTTGAAAAAAAAATTGTTGATTATTATTATGATGAATTCGAAGAGGATCTTGTGGCATAATTTTTTTTTGAGCCCATGGCCTTCTTTAAGTGACATAGAGTACTTCTCCATTTTCATCAATGGCTTTGAACTTCGTTGGCAGTGGTTGTGTCTCTATACTTGCAACAGACTTACATCTAAAGTTATTTTTATTTTCTCTACAATGTGGATAGTATTCAATCAACATGGCATAAACTTCATCTTTCTTCCTTTGGGCTTGGATGGTGTCTAGCTAAGTGGCTACATCATTAATGATGTCTTGCTTAAAGTCTGATTACAAATTAGATAACTCCATCTTGGATACTCTTGAACTGCCATTGGACTTGTGTGGTAGGTCTCTAAGTCCCCTACCTTTATTCATAGTAGCTCTAGAATAGTTCAGGCATATACTATGTATCTCAGTCCAAGTATTTTGAGTAATGTCCCTTCCTACCATAAGGTCTAGAGCTTCAATGCTTCCTCCATTTACACCTCTTAGAAAAATATTTTTCTTTGACTCCTCATTCAGTTGATGTTGTGTGTTACATTGCAAGTTATACATAAATTATTAAACATAGTCTTCTAATGTTTCATCACCTTTTTGGGACATTTTGAAAATTTCATCTCCCTTTAAATCTTGAACCCTACGGTATCTATACTTTGTGAGAAATAGATTTCTCATTATAGGTCAATCTGTTACAACATTTGCACCCAACCCCATGAACCATCTCAGAGCAACTTCTTTAAGGGTAGAAGGAAACAACTTCAATTTGTGGGCATCAGTTGTATAGTCATAGCTTCTACAAAGTATGACAAACTCAAAGAGAAAATTTTTAGGGTCTGCAATGGTCAAGCCATAAAACTTGGGAAGTGTAGTACCAAGTATATTTTTTAAATTTTAGTTGCCTTGATAAGGAGGGATAGGAAAGGGAAATGTTGGTTGAGGCTGAGCCATTCCTAGAGGAGGTACTATTAATAGTGCTTGATATATGAAAAGAGAAAGTGGATTATCTTGGTATTTAGTTTCAGAAAAGAGATCATTTAGATGCAAGGATTCATCAGAGGATGAGGGTATTCATTCTTGAGCAGTAGTGAATGGATTTTCAAAAGGTTCTTCTTCATTTTCCCTATGTGGTTCCTCAAGTTTAGGATTAAAAGTATCTTCTTGAATATTATAGGGTAGAAATCTCCCAAATGGGTCTCTTCTTCTATGTATGCAAAAATCATGCAAAATCTAATCTAACATAATGACTTTAGGGTTGAATTAGATTGATAGCTCCCCTGCAACAATGCCAAAAATGGTTGATCAGCTAAATACCTTAATAATAAAGGATTGGACATCCTTTTACATTGACTCCATGACTAGACAGAATCAAGTATTTTTACTTACATACTAACTTCATTTTATTTGTCAACCCAGGAGTGTAAGCTTGAGAGGGTGGCTACAAATTATATGCTTTCATTCCTCTTTAAGTCATTACAACTACAATAGAAAAGGAATGCTAAAGTAAACTAAGCTAGGAACTAAAATGATATTTTCCTTAAAGCCTAGATTAATGTTGCAAATAGTAAATCTACTTAAACACCATTGTTGCAGGAACAGTTCAATGATTCTATTATCAATGGTTGTAGGAATAGTAGAAGTCTACTTTGCAAGGAAGCAAACTAAGAAAGGAAATCTATTCTAACAAAGTAGTTTACTCACCAGTGGGCCCACTTAGATGATTGAATAGAAAACAATCAAGTCTAAAGGTCGAAGCTTGAACTCTATATTGTATTCATTCATAATAAGAGATTACATTTGAAAACAAGATTGTACTCTACTGAATAGAACAATCTACTCTATTTCCTTCTGATCAAACTAGGAAAAGATCAAAATCCCCTTTCAAGGTTATAGTAGAAATTATTCAAAGGAAAGCTTCAACAACTTCCTACTCCTATGATCACTCTATCAATGAGGACCAATTATAGATCATAAAGTTTACAAGAAAAACTCTTATTAACTATGTTTTAACTCCCTCGGGAATATAGCAAGTTGAGGAAGCTATCTTTGTGTGCTGCCATAACAAAATTGGCAACATGATCTTCTTACATGGTGATTCATCAATCATCTAGTCAGCTTTGACTTAGTGCTATAATGTTATCTCCAATATGTATGGCAACACCTACAAAACATTAAATGCAACAACTTCTACATACATGCATTCACTTCATCATCAATGTTAGAAAAGGTATAATGTTCAAATTATCACTCTTGCAAATCCTATGACTACAGGAAGGAACCTACCCAAACATAGCATGGATGAAGAAATATTTATCAGCATGTAATATCCTTCATTAAACCATAAAAACCCATAGATTCAAGAAAACACGACATAACTAATCAATCTATACATCAATCTTCATGTCTTAACATATAGATAGCATATTCATAAAACATAAGTTCTTTTGCCTTAAACCATAGAGACATAAAATGTGTCTTGCAAGATAACTATTAAAAACAATATAAAAAGTTCTCAAAATAATGACCTTTTAGAGGCTCATGAAGAGCTATGGTCGAAGGATTACAATATCTAATTCACAAAAGGCTAGATATAGAATTAAAATACAGTTGGAATTGTTGTAAGATTTCAAGTATTGAGAATTGGCTAATGAAGATATGTAATTGATGCCATTTATGGCAACACATGATGTACATGCTTACAGGAAACCTCAAAAATAAAGATACTTAGCTTTTGGTACATATAAAAGTGTATAAGTATGAACTCGGTTTATAGCAGTGTATTGTTTTGTATGTAATTTATTACTAACATCATATTATGACTATCTAAGTTAGATGGAGATGGTATACATGTTGATGATGAAGTGTATAACCTTGTACAAAAAAGAGATAGTTGTGTTTTACCAGTGAAATAGAACAATGAAATCGAAGGAAATGAGTTATTTTGTTTACAAAATAATTACTTGACCAATTAGGGCCAACATCCTAGATGTTTTCTCTAAGTTGGAAAAGTGTATTGTAGTCTTAGCCAACCTAGCAGCAATTTGTGTAAGGGCATGGCATTTATGCAAGGTAAATCTTGCAAATTCTAATGTGAAGAAGTTGTGATATGTTCTGTTGAGAAATTACATGTAAACTTTTGAGAAAGCGATATATGCAAAATTTTGTAAAAGCTATGTTGTGATCTGAGATTGAGCTAAAGATTAAAGATTAGTAAAGATTAAAGTTATAGTACCTATATTGTAGAAGTTACATTACTTTTTTGGGCAGTGAGCTCTTCTTGTAATTGGAAGTGCATGTTTGGGCAGTGGGCTCATCTTACATCTACTATACTACAACTCCTAAACAAGGTTGGCATGACTCCTAATAGGGATTCAAAGACTCCTAACAGGGACTCTCTATACTAAATTTTCTCATTTACTCCTAATAGGGTTCATCCTATAACAAGGAATTTATATGTCAGTAAAGTATCTAGTGGGTATCATTCCCACTAGGGTTTTCCTTGTTGGACTAACCACCAACATTCCCCTTCGAGATTCGTGACATGACTTAACCACCTCCAATGTTTTATAAGTCTAATGGTTTAATTGAGCATTAATAGGTCAATTTTTTAGTGCAATGACAACCCTAGCTTGTAACAAGTGGTACCAAAGCTTGGTCACATGTTCAAATCTCCTTGGGTAACACTAAGAGGGGATTGTTGGACTAAGCGCCAATGTTTCCCTTTGAGATTTTTGACATGGTTTAACTACCTCCTATGTTGTATAAGTCTAGTGGTTGTATCAAGCATTAATAGGTCATTCTTTTAGTGCAATGGCAGCACTAGCTTGTAACATTCCCTTGGCCATGGTTTTCCTAGTTAACAAAATATGGTGTTATGAGTTATCTTTTTGCATGGTTACTATTACTATTCAACATTACTTTATTACTTTGTTATGTATAGTTTAAAGTATCGAATAATAGCTAGTTGGAAAGTTTGTATATTACTAATTCACACCCCCCCTCCCCTGCCTTCCTCTCATTAATCCTTATTTCTAACAATTGGTATCTAGACTAGTTACTCAGAAGAGGCTTAACAGCTTGAGTAAGATCCCTATGTATATGGAATAGTTGATGAAGAACCTTGAAGATGCACTTGAATAGATTGATCTTCTTATTAAAGAAAGAGATAAGATGGAGGATAGATATGAAGACTCCAAAGTATACATTGGACAATTAAAAGATAAGATTGAACATCTTAAATCCAAGCCTGGGTCTACCAAATCTAAAACCAGTGATGATGATTATTTAAAGCTGAAGAAAAAGTACAAGATCTTGAAGCATGAATTGAAGATTATGAATCTAAAGTTGACTTTGAGGAGTGATCCTAGCAAACTTGAATCTGATTTGAAAACTGAGAATATAGATCTTAGAGAAAGTCTAGCAAAGAAGACATCTAAATTTGAAACATGTAAGGAAGATCATGAAGAACTTCATAAGTACAATACTATTGTGAAAGGTGAATTAACTTAGTGCAAGAAACAATTTGAGAAGATTTATTCTAATACAAAAAATCTTGATGATTCAATATCAATATAGATACCTACTTATGATAAGACTAGTCTTGGTTATCTATTTAACATGTTTGCAAAGAAACCTAAGATTAGATTAGATCTGAAAGAAAAAGATAAATCTAATGATAAGATTGAATCTAATCAATCTTCTAATAAACCTAAAGAAGTTGGACAAGATAAGGAAGTTGAGATATTGGATGAACCAAAGCAAGTGGAATCTCCAAAGGAAATTGGGTATGAATTTAGAGGTAAGTATTTTTCATGTAATTAAATACGTCATATGAAAAGAGATTGTACAAATAAGTCATTTAATCATGTTAAGAATTTTTATTGTCATAACTATCATGGTATGGATCATAAAGCAATTGATTGTAGGAAACCTAAATATGTTAATGATGGAAGGAATAGTAGAATGTCTAGAAATACTAACCCTATAGATAGAAGAGGATCTAATGAAAGGACATTGAGAGAAGGAATACCTTATGAATAAAGAAGATACATCCTATGTTATAATTGTAACAAATTTGGACACATTACTCAAAATTTCCATGCACCTAATTATCAATAGAATCCTAGAAGCAGCACTCTAGTATGTCAGTTATGCAACAACTTTGGACATACAACAAAGTATTATGGAATGGAAAAAAACTTTGAAGATAAAAGGAACAATGGAAGAAACTTTGGGAACAGAAGGAATGATGGAAGAAATGTCAGAAATGATAGAAGGAACCATGAAAGGAACTCCAAAACTAAAAAAGACAATGAGGAACACAAAAATGTAGTCAATTAACTTCAAGAAAAACTCAATGAGGAATTTATAAAAGGATTAGACATCTCAAAAAAAAAAGCTAAAAGATGATGAGACGAGAAGATCAAAGTTAGTTATCGACTTTGATTCAAATAAGTTGAGTTAAGCTTATTCATAGCACCACAATTTTAAACTTTGTCTAGAGATCAAACAAGAGATAGTGAAGTTGAGAAAAGAAGTATCGAGATAAGTTTAGACAATATCTAAGCTCACTTGTAATTTGGAGCTTATCTAAACTAGTTACAAAGGAATCAAGAGTTATTGTTATTATAGAGAAAGTTAATTTTGTAGTAGAAAATGAAAACTATATTTTTTTTAGAAAATTTTGTGAAGCGAATTTTTTTGGAGAATTATCATGATGGAAGCAAGCTATGGTAAACTTTGGATAGCATTTAAAAATCAAATAGAAGATTTTGAGCAAATATTTGATTTCAGAATGTAATTGATAGCTTTTTTGTGTTTTCAAAGTACACAATTAATGTAGGTTTGAGTTGAAGGAATAAAATGGCATACAAACTTGATTACAACTTCATTGTAATTACATTAGAAGCATATAGCACTCAGAAAAAACTTGACAAGGTGATTTCAAAGAAAATTCTATTTTTGGAAAGAGGTATTTTATCATTTATCTGCAAAATTTACTACATAAAAGTTTATATTTGATAGAAGCATGGATATGTCAGTAGTTCATAATGTTAAAAATGAGGAGAGGCCAAAATTGAAGGTTGTTTCTATGAAACCTATAGAAGGAAACCCTAATTTAAAATTATTCATTACTTCAAAGAATGTAGTTCATTTGGAAGATGTAGGAAGTTATCTTAACAAAAAGTTTGAGTCTATTGGGAATGAGTATATGAACAAGGATATAAAATTAGTCTTTAATCATGATATTACTATAAAATCTAGATTTGAACATTTGAAGGAACTAGACCTATTCAAATATCATTTCTACCGAGAATTGGACACCAATGAGTGGACACAGATCATACTAAGTAGAATACATGATGGAAAACTATGGATGGAAGATAGTATAGTTAATATTTCAGTTGACCTTTTCATGAGGTAACCTTTCTTAGCAAACAAGGTAGTGTACCTATAGGTGAGAAATTAGTTAAGAAGAAAATTGAGAGCTACACCAAAGTAGTTTATAATGGAAAGGCCATGGTGATCAGCATCATTAAACAAGATTATGTAAGATGCTTGAGTAGTCATTACCTACTCTATATGTGCAAGTTCTAAGATTGATGAATTGTCAGCTGGATTCATCTATAGGCTAGAAGATATGTGTTGAAAAGGAACAAGTGAACCTTAGTGAAATTCTAAGAATGAAACTTTTTTAGAACCTCAAGAAAGTCAAAAGGACTAAGAATGGTGTGTTTAGATTTCAGTCACTGATTAATCATTTATTCTCTCATGTACTTAAGAGATTTCCATATTTTTTAGTCACAAAGATTATGAGTAGTGAAAGGTGTACAATGGAGAAGATAACAGAAGTGTGTAGAAGACATCTAGAAGATAAAATATTGGATAGTGGGAAATTGATAATGAAAACATTTCAGAATGAGATGAGACAAAGATTCAGAATTGCACCTGCAATTGTAGATAGATTTAAAGAAGATATTTGTGTTATGGTTGATATAGATTTTACTTATATTTAAGTAGTAGAACCTTGAGAAACATTCGTTGATCCCTTGGGTTATGAATTGAGTGATGAAACAACACTCAGATACATTGATTTATTGTTGAAATCTGAGAAGGACCAAGTTGAGTATAGATTTGGAACTTATAATGAGATTACCCAATCATCTCATCAAGCATCCTTGGAGAAGGCATCTCACAAGAAGATAGAAACAATAATGAAAAATCTTTATCAGAGGCTAGTATGACTAAGAGTGAGTCACAGGTAGTTAGGAAAACTATGAAACAAGGTGTATTGAATGTGCAACCTTTATCAGTGTCTATTGCAGACACATCTTTGGAATAGAGCATTCCTTATGCAGTAGTATTAGATATATAGGCAAGTGAACTGAAGAGGAAATCAGAGAAATTAGTGGAAGTTGTGACCACCAAGACAAAAAGGGTCAAGCAACAAGCCACGGAACCAAGAAAGAGATAAAAGACATTTTTGACAATTGTTGAGTCTAGTGAAGAACAAGAACAAGAACAAGAAGCTAAAAATTAGAGAAGGTAATTACTTCAAATCAACCAATAGGAAAACCTCGATAGCCCTAAAAGCTGAAGATAGAGAAGATAAATTTACCCAAGGCTAATGAAGGTAACTTTGTGTAGATGAACAAATTTTATGAATTGTACAATAATTTTGAGAAAGATCAAATTGATATCTCTATTGTGAGATACATAATAGCTAATAATCTGAAACTCAAGGATATTGAAGGCACAGTAAACCAGAAAGCCTATGACAGACTCATTGAAAAGAAACCACCAGCTCGAGAAGAGGACATAGAACTTTGAAAGTCAAGAGATTGTTGAATAGTCTAGCACCTTATTTAAGAAACTAGGTAAGGCCATTCATGTTTATAGTGGGTGAAAAAGATAAAATAAAAATTGAAACAATTATAGCCATAAGTCAAATGTTGATAGCACCCAACACCTCAAAAGTATCAATAAGTGGTGACACAATGCAGATAGATTAGACCAATATTACCATTAACATTGATGACACTAACTCATTTGAGATTTATAAATGGAATGAACCTCATACCGAAGATATTGAAGATCAATTAAAGAAAATTGAAGTAGAGAAGAGGTTATTAGAGGAAGAGAAGAGGAAAATAGAAGAGACCAAACAAAAATTACTTGAAAATGAGATGAAAAGAAAATTTGAGGAAGAAAAGAAAAGATTATTTGATGAAGAAAAGAAGAGGAAGTTAGAGGAAGATAAGAAGAACAGATTAGTGGAGGAAGAAAAGAGAGAAAAAGAAAGAAAAGAAAGAGAAGAAAAAGAGAAAGAAGAGAGAGAAATCAAAGAGGTAGTTGAAAAGAAGCAAAGGTAAGATGACACTAAACCTTCTAGTTCATCTACTTTTCTTTCACTTGCTAGCTTGACAACTGATGATGATGATCAAATTGACTTGATCTCATCTTTGTCAAAACTTAGTAAGAAGAAAAGAATAGTGAAAAGCCTACAAAGAACCTTGATGGAGGTTATTGATAGATTACATAGCACTCTGGTAGTCTAGCATATAGAGAAATATCCTAAACAAAGGTCATAGGTAGTGCTAAAAAAATTTGATGAGGAATTCACAAATTTACTAAATGTTGCAAAATCTATGGCATAGATCTCACATGATGCTAACTTGTTTAGCACTATTTGTTAGAATATTAAGAAGGATTTGATAAGTCTTGATACTTGTATCAAGGAATTTCAAAAATGTCAATATGATAGCAAGATATTGTACATTAAGTGTATCCTATCTTATAAATTGACCAAGGATATTGATAGTTAGATTGGATGAAAGATGAGTGAGCTAGAGGCTCTATCTAGCCAGATACAACATTCTTCTAGTAAAATTGATGATTTTGAAGGACAAGTGGCCAATATTCATAATGATATTAGGAAACTAGAACTTTGGAAGAAACAAATTTTGAAGAGTGTCAAATTTTAGAGTCTATTGCTCTAAAAATATCTATTGTTGAGAAACAGTTGGAGGAATGTGTGAAGGCAAAGGACACTTATTCTAACTTTTTATACCCTAACCTTAATGTAGTTGAGATTGCATCATATTCCTTATGTGCAATTCTCACCTCCACTAAATCAGCCAAGGATAAATAGACAAAAGTTATGAACAATCTAAGGCATGTTTTGATGCTTGCATGAAGATACTATCAGCTTAGAGGTAGAAGAACAGAGTTTCTAACAGCAATTTTTGATAGTTTTGACATTTTAACCTTTGTCATTAATGTCAAAGGGGGATAAAATGCATAAGAAAATTGTAAACCAAGTAAAGGAGAAGATAATATTGTAAAGTATGAAATCATATTGTAAGGGGGAGCATATGTAAGATGGACAAGTTGAAATAGATGTAATGTTACTATATTATTTTTTAAAGTTTTTGATACTTAGACAATTTTCCCAATTTTGTTGCCATCAAATGCCAAAGGGGGACATTATTGACAATTGGCTAATGAAGATATGTAATTATTGTCATTTATGACAACACATGATGTACATTCTTATAGGAAACCTTGAAAATAATGATACTTAGCTTTTGGTACACAAAAAATTTTCTAAGTATGAATTTGGTTTACACCAGTGTATTATTTTGTATGTAGATTGTTATTGATGTCATATTATGACTAGCAAAGTTAGATGGAGATATTATACATGTTGATGATGATGTGTATAACCTCAAAAGTTAGTATGGACTGTACAAAAAAGAGATATTCATGTTTTTACAATGAATTAAAATAGTAGAATTGAAGGAAAGGAATTATTTTGTTTACAAAATAATTACTTGACCAATTAGGGTCGACATCCTAGATATTTACTCTAAGTTGGAAAAATATATTATGGTCTTAGCCAACCTAGAAGCAATTTGTGTAAGGTCATGGTATTTATGCAAAGGACATCTTGCAAATTCTAATGTGAAGAATTTTTTATATGTTGTGTTGACCAATTGTATGCAAACTTTTGAGAAAGCAATATATGTGAAGTTTTGTAAAAGTTATGTTATGATTCAAGATAGAGCTGAAGATCAGAGATTAGTCAAGACTAAAGCTACAGTATCTATATTCTACAAGTCTGATTAGTTTTTTGGGTAGTGAGCCCTTCTTGTAATTGGAAGTGCATGTTTGGGCAATGGGCTCATCTTGCATCTATTGTACTACAACTCTTAATAGGGTTGGAATCTCCTAACAGGGATTCAAAGTCTCCTAACAAGGACTCTCTATACCAAATTTTCTCACTAACTCCTAATAGGGTCCATCCTCTAACAAGGAACTTATATGTTGGTATATTATCTAGTGGGTATCATTCCCACCAGGGTTTTCCCTAGTTAACAAAATATGGTGTTATGAGTTATCTTTGTGCATGGTTATTGTTACTATTTACCATTACTTTATTACTTTGTTATGTATGGTTTAAAGTATCAAATAATATCTAGTTGGTGACTAAAGTTTTTAGATTACTGATTCACACACACATCCCCCCCCCCAGCCCCTCTCAATAATTCCTATTTCTAACATCAAGTTTATCCCAGAGAAGCACACTATGTAGTAGTTAAAATAATTTTTAGATATCTAAAAGGAAAACTAGAGTCTAGATTGTGGTATAACAGATCTAATGATTTCACTTTATATTCTTATACTAATGTTGATTGGGTAGGTAGTATGGATGATAGAAAGAGCATCAGTGGTGGAGCATTCATTCTTGGAGGAAGATTGGTTTCTTGGTTAATAAAGAACTAGGATTATACCTCACAGAGTATAGTAAAGCAAAAATATGTTGCAATAGAAAACAATTGTAATCAAGTTGTTTGGATGAAGTAGATGCTAAAGGATATAAGGATAGAATTTAGTGAACCTACTGTCATACAATGTTCTAACACAAGCACAGTAAATATGTCTAAGAATCTAGTGTTGCATTCTAAGACTAAGCACATTTCTATCAAATATCACTTGTTGAGAGAGAAATTTGTAGAAAATAAAATCAGATTGGAGTATGTAATCACCAAAGAGTAGATTGCAAATATTTTCACCAAGCCTCTTCCTAAAGAGACTTTTGAGTATTTAAGGAGGTATGCTAGGGTTATGCCCCTATCGACATCAAAGTAGATGGTGCATGAGTACATCAATCCAATGATATAGAGCACTATTATTTGTATCAAGTAAATGTTGATGCTTCCTATATGGGGGAGTATCTATGATGCTCAGAGTCATCCAAGACTCTTGATAGATGTTGTTTTGAACAATGTATTTGGACACTTGAGAAAGTCAGAGACAGTTGTTGCAGAGATAGATGGTTGTTGAAACCTTTGAGATTGATGTCAATGGGGGAGAGATTACATCATGAAAAATAGTTTGATATAGAGTACATTGAAGTATATCAATAGGGGATAATAATTGATGAATAGGATTTGAAAAGAAAGGATAATAGTCTTTAACATGTTGGTATTCTTGGAACTAGATGTTTTTCATCTATGTTGTCATCAATGCCAAAGTGGGAAATTGTTAAAAGCATGAATGCTAATGATACTTCTATGGGGGAGTATTCTAGAAACATGATTATATCATTATCATGATGATATGTTACATTCATGACTATTTTTTTGATTGATGTCAACATAGCAGTTTTTTGTGGTATCTAACAAAAGAACAATGGTAAAGATCAAGTTGGTATAGATAGATCATTGAGTATTTTTACTAAGTGAGGTTAAGGGGAGATACTACTCAGTGTCTAGTATGTGAATCTAACCTCAAAAGCATAAGATATTAAATCTATTGTTGGAATTAAAGATAGAGTAACTGGGGGGTGAATCAGTTGCTGTCAAAATTCATCCATAATTCCCTTAGATCTCTTAAAGATTTAGTAACTACTTCTACTTTGTAAACAGTTGTTGTAACTAGGTAGATTAAACTATTATAATCATGCATGTAACTAAAAATAAAGTGAACACAAGAGACACCAGATTTAACATGGAAACCTAATATGGGAAAAACCACAAGGTAACTAGTCACTAGTTTTTCACTCTTCTGAAGTGAGCCCTGTTAGGAGCCAACTCTGTTAAAGGTTATAATACACACTGTTAGGTGTGACCCTGTTAGACGATTTAATCACCTTGTTAGGAGTGGCCTTGCTAGAGGTCTTTAGAAAAATTCAACTGAACTGTCACCTTGTTAGAGGATTTATAAAATGGCTGTTAAACCAACTCTGTTAAGAGATTTGAAATCACTGCTACAATGGTTAGAAAGCAACAATGAATTGACCTGAACAAGATGCAACTGAATTTGCTGGATGCAGGTCTTTATTCAGCATTATTAGATCCTCCTTGATCAAATATGGCTCTGCTACTTCTCAATGATCACTAATCATGCTTCGAATCAGCTTTCAGTCTTCACATCACATTAATTTTTTTTTTGTTCATCCTCATACCACCTTTTAAATTCGCAACTTGACTTCTTACTTATACCATTCAGATTGTCAAGTCGGCCTATTTACATGTTTTATTTACCAATAATCCATTCACCAGTCAGCTACAGATATTATTCTTAACAAATAAACATTCTATACTGGCCGACCCTTCTCGGTAACAACTGCTTCCAAAAATTTTAGAGTTAACCTTCTTGACTTGGTTAACATTACAATATCTTAAAATCCTTTGGCTGCCGAGTTGACTCGGTAAGAACTGCTTTTACCAAATTACCTTTGATGATCGAGTGAACTCAGTAAGAACTAGATTTCTATTATATTTCCTTTGATTATCGAGTTATCTCGGTAAGAACTACTTTGTCATGTTTTCTTTGATTACCGAGTGAGCTTGGTAAGAGCTAAAATTTCTTTGATTACCTTGAAAGCCCGGTAACTAGTTGTCTACTTGATAGACACTGCAAGCTATCTTTACTAACCTTTTGGGCTCGGTAGACACTGTCTATTGCCTTGCTGACCTTCTGAGCTTGGTAGACACTGTCCTTTTCTTTTTTTACTTTCTAAGTTTGGTAGGCACTATTTGATGACTGATATGACATTTGTGTGATATCAAAGACAACACACAATTGGAAAATTGTAACCAAAAGTCTATAAGAAGTTAAGAAAATTTTAGTGAAAACTATTCTAAGATAGAGTTTATAGAAGCATGTTTTGGTAAACTTTTTATATCTCTTAGTAAAGTTGCTATTCTAAGAAGAAAGGTTAAATGTGTGTAGAAGACATGTTGGAGATGATGTGTTTAAGCTCTCTCATCATAATATTAAATAGACAAAAATTTATTCAAGTTACAAGGTGATAGATTAATTTTATTACTAAGTTTAATGTGTTCTTAATGAGGTCCTATAATAATTAATTAAGAAGGTGTAATGGCTAACTCAAGGAATTGTTTTATGGATTAAATATAAAGGAAGGATATTTTCCTTTTTTATGTATGAATGTATAAATGATTACAAGAAGCATGAAGAGCAGAAAAAAAGAGAAACAAGTTGATATGTGAGTATAAGCATAGCAAAGTGAAGTTGGAGAGAACTTTGTTGCTAAGGTTTTATTCTAAGATCTAAGGTTCAATATTTGGATCTAAAGTTTCTGACCTAGTCTATAAGGTCATATAGTGATTGGTCTAGTTGATAGGATAGAGGAAAGAGGTTAAAGCATAGTACAAACAAGTATTCTACAAGGAATAGTTGAGAGATCAATTAGAAGTGAAGTTTAGTGGTCTTTCCCTAGAAATTGTTTGGACATTGGGTCCTTCTGCCTTCTACAACTCCTAATAGGGTTGGTACAACTCCTTAAAAGGTTGGAATCTCCTAACAAGGTTTCAAAGTCTCCTAATAGGGAATCTTATGTACTAAATGTTTTTATAGACTCCCAACAATATATATATATACATATATATATATATATATATATATATACATATATATATATATATATACATATATATATATATATATATATATATATATATATATATATATCTTTGTGGGCATCATTTCCATTGGGGTTTTTCCTCTGGTCAAGGGTTTCCCTAGTTAACAAATCTACTATAATTGTGTATGTGCATCTTGTCATGGTTGTTTTTTACTTTGACTGGATGGTTAAGATTAATTAAGGTTGACAAATGTTTTAATTGAATAACTGATTCACCCCCCCTAGTTATCTTGGTAGACTATTATTTCTAACATCCTTGTCTTCCTTAGGTTCTCACATATGACAACCTTTGATTTTGACCATCCATTTATATAAATATAAAATTAAGATCTTTTATCGTTCAACCTCTATCATCCATTTTAGGGTTAGGTAAGATTAGGTAAGATTTAATGAATATACCCATCTTTTCATTTTATTTCCTTCTAGAAACCTCTCCTTCAATCCTCTTTGAATTCACCTCAAAATAGTTTACCATGAATTTTGTGCCACCAACTCTTCATAGTTAACTTCCACATAATTTACAAAATTCAAGAAATCAAAATAGTTAGCTCAGATTTGTCAAATCCATGTTTTAACATGAATACTAGCACTTAGCATCAATATGTTGGCACTTGGCTTCCATACTATTCTTCCACTCAAAAACAACTAGATCACTCAGAAAACACTAAAGTTTACTAGTGCTCGGCATCAACTAAACTTTACTTGGCTTACATTGTATCACTCAACATACACTAGAATTTGACTTTGCTTGGAACCAAATGATTTTTTGCTCAGCTTGCACTAACTTTTCTCAACACCTACTATCCACTTGGTCAAGCTTGGAAAACTCAATTCTTCTTACTTTTTCTATTGGATTTTGTCAGTGTATCCAATCTTTGTAACCTTAAGTAGATACTTAATGTACTATAACATCATTTTCTTAACTGATCTTTGTACTCCTTTTTCATATTATAACTCAACCTTTCCTCTAGGTGCTATTGTTATTTGATTTGATCAAAACCTCCTCATAAATCAAACAAATGATAGTAGTCAAATCATCTAAGCAGTTGTCTTACTAGCAAGTAGCAGGTTTGACATCAGTGACAAAACAATGATTGAAACACATTCTCATACTTTTATCAATCTATTTTCAACAAAGGTTAGTAGGAAGAATTTTTAAAAAAACCTATATTGTGAACAATACTAATTCACTCCCCCTCCCATATTGATTGGGCCCAAAAATTGGTATCAGAGCATGGATTCCTGTGACAACAATTCTAACAACTTGAGGGAAGATCCAATGGCATCATTAAGAAGACAACTAGAGGAAGTCTTGGACACCATTGAAGACTTGATGGAGGGGCTAATAAATTCCTTAGCTAAAAGGAAAAAGTTGATGCGGAAACTCAACAAAATCTAGGAAGTCATTGAACATCAGCACAGTGACTCTAATGAATCAAAGGAAGCTATCTCTAACCTAACAACAGAAATAGGAAAACGAAGGGAAATGACAACCCATGAGATTCACAACGTTCTCTAAGGGAAAAAAAGAAAAATAAAGTTACAGGTGATGTGTTAAGAAGCTTAAGGATAATAGAATGAAGGTCATATTGTATCAGGTTGTAATTGCCCAGAGACTTGAGAAAGATCCTAAATGATAAATGGAGCATAGGAGTAAAAGATTATGAAAAAATGGTGGATTAATCTCTAATAAAGTTTAGACCAAAGATGAATGAGCCTCAAAAGAAGACATTAATAGAAATATACAAAGCAAGGTATAACAACATAGGGGATATAATAGATCTCATAACTAATTGGATTAATCAAACACATGCTCATATAAGCCAATATCTAAAGGAGCTCACTCTAGACATGGACACCTACTTGAAGAGAAATCAGTTGCAAGGAGACAAAGTTGGAAAAACTGGTCAAATGGTCAAGGGAAAAGACAAGACCAAACCAACAGAGGCATCAACTATTGCTAGAGTTGGAATAGAGGGGAAAGAAGAAGGAAGAAGGAAGGAAACTCATCATCCTCAAAAGAGGAAGACATGCCTCAAAGAGAAGAACAAAAAATGACCAATATGACTCAAGAGGAGTTTACAACACCAAAGTGAACTGAAGAAGAAGGTGAAGAACCAAAAAAAAGAAAGATGAACAACTGGGAGGTGTTCCATTGGTACACACATTAATGATCAGACCATACAAGAGAAAGCCAAGTCACAACAAGGAATAATTCAATAGAAATTTGATTAAACAATCAAGATTTTGATCATATCTGATGACTTTTCACTAGAGAAAGATGATGATGATAAGAGTGGATCACCTATACTGGTATAGATACTAGATGAAGAATCTCTAGACAAGAAGTCCCTAGAAATGGAGGAGGATATAAAATCCATAATCAATAAAAGTATGTTGGCACAACTTAGTGAACCCATAAAACATTCATATCGATGCATGCATCTATTAGGAAATTACTAAAACTTGTATAATACTATCAAATCAACTTGCAGAAACATAAAGCATGAAATATAACAGATTCATCAGCACACTTGACACAATGATTTATTTGGAAACCCAATTTGGGAAAAACCACCAATAACATGCTAGTCCTTTTCACTCTTCTGAAGTGATGCCCTGTTAAAGGTTATAATACACACTGTTAAATGTGACTTGGTTAAGGGATTTCAATCACCCTATTAGAAGTGAGCCTTGTTAGAGGACTTTAGGCCATTCACTTGGAATTTCACCCAGTTAAAGGATTTACAAATGACTATTAGGTCAACCTTAATCTAAAGGATTTACCCTAGACTGATACAATTGTTAGAGAGTAACAGTAGAGCTTTGATCTGATACAACTTACAACTAATCTAGTAGATTAAAAATCTCTATTTAGTCCTCAATTATGCTTGGCCTTCATACTTTGTAGCTCTGATAGCTTGTTCACCCTTCAAGCATTCATCTCCTTAAGCCTTCTTACTTAACATGTCATTGAAAAGTCATCTCTTCTTGGGTCACTTGACGAAGAAAAACCCTTAACTCCTCCTCCTTAGGTTCTCACACATGAAAACATGGCTTCATAACCAGACATTCCTATAAATAGGAAATAAGGATATTTTCTTGCTCATTTTCCATCATCTAGTTTAGGGTTTTGGATGGATTAGGTAGGATATAATGTATCTACCCCATATCTTGTCTTTTCTAGAAAATTCTCCTAGAGTCCATTTGAATTTTCCTAAAAATGGTTTACATCAAATTCTATGCCACCAGCTCATCAACCTAATCTTCCTCCTGGTTCACAAGTTTCAAGAAAATAAACTTGCCAGCTTAGATTCGACGAATCTTTGATCTTTAACATAATGCAACAGCTTGGCATTATCAATCTTCTGATGTTGGGCACATATTGTGTTGCTCAACATCAACTACAAAATCACTTTATTGGCTTTTTGAAATGCTATAGGTTTCAAATTACCCTGATGAGAACAAGACGCATCTAGGGGCAGCTAACTCCCATCTTCAACATGTCATTTCAAACACCGAGCCAACTATAAGGCTAGACCCTTCTTCTACTTCAAGCTCTGCAAAACCTATGTGGGTGGAACTCAGATTCAATTATATGGTACCAATGCTAAAACATATTCTTGAATCTATTAATAGTAGATTTAACCTTTATTTCTCATAAAGACACATGCAATAACATAGATCTACGGTAGCTAAATGCAAGATAATGAAATTCATAAGTTCAGTGAGGGCATTCTATTGTAGCTCTTCAACATGAAAGGGAAAAGCATTTCATTAATGAGGGCATTCTATTGTATGCAACAATAAGAACTAATTGATCCTATAACTGATAAGTGCCTTATCCATTGGGCAATTCTATGAATCAAATACATACATGCGGATACCTAAGAGATATTCATATATTCAAATATGTGATCTATCCATTCACCTTGTAAATAGACATCTATCTTCATAAGAATTCTCATTACTTATTGAATATCCTCCTAATGAAACCTACAATCCTGTCAAGTTAAATAAGCATTTACTTGGCTCTTTGTTCCAATAGAAAACTTATCCAGATATACAATCTTAAGGGGTTGCAAATGAGTTTAAGCTCTTTGTTCTTAAACACAAAACATTGCAGATAACAGAGGAAGGAGATGAGAATCAGAATAAAACTAAAGAGATTTTTGCTCAACTATATTAATTTCCTTGATATTATACATTCATATGCCAAAAATAGAAATGCCTAACAGATCACAACTAGCTATATTATCTTCACTATCGCTATTCATACAAGAGAAATTACTGAAGAAAATGCAATGTCGCAGTAATGAAAACACATCAAAACTGGAACCATTGGTCTCATAAATCTAAGAAAACTCAACATTGGAACCCCTCTGGTATCATAGTAGTGAGTCCTTTTCTTTCCAAAACTAGAATCAATGGTCTCACAATAAGAAAACTAGAACCCTTACAATGACAAAGAAAGAGAATGATATAGAGGAGTGAATTCCTGGATCTGCTCTATGTCGAACATCTATCCACTTGAAAAACCTCCTCAAAAAGTTAAAAGAATCTCTCTAATCTCTCTCTACAATTGGTAAATTAAATCCTCATCATTTGGCCTTCAAAAGCATGAAATATTTGAGATATTTAATTGAAAGAACATAACTGATTTTGATGCCAAACTTGAAACCAAGGAAAAGGTAAAAATCAGTGAGATATGACCTCTAGAAGCCAAGAAAACCCTTTAGAATCAATTTTCTCCACATTTAGGCTTCAACAATCTTTTATATTTGCCTCCTAACCAATCTTGACACTCAATGATGAAAATTGCCCATTCTACTAAGAATGCCCCAAAAATTACAAATTCACTTATAACTCGAACCAGTGAGCTCTTGTACAAAAGCTGACCTCAAAAATGGATGGCTCATCTCTTCTTGGTTCGAGTGGTATATTGGAGTGTATATTTTGAGGCAAAAACCTGCATGTGGTGGCCATTTGAAATTCAAGCTTCTTCTATATCTTTGCATAGCATTGTATTGCATAAATTTGTCCTTTTATAAAGTTTAAACTATAGGGTAAATCAAAATTTATTTAAAAAGGAACCTGCACGTGATTCAAGGAAGATATAATAAAATATTGAAATTTATGCCTTTTTGAAATTTCTCTCATTTTTCTATCTAGGTCAAACTTGGTTGATCGCCCTTTTAACACATGTCATCTTCTAATTGGCTCTCTTTTTGCTCTATCATTTGACCCTTCCAATTGGGTGCCATGTGGCATCATCTTATTGGTCCTCTATTTTGCCATTTCAGCATGCCATATCATCATGCCATGTCATCAGTCACTATGTCACTATCCTAGTCAGCATTCTACCACATCATCAGCAACATACTAACATGTGTCACCTACCACCACCTCAGCATCTCAGGAAGCATGCCACATCTGAAACCTCTACCACATGTCAGTTTCTGACTCATCCACTTTACCACCAGCTCACTACCACATGTCAATTTTTTTATTAAGTCACCATGTTGCTATGTTATCTATCATGCATCTTCAACTTGGGGACATAGCGATAGCCGTCAGATGTGCCATGTGTTGCCATCTTATGCATCGTTGAAATCTGATTACCACAAAATGCCACTTGTCATCACACGATTGGTTAGAATTCCACATCAGCATCTAGTCACTACACACATTGTTCTCGCTAGATTTCAAGGTTTTTCGATAGCTCGCTTACTGAAATTTTAGCTTTCTGAGAGGTCACCATGTCGCTTCCGACAAAAGCATCCCATTTTTTGATTTCTCCTTCTGTCAATGCAACTTTTTTGATGACCTTTTTTTTCATCACCTTGTTTTGCATCCTCTTTCAAAATATCTGCAGGGCTTCTACAACTGGCTGAGCCGAGGTCCACCATAAGCCATAGCTTCCTAAAAAGGAGTTGTCTTTAAGACATACAATGTATTGTGTGGGATTGTATTTAAACATTTAAAATATCCCCACTTGGCCAATGTCGGATAATCTTTTCAAACTATTCCTGCCTCTGTTATACTTATCTGTGCCCACGAAAAGGAGGTTCACGAGTAAATTAGCATTTGCAAACAAAGTCTCTCACTTTCAAAAATTAGCACTCAAATAAAATTTTGAGGAACCCATAGCCTCAAGGAAGGCCTCTAAGAAGGGAACTTTGTGCTCATTTCCTTTGCAATCTCTCATGCCTTCAACTTTGTCTAGCACCTTATCATTTTAGGCACATCCACCAAAACTCAATTCTGGTTGACTTACATCATATTATTCTTGATTTCATTTGCAAAAATGACCATGGAAACTAGCATGCACTCAAACCAAACACTAAATGTGGGAGTTTCAATCTTGAAGAGGAGGATGTCATTATCAAGCTTTACCAATGTCTAGCAAAAGGTTTGTTCAATGCCCCTATTATGCTTTGTAATTTCTCTCTCTATTTTACCATTTCCTAAGCTGATTTTGTTCAAATTTGTTATGATCCAGGTGGTCTACCATTGTCTCATGCCTTCTTCGAAGAACATGTAATGAGATAAAAAATGTGTGGAATACCCACTTGAACAAAAGGCTACTATGGATGGGAGTCAATCTCGTGACCCATGTTGTGACAAAGGATTCAGTTTTGCCCAAAACAGGGGACAATTTGATTTTGTTGGATTACTCTGAGTACAATAAGGATGTAGATGCATGAATGGAGAAGAACATTTTTCTACGTTTGAAGAAAAACTTTCATTGGATTACTCTAAGTACAAGGTGGCTTCTCTTCTATATGTAGGTTCCTCCTAGTCGCATAGTAGAAGTCATCTCTTCTACCAAAACTTAGTGCCTTGTGGTGGGATGTGGTGTTTTAGCATGGGATTCCTTTATGTTGTGTTACACATTGCAAATATTGTCTTTGACTTGCAAATTTGACCTCCTCACTTTGCCTTGGAAAAGCTTCAATGGCTGTAGCTTCTTCTTATGTCTTCATCTTCACCTTTTACTTTCTTGCTTTTCTCTGTGGATTTATTTTACTTATCTTTGATGTTATTCTTCTTATCAATGAAATTATGAAGATGAAAATGCAAACATATATTATATTTTTTCTTTCTAGCCCAAGCATGAAAATATGCTATCTCAACATAAGAGTATAGGAAAGAGTAAATGATGTCACATAAGGTGCTAAAGATTATCCATTAATAACAATGTTTTTTATAGTCAAAAACCTTCGGACATTATTCCTATGTATCACAATATATCTTGTGAGAATATTGGTGCTTTAAACTTGGCTTTGGAATATTATCTATCCATAGTATTCAACTAAAAAAAGGTGTAGCTAAGAACATTAATGTATTTATAATCCATTCCTTAGCTAATGGCCTCGTGATCATAAGAGTCGGGTCAGACAGTGGCCCAGCTAAAAAAAAATTGTTTTCAAACACCTACACTTTTAAGCTATTCCATTCATCATCTACCACTAAATTGAAACAAAATCAACCAGTGGAAACAAATTTAAGCACTGCTCTATCATTAAAAAATCATTTTATCACTTTATTACAACTTTTTGACTTTGTACCAAGAGTTCCTTTGGTCGGCTTTAAAAACTGACAAAAATAGATAACTAGGCTCTGAAATCTGACACATTGATTCTTTGTTCCACACACTTTTACCCCATCGAATCTTGTCTCATAAAGAATTATTAGTTAAAAGATATCTACTATCAAAGTTTCCCTTTTAAAACTACCTACAAACAAACTCGTCAAAAAATAATAAATCACGTTCGAAATTGGCTCTGAAAACTAGGCAAGTTGATACTTGGGAAAACAAAAACTAGGGAATTGGTTCACTATCATGAGGAGAGTATGAATCTGCGATTTGGGCTCATGATGAATAACTAGGAAAATTTTGTGAGAGATCAAAGTAGGCTATTCAGAATTTGTATCTTGGAAACAATGGTAGAAAAGCATTTTTTGCAAATGAAATTGACATGGGAAAGTGTGTAGATGGATTTGTCAAGATTTGAAAATTGACACACCTAAAGTATTTTTAGAGTACAACATAGTGGTATAATCCATTCAACCTCACCTATCATGTATTTTGAGATATAACATCACAAATAGGGGTTTTGACAAATCTGCACTTCTTGACACCAGTAAAACTTTATAAATTGCATTTGGAATCACATTTGAAAACTAATCAAATGGATTCATCATAAGCTCAAACTTGAAAGATAGCAAGTCTTGAACCACTACTATGCAATGCAAAGAAATTTTCTCATTTTGATCAACTAGGTCAAAGTTATAACAAGTCAAATAGGACCTTCTATAATTCTAAACAATTTACATCAACATGACATTAATAAAATGACCGAATTTGAGGGATTCAAAACCTAGCCAAATGAATTCAAAATGACTCAAAATATAAAATGTAGGCTCCCTGATATGGACATTAAATACTCCCAAAGTGGTGAGTCATGAAACATTACTAGGTGTGAGATATTCACATGGGAACATAGCCTCCTACCGTTGTTTGACACTTGGGCAAAAATGCAGATTTGACAATTGCTCAAAATGGGACTTCACAAAGTGACTCGAAACGAAAATTAATCATCATGGAACACATAGATGTACTAAATGCATGGTGTTAGAAACATTAAACATCCCTTAGACCTTAAATGGAAAGTCAGGTACAAATGCATCGAAAAGTGTTTATAGGGCATAATTTCATCAATGGTACTCAAAATTTAGGGCTTCGATTTTGAGTCCCAACACACTTGGCATAAACTAAAGTTTATTGATGCTCAGCATCAAATAAACTTTACTTAACATCAATTGTCTTGCTTGACATCCATTGGAATTTTCTTTCACTCAACTCCAATTGACTTTTTGCTCAGCTTGCAATTACTTTTCTTGGCACCTACTATCCACTCGGCCAAGCTTGGTAGACAAATTTTGTGTAACTTGTTCTTCTAAAGTTTCTAAGCATAGCTAGAATTTTTTAACCTTAAGTAGATCATCAATACATCATGTCATTACTGTCTTAACTGATCCTTGTACTTCATTACATAATCATAACTCAACCTTTCCTCTAGGTGCTATTGTTACCTATTAATGATCAAATCCTCTTCATCAATCAACTAAGTGATAGTACTCAAATCTTATAAGTAGTTGTCTTGCTAGCAAATATTAGGTTTGACATTAGTGAAAAAATAATGATTGAAACACAGTATTCTGCAACAATCTCCCTCTTTTAATAATCTCTCTTAACAATGATCTTTTCAATCATATCTCAACAATCTCCCTCTTTGGCATTGATGGCAAACCAAACTAATCAATCAAGCCAATAAAATGATGAACATCTTGTTCAACCAATCTGACTGGGTTAAAATAGTAAGGCAATACCAAGAAGAAAACTTGTATTGAAATTTCTCCCTCAATCAGCAACTTCCATCTTCTGATTAGGTTAGAAAACTCTTTCTTATAGCTCCCTCTAATTTCCTTCTTGTATCTCCCTCTTACTAGGTAGATTAGGATGTCTCTCTCTTTCTTACATACATGTGTTTTCTTCTAATTAGCAATATTAGCAATCTGATCTCCCTCTAAGATCAATTACATTCTCAAGCTTTGATACTTTCTCTTTTTGATGATGATCAACTTTCATCTTCTGATCAACAAATCTCTCCCTCTAATAATGATTAGTTTAATGTAGTTTATTTCTTTCTCCCTCTTTGTTTTGGAAAATTTTTATTAGTAAATCTCTCCCTCTTTGACAACAATGCCAAAAACATAAGCCAAAAAAAAATGTCATCTTAAAATATGCAAATGTAAGCTTTTGCAGTTTCTTTAGTTTCTCCCTCTATTACCTTGCTTGTGACTAATTTAAATTTTTAGCTCTATGATTACTTTAGGTAGCTCCTAAAGTGAGATCCACTGCATCAATTTGTATTATATGAACATCAGCTTATTTGATGCAGGGCACTCCTTCCATTACTTAAATAGCCTTTGATAGGGGTATCACCCCTAGTTTACCTCTTAGATACTCATGAGCATTCTTAGGTAATGGTTTTGTGAAGATATCAGCAATTTGTTCCTTTGAGTTAACATTTTCCATCTCCACTTCTTTTTCTTGAACTAACTCTCTCAAGTAATGATACTTGATTGCAATGATCTTTATCTTTGTGTGCATCATTGGATTCTTTGATATATTGATAGCACTTGTATCATCACAATAAAGTATCACTAGTTATGTGATCTCTTCCTTCATTCCTTTGAGTAGTTGCTTGATTCATACAATGTTTATGTAGTTTACAACAGCAACAACATATTCAACTTTAGCAGTCGATTGTGAAGTACAACATTATTTCTTGCTAGTCTATGTAACTAGTCTCTTTCCTAAGAAAAATTCTCCTCCACTAGTGCTCTTTTTGTCATCAATGTTTCTAGCCCAATCAGCATTAGTATAGGCTCTCAATTCAATTTTTTCATTCCTCTAGTAGTATAGACCAAACTCCTCTATTCCTTTTAGATATCTCATTATTCTCTTCATAGCCATTAAATGATTCTCCCTGGGATTAACAAAGAATCTTGAAACTATCCCTATAGATAATGCAATATTAGGTTTGATATGTACTACATATTGCAATTTTCCAATCATAGACCTATATGATGTTTGATTCACCTTAGCTGACTCATCATTGTTTAACAACTTGTGTCCTATCACCATAGGCGATCATCATTCTTTGATAACTTGTGTCCTATCACCATAGGTGTACTTAATGGTTTGGAATCTTCTAGTCCAAAATATTTCAATATTTCTTTGTCATAGTTTGATTAAGTGATGTATATACCATACTTCATCTGGTATACTTGGAATCCCACAAAAAATTGATTTCTCCTAATATAGACATTTCAAATTCTTACTTCATTTGATTTGCAAAATCTTTACATAAAGCATCTTGTCCTCTAAATATGATATCATTAACAAATATTTCAAATAGTAAAATACCTTTTCCTTTTTCTATCTTTATGTATAGATTGTTGTTATCATTAGTCCTTTCAAATCCAATCTTCACAAAATAATATGAAGTCTCTCATACCATGCTCTTGGTGCTTGTTTCAAGCCATATAGAGCTTTGTGTAGTCTACATACCATGCTCTTATTGTTATCACCAAAAAAACTTTCTGGTTGTTCTATGTAAACTATTAAAAATCTGATTGAAAAGCTAATTGTTGAAGATCAAAGAGGAAGAATTTTTTTTTTTCAATCATTGTTCTGTCAGTGATGTCAAACCTGCTACTTGCAGGAATGACATTTGCTTATAAGATCCAAGTACTATCACTTAGTTGATTGACGAAGAGGATTTGATCAACAAGATGTAACAAGAAAACCAAAGGGAAAGGTTGAGTTATGATGTTGTAATGAAGTGTAAGGATTAGTTAAAACAATGTTTAAATGATGTATTGATAGCATACTCAAAGATATAGAGGTTGGTCACACATAGAAACATTGGAGGAAGAAGTTGTAACAAGGTTGAGTACAAAGCTTAAACTAAGATCTTTAGTAGGTGTCGAGCAAGTTAGTTGAAGCCAAGAAAAATCTCAGCTAGAGCCAAGTAATAGGAAATTCTAGTGTGTGTTGAGCGATCTTCAGGTGCTGAGTATTAGAAAAACCTTAGTTGGTGCTGAGTGATCTTAAGGTGTCGAGCATTAGGAAAAATATAGTTAGTGCCGAGTATCTCAGTATGTGTCGAGCACCAATATTTCAATAGTGTTGAGCTACTGCATTATTTCAAATGATGAAGATTGACCAAATCTAAGCTGACAAAGTGGTTTTCTTGAATTTTGTGAACAAGCTAGAAGATAAGGATGATGAACTGGTGGCGCAAAATTCTATGTAAATCATTTTTGGGAAAATTCTAAAGGATTATTCAAGAATTTTCTAGAGGAAATAAAATATGAGTTAGATGCAATGAATCCTACCTAATCCATACAAATTGAAATTAAAGAATGGAAGACTTGAGTAGAAATAAGGACTCCAAGACTTCTATTTAAGGAGTCATAAGCCAAGAAGCAAAGAGCTGTTGATACTGTTGTTGTTGAAGAGCCAAATCTGCAAAGTGGTTGGAAGGGTGTTAGGGAGAAGACATCTAGGAGAAGGAAGAGCATAGAGGCTCTACTTCTAAAAGTGGTCATGAAGAGATGATTGCACTGGTATATTGAGCATGGAGACTCAAGGAGACTAAGCTTAAAAGGAGGGCAAGCTATCAGATTTGTAGTGATTGAAGGCTAGGAAATGGTATGAGCTGAGAAGTGATCTGAGATTTGCAAGATAAGTTGTATGTTGTAGTCAGGTCAAAGATTTTTCTAATACTCTCTAGCAATTGTATTAGATAAGAGAAAATCCTATTGACTTAGGTTGGTCTAATAGCCATTTGTAAATCCTTTAATAGGGTGGCATTCCAAGTGAATGTTCTAAAGTCTTTTAACAAGGCCCACTTCTAATAGGATGGTTAAATCCTCTAACAAGGTCACATTTAATAGTGTATTGTAAGCCTTTAACAGGGCAGGCCTTTCATAGGGCATCACTTTAGAAGAGTGGGAATTGAGTAGTAGGTTACTAGTGGTTTTTTCCAAATTGAGTTTTCACGTAAATCACTATGTTATGTGTTGATTTCTTGTGGGTTATACTTGTATATTGATTTAGAGTAACTTGTTGATTAGATAAGTTAAAGCTTGGATGAATAAATGGTTAAATGGGCTCACTATACTTAGTGAAAAGTTTGAATAGGACATTTGGACCTTGAATAACTAATTCACCCCCCCCCCCCCCCCCACCTTTCTTAGTTATTCTAAAGCATTTCTAAAAATTAGTACCAGAGCAGTTTACTGATTTAGTTTCAAGGTACTAGAAGCAGGAAGATCAAGATGTCCAAGAGAGATGTTCCCAAGCTCAACAAAGACAACTTTTTTGCATGGAAGAGTCTGATGAAATTGCAGCTTGGATCAATAGGTGACTATGTACAAACCTCAATTGGAATAGAGCATGTAAATCTAGCAAGACCCTTATTGCAGATGATTTGAACAAAAAGAAGGAGCACAATCAAGCAATTTTGGAGATTGCCTCTGCACCCAATTATGTAGAATATGATGGCATCAAAGATTGTGACACTACATTCAAGATGTGAAAAGCTTTATCAGATATCTATGGAGGAGATCAGAATGTATAGAGAGCAAAGAGAGAAAGCATAAGAGGAAATTTTGATGACATGAAAATGGAGGAAGGTAAAAATGTCCCTCAATATGCTACAAGAATGAAAGAAGTGGTGAGTGCAATAAGAAGTCAAGGTGGTCAACTAGAAGAAGAAACTATCATCAGCAAGAACTTAAGAACTCTGTTCCCTATTTATGCTATTAGAGTTTCAACCATCCAAGAGTTGAGGTGTGTACAAGGAAACACACTAACCTTTGAAGGAATGGTAGGAAGACTTACTACATTTGAGCTATCCAATTTTGATAACTACAGACCTGAAAACCTTGAATCTACTTTCAAGGCCAAGATGACAATAAAAGACACTGAGGAAGAGACATCAAGTAAGAAGAGAAGAAAAGGAAAACATGCATCTAGTGATAGCAGCATAGATGAGGAAGATGTGGAATAGTTAGAAGCACTACTGGCTAGGAAATTCCATAGAGGCAAAGGTAAATTCAAAGGTAAGCTCCCTATCATATGTTTCAATTACAATCAAGTAGGTCATATTGCTACAAGATGTACACAGAAGAAGAACTACAAAGAAGGAAGCAAGCACAGAAACAAGAGAGAAGATGATACCAAAGACTACAAGGAGAAAGGCAAAAGATGCTACATTGTTGAAGAAGATTCTAATGAGAATGATGATGAAGTAGTCTATATGGCCACGAAGGATGAATCAGATAAAGAAGATGAAGCAATAGCATTGGTTACCTATGTGAACAAGAATGACAAGTGGATCATAGACAGTGGATGCTCACATCACATGACAGGAGATGAAAGTAAGTTCATTACCTTTACTCAATATGATGGAAATGGTGTTAGATTTGGTAATAATGCTCCATGTAAAATCAAAGGAAAAGGCTCTATTAAGCTCACAAAGAAAATTTCATATGATAATGCATACTATGTTGAAGGATTGAACTACAACTTGTTGAGTGTATCACAGTTAGGCAATGTAGGTTGCAAAGTTGAATTTGGAAACAAAACTACCAAGATCTATGACATTGATGGAAATCTAATAGGAAAAGGTAAAAAAACTAGGAGTAATCTATTTTACCTAGATATGGAAGATACAACATGTGTTGTTGTTAGAATTGATGATGAATGGTTGTGGCATAAAAGGTTGTGTCATGTTAAATTTGATAATTTGGTCAACATTAGCAAAAAGAACAAGGTTAGAGGATTGCCAAAATTGAAGAAACCTAAAAACACAATGTGCAAACAGTGTCAACTAGGGAAGATGACTAAGTCTAGTTTCAAAAGAAAAACATACACTTCCAATGGAGTACTAGAATTAGTCTATACAAACTTATGTTGACCAATAGAAGTACAAAGCTACCTAGGAGACAAATACATAATGTTATTTGTAGATGATTATTCTAGAATGATGACTACTATGTTCTTGAAGCAAAAATCTAATGCATTTCAAATATTTAAGTGGTATTTGGCTAGAGTTGAGAAGGAAATAAGAAATAATCTGAAGTGCCTAAGGTCAGACAAAGGAGGTGAGTTCACATCAAAATAATTTGAAATATTTTGCAATAACAAAGGTATCAAAGGGAAAACATTAGCACCAAGAACTCCACCACAGAATGGTATTATTGAAAGAAGGAATAGGTTAGTGATTGATTGTGCTAGAACCTTGATGATGGATATAAATGTTGCACTAAAATGCTGGAGAGAAGTTGTAAGCACTGCAGTTTGTACACTGAACAGAGTTCAAGTCAAGAAAGGTACAAATGCAACACCTTTTGAACTATGGTATGGTCACTCACCCAATGTCAAACATTTCAAATTATTTGGTTGTAAATTTTATATCCTTAATGATACTAGAAATGGAAAGTTTGATGCTAAGAGTGATGAAGGCATATTCCTTGGATACTCCACTAGAAGCAAGGCATACAAGTGTTTGAATACTAGCACTAACAAGATTGTGCAGAGTGCAAATGCAAATTTTGATGAGTATACAAAAGTTCAAATTCATGAGTCCAAGCAATAAAAGGATTATAGGTCCTTTGTATACTTCTATGAAGGAATGACTGTTGAAGACAATGCTACAAATCAAGCTGGGAGTGAGCAAAAAATTTCAGTATCTGTCGAGTCTCAGCTTGTGAATGTCGAGCTACATTCAAAAGCCAAGCTATAGAATGTACAAAATGCACATTCTGATTCTAAAAATAGTATACTTGAGAGAAATGATGAAGTGCGAGATGAAGAAGAGAAAAATGACTATGAAGTTGAAGTATCCAACATGGAAAGAAGGACAGAACCAAGGTTAGCCAAGTATGTGAGAAGACATCACCCTGCAAATCAAATCATTGGTGACAAGGATTTCAGACCAATGACAAGGAATACACTAAGAAATGGATCATGTTTGTTGAGCAAGGTTGAACCTAAAATAGTGAAAAATGCACTACAAGATGATGACTAGTATAAAGCCATGGAAGAAGAGATAGATCAGATTGAGAAGAACAAAACATGGTCCCTAGTTCCCAGACCAACTAATAAGAATGTGATTGGTACCAAATGGGTGTTTAGAAACAAACTTGATGAAAATGGTCAGATAACAAGAAACAAAGCCAAACTAGTTTGTGAAGGCTATGCACAAGAAGAAGGACTAGATTATGGGGAAACATTTTCCCCTATTGTAAGAATGGAAGGAGTAAGAACATTGCTTGCATATGTTGCATACAAAGGTTTCAAAGTCTACCAGATTTATGTTAAGTCTACTTTTTTTAATGGTATACTAGAAGAGGAAGTCTACATAGAACAACTAGTGGGATTTTTAGATGAGAAGAACAAGGACATGGTCTGCAAACTGCACAAGGCACTTTATGGATTGAAGCAAGCACCTAGAGCATGGTATGAGAGATTGCACAAATATCTTGTAAAGATAGGATTTGAGAGAATAGATGACAACAACAACTTGTACATCAAAGCTGAAAAAGGTAAAGACATTTTGATATCAAAAATCTTTGTTGATGATATAATATTTGGAGGAAAAGATGTTCTATGCAAAGATTTTGCTAATCAAATGAAACATGAATTTGAGATGCCAATGTTTGGAGAAATCAAGTTCTTTGTTGGATTACAAATACATCAATTGAACCATGGCATATTTGTGACCCAATCCAAATATATTAAGGAGATACTTAAGACATTTGGGTTAGAAGATTCAAAACCAATTAGCACACCAATGGCAACTAGACATAAGTTATCTAAGAATGATGAATCTTCTAAAGTAAATCAAACATTATACAAATCAATGATTGGAAAGTTACAATATGTTATACATAGTAGACCGAAAAAATTGCATTAGTTATTGGAATAGTGGCAAGATTTTCTACAAATTCAAGAGAAAATCACTTAATGGCAATAAAGAGAATACTGAGGTACCTGAAAGGAACTGATGACTTTGGTTTGTACTACAAGAGGAGTGAAAAAATGAACTGGGAGCCTACACTGATGCAGATTAGGGAGAAAACATTGATGATAGAAAAAGCACCAGTGGAGGAGCACTTTTCTTGGGAAAAAGGTTGATATCATGGACTAGCAAAAAGAAAAGTTGTACCTCATAGTCCGCTACTGAAGCTGAATACATTGCAGTTGCTATAAATTGCACCAATATTGTATGGATCAAACATTTATTGCAAGGAATAAAAGAAGAGGTAACTGAGCCTGTGATACTTTATTGTGATAATACAAATGATATCAACATATCAAAGAATCCTGTAATACATGCTAAAAGCAAGCATATTGCAATCAAGTATCACTATGTAAGAGAATTGGTGGAAGACAAACAAGTGAAGATGTGAATTTGACATCCAGTATGTGGATAGAAAGGCAATCAAAGGGCAAGCTATAGCAGATCACCTAGTTGATGCACCTCTAATAGATGCTTATCCATTGATCACAGAATTTCCAGATGAGCATATCTATCTAATTGAAGAACAACCCCCATGGAAACTTTATTTTGATGGCTCATACACATCTCATGGATCAGGGGCAGGAATATTGTTGGTCACACCTCAAGGAGATTACATTCCAAAAGCCTTCAAGCTACAATTCCCTAGCACCAACAATATAGCTGAATATGAGGCCCTCATAGCAGGATTAAAGATAGCTGCAGAATGGAACATTGTTGAGCTACAATTCTTTGGCGATTCTCAGCTCATCATCAAGCAAGCCCTAAATGAATATCAAACCAAAGATGAAAAGCTATTACCCTACAAAGAGCTGGTTGATCAGCTAACCCAACATTTTACAAAGCTTCAGTTTACACAAGTGCCTCGAATACAGAACAAAGCAGCAGATGCTATGGCTACTATAGGCTCGCTCTTGGAAATTCCCCAAGCAGCTACACAGTATGAGTTTTTAGTGGAGCAGCTCCTCACACCCGCCTATGTGAATGAGGATTCAAACCGTGTTTGTATCTTGGTTGGTCCCCAATTCCCTTGGTACCATGAGATTCACGCTTACCTTAACGATGGTATCATATCCCCTCACCTCACACGTACCCAACGCCAGAACCTCATCCAAAAATCATCTCGCTATGTTATCATAGCCAATACCCTATATCGTCGGGGTTATCACGATACTCTCTCTCGATGTTTAGACCAAAATGAGGCCGCGATGGTGTTAAAGGAAGTACACTCTGGACTTTGTGGTGCCCACACGAGTGGTATTGTCCTAGCGTGACAAATCCTTAGAGCAGGCTACTATTGGCCTAACATTGAAGAAGACTCCTGTGACTTTGTTAGAAAGTGTCTCCCATGTCAGCAGCATGCAAATCTTGTGCACGCTCCGGCACAGGATCTACAGCCTATTGCACCACCTTGGCCTTTCGCTTGTTGGGGCCTTGATCTAGTTGGAACTATCACACCCCTCTCATCTGATGGACATAAATGGATAATAACAGCTACAGACTATTTCACTAAATGGGTGGAAGCAGTCCCCCTAGTCTCAGCTACAGGAGTTCAGGTCTCCAAGTTCATCTTGTACCACATTGTTTGCCGCTTCGGCATCCCATCCACCATCTTCACCGACCACGGAGGTAACTTTGAAAATCTCAACATGAAAGAATTATGCACTTCCCTCCGCATCCATCACCGCTTTTCTAGCCCATATTTCCCACAAGGTAACGGCCAGGCAGAGGCAACTAACAAAACCCTCCTCAAAATTTTAAAGAAAGTTGTCAATGATTCCGGTCGTGATTGGCACCTACAAATAAATCCAGCCCTATGGGCCTATCGAACTTCCTTCCGTACATCCATAGGCACAACTCCATACTCCCTAGTCTATGGTGCCGAAGCGGTACTGTATATGAGAAAATGTTAGTATGCTAATAGAAACCAAATTTAAATAAAGCTTCTACAAACTAAACAAAATTCATAAACTTCAAGATAGACTAAGATGAGCTCTTAATTGAGAATATGAGCCATTAATGGGCTCTCTCAATAAGAAGCTCTCTTGTTGAGTAGCTTTGTCTAAATAGATAGGATGTATGCTCAAGCTTTATGCTTCAAAAAGGGCTTCAATGGATGATTGTGGATTTTTGGTGTGGATAGATGGCTTTAGTATGGATTTGGCTCTCAAAATAGCATTATAACTTTACTTCATGGATTGTGTTATTTTGCAAAGGGGAAGGATCCAATTTATAGGCAAGAGGCTTGAGGGATTGAGGGCTAAGATGCAAGGATGGGAAAAAGCTTATGGAAGGCTCAGATTGCATGAGAGGAGAGCACATGGATTGTGCTTCTTTATAGCCAATCAAGGAGTGACACATGTCACATGGTGAGAGGATGGAGGAAAGGGCAAGGATGAGTCAACAAAGGAGGCTCAAGAGATAAAATCTTCATAAAGACCCTCATAATGACTTGTAAGAGCAATAAAAGGGCTTGTAAGAGTCATTTATGACCTAGTGGACTTCATAAAATTTTATGGTTGAGATATTTTGAGGGTGATGAGAGCAAATTCGACTTGGACTTGATTAGAAATGTTTTAAGCTTGTTTAGGCTTGTGCAAATGATTAGAGGATGGATTAGGATGGTTTAGGATTAGCTTAAGGATAGGCAAGTGGATGGCATTTAATGAGGGTGGGTGAAGGAAGAGATATTTGTTAACTTTGGCTTGGGTTAGTAAGTTTTAACCTATGTTTAGGGAATGTGACAAGGTTAGGAGGGGATTAGGATTAGGTTTAAAGACATCTTCTAGAATAGTCTAGATTTTGGATGAGGATAAAGACTTTCTAGAATAGTCTAGAATTTCCTAAGATGAGGATGAAGACTTTCTAGAAGAGTCTAGAACTTCTTAGGGTGAGGATAAATTAGATTTTTAGGAAATAAATAAAGTTTTATTTATTTCAAGGGTTTGGGTTGAGGAGATATTTATTAAAACTTTTTTAATAAACATGAGGATTAATATTTAATTTTAATTAAATATTTTGAGTTGGGGTTAGGGGTAGGAAATGATGAGATTAGCCTTTAATCGAAATTAAAGAAGGATTAGAAGATTTTGGAAGAGGTTATTGGTCATGAGGAAATTGGCCAAGTTTTGGGCAAAAAATAAATTTTTTATTTATTTTAGGATTTTTGGTCAATTTATTAATTAAATAATTAATAAATAAGGAAATAATGTTTAAATAAGATTTAAACATTTTTGGGAGGGATTCCTTAATTAAATATTTTTAATTAAGATAAAGGGATTTAATGGCATAAAAATTAATTAATTAATTAAATAATTCATTAATTAATAAATGATGATGTCATCAGGACTTTTTCAGAAAATAAAAATACTTTATTTTCTAAAGGTTTTTAGGTGTCTACATTTTGCCCATCTTTGATGTGATGCCGCAAGTGGCATGGCATCAAAGATAAGAAAATAAGATGCCCAAGGCTAGAGTAGAAGAGGAGAGAATGGACTGTGAGATGCCCCCCTCAAGAAGGCAGCGGGGAGAGAAAGCGAGGCTCGGTGGCTTCTTGAAAAACACAAGAATCTGGGATGAGCAAGGAGACTCAGATTGGCAAAGAGAAGGGGCTGAATTAGCTCAAACTCTCACTATGGGAGAATGATAAAGGAGAATCAGATGCACAAGAGGAAGCAAGCTTAAGACCTTAGGGAAGGTGGAGGATGAAGGAGCAGAGCGCTATAAAAAGGAATCCAGGATAGGGAGATGGATGAGGGGATTATAAAGCTGATGGAATAGGATTTCAAAGAGTTAGATTGGCGGAAGATGGGTTTCGGAGATCCCTAGGACTAGGATTGTGGATCTCAAAAGATGAGGCTTGGTGGGTTGATTTGGATTGGTGGATCCCTAAGACTAGGATTGTGGATCCCTAAAGCTAAGAGTGATGAGTGATTCAAAGAGATACTGATGCATCATCTGGGGTAGGAGAGACGGATGCTAGAAATGGATGGGGGATAATGGAGATGAAGGAAAACCATTGAAGCTTTTTGAGCGGGGGGATACTTCAAAGAGAAGTACCACCATGTAGTTGAGCACTAGATTTGCTATAGGACTATTGGTTAATTGCCAAGGTTACCAAGAACATCAAGGCCTTTTCACCAACCGTCCAAAGGACTAACAAACTAACTCAAAACAAACACACAAGGATTGCCCCAGCATCACACATGAATCCTAGAGGAAGCAGCATGGAAACGACACTAGAGAACCCACAAGCAGAAAAAAAAAACAAACGAAAGACCTGATCAAGACCTTACACTCTAATTGCCCCATTCGCAGCATACCATGATATGGAAGATCGTGGCAAACTTGAGGAGGGAACAAGGAGATTGCTTGGAAAAGATACTTCAAGACCCAAAAGGGAAGATCCCAAATCAAAAGAAAGTGAAAATCCAAAAGAGAGCCGTTTGCCAACGAGATGGGTAGGACAAGGCACTAACGGACCAAGATCAGACATGAGGAAAGCTATATCCTGCAAGGACCTATTGGAGAGCACCGAAGCTGGTGGATTTGGATGAGTGATGCATCTGGCAAGCTGAACTAAGAAAGATAACACTTTGGTGACAGGAAATCTAGCTAAAGGATGCATTGGAATAGCTAACCAAGATGTGTGATGGGTGCAAGATGCTGATCAAGGACAAACTGACATGAACGTTGGATTGATACAATGGTACTAAGTTAAAGAGGATGTACAAGCTGATGGACCAAGATATGTTACAAATGTACAAGTTTGTTCATGTTTTGGTTTTTGTGAGATGGAAATGTTTGTGAAGGATGGGATGTCTATAATAGGTGATAGGTGGATAGGTAGATGGTTTGCGAAAAGATTAAGGAAAATGGAATTTTGTGTGTGCACATGATAGTATACAAGCTAGGATACAGGATTATTTATAGGCTGGAATATGGTACAAACCTTGGACAAGATTTGGATAGACAAGGTATGGTACAAGATTTACAAGGTATAATACAAGCTTTGGTACAAGATTTACAAGCTGTACAGGAGGTATTTACAAGCTTCATCAGATTTTGGATATTTGGTTGGAACACCAAGGGAACAAGCAAGTGTGTCTTATGGGATGGTGGGTAAATGGATGAGGGATAGGATAGTGATAGATAATGGATTAGTCTTTAGTACACAAGGTGCCTGAATTACCAGGTTTTCACCAAGGTACCTATCCAAGGTGCTTGAATTGCCAAGTTTTCATCATTGGACGCTTATTTCTCTTTACTATTTTTTTCTTTTGTATTTTTCAAAAGCTAGGTATACCAAGGATCTTCAAGCATAGAACTTCTTGAGATGAATGATGTTAGTAGGATCATTCAAGAGTTCTCCTTCTGGTGTAGATAGCTGATAAGCTCCAGAGCCAAAGGAAGCAGTGACAACATAAGGACCAAGCCATGTAGGTTCAAACTTGCCTTTCTTTTCTCGATCTACTTGGACTTTCATGTTTTCTTTGAGGACCATGTCACCTGGCTGAAAGTGTCGTGGAAGCACCTTCTTGTTGAAATTTCTTTTGAGACGAGTTTGATAGACTGTGAGATGATCATAGGCTTGTTTCCGCTTCTCGTCTAAGAGATCTAGCTGGGTGAGTCGAGCTACTCTATATTCTTCATCTGATATTTGCCCTTGCAAAGATATGCGCAAGGAGGGAAGTTCAACCTCTATAGGTAGTACCGCTTCGGCACCATAGACTAGGGAGTATGGAGTTGTGCCTGTGGATGTACGGAAGGAAGTTCGATAGGCCCATAAGGCTGGATTTATTTGTAGGTGCCAATCACGGCCGAAATCATTGACAACTTTCTTTAGAATTTTGAGGAGGGTTTTGTTAGTTGCCTCTGCCTGGCCGTTACCTTGTGGGAAATATGGGCTAGAAAAGTGGTGATGGATGCGGAGGGAAGTGCATAATTCTTCGATGTTGAGATTTTCAAAGTTACCTCCGTGGTCGGTGAAGATGGTGGATGGGATGCCAAAGCGGCAAACAATGTGGTACAAGATGAACTTGGAGACCTGAACTCCTGTAGCTGAGACTAGGGGGACTGCTTCCACCCATTTAGTGAAATAGTCTGTAGGTTTTATTATCCATTTATGTCCATCAGATGAGAGGGGTGTCATAGTTCCAACTAGGTCAAGGCCCCAACAAGCGAAAGGCCAAGGTGGTGCAATAGGCTGTAGATCCTGTGCCGGAGCGTGCACAAGATTTGCATGCTGCTGACATGGGAGACACTTTCTGACAAAGTCACAGGAGTCTTCTTCAATGGTAGGCCAATAGTAGCCTGCTCTAAGGATTTGTCGCGCTAGGACAATACCACTCGTGTGGGCACCGCAAAGTCCAGAGTGTACTTCCTTTAACACCATCGCGGCCTCATTTTGGTCTAAACATCGAGAGAGAGTATCGTGATAACCCCGACGATATAGGGTATTGGCTATGATAACATAGCGGGATGATTTTCGGATGAGGTTCTGGCGTTGGGTACGTGTGAGGTGAGGGGATATGATACCATCATTAAGGTAAGCATGAATCTCATGGTACCAAGGGGATTGGGGACCAACCAAGATACAAACACGGTTTGAATCCTCATTCGCATTGGCGGGTGTGAGGAGCTGCTCCACTAAAAACTCATATTGTGTAGCTGCTTGGGGAATTTCCAAGAGCGAGCCTATAGTAGCCATCGCATCTGCTGCTTTGTTCTGTATTCGAGGCACTTGTGTAAACTGAAGCTTTGTAAAATGTTGGGTTAGCTGATCAACTAGCTCTTTGTAGGGTAATAGCTTTTCATCTTTGGTTTGATATTCATTTAGGGCTTGCTTGATGATGAGCTGAGAATCGCCAAAGATTTGTAGCTCAACAATGTTCCATTCTACAGCTATCTTTAATCCTGCTATGAGGGCCTCATATTCAGCTATATTGTTGGTGCTAGGGAATTGTAGCTTGAAGGCTTTTGGAATGTAATCTCCTTGAGGTGTGACCAACAATATTCCTGCCCCTGATCCATGAGATGTGTATGAGCCATCAAAATAAAGTTTCCATGGGGGTTGTTCTTCAATTAGACAGATATGCTCATCTGGAAATTCTATGATCAACGGATAAACATCTATTAGAGGTGCATCAGCTAGGTGATCTACTATAGCTTGCCCTTTGATTGCCTTTCTATCCACATACTGGATGTCAAATTCACTAAGGAGCATAACCCATTTGGCCAAACAGCCTGTAAGTGCTGTTCTAGAGAGCATATACTTGAGAGGGTCAATCTTGGAGACTAGTTGGATGGTATGACTTAGCATGTAATGGCAAAGTTTTTGAGTTGAGAAAACAACTGCCAAACAAGCTTTTTCCATAGGAGTGTAATTGAGTTCATAACCAACTAGGGTTCTACTGATGTAGTAGATGGCTCTTTCTCTGTTGTAGTCATCAAGCTGTGCTAGAAGTGCCCCTAGGGCAGTAGGTGTTGCTGATATGTACAAAATCAGGGGACGACCAAGAACTGGTGGAACCAAGATAGGGGGATTGATGAGATATTGCTTGAGATGGTCGAAGCTACGCTGACATAAAGCATCCCACTTGAAGTTCTCATCCTTCTTCAGTAAATGTGAAAATGGTGTACACTTATCTGCAAGCTGGGAGATGAAGCGCCGAACAGATTGGAGCTTTCCTTGAAGAGAGCGAAGCTGTCGCAGTGTCTGGGGAGGAGGCATGTCTAAGATAGCCTTGACCTTCTTGGGGTCGATCTCTATACCTTGTTTAGAAACTATGAAACCTAGAAGCTTGCCAGATGTGACCCCAAAGACACATTTCTTGGGATTCAGCATGAGATGATATTTGGCTAACCTATCAAAGACTTTCTCCAGGTCAGCAAGATGATCCATGAAGCTATGAGACTTGACCAAGATATCATCCACATAATCCTCCAAAATGCTATGGATGAGATCATGAAAAATGGCTGTCATAGCTCTTTGATAGGTAGCCCCAGCATTCTTTAGGCCAAAAGGCATCATGTTGTAGCAAAAGGTTCCCCAAGGGGTAGTGAATGCTGTCTTATGCTGATCCTCTTCTGCAATCTTGATTTGATTATACCCAGAAAATCCATCCATGAGGGACAAAATTTCATGTCCAGCTGTAAGATCTACAATCATATCTATGTTGGGCAAGGGAAAATCATCTTTTGGACAAGCTTTGTTAAGATCTCTAAAATCAATGTAGATTCTGATGTCACCGGAAGGTTTAGTGACAGGGACCATGTTGGAGATCCACTCTGAGTAGTCGATAGTTCGGATAACCTTAGCAGCTAGCATTCTTTCTAATTCAGCTTTGACCAATAATGCCACCTTGGGGTGCATTTTTCTAAGCTTTTGTCTGACGGGCTTGATCTTTGGATCAACTGCAAGATGATGAACTACAAGCTTTGGATCAAGTCCTGGCATGTCCTGATATGACCATGCAAATCGGCCAATATTCTCTCTTAAGACCTCAAAGAGGAGGTCAGCTTGGTCTTGTGATAGGGACGCAGCAATGTGAACAAGTCTGGGGATCTCTGAAGAACCAATGTTGACTTCCTGAGTATCCTCAATTAGAATAGAAGACACCTCTGGTCGATTATCTTGAGGAGGCAATGCTAAATCCTCATGTTCTTCTTGTGGCTTTGGATTTTCTTGCTGAGGGGTCCTCTTCATTGCCTTAGCTAGTCTCAGATTCACCTTAGTTCCAATTTTGGGTGTATCGGAACTAGGTTGGGGATTTTCTCCAAAATACCCCTTGGGATCTAGCTTGTAGATATAGGCAGAATCTGGCTTTGTTTTCTTGTGAGGAGTTTCAGCTCCCATGAATCTTAGAAGTGCCTCCTCTGATGTGAACTCATCGATGTGTATGACACTTGGTTGGTCCCAATCTATGAGTTGTGGATGGGCGAGTGGTAGGTCAATGAGGTGGATGGATAGTTCTTGGAGAACAGAGTCTCCGAGGGAGATTTGGTCTAGGATATCGTCGTAGGCTCTCTTTTCAACTTCCTCAGGAATGTCTTCGATTTCGACAAGGTTGCGGTGAATGTTCGAAAAAGCGTGACCATTCTCATTGGTGCCCCCAGTTGTGGATATGCCAAAGCCAAGACCTGACTTCGATTCCCACTTATGTGCGTCGATGGGGCACTGCATGCCTCTTTCTTCTGGCCCTAGACCACCACCTTGATAGTTCCATTTGTCAGTGATGAGCTTATGTTCTTGGGGATACTTTTGGCTGAAGTGATCAAGGCGTGCTTGATTTCTTTGAGGTGCATCCTTATGTAACCATTTGTTGATATCTGGAGTGAGCTCCTCATGAAGAGGGATTTTTGAGGATACAAAGGTTGTTGGGCGAAACTGTTTGTATCGAGGAGGTGGAACCTCCTTAGCTTTGTGATATGTCGGTCGTCCATGGGCATGTGGATCAAGTGGGAGTGCCCCGACAACAAATGCATCTGACAGACTATACTCTCCACAACCTTTGTTATTGATCTTCACGGTAGACAGGGTAGAGGCGAGGATGGTTTCTGGGTCATTATAAATGTGGGATGAGCTGGCGATGGATGTGCCAATATCAATTCCAGGGCAATGGTTTGTATATGAAGCTTCAACCGCATTGCAGTAAGCAAAAGGTTCTGGATCGGCATGGATGGTTACCTCAGTGCCTTGATGCGGAAATTTGATGCACTGATGGTAAGTGGATGGAACGGCTTTCATGGCATGAATCCATGGGCGACCAAGGAGGATGTTAAATGGTAGGTTTAGATCAATAACATGGCAGAGTATCTCTTGGATGACTGGCCCAACCTTGATTGGCAGCAAAATAGTTCCTTCTGTGGTTCTTTCCAAGTTGTCATAAGCTTTGATGGTGATAACCTCACTGATGATATCTGCCTCAGTATACCCAGCTTGTTTTATGAATTTTAGGGTGCAAATATTCAAGGCTGATCCATTATCTATCATTACTCTTTTTACAGCAAAGTTTGATACCATGATGGCTATGCGAAGCGGAAGGGTGTGATCTGGCTCAACCACGGGTATGTCGGTGGGTTTGAACGATAGGGCACATGAGGATGAGAGGTGTCCAACAAGATTACGAAAATCAGTAGCATTGATATCAAAAGGGACACGAGATTCTATGAGAGCACTATCAAGGATGTTCTTGTACACAGGACTAGTGCGAAGAAGGTCTAAAATGGAGATTTGGGCTGGCATGTTCCCAAGGTGTTCCAAGATATTGTACTAGCTTTTTGATGGAGCTGATGGTGTTGGTGTAACAGGTGGGCCTGTGATGTTAAATCGCGCTCTTCGAGTGGTGACTGCACACTCATTGTTTGGTCCTTGGATATTGATAACATTGACGGAAGGCTCTTTCTCGGATATACAACCTATAAGGCTACCATAGTCTATATAGGATGAAGTGTGGTCATTGTTCTTCCCATGCTGTTGGTTTGGCTGACGGTTGTTGGTGTTGTTGTTGTTGGTTTGGATAGGTGCTTTTCCAGGATTTTGGTTGTGGTGTGGAGGAAAAGCATTTTGATAGATCTGTAAGCCTGCATTGGGAGAGGTTTGGGCACCAACAGTGATTTCCTTCCGATCAATGAGGTCCTGCACATAGTCTTTTAGTTTCATGCATCTGAGGGTAGTGTGACCTTTTACCCTATGAAATTTGCAGTACTCATTATCTTTGTACCATGCAGCTTTGGATTGGCTTGGGTCAATTTGCTGGGTAGGAGGAAATTTGATGAGGTTTTCTTTGACTAATTTCTCAAAAATGACATCCAATGGTTCACCAAGGGGTGTATAGTTTCTAGGTGTAGGTTGGAATCTAGGCTTTTGTCCTGCAGCTACATTGATGGCATTAGCTTGATTGCTAGACCCTTGGAAGTTGGGTCTTGGATTGTGGTTTTGATAGCTTTGGTTATTCTGTTGTTGGTAGTTGATAGCTTGTTGATTTTTTGGTTGATATGGTGGGTTGGACTGGTTGTGAGAAGGACCAACAATATTCACATGTCTGGTGTCAGTGACGCCATCTGTTGCAACGTGCTTATTTTTGTTCCAATACCTAGACTTGTCATTGGAATGTGATTGATTTTGGTTGGCTTCCTTGTAAAGCTTGACCACACCATCTTTAATGAGTCCTTGCTCAAGGATCATTCCTTTCTCTTTGATATCTTTGTAGGTTTGCAAACAGTTCATGGTCATGTGGTGAGCCAAGCTAGGATGGGCATTATCAATAAACATTTTCACAACATGGCGTTCTGGCAAGGTGCAGGATATGCGGGTGGTAAGGGTTTGCCATCTTTGCAGGTATTCGACAAGGCTTTCTCCACCTTTTTGCTTGGTGTGGACAAGATCAACTATTGATAGCTCTGTTTCAACAAGATGGGCATATTGGGCTACAAATGCCTCAGATAATTCAGCAAAGTTTTTAATTGTGCCATAGGGGATTCTATAAAACCATTCAAGAGCTGGTCCAGCTAAGCTTTTGGGAAAAAGGCGCAAGAGGAAGACATCATTGTATGCTACGTCCTGGCAGTGCATGTAAAATTCTTTGATATGTGTGACAAGGTCTCCTTTTCCTCTGAATTTGTCAAATTTGGGTACCTCAAAGTGTTTGGGAAATGGTGTCATGGTAATGGCTCTGTCAAATGGGTAAGGACATACATTCTCAAACTTGAATGTCTTCGGATCATTCCCTTCTTGGATGGCTTTCAGAGCTATCTTCATTTGCTCCCATTCTGAATTGATAGGTGATGGCTGGGGTGCCCCCAATGTAGGAGTGCCTTGAGGTAGGTATGTGCTGGATGGGGCCACTGAATATGGATGGCTATGAGGGATTTGCTGATAGGGATTGTACATTGTTTGGGCAGTTGCATGATGGATGACAGGTTGCTGAGGGGGAGGTGGCGCATATTGCTGCATGTGCTGCGAGGCTTGCTGTTGATATGGGATTTGAGGTTGGGATTGAGGAACATAAGCTGGCTGTGGGATAAATGGATTGCTTTGTGGAGGTAAGGTATAAGATGGTTGAGAGGCTTGGGGAAAGGATCGGGGGGCTTGTGGGGTTTGACCAATATATGTGGGTTGTGCCCCCATTTGGGATGGTATCTGCAAATAATTGGTGGTTGGTTGGGGTGGTGGATTACCTCCTAGAAGTGGCATTGAAAAGTAGTTGGTAATTGGAGGTAATGGATTAGTTGGTGGTGGAGGTGGTGGGAATTGAAAGCTTGGGAATGGAACTGATGGGGTTTGATAGCTTTGTGGTTGGATTTGGAAGCTTGGTAGAGTGGTGGCAGGGGCTGGGGTCACTTGGGAGCTTGGTAGAAAATTGGTAGTAGCTTGTGGGATTTGATAGCTTTGTGGAGTGAGGGTAGTAGCTTGTAGATTTGTGGCTAATGGTATTGAGCTCCCAAGACCTAATGGAAATGATGGGATTGTGCTTTGGGCTACAGTGAACAAGCTGGGGGTGATGAAAGGTTGATTACTTGGCCCCATGGGTGGCATCCCTGTTGTATATTGCTGAGGTTGGCCAAAGATGCTAGCACTGATTTGGGAGATGGGTGGATTTGGAAGGCTGGGTTGGGGAGCAGCAGCAGCAATAGTGAAGGGGGTGAACGGTGAGCTGTTTTGGGTAAAGGGGGTTTGGAGCGGAGAGGTATGAACCAAGGATGGAGTGGTGGTGGCTGGGTTGGCTTGCGGCATGGAGATTTCAACTTGGGTGGATGATGGTATGTTTGGGTCTGTTGGATCATATGGATTGGCTGGAGGCTCTTCTTTTGGCATATATTGAGGATAATTTGGATCATAAGAGCCTATGGGTGGTGGTAGCTGCCCAAACAATGGGTGAGATGGATCTGATAATGGAGGGGGTCTTCCAAAGTCAAAGGTTCCTACATTTTCCCTTCGAAAATTAGCCATGATTGTCTCTTTGTTCTTGTCTATAATGGCATTTACCAATACTGCATTTCCTGGTTGGTTCATGAAAGCTTCAATGTCAGTACATGATGGCATAGCTTTCTCTGGGCTGAAGGATGGCTGAGTGCTCAAGGGGGGTGAGGTTGTTCGATCCAAATGATAGGGCTCCATTGTTTCTTTCTTCTTGGCTAAGCGAGTGACGGGTGGCATGAAAAATGCTCCTAGGGATGAGATGCAATAATATTGATGGATGCAAAAGGGGGAAGGCTTCTCTATGCAAATGATTTCCTAGGTTAAGGCAAAGCTATATGACAAAACCTAAGGAGGATTGGGTTGGAGATTCTAACTTCAAAGATATGTTGCCAAAGCACGAAAGGTCTGCTTTCCTATGTGCAAGCTCAGTGGTGATTGTGTCAACTTAAGGATAGACTGATGATCCTTTAGGAAGAACACGAGATTGACCACTTGTGGATCCCAACCTTTAGCTCAAGGTGATGAGGGATAACAAGTGACAAAGCTGGATTACCCTAGAAAAAGCTCTGTCAAAGGGATAACCTTGGTGAGATTGATGGATTTGGAAGATTTTTAGGAGTGGCAAACTTTTGGCAAAAGTGACAACAATTTTTAAGGCTTGGATGTGAGGTTTTGATTGCTGGCTAGATGGTTTGATTCTAAATGATATGGATGAGCTAATAATGCTTAAGGGGATAACCTAAGATGGCTGGTTTTTCTACAAAAATGACTCTAAAGTGAAGCTTATCCAAGAAGATGTGGAGAAACAAGGGTGTCTAATCATAGAAATCATGCCTAGTTGGTAAGGCATAAGCAGGATTAACTCCTGGATGTTGGCTAAATTTGATGGTGCGCTCTAACCAGGCCTCTTGAAGTGCTTCGTCGGTAGCTTTTGCCTCTACTTTGTGGAGTTTGGCAATTCGTGGGCTTGGTGTTATTTCTTTTCTCTTGGCTGAAATTTCTTGGTATGCTAGAGATGGTTTCAGTTTAACTTTGTGGAACTTCTGTTTGGGTTTGGGTTGCTCTGACATCAATTTCTGAATCTACTTGGCTTTGAGAGATCTTGGTTGTTTTGCCTCAACTCATTCAACTTCTGGAATAGGCAGTGACTACGCTAAGTATGCCCTAAGCTAGGATTGACCAAGTTTGGCAAATATTTATTCAACAAATAAAAGATCAAGCAATAGATAGAAACAACCAGATAGAAGTTTTTGATTCTCAGAAAGTGATACTTGCGCCAAGGAGTGTGTATGTTCTACAAATGTTTCGATTAGTCACCTCAAAAACATTAACATCCTAGATGGTTGTCTACAGGGTTGACAGTTGGCTTAGCTAAGGAGTCCTCGATATACCCAAGGTACGTGAGGCCCAAATCCGTAGATGAGACCAAAAAGATGTCACACAGCCGAGAGGAGCGGTAACCCACTTCTCCTCTTTCACTTCTCAAGGGTATAAAGTTCCTTGAGGCTTAGCCCGAGTGACAAAATCTTGACCCCAAGAGAGGTGTCTTTCGATTCACCTTCCGATTCTTATACTTCGCCAGAACGCTGGAGTTGAGGTCGTCCAAGGGGTGATGAAATCCCCAAGCAGGCCTCCTAAAAAGAAACAAGGTTTTGGATCCTAATCTTATGCACCCAAGATGGCCTCGAAAGACGACAAGGGGAGAGAAGACTTGGATGACCTTGGGCTAAAAAACACACTTGTTTTTTTACCAACTGATGCTTAAGTTTTCTGATCTAGACTTTGCAAGCACTCATGTTTAAGATACAATGTTTATTCCAACTTGAAGCGCCAACAAAAGTAAATCGATCGAAGAATGAAAACAATAAGAAGAGTTAGGGTCAACAAAAGCAAACTCGCGCGCCCAGAGGCCCTCCACGTCAAGTATCGATTAATTTTCTTTAAGGCATTCAAGATTGAGTGTGAGTTTGTTTTAAGCCCAAAACAAAAGTGTGTGAGATTCGATTTCAAGCGCGCGCCCAGAGGCTCTCCACGTCAGTTGTTGTTCAATTTTAGTGCCCAAACTTGTAGTGTGATCAATTTAATCTAGAGTTTTGATCATTTAAGAATTTTGATAAAGTTAAAGCAAACATTCAAAGACCAAGTGAGTGAGTTAGATTGTGGAACATTTAACACCTTTTTCAAGTAGACCCATCCCCATAAATGGCGCTGAGATTGCAACCAATGGTTAATATTTGATGGTTGATTAGAAAAGAGGTGAGTCCAAGGAACTACTCAAATTGATTTTTGCAAATTTGTATTTTAACTTAACAAGGTTTCTTAAATGTCCAAAAATCAAACTTTACCTAGATTGCAAAAAGAGATTTGTTTTGTTCAATTTTTAGAAGCTCCAAATGAAGTGTTTGATATTGCAATGGTTAATTGATCCTTAGAATTCAAGATTGGATTTGTTGTTTTAATCATGCATTCAAGGAAAATTTGATTTTAATCCATGGCATTCAGGAGTGATTTTAGCAACATGCATTCAAAGACAAGTGGTTAAACATTCAAGTGTTTTCTTTTGAGCATTCAAGATTGAGATTTTGTGTGTTGTTTTAAGAACTTTGAAGTGCTTTGTTTTAACCTTAGATCATTCAAGATTTTGTTTTGGACTCAAAAGTGAAAATGACTCTTTGGACTTTGGATTTCTTTCAAAATTTTGTGTTCTAGTTTGCATGTTTTAAGCCCAAAAATGATATTCCTAGATTGTTTTGATGCATGAAAATCCTAAGAAACATTCAAGATTTTGCAATAAGACATTTTTTTGGAACAAATAACAAAGCTTTTAGGACAATTTTTGGCAACCATTTAGGACTCTTAGTTTTCATGAAATTTTTTTAAAAGAACTTTAGTGTGCACTTAGTGTTGATTTTGAACCTTTTGAAATGGAAACTTGAAGTTCTTTTTAAATTCCCAAAAATGAAGTGTTCCTAATTTTGCATGAATGCATCTAAAACCTTGATGTTGCAAGGATGCAAATGATTAGATTGGTTTAGTTTCACTTGTTAAAAGATTTTTTCTTTTTTGCAAATTGTTAGTTTTTCAATGGATTTAAGTATGATTTGGGGGTTCATTTTAAGCACTAAAAAGAAGTGTGTATGATTTTGCTTCCTTAACAAAAAAAAAATGGCCAAGATCTCCCACAAGAAGAAGAAGAAGAAGTAGATGGAATAAGAAGAATATAGACAAGAAGAGGAAGAATAATCCCAAGTGCTTTCTCCACCTATAAGCTTGAAAAATCTGCAAACACTATGAGATTGACTACGAGTTCCTTTGTCTTCTTCATGCTCATGTAGACCTACAAAACCAATTTATACAATCCTACCAATCACAAAAACAAGAAAAATTAGCCAAAATCAGCAAATGACATACAAAACTTGACTAAAAAAGCTAATGAAGATGACCCATGCGGGGTCCCACCGGGCGTGCCAAAATGTATATGAGAAAATGTTAGTATGCTAATAGAAACCAAATTTAAATAAAGCTTCTACAAACTAAACAAAATTCATAAACTTCAAGATAGACTAAGATGAGCTCTTAATTGAGAATATGAGCCATTAATGGGCTCTCTCAATAAGAAGCTCTCTTGTTGAGTAGCTTTGTCTAAATAGATAGGATGTATGCTCAAGCTTTATGCTTCAAAAAGGGCTTTAATGGATGATTGTGGATTTTTGGTGTGGATAGATGGCTTTAGTATGGATTTGGCTCTCAAAATAGCATTATAACTTTACTTCATGGATTGTGTTATTTTGCAAAGGGGAAGGATCCAATTTATAGGCAAGAGGCTTGAGGGATTGAGGGCTAAGATGCAAGGATGGGAAAAAGCTTATGGAAGGCTCAGATTGCATGAGAGGAGAGCACATGGATTGTGCTTCTTTATAGCCAATCAAGGAGTGACACATGTCACATGGTGAGAGGATGGAGGAAAGGGCAAGGATGAGTCAACAAAGGAGGCTCAAGAGATAAAATCTTCATAAAGACCCTCATAATGACTTGTAAGAGCAATAAAAGGGCTTGTAAGAGTCATTTATGACCTAGTGGACTTCATAAAGTTTTATGGTTGAGATATTTTGAGGGTGATGAGAGCAAATTCGACTTGGACTTGATTAGAAATGTTTTAAGCTTGTTTAGGCTTGTGCAAATGATTAGAGGATGGATTAGGATGGTTTAGGATTAGCTTAAGGATAGGCAAGTGGATGGCATTTAATGAGGGTGGGTGAAGGAAGAGATATTTGTTAACTTTGGCTTGGGTTAGTAAGTTTTAACCTATGTTTAGGGAATGTGACAAGGTTAGGAGGGGATTAGGATTAGGTTTAAAGACATCTTCTAGAAGAGTCTAGATTTTGGATGAGGATAAAGACTTTCTAGAATAGTCTAGAATTTCCTAAGATGAGGATGAAGACTTTCTAGAAGAGTCTAGAACTTCTTAGGGTGAGGATAAATTAGATTTTTAGGAAATAAATAAAGTTTTATTTATTTCAAGGGTTTGGGTTGAGGAGATATTTATTAAAACTTTTTTAATAAACATGAGGATTAATATTTAATTTTAATTAAATATTTTGAGTTGGGGTTAGGGGTAGGAAATGATGAGATTAGCCTTTAATCGAAATTAAAGAAGGATTAGAAGATTTTGGAAGAGGTTATTGGTCATGAGGAAATTGGCCAAGTTTTGAGCAAAAAATAAATTTATTTATTTATTTTAGGATTTTTGGTCAATTTATTAATTAAATAATTAATAAATAAGGAAATAATGTTTAAATAAGATTTAAACATTTTTGGGAGGGATTCCTTAATTAAATATTTTTAATTAAGATAAAGGGATTTAATGGCATAAAAATTAATTAATTAATTAATTAATTAATTAATTAATTAATGATGATGTCATCAGGACTTTTTCAGAAAATAAAAATACTTTATTTTCTAAAGGTTTTTAGGTGTCTACAGGTACTACCTATAGAGGTTGAACTTCCTTCCTTGCGCATATCTTTGCAAGGGCAAATATCAGATGAAGAATATAGAGTAGCTCGACTCACCCAGCTAGATCTCTTAGAGGAGAAGCGGAAACAAGCCTATGATCATCTCACAGTCTATCAAACTCGTCTCAAAAGAAATTTCAACAAGAAGGTGCTTCCATGACACTTTCAGCCAGGTGACATGGTCCTCAAAGAAAACATGAAAGTCCAAGTAGATCGAGAAAAGAAAGGCAAGTTTGAACCTACATGGCTTGGTCCTTATGTTGTCACTGCTTCCTTTGGCTCTGGAGCTTATCAGGTATCTACACTAGAAGGAGAACTCTTGAATGATCCTACCAACATCATTCATCTCAAGAAGTTCTATGCTTGAAGATCCTTGGTATACCAAGCTTTTGAAAAATACAAAAGAAAAAAATAGTAAAGAGAAATAAGCGTCCAATGGTGAAAACTTGGCAATTCAAGCACCTTGGATAGGTACCTTGGTGAAAACCTGGTAATTCAGGCACCTTGTGTACTAAAGACTAATCCATTATCTATCACTATCCTATCCCTCATCCATTCACCCACCATCCCATTAGACACACTTGCTTGTTCCCTTGGTGTTCCAACCAAATATCCAAAATCTGATGAAGCTTGTAAATATCTCCTGTACAGCTTGTAAAATCTTGTACCAAAGCTTGTATTATACCTTGTAAATCTTGTACCATACCTTGTATATCCAAATCTTGTCCAAAGCTTGTACCATACTCCAGCTTGTAGATAATCTTGTATCCTAGCTTGTATCCTATCACATGCACCCAAAGAATTCCATTTTCCTTAAGCTTTTAGCAAACCATCTACCTATCCACCTATCAACTATTATAGACATCCCATCCTTCACAAACATTTCCATCTCACAAAAAACCAAAACATGAACAAAATTGTACATTTGTAACATATCTTGGTCGGTCAACCTGTACATCCTCTTTAACTTAGTACCATTGTATCTATCCAGCTTTCGTGTCATTTCATCCTTGATCAGCATCTTGTACACACCACACAGGTTGTTTAGCTATTTCAATGCATCCTTTAGCTAGATCTCCTGTCACCAAAGTGTTATCCTTCTTAGTTTAGCTTGCCAGATGCACCACTCATCCCGATCCACCAACTTAGGTGCTCTCCGATAGGTCCTTGCAGGATATAGCTTTCCTCAAGTCTAATCTTGGTCCGTTAGTACCTCGTCCTACCCATCTCGTTGGCAAACAACTCTCTTTTGGATTTTCACTTTCTTTTGATTTGGAATCTCCCCTTTTGGGTCTTGAAGTATCTTTTCCAAGCAATCTCCTTGTTCCCTCCTCAAGGTTGCCACGATCTTCCATATCATGGTATGCTGCGAATGGGGCAATTAGAGTGTAAGGTCTTGATCAAGTCTTTCTTTTGTTTTTCTTTTCTGCTTGTGGGTTACCTAGTGTCGGTTCCACACTGTTTCCTCTGGGATTCATGTGTGATGCTCGGGCAACCCTTGCGTGTTTGTTTCGAGTCAGTTTGTTAGTCCTCTGGATGGTTGGTGAAAAGGCCTTGATGTTCTTGGTAACCTTGGCAATTAACCAATAGTCCTATAGCAAATCTAGTGCTCAACTACATGGTGGTACTTCTCTTTGAAGTATCCCCCTGCTCAAAAAGCTTCAATGGATTCCCTTCATCTCCATTATCCAGCATCCGTCTCTCCTACCCCAGCTTATGCATCAGTATCTCTTTGAATCACTCATCATCTTAGCTTTAGGGATCCACAATCCTAGTCTTAGGGATCCACCAAGCCTCATCTTTCGAGATCCACAATCCTAGTCCTAGGGATCTCTGAAACCCATCTTCCACCAATCTGACTCTCTGAAATCCTGTTGCATTAGCTTTATAATCCCCTCATCCATCTCCCTATCCTGGATTCCTTTTTATAGTGCTCTGCTCCTTCATCCTCCACCTTCCCTAAAGTCTTAAGCTTGCTTCCTCTTCTGCATCTGATTCTCCTTTATCATTCTCCCATAGTGAGAGTTTGAGCTAATTCAGCCCCTTCTCTTTGCCAATCTGAGTTTCCTTGTTCATTCGAGATTATTATACTTTTCAAGAAGCCATCGAGCCTCGCTTTTTCTCCCCGTCGCCTTCTTGAGGGGGCAACTCGCAGTCCATTCTCTCCTCTTCTGCTCTAGCCTTGGGCATCTTATTTTCTTATCTTTGATGCCATGCCACTTGCGGCATCACATCAAAGAGGGGCAAAATGTAGACACCTAAAAACCTTTAGAAAATAAAGTATTTTTATTTTCTGAAAAAGTCCTGATGACATCATCATTTATTAATTAATTATTTATTTAATTAATTAATTAATTTTTATGCCATTAAATCCTTTTATCTTAATTAAAAATATTTAATTAAGGAATCCCTCCCAAAAATGTTTAAATCTTATTTAAACATTATTTCCTTATTTATTAATTATTTAATTAATAAATTGACCAAAAATCCTAAAATAAATAAAAAATTTATTTTTTTCCCAAAAGTTGGCCAATTTTCTTATGACCAATAACCTCTTCCAAAATCTTCTAATCCTTCTTTAATTTTGATTAAAGGCTAATCCCATCATTTCCTACCCCTAATCCCAACTCAAAATATTTAATTAAGATTAAATATTAATCCTCATGTTTATTAAAAAAGTTTTAATAAATATCTCCTCAACCCAAACCCTTGAAATAAATAAAACTTTATTTATTTCCTAAAAATCTAATTTATCCTCATCCTAAGAAGTTCTAGACTCTTCTAGAAAGTCTTCATCCTCATCCTAGGAAATTCTAGACTATTCTAGAAAGTCTTTATCCTCATCCAAAGTCTAGACTCTTCTAGAAGATGTCTTTAAACCTAATCCTAATCCCCTCCTAACCTTGTCACATTCCCTAAACATGGGTTAAAACTTACTAACCCAAGCCAAAGTTAACAAATATCTCCTCCTTCACCCACCCTCATTAAATGCCATCCACTTGCCTATCCCTAAGCTAATCCTAAACCATCCTAATCCATCCTCTAATCATTTTCACAAGCCTAAGCAAGCTTAAAACCTTCCTAATCAAGTCCAAGTCGAATTTGCTCTCATCACCCTCAAAATATCTCAACCATAAAACTTTATGAAGTCCACTAGGTCATAAATGACTCTTACAAGCCCTTTTATTGCTCTTACAAGTCATTATGAGGGTCTTTATGAAGATTTTATCTCTTGAGCCTCCTTTGTTGACTCATCCTTGCCCTTTCCTCCATCCTCTCACCATGTGACATGTGTCACTCCTTGATTGGTTGTAAGGAAGCACAATCCATGTGCTCTCCTCTCATGCAATTTGAGCCCTCCATAAGCTTTTTTCCATCCTTGCATCTTAGCCCTCAATCCCTCAAGCCTCTTGCCTATAAATTGGATCCTTCCCCTTTGCAAAATAACACAATCCATGAAGTAAAGTTATAATGCTATTTTGAGAGCCAAATCCATACTAAAGCCATCTATCCACACCAAAAATCCACAATCATCCATTGAAGCCCTTTTTGAAGCATAAAGCTTGAGCATACATCCTATCTATTTAGACAAAGCTACTCAACAAGAGAACTTCTTATTGAGAGAGCCCATTAATGGCTAATATTCTCAATTAAGAGCTCATCTTAGTCTATCTTGAAGTTTATGAATTTTGTTTAGTTTGTATAAGCTTTATTTAAATTTGGTTTCTATTAGCATACTAACATTGCTCATATACATTTTGGCACGCCCGGTGGGACCCCGCATGGGTCATCTTCATTAGCTTTTTTAGTCAAGTTTTGTATGTCATTTGCTGATTTTGGCTAATTTTTCTTGTTTTGTGATTGGTAGGATTGTATAAATTGGTTTTCTAGGTCCACATGAGCATGAAGAAGACAAAGGAACTCATAGTCTATCTCATAGTATTTGCAGATTTGTCAAGCTTATAGGTGGACAAAGCACTTGGAATTCTTCTTCCTCTTCTTGTCTATATTCTTCTTATTCCATCTACTTCTTCTTCTTCTTCTTGTGGGAGATCTTGGCCATTTTTTTTTAAGGAAGAAAAATCATACACACTTCTTTTTAGTGCTTAAAATGAACCCCCAAATCATACTTAAATCCATTGAAAAATTAAAAATTTGCAAAAAAGAAAAAATATTTTAACAAGTGAAACTAAACCAATCTAATCATTTGCATCCTTGCAACATCAAGGTTTTAGATACATTCATGCAAAATTAGGAACACTTCATTTTTGGGAATTTAAAAAGAACTTCAAGTTTCCATTTCAAAAGGTTCAAAATCAACACTAAGTGCACACTAAAGTTCTTTTAAAAAATCTCATGAAAACTAAGAGTCCTAAATGGTTGCCAAAAATTATCCTAAGAGCTTTGTTATTTGTTCCAAGCAAATGTCTTATTGCAAAATCTTGAATGTTTCTTAGGATTTTCATGCATCAAAACAATCTAGGAATATCATTTTTGGGCTTAAAATATGCAAACTAGAACACAAAATCTTGAATGAAAACCAAAGTCCAAAGAGTCATTTTCACTTTTGAGTCCAAAACAATCTTGAATGATCTAAGGTTAAAACAAAGCACTTCAAAGTTCTTAAAACAACACACAAAATCTCAATCTTGAATGCTCAAAAGAAAACACTTGAATGTTTAACCACTTTTCTTTGAATGCATGTTGCTAAAATCACTCTTGAATGCCATGGATTAAAATCAAATTTTCCTTGAATGCATGGTTAAAACAACAAATCCAATCTTGAATTCTAAGGATCAATTAACTATTGCAATATCAAACACTTCATTTGGAGCTTCTAAAAATTGAACAAAACAAATCTCTTTTCCACATGGAATCTAGGTAAAGTTTGATTTTTGGACATTTAAGAAACCTTGTTAAGTTAAAATACAAATTTGCAAAAATCAATTTGAGTAGTTCCTTGGACTCACCTCTTTTCTAATCACCCATCAAATATTAACCATTGGTTGCAATCTCAGTGCCATTTATGGGGATGGGTCTACTTGAAAAAGGTGTTAAATGTTCCACAATCTAACTCACTCACTTGGTCTTTGAATTTTTGCTTTAACTTTATCAAAATTCTTAAATGATCAAAACTCTAGATTAAATCGATCACACTTCAAGTTTGGGCACTAAAATTGAACAACAACTGACGTGGAGAGCCTCCAGGCGCGCGCTTGAAATCGAATCTCACACACTTTTGTTTTGGGCTTAAAACAAACTCACACTCAATCTTGAATGCCTTAAAGAAAATTAATCGATACTTGACGTGGAGGGCCTCTGGGCGCGCGAGTTTGCTTTTGTTGACCCTAACTCTTCTTATTGTTTGCATTCTTCGATCGATTTACTTTTTTTGGCACTTCAAGTTGGAATAAACATTGTATCTTAAACATGAGTGCTTGCAAAGTCTAGATCAGAAAACTTAAGCGTCAGTTAGTAAAAGAACAAGCGTGTTTTTTAGCCCAAGGTTATCCAAGTCTTCTCTCCCCTTGTCCTAAATGCAACTTAGCATTTATAGGATGTGACTCGACAGTTACTAAAACTTGTTGTTGATTTATAAATTGATTTATAGAATCGTCTTCAATAGGAATTCCTTCATAAAAGTATACAAATGATTTGTATTCTTTCAGTTCTTTCATGGGTTCAGCCTCATGTACCTCTGTAAATTCATCAATGTTCACATTTGCACTTTCCACAATTTTTTTAGTGTTAGTATTTAAACACTTATAAGCTTTACTTCTTTTGGAGTAGCCAAGGAATATACCTTCTTCACTTTTTGCATCAAACTTTCCATTCCTAACATCTTTAACAATGTAACACTTACTTCCAAATTCCTTAAAGTATTTTACAATGTGTGGATATCCATACCATAGTTTAAAAGGTGTTGAATGAGTATCTTTCTTGATTTACACATGGTTTAGGATATAGTAGTACTTACAACTTCTCTCTAGTATTTCAGAGCAACATTCTTCTCCATCATAAGTGTTCTGGCACAGTCCATTATAGACCTATTTCTCCTTTTAGCAATTTCATTTTATGGAGGGGTCCTAGGGGTAGATGTCTATCTTTTGATTCCTCTGTCATTATAGAACATCTCAAACTCATTGGATGTAAATTCTCCTCCTTTATCTGATCTCAAGAATTACAAACTTTTACCTATTTCTTTCTCAACTCTTGCCAAGTACCACTTAAACATTTGAAAAGCATAAAATTTTTGTTTCAAAAAATATAATTGTCATCATCCTAGAATAATCATCAATGAATAGAATTATTTACATATCTCCCCTGTAGCTTTGCACTTCAATTGGTCTACACAAGTCAGTAGGAACAATCTCTAGTATTTCTTTAGAAGTATAAGCTTTACTCTTAAAGCTTGACTTTGTCATTTTGCCTAGCTGACACTATTTGCACATTACATTATCAAGCTTCTTCAACTTAGAAAAACCTCTAACTTTCTTCATGTTACTGATACTAACCAAGTTATCAAAATTAACATGACATAATCTCTTGTGCCAAAGCCATACATCATCAAATTTTACAACAAGACAAGTAGCATCATGTATATCAAGATAGAATAGATTACTTCTAGTCTGATCACCATTTCTAATTAGTTTCCCATTTGTGTCATATATTTTAGTAGTCTTGTTTCCAAATTCAACCTTACATCCCAAATTATTCAATTGTGACACACTCAACAAGTTATAGTTTAATCCTTCAACATAGTAAGCATTGTCACATGAAATCTTGTATGTGAGTTTGATAGAACGTTTTCCTTTTATCAAAAATGGTGCATCATTACCAAACCTTACAATATTTCCATCATAACAATTCAAGGCAATGAACTTACTTTTGTCACCAATCATGTGATGTGAGCATCCACTGTTAATGATCCATCTATCATTTTCATTCACACAAGCCACAAATGCAATCACCTCATCTTCATAATATTTTTCCTTCATTGTAACATACAGCACTTCATCATCATGTTCATTAGAATCATCCCTATTTTCTTCTTCAATAATATAGCGTGACTTCTTTCCTTTTTCTCTGTAATCTTTGTTGTCGTCTTCTCTTCTATTCTTGTACTTATTTCCATCTCTATAATTCTTCTTCTATGTACATCTTGCAGCAATATGACCAACCTCATTGAAATTGAAACAAATGATGGTTAACTTACCTTTGAACTTGCCTTTACCTCGGTGAAATCTTCTTGCTAGTAGTGCTTCTAATTTTTCAACATCTTCCTCATTTGTATCACTATCACTAGATACATATTTTATCTTTCTCTTCTTCTTCTTCTTCTTCTTCTGCTTCACCTCATCAGAGTCCTTCAATAAAAACTTGACTTTAAATGTAGATTCAAGACTCTCAGGTTTGTAATTATCAAAGTTAGATAGCTCAAAAGTAGTGAGTCTACCTACCAGACCTTCAAGGGTTAGATCATTTTCTGGAATACATCTCAACTCTTGAATTACAGAAACTCCAATAGCATAAATAGGTAGTAATGTTCTCAAGACTTTACTTAACATAGTATTATCACCTATATGACCAGTAGGTCCTCTTATTTCACTAACAATTTCTTTTATTCAAGCAACATATTGAACAATATTCTCACCTTCTTCCATTCTGATATCATCAAACTTACCTTTGAAGCTCTCAAATTTGGCTCTTTGTACATCTTTTTCTCCTCCATAGATAGTGTGTAGGGCATCCCACATTTTCTTTATAGTGTCATAGCCTTTGATACCATCAAATTCAGCATAGCGTAGGGCTAAGGCAATCTCCAACATTTCCTGATTGTGTTCTTCCTTTTTCTTCATATCTTCATCAGTTAAGGCTCCAACTAGATCAACATGTTCCATTGTAATGGTATATTGTGCATGATCTCAAGTCATCCAAGATGTAGTTTCATCAAACTTTTCCATGCAGGAAAGTTATCTCTATTGAGCTTGTGTACTTCTCTTTTAGACATCTCAATCTTTGTACTTCTAGTACCTTGAAACTAGTCCTCTTAAGTAGATGACTCTAATACAAATTATTGGAATACTTTAGTGTAACTAGAGGGGTGGATTAGTTATCCAAGGTGCAGATGTATAAAAAAAACTTTTCACAACTTAGTGAACCCATAAAACATTCATACCCATGCATGCATCTATTAGGTAATTACTAAAACTTGAATGTTACTATCAAATCAACTTGCAGAAATGTAAAGCATGAAACACAATAGATTCATCAACACACTTGACATAATCATTTATGTGGAAACCCAATTTGAAAAAAACAACTAGTAATATGCTACTCCTTTTCACTCTTCTAAAGTGATGCCCTATGAAAGGCCAGCCCTCTTAAAGGTTACTATACACACTGTTAAATGTGACCTAGTTCAAGGATTTCAATCACCTTGTTAGAAGTGAGCCTTGTTAGACGACTTTAAGCCATTCACTTGGAATGCCACTTGATTAAAGGATTTACAAATGACTGTTAGATCAACCTTAATCCAAAGGATTTACCCTAAACTCATATAATTGTTAGAGAGTAATAGTAGAGCTTTGATCTTATACAACTTAAAACTTCTCTTGCAGATTACAAATGTATTTTTAGTCCTCAATTCTACTTGGCCTTCATACTTTGGAGCTCTGATAGCTTGTTCACCCTTCAAGAATTCATCTCCTTAAGCCTTCTTGCTTAACATTCCATTGCAGACTATTCTCTTCTTGGATTACTTGATGAAGCAAAACCCTTAACTCCTTCTCCTCCTTAGGTTCTCGCACATGACAACATTGCTTCTTGACCAAACATTCCTATAAATAGGAAATTAGGATATTTTCCCACTTATTTTCCACTATCCACTTTAGGGTTTTGGATGGGTTAGGTAGGATACAATGTATCTACCCCATATCTTGTCTTTTCTAGAAACTTCTCCTAGAATCCATTTGAATTTACATACATCAAATGTTGTGCCACTTGCTAATCAACCTAATCTTCCTCTTGGTTCATAAGTTTCAAGAAAATAAACTTGTCAGCTTAGATTCGACAAATCTTTGATCTTTAAAATAATGCAGTAGCTCAGCATTATCAATCTTTTAATACTTGGCACATATTGTGTTGCTCAGCATCAACTATAAAATCACTTAAAATCAACTAAAGTTTATTGATGCTCAGTATCAACTAAAGTTTATTGATGCTCAGTATCAACTAAACTTTACTCAACATCAACTGTCTTGCTTGGTATCCACTAGAATTTTCTTTCACTTGGCTCCAACTGACTTTCTACTCAACTTGCATTGACTTTTCTTAGCACCTACTATCCACTCAGTCAAGGTTGGCAAACAAACTTTGTGTAACTTGTTCTTCTAAACTTTCTAAGTGTAGCCAGCATTTGTTAACCTTAAGTACATCATCAATAGATCATGTCATCACTGTCTTTATATCCTTGTACTTCATTACATAATCATAACTCAACCTTTCCCCTAGGTTCTATTGTTACCTCTTATTGATCAAATCCTCTTCATCAATCAACTAAGTCATAGTACTCAAATCTTATAAGTAGTTGTCTTGCCAACAAATAGAAGGTTTGACATTGGTGACAAAACAATGATTGAAACACATAGTCTTCTTCAACAATCTCCCTCTTTCAATAATCTCTCTTAACAATGATATTTTCAATCATACCTCAACAAAGCGAAGAGGAAGCATAATTATAGAGAGAAAGAAAATGGATGATAATGAGACCTAAATCTTCATCAAGAGTTTCAGAGAGTAAGACACATAAACAAGAAACAAGAAAGGTAGCACCAAGCATATCTAGAACAACTAGTGGATTATATGCTAAGAATAGAATGTTGACTCGGTACATGATAACATCATTTTCCTCATCTTCATCATCTTCATCTTCCTCAGGTGTTGAATATGAAGGAGAATTTTATGAGGATGTGGGACTAGCTGAGGGAAAGGAAAAATTGGATCCACTCAAAGATGAAAAGAAAGAAACTATTAAAGACATCAATCTACAAGAGATCACTAGAAACGTCATTATATAATTGGCCTCTAATGTTTAATATGATCCTGGTACTTATCTCATCAACCATCTCTCCACATTGGTTGATAAGGAGGTGTAGAAGCATTGGTCGAAAAGAAGATTGAGGCCAAGAGAATGAATAGTTTGAAAGAACAAGTGGGAAAGAATTAGACCATCGTACATGAAAAAATACAAAATATAAAAGAAACCTTAAAGGCCTCAACCATGGTTATGAAGAAGACATCAAATCCACATACACTATCTCTAGATCTGGAACAAAAACTTCAGCAAGCTCAATAGGAGTTACAAAATCTAAAAGATACTTACAATGTAGTCACTAACTTTGTAATTGACTATTTGTCCAAAACTCAAGGAACATTATACTCATACATGAGATCAAGGATGAGTAGGAGAAAAGAACCATTAGGCTTATGGAAGTATAATGCTAACTATCCTTGATGACAAGCATCATCCACATGCAAGTTGCAAAAGGAAAGTAGTCATCAACCAACTCCTAGGAAAGACCATGAATGCATTAGAAAAACTCTTGGGAGACATGAAGGTGAGATCATTTCTCTTAAAAAATTTTAAACATCATGGGACACCCATCTTGCCACCATATAGGGTCAATATCAAGATGTATTCAGCAACTTATAGTCACCCTACACCCACCTCTCTCATTGATGACAAAAAGGGGAAGAATGAAATACAAAGGATGAGATACAAAAGATGGAGAACAGAAAGAGAGAAACAAAGAAGAAGAAAAATAAACAGAAAATGGAAAACCAAAGGGAGACATATCAAAGGGGGAGAATACATCACAAGGAAGGTGAAGGAAACAAACAAGGGAGAACAAGAATACATCAACTATAGAACAAAATAATACATAAATGGATAAGCACTATTAGGGGGAGCTTCTAACAAATGTCATCTATTGACATCATCTACCAATACAGGAAAAGGTATGATAACACACTTTGCAAAGAGTGGGCCTATTGGTAAAATAATATTTTTCCATCAATGTCAAAGGGGGAGATTATTAACCTCACATGCATCTTCAACAAAAATACTAAGAGAAGTGTGAAAAGTTGTCATTGATGGCCAAGAACATCTATTTGAAAAAATATGTGAGAACCAGTTAGAGTGTAATACCCCACTTGGAGATCCTTGGAACAAGGATAAATATAAGCCAATCTAATAAAAAACTTTAAAACAAATGTGGATGCACATGAAAACATCATACAAGGATCGCAATGCAACAGAAGACTAAACAAACATCCAAACACCAATGGATCTCCAAATGCCACTACTGGGAAAAAATGACAAACTATAGAAGCCACAAAATGCAATCAAATCTGAAACATCCTAAATTTGAAAGGTCAAACACTAGGGTTTGAGAGCTCTGTAAAAGGTATCCTAATCACCTCTCAAAACCTTTTGATCAAGTCAAAAAGTGCCTACTGGTTGCTCGAGTAGGTTTTCTCACAGACCTAGATGATATTTCCAAATAGACATGGGTGATACTTTACTAGTATCGTATGACATTTTTACAATGGTCATGTGATACTTTCAGGGTTTGGGCAATAAATTTTCTAAGGTTGTGTGATACTTTTCCAGTATCATATGATGTTTCTCCAATGGGCGTGTGATAATTTTCCAGTATTGTATGATATTTCTCGAATGGGTGTGCAATACTTTTTAGTATCATACGATAGAATTCCCTTAGGAATGCAATACTCTCCAATATTGTATGATATTTCTTCTTTGGGTGTGTGATACTTTACAATTATCGCCCAATGCCAGAACACTATTGCCCAAGAAAGTAAGAAATATGCTTATGAATGAATAAAATGGAAGAGATGGTGTTAGGACCTCCACATTAGGGAGTATTGGATCCACTAATTGAAGCTTAGACACTCAAATACAAGAGAAGCATGACAGAACCACAATAAACCATCTAAGCCATAGTGGTATAAGATAACTTATAGAAAGCAACATTGCAATGTATGAAAACAACTAAACTCTTGCACGATTACTCCCAACCCTAATAGCATCATGAGATGCGTAACATCCCAAACTATCAACTAGATAGTCAGAGTTGTCTTATGAGGATGTCACTACTACAATGTAATAACATCATAAGAACAAGAACATCTAATCATGCTAAACCAATAAGCAATAGATTTTTGTAATAAGTAAATCACATCATCTAACCATATGCTAACATCAAAATAAATGAATGTTTCAAGTAAAATAACATCATTTAAACATAATATCCAAGAATTCCAATTAAAGCATAAATCAGAAGAGAAACATACTCCAGAAACCCGAAGTACTAAGCAAAATCAAGAACTAGTTGCATTGGGATAATAGACCATCTATGTACACCAATCCCTATCAGTGGAATAAGTAGCTACACCTCCAAACCACATGAAATCCATAGGTCCACTCCCACATTTATGATGATGGAGATAATGATCCAACCAAAAAAAATATAAAGAAAATGTTCATGGCTAACACTCACACCAAACAGTAAAGAGGACTACAACCAAGATCATGAGACAATGCAAGTACAATAGGTCTTGGTCAAGCACTCAATGGGTCAACTATGTGGGGACTCACTGGAGACTAAATCACTTGGCATTGGATATCCCAAGCTAGTATCATGTGGTATCAACTCCCCAATGGAAGGTGCACACACTATGTCCTCAGGTCACCTCTAGGTGCTCACAATGAAGTGTCCTCAGGTGAACTCTGGGTTCTCACAAACATTTTATTATCTTAAATTTATTACCCAATTAAATCATTTAGTTATCACTTAATTAACCCTTCTTTACACCAACCTAGTAAATAGTCACCAAGGTTGTGGTACAAGCGCCTCCATGATGCTATCCTACCCTACCCATACTCATCTAATGATGAGTTCTCATATGCATGTATACTCCCAACCCAACCCTAAATGAACATAACTCCACTAAAATACAACTGAGAGTTTGGACCTTGCAAGTCACCTGATAAATGTATGTGGATGTGCTCATGTGTGGGTGCACCACTATTATGAAGATCATAACACAAGGGTTGGATGATAACACAAGCAAAATAACACTGGACGAAATACAAGCTTGGGAGAACATATGCAACATGCATCTCAATGCAACATAAAAGTGCAATAGTGGTCTTACTAACATTCTATGGATAATCCAAGTCCATGACCAACATCATGCCAAGAAAACCTGAGAAAATTAGGTAGCACACAAGTCGAGGTAAAACTACCAAAACTAAGAAACTTCGATATTAAAACCCATTTGATCTTATGGCACAAAAGCCATGAAAATTCAATAAAATTCAATTTCATACACTGCATGCAAAAATTTCTAGAATAATGGTGCAAAACCCCAAACCCTCATCTTGAAAATCAAGAAAATGTTCATACTCATCGAACTAGGTAGAGCTAACAATCAAAAATGGAGAGGAACACTATTTATCAGCTTCCTAACATACAACTACTAGAAATGGAACTAAAAAAAGAGCTGAAACATAAAAATAGGAGAGCCCTACATGACAACCAAAAGGGAAAAAATAGGAATCGGCACAATAAAATAAATAGCCCACAGAAGCTATTGAAAGTTCATGGCAAAATAAGGTCTCCCCAAGCTAGATCCAACAAGACTAGTCTCACAAAAATCCCATACCCATAGATCCTATAATGAATAGAAATACAATCTTCCAGAAGAGGATTTTGGACAAAGCTCTCAATTTTCTAATTTCCAAAACTGAGAAGTGAGGAATAACTTTCCTCTTAGGATACTTATTCACTTTTCAAGTGAATAATTTATTAGGGTAAATAATCAAGTAACCTAGTTAAATCCCAAATCAACCCAAATGAAAATGGGCTATTCCAAGTAATTGGAATTCATCTATGGAAAATTTGTCAAAAATTAAAATTAATTAAAATCAAACCCAAAAACAGTTAAACCAAAATCACAGGATTTCTTAATAACTTTTGCAACAATGCAAACATCTAAATGCATAGACAGGCTCATAGATCTAATCACATAATTTAAATGAGTTTGGATTTATTAAATTATCAGAAGGTTTAGTTTAAACAATAAGATATGATATGTCAACCATACAGGGACAACATTGGTAAACTATGAACAATTAAATCACTAACTCCATTTATCAGTGGTAGGGATATAAATCTTGCATACTAAAACACATGATCAAGTGCAATTTCATATAATAACATAGCCACACCAATAAATGCATTAAATAACTTAATTTAACCATTTATTTAATTATACTAAATTAATCCATTTACATCACTCACATTCGCATATAACATAACAAAGTGAGAATGAACTAAATAACCATAACATCAAATCCAACATACAACATAATAAGAGGAATCTCCAAATACCAAATAACCAGATATCATCATAAAACATACTATCATCTCAAAATGGCATCATCATGCAAATATGATCAATTGAATAGCATACTAATCTAACATCCATGATACTGGAAATCAAAGTATAATATCTGAACTCAGGTCATCTCAAATGTAAAGATAACATGAGTAACAAGTATCTCTTAGATCAAAATATAACAAGGTATAGACTGGAAACACAAGACGAACTACATCCTCCCCCACTAGGCATGAGTTTACTTCTAGAAGCCTACAAAAAGATAGGGTTACAAATCTCTCAACCGTGTAGCATCTTCCCAAGTAGCAGAAGTCTCATAACTTGAGTCCCACTAGACCCTTACCTGCTCTATGTCCCAACCTCTCAAAGTCAGTCTCTAATTCTAAAGGATACAAATGGGCTCGAAAGAAAGTTTCTCATCCTCCACCTATAAAGCATCACAATCAAGAACATGGGTCACATTGAGAATATATTGTCTCAAAACAAAAACATGAAAAACATCATGGATGCGTGATAGACTAAGTGACAACTCTAGTTGATAAGTAATAGGACCGATCCTCTCGAGGATTTCAAATGATCTAAAAAAATGTGGTGCCAACTTAGAGCCTTTCCCATAATAGATGGGGCTCTTCATCAAATGCACTCTGAAAGATACCCTGTCACCAATAGAAAAGTGATGATCCAACCTATGGGCATCTGCATACTTCCTCTGCCTATCCTAAGCAATAACTAAAAGATCTCTAATACAACCAAACTGCTACTCCATATCCTAAAGCATCTCTAGACCCATAAGTACTTGGTCCTCCAAACAATCCCAACTCAAAGGGGTACATCATGGTCTACCACAGAAGGCCTGAAAAGGTGACATGCCAAGAGAACTATGATACCCATCATTATACACAAACTCAACAAGGTGTAAATAATCCTCCCACTTCACCTACATGTCCATCACATACATGTGAAGCATATCTTCTAGAACCTAGTTCACTCTCTTTGCTTGACCATTGGTCTCTCAATGATAAGTTGAACTAAAATTGATTTGCATGCCCAATGCATGCTAGAGTGACATCTTTAGTGCTAAAGTAAACATTGGAACTCTATATGAAATAATCAAATGAGGGATCCCATGCAATTGAACAATATCTTCAAAGAAAACATGCGCTATAGAAGAAGTTGTGTAGGATGTCCTCATGGGTGAAAAATGTGCTACCTTGGAGAACTTTGTTGGATAAAATTGTCTAATTGTGTGTTGCTTTTGATGCTACAAAAATGTCATATCAAATATCAGTCTATACTTACCAAGATCACTTGGTTAGCAAGATAGTTTCTCTTGTCTACTAAGCATTCCTGGAGATTACTCTATGAAGACAATGTCTATCAAGCTAACTCAGGTATTGAAGGAGATTACAGTAGAAAGCAGTGTTAATCGAGCTCTCATGGTTAATGAAGGAAATTTGGTTAGAGTTAGTGTTCATTGAGTTTACTTGGTTACCAAAGGAATTTTGCAAGTTTGTAGTGTCAACCAAGCATTTTTTGGTCAACATAGGAAATCATTTTAGGATCAGTGTTTACTGAGCAAGGTCAGCCAATGAAGGATTTTGTTGATTTGAAGTTTAATTATTTTAAGTATTGTTCCCAGCCAACTGAGGTGATGATTATTGGTCATTGCAAGTTTTGAATAAGTTGACTTGATAATCTATATGGTATATATGAAAGGTCAAGTTGAGTTTCTAAAGTATGAGCGAGTATGCAAGTGTATTGATTGATGAAGAAGGAAAGTGTGAGCAAACTTGAAGGATGGTCAGATATCCTTAAGGAGTAGCAAAGTTATATTCGATAAGGAAGGATCTAGCATTATGTAGAACAAAGATCTATAATTAGCAAATTCAAATGCATATCATTCAGGTCATTTCATTGTTACTTTCTTACCATTGTAGCAGTGATTCCAAAATCTCTTAACAGTTTAACAGCTAGTTGTAAATCCTCTAACAAGGTGATAGTTCTATTGAATTTTTCTAAAGACCTCTTGCAATGCCACTCCTAATAGGGTGATTAAATCCTCTAACAAGGTCACACCTAACAATGTGTTTTGTAACCTTTAACCAAGTTGGCTCCTGACAGGGCTCACTTTAGAAGAGTGAAAATCAGTAGCTAGTTACTTGGTGGTTTTTCCCATATTGGATTTCCATGTTAAATCTAGTGTCTCATGTGTTCATTTTTTATGCTTGTAATTTAATCACTATGAATGTTTAAGATTTTTTAAAGTATAACATACATTACATTTACCAAGTTACAGCATATTTCTGTATGTTTACTGAATGATAGTAGTAAGTAGTTTTGTTGACATCTAAGGGATCTATGGGAATGTTTTTGTGCTAGCTGATTCACCCCCCGCCTCCCCCCCTCCCTCAATTACTCCATCTATATTTCCAACAACTGTTATCATAGCATTTGGTGCTTGTAGGAAAGGTTTCAAAGACCTAAGCTAAAGATCAAGATGTTTTACAAGAGAGAAATTCTAAAGCTTAATAGAGAAAACTTTTCAACATGGAAGGGACTGATGAGACTTCATCTGGCTTCCATTAGTGATTCAAGGTGCAAATATCTTGATGAAGAATACATAACTCTTAGTGGTACACTATCTGTTGGAGATATTACTAAGAAAAAGAACCATAACACCATGATGATAGATATTGCATCTACTCTTAGCTATGAGGAATTTGATGATATCAAGGACTACAAAACTACTTTTGAAATGTGGAAAAAACTTAAGGACATCTATGGTGGTGATGAAAATGTGAGGAGAGCCAAAGCAAAAAGCCTTAGAGGACAGTTTAATCACATGAGAATGAGAGAATAAGAAAATGTTGCCAAATATGTGGAAAGAATCAAAGCCAGTGTCAATGCAGTCAAAGAATCTGGAGGAGAAATCAAGGAAGAAACTATTGTAAGTAGATTTCTCAGAACATTGCTTCCTATCTATGCAATTAGAGTATCTTCTATTCAAGATAGAAGATGTGAGACAAATCATAAGATAACTTTGGATACCTTAGTGGGAAGATTGACAACATTTGAACTAGATAATTATGACAATTACGTTCCAGCTTCCAAGAATATTGAATATGCATTTGAGGCCAAGCTTTCACTTAAGGAGAAAGGCAAGAAAATAAAGGACATTCAGTCAGAAAGTGAAGAAGAATCAGAAGAAAATTCTGATAGTGACCTAGAAGTTGTTGAAGGTCTACTTGCAAGGAAATATTCTAGAGGTAGAGGAAAATACAAAAGTAAAGTTCCCTTAATCTATTTTTCATGTGAAGAGGTTGGTCATATTGTTGCTAGGTGCCCAAATAAAGATAAGGATGAAAAGAAGAGTCACAAGTACAATGGCAAGAAGGATTTTAGAAATCACAAATCATTCAAGGAAAAAGGTAAGAAGACTTGTTTTATGGCTAAAGATTCTAATAATAGTGAAGATGAAATAGTTTACATTGTTGTAAAAGATGAATCTGATGATGAAGAAGATAAGATGGCACGTATCTCTCATGTGAGAAAAAATGATACATGGATCATAGATAGTGGATGTTCACATCATATGACTAGTGACAAAACAAAGTTTGAACATTTTGAAGACTATGATGGTGGTAGTGTAAGGTTTGGAAATAATGAACCTTGTTGCATAAAAGGGAGAGGCTAAATCTCACTTACCAAAGAACTTGTATGTGACAATGCCTATTGGGTTGAAGGACTAAAACATAATCTATAGAGTGTGGCATAGCTAATAAACATTGGATTCAAGGTGAAATTCATGCATGGCAAGGCAAGACTGCTAGATGACAAAGGAAAATTGATTGGATCAAGCAAACAAACAAAAGTTAACTTGTTTCATCTTGATCTTGGTGATTGCTCATGTTTTATTGCTCAAGTTGAAGAAATTTGGTTATGGCACAGAAGGTTATGTCACATAAATTTTGATAATATGATGAAAATAAGAAAATTCAAAAAAGTGAGAGGCATTCCTAGTTTGAAGAAACCAAATGTTGGTTTATGCAGGAATTGTCAAATTGGCAAAATGGGAAAGACTAGTTTTAAAAGAAAAAATTATCAATCTAAAGATATCTTGGAAATTGTGCATACTAATTTGTGTGGACCTATTGGAATAAAAATCTATACTGGAGAAAAATTCTTTATTCTTTTTGCTGATGACTATTCAAGAATGATGACTATTATGTATCTTAGAGAAAATTTAGAAGCATTTGAGAAATTCAAATGATATTTGGCAAGAGTAGAGAAAGAAACAAGGAAAAGACTGAAATGCTTAAGATCAGATAGAGGTAGTGAATTCATCTCCAATGAATTCAATAAATTTTGCATTGAAAGAGGAAGCAAAAGACAGGTATCAGCTCCTGGAACTCCCAAGCAAAATGGAATCACTAAAATGAGAAATAGATCCATCATGGATTATGCAAAAACTTTGATGATTGAAAAGAACATTGCTATCAGATACTGGAAGGAAGCTATCAGCACTATAGTTCATACCTTAAACCAAGTACAGTTGAAGAAGGACTCATTTAAAACTCCCTATGAGCTATGGTATGGCTATAAACCCAATGTAAGTTACCTGAAAGTATTTGGAAGTAAATGTTATATCTTGAAGGAATCTAGAAAAGACAAATTTGATGTGAAAGGTGATGAAGGTATATTCTTAGGATATTCTTGCAAGAGTAAGGCATATAGATGTTTGAATATGTCTACTCATAAAATCATAGAAAGTGCACATGTGAGAATTGATGAGTTTGCAAAAAGGACTGAAGAAGAAAGCAAAAAAGAACTAGAAGACTACAAGAGATTTGTTTACATTGAACCTGATACATTGCCAAACACATCTGTCAATAAGGAGACTTCAACTCTTGAGTCTTCCTCAATCATTGAGTTGCAAGAAGTTCAAACTAAGTCATAGTCTGAAGCTACTAAGCCAATGCCTACCGAGTCTGAAGGACCCAAGCCACAGATAGAACAACCAGAGCCAGAAGTTGAAATTCAAAATGAAGAAAGTGGAATTCAATCAAAAGGAAAAGAAACTATATTGGCCAAATATGTCAAGAGGCATCATGCACCAGACCAGATTATTGGAGATAAATCAGAAGGTAATATGACAAGAAGTAAGCTAAAAGGTACATGTTTACTTGCTGATTTTGAACCTAGAAATTTTAAAGATGCATTGGAAAATGAAAATTGGATTGAGGCTATAAATGAAGAAATTGAGCCAATAGAGAAGAACAAAACCTGGACTCTTGTACCTAGGCCTAAAGATAAAAATGTGATTGGAACAAAATGGGTATTCAGGAATAAGTTGAATGAAGATGGTAAGGTATCAAGAAACAAAGCTAGATTGGTATGTAAAGGCTACTCTCAAGAAGAAGGAATTGATTATGGTGAGACTTTTGCTCTTGTTGCAAGATTAGAAGGTGTCAAGACCTTACTTCCATATGCAACACATAAAGGATTTAAGGTATATCAGATGGATGTTAAATCTGCATTTCTCAATGGTATTCTTGATGAAGAAGTCTACATTGAACAACTAAAAGGTTTTGTTGATCCAGACAGAAGGGACATGGTCTACAAATTACACAAAGCATTGTATGGTCTAAAACAAGCTCCTAGAGCATGGTATGAGAGGTTGCACAACTACCTTACATAGATTGGTTTCCAAAGAACTAATGATAATAGTAGTTTGTACATCAAGGAAGGGCCAGATAACAAGATAGTATTGACAAAAATATTTGTGGATGATACTTTATTTATAGGGAATGATGATCTATGCAAAGAATTTTTAGAGAAAATGAACAAAGAGTTTGAAATGTCTATGTTTAGTGAGATTAAATTCTTTGTTGGCTTGTAGATACAGCAGAGCAAGAATGGTATCTATATTACTCAATCTAAGTATATCAAGGAGATACTCAAGAAGTTTGGAATGGAAGATTGTAAACCAATTGGAAACCCCATGTGTACTAGATTAAAGCTTACCAAAGATGATAATTCAAAAGAGGTAGATCAGACCTTATATAGATCAATGATTGGAAAGTTACAGTATGTGGTTCATACAAGAGCTAACATTGCTCTTGCAGTTGGTATAGTAGCAAGATTCTTAGCTAAACTTAGAGAAAATCATATGATGGCAATCAAAAGAATCTTGACATATTTGAAATGTACTAAAGACTATGGTCTATGGTATAAACTTGGAGGAAATCTAGACCTAAAAGTGTTTACTAATGCTGATTGGGTTGGAAATCTTGATGACAAAAAAAATACAAGTGGTGGAGCATTTTTTCTCGAAAAAAGATTGGTATCTTTGACAAGTAAAAACAAAAATTGCACATCCCAATCTACAACAGAGATAAAATATGTTGCAGCAGTAGTGAATTATTCTAATATTGTTTGGTTTAAACAGTTGTTGGAAGGTATGAAGGTTGAGATCAAAGAACCAGTTGTAATGTTTTGTGATAATACAAGTGCAATTAACATATCTAAAAATCTAGTGATGCATTCCAAAACCAAGCATATTTCTATAAAATATCATTTTGTCAGAGAATTAGTGCAAGACAAAGAGATTAGATTGGAATATGTCCATACAAAAGAATAGATTGTAGACATATTTACCAAGCCATTACCTAAGGATGCATTCTTGTATCTAAGAGGTAAGCTAAGGGGTCATTCCCCTATTTGAAGCTCACTAAGTAAAGCCTTAGTGATGCATCAATAGGAACCAAGTTAAAGATCAATCAGTTGATGCTACATAATCAAGAGAACATTGCATATGAATCACTAGTCAAGGTACATTGATACTCATTTGGTATGTGTTGTCTTTGGCATGTGTTGTCAAAGAGAGAGATTAATATCATATCTTTTTGAAATTTGTATGAGGGAGAGTTTACTATCTTTCTAAAATTTGTTTGGAGAAGAAGCTACATAATTCCTTCACAAAGGGGCATTATTGAATTAGAGAAGTTTGTGGTATAAAATCTAAGAGGGAGAAACTTTCTATCAGAGAAAATCTTGTTTTCAAATTTCATTGTGCTATGACTTGTTTTGTTGCCATCAATGCCAAAGATGGATATTGTTGGATACAAATGTCTAATTGTGTGTTGTCTTTGATGTTACATAAATGTTATATTAGCTATCAGTCTATGCTTACTAAGCTCACTTGGTCAGCAAGATAGTTTCTCTTGTCTACCAAGCATTTCTAGAGATTAATCTATGATGACAGTGTCTACTAAGCTAACTCGAGCATCGAAGGAGATTCCAGTAGAAAGTAGTGTTAACCAAGCTCTCATGGTTAATGAAGGAAAGTTGGTTAGAGTTAGTGTTTACTAAGTTCACTCGGATGTCAAAGGATTTTTGCAAGTTTGCAGTGTTAACCAAGCATCGGTTGGTCAACACAGGAAATCATTCCAAGATCAGTGTTTACCGAGTAGGGTCGGCCAATGAAAGATTTTGTTGATTTGAAGTTTAATTATTTTAAGTATTGTTTCTAGCCAATTAAGGTGATGATTATTGGTCATTGTAAGTTGTAAATGAGTCAACTTGATAATCTAGATGGTATATATGAAAGGTCAAGTTGAGTTTCTAAAGTATGAGAGAGTATGCAAGTGTATTGATTGATTAGGAAGGAAAGTGTGACCGAACTTGAAGGATGGTCAGATATCCTTGAGGAGTAGCAAAGTTATATTTGACCAAGAAGGATTGAGCATGAAGCAGAATAAAGATTTGTAACTAGAAAATTTAGATGCATATCATTCAGGTCATTTCATTGTTTCTTTCTTACCATTGTAGCAATGATTCCAAAATCTCTTAACAGAGTTGGTTTAATAGCAAGTTGTAAATCCTCTAACAAGGTGACAATTCTATTGAATTATTCTAAAGACCTCTTGCAAGGCCACTCCTAATAGGGTGATTAAATCCTCTAACAAGGTCACACCTAACAATGTGTTTTGTAACCTTTAACTAGGTTGGCTCCTAATAGGGCTCATTTCAAAAGAGTGAAAATCAGTAGCTAGTTACTTGGTGGTTTTTCCCATATTGGGTTTCCCCATTAAATCTAGTGTCTCATATGTTCATTCTTTTATGCTTGCAAGTTAATCACTATGAATGTTTAAGATCTATTAAAGTATAACATACACTACATTTATCGAGTTACAACATTTTTCTATATGTTTATCGAGTGATAGTAGGAAGTAGTTTTGTTGACATCTAAGGGATCTGTGGGAATGTTTTTGTGCTAATTGATTCACACCCCCCCCCCCTAGTTACTCCATCTACATTTCCAACAAACTTAACCACTATCACCATGATACAATCATGTCTTCATTATGACATGGCAAAATTGTGATGAAATCAATAGATATGGTATCCCATTCCCACTCTAGAATGGTATGCAGCTGTAAAAGACCCATCAGATGTTGATGCTTTGCCTACACTCTCTGGCACCAAATACATTGAGCAACAAAATTAGCAACATTGTGCCTCATCCCTGTCTAATAGAAAAACTATTTAAGATCGGCATGCATCTTCTTGATGTTGAGATGTATGGAATATGATGCACGATGTGCTTCCAACAAAACCAAGGTACAAAGACCATCAAATAGTGGTACATAGATATGCCCCAAGTATCAGAGTAGTCTATTGGACTCAAGCAAATAACCTTAAAATATCCCCTCAAGGGTACGTCTAGACTTGATCTCTACCCTCACCTCCTAATACCATGTGTCACTAGGCAAGGTCTCTAAGATATGGACTCACAAATCCACTCCTAATGACAAGAATGATATCTCATGTCACCACCTACTCAAGGCATCCATGATGACATTCTCTTTCCCTTTAATGTAGTAAAAATCAAAATTATACTCGCACAAGAACTCCTTCCAGTAACACTATCATGCATTCAAGTTTGGCCAAGTAGAAATATACTACAAGCTCCTATGATTGCTATGCAACTGAAACCTATGTCCCAAAATGAAATGCCTCCAACAAAAAGGAGTATACACTACGATTGCAAGTTCTAAATCATGAGTGGGGTAGTTGAGCTCATGGTCCTTGAGTTTTCTAGACTCATACATAATTACATGACCATCTTGCATCAACACCACACCCACACCATCCAATGAAGCATCAGTGCAAACTATAAAATTTCCTACAATATTAGGCACTACAAGGACTAGTGCACTGGTCAAACACTTCTTAAGAGAAATGAATGTTACCTCACACTAGTTTGACCAGACATACTTCTTCCCTTTCTACTAAAGAGAAGTGATGGGATGAGCTACTCATGAAAAAACCTTCATGAAGTGATGGTAATAGCCTACCAATCCCATGAAACTATGAACCTCAGAAACATTAGTAGGTACTAGTCAATCCATGATAGCTCATATTTTGTCTAGATCCACCACACTACCATCATCAATGATGATATGCCCCAAATACTTCACCTCTGATTGGAAGAGTCCACATTTACCCAAGTTGTCATATAGCTGATGATCTCACAAGCACTACATCACTTGGTGTAAATGGACCACGTGTTCCTCTATACTCTTAGAATAGATCAATAATTCATCCAAGAAAACAATGACACATCAATCAAGGTACATGAGAAATACTTCATGCATCAAATTCACAAACACTGATGGCACATAGTTAACCCAAATGGTATAATTGTGAACTCATAATACCCATATCATGTACAAAAGGTTATCCAATAAATTTCAACCTCTTAAATATGAAGTTTATGGTATCCCAACTTAAGATAAATCTTTGAGAACACTCGCACTCCCTTCATCTAATCAAACAAGTCATCTATCCTCGACAAAGTATATGATTCTTCACCATCACCTTATTCAACTATCGGTAATCAATGCATAAACACAAAGATCCATCTTTTTTCTTCATGAAGATGACTGGTGCACCCCACGGGGATACACTAGGATGAATATGGCCCTTGGCCAATAATTCCTTCAACTGTAATCTAAGCTCACTCAAATCTTGAGTAGTCATGTGATAAGGAGCTCATCATATTGGTTCCACTCCTGGTATGAGATTGATCCAGAAATCAATGTCACGTTGTAGTGGCATGCTTGGTATCTCATTAAGAAACATGTTTGCATACTTACAAAGGAGTGGATGATCATCAAGTGTCACCATATAGTTCTCAGCCTTCTCAAGATCATTGACAAAGACAACAAACATCTAATATCCCTTCCAAACACTCTTCTTCAGCTAATTACCTAAGATCATTCAAAGTGAGACTGGTCTTTAGACCTCTAAAAGCTCCACCTGCCCACCTATGTCATCAACACATTGTACTGACTTATGGTGATAATCTATATTCGCCTGATGGGAAGCTAACTATTCCATTTCCAACACAATGTCATATGATTCCTACGATAGGATACAAAGATCCACTGTGGCGGTGAAGGTACCCAAGTTCAAGCTATAACCACTGACCAAGGAGTCTATATCGACTTTCAATCCTATGGCTAACTCAACTTGCCATCTATCAACCTAATGTGTTGTCACTAGCCCACATCATTGAACAAGAGATGATGAAATAAAAGAATTTGAAACACCTAAGTCAAATAATATTGAAGATCAAATACCATGTAACGTACCTATAGCCTCACCTACAATACCTTGGTGCTCATCTTGATGGTTATCAACTGCTACAAATACTCAATGAGCTCTACCTACATCTCCCATAGTAGGCTCTGATATGGCTACACCTCTACTAGGTCCTAAAGATTTCTAAATAGGACACTTCACTAATTTATGGCCAAGTTGGCCACAAGAATAACATTCTCCTACAAATTTGTATCTAGATCCATGTGTTAGTTTGTGGTGACTGATCAGGAAAGTACTATACATAGTTCATAAATTCTTAGGGGCTCGAGCCATTGCCCCAAAAAAAAAAAATTGGTACTATTCGTAGATTCACCATTCATAGATTTTCCACTAAAGTAATGCCTAATTTATGGCCAACATGTAGTAACCCTAAAGCAGTTTAATACTTGTATAAAAGAGCTTAGGGTTAGGGTTGTTTCATAATGGTGATGCGAAATACGTTCTTGCGGCAGTATTGAGTTGTAAGGGATTACAGATTGTAATCAGGTTGTAATCATTAGATCGTAATAATATCAGACTTCTTGTTTGGTGGTGGACGTAGCTCAAGGATTGGGTGAACCACATTAAATCTTGGTGCCTTTTGTTCTTTTCTATGTGATCTATTATTTTCTATTATTGGTTATATTTGCATGTAATTGTTATTTATGTTTGTGGTTTAATCCTAACAAGTGTTATCAGAGCGAGGTTTTTTTTTCAGTTATCCTCTCTAGAAAAGTCTCATAGCTAAGTGGGAGTCTCATGGTTGAGTGGGAGTGATGCCAAATGAGGACAAGCTGAGGCTTGATAGGTTTAACAAGCAGAAATTTCAATTATGGAAGATGCAAATGGAAGACTATCTTTATCAAAAGGATTTATGGAAGTTGTTGGAAGGCCAAGAAAAGAATCAAAGATCTATCTCAAATGATGAATGGGATCTTTTAGACAGAAAGGCACTTAGAAGCATTCAATTATGCTTGGCACCATTAGTGGCATTTAATATTACAAAAGTGAAGATGATAGAAGAATTGATGCAAACCCTAGCAAAACTATATGAAAAGCCCTCTGCTTCAAACAAGGTATTTATCATGAAGCATTTATTTAATATGAAAATGGTAGAAGGTGGATCTATTACAGGTCATTTAAATGAGTTTAATACTATTACTAGTCAGTTATCTTCTGTAGGTGTCAATTTTGATAAAGAAATTAGGGCTCTCTTGATTTTGTGCTATTTGCCTGAAAGATAGAATGGTTTGGTAATGGCTATGAGTAACTTTGTTCCAGGATCTAGTACCCTAAAATATGATGATGTGATTGGTGTTGTTTTGAGTGAAGAAACTTGTAGGAAAATCTTAGGTGGATCTACGTTAGGAAGTGCTTTGAATGCACAAAGTAGGGGTAGAATGATTGAGAGAGGAAGTAACTCTGGAAACTATGGGAAATCAAGAGGAAAATCAAAGGGGAGGAGGTCTCAATCGAGAGGACCCAGTGACTGTTGGTACTATGGGAAACCAGGTCATAAAAAGAAAGATTGCTGGAATCGAAAGAAAAATGAAGGAGATAAACTAGATGGAGACAAGGAGGAAAATGTGGTAAGTAACAAATATGAAGAGGATGCTTTGCTTCTATCTTTAGAAAGTGTTGATGATTCATGGGTTTTAGATTCTGGTGCTTCATTTCATGCTACACCTCATAGAGGTTATTTCATTGATTATGTCCAAGGGGATTTTGGACTTGTTTATTTGGGGGATAATGAACCCTGTTAGATTGTTGGAAAGGGAAAAATTAAGATTAAGTTACAGAATGGGAATCATTGGCTACTACATGAGGTAAGACATGTTCCAAGGCTGAGTAGGAATTTAATTTTAGCAGGGCAACTTAGTAATGAGGGTTGTGTAGTTACTTTTAACGATAAAAATTGGAAGGTTTCAAAAGGTTCCCTTGTAGTAGCAAAAGGTGTGAAACTAGGCACGTTATATCTTTGTACAGGTCATATTGTTCCTTCTACTTTAATTGTTTCAGAGAAAAATGAATATTCAGAAACAATTACTACAGTTGAGCAGGGAGAACAAATAGCTACTGTAAATTCTAATAGAGCGTTGTGGCACAATAGACTTGGGCACATGAGTGAGAAAGGTATGTAAGTACTTCATTCAAAGAAAGTTTTACCAGGTCTAAAATGTGTTAATATGGATTTCTATGAAAGTTGTGTGTATGGAAAACAAAAGAGAGTAAGTTTTGTAAAGATTGGGAAGGAAAACAAAAAAGGAAAAATTAGAGCTTGTGCATGCCGATGTATGGGGACCAGCTCAAGTATCTTCCCTTGGTGGCTCTCACTATTATGTTACATTTATTGATGACACAATTAGAAAAGTATGGGTGTATTTCCTTAGACAAAAATCTGATGTATTTCAAACTTTTAAGAAATGGAAATGCTTGGTTGAAAATGAGACTGATAAGAAATTAAAATGTCTCAGATCTGATAATGGTGGTGAGTATTGTAGTCATGAATTTGAAGACTATTGCTCCACTAATGGTATTCATAGACAGAAAATTGTTCCAAATACTCCACAAGAAAATGGAGTGGCTGAACTTATGAATAGGACTATAATGGAATGTGTAAGCAACATGAGGTTGCATGATGGGTTGCCCTTACACATGTGGGCAGAGGCTGTCAATACTACTATATATTTGATTAATAGAGGTCCCTCTACTCCTTTGGGTTGTGGTATTCTAGAGGAAGCATGGACTGGTAAGAAGGTGAGTTATTCTTTTCTCAAAACTTTTGATTGCGAAGCATTTTCTTGCATAGATTTTAAAAATAGAACCAAGCTGGAAGCTAAGCCAAAAAAATGTGTATTTGTTGGATATGGCATTAATGAATTTGGTTATAGGCTTTGGGATTTTGAAAATCATAAAATTGTAAGAAGCAGGGATGTCATATTCAATGAGAAAGTGTTGTACAAAGATCTATTGTAGCAACATGAGAATAAAGAAGATGATTATGTAGTGCTAGATGATACTCCAAAACCTGATGTTCCAGCCATTCCTCATGATGTGCAACAACCACAACAAAAAATACCACACACAATGATGAATGTTAGATGATCAACAAGGAAAATCAGACCTCCACAAAGATGTTCTCCCTCTTTGTATTCTATTTTATTTTCTGATGCTAGTGAACCTAAAAGTTATGATGAAGTTGTGTAGGTGGATACTAAGATTCAATGGGAGTGTGCAATGAAAGCTGAAATGGACTCTTTGTTGAAGAATAAGACATGGGATTTGTGTAAGTTGCCTATAGGTAAAAAAGCTTTACAAAATAAGTGGGTTTACAGGTTAAAAGAAGAGGATGGAGGTAAGAAAATATTTAAAGCCAGGTTAGTTGTAAAAGGATTTGCACAGAAAAAGGGAATTGATTTTGATGAGATATTTTCTCCTGTTGTTAAGATGACTTCTATCCATACTATTTTAAGTCTTGTGGCTACTAAAGATTTTCATTTAGAGTAGCTTGATGTTAAAACATCCTTCCTTCATGGTAATCTGGATGAAGGGATATATATGGCTTAGCCACAGGGATTTGTGGTCAAAGGTAAGAAGAACTTAGTGTGCAAACTGAAGAAAAGTTTATATGGCTTGAAGCAAGCACCTCAAAAATGGTATCTGAAATTCGATAGTTTTATGCATGAGCATGGTTACAGTAGGTTTCATTCAGATCATTATGTTTATTTTAAGAGGTTGGATGATGACAACTACATTATTTTATGTTTATATGTTGGTGATATGCTTGTAGCTGTATCTAACATGGATCACATTAAGGGGCTAAAACGCCAATTAGCACATGTATTTTCTATGAAGGATTTGGGGGTAGCAAAAAAAATCATTGGTATGAGGATTCATAGAGATAGGAAGAAAAAAAATTGATGCTATCTCAGGCTGATTATGTGGAGGTGGTGTTGCAACGTTTCTCTATGGAGAATGCTAAAGTTATCAACACACCTTTACCTGGTCATTTGAAATTGACTAAGGAGATATGTCCTAAGACACAAGAAGAGGAGGATAAGATGTCCAAGGTACCTTATAATTTAGCTATAGGAAGCTTGATGTATGCTATGGTATGTACCAGGCCAAATATTGCACATGCAGTGGGAGTTGTTAGCAGGTATATGAGTCATCTAGGAATTGAGCATTGGAATGCAGTCAAATGGATTCTCAGATATTTGAGAGGAACATCCAATAAGTGTTTACACTTTGGGGGCTCTACTGCTAATTTACAAGGCTATGTTGAATCAGATTTGGCAAGGGATATTGATACCAAGCGGAGTACTACAGGTTATGTCTTTACTGTTGGTGGGGCAGCCGTGAGCTAGGTTTCTAGGTTATAGAAGGTTGATGCTTTATCCACTATAGAGGCAGAGTATGTAGCTGCTACAGAGGCAGCCAAGGAGATGATATGGCTTTAGTTCTTCTTGGAAGAATTGGGACATCCTCAGAAGGATAATTATTTGTTCATAGATAGTCACAGTGCCATTCATCTTGCAAAGAATTCAACTTTGCATTCAAAGACCAAACACATACTATTGCGGTACCATTTCATTCAGTCAGTTTTCGAGGATGGATAGTTAAAGATGGAGAAGATACATACAAATGGTAATCCAATAGATATGTTGACAAAGGTAGTAACAAGGGAGAAGCTGAACTCCTCTTCAACTTTGGTTGGTCTTCTAGACTGAACATGAATAAAAGAACAGTAGAGTCTAGGGTGGTTTGATCCAGTGGGAGCCTCATGGAGTAGCGAAATTACTATAGGATCAGTCTCCAAGTGGGAGATTTTTTTTTAGTGTGGAGCCTGATCAGTCCCCAAGTGGGAGATTGTTAGTTTGTGGTGGCTAATTAGGAAAGTACTGTACATACTTCATAAATTCTTTAGGGCTCCGGGCATTGCCCTGAAAAAAATAATTTAGTACTATTTGTAGATTTTCCATTTGTAGATTCACCATTAAAGTAATGGCTAATTTATGGCCGACATGTAGTAACCCTAAAGTGATTTAATAATTGTATAAAAGGGCTTAGGGTTAGGGTTGTTTTATAGTGATGATGTGAAATAGGTTCTTATGGTGGTATTGAGCTGTAAGGGATTACAAATTATAATCAAGTTGAAATCATTAGATTGTAATAATATCAAACTTGTTGTTTGGTGGACGTAGCCCAAGGATTAGGTGAACCATGTTAAATCTTGGTGCCTTGTGTTCTTTTTGTGTGATCTATTATTTTCTATTATTGGTTATATTTGCATGTAATTGTTATTTCTGTCTGTCGTTTAATCCTAACACCACGTCCACCTTGGTTAGCACTAGAAAATGGTGCACTTCCCCTACTAGAGTTATGCTGACTACTTTGAGGGGGGTGATTCTGCTGAGACTTCTGGCCATGACTCTTTTCATCTCCTTTCTTCCCTGAGGTACCTGAATTCTATCCACCCTTAGACCAATTTCTTTTTTTTATTTCTACGATGATATCCACCTAAGAGGATGCTAACTAGGTTTGTCCCTTTCCAAAGGATTGAGTAAATTGAGCATCCTACAATGAAGTTTGTGCACTATGGTTCTGAGAACCTAATTTACCACTGAACCCCTCACCCAAATTACTCTTTACAATTCATGCCTTCTCTACAACAAGGATAAGAATCCTAGGTTGGTGCATCTGAACCTCTCCAATAAGGGAGTCCTTCAAACCTCAGATAAAATGTTGAGTAAGGAGTATCTCATCATGATTATAGCATGAGTACTGCCTAAGCTCAAAGCATCTAATCTTGTATTGGTCCACTAACGTGTTCCCTTGTCTAATCTCGTGAAAATCATTAGCATGAGCCTCTCTAAACTGAGGAGATAAAAATCTCTCTCTAAATCTCTCCTTGAAGATCTCCCAAGTGAGATCTATGATGCTAATCTAGAGCTTCTACCCCTCAATGTTCCACCAAATGGATGCATGGCCCCTCATCTGCATAACTATACAATAGGCCCTTGAATTGGTTGCATATGGGTACATGAAAAAGAAATGTTCCATATCCATTAACCAAGACTCTTCCCTGAGGCCACCTCCCTTGCCATCATAGAATGGCGGTTTGGATTGCTGAAGAGATTTCATAATTTCCAAACAAATGGATTCCTCACCATCATGGTCCCTATCACCCCAATGGTGCCTTCTTCCACCAGGTGGTGTATGAGAACATTCAAGCTCCTCCTATCTATGCTCAGACATGTGGGAATCTACCTGATGAGATCCCTCTTCCTGACCATGGTCGCATTAGTTTTCCACTACTAGAAGTCCCAACCAAGCTATAATCTCTTGAAGCAAGGGCATTAATGCCCCAATGCCACCATGATCATTTTTATCTTGATCTTCTCCACTAACCTTACATTCTTCCTCTTGGTGTTCTTCTTCATGGTTATTTCATCGGTTACTACCTTGACCACCAAGTCTACGTGTAGAAGGCATCATTATGAAAGTAACAAGATAAGTTTAGAATCATATGTCACAATCATAAGAGTCACAAGCATGAACCACAACAAGATATCAAAATAGCAACCATAAAATAACAATATATGCATTGAAAACAATAACATAGTGGAAGCATAACACAGAGATCACAATGTTGCAACATGGGTTGTGATACCAAATGTAATGCCCCACCCGAAGATCCCTAGAACAAGGATAAATATAAGCCAAGATAATAATAAAAAATTAAGACAAGTATGGATGCACATGACAACATCATATAAGGATCACAAAGATTACAATGGAAGACTAAACAAACATCCAAACACCAACAGATCTCCAAATGCCACTACTAAACAAAAATGATAAACTATGAAAGTCACAAAATGCATTTGAATCTAAAACATCCTAAATTCAAAAGGTCAAACACTAGGGTTCGAGAATTCTATAAAGGGTATCCCAATCACCTCACAAAACCTTTTTGTTAAGTTGAAAAGTTCCTATTGGTTGCTCGAGTAGGTTTTCTCATAGACCCAAGAAATATTTCCAAACAGCCATGGGTGATACTTTACCAGTATCATGCAAGATTTCTACAATGGTCATGTGATACTTTCAGGGTTTAGGTGATAAAGTTTCTAAGGTCATGTGACACTGTTCTATTATCGTGTGACATTTCTCCAATGGGTGTGTGATACTTTCCAGTATTGTATGATATAATTACCTTCAGCATACATTACTTTCCAGTATCGCACAATATTTCTTCTTTGGGCATGCGATAATTTACAAGTATCCCCCAATGTTCGAACATTTTTGCCCATGAAAGAAAGAAATATGCTAACAAATGAATAAAATGGAAGAGATAGAGTTAGGACCTCCACATGAGGGAGTAGTGGATCGACAGATTGAGGCTTAGACACTTGAACACAAGAGAAGCATGACAGACTCATAATTAACCATCTAAGCCATAGCAATATAAGATAACCTATAGAAAGAAACATCACAATGTATGAAAAAAAGTAAACTCTTGTGTAGTTGCTCCCAGCTATAATAACATCATGAGAGGTCTCAAAGGCCCTAGCCATCCCTCATAAGTAACATCCCAAATTGTCAATTGGATAGTTGGAGCTATCTTATGAGGGTGTCACTACTACAATGTAATAACATCATAAGAACAAGAACATCTAGTCATGCTAAGCCAATAAGCAATAGATGTTCCTAATAAGTAAATCACATCATCCAACCATATGCTAACATCATAATAAAGAAATGTGTCAAGTAAACTAACATCATTTAAACATGATATCCAAGCATTCTAATTAAAGCATAAATCACAAGAGAAACATACTCTAGAAACCTAAAGTACCAAAGTGAAATCAAGCACCAGTCACACTAGGATAATAGACGGTCTCTGTACACTAGTCCCCAATAGTGGTATAGGTAGCTATGCCTCCCAACCACATGAAACTCATAGGTCCACTCCCATCATGTTGATGGAGATAGTGATCCAACCACAAACACACATTAAGCAAATGTCCATGGCTAACACTCACACCAAATAGTAAAGAGGACTGCAACCAAGATCATGAGACAATGCAAGTACAATAGGTCCCAATTAGACACTCAATGGGTCAACTACGTAGGGACTCACTGGAGGGTAAATCACTTGGCATCGAATAACCCAAGCTAGTATCATGTGGCATCAACTCCCCAATAGAAGGTGCACGCACTATGTCCTCAGGTCAGCTTTTGGTGCTCATAATAAAGTGTCCTTGAGTGAGCTCCGACTGCTCACAAATATTTTATTATCTTAAATTTATTATCCAATTAAATTATTTAGTTATCACTTAATTAAGCCTTCTTCATGCCAACCTGGGAAATAGTCACCAAGGTTGTGGTAGAAGCCCCTCCATGATGTTACCCTACCATACCCATGCTCATCCAACTATGAATGTTTGTAGGAATGTGTATTCCCAAACCAACCCAAAATGAACATAACTCCATCGAAATACAACTAGGATTTTGGGCCTTGCAAGTCACTCAACAAATGCATGCACATGTGCTCATGTGTGGGTGCACCACCATCACAAAGATCATAACACAAGGGCTGGATGAGAACGCAAGCAAAGTAACACTCGACTAAATACAATCTCAGGAGAACATATGCGGAGTGCATCCCAATGCAACATAAAAGTGCAATAGTGGCCTAACTGATATTCGACTAATAATCCAAGTCCACAACCAACAACATGCCAAGAAAGCTTGAGAAAACTGGGTAACATGCAAATCAAGGTAAGTCCCCTAAAACTCAAAAACTTTGAAATTAAAACCCATTTGGTCTTAGGGCACAAAAGCTACAAAAATTCAATAAAATATAGGTTGAAACACCATATGCAAAAATGGCCAGCATAACAGTGTGAAACCCCAAACCCTCATCCTAAAAATTAGAAAAATGTTCATACCTATCCAATTGGGTAGAACTAACAATTAGAAATGGAGGGGAACACTAATTCTCATTCTCCTAACATACATCTACTAGAAACAGAAGTAGAAATAGAGTTGAAACATAAAAATGGGTAAGCCCTACTTGACAACCAATAGGGCAGAAATAGGAGTCAACATAATAAAATAAATAACCTGCAAAAAAATTTGTAAGTCAAGCCCAAACAAGGTCTACCCAAGCTGGATCCAACGAGACTGATCTTGCTAAGATCCTACTCTCGTAGCTCCTACAATGAACAAAAATTGAATCCTCTAGAAGAGGATTTTGGAAAAAGCACTTAATTTTCTAATTTCCAAAAGTGAGAAGTGAGGAATAATTTTTCTCTTAGGATATTCACTTTTTGAGCGAATAATTGATTAGGGTAAATAACCAAGTAACCTAGTTAAACCCCAATTGAACCCAAACGAAAATAGGCTATTCCAAGTAATTGGGATTCATATATGACAAAGTTGTCGAGAATTAAAATTAATTAAAATCAAACCGAAAAACCCTTAATCTAAAATCACAAAATTTCTTAATAACTTTTTTTGCAACAATGTGAACCTCTAAATACACAGGCATGCTCACAAGTCTAATCACATAATGCAAATGAGTAAAGATTTATTAAATAGCCACAAGGTTTAATTTAAACAATCAAATATGATACGTCGACCATACAGGGACGACATTGGTAAAATATGAATAGTTGAATCACTAACTCCATATGTCACTACCAGAGATATAAATCATGCACACTAAAACACGTGATCAAGTGCAATTGCATATAATAATATAACCAAAGTAATAAATGCATTAAATAACTTAATTTAACCATTTATTTAATTATACTAAATTAATCCATTTACATCACTCACGTTTGCATAAAACATAACAAAGCAAGAATGAAATAAATAACCATAACATCAAATCCAACATACAACATAATCAGAGGTATGTCCAAATATCGAATAACCAAATATCATCATAAAAAATACTATCATCTCAAAATGGCATCATCATGCAAATATGATCAACTAAATAGCATACTAATCTAACATCTATGATACTGGAAATCAAAGTATAACATCTAACCCTGAGGTCATCTCGAATGTAAAAATAACATGAGTAACAAGTATCTCTCAGATCAAAATATAACAAGGTACAGATTGCAAACACAAGAGGCACTACACATAGGAAGTAGCAAAAGAAAGAAGTCTAGAGTTACTGATCGAGAAACACACTAACATACACACTAGCACACCCACGTTGGCATAAGAAATTAGATATGGATTACAATTGATCCAAGTCATCAATGCGATGAGTCAACATTGATGTGACAGAAGATACAAAGATAAACGATGCACATAAACAAGGACAATGAGCCACCATTGGCTCATGAAGACATTGGCAATGCTAGTAGCCTAGATTGTAGGCATAGGCTTCATGTGTCCTCTATGAAAAGAGCAAGCATGGAATTCAAATTTGGAATTCAACAATGAGCAAGATAAGTCAAGTGTGGAAAAATGTGCCCAAACATTAATTGGGAGATACGTACAACAAGTATCAAAAAGAGTTGAATAAAAAAATGGCAAAAAAAATAGGGAGTGAAGAAAAAACAGATGGAAGTAAGTGCATCAGACAGAGAAGAGAATAGTAATGAACTATCATAGGCAACTATGAAAGAGATGAGAAAAAGAGCACTTGACAAGAGAGCAGGAAGATCAGTTTATCTCCAGAGGAAATAGAGCAGAGATCTACATGATAAATTAATACCACATCCAAGTCAAACACTTAGTATATTTTCTTACCATTGCATCTATTAGTAATCTTCTAACGGGGTAAACTCCATTACAAATATTTTTGTAAAATCCTCTAACAAGGTGTCTCTCAGAAGGAGACTTGTAAATCCTCTAACCAAGTAGCTTTAACAATGATTTCACAACCTTAATAGGTTGCAAACATTCCTAACAGATGTGCTTCCAAAAGAAGCATGTTGTAGCTCTTAATAGGGCACCCCTTTACATGCATTATAAGGGATAGTGGGCATATTAACCCACCCATAGTTTTCATCCTCACATCGAGGTTTCCACATAAAAAATATCTAAGTTAACTTGATGAATGTTTTTTTTGTGAATTAACTTGTTTTGGGCATAAAGTGGATTGTGTTAAGGATAGTAGGATGAATCAAAAGAATAACCTATTTTGTGAATGATGTTGATTCACCCACCCCTCGAACCCAGCCCCCTCCCCCCTCCCTGTATCAAGTGGGACCAACATATTTGCCTCTCCTTAGACACATGTATATATGTCTAACAAAAGAAATATATGAAGACACTAAAGTGAATAATTTTTCCATCCAAACATCAATAGAATTATCTACATAACCATTAATGTAACATACCTATTTATTACTACTAACATGTAATAATAACCAATTTTACCTTGAAATTTCATTCCAATCTAAATTAAATGACCATACTCTCAATCGTCATATCAATGTCTTATTTATGTATTGCATAACTCCATTCTTTAAGGGGTTTATGAAGTTGGACCATATATCTTTCACTATCATTCTCCTTGCACAATCTACCAAAACTTATAAAACAATACTCATTGCTAGTAACAATCCTCAAAACCTTATACCTAACTAATTTTCCATGAGATCCCAAGTTGCACTAGAAGTTTCCAATTGAAAATTCTTATAAAGTGCACACAAATACTATGCACATAATTGCACATTTGTCACTCAATTGACACTAATAGAAGTCTTAATAATGATTGAGGGCATACATACTCATAGCCAAAATGTTTGTTCTAGACACTAATTTCATGGCTTACATGATGCTCCTCCACGTGTATAGACACGTGGCCATTCTATTGATAAGCCTCGTGATATTGTACATTCAACCAAACAAACAATTGCAAATATCTTCTATTAGTTCTTGATATTTTCTCTACCTGTGAGATTTGTATTGATCAAGACAAACACACAAACACTTAATATGATGATGCTACTACGAGTTATTTATTTATTTATTGAACAAAGCTTGAAAATTACAATAAAAGAATAGCAATCCAGATAAAGGATTGTACAAAGAGAAAATGAAAAAGAAAACTGCAACCAAGACTTGCAACCAACTATAGAGCTACCCAAACATAGCATCAAAATTGAACACGTGACAATAAAGTGCTAAAGAAACACTTCAAGTTGAAAGCATGTCTACAATGGTCAAAACCTCATCTTTTTTCCATTAAAATTGCAATAATTCCACTATATCATATATTTTAATTAAGATTTCCCTCATTGCCCTTTCAAAATGTGATACATTCCACTCATTTTTTTAATTAATGTATACTATATTATAAATAACAATATATTACCATAAAAGTGCACTATCCATTGTGTATTTATTGGGTAGAGGTCAATAATTCGAGAGGGCTAGAAGGAAATCATCCGTATAAAGGCCATGATGAAGAGATGAGACGGCATCTCCGCATGATCGAATCCAATCATATGTCTTTAGCACGCGCCTGCGATAATGATTATTTGCCACCTCATCATTTTGTTCTATTTCACGTTCTATTTGCCGACTTCCAACACGATTTTGCTTTCTTTTTGGTGGGCATATTATCTTCTATACCATAATATAGATTTAAAATGACCAAAGGATCACCTCTAATATCATAGAAAAGCCTTGGGAGGATTTGATGATGGGCTTTCTTTTATCATAAGCTTTCTAAGTCTCATTTTATTTTATTTTTTGGGTGGATGGATGGACAACTCTCATTTTATATATATTTCTCTGACCTTAACAATATGATCTCTTAGGAAGGTTTGTGATGATTGATTAAATTTATGTAATTTTGATATAAAATGTTATTAAATCAAACGTGGTCCCTATTAAATTGAATGAATAATATTATTAAAATGGTATATCAATTGACTTCAAATTTTGCTATCTAAATTAACAAATCGTTTTATTAATTTGAAGAAATAACAATTTTGAAATTTTAAATATACTAAATTATTAACTTAATATTTCAAAATTTACTAGCACAATAGGTGTATTAATTATATGATTCAAAAATTACAAAGTGTATTGATGTAGATAATACAATCAACAATAATTCTTGTCTTATCAAGAGAGAGAATTTTATATTCATTATACCATAATTTTGGAATATGATTGGTATCATTTATCATATAATTTATGATGGAAAAAATATTGAGAGAATTGATAGCAAGTAGATTTCCATAATCTGCGAGATCAATTGCAAATCATTTTTGGATTTAGTTGTGTAAGCATTTTTGCATCAATGTTTTAGATCACACTTTGTGACACATCATCGTAATGAAAGAAAGAGAATAGAAGGAGACAACCATTTTCTCCTTATGTTCTCTTTCTTTTATCCTAATGATGGATCACAGAGTGTGATCTAAAACCATTGATGAAATATATTGATCTTTATATTCTCTTTCTTTCATCCTAATGATGGATCACAAAATGTGATATAAAACGTTGATGCAAAAACACTTACACAATCAAATCTAGAAACTATTTGCAATTAAGAGAGTTTATATATCAAAGTGATGGCCACATGACTCCATATTTTGAGATCCATGGTTTAGTTAACATTCTTCACATTTAGGCTATGATCTTACATTATGTAACAAGGCATTAGGTTAGTATTGACCTTGTCACCAAGTTTCATATATCCACGTGAGGACAATGTCACATGTCCATTATACCCTTGTTGAGTGGTAGTTCGTCACGGGTGGTCTTAAAGAATTAAGTGTCATTGGACTTCTATAACAAATTATATATAGAGGTCATTCCTAGGGAAGAATATGGGTGGTACTTATTTTTCTCTTATGTCAAATAGGGTAGAGGAAACATTTGTGAACAATTTGAGGAGTGGAAAGAAAACTAATTGACTTGTCCTTGGATAATAAGTCATTACAATGTACTAACCTTGATGAACAACCATAAAAATATATTATTGTTTAGGGAGGAAATGAAAGTGCTCAATGAGATGTATATCAAATAAGGCTTCTACTTTCTAAACATTCAAATACAAGAGAAAGAGGGGGTTCCAAACATAACTCTCAATACAACCCAAGTTAGATTAGCATAACCCATGTGGATGAGGGAATTTCAATTCTAAACCCAAATCATATTAAGGAAGTACACAAGCATGTTCTCTTTTGTGCAATGTTAATTGAATTAAAATATGTAATGTAAATATGAAATTGAAGTAATTGATTAATGAAAAGAGTAAGATAGATCTAGGTGCTAAATATATGCAATCAACCCAATTAAAATATGGAAATAGATCTATGTTGAAAGGTATTAATAAATGATAAAGTACTTACCTTGAAATGTGTAGGAGAATATACCTTTTCACTCCCAAAATCGTAGATCTAAAACTATGATTGAGTGTATCACTGTAAATCTATAATCACAATGGAAAACCCAAAAAACCTTGTTTTTCTCAGACCTTCAGGAACATGTCAACTTGGTGGTAAAGTATCCAAACACTTTACAGGAAGATGGACATGTTCTTAGGACACTGTAGCAAAGTTAACCCAACTTCTTGGGAAAGGTCTCAGTGAGTCATTTATGATCTATAATCACAATTTGGATATCCTGGTCCTGGACATGGGAAAAATTAGTTTTGTTTGTTGGAGAAAGGGCTTGTCTTTGTCAAGATCTAGATTGAGGAAACAACCTTATAATGAAATGTAATGTAAAGCATGAAATGAAGAGAGAAAATTGTAAATATTCACCTTGCTTGATGAAACCCTAGTCAATAAGGATTTTGCAATTCTTGTGTGTTATAGATGTTGAATTCATAATGAAGGATGCAAGAAATCTCCACATACGTAATGGATCTACTAAACCACATCATGCAAACATAGATATAAATGTGCATAAATGAAGAATAAGATGAATGCCACAATGTATATCTCCTCCCTTGATGGAAAACAAAACAATATATCTTGAAGAGGAAATGGTTACAAAGGATCCTTAAATCTTGAATGCTTGATGAATTCTTGAAATGCCTTAAGAAACCCACTTTCTTGAGTACTTGAAGTTTCTTCTTGATGTATTTTGATGTTCAAATTTTGTAAAGATTGGTTGCATAGGCTTCCTTTTATACTATTTTTTGGTCTAAAAATAAAGCAAACCGACAAGGTCACAAGATTTTGAAAATTAACTCCCTCAGAAAAAAAATGGCCCTAAGACCAAAAATGGCTTAGGAATAGGTCGACTCTAAGAGAATAGGTCAAATTTGAGGAAATATATCAACTTGGTTCAACCTATTCTAGAATAGGTCAACATAGGCCAACATAATCCATAGTTATCCCAAAGCTGGAGAGCTCCAAGGCATTGATAAAATTGGAAAGAGGAAACTAGGTGGGACAAAGAGTCAATTGAGCACAAACCCATCCATGGTCCATAAGGTCACTAAATAGTGGGAGATAAAAGGTCTTAAATGGTGGGTTCTTCCATTTGAAGACAATACCTTTATCCCCCATTATAGTGGGAGTATGAGCTACCTCATAATCGTGGCAGAGTAGATCAAAAGTAAGAGTTGATCTTATCATCACTAAGGAGAAAAAAAAACTACCAAGCCCTCAATAGATTTGAGTCTTTTTCAATTAAAAAATCATAACAAGGGAGATGTCATAGATGTGTGTGTGTGTGTGTGTGTGTGTGTGTTAGAGAGAGAGAGAGAGAGAGAGAGAGAGAGAGAGAGAGAGAGAGAGAGAGAGAGAGAGAGAGAGAGAGAGAGAATGTTTGTGCTCCTTATCGTAAGATAGGCAAAAGGGGTAGAATTGAATAGTCTAGAGGATTCATTTTCTTGATAGCCAATCCCACAAAATAAAAAGGAATGGGATCAAATAGTCTAGCAGGCTTGTATGTGTGATGGTCAATCCTACAAACTTTTCACCTTTTGATGGCCTTGCACACCCATGATTTATTAATCCTATGCCATGAAAATGGTTTGTGTATGTGCTAGGAGAGTTCAAATGGTGTGGCAACTATGTATGGCATACTAGTCGACCAATCCAAGACATGTAAAAGAGGAAGAGTAACTAGACTATACTATATATGTTTCACTTGAAATGAACAATAACATATGAAATAATGGGACCATGTATGCCCCACCCCCACCCCCCACCCCACCTCCCTTGCCCTTGCACTTGCCTTTTCCCAAGATGGAAAACTAATTGCTTATTTTAATATCTTAAGGAAGTGATGAGCAATTTCAATGTCAAGATAGTATCCACAAGAAACACCTAATCCAAGCCAAAGAGATCACAACTCCTATGAGGCCATAGAAGGGAATAATGCAATGTGATACCATGCAAGAAGTGAAAAAGGAAATCCTTGTGAAGGATGACACACTATTATAAGGCTCCAACGAAAGTGATCTATCTACCATGGAAACCCAATTGCAAATGATATAAGATTAGATTTCACATGATAAACAAAAAACACACAACTAAGGGAAAAGTGGATCCTTGAGAGAATGAGAAAGATGAATATGAATCCCACATCCCCCAAGTGTAGGAACAATGGAATATATGATCTATTATGCTACTCATAAAGTGGACCATGTATGATAGTGATCTCCCAAGACTAGGCTAAAAATGTTACATTGCATACAGCAACATAATAGGGAGTTAGATGTTATTTAAAGAAATTAGGATTGAAGTAGGTCTTATTGTAAGGAGACATGTGAATAACCTCATTATCCATGTGTTATTGAATCCTGTAATGTAAATCTTGACAACCATTAATAGAATGATCATGATAACAACAATACATGCAAAAATGAAAAAATTAATAAGTTGTTGATTATGTTTCTTTTACAATGAAAAGAGATGCATTAAGAGGGTTAGGACCGTAATATGAACTACTATGAATGATGTAGTGGAAAACATATTTAGAGAGATATAAAGATAATAAGGTAGAATCCACAATGATTAATGTCGATAAAATAAAGACTACTTAGATACCTTAATGTGGAGGTTATCACACACATGTTTCTAGTGGGTTAGACAATTGGCGATATGGGGTCATTCTCTAGAGAAGAGAACATAATATATATGGATGGGGATAATGATGATGATGATGATGATGACGATGACGATGACGGCAGTGATGATGATGACGACGATAATGATGATGATGATGAAAATGATCATGACTATGATGATGATTAAAGAGAGGATGAAAGAGAGGATGAGAGCTAGGAGACATGTCAAATGTAACACCTATGGAAGAGGACTATGGTACACTAGAGGAGGAGCTCAAAGAGAAAGTAGATGCTACCTCTCTATAGAGAATATTATTTAGAGCCTCCTTGTAGATGATTTCGCCAAGAGATGATGGACTTAAGAAGCATGGAGATTTTATGTAGTCTTTTTCCATAGACAAATCTCAAGGGAAATCACCATTATTTCTATCTACTTACATTCTAAACTATCAAGAGGGATATCCAAGCATGGATGGATATAATTTCTTATGTGAAAATCAAAATTGAATATACATGTATGTTTATAATTTTATTAATATTATACATGTTTCAGTTGGTGTCGAGGGATGGATATACTCTGTGAGTGATGTCTTGAAGGACATGATCACAATATTGAGGATATTTCCATCATCTTAGTATAGATATGAGGCATACAGAGATTCTAGATGGAAAAAGAATATATTCTCATTTTTGTAGTTAGGGATATAACTAGAGAGAGATGATAGAGTGATGCAGGAGTATCCTGGGTTGCCTTGTTATCCTGCTCATTTTGTTCATTCTACATGTGGATGCAGAGTTACTATAGCTCTACTAGATACCAAGTTACTTCAGCTCTAGTGGATGTCAAGTTACTATAGCTCTAGTGGATGTCGAGTTACTATAGCTCTAGTGCATGCCAAGTTACTATAGCTCTAATGGATGCCGAGTTACTATAGCAATCTAGTGTTGTACAAGTGTTCCTTCATGTGCCAAGTTACCCAGTGTATGCCAAGTGACTCTTCATGTGTTGAGTTACCCAATGTATGCCAAGTGACTCTTCATGTGTTGAGTTACCCAGTGTAAGCTGAGTGTTAGCATTTGGATGTGATTTCTATGAGCCGACTTGCGGGATTTATTTTGATCACAACATTTATGTTAAGATCTTTTCTTGGGATGCATCTAGACCGTTCTTGGGTTGGTCTTCCTCTTATGTAATGTTCTACAATAACCTATAAGCCATTTTGGCAAGTATGTATAGAGTGTTTAGGCTTAGAGTTAGGAAAATTTTTGGAGAAGAGGAATTCTAGGAGCAGAACTGAAACTGCAAATTTGCAATTGGATCTTTGAATGTGAATGTATTTGTAATTGATTGTAACCTAGAAGGCCTTATAGCTGGACATGTATGAAGATATTTTGATAAATCAATAAAAGTATTTCTCTATTCTTCCTCCTTTGGTTTTTGTTCCTCATGTTTGCTTCCATTGTGTTAACTCTTGCAAAGTGGCTTGGATAATTGGGTGAGCCTTTGGCCCTACTTATTCATCCCTTTGCCTTTGTTGGTTGGTATCAGAGCTTGAGGTTCATCCTTTTGGAGATTGGATCATGTAGAACCCTGATTTGGATTTGGTTGTAGGGTGGTAGATCTATAGATTTGACCTATAACTTGCAGAGGGTTACGATCTTGCAAGAACCTAATTTGTAAAGATGGTTCATGGTAGAGGAAATACTATTGATAATGTTATATTGGATAAGTTGAGACAAATTTCAGCCAGATTAGATGCTATGGAGACAACCTAGAGGAGAGGAGCACATCTTGATGATGTAAGTGATGATAAAGAAACAACACCAAATCATAATCCAGAACCTGAAGAAGATCAAGATGAGGAAAGATTGTTGCGAGTATTGTCTATGAAAAATTCAAAGCCTGGTGTAGAGGTTGTTCCTTATGATGGAAAATTGGATACCAATACTATGTTAGATTGGATCTCTGATATGGAAAAGTTCTTTGAGTATGGAAACACTCCTAATAATAGAAAGGTGAAGATTGCAGTCACTAGGTTGAAAGGTCATGCATCACTATGGTGGGAGCACTTGCAAACTGATAGACAAAGTAGAAGAAAGGAGAGGATCATAACATGGCCAAAGATGAGGAAAAAGGTAAAGAACAAATTCATCCCTACTGATTACCAAGTTATCTTGTTGAGAAAGATGCAAAATTTGAAACAAAAGGACATGACTATGAAATGATATGCTAAGGAATTCTATAGATTGGACATCAGATCTAGACATGTGGATGATGATGTTGAGAAAATTGCAAGGTACATTAATGGATTGAGATCTAGAATTCAAGATGAAATATGTTTTGTGAAGTTGGAAAGTGTAGAAGAAGCATATCAATATGCCTTGAAAGCTAAGGCGATCTTGACAAAGAAGCATGAACAATGACAAAAAGGTAGAGGTGGTAGATTCCAGAGAGGCAGAGGCAAATTTTATAGTGAAGGTGGCAGATTTGACAATTTTGTACAAGATAAAGGAAAATCTGAATGGAATAATCATGACAAATGCAAGACCGAACGGAAAAGTGGTAATTCTTATCAAGGAAGAGGTAATTATTATTCTAGAGGTGGATTTCATGGTAATTGTTTCAAATGTGGTAAAGAGGGACATAGATCTTTTGAATGTAGATCCTCTGAAAGTGGGCAAGGTAACATAAATTTTGTGATTCAAGGAGATGATGAGGGTTCACCAAGTGGACTTGAGGCTAGAGAAAATATGATGGTGAGAAGAACCTTATGTAATAAGGGAAGTGATGAGGAACTTGTTTTAAGGAGAACTCTTTTCAAGACCAGATGTAAGATGGCTAAAAATGCTACAAGGTGATCATTGATAGTTGAAGTTCTACAAATTTGGCATTAGAAGAGTTGGTTACAAAGTTGCAGTTGCAGAGGCTGAAACATCCCAAACCCTATCATCTTTCATGGATCAAAGATGAGCATAAAATATTGGTAAGTGAGCAATGCCTTGTGAAGTTCAAGATTGGACATTACGTTGATGAAGTTTTGTGTGATTTTATGCCTATGGATTGTTGTCATATTCTATTGGGTAGACCTTGGCAATATGATAGATATGTTGTATATGATGGAAAATTGAATCAATATACTCTTTGGGTAAATGGGAAGAAACAAACATTGTTTCCTTTGATTGAAATCCCAGATGAGGTTAGTTGCACTACAATAAAAGTTTGCATGGTTAATGGAAAACAATTTGAAAAGGAAATGAAAAAGAATCAAGTCTGCTTTGCCATAGTTCCTAGAGGACCGAGTGTTGGTAGTAATGACCAAATGATAGCAGATAGTGATAGCTAAGTACCAATAGAAATTACAAATTTTTTGAATGAGTACAAAGATATTGTTGCTAATGATATTCCTAATGGTTTACCTCCAGTAAGAAGTATAATTCATTGTATAGATCTAATTCCTAGAGCTAGTTTGCTAAACAAAGCACCATATAGATGGACACCTATAGAGAATGAAGAACTTAACAAACAAGTGCATGAGTTGTTGCAGAAAGGTTTGATTAGAGAAAGCTTGAGTCCATGTGTTGTACTTGTTGTATTAGCACCTAAAAGGAATGGAGAATGGAGAATGTGTACTGATTCTAGAGCTATTAACAAGATCACAGTGAAATATAGGTTTCCTATGCTGAGGATGGATGACATAATGGATTGTTTGATTGGAGCAAAGTATTTTACCAAAATTTATTTGAAGAGTGGTTATCATCAAATCAGAATTAGAGAAGGTGATGAATGGAAGACTACTTTCAAGACAAACAATGGTTTGTATGAATGGTTGGTTATGCCTTTTGGTTTGACCAATGCATCTAGTACTTTTATGAGGTTGATGAATGAAGTTCTAAAAAGATTCTTGGGTAAGTTTGTGATTTTTTATTTGGATGATATTTTGATATTCAGAAAGACTAAGGAAGAACATCTTGAGCATATTAGACAAGTATTATAGAGGTTGAAAGAGGAAAAGTTGCTAATTAATCTGAAAAAGTGTTCTTTCATGCAAGAGGAAATTGTGTATTTAGGATTTGTGATTTCAGCTGATGGTTTGAAGATGGATCTTGAGAAGGTTAAAGCAATTTTGGAATGGCCTACACTTGAGAATGTGGGTGAGGTAAGATCATTTCATGGTTTAGCTAGTTTTTACAGAAATTTTATAAAGAATTTCAGTGTTGTTTGTAATGCTATGACTGAAAAAATGAGGGGAGATAAAAGGAAATTCAAGTGGACAAATGGAGCTGATAACATTTTTGAGACTTTGAAACAAAAGGTTGTTGAATTACTTGTATTGGTTTTGCCTGATTTCAACAAAGTATTTCAAGTTGAATGTGATGCAAGTGGTAATGCAATAGGAGCTATATTAAGTCAAGAGGGTAAACTCATTGCTTTCTTTAGTGAAAAGTTGAATGATGCTAAAAGGAAATATTTTGTGTATGATCAAGAATTTTATGCTATTGTCCAAGCATTGAAGAAGTAGAGACATTATTTGATTCCTAAAGAGTTTGTACTATATACTAATCATAAAGCTTTACAACACTTGGGAAGTCAACATAAAGTGAATTAAAGACATATGACGTGGGTTGATTACTTCTAGAGTTTTACATTTGTGATCAAGCATAAGAGTGGAGTTACTAATGGAGTTGCTGATGCATTGAGTAGAAGACGTTCTTTGTTGACTGAAATGAAGGTTGAAGTTCTTCGTTTTGATGAAATGAAAGAGGTGTGGAGATAGTGTAGAGCACCAAATCTGGCATATCACATAAGTAAGTATGATGAGTATTTCATTCAAGAAGGTGTGTTGTTCAAAGGCATTCAATTGTGTATTCCTAGAAGTTCTATGATGTTGAATCTGATTAAGGAAAAGCATACTGGTGGATTAGCTAGACATTTTGAAATTGATAAGACATTGAGTTTGCTGAAAGAGAAGTATTATTGGCCACAAATGTATAAGGATGTTTAGAAATTTGTAAAGAGTTGTAGAGCTTGTCAAGTTGCAAAAGGGGTGAGTCAAAATACTGGTTTGTATACACCTATTATTGTTCCTAAGAAACCTTGGACTAACATCAGTCTAGATTTTGTCCTTGGATTGCCTAAGACAGTGAAGAGGTATGATTCTATATTTGTTGTAGTGGACAGATTTTCTAAGATGGTTCATTTCATACCATTTAAGAAGACATAAGATGTTGAGCATGTTGCTGAACTTTTCTTTAAAAAGATTGTGAAATTGCATGGATTACCAAGAAATATTATTTCTAACAGAGAGAGTAAGTTTGTTGGTTATTTTTGGAAGACTTTGTGGAAGAAGATGGGTACTAAGCTAAAGTTTAGTTCTACATTCCATCCACAGATAGATGGATGAACAAAGGTTGTGAATAGAAGCTTGGGTAATTTGCTAAGATGTTTATTTGGAAATAAGCCAAGTAATTGGGAGATGGTATTGGCACAAGCTGAATTTGCACATAATAATTCTACGAATAGGAGTATAGGGAAGACACCTTTTGAGATTGTTACTAGAATGCATCCTAGAGGTGTATTAGATTTGAGAGATGTTGCTAGTGAGGAAAAGAAAAGCATTATAGGAGAAGAATTTGTTGATTTTATGGAGTCTTTGCATAAAGAAGTGAAGTTGAGGTTGGAACAAAGTAATCAGAAGTATAAGGAGAATGTTGATCAGTCTAAAAGACACCATGATTTTCAAGTTGGTGATCAGGTGATGGTTCATATGAAGAAAGGAAGATTTCTAGTTGGAACATACAATAAGATGAAGATGAAGAAATTTGGACCTTGTAAGATCTTGAAGAAGTTTGACAGTGGTAATGCTTATGAAGTTGAGTTACCTAATGACATGGATATATCTCCTATATTCAATATTGCTAATTTGTATAAGTATCATGAGTCAGAAGATGAAGTTATTGTATTAGATGATTATCCTAAGAAGCAAATTGAAGAAGTTGAACAGATATTGGATCAGAGAGTTGGCAAGAGCACAAGAGGAAAAGATTACTATGAATATTTGGTGAAGTGGAAGAACAGACCTATTGAAGATGCTTCATGGATTTCTCAATTTAAGTTGGATTCAGCTCAAGTTGTGACATCTCAATGATTTAGGAGAATCATTTCTTTCAACCCCAATTGTCTAATGCAGGAGCATCTTGGTTTTCCTTTTTATCTTGCTCATTTTGTTCATTCTGCATGTGGATGTTGAGTTACTCTAGCTCTAGTGAATTTTGAGTTATTGTAGCTCTAGTGGATGCCAAGTTGCTATAGCTCTAGTGGATGCCGAGTTACTGTAGCTCTAATGGATGTTGAGTTACTGTAGCAATCTATTATTGACCAAGTGTTCCTTCATGTGCTGAGTTACCCAGTGTATGCAAAATGACTCTTCATGTGCCGAGTTACCTAGTGTATGCCAAGTTTCAGCATTTGGATGTGATTTCTACAAGCTGACTTGCAGGATTTATTTTGATTGTGACATTTATGTTAAGATCTTTTCTTGGGATGCATCCAGACTATTGTTGGGTTGGCCTTCCTCTTGTGTAATATTCTAGAATAACCTGTAAGCCATTTTGGCAATTATATATAGAATGTTTAGGCTTAGAGTTAGGCAAGTTTTTGGAGAAGGGGAATTCTGGGAGCAGAACTAAAAGTGCAAATTTGTAGTTGGATCTTTGAATGTGAATGTATTTGTAATTGGTCGTAACCTAGAAGGCTTTACAATTAGGCATGTATGAAGATATTTTGATGAATTAATAAAATTATTTCTCTCGTCTTCCTCCTTTTTTTGTTGTTCCTTGTTTTTGCTTTCTTGTGTTAACTCTTGCAAAGTGGCTTGGATAGTTGGGTGAGCCTTTGGCCCTAGTTATTCATCCCTTTGCCTACATCATAGAGAGTGACTCAAGTGGCATTTAGCAAGGACCAAGTGTGACTTGTAAGATTTATGAGGTAGACTATATGATCACTTAGAGTAGAGTTTTTCTAAGATCCATTCCCAATCTTCTACATATCATAGGCCATCCAACACACCACTACCACCTACCTCTCATCATGGTCTTGAGAATTCAAGGAGTCACCATCCTATGGAGGAGTGCCAATTTTATTTATAAATGATGTATGTTGAGGTATGTAGGAAGAATCTTGGATAGTGTCAAATATATACTAGAAACTTAAATTATGTGCATTGGTGTTTCCATGTTTCCATGTTTATGTCTACATCTAATATCTCTATGATTGATTTTGTGTAACCAATCTAGCATAAAGGTTAAAGTAATACACATGTGATGAAAACTGTGATAATATTAAGTGCTTATGTAAATAGATGAATGTGTAGTTTAGCTATACGAAATAACTAAACATAAATATATTCTTACATAATATTGATGAACAATGTGTAAGTATCGTTGAAGTAACATCCTAACCATAAATGATTGACATATCACACATACTATTCAAAACCAAAATGTATACATTTATGTCAAGAATAAATCATGGCATACAATAAAAATAATGCTCTAAATGTAAAGAAATTACAAGAAAATGAAAAGATTAAGATGAGAGAGAGAGAGAGATTTAGGCATGGTAACGATACAAATACATAGCATTTATATGATCCTTAAGTGGTATACCATCCATTGAGATAATTTATATGCACCCAAACCATAATATTTTGTGATGAAGTATGGAGCAAGCCAATTAGAACTAAACCTTCTTCTTTCTCTAAGTAGAGCATTGATGCTACACTGATTCTTAGAAAGAACCAAGTCTCCAACCAAGAAAGAATGTTCAATAACTTTGTTGTTGTATTTCTTCTTAATAGTGTTATATGGTATGCTTTGATAGGTTTATGGGTATTAATACATTTTTCATCTAATATTTCAATTTTTTGTAGATGTTGTTCTCTAAAAGTGTCATTTTCAATTATACCATTAAAGAAACTCCTAATGAGGTGATCTCTAACTCTAAGGGTGTAATGGAGTAATTACCATAGATGAATAGTTATAGTGGTATTTTCCTATTACAATGTAGACACTAGTTCTATAAGCCCATTAAACATTAGTTAACTATGTATGTCAATCCTTAGCATGTTTATTAATAGTCTTTCTAAGAAGTTTCTCAACAACCTTTATAGATGCTTCAAGTTGACCATTATATTGAGGATAGTAGGGAGTAGAAAATCATTGGTTAATGTAGTCTCTTCCAAAAAAATTTGTCACTTAATTTTAAAGGGAGTATAATCATCAATTTTTATCATTAATGGAATACCAAATCTAGCAATGATATTTTTAAGAATAAAATTATAAATGACATCAGTTGTAGGAAAGCAAAGAGAAATTTGTATGCCCATTTAGTGAAGTAATCTATAGCGGTGAGAATGTATGTATGTCCTTGAGAAGGGGGTTATATTTTTCCAATGAGATCCAAGTCCCATAGGTTGAAGGGTAATGAAGATACCTTAGAGTGGAGTTCTTGTGCCTGATCATGGATAATCCTATTATGATGTTCGCATTAAGGACATTTAGAAAAAAAGACAAATTAATCATGTTCCATAGTTTGTGATGTAGAAACATCCAACTATTTAGGGAAACCTTTCCCACCAAAAAATATTTCTAGTGATAGTTCTTGTTTGATGTTTTTGCATTTATGGGCACCCATTTGGGAAAATTATAGATTCTAACTCTTAGGTTTTCACTGTCACTTTTCTAGTCTAGTTTTCAAAATATAAGGCTGACATTAAAATTGTAGGAAAAATAACCTATTTGTTAGGAAGGCCATAAGCCATAAGCATGCGAGTTCAAGGGAAGATGGTGATTGGAATTTTAAGAACTCTAGAAAAAGAGTCAGTTCAACACATTTCATCATTTGAGAGTTATTCCAATTTTAAGTTTTTGAAGACCTCTTGAAAAACCTTTGAAGTTAGATTTGAGGCACTAAATGGTCTCATACAACCTTGAAAAGTTGGGTACAATCATAGGAATTCAATAGCATTTTAAAGAACTTAGAGATCTTTTTGACAATGTAAACAGTTTGTCAATCAAAGTCCCAGATCAAAAGTTATGCTTCCTAAAAGTTGGGCCATTTTTTTTGGGAATTGCCTATTTTTGCACCTACTTATAATTTTAATTTCAAATCCTCTATTTTGGCACTGATCCACCAAGTTTTAAAATGTAAATTTTATTCTTGGCTCCAAACCTAAAATAGGGTATTTAAGGTCCATCTTGGCAGTAAAAAATTAGTTTTGGGAGAACATATTATGAGAAGGTTTTTTTTCTCGAGAATCTAATAACATAATAGCCCATTGAACATGTACTTGGGTTTGTTTAGATTGTTGTGAATGTAATATCTTCTCATTTTAGATAATATAAATTCCCTTTACTGTTGTGTTTGATTGCATCTCAAGTTGTGGTCTCATTAGTTTTCCAATAATATTAGGGATTTTTTTTTTTTGAGGCATCAAAGTAAGAGTCCATCATAAGAGAACCTACAAAGAATGTCAACAAGGATAATGTATCTTGTAGAAAGCTTTCAAATTTGATCTCTAGTATTCTTTGTTGCTTACTTGGGAAACTAATCATCTATCAAGTAATGAAAGATGTGTAAATACCATTCATGCAAAACTAGGCTAAAGAAAAAAGTGTCAACATTATAAATATTAGAAATAGCGGGAGTGACAAGACTATGTATGGTAAACTAAAATTTTAGCATTGTCCTCTAAAGAGATAAGAGTGTTGGAAATAATCAGGACTAGCTAGGTTACTGAGAGGGGAGGGGTGAATCAGTAACCTTAAAAACTTTAAATCAATTCAATGCTTAACCATATAAATCATTCACCATTCATTCATCTAATCTACTACATGCATGAGAAAAGATAAATATCCATAACACATGAACACAATATTTTGGTGACCTAGAAACCTTCCAAATAGAAAGTAAAACTGGGGTGGGGATGATACCCACAAAACTTCACTACTGTAGTATAAAGTTGGCATGTTAGGGCTTACATTGACCACTTCTGATGGTCTGCCCTATTAAGAGCAATTTGGACTGCTAGGTCCACCTTGTTAGAGGTTTTACAAACATACAATCAAGTATGCACTTTGTTAGGAGATTTATACAAAGATTGTTTTAAGTCTACCTTGTTAAAGGATTTGAAAATTGAATCACCTGTCAAGATGAAATAGTAGATCTGACTTACAACTTGATTTTCGAATAGATCTTGAAGTACAGATCACCTCTTGTGATTGATGTGTCTTTGCTGCTCCTTAATGACCTTGCTGAATACTCTATTCTGTTGTTGATTCACATTTACTCTTCTCAAACATTACATATCCATTCCTTAACATTCCATGATAATAATGTAATCCAAATGATACAATACATTACATAAATACCATTCCAATAATTACAATTGCAAGGTCAGCTAAAACACAAGTAAACAAAATATTACTGAGTTAGCCAAATAGTAGAAAACTTCGGGCTCTTCAAGCTGAGTCGGTGACCTTTTGATACTCGGCATCATCATGCACTTGGTAGAAGTAGAAGCACAGTCAATACTAATCACACAACGTAGCTTGGAACTCGGTAACCATTGGAGACTAGGTAGATATAGTGTCACTCAGTAAATACTGAAACCTTTGTTTACCTTGTTAATCGGTAAACACTAAATATCCATCACTCGGTAGAAACTGGCTTCATATCATGCAAACTGATAACTCGGTAGATATTGTGAAGCTTAGTAACCATTATCTATTTGGTAAACACTATTAAACTGCACATTCACTCAGTAGCCTCAGGAATGTTCGATGTCAACTGCATAATTGTTGAACTTATAAGGTAACCACTGAATGCTCGGTATAAACTATAGACTGAGTGATGAACTCGATAAGCATTTAGAATTGAATAAGTTTTGTCACTAATGACAAATACAACATAATGCCAACAATCTCCCCCTTTGGCATTAGTGACAAAAACACTTATGAGCCAAAACTTATGTACACTGACATTCTGATTTTTTATTTTTCAAAATTGATCTCTGTAAAACTATTGTATACACATATCTTACATATCTCCCCCATACATATGTCATAATATATACATAACTTTTATTTGTACATATATCAATCTATTTTCTCCCTTATTTCTCCACAAGTCTCTCTTTACTCCCATGTGATCTACTATCTTCATTCTCCCCCTTTTTGACAGTAATGCCAAAGGGTATATACAATCTATTCAAATAGAGACATCAAAATGTGAGAGAAATTTAGAGTGTACCTTAAGAATAAGATCCAATATCTTATCCCAAATATCTTGCAAAATTGTGTAGGTGGAGAGGGCCACTTGAACTTCTGCAGAAAGTTTGATCATATGATCTGCTACTGAAAAATTGTTATATTGGACCAATATTTTTGAATATGCAATATGTTTTTGCATTGGGTCCATAACTAGAACAATCATATTCTAGATATCAATTAGTGTAGGCCTAATCTTGGCTTCCTCTCTGAGTAACTCTACCTGCATTTTTGACAAAAATTTCACCTTCATGTGATGTGATGAGCTTGAACTTGGGTCAAGCTGTAGCCTTTATGCACTAGCCTTCATGTCCAAATCAATCTTATTCAATTTCTCTTTAATATCCTTGGTATACTTGGTAACATCACAAAGCTTGCCAAAAAGTGATGTTACATTAGTGAAGGATTGTTCAAGGTTGCTCAAAATTGAAGATAACGTTGCCTGACTTATTGCAATGTGCTGAGCAATGTGCTCAAGCACCTTATTGTCAAATTTCTTCTCTACCTTCTCAATGAGCTTCTCTTGACCAGAAGTGTCCTAATTGAACTTATTTACAACCTCTTCTAATTGTAACAAAATGTATTGAGATGGATCAACATCAACACCTATAGCCTCAGTAATTATATTTTTGGCATTCTCAATTATTGTGAATTCTCTATCTCTCTCTTCTCTTAGTTGCTTCTGCCTTGCCTTTTTCTCTAAAAGGTGACTAACCAATCTCATTTCATTGGTTGTGGTAGTATTCAAATCTATCTTAGGAATAACAATTTCATTATCCAAGTCTATATCTTCATCAATTGCTTTACCAGTAAGTAGAAGTTTTAGAGGAATCTTTGATTTTACTTCTATTTCCTTGAATTTAGAAATGGAAACAATAGTTGAAGTAGTTGGACTAGCAGAAAAGGCTTGAATGGGTCCAACTAAAGGAAAATTGAAAGAAGTACTAGCTGAATCCAAAATTGATGTGCTTCCCAAAAATGATGTACCAATAGGTAATGTAAAAGCTGGAATATTTACAATTGAAGAACTAACTAGAACAAAAATTGGGGCAGTTGAAGTTGTGGTAGACAAAATTGTAGAACAAACTGGAAAACTTACTGAACAACTTGCTATAGAAGTTGACAAAATTGTAGAACTAGCATTTGTGCATATTGCTGAGGTAGATTGCTTGGGTGCTAATGAAGAGGGATGCAACTCAGTAGATGAAGTAACTGATACTTCCATTGGAGATACCTGGAGTTGTGAGGTGGCAGGAGCAGATGATATTTTTGATGTAGTTGCAATCAATCCTACTAAAGCTGACTCCGACCTTGATGATGTTGCTAGCTTAGGTGGAGAGTGAGGAAGGGAAGCAATGACTTCTACTGCAATCTTCATTGGGTCATCTTCTTGATTTTATTCCTCCTTGTCTTCCTCTTCAACTTCTTCCTCTTTCTCTTCATCATCAACCCTTAGTGCCTAATAGTCTTCAACATCAACAATATCACATGGAGTGTTATCATCTTCTTCATCATCACTATCACCATCATCATCCTTGATCTCAACTAGATCATCACTAGGCTTATGCAAATGATAGATATTCTTCCACATGTTTGTTGCATCTCTTACAACATGCTTAATATCTTTGATTAAAATCAATCATGTATGGAATCTGATCATCCTTTTACCTTCATTGTTCTTCATGGATACCTTCACTTCTGCATTAGTAAGATTTGGCAATAATTTCTTCAAGGATTGTTCATAAATATCCTTGGCTATCTATGCAGCTAACTCCCACCTTGGTTTTAATCTTACTAACAGTTCTTTTGAGATTTGGGGAGCAATCTAGTCTAGGGAATACTTCCATTTTCTCATTTTGGTGAGTAACAACTCCTCAATCTGCATCTTCTCGGCATAAGTTCTAGTTTCAAACTTTAAAGCCTTGAAGTGTGTGATGCCAGCTCCTTCTTCCATCTGTTTCAGCCTTTATTGGAAGGTAAGTGGAGGCTTGTTGAACATAACTTCACCTTTACCTTTACCTTTGTCTCTCCTAGTGAAAACAACCATGGAGGCCTTTGGTGGCTTGGTAATAATTACCCTACCCTTCTTCTTTGTTGGCTCTATCTCTTTCTCAGCTTCTTGCTCTTCTCCTTCTCCTTCTTCATCTTCTTGTTCATCCTCTCCTTTTCCCTTAGTAAGCATTAGGGGACCAGTGGCAGTTTTCATTTTTGCAATTTTCCTGTTACCTTTGCTGATTGCATGAGGTAGCTTGATTTCCAGTTCTATTCTAGCTTTTTCCTCATCATACGTGTCAAAAATTGGTTGCTTGGGATCTGTAGGCTCATTTACTAGTGCTTCAATGATGTCCTTGGTTTCATCAATATTGACCTCATAAGGGAGAGGTTTCACCCATGCAACTCAAGGCTTGACTGCCTGAATGTATACTCTATCATAGTCTACCATAAAACACACATCATCTTTATAATCCTCAACAAGTTTAGGAGGAATCCTGAACCTGGTGTTCATCCTTTCTTTGAAATCTTCAAAATAATTGTCCATTATGTTGTCAAAATTTACACCCATTTCTGCAATAAACTCATTTATCTGATACAAAATGGGAACATCCTTTCTCCACACAACATCACCTTTGGATGGAAAGAATTTTTGTACATAAAAGAAAAGGCACGTTAACAAAGAACCAAATTTGCAAGGGTTGTTCTTTGATGTTTAGATGCTATTCATATTCTTGTTCAGTTCCTTTAGTAGTAGCTCTGACAAGTCAAATTCCATGTTTTTCTTCACAACTTTGAATGCTAAGTCCACTGCCTCACATGGCATGCTATTCAATTGACTAGAGCTATCAATTTTGTGGGAAATTACATGAATTTTGAACCTTAACTCCACATATAAATGGTGCTAATTTTAAAATCTCTACCATCCCACTCGGCTAGGGTTTTTTTCTGGAGTTCATCCTGACCTAGGGTTTTGGTAGACTTTTCTTTGCTCAGTATGGGAAGGCTAGTAATCTTGTGAAATATCTTTTTGGTTATCAATATGGGCTACTCTAACCATAATTGACCATTGTGTATGTGGCTAAGAATATACCTAATCCATTTTATCTGAAAACTTCTTGGCAAGTGTGTGATATGGGTCAACCCTTTTGTTTCAAGATGCTTATGTTCGAGTTTCAATGAGCCATTGACACACATTTCTTCTAAAGCACTATCCATTTCTAGGGTTCCTATCTCCTGAATTGAGCACTTAAAATGAGTGCGGATATCATTAATTAACAATAGCTTTGGTGGTATTTGGGATTGTGTACCATTAGGGTCGAGTGCCTCTGCCACTACTAGAACAAGCTTGAAATTCAACACTTTCCACTCCACACCCTTAACCAACATCTCTGAACCCCTTTTTGCCTTGCTCCTGCTGGTGCTTCCAGATGCCATTGCTACTCGGTAAGTGATGGAAATTTTTGAACAAATTCCTTAGCTACAAATTCACTTGAAATCACTTGGAAATGCTTGTGTGCACCTGGAAATCTCTTTGCTCTATGAATACTAAAGACATGGTGAAAAATGGAGTCAAATTTTGCCCTTTTTGATGACAATTTGTCATTAATTTTAGGTACCATACTGACATAGTGTGTGATAGACTATCATCCACTCACTAGCTCCAATAGAAACTTGTGACTCGATGATCAAACAAACTTACATTATTCCTGACCTAGCTCGGTTGAGTCTGTGACTAACCTTGCTCAATATGAACTAAACTTATGTGATCCTTTTGTATCTAAAATACTGATTTGGATCTTCTGCTTTCTTCCATTTGGAACTGCTTAAGATATGACTTGAAGATACAGTTTCAGTCCCTCCTTGAAGAATCTAATTGGAAATGGTGGAGTCACCCACTTCTTGAGTGACATTTCCATCATTTGAATTGTTCTGCTTAGTAGATTTAGGAATCCACTGCTATCTCATCTGCTTCTTGATATTATCAGCTTTAGATTTCTTTTCATCTTCAACTCTTCCTATGTTCATGCAATTTTTAGCTATGTGACCAATTGCAGTGCATGTATAACATCTTACTATTGAATCTCTTTTTCTTAAGTGATGCCTTGTGTAGTCTATGCCAACGTGTCCATATTCTCCACAATAATGACATATGCACCAAGTGTTCTAATCCCAACCAAATATTGTTTTGACAATTTGTTCAGCTGGATTGAATGGTTTAGATCTGCATTCTAATGCCTTGTGGCCTTGTTTCTTGCATTTGTGACATTTACCTTCAAATTTTGGTTTCTCCTTGCATTCATTAGCTTTGTGACCATGTTTATTGCAATTGTAGGATTTTCCATTGAATTTTTCCTTTCCATTGCTCCAACATTTGTTTGATGTATGATCTAACTTACCACAATGATTGCAAGTACGTCTTTGATTCCTTTGGGCACCTTGTTTGGAAGATTCATCTTCTTCTTTATAACCAAGTCTTTCTTTACCTTTTTGTCTATGAAGATTCTACTCACTTTGTTGATTCAGTTGATCCATGTCTACTTGGGATTTCATCATCCTTTCATTGAGTTTCTTTTTAGAGATTAGATCATCTTTCAATCTTCCATTGATCTGTCTTTCAGTGATTAGATCATTCCTTAAGTTTTCATTTTCAGATCTTAGATCCATGATTTATTCATTAGCATTGGAGAGTTGATTGATAAGACTTTCTTGCTGAAGGGGTTGATTTTGATTTGCATTACTCCTTGCCTCCAAGTCTTCACTTGTCTTATTCCTTTGTTCCAAGATTTCACACATTCTTATTGACTGAACTTCTTGTTCTCTTTTCAATTTTCTTACCTCTTCTTGCAGAGAGCCATTCTTTGCAAGGAGTTCTTTGATTGCCTCATTTGCTTCATCTGAACTGCTTGATGAGAAAAGGTCTTCAATCTTTTCTTCAACATATTGATGGTCATTCATTTATCTTGCAAGTTCCTTCCTTCTTTTCAGGAATTGGGAAAGATGCTCCTTTTCTTCCTTGAGTTGAGTTATGGTCATTTCCATATCTACCTTCTCATTCTCAATAGCTTTGTCAAGTTTGAATATCTCCATTTTCCTTGATCTTTGCTCAAGCTGTCAAACTTTATCTTTAGAACCACAGAGCTCTGATACCAATTGTTGGAAATAATCAGGACTAGCTAGGTTACTGAGAGGGGAGGGGTGAATCAGTAACCTTAAAAACTTTAAATCAATTCAGTGCTTAACCATATAAGTCATTCACCATTCATTCATCTAGTCTACTACATGCATGAGAAAAGATAAATATTCATAACACATGAACACAGTATTTTGGTGACCCAGAAACCTTCCAAATAGAAAGTAAAACTAGGGTGGGGATGATACCCACAAAACTTCACTACTGCAGTATAAAGTTGGCCTGTTAGGGCTTACATTGACCACTTCTGATGGTCTACCCTATTAAGAGCAATTTGGACTGCTAGATCCACCTTGTTAGAGGTTTTACAAACATACAATCAAGTATGCACTTTGTTAGGAGATTTATACAAAGACTGTTAAGTCTATCTTGTTAAAGGATTTGAAAATTGAATCACCTATCAGGATGAAATAGTAGATCTGACTTACAAATTGATTTCTAAATAGATCTTGAAGTACAGATCACCTCTTGTGACTTATGTGTCTTTGTTGCTCCTTAATGACCTTGCTGAATACTCTATTCTGTTGCTGATTCACATTTACTCATCTCAAACATTACATATCCATTCCTTAACATTCCATGATAATAATGTAATCCAAATGATACAATACATTACATAAATACCATTCCAAATATTACAATTGCAAGGTCAGCTAAAATTCAAGTAAACAAAATATTACTGAGTCAGCTAAACAGTAGAAAGCTTCGCTCTCTTCAAGCTAACTCGGTGACCTTTTGATACTCGACATTGACTGCATTACTCGGCATCATCATGCACTCAATAGAAGTAGAAGCACAGTCCATACTAATCACACAACATAGATTGGAACTCGGTAACCATTGGAGACTAGGTAGATATAGTGTCACTCAGTAAATACCAAAACCTTTGTTTACCTTGCTGTTACTTGGTAAACACTACATATCCATTACTCAGTAGAAACTAGCTTCATATCATGCAAATTGATAACTCGGTAGATACTGTGAAGCTCGGTAACCATTATCAATTCAGTAAACACTATTGAATTGCACATTCACTCAGTAGCCTCAACAATGCTTAGTGTGAACTGCATAACTGCTGAACTTACAAGGTAACCACTGAATGCTCAGTATAAATTGTGGACTGAGTGATGAACTCGGTAAGCATTCAGAATTGAATAAGTGTTGTCACTGATGACAAATACAACATAATGCCAACAAAGAGATGTTGCACTTACCATAACATCTACATATCAATTATATTTTAAAGACAGGGATGAGATTAAATTTAAATAAATTTAAAAAGAAAATCTAAATCTAAATCACAACATTGTGTCAATAGAATATTCTTAGTTTGACAAGTTCCATTAATCAATTGCACAATCAATTGTGAATTGCCAAAGATGTTGATTTTCTTAATCTGAAGGGATAAATCCACTTTTAATCCAATGATAAGAGGTTTACATTCTAAAATATTGTTAGTGTATAGTCCTAAAATATTAGCACCCATTAATTTGTAATTTCTAGGACAAATTTGGCCCCATATTAGGTCTCTTCTTGACTTTGGATGCATTTGAGATTGATTTTCCTGCTCATCTTTATGTTTTCCTTTGAATTTTCAAATATTTCTCAAAACATTGTGCACTTTACCTCAAAATTAACACTTCTAGGCATGGGTCACACCTAGTGAGACCTATATGTTTAGGACCTAATTTGTGTCACTTTTGGGGCTTGATGCAAATTATTTCCCTTTTCCACCTAGTAGGTCAACCTTCATGAAAATTGACCCCAAAATAACTATAAAATGATTCTTCCTCTTATCATATTCACACATATAACTAAGAGATCTCAAGCATCCATCAACAAAAAAGATATTGTGCATTCAAGGAGTCCAAGAAAGCAAGAAAGAATTCATTAAAGTAGATTCTCCCAATGATGAGAAGCTCTTTCTCAAGGGTGGGAGAGTGGTTGGGGGGCGGGGGGCATTGAGAAATGGTTTAGGTGAAACAAAGTTCTCCTTAGGGGAGGTAGATGTAATCCCTATCTGGGGTATAATAGGTAGTATTTCTACCTCCTCTAAAGTAGTGGTCTGACCTAAAGAACCTTTCAAAAGCTTCCCTTGATTAACTTCTAGAGAAATGGCTTGATTTGAAGAACTTGTTAGATTCAACCCTTGGGAAAGTTTCTTCAAGGTTTCTAGTGGCCTGAGAAGCCCATCCATGAAAGGAGATTTGTCGCTATCACAATATGACCCCAAACCCTTTGGTGGTGCACCAACCCTCAAAGGGGAGGTAGAGATACCCTTTGGTTTTTGTTTCTCCTATTCAAGGACCTTGCAATAAAAAAACATATGGTTTGATTGTTTTACACTTTTGAAAAGAATTTGAGATTTTCATATACCAATGCTTCTGTCCACTTCCCTAGTTTAAATTGTAAAGTAATAAAATTGACCATAGTTTTACTAATGACCACATCAACACTAAATGGAAAAAGACTATACTGCACTTCAACTTAGTGACCTTGTCCGTTGAAACATGGTCACTAAAATTTTTGCCAATCCAACAAAAGATTTGTTCATCCTAGAATTTGAGTGGAAGACTTGACATTCGAATCCACATGGGGATTTTTCTAGCTTAGATAAGCTACAAGGTCAAAGCCTAGCTTTCATCAATAAAGAGAAGGGATATGTTTCCCATAAGTCTGTGCACTAGAAAAAACATAAGCCATATCCTTTAGTGCCATAAATTTAAATAGAAATTAAGCCCCATGGATTGGACTGGTCACAACACTTCCTTTAAGCTTCCATCTCTAAGAGAACCACTTTCTGACCATGTCAAGCATTGGTCAAAAATAGAAGAAATGGCCAACCAAAAGTGTTGTTCATGGAAGAGATGATACAACCAACCTTAACATTAGGAACTTGGTAGTCATTCCCTCCTCCATTTGTGTGTACTCTAGTACCTCCTCAACTGTTGAAATAATCAAGACTAGCTAGATTATTGAGAGGGGAGGGGTGAATCAGTAACCTCAAAACTTTTAACAAATTCAGCACTTAATCAAAATAATCCATCCACCATTAATTCATCTAATCTACTGCATGCATGAGAAACTGAAAGATAAACATTCATAGCACATGAACACAATATTTGGTGACCCATAAACCTTCCAAATAGAAAGTAAAACTGGGGTGGGGATGATACCCAAAAAACTTCAATACTGCAATATAAAGTTGGCTTGTTAAGGCTTACAATGATCACTTCTGATGATCTTCCCTGTTAGGAGCAATTGGGACTACTAGGTCCACCTTGTTAGAGGTTTTACAAACATACAATAAAGTATGCACTCTGTTAAGAGATTTAGAGAAAAGATTGTTAAGTCTACCCTATTAAAGGATTTAAATCTAATTCACCTATTAGGATGAAACAATAGATCTAACTTACAATTGATTTGCTGATTAGATCCTTGAAATGTTGATCACCTCTTTGTGATAGATGTTACTTGACTACTCCTTATAGACCTTGTTGAATACTCTGCTCTGCTACTAATTCACATTCACTCTTCTCAAAACATTACTTTTCATCACATGCATACATTGGGTATGATATAATATATTACATATTTACCATTCCAATTCTCATACAAACAAGGTCGGCCAAAACACAAGTTAACACAAATATTATTGAGTCGGCCCAAATGTGGAAACTTGAGTTCTAAATAGCTAACTTGGTGACCTTTTGAAACTCGACATCCACTGCATTACTCGGCATCGTCATGCATTCAGTAGAAGTAGAGGCTCGGTCCATACTAATCACTCAACGTAGCTTCAAACTTGGTAAACATTGGAGACTCGGTAGATATAATGTAACTTGGTAAGAACTGAACACTATGTTTACCTTGTGTGCACTTGGTAAACATTGCTCATCCCATCACTTGGTAGTCACTGGCTTCTCATCACAGTAACTGATGACTCAGTAAGTACTGCGAAGCTCAGTAACCATTAATTTCTCGGTCTGAATTGCTACACTACTGAACTCACTTGGTAACCATTGGAATGCTCGGTATGAACTACTAAACTACTAAACTTACTTGACAACCACTGAATGCTCGGTAAACACTAGAGACTGAGTGATGAACTCGGTAACCATACAAAATTATGAATAAGTATTTTCACTAATGGAAAACATAACTTAATACCAACAATCTCCCCCTTTGGCATTAGTGACAAAAACACTTATTAGCAAAAAATATATGTATAGTGACATGCTGATATTTTTTTGATTTTTCAAAATTTGTCTTTGTAATTCTATTGTATATACATTTGCATATATCTCCCCTGTATAGTGTGCATATTATATAAGGCATAGTACCATACTGTATATACAAGTCTCTCTTCTTTATTATTATGTACTGTACATATGTCTCCACAAATATCTCTTTCTCTCCCCCTTTTTGACAATAATGCTAAACATGTATACACATCATACTTATACATAGACAGTAAAATGTGAGAGAAACTCAGAATGTACCTTGAGAATAAGAGCTAATGTCTTATCCTAGTTCTCTTGCAAAATTTTGCAGGTGAGACTTGCCACTTGAACTTCTGCTGAAAGTTCAATCATATGATTTGCAATAGAGAAAATGTTATCATGGACCAATGTTTTTGAATATGTAATATGTTTCTACATTGTGTCCATGGTTTGCAGGATTATGTTTTGGATGTCTATTAATGTAGACCTGATCCTTGCTTCATCTCTTAACAATTTTGCTTGCATATTTGATAAAAATCTAACCTTTATGTGATGTGCAGAGCTTGAACTGGGGTCAAGGTGCAACTTTTGGGCACTGGCTTTCAAATCCTCATCAATTTTATTTAGTTTTTTCCTTTATTTCTTTAGTGTACTCGGTAACATCACAAAGTTTGGCAAAAAGAGATGTTACATTTATAAAAGAATTTTTAAGATTACTCAAAATTGATGAAATCTCTACCTGATGAATAACAATGTGCTGAGCAATGTGCTCAAGCACTTTATCGTCAAACTTTTTCTCTGCTTTTTCAATCAACTTTTCTTGACCAGTTGTGTCCTCATTAAATTTATTAATTGCTTCCTCTAACTGTAGCAAAATATGTTGAGATGAATCAAAATCTATGCCTATAGCCTTTGTCAAAATATTCTTTGCACTTTCAATTATCCTGAACTCTTTGTCCCCTTCCTCTGTGGGTTGTTTTTGCCTGGCTTTCTGTTCCAAAAGTTGGCTAACCAATCTCATTTGTTCCACAGTGGCATTGTCAAGATCCAACTTAGGAATTTTAATCTCTTTTTCCAAGTCTATATCTTCATCAATTTATTTTCCAGTAATAAGAAGTTTAAGGGGTGTTCTTGGTTCTTCTTTTGATATTACTACCTTGGACTTAGAAATAGAAACAATTGTAGAAATAGTAGGGCTTGCTGTGAAAACTTGAATGGGGCCTACTAGAGGAATACTGACAGGAGTGCTAATAGAATCCAAAATTGAAGTGCTATCTAAAATTTAAGAAATAACAGGTGGAACACTGACTGAAGTACATACAATAGGAGCACTGGAAGAAGTATTTACAAATGAAGTACTTACAGGAGCATGCAAAATTGAAGTAGAAAAAATTGTAGAACTGGATGTTGTATACACTGCTGATGTTCCTGACTTGGGAGTTGATGAAGAGGAGAGATGCAACTCGGTGGATGAAGTGGTAGACACTTTCATTACTGATACTTGGAGCTAAGAGGTAGCAAATAGTGATTGAACAGATGATGTGTCTATTGTAATTGCAACCACATTTGTTGAAGCTGTCTCCATGCCAAATGATGAAGTAGTCTTTGGTGGAGAATGAGGAAGGGAGGCTATGACTTGTGTAGCTATCCTTACTGGATCATTTTCTTCTTCTTCTCCTTCCTTATCTTCCTCATTAGCTTCTTCCTTCTTCTCTTCTTCACCATCCTTCATCACTGCCTAATAGTCCTCAGCATCAATAGTGACACAAGGTGTGTTATCTTCTTCATTATCACTATCATCATCATCATCATCTTTGATCTCCACTAGATCCTCACTTGGTTTGTGCAAATGATAAACATTTTTTCACATATTTGTAGCATCTCTAACTACATGCTCAATATCTTTGATCAAGATCAAACAGGTATGAAATCTGATCATCATCTTACCTTCATTATCCTTTATTTCTACCTTAACTTTTGCATTAGTAAGACTCGGTAGCAATTGTCTCAGAGATTGCTCATATATATCTTTTGTTGTTTGCACAGCTAATTCCCATCTTGGTTTCAACCTTGCCAATAATTCATTGGAAATCTGAGGGGCAATTTGATTTGGGGAATATTTCCATTTTCCCTTCTTAGTTAGCACTAGCTCCTCAATCTGCATCTTTTTTGCATCAGTTCTTGTTTCATATTTTAAAGCTTTGAAATTTTTGATGCCTGCACCTTCTTCTAATTGCTTTAGTCTTTCTTGGAAGGTGAGGGGGGGCTTAATTAACACAATCTCACTACCACCTTTCTTCTTGGATCTTCTTGTAAATACAACTGTGGAGGCCTTGGGTGGCTTGGTAATAATCACCTTGCCTTTCTTTCTTATAGTCTCTTCCTCCTTTTCTGATTCTTTCTCTTCATCTTCAAACTCTCCTTCATCTTCTCCTTTTCCCTCGATAAGCATGAGAGGAGCACTTGCAGTTTTCAACTTTGTTATCTTCCTTTTACCTTTACTTATCGCTTGAGGTAGCTTGATCTCAAGCTCAATTTTGGCCTTTGCATCATCATATGTTCCAAAGATAGATACCTTTGGATCCACAGGTTCATTCACTAGGGCTTCAATCATCTCTTTTATTTCATCAATGTTAACCTCATAGGGAAGAGGTTTCACCCATACAATTCTAGGCCTAATTGCCTGAATATACACTCTGTCACAATCAACCATGAAACAAACATCATCCTTGTAGTCTTCAACTAGTTTTGGTGGAATTTGGAACATGTTATTCATTTTCTCCTTGAAAACTTCAAAGTAGTTATCCATAATACTATCAAAAATTTTACCCATTTCTGCAATAAATTCATTGATTTGACACAAAACTGGAGTATCCTTTCTCCATACCACTGATCCTTTTGATGGGAAAAACTTTTGTACATAAAAGAACAAACAAGTTAACAGAGAACCAAATTTGCATGGATTATTCTTTGACGTCCTTATGCTTTCCATGTTCTTGTTAAGTTGTTTCAACATCAAATCTGCCAAATCATACTCCAAATTCTTCTTCACAATCTTGTAAGCTAAGTCCACAGCCTCACATGACACACTATTTAAACAACTGGAGTTGTATATCTTATGGGTAATGATATGAATACCAAACCTAAGTTCCACGTTAGATACATTACTCATCTTCAGTCCTCTACCATCCATTCAGCTAGGGTTTTCTTCTGTAGCTCATCCTGACCTAGGGTTTTAGTAACCTTAACCTTGTTAAGCATGTGAAGACCAGTGATTTTGTGAATCATCTTCTTTGTTATCAAGATGTGTTGCTCTAACCATAACTGAGCATTATGCACTCGACTTAAAATATACCTAATCCACTTAATTTGGAAATTCCTTGGCAAGTGCAGAATGTGGGTTAGACCTTTCTCCTCTAAGTGTTTATGCTCGGGTTTGAGGGTTCCATCCACACATAATTCAGCTAGGGCACTGTCCATTTCTAGGGTTCTAATTTCTTGTACAACACACTTAAAATGAGTACTAATATCATTTATGAGAAGTACCTTTGCCAGAATTTGAGACTAAGCTCCATTAGGGTTGAGTGATTCCGCAATTGCTGGCACTAGCTTGAAGTTTGGAGCCTTCCACTCAACACCACACACCAACATCTCAGAACCTTTCTTTGCCTTGCTGTTGCTGGTGGTGGATGCCATGATTGCTCAATAGATTGATAAAATCTCCTTCGAAAATTTCGTTGCAAACTACGCTCAAGATCGCCTGGATGCTCTAAAAATCACTTAGCTCTGGATATACTGAATTTGCAGTGAAAATGAAGTCAAAATTTTGCCTTTTTGATGAAAACCTTCCATTAATGCTCAGTGTGAACTACTAAACTTTTGAACTTACTTGGCAACCACTGAATGCTCAGTAAACACTGGAGACTGAGTGATGAACTTGGTAACCATACAAAATTATGAATAAGTGTTGTCACTAATGGCAAACATAACTGAATACCAAAACTCAACATCCACCTCCCTCTAGCAATCACCCATTAGGACTTGTTTCCATTCCTTAGACAGAGCACTAGTGTGAGTCTTTGCCTAACCCCTCTTATCATGAATAATTCCCAAGATAACACAACCATCCCCATATAACTTACCATTGCCATCGTTCAATGTTGTGCCTTCAATAAGAGTTGGATCTCCACTAGTGGGACCACCCGACACCTCCTGCAAAGGTCTCACAACAGATGGTGGGGGCTCCTCACTAGGGATTTGCCTCATATCAATATTGCCCACCATGAAAATACAAAAGTTCACAAAGTTGCAGAGGGAGAGTTCTTGTTCTTATTGATTATCGCCCATACAAATGTTGATATTGAATTGTGTACATTCTTTTGATGGATGACTTTTCATCGACAATGTTGTTTTAACTAGCTAATACAGGAGTAGGAGCCTTAGGCTGAAATTTATACGACTAAGAGCCAAGGGCCAAAAGATATCCTCTCTACCAAATTCATATGGGTTATAATCTTCATCTCAACCCTAATGATATTAGAACCTCACACTTAGTAAGATTTGATCCTTAAGAAATTCATCGAAAACTATTTTAACATTATAAACACACTAAAAGACTCATTGCCAATTTAGAACATTTTGAATTCCTATCAAAAAGCCCATTTAAAAATGAGAGACTAACAACATAAAAATTATGATGCCCAAAAGAAGGAAAAAAGGTGTTGGTTTGGGGACCACTTCCTATATAAAGGGCATGTACCCTTTTATAATAAAAAAACAAGAAACAAAATTTTAACATGGAAGTACCTAACACGGGCTAAAATGACGGACACATGTGCAACAAGAAGTAGGAACAGAATAATCCCCACATCCCACGGACTGTGCTCAAAATTTCCTCCCACCCAAAAATAATAATATTAAATTCAACATAGATAACGATCCGTTGTACACAAATCCATCCTAACACGTGGCGGGGCCCAGCGGTCAGCAAATAGGGGCTGGAAACAGTGCCAGATGGCACTTCCCGTTGCCTGCGGGTTGCGTGGGCAGCCTGGTGAAGGTGGGGCCCACGACAGAATATTTGCCAGCTGGACAGTGTCAGAAAACGACAGTTGTAAGTCCACTGAACTGGACAACCGCCAACTAACGTCACAGAAACGGACATCCAAAAAGTTTACCCCGTTTATTCCGATAATCCGTAGAAACAACCTTCTGACCGTTTTATTGTTTTTTAATTGAATAATGCATTTAAAATACAATAAATTTGTAAGCTTCTGACCGTTTTTTTTTTTTTCAATTGAATAATGCATTTAAGAATAATAATAAAATTGTAGGCTTCTGACCGTTAGTAGAGATTGGTGGGTGTTTGAGCAGAAGGGCACAGCCTTACAGCCTAATTATTTCCGCAGCCCACAGATAGAAGATAATGACAAGTAAAAACTTATTCTATCATTTGGTTACAGGCTTTTAAGTAAGCGAAAAGCATAAAGTTCTTATTAAAGCTAATAAAAATGGGTAATCTACTTCATTAGTGAGTAGGATCCAACGAATAATGGCAGTGATATGAACATTAGAATGTGGTTTAGATAGGATGTCTTATCAACATTCCACACCTTGCTTTGTTGTTCCTGGAGTAGTTCAGAGGGTGTGAAAGTTTTGTTTCTAGTGGTGGATAGAATACAATAAAGTTCGATTTCCGCAGTTATAAAAAATAGTCAAGTTTTAATTATGTCTAATATCAATTGAGAATATATCATTTCTTTTTATGATGAATCAGAAAGTGTGATATAGAATGTTGATGTAAAGAATCAAACACAATCTAAATTAGAATCAATAAATACGAAATCGGGTCACTTATTATAATCAATCATCATTCTACTCTTTGTGCTTTTTACTATCATTGAGTGGATCATGAAACATTAGATACTAAAACAATTGATACCATCCTTTGCTCTTCTGCATCCTGATGACTGATTATGTAGTATGATCCAAAATGTTGGTGCTAAAGAACTATTACACAATCGACCCAATAAAGAAAAATATACACAATAGATACTATACAGATCGGACAAAATTAAATTAAGATGTTGAAGATAGTTCGTGGGATAGTTCTAGAGTATGCCAATCTAATTTCTAGGCTTGCTAAGAAATGGTTAAAAAGTTTGAATCCTCATATTTCTCCACTTTGCCCACTTGGAATAAACCTTTTTGTAGTGAAATATACTGATAGTTTGACTCAAAATCACAGAGGTAAATCCTGATAGCAATATCACAAAGTGAAATATCCATGAAATTGTTTGAGCAATTCATCCATAAATTGTAGGTAGACTTTGTCATGCTAAAATTGTGTTGTGTGTTTTATCCACTAAAGATGGTAAGTTTGATGATGACCTCCCATGTTTCTTAATTGTCTTCTTAGAACAACTTTAATATATTTCCATAATTCATTAGTAATTTATCAATTTATTTTTGGATTCAATTGTGCGTGATTTTAGCATCAACATTTCGGATCACACCCAGTGAGCCATCATCAAGAAGAGGGAGTGCAAGAATAACAATCTTGCATGGAAAATGTATGCATACTTAATCTTATAATGAAATATTTGCTAAAATTTATGTACTTGACAATTATAGATAAACTTTGTCATTCTAAAAATGTTTACATATTTAAATTATAAATTATAAATAAACTTTATCATTCTAACTTTTAAACTTAGTAAATATTTTGATAATAAGTATGATAACGAGCTCTTATATCTCTCAACTTTTAATGAGATATTTGTTAAAATATATGTGCCAAAACTTTGTCATTCTAAAAATGTACTTAAATAACAGTTAGATTGTCCTCCAAATTTTTGGACTTGCTGAAGACCAGTAAGAAATTTGACAAGGAGCTATTGTCTCCATACTTATCCAAAAATTGGAACAAGCTTTGGACACCATAATCAATTATTTAGTAATATCATGGTCAAGTTATTCTATCATGGTTGGTGCTTTGGAACGTTGAAGGTTATTCTATTATGGTTGGTGTTTGGAACGTTGAAGGGCAGTGAGAAAAGAGTAGGGTCTAGGGAAAGTAGAAAGTGGTGTGTAAAGTGCATGAGTAGGCTAGTTACCCGTTGGTGTGCCAGGCAGAATTGACAGAGAGAGGGTACTCGGTGGGGTCGTTTTTGGCCATAAATAGCTCACATGACACACTCCCTAGCACCCACCCATCTGTGATTAGTGCTTCTCCTTCTTCAAAACTCCCACTTTGTGGAAAAGTTGTAAGAAGTGTCTTGGTAGAGAGACTAATGGCGAAGGAAGGAGGGAAAGAAGTAGAGCAGGGGGGCTTTGTGGCCAAGGATTACATAGATCCTCCACCCGCCCCTTTCTTTGATGTTGAGGAGTTTAGGAAATGGTCTTTTTACCGTGCACTCATTGCAGAGTTCATTGCAACATTGTTGTTTTTGTACATAACAGTTGCAACTGTAATTGGGCACAAGAGAAACAGTGATGGCTGTGGTAGTGTTGGTATCTTGGGCATTGCCTGGGCCTTTGGGGGAATGATCTTTGTTTTGGTCTATTGCACTGCTGGTATCTCAGGTCTGGAATCAGAAAAATCCACGCCCTTTTAGATTAGCTCTGTAGAAATCATGGCTAGTAGTTGAATGGGTCGAAGTCTAGATTAATTATTATTATGTGTTAAGTTCGATTAGATTCAAACTGAAGACCTCCTAAATAAGAGGCTCACAATTTACCATTGTGATATAGGCTCTTGCCTATTATACCCATGTTCTGATTCATTAGAGTTGTTTCTTTTGCTCGAGCCCTGTAGAATTTATACCCAATAGCTCTCTAGAAAGTATTCCCATGTTTTGATTGATTGGAGTCACTTGTTTTGTTTTGCTGATGTTGTTCATGGGTTTTTGCTTGATGCATCTTTGCAGGTGGCCATATCAACCCAGCAGTCACTTTTGGGCTGTTTTTGGCTAGGAAGGTGTCCTTCCCAAGGGCTGTCCTGTACATGGTAGCCCAGTGCTTGGGTGCTATATGTGGGTGTGGACTGGTGAAGGCCTTTCAGAAGTCCTTCTATGATAGATATGGAGGTGGAGCGAACACTGTTGCTCATGGCTACACAAAGGGTGTGGGTTTGGGTGCTGAGATCATCGGTACATTTGTGCTTGTTTACACCGTCTTCTCTGCCACTGACCCCAAGCGTAGTGCAAGGGACTCCCATGTCCCCGTAAGTTCTGTTTCGTTTTAGACATTTTGTTTACATTTAAATCTTTGTGTCTTCTGTTCGCTTATGCTTGTGTACACTTCAGTCATTTGCTTTCATTTAATTCCTAAGGGCAGTCATGGAGATTCATTGAGGTTATGTTTTCTACTCATACATTTGTAGTTAAGCCCCTGATGAGTAGAAATTGACTGATATGTGTTTTATTATCTCAGGTGTTGGCACCATTGCCAATAGGGTTCGCTGTATTCATGGTGCATTTGGCAACAATCCCCATCACAGGGACAGGCATCAACCCAGCAAGGAGCTTTGGAGCAGCGGTCATCTATGGCCACCAACAGCCTTGGGATGATCATGTAAGCCTTAAGACAATCTATATGAAGTTAATTGTGTGATTATTTTTGCACCAATGTTTCGACTCTTCTTTCTGTCTCTTGTTTCTTATTCTATGGAAGTATAAAAGACTTCCACTATTTAACACTTGGGAGGAGTGCATATATGTTGCCCCGTATCCACTGGCTTTTGAATAAATATGAAATGCAAAAAGTGCAGGCGCCCTGTTTCATTGGATTCTCACAGTCCATAGATTTAAATGAAAGCTTCTGGATTTAACCCTGCACCTGCCCTGTTTCATTGGATTCTCACAGTTCATAGCTTTAAATGAAAGCCTCTGGATTTAACCCTGTACGGTCAAAGTACCATTAATGAATACCCTAGTACTTATACGTGAAGTGCATTTAGTACCTATGTCCTGTTTCTTTCATATATAAAATGCACAAGTACCATTAGATTCCCAGAGTCCATAACTAAGTTCGTTGCAGAGATTATGTGTATAACCTAAGATTTTAATGGTGTTCCTCTGGTGCAGTGGATTTTCTGGGTGGGTCCATTTTTGGGAGCAGCAGCGGCAGCAGCATACCATCAGTACATCTTAAGAGCAGCAGCCATTAAGGCCTTGGGATCCTTCCGTAGCAACCCACAAATCTAAGCTTTTGTTATGCTCCTGTTACCATCTGTATTTGTGTCTCATTTGTGCCAATAATGATGAGGATTTTGATGGCTTCTGTCTGTAAGAACTGCTTTGTTTTGTATCAGTGAGAGCTTCGGGGTTGTGGATGGATGTACATGGCGCTGAAGCAACAGTTAAAAATTTGTGTAAATTGATGGATTATTGTGTAACATAATGTTTTTTTTGTATTATCTGTCAAAGCCTGTTTCTTCTTCTCTTTGGGTAAAATAAATAAACCATTTTCAGAGAATATTCGCGACTCCATGTTTTGATCAGGTAGTTTAGTGGGTGGTTTCTGACTTCTGAGTAAAAAAAAATTTGGTTTCCGACTTCTGAGAGAAAAATGTCTGCTTTGTGGCTTTTCAGAAAAAACTCTGTAAAAGCAACTCTGGAGAAATTGCCTCCAGTAGCAAGTATGGAAAAAAAAATGGCCCAATGTGTGAAAAAATTGACGGTGATATAAGTCTGAAAAGAACATGAAGTAATGAAAAAGACGAATGCGAAATAATTTCCATTCTTAAAATAATACCAATAGCTTTTTTTGGCACGTCTGGAAAAACGAAAATAGTTTGAGGAAATGAAATTTTGGAAACTTCATATATGTTGGAAATTAATTTGATAAGTTTTGGGCTGAAATTATGGATTGAAATTTGCATATAGGAAATTTAGTTAGGGCTTATATATTGTTGAATCATTATAACAACTAATCATTATATATTGTTGAGTCATTATAACAACTAATCTTTATATATTGATTCAAATCTTGAATTAATATGATTATTCAAACATTACATGTAAAATTTAACTTTAAGATATTATTTTCTAATTTTTCTAACATAGAATTATCAACAATAGAAAAAGTTGAGACATTGATTCAAAAAGAATTTATACATTTTGTTTTAAGTGGTTTGAAAATTTAGATAGACCTAACTTTTCTCTATTATTAAATTTAGACAGTGTTTTTGAATTAAAAAGCAACCAAAACCAGGGGGCCCATTAAATAGTTAAACTGGTGAACCACCAACCAAAATTACCCCCTACCACTTTTAACACAAAAACATTGTTCGGAATAACAGTTAAAATAGTATCAACAAGCATGACACAACTACTGCCTGTCCTAGAACTTGGGAAGTACTCGGTTGAAATTGCCTGTACTAGAACTTGGTTAAAGTACTTGGTTGAAATTGCATCGATGGATTGGAGTGTTGCATGTAGAAATAAATTTTGAAACATGAAACTTGTGATAATTGCTTAATTGTAACTTAGTTGTCAACATGCTATTGAACCATACAACAATAATGATTATATTTTGCATTATCTTTTCTAACCTCCTTACCTAAGATGGAATTAATAACTTCCTTATTCTCCAACAATTAAAACAAATGATTAACCATACACATTACAATGATTGTTGACTATGAACCCCTTATCAGAGGAAAAACCATGTTGGGGATGGTATCCACAAGAAAATGTACTAATAATATGTAAGTTACTTGTGAAATGATATCACCCTGTTAGGAGTCGGATGCAATGCATTTAGTATGATAATCTTTGATAAAAAGGCCTTCAACCCTTGTTAGATGGTTCCAATTTTAATAAAAAGTTAATAGGAAACAAATAAGGCCCACTGCCTAAATGTTAGATTGTGGTGACTAATCAGGAAAGTACTATACATACTCCATAATTTTGTGGGGTGCCCCGAATTTTTTTTTTTTTAGTACTATTCTAGATTCGCCACTAAAGTTATGGCTAATTTATGGCTGACATGTTATAACCCTAAAGCGGTTTAATACTTGTATAAAAGGGTTTAGGGTTGGGTATTTTCATTATATGATGCAAAGTTAGTTCTTGCGGCAGTGTTGAGCTGTAAGGGATTACGGACTGTAATCAGGTTGTAATCACTGGATTGTAATAAGATCGGACTTGCTATTTGGTGGATGTAGCCTAAGGATTGGGTGAACCACGTTAAATCTTGGTGCCTTGTGTTCATTTCTGTGTGATCTATTATTTTTCTGTTATTGGTTATATTTGCATGTAGTTTTTATTTCTGTCCGTGGTTTATCCTAACAAGTGGTATCAGAGCCAGATTGTCTTTTAGTTATCCTCTGCAGGAAAGTCTCACGGTTAAGTGGGAGTCTCACGGTTGAGTGGGAGCAATGGTAGATGAGGGTAAGCTAAGGAAGGGTTGACAGGTTTAATGGGCAAAACTTCTAGTTATGGAAGATGCAAATGGAAGACTATCTTTATCAAAAGGATTTATGGAAACCGTTGGAAGGCAAAGCCAAGAATCAGGGATCTATGTCAGATGCTGAATGGGATCTTTTGGATAGAAAAACACTCAGAAGCATTCAGTTATGCTTGGCACCATCGGTGGCATTTAATATTACAAAAGAAAAGATGACAGAAGAGTTGATGAAAACCCTAGCGACATTGTATGAAAAGCCCTCTGCTTCAAACAAGGTATTTCTCATGAAGCGTTTATTTAATATGAAAATGGTAGAAGGTGGGTCTGTTGCAGATCATTTAAATGAGTTTAATACTATTACTAGTCAGTTATCTTCTGTGGGTATTAATTTTGATGAAAAAATTAGGGCTCTCTTGATTTTGTGTTCTTTGCTTGAAAGCTGGAATGGCTTGGTAATGGCAGTGAGTAATTCTGTTCTTAGATCTAGTACCCTAAAATGTGAAGATGTGATTGGTGTTGTTTTGAGTGAGAAAACTCATAGGAAATCCTCACGTGGATCTAGATCAGGAAGTGCTTTGAATGCACAAAGCAAGGGCAAAACAACTGAGAGAGGAAGTAAATCTGGAAATTATGGAAAATCAAGAGGAAAGTCAAAGGGGAAGAGGTCTCAATCAAGAGTACCAAACGATTGCTGGCACTGTGGGAAACCAGGGCACAAAAAGAAAGATTGTTGGAATCGAAAGAAAAATGAAAGAGATAAATCAGATGGAGACAAGGAGGCAAATGTGGTAAGTAAGAAATTCGAAGAGGATGCTTTGCTTCTATCTTTAGAAAGTGTTGATGATTCATGGGTTTAAGATTTTGGTGCTTCATTTCATGCTACAGCTCATAGAGGTTATTTCATTGATTATCTCCAAGGGGATTTTGGGCTTGTTTATTTGGGGGATAATGAACCCTGTCAAATTGTTGGAAAGGGAAAAATTAAGATTAAGTTGCAGAATGGGAATCACTAGCTACTACATGAGGTAAGACATGTTCCAAGGCTGAGTAGGAATTTAATTTTGGCAGGGCAACTCGATGATGAGGGTTGTGTAGTTACTTTTAATGATAAAAATTGGAAGGTTTCAAAAGGTTCTCTTGTAGTAGAAAAAGGTGTGAAAGTAGGCACCTTATATCTTTGTACAGATCACATAGTTCCTTCTACTTTGATTGTTTCAGAGAAAAATGAATGTTCAGGAACAATTGTTGCAGTTGAGCAGGGAAAACAAATAGCTGCTGTAGATTCTGATACAACACTATGGCACAATAGACTTGGGCACATGAGTGAGAAAGGTATGAAAGTACTTCATTCAAATAAAGTTTTACCAGGTCTGAAATGTGTTAATATGAATTTTTGTGAAAGTTGTGTGTATGAAAAACAAAAGAGAGTGAGTTTTGTAAAGACTGGGAAGGAAAACAAAAAGGAGAAATTAGAGCTTGTGCATACAGATGTATGGGGACTAGCTTGGGTATCTTCCCTTGGTGGCTCTCATTATTATGTTAAATTTATTGATGACACAACTAGAAAAGTATGGGTTTATTTCCTTAGACAGAAATCTGATGTATTTCAAACTTTTAAGAAATGGAAATGTTTAGTTGAAAATGAGATTGGTAAGAAATTAAAATGTCTCAGATCTGATAATGGTGGTGAGTATTGCAGTCATGAATTTGAAGATTATTGCTCCACTAATAGTATTCGTAGACAAAAAACTATTCCAAGGACTCCACAGGAAAATGGAGTGGCTAAACACATGAACATGACTATAATGGAGCACGCAAGGAGCATGAGGTTGCATGCTAGATTGCCCTTACACATGTGGGCGGAGGCTGTCAATACTGCAGTATATTTGATTAATAAAGGTCCCTCTACTCCTTTGGGCTGTGGTATTCCAGAGGAGGCATGGATTGGTAATAAGGTGAGTTATTCTTTTCTCAAGACCTTCGGTTGTGAAGCTTTTTCTTATATAGACTCTAAAAATAGAACCAAGCTAGAAGCTAAATCAAAGAAATGTGTCTTTATTGGATATGACATTAATGAATTTGGTTATAGGCTTTGGGATTTTGAAAATCATAAAATTGTAAGAAGCTGGGATGTCATATTCAATGAGAAAGTGTTGTACAAAGATCTATTGTAGCAACATGAGAAGAAAGAAGATGATTATGTGGTTCTGGATGATACTCTAAAAGTTGATGTTCCAACCATTCCTCATGATGTGCAACAACTGCAACAACAAATACCACACACACCAGTGAATGTTAGACAATCAGCGAGGCAAATTAGACCTCCACAAAGATTTTCTCCCTCTTTGTATTCTATTTTACTTACTGATGCTGGTGAACTTGAAAGTTATGATGAAGCTGTGCAGGTGGATACTAAGATTCAGTGGGAGTTTGTAATGAAAGATGAAATGGACTCTTTGCTAAAGAATAAGACATGGCATTTGTAGAAGTTTCTTGTAGGTAAAAAGGCTTTATAGAATAAGTGGGTTTACAGGTTGAAAGAGGAGGAAGGAGGTAAGAAAAGATTTAAGGACAGGTTAGTTGTAACAGGACTTGCACAAAAAAAAGGAATTGATTTTGATGAGATATTTTCTCCTGTTGTTAAAATGACTTCTATCCATACTATTTTAAGTCTTGTGGCTACTAAAGATTTGCATTTAGAGCAGCTGGATGTTAAAACAACCTTCCTTCATGGTGATTTGGATGAAGAAATATATATGGCTCAACCACAGGGATTTGAGGTCAAAGGTAAGGAGAACTTAGTGTGCAAATTAAAGAAAAGTTTATATGGCTTGAAGTAAGCACCTCGGCAATGGTATCTTAAATCTGACAAGTTTATGCATGAGCATGGCTATAACAGATGTCATTCAGATTATTGTGTTTATTTTAAGAGGTTGGATGATGATAGCTACATTATTTTATGTTTATATGTTGATGATATGCTTGTCGCTAGGTCTAACATGGATCATATTAAGGGGCTAAAATGCCAGTTAGCACACGTATTTGCTATGAAGGATTTGGGAGCAACAAAACAAATCATTGGTATGAAGATTTGTAGAGATAGGAAGAATAGAACATTGACGCTATCTTAGGTTGATTATCTTGAGAAGGTGTTGCAACATTTCTCTATGGAGAATGCTAAAGCTGTTAGCACACCTTTACCTGGTCATTTGAAATTGACTAAGGAGATGTGTCCTAAGACATAAGAAGAGGAGGATAAGATGTCCAAGGTACCCTATGCTTCAGCTATAGGAAGCTATGCTATGGTATGCACTAGGCCAAATATTGCCCATACAGTGGGAGTCATTAGCAAGTATATGAGTCATCAAGGATTTGAGCATTGAAATGCTGTCAAGTGGATTCTCAGATATTTGAGAGGAATATCCACTAAGTGTTTACACTTTGGGGGCTCTACTACTGATTTACAGGGCTATGTTGTCTGAGATTTGGCAGGGGATATTGATACCAGGCAGAGTACTACAGGTTATATCTTTATTGTTGATAGGGCAGCCATGAGCTGGGTTTCTAGGTTATAGAAGATTAATGCTCTATCCACTATAGAGGCAGAGTATGTTGCTACTACAGAGGTAGCCAAGGAGATGATATGGCTTTAGTTCTTCTTGGAAGAATTGGGACATCCTCAGAAGGATAATTATTTGTTCACAGATAGTCAGAGTGTCATTCATCTTGCAATGAATTCAGCTTTGCATTCTAAGACCAAACACATATAGTTGCGGTACCATTTCATTCGGTCAGTTTTGGAGGATGGATAGTTAAAGCTGGAGAAGATACATACAAATGACAATCCAACAGATATGTTGACAAAGGTTGTAACAAGGGAGAAGCTGAACTCCTCTTCAGCTTCGGTTGGTCTTTTAGACTGAACATGAATAAAAGAATAGCAGAGTCCAGGGTGGTTTGATCTAGTGGGAGCCCCGTGTGGTAGTGGTATTGCTACAGGATCAGTCCCCAAGTGGGAGATTGTTGTTTATTGTGGAGCCTGATCAGTCCCCAAGTGGGGGATTGTTAGATTGTGGTGACTGATCAGGAAGTACTATACATACTCCATAATTTTGTGGGGTTCGAGGCATCGCCTCGAATATTTTTTTTGGCACTATTCGTAGATTCGCCACTAAAGTTAAGGCTAATTCATGGCGGACATATTATAACCCTAAAGCAGTTTAATGCTTGTATAAAAGGGTTTAGGGTTGGGTATTTTCATTATGTGATGCGAAATTGGTTCTTGCGGCGTTGTTGAGCTGTAAGGGATTACAGACTGTAATCAGGTTGTAATCACTAGATTGTAATAAGATCGGACTTGCTGTTTGGTGGACGTAGCCCAGGGATTGGGTGAACCACGTTAAATCTTGGTACCTTGTGTTCATTTCTGTGTGATCTATTATTTTTCTGTTATTGGTTATATTTGCATGTAGTTTTTATTTCTGTCAGTGGTTTATCCTAACACTAAATGCTCAAGCAAATGTGAAGAATTAACCTTCAAGAAAACTATTCATGGAGTGACCAATCTGCAACTCACTGGCCAAAATAGTTCTTTTGAAGATTATCTTAATCATTCAACATAACTAGTCAACATGAAATCTCACATCCACATCATTCAACATGAAAGCTCGCATTTACATCAATCAATCACATACATAGCATAATGATATAATCATTCCTAACCAAGTAAAACATCTTTCCTTCATACCCTTTACAAATAATTAATTAAGTCACCTTGATAAGGCTTCCCTAATGTACACTCAATTGCATAGGTCCATGCTAAGAGATATAGGCCTTCATAAGCATCATTACAAATATTACAAGAAGGATCCCACACGTTGCAACAAAGATGTTATACTTTACAATGATAAATTGTACGGTTCCTCAACATTGTTGGCTACTAGTAAATTATATTACATGTTACACATCGAACATTCCAAAATAGCCAAAATGCTATCTCACTCTCCAACATAGATGCACAAATAAATCTTCTATAATATTCTAGAATGTTGTCATTAATTCCTACTTCTCAAATAAGATATAGCAAAAAACTGATTGTCTGCCATTATTTATGTTCACTAGTCTTCTGCCAATTTTCACCAAACAAATTGTAACTCGTCTATAACTAAACATAAGACTCAACAAACATAGACATGATCTCTATACTCATTCTTCTACAAAAATCTTAGCTTGCACAAATTATCTTGTCATATACCAACATTTTTGTACTAATAATCAACTTGTGATATACAAATCCATGACTGCCATGGCTATGCAAACATATATTGTCATCAATGAGAAAACTAGTCATTAAATCAATATCCTCAAAACAATACATCCAAGTGCCAACAAAGACCTCAATTGCTAACAACATCCCTCTTCAGCATTGATGACAATATATGGTGAAAAACCATCAATCCAAAAAAGTTATTGTTAGAGTAAATGATTAATTTAATTACATTTATTAAATTACCTTTACTCCCTACTTAATATTTCACTTTATGCACACGCATTTCCATTTAATAATTAAATATTAATTATTAAATGTCATTTACCTCTTAGGGTTTCCCTTTTAGATTTTATAATCTCCTTCTATAAGGATTGATCCATTGTATATTTTACTCATTCTTTTTGTTTGATAATATATTCTTGCATATATATTCTCTTATCTTTTGCTTCTCTACAACAATACTAATGGCTTCTCTTCATAATGCTTGTGGTTAGTGGTTGGCTCAGGGGGAGCCCAATCATCAGTAGTAGTAACATCTTTATCTTTGTCTTCATCTTCCTTGGTCCTAGGAGGAGAAATGGCTAAATCCAGCCGGGGGAATGCCCACTTGGGGTCATGGTGAGTAGACGGCCAACCCACATCATCGGTAGTAGGGGGAGCCACTAGGGACCAACCCGAGCCTAACCTCCAAGGAGGCAAGGCTGAGTAGCGATAGCCACGAAAGCCACCACTGGGAGAGTGGCGATAAGGCTGCGACCTGGAGGTCTGTGAGCAGTGAGCAGAATCGCTCCAACCTCTTTGATGATTGTGAGGAGGAGTACAGTCACCAAATAAAGCATCAAGAGGCACTTAGGCAACTGTACAAGGGGCATTTCTCTAGTGAGCAAGTAGCTCCTGTAGGTGAGCCACTTCCAGTGCAACTTTGTCAGTTTGTACTTGAATATGCATCATGATGTTATTACATATACGTGTTTTAGAGTACATTAAAACATAAATACCAAGAAAGTTGTGAGAGAATAAAACAACATTGCGATCTTTCTAGATTGTGAACAATAACTCCATTCTGAAAGCATTCTAAATCTGGGCATATCTAAAAGGGAGTTTAGGAGCATCACCTAGAATGACCACATGCCAAGTGAAGGCCTCTAGATTAAAAGGCCTAAAGAAATAAAAAATCTAGAGCCAATAATTCTGTGCTCTTCTACAAGACCAAAAAATATGCAGAAAGCTTTCAAATTGGCCACAAAAAGGACACCTAAGATTAGGAACTCCCAGATGCTGGAGCCAAGGACCCAAAGGCAAGCCTTGGAAGAGGAGACACTAGGAAAAGTGAGCAATCTTTGGCTCAGTAATAGTATGCCAGATAGTGGCAAATCTAAGACTCCAATTCTTATGCGAAGAATGCAAATGCCAACACTGATTAAGGGTATCAACCATTAGAAGATGGGGCACTAGCCACCAATACCCTAGCTTGGGCTTGTAGCTAGTCATTGGAATGGTAGGGTACCACTTCCAATCTTTCCACCATGGGCAGGATGAGTGAATTCCAAGTTTGTGTAACAAATTGGGAGGAATCATAGAAACTAGAAGATCAATTGTTTGTCGATATGGATGGATATGCCTAAATTGCATCTACAGATCCTCCCATGAGTGAAGGCTCATTGTAACCCTGGAGAATAAATCTTTGGGTGTCTTGATAACCTTGTGAAATAAATGCAAAGCACTGGTTCCTTGAATTTTGGCTAAAGGCACCCCTTGACTGGCAAACAAGGGTGACCACCAAAGGTTTTGTTGATTCATCGAGAGCCCATCTCTAAATCCATTACCAGCCCAACGAAGCCAAGGCTTAATAGCTTCCCAGGATTTCCAATACTCTTAGCAACAAAAGTGCCCTAAATTTGATTCATTAGATTTAGGGCACTTTTGTTGCTAAGAGTATTTGGAAATCCCAAGAAGTCACAACAAGGGCTTAAAAACCAATCTCTTCTAGGCTGGATGGTTAACCAGAAAGCCTAAAGAACTGTAGTGGCCTAACAAAATTTTACAGGCCTCATCTCCAGTGAGAGCTCGTATGACCCATTTGGCATAGAAGGCTATCACCAGAATCCTTGGGTAAATAATAGAAATCCTAGGCCACTTTGTGAAAGCCATGATGCATAGCATTAGAGGCCCAGAGAAAGTCCTTGAGAAGACATTCAAGCTTAAGGTACAAGGCTTTGGAGGGAGCCCAACAAGAAGAATAATATGCATGAGTAGCAGCAAGCACTTTGGAGCATATTTGAAACTTTCCCGCAAGTGAAAGGGGCATAGTGATCCAATATTCCAGCTTCTTCTCAATTCAAGCAAGCACAACATTCCACAACTCCATAGGAGATTCTTGAAAAGCAAAGGGAATGCCTAAAAATTTAAAATTTTTACCATGTTGGACCCATTTCCATCCATAATGTTGCAACCAATGAGGGCCTAGCAGAAAAGATTATCTGTAGCAAAGGGTTTTGTGCCATTGGATAGCAGACCTTGAAGCAAGACAAAAAGTATCTAAACACTGCAAAGCATTGGCAATATTCTCCTCATTCTCAATCAACATGAGGAAATAATCATCTACAAAATGGCCATTGACCAGCTAAGAGGTCAACTCTGGTAAAGAAATACCACACACTGGACCTCGAGAGATGGCACTAGCTAGCAAATAACCAAAGCCCTCAGCTACCAAAACATAGAGAGAAGGTGCAAGAGGACAACCTTGGCAGATAGACTTGAAGAGCCCAAAAGCTTCAGATTGACAACCATTAATGGTGATTCAAGTAGAGGTATCCTTAAATAGCATCTACATTGATTGACAAAAAACTGGGCCAAAACCTAGAGCTTGAAGCATAGCAAGAATAAAGGGCCATTCAATATGGTCATATGCTTTGGCAAAACCAATCTTTAGGAAAAGGGCTTGCTGCTTAGGTTGCCTGGCCCATTCCATTCCTTCCTAGATAGTAATGATGTTGTCCAAGATATAGTGGGACTTGATGAAGCCATTTTATTCAGGTTGAACAATTTGAGGGAGAAAATGCCAAATTTTAAGAGAGAGGGCTTTGGCAATGATCTTGTAGGAGACATTCAACAAAGTGATGGGCCTCCAATTGAAAATCTCTTTAGGATCTCTAGCTTTAGGTATGTATTTAATATGCTCTTTGTTGATAATGCTGCCTAATGAATTAGAATTGTAAGCTTCAAGATAAACTTGAAGTAGATCAGGGCCAATGTCATCCCAAAATGTCTTGTAGAACTCGCAAGGGAATCCATTGCATCTAGGGGCTTTGTCATTAGCCATGGATAAGATATCTTCCTTTAAGTCTGCAAGAGTAAGCTTTTGTTCACAAAAGGCATACTATTCAAGCGCAAGTCTATTGGAAGTAACATCAAGGTAGGCTTGTAGCACTTGATCACGTGCAATAGAGGACCCCTGACCCATAAAACCTTGCTCATAGTGACACACAAAAGTCTAGAGAATATTTGGTAGGTCAGTGAAAACTTGTTGATCTTCTCAGATGTGTTTGATACCCACAACAGAATGACAAGCTATCAAAGCACTAAAAAATTCCTTGGAAGCTTGATCACTGACCTTCAGCCAATGGATTTGGGCTTTGATCTAAGCTCCCCTAGTAGCATGACTGTCTACAATTTTCTTCTAGTGCTGAATGTTGGCAAGCTGAACTTGGAGATCCGTATTAAAAAAATTCATGGCAAGAGCCTAAGAGGTTGTATGCAGATTGAGAGTAGTGGCTTCATAAGATCGCCTATGGTACATAGCAAGTTGTTTGCCACAAATGCAAAGAAATCTCACAGTACAAAGGATAGTGTCATTCCACCATCTAATCCAACCAAGGTGATTGTAGTGTTGAGGCTCAAGATTCCAGACACATAGGATGTGAGCAACAGTTGGCAAATAAGACAACAGAGAAGTGTTGAGGTAAAATTGGGTTTTCTTCGAGTGAGGCTAAGCTATCTGCCAGGTGATGGAAAAGAGGATGGGGGAGTGGTTTGACAACATCACATTAGGTAGAGGAATGATAGGCAAGGCATGCTTTTAAGGAAAGAAAAAAAGGACTATGCAGAAATCACAACCCTGTCAAGTCTTTTAAAAACTCTATCAGATCCAGCTCAAAAATTGGACCAAGTGTGCCAAATCCCATTAGGGAAATGACGAGTAACATTAGGATCAAAAAGTCCTAATTTATTTTGCATGTAAAACCAAGCCTCTCATTCACCAGCTGCCTAGTTAAAGGGCAAAAGGCTTTCCTTTTTAGAGGCCAGCTCAACCATATTGAAGTCCCCACAGAAAACCCATGTCATAGGTGGCAAATGATCTACCAACCAACACCATAGGTGTGAACATTCAACAACATCATTGGGAGCATAAATGTTAATAATACCAAAAGAATGATTTTGATAAGACAACCAAATCCAAACTACCCTATGCATAGAGTCAGAACCATGCGAAACAATAGAGGAAATTAAACAAGGGGAGAGAAGAGTAACAACACCACCTCAACTAGCTTCATGTTGAGAAGCAAAATTGGCACTATTTGGCCAAATAACACAATAGACTGAGGTGAGAAGAAACCCAACCACTTTAACTTCCTAGAGGCAAAGCACATCAAGATTGAACTGACGTTTGGTATCACACATTGAATATTTTCTAGGGAGTTATGTTAGCCCTCACACATTCCATGATATGCAATTCATGGCAACCTAGCTTGCATGTCATCCTTGTCCCCAAGAGAGGAGAAACTATTGTGCAAAAAAGAGGGAGGCTAAAAAGAAGAGCCATCAATAGCAATCTTAAAACTTCTCCCGATTGTCAAAAAACTCATCATGACCATCTAGGCTATGAGACTGGCATAGCTTTTGCTAGGCAATCATTGATGCTGCTTGCGACATTTGTTTCCATAGAGGACACAGATCTAGGGTATGAACACCCATTGTCCATTGGCCTCTAGGGTTCGAAATAGGAGGCGAAGGGTGCAATGGACCTGGGTATTCAATGGGTATCTAGCTTGAACTAGATTTACCATGATCCATAGGAACAAAGCTCCTTAGCCGCAACTAAACCCTTCCCTTTTTTCACCACCGTAGTCCATTCATCTTTCTGGGCAGTCAGAGCGGGCTTGGTTTCTAAAGTAGAGGGATGATTATGATCCAAGAAGGGACAATCCCTAATCTTATGCTCAGTTGACTCACACTGGTAGCAAGTATTCAAAAGGTTGAGGTAAAGCACCTTCTAAGTAAAGGTGGTACCACCTATCTATATATCCACTGTATCTTTGATGTCCCTAGATAGGTCAACCTCAACACAAACCCTATGTTGGAGATGAGCATTGAAAAACTTGTTTGGTTCAAGGAAAGCAACCTTGCCAATGGCTTGTGCAATAACAGGTAAAAAAGACCAGCAAGGAATGGGAAGCCTAGGGAACTCCACCCAAATGGGTACCTTAAGTTTTCAATCATCAAAAAAAATAAAATCTAGCAACCAACACTGAAAAACTAGGAGGGAAGACCTTATAATCCAAGGGCCTCACACAAAAACATGTTCAGCTTGGCCTGCATTGCCAAAGAAAAAAAGAAAAAAACCTTTGAAACCTTCGAAACCCATTCCCATAGTTTGCTTTTAGAAGGAGTATGACCCACAAAATACCTAATGAAGGTTTGTTTTTCTAGCCATGTGCATGCACCATCAAACTCCTTGGCATTAAAAATAATATCTAAAGAAGAATTACCTCATGGAACACATTGGGAACAAACTTGCACAAGCATTTGGTTGACAGAGCCATTATCTCCATTAGCATCAACAACTCCAGCACCAACATCAATTGTTGGGCCAGCGAAGGCCAAACTCATTATAAATAAAAATATTCCCATAGTAAATGCGGTATGACAACCAGTGGAAACTAGCAAGGATTCAAATGGAGGCCGTACAAACCCTAACATAACTCATCCAACTTTCATTGTATCAGAAGTGGAAATGAAAATTTGGAAACTTCATGTATGTTGGAAATTATTTTGAGAAATTTTGGGCTGAAATTATGGATTAGAACATATATTATTCGAACCATTACAACATTTTTTGGTAGATATGGGTTGAAATTATGATCATGGATTTGAAATTTGCATATAGGAAATTTAGTTAGGGCTTATTTATTGTTGAATCATTATAACAACTAATCTTTATATATTGATTGAAATCTTAGATTGATATGATTATTCAAACATTACATGTAAAACTTAACTTTAAGATATTATTTTATACATTTTTAAACCCCCTTACCTAACATGGAATTATCAACAATAGAAAAAGTTGAGATATTGATTTACAAAGAATTTATACATTTTGTTTAAGTGGTTTGAAAATTTAGAGAGAACTAACATCTCTCTATTTTTAAATTTAGACAGTGTTTTTGAATTAAAAAGTAGCCAAAACTAGGGGGCTGGCCCATTAAATAGTCAAATTGGTGAACCACAAACCAAAATTACCCCCTACCACTTTTAACACAAAAACATTGTTTGGAATAACAGTTAAAAAAGTATCAACATGCATAACACAACTATTGCCTATACTAGAACTTGGGAAGTACTTGGTTGAAATTAAATTGATGGATTGGAGCATTGCACATAGAAATAAAATTTGAAACATGAAACTTAGCCTTTGTCAACATGCTGATGAACCATTACAACAATAATGATTATATTTTGCGTTATCTTTTCTAACCTCCTTACCTAAGATGGAATTAATAACTTCCTTATTCTTTAACAACTAAAGCAATGATGCACACAACAATAATTAACCATACACATAACAATGATTTGTTGACTATGAACCCTTAATCAGAGGAAAAACCCTATTGGGGATGGTATCCACAAGAAAATGTATTAATAATATATAACTACAATAATGTACACTCAATTGCATAGGTCCATGCTAAGACATACAAGCCTTCATAAGCATCATTACAAATATTACAAGAAGGATCCCACACATTACAACAAAGATGTTATACTTTACAATGATAAATTGTACGCTTCCTCAACATTGTTGGCTACTAGTAAATTATATTGCATGTTACACATCGAACATTCCAAAATAGCCAAAATGCTATCTCACTCTCCAACATAGATGCACAAATAACTCTTTTATAATATTCTAGAATGTTGTCATTAATTCCTACTTGTCAATAAGATATAGCAAAAAAATGACTGTCTGCCATTATTTATGTTCACTAGTTTGCTGCCAATTTTCACCAAACAAATTGTAACTCATCTATAACCAAACATAAGACTTAATGAACATAGACATGATCTCTATGCTCATTCTTCTACAGAAACCTAAGCTTGCACAAATTATCATGTCATATACCAACATTTTTGTACTAATAATCAACTTGTGATATAAAAATACATGACTGCCATGGCTATGCAAACATATATTGTCATCAATGAGAAAACTAGTCATTAAATCAATATCCTCAAATCAATACATCCAAGTGCCAACAAAGACCTCAATTGCTAACAATATCCCTCTTTGGCATTGATGACAATATATGGTGAAAATCCATTAATCCAAAAAGGTTATTGTTAGAGTAAATGATTAATTTAATTACATTTATTAAATTAACTTTACTCCCTACTTAATATTTCACTTTATGCACATGCATTTCCATTTAATAATTAAATATTAATTATTAAATGTCATTTACCTCTTAGGGTTTCCCTTTTAGGTTTTATAATCTTCTTCTATAAGGATTGATCCAATGTATATTTTACTCATTCTTTTTGTTTGATAATATATTCTTTCATATATATTCTCTTATCTTTTGCTTCTCTATGACAAGGTCTTGCATAACAAGTGTTCTACGGGATCTATGGATTTGTTCTTATCAAATTCATCACTAACCTATATCTTGTTGATAACTTAATATAATTTTAAAAGGAATTTATACATTTTGTTTAAGTGGTTTGAAAATTTAGAGATAACTAACATCTCTCTATTTTTAAATTTAGACAGTGTTTTGAATTAAAAAGTAGCCAAAACTAGGAGGCTGGCCCATTAAATAGTCAAACTGGTGAACCACAAACAAAAATTACTCCCTACCACTTTTAACACAAAAACATTGTTTGGAATAATAGTTTAAAAAGTATCAACATGCATAACACAACTACTGCCTGCACTAGAACTTGGGAAGTACTTGGTTGAAATTACATCGATGGATTGGGGCATTGCATGTAGAAATAAATTTTGAAACATGAAACTTGTGGTAATTTCTTAATTGTAACTTAGCCTTTGTCAACATGCTGATGAACCATTACAAAAATAATGATTATATTTTGCATTATCTTTTCTAACCTCCTTATCTAAGATGAAATTAATAACTTCCTTATTCTCTAACAACTAAAACAATTATGCACACAACAATAATTAACCATGCACATAAAAATGATTGTTGACTATGAACCCCTGATTAGAGGAAAAACCCTATTGGGGACGGTATCCACAAGAAAATATACTAATAATATATAAGTTACTTGTGAAATGATGTCACCCTATTAGGAGTCAAATGCAATGCATTTAGTACAACAATCCCTAATAAAAAGACCTTGGACCCTTGTTAGATGGTTCCAACCCTGATTAAAAGTTAATAGGAAAAAAATAAGGCTCATTTTCTAAATGCTCAAGCAAATGTGAAGAATTAACCTTTAGGATAACTATTCATGGAGTGACCAATTTGCAACTCACTGGCCAAAATAGTTCTTTTGAAGCTCACCTTAATCATCCAACATAACCAGTCAACATGAAAGCTCACATCCACATCATTCAACATGAAAGCTCACATCTACATCAACCAATCACATACATAACATACTGATATAATCATTCCTAACCAAGTAAAACATCTTTCCTTCATACCCTTTACAAGTAATTAATTAGGTCACCTTGATAAGGCTTTCCTAATGTATACTTAATTGCATAGGTCCATGCTAAGACATATAGGCCATCATAAGCATCATTACAAATATTACAAAAAAGATCCCACACATTACAACAAAGATGTTATACTTTACAATGATAAATTGTACGCTTCCTCAATATTGTTGGCTACTAGTAAATTATATTGCATTTTACACATCGAACATTCCAAAATAGCCAAAATGCTATCTCACTCTCCAACATAGATGCACAAATAACTCTTCTATAATATTCTAGAATGTTGTCATTAATTCCTACTTGTCAATAAGAGATAGCAAAAAAATGACTGTCTCCCATTATTTATGTTCACTAGTCTGCTGCCAATTTTCACCAAACAAATTGTAACTCGTCTATAACTAACCATAAGACTCAAAAAACATAGACATGATTTCTATACTCATTCTTCTACACAAATCTAAGCTTGCACAAATTATCTTGTCATATAACAACATTTTTGTACGGATAATCAATTTGTGATATACAAATCCATGACTACCATGGCTATGCAAACATATATTTTCATCAATGAGAAAACTAGTCATTAAATAAATATCCTCAAATCAATACATCCAAGTGCCAAAAAAGACCTCAATTGCTAACAATATCCCTCTTTGGCATTGATGAGAATATATGGTGAAAGCCATCAATCCAAAAAAGTTACTGTTAGAGTAAAGGATTAATTTAATTACATTTATTAAATTACCTTTACTCCCTACATAAGATTTCACTTTATGCACATGCATTTCCATTTAATAATTAAATATCAATCATTAAATGTCATTTACCTCTTAGGGTTTCCCTTTTAGGTTGTATGATCTCCTTCTATAAGGATTGACCCATTGTATATTTTACTCATTCTTTTTGTCTGATAATATATTCTTGCATATTTTAGAGCCAAACCCTTTCCTTCTCTTGTCTTTTGCTTCTTTGTGACATGTTCTTGCATAAAAGTGTTCTACGGGATCTATGGAATTGTTCTTATCAAAATTGTCATTAGTCTATATCTTGTTGATAACTTAATATAATTTTATGATATCCTCAACATTTACACCCTTCAAAGCTTATACATGAATCTTCTATGATTTCTTCTCTGATTTTCTACTCACTCTTACACTTAATTTTTTCATTGAACTATTTCTCCCCCTCTGACATCAATGGCAAAGGTTCCAATATCCCAAATATCAATCGACCTTTTGAAATTATCCCCCTTTGATGATGATCTTCATCAAAGTACATGTATTAGAACTAGGCAATCTACAACCAAAAGAATCTTAAGTGCCAACAAATACTATTATGCCAAAAATCTTTGTGTAATCTTCTTTTCAATCCAATCTATCTCTTCTTTCATTGCAACAAACCAATCTTCAATTTCTAATGCATCCTTGACTAGTCTAGGCTCAAATACAGAAATCAACACATGTATTTTCTCTTAATTTACTTCTTTTTATGACTCTTGCATCTTTATTTCCAATTATTTGGTTCATTGAATGGTTCCTTCTAACACACTTTTCCAAGACAAGCTTGGTTCTTTGTTGTTTAGCAATTTCTTCACTCAGTGGGGGCTCAGTAGGTTCTTTGATGTCTTCTTGTTGTAGCTTGGGTACAGTATCAAGTACTCCTTCATGAACATATACAAATAATTGATAATCTTGAGGTTTCTTTTTTCTATCTCCTTCATTCTTATCTACAAACTCATCAATCCTTACATTTGCACTTTCCACAATTTCATTAGTAGCCTTGTTCAAATAATTATAAGCTTTGTTCTTTGTGGAGTATCCTAGAAAAGTATCTACATCTCCTTTAGAATCAAACTTTCCATTTCTAGCATTTTTTAGTATGTAACACGTACTTCCAAAGATTTTAAAGTAGCCAACATTAGGTTTATGCCCATACCAAAATTCATAAGAAGTTTTGTTTGCATCTTTCTTTAATTATACTTGGTTGAATGTGTAGACAATAGTACTAATGGCTTCTATTGATAATGCTTTTGCAACTTCCTTCTTAATCAACATTGTTCTTGCCCAATCAACTATTGATTTGTTCCTTCTTTTAACTATGACATTCTATTGTGGAGCCCTTGGTGTAGATAGTTGCCTTTTGATTCTATTTTCATTGTAATATACGGTAGATTCATTAGAGAAAAAGTCACCTCCTCCATCAAATCTTAAGGACTTCAGTTTCTTACATGTTTCCTTCTTAACTCTTGCCTTATACCATTGAAACATTTGAAATGCATCAAACTTTTTTCTTAGAAACATAAATGACATCATTCTTGAGTAGTCATCAACAAACAAAATGAGATATTGATCACTGTAATAGTTTTTTACTCTCATAAAACAATGAAGTTTGGTTTAAAATAGTCCCAAGATATCATTAGATGAGTAAGACTTTCTTGAAAAACTTGACCTGGTCATTTTACTAGTTTGACATTTCTTACACATAACTTTATTAGGTTTGTTTAATCTTGGTGAACCTCTTACTCTTTTCTTCTTATTGATCTTGATTAAGTTATCAAAATTCACATAACAAAACCTTTGGTGCCATAACCAAATATCCCCACTTCTTTAAGAACTCAGATAGAATAAGTTACCTTTGGATTGATCATCAATTCCAATCAAATCTCTAACAACATCAAAGATCTCCCCCTTTCATTTTGAAATTCCAATTGGTGACCTGAGTTATTCAATTGTGAAACACTCAAAAAATTGTACTTTAATCCTTGAACCCAATAAGCATTATCACAATTAATCTTCTCATTCAACATAATAGATCCTTTTCCTCTTAAAGAAAATGGCCTGCATCATTTCCAATTCTAACAAATCCTCCACCATACTCTACCAAGTTTTTAAACCATTCAATATCACTAGTCATATGATGTGAACAACCATTATTGCTAATCCATGTATTAGTTTTATCAACTTGAGAATCTTTCTCATCTTCATACCTCTCTTCTTCTAAATCATCTTTCATAGAAACATAAAATACTTCTTCACCTTCTTGTAAATCATTAAATTCTTCATCAATTTGGCCTTCCTAACCTAGGTAACATGACTTCTTTCTTTTATCTACGTTGTCTCTAAATCTTTGGTATATGTTCTCCTTCTTGTCCTTCTTATCATTCTTATCATTGTTAGGACACCTAGATGCAATATGACCAATCTTCTTGCAATTCATTTTTTTTGTAAGTAGCTTACCTTCATACTTTGCTTTTCCTCTCGGTAGTCTCTTTTCTAGGAGTGCCTCCAATTCTTCTAGTGCTTTCCCCTCAAATAGTAAACTCTCATAATCACTTCCATCTATACTAGAATGGTTATCTCTTTCTCTTTCTCTTTCTTTCCTTGACCTGCTAATGGTTAGTGAAGATTTAAAAGCAGTCTATATCTTTAGTAAACTATTATCAAAGTTATTAAGCTCAAATGCAGTCAACCTACCAATCAAAGCATCAAGGTAACCATATTGCTAGGTATGGATATCAATTCTTGAATAAAATATACTCTAATAACATATTTAGGTAAGAGAGTTATAAGAGTCTTGCTTACCACATCTTCTTCAATAATGGTTCCACCAACTCCTTTGATCTAGTACTAACTACATCCTTGATTATGTTACTATATTGTACAATCTTTTCCCTTTTCCCCTTCTTGAATTCTCACATCATCAAATTTTCCTCTGAGACTCTCAACCTTTTCCCTTGATACATTCATATCGCCTCCATGAAAAAGTGTAAGTTTGTCCCACATCTCTTTTTTGGTAGAAGAGTTCTTGACATCATCATATTCAACATCAGTTAGAGAAGGAACTGTTGCCTATTGTTGCCCCCGTGCCAAAAATTTGAATTCAAATGCAACCCCCACCCAATGGCTAGGTCCTAGATTTAACATTATTTAAATGCCCCAAAAATATGAAAAATAAAACATTTAAAAAACCTTAGTGTATTTCCATTTTTGTTTTCGTCAGCCTACAACTTTCTGCGCCATCAGATCTGGTTCAGATCTACGGTGGGTGCTTTCCTGCATTCTCCAAATGCATGACCTTTACACATTGTGGGAAAACCCCTTAACGATGTGTGGTAGGTGGGTCCATGTCCTTCTTGTGGGCCGCAGTGTGGACAGGTTGAGCTGGCAGATTGGTTGGTGCCCGCTTCCTCGCATTCTCAACTCATTAGACTTTCTGACAGTGCAGGAGAGCCCCTTTTTGAAACATGTCTACATGACATCACAAAGGATAGTTGCATAGAGGTCCAAAAGCATGTGTTTAGAGGACCATTAGATCTTTCAAGATCCATGATTGGCGCATGCCTGTAAGATGGAGTTACAAGGTCTTTAAACAATGCGGGCATGCCCCTTTGTGACACGTGTCCCATGGCATCCCTTGTTCTCAGTTGTGCCTTGCACCGTCCGATGTGATCTGATCAACGGCTGGCGCATACCTGCAATAAGGAGTTGCAAGGATTTTAAGCAATGTGGGTATGCACCTTTGCAACACGTGGTATGGTGTGACATCACGGGTCCACCCTTCTCAAAGAGGTAATCGATAGCTTGTATTCATTGGCAGTTGTTAGGTGAGTCAGAGTGTAATGAAGGTGTTTCATTGGCCCATCCAGCTAACTTGGGTTGCAATTTTGCATGTGTTCTGAGTATCGTAGATGCAAATCTGATCAACGGTTGGTGCATGCCCACAAGATGAAGATATGAGGTAGTTAAGTAATGTGGGCAAGTGCCTTGTTGCCGCGTGTCCCTATGGGGCTAGGCTAGTTTCATAAGCCGTAGGGTGTCACTAGGGTGGTGCCATTTGTGTGCTAGGGTGATGCCAGATGGGGCCAGGTCAGGCTGAGTCAGATGCCAAGTGTTTTATGGGTCCAGAAGTTTGAAGAGCAAGCACAGTATTATGGAGATCTTTCACGATTATTGATCTCACAGAGATCAACGATCAGGGCATTCTTGCATTATGAAGTTACGAGGATTTTAAACATTGCAGGGAAGTGCCTAAATGACACATGTCCTAGTGGGCCTAGTGGAGGCAATAATAGTTAGAGGCGCTGGCAGTTAATGTGACTATCGCGGTTAGAGTTTGAGGAGTTGGAATGGTTAGTAAAGAAGGATGGTCAACTTGGGAAGACCCCTACAAGGTGGTGAAAAAATTAAAGATTGTTCGTCCACATGGCCCATTCTCGTCGCAGTGTCCAGTTGACCTACTGACCCTACTGATTCATGAGTTAGAAATGAAGGAAAATTAGGTTTTCCCGTGCCATCCAATTCTTGTGATCGATGCCAACCACTCTGGAATGAATGCTACCCCTAGGAGAACACTCCACCACCTCTGATCCAATCCATCTACTGGTCAGATGATTTAATGACACCATTTTTGTCTTCTCAGAGCCCTGTTCCAACAAAGATCAAATATCATTGCATTTGGATCTGTACTCAAATCAGATTTTCTTCAGATCTCCATGATTATCCTCTGTAGGACTTAATGGCAGTAGTTTTAGAGTAATTTTAGTTAGAGGACATCCCAGTTATGCCTGAACTATAAAGGCAAATTTTGTAAATTTTATAAAGGTCGACCCTTCTCTGACTTCTCTAATATTGCTCTGCAATTTCACTGTAAATTCCCTTTGCCTCTGGACTGTATGGCATTCTGCCTTATCTCCTTCAGCCATTGATGTAAATTGCAAGAACTATTTGGCCTCTCACTGGTGTTTTGTGGATATTTGCAATCTGCATGACTGTATCTCTTCTGGCCTGTGAATGATATATAAGTGAATCTTCTCTTACCTTGCGTCAGTCATCTAGGTTTTCTGATTTGCATGTGGTTGTTAGATTAAAGCAAGTCTGAATGTGTATGTCTTTTGGTGTCATGATGGTTCAATAGTGCATATATGGGCAGGGATTGGTTGAACACTCTATTTTGGTGTATCACCCCCTTAGGTTAGAATAGGTAGATTTTCTTTTCATGCATTCCTTCTCCCTTTTCCTCTCCAAGAATAGTTAGGTGCACCCTGATAGTAAGAGGAAGTCAGCCTTCTCCAGAGATTCAACCTCATAGTTCAAGTCCCACAGCTTGGAGGTTGTTTCCATGTTTCACAAGGTTGTCCTTAGGTAAGACTAAAAGGGTGCAAACCTCTGTGACAACAGGAACTATCTCAACATTAAGGTGTTTTTTTCTTTCTTTTCCCTCATCTGCTCAACTATCATATGCCCAAGTGGGGGAGAAGTATATAGATTATCTATTTAGTATAATTCATAATCTCCCACTCTAGACAAGTATAACCTCATCCTAATTTTCCATGAAGGAAAGTGTTCATTGTTTAACTTGGGTCCCTCTCTCTTATACATCTTTAGATCTTTATCTCAAGTCTTTTAGACTTTTCCTCTAAGAACCCAATAACTATAATACCAATTGTTAGATAACTGGGAAGGGTGAATCAGTTATCTTAGGTCCCCTAAACAATTTTTATTATCAATAATCAACTCAATAAATCATTCAACTGGGCAACAGAAGTTTATAACTTTAAGCATACAAAAATGTGAAATAACATGAAACACATCTAATCACACATTAACACCAGTGTTTAATGTAGATTTTTTTTGGGTAAAAACCATTGTGGGAATTATCACCCACTAATAAATTTGCTCCTTTGAAGTGAGCTCAATTAAAAGTGAACCCCATTAAAGGTTACAGTACACATTTGTTAAATGTGACCCTGTCAGGGGATTCTCACCAAAGATCAAATAGCTTTATCACCCTATTCATGAGTGGCTTGATTAGAGGTCTTAAGACATTTGTTAAAATGCCATCTTACAAAGCATTTACAAATACTATTTTCAAATCCACTTGGTTAAGAGATTCTTTGCTACAATGGTTAGAAAGTAACAATGAAATGACCTGTATGCAATAACACTACCTTTGTTGTTTTAGATCTCCTTTCTACTCTAATCTCTTCTTCAAACTCTTCCTTTCTAGTTGATCAACATGTACTATTCATATCATCACTTTTGTTCTCTTGATTCACACTTATCCCAACTATAATATACTTGGTGACTCTTTTATCTTTGTTTGGCTACCAACAACATCCTCATTCTTGTTCATCCCTTATATAGGTGATTTTTTCCACTTAACCATATTCATTAGGGTCTGATGAGGGAACAACCCAAGACAAAATGAACACAATAATAAAGGAAACTTTTATTATAAAAAATGATATGCTAGTACATTTATTACAAAAAAAAAACTCAACTATATGCCCTATGGGCTTACAACACAATCAAATTCTAGAGAAAAAAATCCTTCTAACAATATCTTCTCCCAAACTCCACAAAGCTACCTTTACAATGCAAGAAATAACCTTAAGTAACCCAAATTAGGTTTAGGGTTAGGAATAAATTTTAGATTATTCCATTTGGCATCCATCACCAAAGAAAAAGGTTCTAGAAGACATGTTAGAAGTCAGTGCAAAATTAGAAGAATCCAAAAATGGTAGTTCAACTTTCGGGAGGTGTAACTTTTGATCCGGGGCTTTGATTGATGAATCATTTACATTTTTGAAAATCTCTTTGAGTGCACTATATACCTATGGACTATCTATTCCCATACCCCATTTTTTTGGGCCCATACAAGGCCATTTAGTGCCTCAAATTTGAGTTTGAAGCATTCTTAGGAGGTCTCCAAGCAACTTAAAACTACAATAACTTTCAAACTGTAAAGTCTTTTGACCTGATTTTTTTTCTGGAGTGCTTGTAATTGCAAGTACAATAATCCCTCCAAATTAAACCCTTTTAATTATCATAATTATGGCTTAGAAATAAAAAAAGTTATTTTCTGCACCGGCACACATCTTGAGGTTCTAAAAAGCACTAACCTAGAAAAATAATAGTGAAACTATAAGAGCTTGAATCTCTATTTGGTCCAAATGAGTATCTAGAAACAAAAATACATAAAATAGAAACTAAAAATAAGCATACTTTTGGGTGATACAAGATTGCCCTTACAACACTAGATGCTCCTACATCAGACACCTAGGGTAAATTGAAAGTGACCTTGTCACTTTATAGCTAGTTGAGGAAAACCCAAACAAGAAACCTCCATCTTGGATAACCAAGTTGAATCTTCCATCAATCGCCCCTTCCACTTCACTAGGTACTCCTCAAACTACATGTTTCTGGTACTTGGTCCCAAATGACTATCCAAAATTTATTCAATCTCCTCCTTAGAATTAGGAATGAGACATGGCTCCAGTATCAACTCCTCCTCTACACCATCTTCATGATATTCTAGTAAGTCTACAATATTGAAAATATGGGAAATATGGATCCCATCTGAAAACTCTACTTCATACACATTTCCTAAATCATATTTCTTCAAAATCTTGCAAGGGCCAAATGTCTTTATCTTCAACTTGTTGTAGGTGCCCACTGGAAATCGTTCCTTCCTCAAGTACACCATAACCAAAACCCAAACTTAGAACTCCTTATGTCTCCTCTTTTGATCTTCTATAGCCTTGTACTATAGGTTCATCTTAGAAATATGTGAACATACCTCCTTATGTAGGCTCTTGACATGTTCAACAAATTCTTCTACCTTAGTACTAGTCCTCTCTCCTTCCTCCATCTTCCTCAACTCTAGTGTAGTCCATGGACTACTACCATACACCACTTGGAATGGTGATCTACTAGTACTCTTATTCACTAAATTATTGCAAGAAAATTATGCTTATTCACTAAATTATTGCAAGAAAATTCTATTAGTGGTAGAATAAAATCCCATCCCTTGGGCTAATCTCCTACTAAACACCTTAACAATTTTCCCAAACTTCTATTCACCACCTCTATTTGTCCATCAGGATGAAAATGATGTGCATAATTGAACTTTAACTTGGTCTTCAACTTCTTCCACAAAGTCCTCCAAAATGCCTAACATATTTTGTATCTCTAATAGAAACAATACTTTTTGGGAGACCATGCAGCCTCACCATTTCTCTAAAAAAAAAATGCAATATGCACTACATCATGGGTCTTATAAAAAGGAATGAAATGATCCATCTTAAAAAACCTATCAACCACCACAAATACTGAGTTATTAACCCATTGTGTCTTTGGTAACCCAAAAAATTAAAATCCATGCTTATATCTTCCTAGGGCCTTAATGGAACATGCAATGGCTGATAGAGTCTAGTATTCTGACTAACTCCCTTAGTTATCTAATACACTTGAAAACTTTGCACAAAATTCATTACATCGTGTGATAATCGAGGCTAGAAATAATGTTTGCTTACAATGGCAATGGTCTTGTCTCGGCCAAAGTGTCCTACCATCCCTCTGCTATGTTTCTCCTTGATCAAGTTCTCCCTCATGGAACTCCTTAGAATGCACAACTGACTACTATTAAACAACATACCATCTTGGATCACATAATCTAACCACTTAGTCTTATCTACAATACCAGGTTCCTTACATGCCTTCCAAGCTTCTACTAAATTAGGATCCTCAAGGTAAAAAGTCTTGAGTTCATTGAATTCAACCAATTCAATCTTTATTTCTATTAGTAACAACTGTCTCCTACTTAATGCATCTATAACCCTATTAGAAATTCCACTTCTATGTTTCAATACAAATATATAGCTCTACAAGAATTCTACCCATTTCAAATATCTCTAATTTAATTTACCTTAGCTATTTAGGTATTGTAATGCATGATGACTAGTGTACAAAAAAAATTCTTTTGGCAACAAATAATACATCCATTTCTTTAAAGTTTGAACTAGTGCATAAAACTCCTGATCATAAACATATTACTTCTTCTTGGCACCATTTAATTTTTCACTAAAATATGAAATATGCTTACCTTCCCAGCTTAATATAGCTCCAATGACACTATCATTAGCATCACAATCCACTTGGAACACTTTGTTAAAATTAGGAAGTGCCAACATAGGTTTCTCTGTCACCTTTTTCTTTAGTAACTCAAAACTCCTTGTAACTCATACAGTCCACTTCAACTCCATTTATCCCCTCTCATTGTTTCGATTTGCACAAATACTACTAAAATTCCTAATGAACTTCTTGTAAAAACTAGCTAAACCATGGAATGACCTAACCTTAGTGGTAGACCTTGAAGAAGGCCATTCCAAGATGAACTTCACCTTCTCTGGATCCATTTTGAGACCTTCAACTGATACAACAAACCCCAAAAAAACTAAATCCTTTTTGACAAAGCTATAATTCTTCAAATTAATCAACAATTTCTCTTCCCTCAACCTCACAAAGAAACTATGAATGTGAAATAAATGTTCATCTAGAGACTTACTAAAAATCAAAATATCATCTAAATAAATAATAACAAATTTCCCCAAAAATTTCTTTAGTACCTCATTCATAAGCTGCATGAAGGTGCTTGATGCATTGGTCAGTCTAAAGGGCATGAATAACCACTCATATAGACCCTCCTTGGTCTTGAATGAAGTCTTCCACTCATCTCCCTCTCTTATTTGTATCTAGTGATAGCTAGTCTTCAGATCTATATGTGTAACTTACTAAGCTCCACTCAAGTAGTCCATAAGATCATCCATCCTTGGCAAAGGAAACTAGTACTTGATGGTTATCTTGTTTATAGCTTGAGAGTTTGTACACATACTCCACTCTCCATCCATCTTTGGTGCCAGTACTACAAGTATTGCACATGGACTCAGGCTCTCCCAAATCAGACCTTTCCTCTATAGCTCCTAAACTTTTCTGTTCAACTCCTTAGTCTCAGTAGGAGTCATCCTATGAGAAACCTTGTTAGGAAAACTAGTTCTAGGGACTATATCTATTTGATGATTGATTTTCCTTATTGGAAACAATGCTTTTAGGACATTATTACATATGATAACTCCATACTCACTTAATAGACTTGAGACTTCAATTAAAACTTTACTACAATTGAAACTTTACTACTACCTTCCTTATCCTTTCTAAGAATTAAAGCATAACACATATGTTGACATTTTATATCATCCATAAATTTTCTTCCATCAAGACATACCCTAGCACTATTGCATACCTTTTCATCTTCCTTCATCAAGGGCTTCAACTTGTGATAGACTACATCCTTCATTAGAGAATAGGTGTTTGCATGACCATCATGTATTGCATGCCTATCATACTACCACAACCTTCCTAATAAAAAATGGCATACATCCATCAATATGATATCACATAGAACCTTGTCATGGTAACTCCCAAGCTTGAACTTCACCAAACATTATTCACTAACCAGGACCTTATGATCATCTTGCACCCAGTGTTGGAAATTTGAATGAAAAGCTCATTGTTGTTGAAAATAAAAAAGGGAGATTGTTGTAAAAGAATGTTTTCAATAATTTTTTTTCCATTGATGTCAAACCGCTATTTTTAGGGTTGATATTTTCTTATAAGATCCAAGCACTATCACTTAGTTGATTGATGAAGATGATTTGATCAACAAGATGTATCAAGAGCACCTAAGGGAAAGGTTGAGTTATGATGTTGTAATGAAGTGCAAGGATTAGCTAAGACAATAGCTAAGTAATGTATTGATGAAATACTCAAATATACAAAGTTTGGTCGCACTTAGATATATTGGAGGAAGAAGTTGTAACAAGGATGACTGCAAAAGCTTTGACTGAGATCATCAGTAGGTGCCGAGCAAGTTAGTTGAACCTGAGCAAATTCTTAGTAGAAGTTGAGTAACATATATTTCTAGTGTGTGCCAAGTGAAGATCAGGTGCCGAGCATTAGAAAGTTTTCAATAGGTGTTGAGTGATCTTCAGGTGTCGGGCATTAGGGAAAACATAGTTGATGTCGAGTAACACAGTATGTGTCGAGCACTAGTATTTGAATAGTGCCGAGCTGCTGCATTATTTCAAATGATGAAGATTTTCCAAATCTAAGCCAACATAGTGGTTGCATTGAATTTTGTGAACAAGTTGGAAGATAAGGATGGTGAGTTGTTGGCACAAAATCTTATGTAAATCATTTTTGGGTGAATTCTAAAGGATTATTCAAGAAGTTTCTCAAAAAAACTGAATGTGGGTTAGATACAATGAATCCTACCTAATCCATGCAAATTGAAACTAAAAAATGGAAGAATTGAGTGGGAAAAAGAACTCCAAGACTTCTATTTAAGGAATAATAGACCAAGAAGTAGAGAGCTACTGATACTATTGCTACAGAAGTGCCAAATCTGCAAAGTGGTTGAAAGGGTGTCAATGAGGTGACATCTAGGAGAAAGAAGAGCATAGAGGCTTTACTTCTAAGAGTGTTCATGAAGAGATGATTGCACTGGTACATTGAGTATGGAGACTAAAGGTGACAAAGCTTGAAAGGAGGGCAAGCTATTAAGAGTTGCAAAGATTGAAGGCTAGGCAAGGGTATGAGCTGAGAAGTGATATGAGATCTGCAAGATAAGTTGTATGTTGTAGTCAGGTCAAGATTTTCTAATACTCTCTAGCAATTGTATTAGATTTGAAAAAAATCCTATGGACTTAGGTTGGCCTAACAACCATTTGTAAATCCTTTAACAGGGTGGCATTCCAAGTGAATGTTCTAAAGTCCTCTAACTAGGCCCATTTCTAATAGGGTGGTTAAATCCTCTAACAAGGTCACATTTAATAGTGTGTTATAAGCCTTTAATAGGGTAGGCCTTTCATAGGGCATCACTTCAGAAGGGTGAAAATTGAGTAGCATTTTACTGGTGATTTTTCCCAAATTGGGTTTTCATGTAAATCATTGTGTCATGTGTTGATTTCTTGCGTGTTTTACTTGCATGTTGATTTATAATAACTTGTTGATTAGATAAATAGAAGCTTGGATGAATGAATGGTTGAAAGAGTTCACAATACTTAGAGAAAAAGTTTGAATAGGACATTTGGACCATGAATAACTAATTCACCCCCACTCTTAGTTATTCTAAAGCAATTCTAACACCCAAGAAATCTACTATGGATGGGGTTGCTTCTTCCTTTGAGATTTATCTTTGAGACCATCTCTCTAACACCAAGTTGTCAGTGATCCCACCATCAATAATCACATAACAACATTTACCCTCATACTTGCACCTAGTATGAAATAGATTCGTCGTTTGTCTAGGTTCATTCTCACCACTTAGCAAGACCCTTTTATTAACCATAACCTCTCCTCTTCCTTCATCCTCTAAATGTGATGACTTAGCATCATCATATACATGAGAAACTCTTACTTTACCATCAACTCTCCTATCTATCCTTCCCTGGCATTGGGGAGACTCATAGGATCGATGACCATCTTCATTGTAATGAAAATATATACCACAAAAACCTCATCTTCTTGAGCCTTGTCCACATCCCTTACCTCTTCCTCTTTGGTCTCCAAAGTTTTGATCATAGGAGCAGTTGAAATCCTCATTTCTCTAGTTTCAACTGGTACCCACATCTTCATTTTTCTTCCGGTCCTCATTTCAGCCTCTAAAATACCTACCACTGACTCTTCCTCCTTGACCATGCCCTCTTTTCTTTCCATCAAACTTTTTTTTTAGCTTCTCCTCTAATCACAAGGAAAACTTGTATGCCTCTTCAATGATTGTCATTCTAACTTGACTTAGCTCCTCCTGAATGCTAGCTCTTAACCCATTAAGGTAACATATGACCTTCTCATTGTTTGCTTCTACATGCCCCATCCTAATAGAGACTCTATAAAACTCCTTTGTATATTCCTTGATAGGTTTTTCTACTTTCTTTAACCCTCACATCTGCTTGAATGAATCAAGCTCTTAGTCAACATCAATGACTTGCTTCTTTACTTTGTCCACCATGTGATCCCATCTTGTGATTTTATCCTTCTTGCTTCTATTCCTCTCTAGTTGAATTTCTTGCCACTAGATTATGACATGGCCCTTTAGTCTGGCCTTCACAAATGCAATCCTATCATCCTCAATATCCTCATACTCAAAATATTCCTCTAGCTCATTGATCTAGTCGATCAACTTGTCTGAGTTTAGATTTTTCGAAAATATGTTGACCTCAAGTTTAGATATTTTTCTCAACTTGGCAAAAAATATTCTCTTGTCCTTGGTTAATGACTTCTCCTTCCTGCACAACATTTCCTTCTTCTTCATTTTCCTCCTCACTTTCATCCCTTATGGCAAGATTCATCCCTCTACGGATCTCCTCTTGTAATGCTTGAACTTATTTCTAGAGGGCTCTAACCTTAGGGGGAACACCTCTAGACCTTCAACCATGCTCTCTTCATGGAGGCATCTTCTCACTATCTCAAAAAACACAACCACACAATCTTGGTGCAAACTGCCCCACAATCGGCATTCTGTCTACACACTTAGGAACTCTCGCTCTAATACCACTTGATGAGGGCACAACCTAAGAAAAAATAAACACAATAGGAAATGAGACCTTTATTATCAAAAATCATATGCTAGTACATTTATTACAGAAAAATTAGACTCAACTATATACCCTATGGGCTTACAACATAATAAGATTTTGAAGAAAAGAACCCTTCTCATGGTACCTTTTCCAAAACTCCACAAAACTGCTTTTACAATCTAAGAAATGACCTTAAGTAACCTGAATTAGGTTTAGGGTTAGGAATAAATTTTAGAATATTCCATTTGACATCCATTGAAAAACTAGAAGGTTTTAGAAGACACATCAAAATTTAGTTTAAAATTAGAAGAATCCAGAAATGGTAGTCTAACCTTTGATTAGAGGCTCCAATTGATGAATTGTTTACATTTCTAGAAAGCTGTTTGAGTGATCTATATGTGTGTGGACTATCTTTTCTCATCCCCCCATTTATTAGGATTGTAAGAGGCCATTTAGTGCCTCAAATTTGACTTTGAAGCATTCTTAGGAGGTCTCCAAGTAACTTAAAACTACAATAACTTTCAAACTATTAAAAAGCCTTTTGACCCTATTCTTTTTCTAGAGTGCTTGAAATTACAAGCAAAATCACCCCTCCAACTTACACCCTCTTAATAAATCATAATTATTTCTCAATTACATTTCCACATATCCCTAGGTACTAAAAACACTAACCCAAAAAATTGATAGTGGAGCTATGAGAATTGGAATCTCTATTAAGCCCAAATGGGTATCCTTTAATACAAACATATTAAAAAAAAACCAACACTAAGCATATTTTTGGGTGATATAAGATTTCTCTTACACCACTGGATTCTCTTGCATTACTTTCCTTGAATTTCTCACATCTGTTAGATCATATGTCATCTTACATTCATTGAAATTGTCACTAGGAAGAACCTTTTTTGCATTGCACTATTTGTAATATACCTTGGAACTTAATCCTTTCTTTGGATCATAGAACTTTCCTTGAATCTTCTCCATGCAATCTTACTTAATGAATTTCATCCATAGATTTTATTTAGAAATTTATTTCCTTCCTTAGAATCTTCTAGAAGAACCTAGATTCTCTCTCGATGTCACCCCATAATTGATTTTACAAAAATTGTTCAACTTCATCAACCTATGTTATTCCTTTAACAAAAAACCTCATCTACTCAGTAAATACTATTTTCTTTGTAACACATTTTCAGTGTACACACATCGTCAGTCTATTAACACTTGTTCAGTAAACATTACATCAAACAATAACCTTTTCTTATCGACCAACATTTCCATCTTGATAGCACACACTAATTCCTTGTCTTCTCACTTCATAACTCCCTTCCTTTATTATCAACCAAATTAACATTCTTGTGCATCATCTTAACACTCCATCAAATCATGTAAAATAATAAAACCAATATTATCTTGTTAAAGATTGATTCATCAATTTCCCATTCATGCTCCCACACTTAGCATCACTTCTTCATTCTGTCTTCTATATTTACCAACTATTTCTTCACTTAACATCTTATACTTCAAATGATATGACAAATTACATAAATTAGTATGTCAATAAGCTTGTGACGACATAAAAAATGATCCAATTCTCTTACACACCTTTCATACCCCAGTTATCTAACCCTTGAACATTATCAAGATCAATACCAATTGGGTTAACAAGATGTTTCCTTGGGTTGTAAGTGCTACATTGTAATATCATAATGTAATGTAATATTCATATGCTAAGGATGTGAATTTGGCTAGAGAAAACCAAAAGATAGAGTTGATGGTTGTTTGGGAACCTCAAAGGAATTATATTGGCAAGAGAGTTGATGTATTGGTCAATTCAAGTACTTTGATTTGTTATCCTTAATTTTTATTTTATAATAGTACTTGAAGAAATTTGGATAGTGAGTTCAATTGACTTCCTTATTGCTCCTAATAGGATTATAATCTTTTAAAAGGGATTCAAAGTCTCCTAATAGGACAATATGTATTGATTCTATTAAATTAGCTCCTAATAGGTTCATATCCTTTCATAAAGAATTTTTACATTTGTTCATCATCTTGTGGGTTCTATCCCCACTAGGGTATTTCCTCTTATCAAGGGTTTATCTAGTTAACACATCTTTGTGTCACTATGCATGTATCATATCTTGATGTTTCTCTATTTATTGGTTACTAAAGTTGGATTTTCCACACAACTTGTAAGAAAATTTGCAATAAAAAATATTATTATTTCCACATAACCCATAATAGATCTGAAATAAATATGCAATTAAAATTCACATGCAAGAGAATAGACACCATAGCCATAAAAATGTGTCACAAGATATACCTTGGAAAACCCTTATTGAGGGAAAAAACCTAGCCTCCAAAAGTATCTATCACCATTGTATTATTCAACAAAGTACCATTGCAATACAACATGGAAGCCTTCAAAGCCATAGCAACAACCAAGCAATCTATGTGAACAAGAATAAATCCACACATCCCATGCCATGCTTCCGACCTTCACAAATGCTCCCTTTGGCTAACCTATCAAGCCTTATCTTGCTCAACTTGTTTCCTTTTTCTCTTTTTGTCTTATTGTCTTTTTTCAACAACTACCCTTGTGGCTACTTATATAGTAGCAAGTCCCACAAAACCACCAAGTGGTATTACATAAAATATTTGCTATCTAACCCATTGACCTCACATTTAATATTGGATATTTAAATTTTTTTCCCAATATTAAATAATTACATCAAATATTATCACAGTGTTACAGTACAACTCATCAAGTATATCCCATGGGAATCTACATATTGCACATCCATCTAGGTGCTCCTAGATGCCAAATTGCATAATAAAATAAAATAAAATAATATAACAATATTGTGCAATGTGTGCAACACGCATTATCTCAACAATCTCCCACTTGTTGTATACATTGCTTAGGGTCAATCCATAGCCACATAAATAAACAAGGGAACAATCCCTCCCAACACATCTACCATCATGGATCAAAGTACACCAAGTGCTCCAACTTGGTACCTGCAACAAAATCAAAGTATACAACATCTCAAACATGAATGATCCCACCTCCTATTATGCCATTGCCATCAACCATACATAGGAGCCATCCAAAGAGAAAGCCACACAACCTATCACATAAGAAGATCATAAAATCCTATACTAACTAAAATGGCAAGCATAATCACCTAATCTAAAGGTAATAAAATGTATCTATAGCTATCACAACTCCATAGCTAAAATAGCACCCATAACAAGTACTACCCCATCCAACTATCCATACCTCCAAAGGTATACCAAGTGAATCTCACATCATCAACATATCCAATCTATAACTTGCAATCACAAGCCTTAAGAGTGATACCTACCACATATATACCAAGAAGCTCCCACTACAAAAGATAATATCAAATCTATAGCCAATCCACTCACAACATCTCAAAGAAGTGAATCTATGTAGTATCAAGAACATCCACAATACATAAACCAATAACTACAAAAACCACTCTCATAACAAGTCTCCAATGCTCTCCCAAGTTCTCCACAACCAATAAAGGAAAGAGACAAAGGAATAACCATCTCATCTCTCACATGACATACATGAGCACAAAGAAGTGATCACAATCTTCAATCAGTCTCAAATCCAATGCAAGCGAAATCGAAGATTCAAAAAGATTATCAAGACCAAAGAGAAATCATGCAAATCATAACATGTATCATGTCCTTATTCACACACCTCTAGATCATGTAAATTATGCAAGTATGATATCCTTGTTGGATACAATTGATTAATTGTGTGTTGTCTTTGATGTTACATAAATGTCATATCAGTTGATAATCAGTACATGCCGAGCTCACTTGGTCAGTGAGATAGTTTTTCTAGTCTACTGAGCATTCCTGAGTTTACTCTATATAGAAAGCAATTTCTACCAAGCTCACTTCAGTGTCGAAGGAAGTTAAGCAGAAAATAGTGTTAATCGAGCTCACTCAGTTAACAAAGGGAAAGTTGAACAGAGTCAGTGTTAACCGAGTTCACTCAGTTACCAAAGGAATTTTGTAATTTTGTAGTGTTAACTAAGCTTCTGTTGGTTAACAAAGGAAATAGATTCATAATCAATTTTTGCCGAGTTGGGTCGGCTACCAAAGGATTTTCTTGTTTTGATATGTAAAGCTCAACTAATTTACCTATTGATTCTAGCCGACTAAGGTGATGAATATTGGTTATTCTAATTTATATTTGAGCTTACTTAACAATTTGAAAGGTATAAGTAAAAGGTCAAGTTGTGATTTCAAGGTGTGTGAGAGATGAAAGTTGAATAAGTTGAAAGAGATAAGAAGAGGAAGTGAACTTGAAGGATAAGGAGATATCCTTGAGGTGTAGAAAAGTATTATTTGATTAGGAAGGATCAAGTATGAACAAGAATAGAGATCGGTAATAAGTAATTTAGTTGGATCACAATTAGGTCATTTCATTGTTACTCTCTAACCATTGTAGCAGTGATCTAAAATCTCTTAACAGAGTTGGTTTAATAGCCATTTGTAAATCCTCTAACAAGGTGACAATTCCATTGAATTGTTTCAAGACCTTTTACAAGGCCACTCTTGATAGGGTGATTAAATCTTTTAATAGGGTCACACCTAATAGTGTGTTTTGTAACCTTTAACAGGGTTGGCTCCTAACATGGCTCACTTCATAAGAGTGAAAAATAGTAACTAGTTATATTGGTGGTTTTTCTCAAATTGGGTTTCCATGCCAAATCCTGGTGTCTCATGTGTTGATGTTATTTCTTTCATGCTTGCAAGTAATTACCAATAACATCTTAAGATTTAGTAAAGTAATTCACACTCTGCATTTATCGAGTTACAACAATTTCTGTGTGTTTATCGAGTAACAACAATAATCTGTTTTATTAGTTTGAATTTTATAGTTGACATCTAAGGGATCTGGGATTTATTTTAGTGGTAACTGATTCGCCCCCCTCTCAGTTACTCCTCTTATATTTCCAACAATTGGTATCAGAGCTTTTGGTGCTTGTAGAGAAGGTTTCAAGGACCTAAGCTAAAGATTAGGATGTCTTACAAGAGAAAAATATTCTAAAGCTAAATAGAGATAACTTTGCAGAATGTCAAGGACTTATGAGGCTTCATCTGGCTACCATTAATGATTTAGGATGCAAATATCTTGATGAAGAATATAAAAATCTCACTGGAACATTATCAATTGATGATATTGATGAGAAGAAGAACCATAACATCATGATGATTGACATTGCATCTGCTCTCAGTTATGCTGAATTTGATGAAGTCAAAGACTGTAAAATTGCTTTTGATATGTGGAACAAGTTGAAAGAAATCTATAGAGGTGATGACAATGTAAGAAGAACCAAAGTAGAAAGCCTTAGAGGACAATTTGATCAAATGAGGATGAGAGAAGATGAAAATGTTGCAAAATATGTGGAAAGAATCAAGGTCAGTGTTAGTACAATTAGAGAATCTAGAGGAGAAATCAAAGAAGAAATTATTGTAATTAAAGTACTCAGAACTTTTCTTCCTATCTATGCAATTAGAATATCTGCTATTAAAGAAAAGAGATGTGATCCAAATCACAATTAAGTTTGGATGCCCTAGTAGGAAGATTGATAGCTTTTGAACTAGATGAATTTGATAACTATGTTCATGCTTCCAAGAATATTGAATTTGCATTTGAAGCTAAACTCTCACTCAAAGAAAAAGAAAAGAAAATAAAAGATAATCAATTAGAAAGTGAGGAAGAAACTAAAGGAAATTTAGATAGTGATCTTGAAATTGTTGAAGCTTTACTTGCAAAGAGATATTCTAGAAGCAGAGGAAAATAAAAAGGTAAAATCCCTCTAATATGTTTTTCCTATGAAGAAATTGGTCATATTGCTGCTAGGTGTCCAAAGAAAGAAGGCAAGGAAGAGAAGAAAAACCACAAGTACAAAGGCAAGAAGGAATTCAAAGGTCACAAATTCTACAAAGACAAAGGTAAGAAAACTTGTTTTATGGCTAAAGATTCTGATAATAGTGAAGATGAAATAGTGTATATTTATGTAAAAGATGAATCTAATGATGAAGGAGATAAGATGGCACTTGTCTCTCATGTTAGCAAGAATGACACATGGATCATAGATAGTGGATGTTCTCATCATATGAATAGAGACAAAACTAAGTTTGAACATTTTGAACACTATGATGGAGGTAGTGTAAGGTTTGGAAAAAATGAACCTTGTTGCATAAAAGGGAAAGGCTAAATCTCATTAAATGAACTTGTATGTGACAATGCCTATTGGGTTGAAGGACTAAAAAATACTAACTGTTGCATAGCTGAACAACATTGGATTCAAGGTAGAATTCATGAATGGCAAGGAAAGACTACTGGATAACCAAGGAAATTTGATTGGATCAGGCAAGCAAACAAAAGGTAACTTATTTTATCTTGATCTTGGTGATTTTTCATGTTTCATTGCTCAAGTAGAAGAAAGTTGGCTATGGCATAGAAGACTATCTCATGTAAACTTTGATAATATGGTCAAGATTAGCAAACTCAGAAGAGTAAGAGATCTTCCTAATTTGAAGAAACCTGATGTTGGATTATGCAAGAATTGTCAAGTTGGTAAAATGGGAAAGACTAGTTTTAAAAGCAAAAACTATCAGTTAGAATATGTCTTGGAAATTGTGCATACTTATTTATGTGGACCTATTGGAATAGAGACTTATAATGGAGAAATTTTTTTCATTCTTTTTGTTGATGATTGTTATGTATCTTAGAAAGAAATAAGAAGCTTTTGAGAAATTCAAATGGTATCTTGCTATAGTAGAAAAGGAAACTAGAAAAAGATTGAAATTCTTAAGATTAGATAGAGGTGGTGAATTCATCTCAAATGAATTCAACAATTTTTGCATTGAAAGAGGAATCAAAAGATAAGTATCAACCCTTGGTAGTCTTGAGCAAAATGGAATAGCTAAAAGAAGAAATAGATCCATCATGGATTGTGCAAGGACACTAATGATTGAGAAGAATGTTACTATCAAATACTAGAAGGAAGCTATCAGCACTGTAGTTCATACTTTGAACCGAGTTTAGTTGAAGAAGGACTCAAACAAAACTCCCTATGAACTATGGTATGACTATAAACCCAATGCAAGTTACTTGAAAGTATTTGGAAGCAAATGTTATATCTTGAAAGAATCTTGAAAAGCTAAGTTTGATGTAAAAGGTGATGAAGGAATATTTCAAGGATATTCTTGCAGAAGTAAAGCATATAAATGTTTGAATTTATCCACTCACAAAACATAGAAAGTGCACATGTGAGAATTGATGAGTTTGCAAAAAAGACTGAAGTAGAAATCAAAAAGGAACTAGAAGATTATAGAAGATTTGTCTACTATGAACCTGATACATTGCCAAACACACTTGACAAAAAGGAGACTTTATCTCTCAAGATCTCCAAATCTCTATCAATTACTGAGTTGTAGGAAGTTCATACCGAGTTACAGGATTTGAGTCACATTCAGAGGCTATCGAGTTAGTGTGTATCGAGTCTAAAGAACCCGAGCCACAGATAGAAGGACCCAAGCCAAAAGTTGAAATTCAAAATGAAGACCATATAGTTCATTCAAAAGTCAAAGAACCTATATTGGCTAAATATGTCAGAAGGCATCATGCACCTAATTAGATTATTGGAGACAAATCAGATGGAACAATGACAAGAAGCAAACTAAAAGGTACATGTTTACTTGCTAAATTTGAGCCTATAAGTGTTAAAGATGCATTAGAAAATGAAAGTTGGATTGAGGCTATGAATGAAGAAATAGAACAAATAGAAAATAATAAAACTTGGACTCTTGTACCTAGGCCCAAAGATAAAAATATAATTGGTAAAAAAATGGGTATTCAGAAATAAGCTGAATGAAGATAGAAAAATTTCAAGAAACAAAACAAGGTTGGTATGTAAAGGCTATTCTCAAGAAGAAAGTATTGATTATGGTGAAACTTTTTCCCCTGTTACAAGATTAGAAGGTGTTAGGACTTTACTTGCATATGAAGCTCACAAAGGATTCAAAGTATATTAGATGGATGTTAAATCTGCATTCTTGAATGAAATTCTTGATGAGGAAGTCTACATTGAACAACCAAAATGTTTTGTTGATCCAGACAAAAGGGACATGGTTTGCAAATTACACAAAGCTCTATATGGTCTTAAACAAGTTCCTAGAGCCTAGTATGACTATTTGATATAGATTGGTTTTCAAAGAATAAATGATAACAACAACCTATACATCAAGGAAGGACCAGATGAGAAGATTGTGTTGGTAGAAATATTTGTGGATGATACTCTATTCATAGGAAACGATGGCTTATGCAAAGCATTTTTAGAACAAATGAATAAAGAATTTGAAAATGTCCATGTTTGGTGAAATAAAATTCTTTGTTGGATTGCTAATACAATAGAACAGAAATGGTATCTATATCAATGAAAGTATATCAAAGAGATACTCAAGAAATTTGGAATGGAAGATTTAAAACCAGTTGGAACCCCCATGTGTATTGGACTTAAGCTTACAAAAGATGATGACTCTAAAGAAGTAGATTAGACCTTATATAGATCAATGATTGGGAAATTACAACATGTGGTACATACAAGGCCTAATATTGCCTTAGTAGTTGGAGCAGTGGCAAGATTCTCAGCTAAACCTAGAGAAAACCACATGATGAGAATAAAAAGAATCTTAAGATTGTTAGAAGTTGTAATCTTTCCTTGGTGTATTTATAAACCAAGGTTAGAACTCCTTTCTTTATTGTTGTAATATATTAGGATATAAGCTAAGGTATCCTAATATATTTCTTTTTCGTCCTTTTTCCACTACATCTTATTTTGTCATCTAGTGGAATATGTGAGGATAAATATGTATTGTAATTTCTAATTTTAGATTATTCCTCCTTAAGAGGAATCTCACACTTGGCCTCACACACATATGAATGGTGGCATTCATAGACATGGGAGTTACATTCTAACTCCTCTCTCTCATCTCTATTTAAGAGATGACCCTCCTCTCTCATTCAACAACAATGAGGTTTCTTACTCTTCTCAATTATTGTATGAGCATTGCTCTCTATCTCTCTCTCTCTTCCTTCTTAGGCTTTTCATGCCTCATTCATAATGCCACAAGGGGTTTTCTTTGCTTTCCCCTTTCCAAATATCTTGTCTCATGGTGTTGGAGCTTGAAGCTTTCTCTCTCCTATTTTATGGTAATATCTTTTCATGCAGTTACTCACTTAGATTCTTTCCTGGTATTGTTTATTTACAGATTTCTTTTTCCATTTCTAACAAAGATATCTGAAAGGTATTGAAGACTATGGCTTATGGTACAAACTTGGAGACAAACTTTACCTAAAAGTATTTACTAATGCTGATTGGGAAGGAAATCTTGATGACAGAAAGAGCACCAGTAGTAAAGCATTCTTTCTCGGTAAAAAGTTGGTATCTTGGACAAGCAAGAACCAAAACTGCACATCTCAATCTACAACAAAAGCAAAATATATAGCAACAGTAGTGAATTTCTCCAACATTGTTTGGTTCAAATAGTTGTTGGAAGGAATGAAGATTGAAATCAAAGAGCCAATAGTGACGTATTGTTATAACACAAGTGCAATCAACATATCAAAGAATCCAATTATGCATTCCAAAACAAAGCACATTGCTATCAAATATCACTTTGTAAGAGAGTTAGCTTAGGACAAAGAAATTAGATTGGAATATGTGCATACAAAAGAACAAATTGTAGATATATTCACCAAGCCATTACCTAAAGATGCATTTTTGTATCTAAGAGGTAAGCTAGCGATCATTCCCCTATCTAAAGCTCACTAAATAAAGTTTAGTGATGCATCAACAAGAACTAAGTTGAAGATCAATAAGTTGATGCAGTATTGACAAGGACATATTGCAGATGAATTTGTACTCAAGGTACATTGATACTAATCAAAATTGTCTTTGGGATGTGTTGTCAAAGAGGGAGAAGTTTACTATCACATCCTTCTAAAAATTTTTATAGGGAGAAGTTAAGCAATTCCTTCACAAAGGAAGAACACTTTAAGAGAAGTTTTCTATATAAAATGAAAGAGGGAGAAACTTGTTCTCAATATTTCATTGTGCTATGACATGTGTTGCCATCAATGCCAAAGAGGGAGATTGTTGAATATAATTGATTAATTGTTTGTTGTCTTTGATGTTACACAAATGTCATATCAGTTGACAGTTAGTGCCTGTTGAGCTCACTTGGTTAGTGAGATAGTTTTCCTAGTCTACCGAGCATTCTTGAGTTTATGCAGAAGGCAATTTCTACCGAGCTCACTTGAGCATCGAAGGAAGTTAAGTAGAAAAGAGAGTTATCCAAGCTCACTCAATTAATGAAAGGAAAGTTGAACATAGTCAATGTTAATCAAGTTCACTTAGTTACCAAAGGAATTTTGTAAGTTCGCAGTGTTAACTAAGCTTCTATTGGTTAACACAAGAAATTGCTTCAGAATCAGTTTTTGCCTAGCTGGGTCGGCTACCAAAGGATTTTCTTGTTTTGGCATGTAAAGCTTAGTTAATTTACCTATTGATTCTATCCGACTAAGGTGATGAATATTGGTTATTCTAATTTTTATTTGAGCTAACTTGACAATCTAAAAGGTATAATTAAAAGGCCAAGTTGTGATTTCAAGATGTGTGTGAGATGCAAGTTGAATAAGTTGAAAGAGATAAGAAGAGGAAGAAAACTTGAAGGATAATGAGATATCCTTGAGGTGTAGAAAAGTATTATTCAATCAGAAGGATCAAGTATGAACTAGAACAGAGATCTGTAATAAAAAATTCAATTGCAACACAATTAGGTCATTTCATTTTTACTCTCTAACCATTGTAGTAGTGATCTAAAATCTCTTAACAGAGTTGGTTTAACAACCATTTGTAAATCCTCTAACAAGGTCACAATTCCATTGAATTGTTTCAAGACCTTTTGCAAGGCCACTCCTAACAATGTGATTAAATCCTTTAATAGGGTCACACCTAACAGTGTGTTTTGTAACCTTTAATAGGGTTGGATCCTAATAGGTCTCACTTTAGAAGAGTGAAAAATAGTAACTATTTACATTGGTGGTTTTCTCAAATTGGGTTTCCACATCAAATCCTGGTGTCTCATGTGTTCATGTTATTTCTTTCATGCTTGCAAGTAATTACTAATAACATCTTAAGATTTAGTAATGTAATTGACACTCTGTATTTACAAAGTTACAACAATTTTGGTGTGTTTATTGAGTAACAATAGTAATCTATTTTATCAGTCTAAATTTTATAGTTGTCATCTAAGAGATTTGGGATTTATTTTAGTGGTAACTAATTCAACCCCCCTCTCAATTACTCTTATATTTCAAAAAAATCCTCCATATAACCCCAACCAAGAAGCCAAAATGACACCCAAACCATATCATATAACTAATCATGGATGTAAGCCTCTTACAAGAAGATCAAACTCATATACCATTCCTAATCCAAGGAATATGCCCAATATAAAACTATCTCCCAAACTCAACCAACATAACAAAAATTATATGCACAAAGAGATAACCAATTTCAATCCACCTTTCAAATAAACCCTTCAAAACTAACTCATGTACCATAGATCAAAATCCTTATCCATGAAAGACAAGCATAAACATAATACAATTGAGAGAAATAATGGGCTATACTCTCAAGTAGTAAACCACTGAGTAGACCAAGAGTGGGGAATGAGAATGCTCATCAAGATATCTAAGTTTCCAACCAAGACTCATCTAAGAGCAATCTCCTCACAAGTCCATATCAGTTGAATGCTCCCCAGACTTCGTGTTGAAACCATCAAGCATCTCAACAAATATATCTATAATCATGAGAGAAATCAACACCACCACCGTCTCTAAGTATTCATGAGCACCTATAATCAATCAATCTATGCCAACTCTTAATGCAACACAACAAAATCATGAAGTATCCATAAAATGATCTATGTACTCAATACAAAGAAACTAAACCAAGATGAAAGTCAAAGTTCCAACCATGGCCTTAGGAACATAAACATGATAACATGATCTAAACCATCTCAACCAAAGAGATAACATGCTCCATATGAACATCCCATAAAAGGTCAAAACTCTAAATGTGTATCAATAGTATACCATGTGACATAGTACAAGGTAGGAGTATCTCCAAAGAAGATGTCCCAACCCCCAACAAATAACCACATAGGGGAAACAAAACAACAATGCAATATCTGATACCAATCTACAATACTTTATTTATAAAATAACTATTTACATGCAATGTGCCTAATTGTAAGGCTCTCTGGGTTATGACCAAACACAATAGCAATTACAATAATAATTCTTCAAGATCTCTCAAGATATAACCCAAAACCTCTTATCTAGTCTAGAACCACAATCTGGTAGAAACTTCCAAGGAAGATCTAAACTTATGCTCACAATCCCACCAAGAAACCTCCTTGTTTTCCAAGCCTCATCTACTAGCTCTTCTCAAAGTTCTCTCCTCTTCCACATCATTTTCTCCAAGATAGATGATTTATGACTTAAGACTCTACAAGACCCCCTACTTATATCCAACTAAGCCACAATTCAGCCTAGTATGTTACAAATTAAATAAAACCTTGCATTAAATGCACATTTAAGCCACAAGTCAACTTACAATAGAAATTAAATACATACAACCAAATTAAATGCCAACATTGGTTCAAACTAGAAACCGATCACAAAAAACTTAATCAAAATAGAAACCAAGCCCTGACTAAGCATCAAAAAACCACTTCCGAGTATCAACAAGCCACCAAGCATAACTAAGATCACACAAGCATCATCGAGCACCAGTATGTGTTGAGTTCTCTAGTAATCAAGCCCCTTTATTGAATGAGCTACTTAGTCAATACAACAACCATGCATAACCAAACCATACAGTATAAACTGTAATGCCCCACCTGGGGATCCTTGGAACAAGGATTCAATTCAAACCAAGATATTTTTTTCTTTAAAAAAGTATGAATGCACATGACAACATCATACAAGAATCACAAAGATCACAATGGAAGACTTCACGACAATCCTAATAACCAATGAATCTCCAAACACCACAAGAAACTAAAACACACAAATAGAGGCCAACAATAACCACGCACATGATGAGGGCTCAAAGAAATCACCACTCATTAACAAAACACCATGTTGGGGTACAATGCAGAATCCTAAAATTTGGCTAAGTATGAAATCCTAAAGCCCTAAAATTTGGCTAAGTCTGAATATCTAAAGCCCTAAAATTCCTTAGAATCTTTATCTTATCTCAGAGAGGTCTGAAACCTATCTCAAAAGATTCGTCACATATATTAAAATATATCTATACTTAAACAATATATTTTAAATCCTAAAGGATTGACAATGGAAAATATGCAACCAAAAACAAATTGTAACACCAAAGGATTGAAGAACACCTAAGAGGGTACCCCAAACAACTCCCAAAAAGTTTGGATTAAACCAAAAAGTGCCCACTGCCTGCCCACATAGGTCTTTGCAAAAATCTAGGCAATACTTTAATACAACACTAGAAAGTATCGCACGACATTCCTAAAGAAGGATGGTGACACTTTCAGGGACTGGGCGATACTTCTCTCGAAGTCGTGCGATACTAGAAAGTATCGCATGATATTTCTCCAATAGGAGTGTGATAGAATCAAGGGACACACGATACAATTTCAATGGGTGTGCGATATAATATTGTATTGCCCCATGCTAATAAACGATCACCCAAGAAAGTAGGAAAACCACTCTAAGGGTCAAAACAAGGAATGAAATAGGAAAACAAAAAGAAAACAAACCTCCACACTAGGGAGTACCAAATCCACATAGATCGAGGAGTGAATACTTGAGTGCATAAACAAAAAAATGCCATGAAATAGGAAAGAGGAACATCTAACCCTCTAAACCAAAGTAGTAAAGGATGTACTAAAAGCAACATCGCAACGAACATAAGCAACATCACAATGTACAAAAATAACATCACAATAACTGAACAACCAAACTAAGTATGTAGTTCCTCCCAAGAATCAATAGCATCATAAGACCATCATGGATCCTAGCCATCCTCCGTGCATAACATCCCAAGCCACTGATCAGATCAGTGGTACTATCATGATAGGGACATCACTACTAAAATATGCTACAATATACGCATAAGGAAATCTAACATGCTAGTAGAAAACCATAAGATAATCCTACAAGTAGATAACATCTCTTATCACATGCTAATCATCATAATAGGAAAATCTAACATGCTAAACCAATAAGCAATGGATAATCCAATACAACAATTCACATCATCTAGTCATATGTGAAACATCATAATATGGGAATGCATCAAATAAACTAACATCATCTAAACATGATATCCAAACATTCTAATGAAAGCATAAATCACAAGGAAGCATACTCTGAAACCCGAAGTACTAAGTGAAAACATTCAGTAATGATGGCACTAGGATAAAAGACCATTTTTATACACTGGTCCCTAGTAGCGGTAAAGGTAGCTATGCCTCCCAACCATGTGGCACCCATAGGTTCACACTCACCGTGCTGATGGAGATAATGATCCAACCACAAACACTCAAAGAAAACATCTAAGGCTATCACTCACGCTAAATAGTAATGATAACTGTAACCAAGAACCTACAACAATGCAAGAAGTACAGGTCATGGTCAGACACTCAATATGCTATTAAGTAGGGGTTGACATCATGGAGAGTCGCTTGGCATCCAAAATTTCAAGCTAGTATAGGTAGCTACTCTTCTCAATAGAAGGCACACAACGTAGGGGAGCAACTCTTCTCAATGGAAGGTGCACAACCCACAAATTTTATTATCTTAACTTTTATTAACATTCACACATTTTATTTAGTTATCACTTATATAAAACTTCCTTTGCCAACTAGGAAATGGACACCAGATTGCTAGATAGCAGCCCCTACATATGCTACCCTACCCTACCCATGCTCATCCTACAACAAGTGCCCGTGGGCATGCATACTCCCATCCCAACCCCAATGATCATAACTTCCTAAAGTACCACGAAAGATCAGACCTCACAAGTCACTCAACAAATGTACGTGTACATATTTGTGTGTGGCATACCACCATCATGAAGATCAAAAAATAAGGAATGGATGAGAACACAATACAAAACAAAACACCAACCAAAAGCAACTCGAGAGGATAGATTCTACATGAATCCCAAAGCCAATAAAATCATACATCATGAAATCACTCTATGGGCCTCAATCTAAGAGTATGGATTCTACGTGAATCCCAATGATGCAACAAGACCAAACATCATGAACTCACTCAACTAGCCTCAATCCAGGAGCATGGATTCTACACGAATCCTAGTGTCCATGGATAAAAAGCAAAGGTCCAAAAGAAACCATAACACTAGGTACCAAATGACTAAATCAAACACAAAGTTGGGAGTATAGATGCAACACACATCCCAATGCAACACAAAAGTGAAACAATGGTCCGACTGACATTCAAATGGGTGATCCACGTCCAAAAACAAAAATGTGCCAAGAAAACTTGAGAAAATAGGGCGACATGCAAAATGAGGTAAAAACATCAAATTTTGGAAAAACTTTGAAGCTAAAAACCCATTTGGCCTTTGGGTACAAAAACCCCCAAAAATCTAAAAATAAATAAGTTCGAACACCATATGCAAAAATGACCAGCATAACGGTGCAAAACCCCAAACCCTCATCCCAAAAAAGAGGGAAATGTTCGTATTCACCCAATCGGGTAGAACTAACATACAAAAATTGAGGGGAACAGTAGTTCTCAGCCTCCAAACAAATGATTACCAAAAATAGGAGTAGAAACAAAGCCAGAACAATAAAATAGGAAAGCCCTACCTCACAGCCAAAAGGGAAAAACGAGAATCCAAACCATAAAATAAATAGCCTATAGAAGCAGCTAAAAATTGCGGCAACCCAAGGTTTCCCTAAGCTAGATCCAATGAACTCAACCTCATGACGATCCCATGCCCATAGCTCCCACAACAAACAAAATAGTAAATCCTCTCGAAGAGGATTTTAGGTTTTACTCTCCAACTTTCTAATTCAAAAGTGAGAAGTGAGGAATTAAATTCTTTTTTGGATATTTATTCACTTTTTGAGTGAATAATTGATTAGGGAAAATAATTAGCCAACCTAGTTAAACCCCGAATTGACCCAAACAAAAATAGTCTATTCCTATAAATAGGAATTCATCTATGGCAAAGCTACTAGAAACTAAAATAAATCAATTAAAAAGCCCGAAAACCCAAAAACACATAAATTTTCTTAACAACTTTTGCGACAAAGTGAACCTCTAAATGCACAGACACACTCACTAGTCTAATCACATAAAGAAAATGAGTTTGGATTTAATAATCACCCAAAGGTTTAATTAAACAATTAAAATAAAGATACATTGACCATACATGGATGACATTGGTAAAACATGAATGGCTAAATCACTAACTCCATGTGCCACTGCTAGGGATATAAATCTTGCATGCTAAACATCATGATTAAGTGCAATTACATATAATAACATAGCAAAAAAAATAAATGCATTAAATCACCTAATTTAACCATTTATTTAATTATATTAAAATAATCTATTTACATCACTCACATTCGCATAAAGAATAACAATGTAGGAATGAAGTAAATAACCATAGCATTAAATCCATCACATAATATAATCAGAGATATGTCCAAATACTAGAAAATCAGATATCACCATAAAACACACTATCAACTCAAAATAGCATCATCATGCAATATGATCAACTGAACAACATAGTAATCTAACATATATGATGTTGAAATCCAAGTATAACATCTGACCCTTAGGTCATCTCAAATGTAAAACATAACATAAGTAACAAATATCTCTTAGATCAAAATATAACAAGGTAAATGTCTATAGCACATAACCAAACAATCCAACATGGACAATCCATTTCTAATCATCCAAGCATTTAATAATGGTTGTTTAAGCAAAAACATGGAGGGACTAAAAACACATAAGAAAACACCGACATAAACATGACTAACCATTACTACAGGAACCTAGTCCAAGGTAGCAGGTAAAAAGTACATAGTGCAATCTCTGCACACATCTCAGGGTAATCAAAAAACAACCTCATGATACCACATTGATCCTAGTAACCATTGGCACAAACCTCATTGAAACATAAATCACATCATCATCTCATAAATGATCCATAAGCATAATCATAGCAACTGATACAAAAACATACATCAAATCACCTCTATAGTGTAGACCACTCACTGTCACAATCATGATCCATCACAACAAAAGATCAACAAGGTTGCATCCATCAAGATGACTTACAAAAGTCAAATTTGTTTTTGGTTGCATGTTTTCCATAGCCAATCCTTTGAGGTTTAAAATATATCATTTAAGTATAATTGCTTATACTTAAGATATATTTTAATATATGCAACGAATCTTTTGAGATAGGTTTTAGACCTCTCCGAGATAAGATAAAGATTCTAGGAAATTTTTGGGCTTTAGAAATTCAAACTTAGCCAAATTTCAAGGCTTCAGGATTTTAGATTTAGCCAAATTTTAGGATTCTACATTGTACCCCAGCTTGGTGTTTTGTTGAGGAGTGTTCATTTCTTTGAGCCCTCATCATGTGCATGGTCGTTGTTGACCTTTTTTTGTGTGTGTCAATTTTTTGTGGTGTTTGGAGATTCGTTGGTTACCAGGATTGTGGTGAAGTCTTCCATTGCGATCTTTTTGATCCATGTATGATGTTGTCATGTGCATTCATACTTGTTTAAAGAAAAAAATATCTTGTCTTAAACTAAATCCTTGTTCCAAGGATCTCCAAGTGGGGCATTACATAAACCAAGCTCCTAGTATATGCTGAGTACCTTTACCAACCAAGTACCATTAGGAAATGAATAAATAATGCTTCTCCAACTCAGCACCTCGGTCAACACTACATCCAAACTACTCAATAATGACTAAGCCACACATCTTTCTTTGACCAAGTTCCCTAACTCCAAGGCCAAAATATTCCAACATGCAAGATTGCCAACTACTCCAAGATGCTTCTGCATCAAACACCCTAGATGTGAAAATATGTTCTTAATAGCTAGGAGAGCATCTTCTAGGATTCAACACATAAATCCCAAACTAATTCTTCCCATACATGTCCTCCAAGTCTTCAACTTGTACGTTCTTTCCCTTGTTCCACTTTTGGTTCTTCACAACCATCCTTGGTGTGCCACATGTTTTATTTCCAAACTAATCTCTAACCCTCTCAAAATCATTCAATTCAACTCAGCTACCAGTACTCAAGTTCCTTCTACAAAGTTTTTCATTCTACTAAGGAACTAGGGAAATCCTTCAGCCACCTTTCTCAATAGTAATCACATTCTTGACATAATCATGCATAGCCTTGCAATCATACTACCAAGGTCTACCAAGCAATATGTGATAACTACTCATGCACACAATATCAAACAACACTTGATTCTTAGACCACCCAATCGGAAAATCAACAAGACATTTCTCTCTCACTTCTATAAGGATAAGGATGTTTCATTATCCTCAAACCAAGTTTCTGAACCATCTCTTCAACAATGAGGTTATGAGTATAACTACTTGTTGTAAGCATGCATGTTGATGACATTCCTATGGGAGAGTATTGTAGAAACATGATTAGATCATTGTCATGATGATATGTTACATTTACGACTATCTTTGTCATTGATGTCAACATAGTAGTTTTCTGTGGTATCTGATAGAAGAACAACGATGAAGATCAAGTTGGTATGGATAAATCATTGAGTACTTTTAGTAGCAAGGTTAAAGGAACATTATGCTATGTATCTAGTATATGCAGCTAACCTCAAAAGTATAAGATATTAATTCTAGAAGAAGTTATTCAAGTTTCAGTAAAGACTATTCTAAGATAGAGATTACAGAGGCACAATATAGTAAACTTTTTATATCTCTTAGAAAATTTGTTATTCTAAGAAGCTAAAGTTAAAGATGTAAAGAAGACATGTTGGTGATGATGTGGCTAAGCTCACTTGTCATAAAGTGTATGGAAAGTTATTCAAGTTGTAAGGCAAAAGATTAATGTTATCACTAAGTGTAACATGTTCTTAATTTGGTCCTATAATAACTAATTGAGAAGGTGTAACAACCAACTTAGGGAATTGTTTTATGGATTTGATATACAGGAAGGACATTTTCCTTTATCATGTATGGATGAATGTGAATGATTGTAAGTAGCACAAAGAGCGAAATGTGAAGGAAACTTCATTGCTGAGGTTTTACTATGTGATCAAAAGTTTGATACTTGGATCTGAGGTTCATGACCTACTCTAAAAGGTCTAACAATGATTTTTTTGGTTAACAGGATAGAGGAAAGAAGTTAAAGTTAAACACATACAATTATTCTACAAAGAATAGTTGAGAGATCAATTGAATAGTGAGTTTAGTGATCTTGCTCTAGAAGTTGTTTGGACAATGGGTCCTTTTGTCTTCCACAACTCTTAATAGGGTTGGAATCTCCTAATAGGGATTCAAAGTCTTCTAATAGGGACTCATATGTACTAAATGTTGTAATAGACTCCTAGCAGGGTCCATCCTCTAACAAGGAATATTTATGTTAGTACATCATCTTATGGGCATAATTCCCACTAGGGTTTTCCCTCTGATCAAGAATTTCCTAGTTAACATATCTAGTGTGATTGTCTATGTGAATCATGTTATGGTTGATGTTTACTTAGGTTCAATGGATAAGATTAGTAGAAAAGTTAGTCTTAAGTCAAATAGAGGAAATTTTGACAACCAAATAATGGAGATTCTTGGTGAGTTATCAGATTTGTGTAAAGAATAGAGTATTGGGTTTTTAGATCTAGAATCTTTCTGTTGTATACAAAATAATAGAAGCACAAGAAAAGATAGATTGAGATTTTAAGAAGACATGAAGATCAAGGAAGGTATTGATCTCCTCATGAAAAGAGAGCCAAAAGGTTTTTTTTTTTTTGTCATTTTTTTGTCTACATATCCTAAGAGAATAAGGAAAACTAAAAAAAGTCCACTTTTTGATGAAGATGAAGAATTTAAAGCTAGTATGGAAAGATTCTTGAATGACTATGATAATGAGCCTAAATTGGTTAATGAAGAGGTAGTAGTAGAAGAGATAGCCTTGGTGACTATTATGGAAAGTGCAATTGTAAGAGTTGACGAGAAATTGAGGATACAAGAAAGAGTAGTTGATTACAGTTCAGATGATGATGTTGTTACTAAACCAAGGAATGATGAGATATTCTTTGAGACTAACAATGATTTGCAGATTGAAAGAGAGCTAAGGTAGGAACAAAGCTTAGAGTATTCAATAAAACTAAGAGTCGAGATAACAACTATTACTTGGGCTAAGAATATGACAAAGAAGTATCCAGAAAAGATGATCATCAAAAGTAGAGATAAAGGTGTGATGACAAGAAGAAAAATCAATGAAGAACTATGTTTGATATCTAAATTTGAACCAAAGAAGGCAGATGAAGCATGTAAATATGACTATTGGAGGCAAGCTATGAAAGAGGAATTGAATCAAATACTTAAGAATGTGACATGGGAATTGGTCCCTAGACTAGGAGATAAGAATGTGTTAGGAACTAAAATGGTATTCAGGAACAAGATGAATGAACAAGGCGAAGTTGTAAGGAACAAGGCAAGATTGGTATGTAAAGGTTACTCACAACAAGAAGGAATATACTATAATGAAATCTATGCTCCTGTGGCAAGAATAGAAGTAGTAAAGTTATTCTTAGCATATGAAGTATATCAGAAATTCAAAGTGTATCAAATGGATGTCAAGTCAACATTTTTGAACAAAGAACTCGAAGAAGAGGTATACGTAGAAAAGCCTGAAGGTTTTCCTTTAATAGATGACAAGGACATAGTATGCAAATTGAAGAAAGCATTGTATGGCTTGAAGCAAGCAACCATAACTTCATATGCAAGGTTAGACAAGTGTTAGCACCCAATATGAACATGGTTTTAAAACTTCAAGTGTAGAGTTTCTGAACCATTTTGAACTTTAGTTCGAAGTAGTTCAAAGTGGTTCGATGGTTCAAATTAGTTCAACATGCAAATTTAGAATCTCAAACTCAAAACTATCAACTCCATTGATTCATAGCAGAAGTGTTCAAAGAAAAGTTATCAGAAGTGCAAGTTCAATGATCTATTCTGAGAGGTTCATTCAAAGGTTCAGTGGTTCAAATGACCTGTCCTACAGGTTCAACACAAGCAAATTTCATAATGTCCCAAAGGTTCAGAGTATAATGATTCAAATGCTCATGTTCAATGCTAAGATCCAAAGCTTAGGGATTGAAGATATGAGTCAGTTTGAGAGTAGAGGTCTGACAAGTTCACAATTTAAGATGCACGTTCAAGAGTTCATTTAGACCCCAAGTTCATAGTATGGATTGATGATTCATTAATTAAGAATGTATAACATTCATAAGTGCGGAGCTTTGGAACTTGAGCATTTAAGATTTTTCAAAGTATAGACCGGCTGACTTAGGAAGATTTAGGATCCACTTTCAGTCCATTGCCAGAAGCTAATTTGGATTTTGAGGTTCCTTTCAGAATTTCAAAAGTTCAATAGTCTAGGTGGCTCGACAGTTTCAGAGTTCTATTCTGCACTTCAAGTCCATAGTTTGAGCAATTTGATAGATTGTTGACAAGCATATCTTCACCATGGAGCCTTTTCACCTATCCTCTATCACGAGCACATGGGGGGATATAGAAGTTGCCACCAAAATGTAAGACTATTATTGCATGCCAGTTGACTGGTTGGAGATACCTGAATTTAATGTCTCATATGCATGTTGCACTAGTATTCCCATAGCACCCGAGTTGAAGACATACTTAGTGCAAGTAAATAATGATGATACTAAACTATGATCCAAGCCATACATCATATAGGGAAATTGAAAACCCGAAAGTTCATTCTCGATGGAAATGGAGATGGAAGTGGGATTGAAAATCAAAGAAACAGATGGATCCATTTGTTTGATAAGACATGGGTGCTGCCCCCACTGTCTTAGCCACCTTTATAATGAAGACACAACTAACATTATCATGACACATGCTAATCAAAGAAATATGGGAAGAGTATTGGCGGCATCAAATATTGTTGGAAAATATTGATAGTAGCAAGTATTTGACGATTCAATCCCGTGTGAGTGTCACTCATTTAGCAAAATCTTGTTTGAGAGGTATTTATTGAATCATCACAATAATAGTTTGGACCCGCACGCAGATATAAACCACCTCATGTGGTCTTCATTTCTTTGAAAGATCAATGTTCTGTCACCAAAGTCTGAGTTTTGCCTGCGGGTTTCTCCCATAATATTGACTTTTTGCCATAGGAATATTGGAAAGGATTTGAGTTATTGAAAGAGGAGTAGCATCCATATTGAAGCAACTCTTGGGACCTGAGTATGCAGTGTAACTATGATCAACTACTTGCCAAGCCACGAAATAAGCCCGATACCATATTTCATTGGCACCAAGATTTGGCTTACTGGCCAATAATAGAAGATACCAGGACTGCATCATTTTAGCTTGCCATTGACAACTTCACAGTTGATAATGGGCATCTACATTTTGTTCCAGACTCACATCTCGAACCAAAATTAAGAGACCATAATACTCTTCAGGGTGATCAGGATAAATCCCATACAATTCCAACTAAACTTTTTGAGGAAGACAAACCTAAGGCTGCAGAATTAAAATGTGGGATGCTACTATGCATCATGAACGAGTATTACATAAATCAGGTGGCAACTATAGTAATTCTAATTAGAGAAGAGAAAAGATATTATAATGCTTTAATAAACATTATATTATCTCTGTTTGGTAATATTACTCAAAGATCAAATAAAAATGGAAACCCAAGAGATGTGATAAGAAGAAAAGTATGATGTCAGTAAATAATGACATGTGGAGCCCCCTTTTTAAGTAAGGGTTATTTCTTAACGGAATGCAAACCCAAAGGAAACTTTTCATTCTAAATAAAAGAAGCTTGATGTAATGATTTAAAGAAGATCATGATAGATGTTTAATGATCAATTAAACATTAGGGACATATGTAAGACTCAGGGGAAAAGAGGTATATGGAAAGACACCAGACTAAACAGAAAAGGGGTGGTAGAAAATCTTTCAAGAATCAGTTATTGGAAACGACTGAGAAACTGACAGAAGGAGGAATAAATAAGTGAATAGCAGAGTAATCAAGGGTTCCACTTTTTGCTAGGTTTGTAGACTTTGGGCTGTAGAATAGAGGAGTTGGATTGAAAGTTTCATTTGTTGGGAGAGAAAGAGCAGAGTTTTGTTTAATTTTCCAAACAGTGAGCTGGAAAACAGGGGATATTTTGATTTTGAATGTATGCAGGGAGAGGGAATTCAAGTTTCCTTTCAGTTAGTGATTTAGATGTATGATGTAATGAGAACTTTGTTGTTTCAACATTTTTAGAGGAGGGAGACTCAGAAGATAATTGCATACCAGAACTTTGAGTCTGGGCAATTTTCTTTCCACTGAGTGTTATCTTTGTATGACTTTCAGTTTTCTCTAAATGCATTTATGTCATGGATTTTTGAATATATTTGATTTTCAAAGTGTCTTTAAAGCTTTAATTCTTGCTTTCTCAGGCTTCATTCTCCTTGTAACGCTGCATGCAAATGAAGTTTGCATCATTTGTTAATACTTTCTGGTAGTCTTTTAAGTTTATGCATCTACGTTGTATTTACGAGTAGATGTTTGATATCCTTTTATGCTTTCTGGTTAAAAGCATTCACAAATAATTCATTGAATATTTCATACAGGGAGCTATACCCAATAAAATTCAGAGGAAGGTTATCAATTCCATGATAACCTATCCAACTGTTGGTGTTGATTTGTCCTTCCACTTGGGCATTCAGGGTTAGATTTGCATGCATTTCTTCAGAGGACAATTTGTTCACTAACAACAAGCATTTGACAAAGCTTGGATGTAGAAAAGGTATGGCAGATAGTAATTTCTATTGGAAAGAAACAAATGATGGACTAATTATTTTGGTAATATTTGTTCATGATATCATATTTGGAGGAAATGATGATGAAAGTGACAAGTTTTTAGAAGAGATGAAGAAGGAATTTGAAATAAGCATGATAGGAGAAATGAAATATTTTCTAGGATTATAGATTATGCAGGATAAAGAAGGAATCTTTATTTCTTAGACTAAGTATTTGAAAGAATTACTGAAAAGATTTGGTTTGGAAACATGTAAACCCATTGGAGCAACTATGGTAACTAGACAAAAGTTATCTACAAAGGATGAGACACCTACTATTGAGAAGAAGAAGTACATATCTATGATTGGAGGATTAAAATATCTGAATCACACAAGGTCGGATATAACAATCATAGTTAGAATTGTTGCAAGATTCTAAGCCTATCCTAGAGAAGCACATTATGCAAGAGTCAAAATTTTATTGAGATACCTATTCAAAAGGAACACCAGAGTTCAGATTGTAGTATGATAGATCTAATGATTTTACTCTATATACTTATATTGATGCTGATTGAGTAGGCAATATGGATGACATAAAGTGAAGCCTTCTTTCTTGGAGGAAGATTGGTTTCTTGGCTAAACAAAAAGTAGGATTGTATCTCACAAAGTACAGTGGAAGAAGAATATGTTGTAGCATCAAACAATTGTAATCAAGTTGTTTGGATGAAGTAGATGCTAAAGGATATAAGTATAGAATTTAGTGAACCTATTCTCATACATTGTGACAACACAAGAATAATAAATATGTCTAAGAATCCAGTGTTGCATTATAGGACCAAGCACATTTATATTAAGTATCACATGTTGAGTGAGTAAGTTTCAGAAAAAAGAAAATATATTGGAGTATGTAAACACCAAAGAGGAGATTGTAGATATTTTCACTAAGCCTCTTCTGAAAGAAAATTTTGAGCATTTGCAAGGTATGCTAGGGGTTATGCCCCTTCCTACATCAGAGTAGATGATTTAAGAGTGCATCATTCCATTGTAACAAAGCACTATTATTTGTCTAGACTGAATGTTGATGCTTCTTGTATGGTTGAGTATCTGTGATGGACAGAGTCATCTAGGAATTTTGTTGGATGTTGTTTTTGAACAGTATATTTGGACACTTGAGCTAGTAAAAAATAGTTATTGAAGAGTTTGATGGTTGTTGAAACCTTTGACATTGATGTCAATGGAGGAGAACTATAGCTGAAAAACAAGTACAACATGGAAAAATAGTTTAAAAAGCATGGAAAACAAGTACAACATGTTCAAAAAATTAGTTGGAAAGAAGTACATCAGGAGAAGTACAACATGGAAAAATAGTTTGATGTAAAGCACATTGAGGTATATCAATAGGGAGAATAATTGATGAAGAGGATTTGAAAAGAAAGGTTAACAGTCTTTTGCAAATGGTATTCTTAGAACTAGATATTTTTCATCTATGTTGCAATCAATGCCAAAGGGGGAGATTGTTGGAAGTATGAATGCTGATGATATTCCTATGGTAGAGTATTGTAGAAACATGATTAGATCATTATCATGATGATATGTCACATTGATGACTGTGTTTGTCATTGATTTCAACATAGCAATTTTCTATAGTATCCGACAAAAGAACAACAGTAAAGAGCAAGTTGGTACAGATAGATCATTGAGTACTTTTAGTAGTGAAGTTAAACGGATATTATAATATGTGTCTAGTATATGTAGCTAACCTTGGAACTTGTTATTTTGTGAAGCAAAAGTTAAAGATGTGAAGAAGACATGTTGGTGATGACATGGCTAAGCTCACTCATCATAATGTTATGTGTATAGAAAGTTATTCAAGTTGCAAGGTGAAAGATTATTGTTATTGCTAAGTGCAATGTGTTCTTAATGTCGTCCTATAATAATTAATTGAGAAGGTAGAACAACTAACTTAGGGAATTTTTTATGGATTTGGTATAAAAGAAGGAAATTTTCTTTTATTGTGTATGGAGGAATGCAAATGATTGTAAGCATGACAATGAGAAGAATGCGAAGATAAGAAGGGCAGAGTGGAAGTGAAGGAAACTTCATTGTCGAGGTTTTATTGTGTGATCCAAAGTTTTATTGTCTAATAGTGATTGGTCTAGTTAACTAGATAGAGGAAAGAAGTTAAAGTTCAGCACGTACAATTATTCTGCAAGGAATAGTTGAGAGATTGGTTGGATAGTGAGTTCGGTAATCTTGCTCCGGAAGTTGTTTGGATAGTGGATCCTTCTATCTTCCACAACTCCTAATAGGGTTGGAATCACATAAAAAGGATTCAAAGTCTCCTAGTAGGGACTCATATGTACTAAATTTTTTAATAGACTCCTAACAAGGTCCATCCTTGAATAAGAAATATTTATATTAGTACATCTTCTTGTGGGCATCATTCCCACTAGGGTTTTCCCTTTGATCAAGGGTTTCCCTATTTAACATATTTGGTGTAATTATTTATGTGCATCTTGTTATGGTTGCTATTTACTTTGGTTGAATGGATAAGATTGTTCAAGGTTGATATATATTTTAATTATTGGATAATTGATTCACCCTCCCCTCTTAGTTATCTTGGTGGACTATTGTTTCTAATACTACCACCATCTACAATCATATTATAAATTTTACCACAAAATTTACAATAAGTCCTAAAGAAATTATGCCTTTGACAAGGTTCCAATTTTCTCTTACCAAACAATACTTGGTGAGTTAACAAACTCTCTCCTTGCTCAGGTTCACTGATACGATCTTCAACTTCATTAACAACAACAACTCTCCTATCACTAGACTTTTGTGAACATTCATAAGCTCTATATCCTTCATGAAATCTATAGAAAGTACCCTTAAATGCATATTTTTCTATTCTCTTCCTTTGCTCAATAGGTTTTGGTTCATCTTCAACAATATATTTTTTCTTCTCCAAGTGATCCTACTTCTCCTTCCCTTGAGGATTACCTTGATATCTCATCTTGAACTTCTCTTCTTCTCTCAAAGAATACTAATAAGAATCCTTATGTAAAGATATATTCAACATACCAACCTCATCCTAAGTATTGAATCTCACACCATTATATATATGTAGCCACTTTCTCCTTAGATAATTAACTATGCTCAGACTGAATAGTCAGCTTGTAAAACTCCTCTGTATAATTTTTCACACTGGTATCCTTCTATTTCAAATTCTACAACTTCTTAACTAACTCAAGTTCATATTCCATAGAAATGAATTTATCCTTCTGCTTAGTCACCATCAATATCCATCTAGTGATCTTCATTTCACCTTCCTCTTCTCTATCTCCTTGCAATTTCTTCCACCAAAGAGCAACATGTCCCTTCAACTTAGTCTATGCCAATCTCAACCTGAGTAAATATCCAATATCCTCTAGCTCAAAGCAATCTTCCAATTTACCAATCTAATCAATCAAGTCTTTAGGATTCAAAGTACTTGAGAAATTAGAAACCTCCATCTTCTACTTTAGCTGCCATTGAGATCCAGGTCTAGTAAACTAACCAACCCTATCTCCTATAGGTCTCTCCACATGATCAGTTCTATCCTCACCACTTTATCCAACAACCTCAAAGTCTTCAACAACTTTCTCATAACCATCTTCAATACTTGCATGCTAAGGTACACCACCTATAGCACTTATGATTTCCAATCATATCACTCTTCATCAATGCCATCTTAGATCTAATTTATACTTTAATCTTCTCTAAGATCCTTGATTCCACAACATCATAGAGATATTCAATTACCCTAGGGTCCAATTATCTCAGAGGCATCTTCCAAGATCTTTGTAAACCCTCTGCAATGAATATACCTGATCTAACCTTTTCTTTGATAATCTTCACCACAAGTCCTAGTGAAAATTGCCTCAACTTTGGTGATTTGTCTACACGCTTAGGAATAATTGTGCTTTGATACCACTTGACATAGTACAAGGAAATAATATCCTCAAAGGATATGTCCTAGCCCCCATCAAATAACCACATAGTGGAAAAAAAACAATAATACAAGATCTAATACCAATCCACAATACTTTATTTATAAAATAATTGTTTACATGCAATGTACACGATTGTAAGGCCTTCCAGGTCATGACCAAATACATTAGCAATTATAATAATAGTTCTACAAGATCCCTCAAGATTCAACTCCAAACCCCTTAGCTAGTCCAAAACCATAATATGGTAGAAACCTCCAAGGAAGATCTAAACTTGGGGTCACAAGCCCACCAAGAAATCACCTTGTTTCCCAAGCCTCAACTATTAGCTCTTCTCAAAGTTCTCTCCTTTTCCACATCCTCTTCTCCAAGCTGGATGATATATGATTTAAGACTCGAAAAGGCCCTCTACTTATACCCAACTAAGCCACAAGTCAGCCTAGTATATTATAAATTAAATAAATCCTTGCATTAAATGCACTAAAAGCCACACATTAACTTACAACAAAAATTAAATAGACACAACCAAATTAAATGCCAAGGTTGACTCAAACTAGAAACTGATCACAAAAAACTCTATCAAAATAGAAAACATGACATGATTGACCATTAGAAAACCATTGTCAAGTATCAACATGTCACCAAGCATAACTGAGCTCACACAAGAATCATCAAGCACCAGTATGTGCTGAGTCATCCAATAATCAATCCCCTTTATTGGCCGAGCTACGCAGTCAACATAACAACCAAGTATAACCGAACCATGATTATAAGATGAGCTCCCAATGTATGCTGAGTATCTTTACCAACTGAGTACCACTAAGAAATGACTGAGTAACCTCAATTAATACTATATCCAAACTACTTAGTAATAATCAGGCCACACATCTTTCTTTGACTGAGTTCCCTAACTCCAAGACCAAAATACTCCAACATTCAAGATTGTCAACTACCCTAGGATGCTCTTGCATCACCATGACATAATAATGAAACCATCCTAACACCAAGGATGACATGTCAAATAAAATCATAAACCACACCTTAATCAAGAACCCCACGAATCCTCAAGATGTAACCATCTCCACACACCATGAAGATAATAGGTGCATCATGTAAATGTCAAAGACACTTCTACAACAATAGGGTCTAAGATAAACCTCCAACATTTGCAAACACTCAATAAATATATCAATGCTAAAAAATCCCACTCAACCATCATATCAAGTTTCCCATAGCATCATAACATCCATCTCCTACATGAAGATCCTCCAGGGCTACACTCACACAACCAAAGTGTTAGTACCAAGTGAAACCAATATCTCCAAACCAAGAAGATATAAACCAAACTAGGAACTGATCATGCACTATCACCTCATCACTGTCACAAGCTCCTACCAAATCATGTATCCAAGCTATCCATGACATCATGATGAAAAACCATCTTCTAACCATGAGAATAAACCAAGGCATCAAACCATCAAAGAATTCAAAGTGTACATCATGAGCTCCTCAAAAGAAACAAAATAACCATGATCCTCAACCAAGAAGATATACCACTATAACCAAATCAGGAATTCAAACCAATGACCATCAAGGATGTACCTATATATCTAATCATGTCATCCCAAAATCTATGGCACCATGATCACATCCATGAACTGAGAAATCAACTCTCAATGTGTCCAATCTGTTAGCACAAAATAGTCAATGAAATCCTCCACCATGATTGTATTTGGTAACAACATCTCATCTACATGAATAAAAATAAAAAAATTATGTGATTGAGGGCATTAACAACCCAAATCCAAGCCACAAATATGAATATGCATCAATAATGAAAGATCAATGGGCAAAGACAACCCATATCCAAGCCATAAATGTAACCTGTAAGTATAGACTGCTTACAACACTGCACAGTTTGTAGATCCAACAAGTCATCATACATATCCAAACCAAATATTGATAACCATATCATCATAGGACCAATCTAAAATATGAACCAAGTATACAAGGATATCAAATCCAAATTTCCAAAATATATAATGCCATAAACACGCAATGTCACCATAGTCAATATATATCATAAACCATTTAAATTAATATATGTCCAAATAAATCATGCCAAAACAACACCAAATCTAAACCAATGTATAAAAATCTCCAAGGGCTTTCCTTTGACTACTCAAAGTCCAAAAATTTGGCTCTATATGCCCAAGTTATGCCCAAATATATGCTCAAAATAAAAAAAATTTGACTTTCAAGCTCTTAAAACCTGAAAAAATATCAAAATCATATAACAAAACCTACAACGAGTTATAGGTCTCTGAATTAACTTTCCAATGACTATAAGAAGTCTAGAATCTGATATCTTGAGAGAAAGTTGTGGCTTTTTTACTAAGATAGTCTTTTTGTTAGGAACCTGTGTGTTCCTTCTGTTTATTTTGTTAGAGTAGTGTTGTTGGACGCATATGCTTTGTAAGTAGTCCCGTGAGTATATTTTATTATCCCACATGCATAGGTAGTATTACTTTTCTAGATCGTACCCAGTATATAAGAATAGGTTGAGGCCCTTGATGGGCACGGACGAATTTATTGTATTGAGCTTGCTCAAAGGAGGTTACCCCCTCGAAGTGGCCTGCGATCAGTAGATTCATTCTGAGTTCTGCTATCACTTTGTATTTTGTTATTTCGAGCATTCGCACGATATTGCTATAAGGAGGTTCTTCACATCTGGTATCAGAGCACTCTCTTGGGCTCGCTGGGTGGAAATTACATCAATTTTTTTTTCTGTCGTGGCCTTCAGGTTCCTCTCACTTCTAATATCTCTTGTTATTGCAATAACTCTTTTCAGTTGTTCTGTCTGTGAGTGAATTTTTCTAAGTCGACTGTTGAAAAGAAAAAAAAAAAAAAAAAAAACGAGTAAAATTTTTTCTGTTTTTTCGTCGTAGCTTCCTTGTTTGCTTTCTGTTTCTGCTCATACTTCCGCAGAACGTCTGCAATATCATTTCGCATACTTCCTTCCTTGGCGACCCAACCCCAAATTTTACATATCAAAGCCCTAAATCCCTCATTTATCTAATTTTAGGGTTTGCCCTATTTTTTTTCACCTCTCATCCAATCGCCACCAAACTGAGCCACAAGATTCAATTCCTCATTTTGCTCCCTTATCCCTCTTGGACTGTTCGCCTCATTTCGCCTCCCTACCCTTGAAACCCTCATTTTTCTTTTTCCCTTGTCCCCAGATAGTCTCCTACCACCCGTCGAACACCCATTTCCTATATGAGTTTTACCCAAATCCAAGTTTGCCGTAACTAAAAAAGTTTTTGTTTCTCATCTTCTACCCATTCCAAAAAAAAAAAAAAAAAAAGAAAAAAGAAAAAAAAAAAAAAAAAAACCTTGTTTTATGGTTGTTACGCGTACAGGAGCAAAAATCATGGAAGAGGAAATTGCATCCCTCAAAACCAAACTTCAAGATCTGGATGACAAAATTCTGGGTCTTAACTTTCAGCAGTCAGCCATGAGCCGAAACCATTCAGGAGATACTGGGTCCTCTTCTGGCAATTTCCGTGGACCAAAGCTTGATTTTCCACGCTTCGATGGTTCTGATCCGACTGGATGGATCTATAGGGCAGAGCAGTATTTCAGCTTGCATAATACTTTGGATAACCACAAAGTCTCCCTTGCATCTTTTCATTTGGAACATGAAGCTCTTCAATGGTTCCGTTGGTACATCAAGGCTAATGTAGACCCAACGTGGAGAGAATTGTGCACCCTCATTTTGGAGCGCTTTGGCCCTAGTTCCTTTGATGATTTCACAGGAGCACTCACTAAACTGCGTCAAACAGGCACTGTAAGAGAATACCAGACAGAGTTTGAAAAATTAGCTAATTACACAGAGGGCTTGTCTGATGAATTCTTCCGTAGTTGTTTTGTCAGTGGTCTGAAGGATGCACTTCGCTCAGAAGTCAAAATGTTTCGACCTACTACAATGATGGAAGCCCTTGGGTTGGCTAAGTTAGCGGAAGACAAGATTAGTGCTCTACAACGCTCCAGATCTAATTTTGTTCCATTCAGAAATACAGGTTCTCACAACCCTCCAGTCATACCAGCTCCCAGAACTACTCCGATCAAGCACTTGTCTGAAACAGAGATGCGAGTCAGGCGAGACAAAGGGCTTTGTTATAATTGTGATGAGAAATGGTCTCGGGGCCATAGATGTGTTCAGCAAAAGCTCTATCTCTTGGATGTGGATTCTCCACCGGAACTGGAAGAATATGTAGATGCTCAGGAAACAGTGGATGATGAGGTTGAGCCTCACCAGCCTGAACCTCCTTCACCAGAAGCTCCACCAGAGATATCTGTCCATGCTTTGGCAGGAGTCACTACTCCATAAACCATGCGGGTCCAGGGTTTCTTCAAGAAGATCCCTCTTACTATACTCATTGATTCTGGTAGCACTCATAACTTCATTGATCCACAAATAGCCAAACAGGCTGATTGCTTTATCCATCCCTGCTCTAGCTTTGAAGTCATGATTGCCAATGGGGGCACTTTACCTTGTAAAGGGAAATGTCGCAATGTGCGTCTCTCTATTGGAGATTATAACATGCGCTCTAACATGTTTGCCTTACCCTTAGGTGGCTGTGATGTGGTTTTGGGTGCCCAATGGTTACGCACTCTTGGCCCCATTCTCTGGGATTTTGCTGAACTTTGGATGCAGTTTTCAGCCGAGGGGCACCAACACACTTTGAAAGGCTTACAACTAGGGTCTCTCAGCATCATCAGTTCACACCATATGGAAAAACTTCTTAAGAAGAATTCACATGGTGTCATCGCTCAGCTCCATTCCATTCAGATGTAGCCATCAGCAGTCTCTAGCACTCCTGCCGATCTCCAACACATTTTGGACAAGTATTCTGGTATATTTGCTGAACCTGTGGGATTACCTCCTTCTCGTCCAGAGGACCACCGTATTCAGCTCCTTCCTGGCAGTGTTCCGCCCAACATCAGGCCCTACCGCTACCCATTTCATCAGAAGACCAAAATCGAGATACTTGTCCGTGACTTACTGAAGCAAGGTATTATTCGCCCTAGTACCAGTTCCTTTTCTTCTCCAGTTCTGCTTGTTCGCAAAAAAGATGGGTCATGGCGACTCTGCATTGATTTCCGAGCACTTAATCATCTCACTATAAAGGACAAGTTTCCCATTCCAGTTGTTGATGAACTTCTTGATGAACTTCATGGGGCTCATTTTTTCTCCAAGTTAGATCTTCGTTCTGGGTATCATCAAATTCGGGTTAATGAGGAGGATATACCTAAAACTGCCTTCCGCACACATGATGGTCACTATGAATTTTTAGTCATGCCCTTTGGCCTCACGAATGCTCCTTCAACATTTTAGGCAGTGATGAATAACATATTTCGACCATACCTCCGGAAATTCATTCTGGTCTTCTTTGATGATATCCTCATATATAGCAAAACTTGGGCTGAGCATCTCCATCATCTGGAGCTTGTCTTGCAACTTCTCTCTGATCATCAACTCTGTGCAAAACTATCTAAATGTGTGTTTGGCCAGGAGGAAGTGGAGTATCTCGGGCATATTGTTGCACACCATGGAGTGCGAGTGGATCCTACAAAAATAGATGCCATGAAAACTTGGCCGCATCCTAAAACTCTCAAGAGCCTTCGGGGTTTTTTGGGGTTGACTGGCTACTACCGCAAGTTTGTCAAAGATTACGGGAAAATTGCAGCACCATTGACAGCTCTGTTAAAAAAGGATGCCTTCTCCTGGATCCCTGTTGCTGAGACTGCATTTGAACAACTGAAACAGGCTATGTGCAGTACACCTGTTCTCGCGATGCCAGATTTTTCCAAACCCTTCACTATTGAGAGTGATGCTTGCGGCAATGGATTGGGTGCTGTTCTCCTGCAAGATGACCATCCTATTGCGTTCACTAGCAAAGCCCTCTCTGGTAAGAATCTAGCCCTCTCTACTTATGAAAAAGAAATGATGGCTATTTTGCATGCTGTACAGAAGTGGCGGCCATACCTCTTAGGGAGTCATTTTTGCATCAGAACCGATCACCAAAGTCTGAAATACTTCCTGGAACAACGGGTATCCTCTCCTACACAACAGAAATGGGTCAGCAAACTCATGGGGTATGATTATGAGATCACCTACAAGAAGGGTAAGGAGAATATTGTGGCAGATGCTCTTTCTCGCACATTTGATAATCAAGCTTCCCTTTCCGCTATTTCTATGACCATTCCCAATTGGTTAGCGTCTGTTCAGCAGGGCTATGACAGTGACTCTTCTTTATCTCAAATCATTCACCAGCTAGCCAATAATCCTTCTGCTATACCACATTACTCTTGGGATGGTGCTTCTCTTCGATACAAGGGTCGGTTAGTGCTTCCTCAGAACCCAGCTCTACATCAGGCTATTTTTTATGAACTCCATGCTTCTCCTTCAGCAGGGCACTCAGGCTTCCTCAAAACTTATGAGCGAGCAAGGAGAAACTTCTTTTGGAAAAGGATGAAACAGACGATTCAACAGATGGTGGCTGAATGTGATACTTGCCAACACCACAAGGGTGAAACGACCCTCCTTCCTGGCTTGCTCGAACCATTGCCCATCCCTACATGGATTTGGACTGATATTTCTATGGATTTCATTGAAGGGCTTCCTAAATCCGGTGGCAAGACAGTGATCTTGGTTGTGGTTGATCGTCTCTCGAAATATAGTCATTTTTGTGCCCTCAGCCACCCCTATACTGCCTCCTTTGTTGCACAAATCTTCATGGACCAGATATTTCGTCTTCATGGACTCCCTTCTTCCATTGTCTCTGATCGTGATGCAACTTTTACCAATCATTTTTGGACTGAACTGTTTCAGAAAACTGGCACCAAACTGAAGATGAGTTCGGGCTATCACCCACAAACTGATGGTCAAACTGAAATTGTCAATAAATGCTTGGAAACTTATCTTCGTTGCTTCACTTCCGAACAGAAACATCAGTGGGCCAAGTGGCTCCCTTTAGCTGAATGGTGGTACAATACCTCTTACCACACTGCCTCTAAAATGACTCCATATGAAGCAGTCTATGGTCAGGCACCTCCAGTGCTCCTTCCCTACACTCCCAACAGCTCACCAGTCCAGGCAGTTGACATAGTTCTCCGCAGCAGGGATCAGATTCTTCGTACCTTACAGGATAATCTTCACATGGCCCATAATCGGATGAAACAGCAAGCAGATCAACACCGTTCTGAGCGCTCATTTCAAGTTGGGGATATGGTTTTTCTTCATCTACAGCCATACAAACAATCCTCCCTAAAGCTGAAAGGGCGTCATAAGCTGGCCCCAAAATTTTATGGGCCTTATAAGGTTCTGCAGAAGATTGGTTCAGTTGCTTATAAACTGGAACTTCCTCCTTCTTCCCGCATTTATCCAGTCTTTCATGTTTCTTGTCTAAAGAAAGTTCTGGGTACCACTGTCAGAGCACAAACTACTCTCCCTGAAATGGATACGGAAGGATCCATTATCCTGGAGCTGGTGGCAATCATTGACCAGCGCACTCGCCAGCTTCGCTCTCGCTCCATCTCTGAGGTCTTGATTCAGTGGCATGGCATGCAACCAGAGGATGCTACCTGGGAACCCCTTCTTCAGATTCAACAACAATTTCCACACCTTAAGCTTTGAGGACAAAGCTTTTTTCTAAGGGAGAGGGGATGTTAGGAACCTGTGTGTTCCTTCTGTTTATTTTGTTAGAGTAGTGTTGTTGGACGCATATGCTTTGTAAGTCATCCCGTGAGTATATTTTATTATCCCACATGCATAGGTAGTATTACTTTTCTAGATCGTACCCAGTATATAAGAATAGGTTGAGGCCCTTGATGGGCACGGACGAATTTATTGTATTGAGCTTGCTCAAAGGAGGTTACCCCCTCGAAGTGGCCTGCGATCAGTAGATTCATTCTGAGTTCTGCTATCACTTTGTATTCTGTTATTTCGAGCATTCGCACGATATTGCTATAAGGAGGTTCTTCACACTTTTTACCATTTTTATTGCAAATTTTTTTTTTGTGACAAAAATTCTAACATGATTAAATTTGATGGCCATCATGGGTTGAAACAAAAAACCTTTTTCATTTTCTATCAATATGGCCAAACTAGGGCATATTATATATCAAATTTATAGAAAAACCAACCCGAATCCAATGGTGAGGTTTATTTTTGCGTAAGAGGTCATTTCTATAAGCTCCCCCACCTAAAACCCTAATTTAAATTAAACATTCAAAAAAGATTTTTGTCCAACAATTTTACATGTCCAAAATCTACCAACATCCCATCATTACAAAAAATCCAAAACCCTCAGATCTGCAACTAACAAACTATGAAAGCCAGATATCTTTCCCTTTATTTTATCCTTTCTTGCATTCCCATGGATTAACAATAAAACCATAGCTCTGATACCACTTGTAAAGAAATTTGCAATGAAAAATATAATTGTTTCTACAAAACTCATAATAAATCTGAAATAAAAATGCAATTAAAATTCACATGCAAGAGAATAGACAACATACCCACAAAAATGTGACACAAGATATACCCTGGAAAACCCACATTGAGGGAAAAAAACTCAGCCTTCAAAAGCATCCATCACAATGTATTATTTAACAAAGTACCACCATTGCAATACAACCATGGAAGTCTTCAAATTCATAGCCACAACCAAGCAATCTATGTCAACAAGCACGAGTCCACACATCCCATGCCATGCTTTAAACCTTCACAAATACTCCCTTTGGCTAACTTGTCAAGCCTTGTCTTACTTGCCTTTTCCCTTTTTCCCTTTTTGTCTTATTATATTTTTTCTACAAGTACCCTTGTGGCTACATATATAGTAGTAAGACCCACAAAACCACCAAGTGGTATTACATAAACCATGTGCTAATTAACCCATTGACCCTACATTTAATATTGATATTTAATTATTTTTTCCCAATATTAAATAATTACATCAAATATTATCACAATATTACAACACAACTCATCAAGTATATCCCATTGGAATATCTACATATTGCACACCCATCTAGGAGCTCCTAGATGCAACATTGCATAATAAAATAAAATAGTATAATATAACAATATTATGCAATGTGTGAAACATCCATTATCTCAACACAACTGATTCACCCAACCCCACTCTCAGTTGTGCTGGACTTTAATTTCTAACAATTGATATCAAAGCATTAGGTCCTTGATTAGGAAGCTTAACAACTAAAGGATATCTATGGCATCATTTAGGAAAGAAAGTCCAAAATTTGATGGAGACAACTATAAAAATTGGAAGGAGAAGACAATGACTCATTTACTTAGCATAGAAATAGATTTATGGATGAGTACAAAGAAAAATAAGAATTTTAAAGAGGAAAAAGATCTAGATTCTTGCACATTGAAGGAAAAGGAGATCTTCATGTACAACATGTTTGCCAGAGAAGCCCTAATCTTCGCACTTCCAAAATCCGATTTTGTTGAGATAAAGAACCTATAGCTTGCTCATAATATTTGGATTAGATTAGAAGTTCTTTATGAAGGTAATTTGTAAGAAAAGAAATCAAAGTTAAAAAATTGAAAGAATATGCTTGAAAGTGGTATAATGTTGGATGATGAATCAATAAGGTCAAATATTCAAAGAATATCAAAGATTGTTTCATTAATCAATGGTTTCAATTGAACTATTATAGAAGATGAGGTGGAATGGAAAATTCTAAGGTCATTACCTCCTGCTTATGAGAATAATAATAGCTATAGAGGAGATTATTTCTCTTACACCTAGCTTTAACATGGAATCTTTGATTGGAAAGATACAAGCATATGAATGCAGATTAAAACATAATCAAATCAAGACAAAAACTACTTTTAGAGATAGTGTGTAGAAGGACAAAAGTAGACTACCCAAGAGTACAAGCACTAATGAAAACTTTGCTAGAGATTGGGAAAACATTCAAGAAAAAGAAAGGAGGATTGATGAAGGTATTTTCCATAAACCCAAATTCATAAAAATATTTCATATATTAATCAATTATGACATATATATTTTATAGATTATGATAAATCAAATAATAATTATATCTAGTCATAATATATAATTGTTAAATGCACCAGTAATACTACATTAAAAATACATGATTATTGAATATCCAAATTTTTAATTGTACAAAATTATTCAATACAATCAATTATATTTATATGTGAATTATAAAGTATAACTCCTAATTAAATTTACTACTTAAATAGTAAATAAAGGTAATAACCAAGCCACTAATATTATACCATGTTAAAGGAAATTGAATTAATTAACATTATAAATATATATAATGATGGGTTGCAACCCATACCCATTCCCACATATAAATAGGGGAATACATCTAACCAAAGGGGATATACTACCTATGAACAAGGAAATACCACAACAAAATATATATATCGATTGTCATTTGGTCAAGTGTAGGAAGTCTGGAAATTAAACAAATTGACAAGTATGCAAGTCGAGCTCCTTACAACGTTGTGATCGACCATCGAGGATGAAATCAGTTATATGCAAACAATGAGACCAAGCCCACGCCATCGATAGGAAAGGTAAATAGTATAAAGGTAAAATTAAATATTGAATGTTATGATATTTCTTATTTTATATGATTTGTGTAAAAAACGTAAGGATAATTATATCTTTATGAAATAATAATAATAATTTTAGAGAATCCTTAAGGACCCCAATTAGGATCTATAATCATTAGGATCTATAGTGGAGATTAATGGATATAATAATAAATATATAAAATTCAAATGTAGCATTGAGTTATATTTATGGTATGAATCCATTCAAAGGAAATATAGTAGATTTATTAAAATAAATCTTGTAGACCTTTAGGATGATCCTCAAGATGATGACTAAACTAACTAAGGATCTTTCTAAGGAACAAAAGGGGTCTTCACAAAGGATTATGAAGCTCAACTTGAAAGGTAGTTTCAAGAATGAAGGTCACATAATCGGGATCATTCCTCAGTAACATAGGGGATCCTCCTAGAGGGTTAGAAAGCCTGATTGAAGGAATCCTTAAGGATGTGTAGAAATAATGGGATTCCTTGATTGACAGTCATTAGAATACAATTTAGTAGCCTATGTTGCTAATAAATTCTATAGGCAAAGTTGTCCCAAGGAGTGGGGACATTATAGTATTGCTCTAGTCATGAAAAGAGAACCTAGAGGTAAGAAAGATTTTTCTTGTTGGCATTGTAAATAATTCAATCATTTTTCATATCAGTGTCCTAAAAGAGAAAAAAATGTGAAGAAACCTAAGAAACCTTACAAGTCAAAAATTACAAAAGATGACTTCTTCATAACTGATGAAGATGATGAATTTAATTTCGAATAGATAAATATCTTAGAAAGTGATGATGAAGATGAAATAATATTTATTGCTATTAAGGAAGAAATTCCTACTAAAGAAGAAAAAACACAAGTATCACATGTAGATAAGAAAAATTCAGATTTGATCATAGATAGTGGATGTTCATATCACATGATTGGTGATGGAAATAATTTTTTTGAGTTTAACGAGTATGATGGTGGAGTAGTCAGAGTTGGCAATAATGCCCATGCCTTATTAAGGAAAAAACATCTATTACACTTGATGAAAAAAATGACATTGAAGATGTCTATTTTCTTGATGGATTAAAACATAGCTTGTTGAGTGTTGGACAACTTTTTGACAAGGGTTATCTTTTTTAATTCATTGAAAATATATGCATAATCTAAGACAAGGATGGTAAATTGATTGGAACAAGTACAAGAACTAGAGGTAACATGTTTCAATTAAATCCTACCGATATGACTTGTCTAATTGCTAAAGTGGATGAAAAATGGTTATGGCATAAGTGATTACTTCATAAGAACTTTGATAATATTGTGAAAATTAGTAACAATATTGCATTAAGGGATTTGCCCACGATTGTGAAACTTGCAAACATGGTTTTCAAAGAATGTGTGATGGAAAAAAAGAAGAACTCATTTCTAAGAAAGATATTTACTACAATATAAAAGATTAAGATTATTCATACAAATTGTGTGGTCCTACAAAGACAAGAGCATTCTTTCCAAGAGGAAGATTGGTTTCATGGCTAAGTAAGAAATAAAATTGCATTTCACAATCTACAATAGAATAAGAATATGTGGTAGCAACAAACAATTGTAATTAGATCAAATGGACGAAGTAGATGTTGAAGGATAGAGGTATTGAGTTTCTAGAACCAATTTTTATTCATTGTGATAACACAAATACAATAATTATGTCAAAACTCCAATACTACTTTTAAAGACAAAATATGTTGCTATAATGTATCACATTTTTAGAGAGAATGTAGTTAAATAGAAAAAATCATTTCCAAGAAAGATATTTACTACAATAGAAAAGCTTGAGATCATTCATACAAGTTGTGTGGTCCTACAAAGACAAGATAATTCTTTCTAGGAGGAAGATTGGTTTCATGGCTATGCAAGAAACAAGATTGCATTTCACAATCTACAACAAAAGAAGAACATGTCATAGTAGAAAATAATTGTAATTAGATGAAATGGATGAAGTAGATATTGAAGGATACATGTATTGAGTTTCCATAACCAATTATTGTTCATTGTGATAACATAATTACAATAAGTATGTCAAAAAACCTAATACTACACTAAAAAACAAAACATATTTCTATAAAATATCACTTTTTAAGAGAGAAGGTAGTTGAGAAGGAAATTAGTTTGGAGTATATATGTCAATACAAAGGAACAATTAGTAGATATCTTTACAAAACCATTGTTTAAGAATACATTTGAGTATTGTATAGGTATGCTTGGGGTAATGCCCCAACCCATTTCAAAGTAATTGATGCAAGGATTGCATCAATCCAATATAATTAGAGTGTGCTATTCATTTATGGACTAGATGCTTGATGTTACTCCTATGGGGGAGCATTAGTTATTTTGGATAGAGTTATTCAAGAACTCTTGTGTAATATTTTAATACAACAATGTTTGTTGACACTTGGTATTTTGTAGGTTGTATTGACAAGATAAGTAATAAGAGTAGTTCTGATTCTAAGATTGACATATTGACACCTTTTTCATTGATGTCAGTGGGGGATATTAGTACATGAAAAACCCATAGATGAATTAGAGATAATAAAACATGTATAAGGGAGTAATATAGATAGGGGAGAGCATGTATGCTGAGAATATTCATAAAATTATATATCAAGGAATATCATTGAAGCATTAATCTAATAGATAAGAAGTTGGCATGAACATGGCTTTTCATCATATGTTCCCATAAATGTCAAAAAGGATTATTGTTAGGATTATGAAGAGAGTTTTATGTAGCCAATGGGAGAGATTGATCATATGTTTGTCATTGATGTCAACATACATAAGTTTGGGATCATGGAAGACAATATATATGTACATCATAGTGGTTGGTTTGGTTAGTGAGGTTAGAATATGAAATCTTAAGTTATGCAGCCTTCACTTCATGTTAAGAGATGTGTTCAAATACCACATCTGTGTTTGTGCAAGTTTTTTTGGAGGATTTCACAAGTTATAGTTGATTTAGTGAAGATTAGTAGTAGACCAATGTGCAGGAAATATGTCGTTGTTATCTCAGTTGTATTTTTTGAGTGAGAAGGAATTGAATTAAGAAATCTTAGATCATGGTTGAAGACATGTTTGTGAAGATATGTTCATATTAGCATATGTTAGAGATTATTCTAGAAAATTCGCTAAAAAGTAATGTGTGATATATTCATTGTTACCTGAATACTCATTTTGGAAGTTGTTGATTTAATGTAACATACAATGCTATATCTTAATAAGCTCCTATATTATTTATTGTACATTGGGGAGGCCATAAGGCCAAATCAATTAGTTTTTAGGAAAAGGTATAAAGGAAAGATGTTTCCTGATAGCAATATCACAACTGTGGAAATTATCTCCTACTTATCAATTGATGAGCTTAAGGGGCTTTCTAATGAATGGTTCATAAGGAAAAACACTTGGTGAAGGTTTTGCAAATGGGGTTGCAAGCATAGTGGGCTTAACCATGGAGGAAACTCTATAGTTAAGTGTGCTCAAGCTAGAGTAGTACTAGAATGGGTGACCTCCTAGGACGTCTTGGTGCTTCACCTCTGTGAGAATCATCTAGGTCCAATGAGTGCTAAGTATTATATTTATTCTCATGAGAGATGGATTCATGTTGAATCACTACTCATGAATTATGGGTCAATGAGTTTGACTCAAAAACTACACAGTTAAAACATGATAGAAATATCATAATTTGACTTCCTATGGAAATTATCTCCTAACTATCAAAGATGTTTCCTTTGATTTTAAGCTTTACAATGTAACATCATATTGTAATGTAATGTTTAGATGCCAAGGATGTGAGTTTGGTTAGAGAAAACTTGAAGATAGATTTGATGCTTGTTTGGGAATCCCAAAGGAACTGGATTGGTAAGGGAGTTGTTGTATTGGTCAGTTCATGTACTTGTATTTTTATCCTTAAGTTTTATTTTATAATAGTTCTTGAAGTGCTTTGGACAATGGGTTCAACTGACTTCCTTATTTCTCCTAACAGTTCTAGAATCTTTTAACAAGGATTCAAAGTCTCCTAATAGGAACTATATGTTAGGGTTAAACCATAGATAGAAATAACAATTACATGCAAGTATAACCAATAAAAAAAAAAATATATCACACATAAAAGAACACAAGACACCAAGATTTAATGTGGTTCATCCAATTCCTGGGCTATGTCCTCCAAACAACAAGTTTGAGATTATTATAATCTAGTGATTATAACCTGATTACAATCTGAAACCCCTTACAGCTCAATACCGCCGCAAGAACCAATTTTACATCACAACTATAAAAATAATCCCTAACACTAAGCTCTTTTATACAAGTATTTTTACCGCTTTAGGATTATAATTAATAATTACATGTCGACCCAAAATCCTAATAAAATAGGGCCCAAATTTTTTTCAGGGCAATGCCCCGAGCCCCAAAGAATTTATGAAGTATATATAGTACTTTCTTGATCAGTCACCACAATATAACACTATATGTACTGATTGTATTGAATTGGCTCCTAATAGGGTGATATCCTTTCACAAGGGATTTTTATATATGTACATCATCTTGTGGGTTCCATCCCCACAAGGTTTTTTCATCCGATCTAGAGTTTCCCTAGTAAGCAAAACTTTGTCACCATGCATGTTTCATATCTTGTGGTTTTTGTATATAGTGGTTATTGAAGTTGGATTTAATAATTTTGATTTAAGTTGTATTTGGCACACAACTGATTTACCACCCTCTCCATGTTGTGAACTGGAGGAATTTACTTTCTAACAATATCAACTTTTAACAACACACACACACACACACACACACACACACACACACACACACACACACACACATGAACAATATCACCACAAGAAGCACTTATTTATCTATTGTGTTGGACTACATTTTTTATGAAGACATACATAAAGCTTTTGTAACAAGTTTCAAAATTATTTCATTATGAGATAGGGATTATATTTTTGTAGCCACAAATATTTAGTGGGTGAAGAGAAGATGTCATCCCTTACAAAATTATTCGTTTCAACTTTCTTTATGATTTCAAGAGTGTTTCCTCCCCAAACTGTCAATCTATATGATAGATCTCAACTTATGTAACAAAACTTGAAATCTCTCCAATGAACAAATAAAAACTCACCTTCCAACCATAAGTTATAAAATTAAACACCCCTAATCTAGGAGGTATCCACTAGAATTGGAGTCATTTAAGTATACACACAAAGACATAAAGAACAACATGAGGCCAATCATAGACAAAAAAAAATCCCACCTAAAGATTGACCGACACACTTGATTACAAAATAGTTACCATAGGGAGGGACTAGGAAAAATAATAAATACCATCGTTCACAAACTCTCCTAAGTTCATAAATATCATATTACACCATTCACAATTTATCTAATTAATAATGAAATCTCTTATCATAGCCAACCTCTCACACCCATTCTCCAACTTTCAAATATATTGGGAACATACAACCATGTTTCACTCTCAAGGAGTGAATAAGACCCCATTGAAGGTTCATGCTATTGTAATCCCTCACTTGGATTGAGTATTAAATAAATAAATAAAATAGGTTGTCAGACATATCTATTTATAATCCAATGAAGTATGGTTTTAGGGTATGTTATGGTTATTGTCCTCTAGAAGTTTTGATAAGTAAAAATAGGTTTTGAAAGGACCCAAAACTTTTTACAAAGGACAATAAAGATATATCAATGAAGATCTTAAAACAACTATGGAAAACCACTCGATAAAAAAGAGGGATAGACCAAAGTTCCCAACAAGAGGGCAAACAGACCAAGAAGCCGCATACCATCAAAATTTACATTTTGGTCTAGTCTTTTGAGAACATAAAGTCATATCAAATGAAGGTTATTGTCCTCTAGAAGTTATATATATGCAAAATATTCAAATATAAACAAGGAATACACAATTGTTTGATAAAATTTATTGTAAAAATGTGGCCTCATGGTGCCTTATGATAGAGGGTAATAATGGCCTTTTGAAGAAGGTTTCCAAAGTTTCCTTGATGCTTAGGACTGAAATTGACACAAGTAAATTAGAATCTTGATTATAATTATCGTGCAAGGATACTAGAAGAATTTTCTATTCTACTATTATATGGAGAAATTTAATTTGATGCTCCTTATTTAGCCACTTAGGTTAATGACTCATTCATGCCAAGGAATAATAGAGGAAGCTAACACTTTGAAAAACCAAATTTTAAACTTGATTTTAGATTTGAAAATTAAACATGCTCAAATTTGTAATCTTAATTTATCTTCAAGCATGTGATAGAGTTAGTGAACATCACAATTATTCCATTATTATGTATGGTTGAAGGTTGCTAACACTATTATTATTATAAGTTCAAAAGTTTTATTTTGAAGCAAAAAACATTAGTGATATTATCTTAGATAAAATAAAGAATGAGAGCATGTAATGTTGTTAAAACCAAAGGCATGCTTGTAAATTGCTTAGTTATCTCTTATAAATATTAAAATGTCCATACTTATTCTTGCTTTTGTTTAGGCTAGAAGAAAAGTCTTTAGAACTCGAAATTTTTTTAAAAACGTTAATGACTTGGAAAAATAACCTGTTTGTATGAAATAAGATAGAAGATGTGATTGGTTTATAACCTAGACATAAGTGTTATAAATGCCATTGAAATCTACATACTTGTATACTTGTTCTTGCTTTTATTTCAACAAAAACCAAAAAAACTTTAGAAGTTCTTACTTGAAATTTACTAGCCACCCTTTAATATATTACAGATTTTCTGTAGGCATAACCATTTTGCCTTATTAGGATGCAATTTCTAGTATTTAAAACATATAGTAAAAAGCGAGCGATACTACTCACACCTCAAAAGCTCAACCATGCTACAATCCATAAGAAAAAGTTTCAAGATATTACAAAGAGCTAAAAGAAGGGCCTGCATGTCCCGTCAAGAAGATACATTTTCCTATGGGTTAAGAAGCCTCATTCCTTCTATTTTTTATTGACCAATTTGGGTGCATGTTATTATCTCCTTGCCAATGAATATTCATTTGGATACCTGATTGACGGATGTTTTGATGTGTAATTGACTAAACTTTAGATTATTTTCATTATGAAAAGAGTTTAAACATTGAATCCAATGTAAAAAAAATCTCTCAACAAGTCATTAAGCCTGCACCATAAGAGATATTTGTCCGTCTGAAAATATTTAAAAACATGGTTTTGTCACAACTGAGAATGGATGATTGTGAGTTGGAGATATTATTAATGAGATCTTAAGCTATAGAGCGATCACATTTCCATTACTCATAGATAATTTCATCTCTTTGCTCTTGTGTGAATGAAATAGTGGGAGTATTTTAGGTTAATATAGATAATGGCTAGACAAAGTCAGAAAGAATTGGAGGACCAGAAAACATTGATGGAAAAGGATTACACAGATCCACCAGCTGCTCCTTTATTTGATTTTGAGGAGTTTGGGAAATGGTCATTGTATCGTGCCCTTATAGCTGAATTTGTTGCAGCATTTCTCTTCTTGTTTATAGTAGTTTCTGTGATAATTGGGCATCAGAAGAATAGTGATCATCCTTGTGGCAGTGTTGGCCTCTTGGGAATTGCATGGGCTTTTGGAGGAATGATATTTGTATTGGTCTACTGCACTGCTGGCATATCAGGTAATATATTTTGAATTTAATTGTATGAGATCAGCACATTAGAGAGTTCAAAGAATCTTATTTTGGATCACATTCTTTAATCTAAGAGAGCTTTTATCTTAATATGGATGGTTTAGATCACACCTTATAATCTATCATTTGGATATTTGAGAGCTCATATCTTAACATCTATGCTTCAAATCATATTCCAAGATTTATCATCAGCAATGCTAGACAGCTGAAATTTAATCTCCATAAATTCTCTATCATCTCTAATCATGGATAGTAGAGTGTAATTTGAAACATTGATGTTAAAAATCTCACACAATCAAATCCAGAAAATATTTATAGATATCTATTTTAGAATTCTATTGTAAAAAAATTAAGCGCCATTGTCCGGGATTATACAACATTCAATCCATCATTGAAATGTTATGAAACTCAAAAAGTTTTAATATTAATACTTCATATCCCACTCTATGATCCATCATTAGAATGCTAGGCAACTCACATCTTAAAAGCCTAAGAGCACACTCCAAGATCAATCATCGGAAATGATAGAGAGCTTATTTCTAATCTTCATGAACTCTCTGACCTTCTGATGATAAATACCCAAGTGTGATCTGAAACATTGATACTAAAAATTTCATACAATCCAATCCAAGAAATGTTTTTACGAATGTCTTATTGATTATTGAATCTTACATCAATTGATTGAACATTCTCAGCTAATTAACTGTAACAGATTTCCACAATCAATGATATTATATTCATGCTTATGGGTAAGATTGCATGTGAATTTATCAGCATCAACGTTTCGGATCATACTCAATGGTCCATCGTCAGGATAAGACATTCTTAGCTCTTTCATCCTGATGATAGATCATTGAATATGATAAACGCACACAGAATACAATTCTCCAATGAGCCATGTGCTCACACCTAACACTCTCAAATGCTTGGAATTTAATGGCTTTTACTTGGATGTATTGATATAGGTGGGCATATCAATCCAGCAGTTACATTTGGGTTATTTTTGGCAAGGAAGGTGTCCCTTCCAAGGGCTGTGATGTACATGATGGCCCAATGCATAGGAGCCACATGTGGGAGTGCAGTGGTGAAGGCCTTCCAGCAGGCTGATTATGACAGGCTCGGAGGTGGAGCTAATGCTGTTGCTCTCGGCTTCAACCAGAATGTCGCTTTGGCTGCTGAGATAATTGGTACTTTTGTCTTGGTTTATACGGTTTTCTCTTCCACAGATTCCAAGCGTAGTGCTCGAGACTCCCATATTCCTGTAAGTTCAAATTTGTTACAATTTTATGAAATGATTCTTTTAATTCAGCCGGCTAAACAGTATATACAGTGAACTTTTGGAGCCAATTCAGGTTTTCTTTGAAGTTTCAGATATTTTTTAACTGGCAATATCTAGTTGTATCACATTAAATACATAATTTCATTTCTTTTAGTAGTGATGATGTATTTTAAATTATATTTTGGTTATTTCAAAATCTTTAATATGAATGCATATTATAATTTGTTATAATATATTGCTACAAGTACCATGAATCTCTTAGGTCCAAAGTTTGATAATGCATGTTTCTTCCATTGTTTTTCTATGCCGTGACCATAACTAGGTTTTATTAGCTTCTCCCACGCTTCTTTAAGTGGTCTAAGCAAAGTGCAAGTGATAAAAATTGAATTTATGGAACCCAAAACATAGTCCATCATGGAACCATGTGTCTTTTAACATATGTTCAAAATGACTTGAAATCTATTAGTGATCTGATCCATCAATTAAACTCAACATGTCAAGTGATCCCAAAGGAAGAAAAATCTAATGTCCACCATACATTTATCCTCATCATATGCACTTTTTGAAATTCTAGAGCTATCAATAGAACTGCATAATATATAAGCATCCTTTAAACCCATCACCATTTTTTATGTCTTCTAAAATGTTCATTGTGTCTAAGAGAAGGATAATAACCAATATGGAATCCATACATTTTGAAGAAATTCCATCAAAATCTAGTTTAATAATTCTACTTGGTGAACTTTTAAGGAAAGGAAGTCATATGAAAATGACAATTCACATATGTTCCAAGACAGCTTCCATGTATGAAACTCATGAGTTAGGCTTCAAGATTCATTACATTGTGATGAATGATTTTCTTAAAAATTACACCTATATTGAGCCTAGTGAATCCTTTCTTTAAAAAACCTCCAATGCACTCTACACATGCCAAAATAAAAGGGGAGATGCCATATCTAATGCAATAGTTCAAGATATTTGTTTAATGAAAGTATCTAGTATAGGTTGAACCAAATATGTCAATATAGAGTGAAAACTATCCATACACTTGTCAAGATCCTTTCATTGATGTGGATGTTATTATTTCTTGATCCCCTTGAGCAATTTATTCCCGTGAATTATATCTCTCTTCTTAATTTTAATTAAATTTCTAGTTATTTAGTAAGAATTAGTACTTGAAGTGAGCAAAGAGTTACTGCACTATTTGACATTCTAAAGTTATTGGTGGCAATAGTTATGATTTCATTAACTTTATTATGAATTGCATAATTGAAACCATCTTGTCTAACTTTACCCTCTTTGAAGCAATGACATGCATGTAAGAGTTTGAGTTTAATTATTTTTTTCTATTGTACTTGTTTTATTATGTTCTATATTCTTATCTCTTTTATTTAATTATATTCTTTGTTGCATTTATAGTGAGTATTGAGCCAACCTCTATTATGATTTTTTTAATCATTTCATGCACACATAAGACCAAAAATGACTTTTTACACTTTTGACTCATATGAACTTAAGGAAAGGAAGTCATATGAAAATGACAATTGACATATGTTCCAAGTTAAATCTATCTATCTCTAGCACCTTCCATGTATGAAGCTCATGAGTTAGGCCTCAAGATTCATTACATTGTGATGAATGATTTTATTAAAACTTATACTTGTATTGAGCCTAGTGAATCCTTTCTTTAAACAACCTCCAATGCACTCTAGACATCCCAAAATAAAAGAGGAGATGTCATATCTAATGCAATAATTCATTCAAGATATTTGTTTAATGAAGGTATCTAGTATAGGTTGAACCAAATATGTTAGTATAGAGTGAAAACTATCCATACACTTGTCAAGATCCTTTCATTGATGTGGATGTTATTATTTCTTGATCCTCTTTAGCAATTTATTCCCTTGAAGTATATCCCTCATCCAAATTTTAATTAAATTTGTAGTTATTTAGAAACAATTAGTACCTCAAGTAAGCAAAGAGTCACTCCACTATTTGACATTCTAAAGTTATTGGTGTCACTACTTATGATTTCATTAATTTAATTATGAATTGCATAATTGAAACCATCTTCTCTAACTTTACCCTCTTTGAAACAATGGTATACATGTAAGAGTTTAAGTTTAATTAATTTTTTCTGTTGTACTTGTTTTATTATGTTCTATAGTTTGTATCTAGAAGTTGCACAACTAATCTTTTATTCTATCAATGATAACACAACCAACCCCAAGATGCACATATCACACCTATATGTTAACCTAGACTTTTCTATGCTTTACCTTACAAGACATGTAAATGAAAAAATAAAAATAATACTTTATTTGTTTATAAATCTTACTATTATTTATATATTAACATATAAAAAATAAATATTTTATTCATTTATCGAACAGACACACACACATATATATATATATCCAACCCCGTTTACCCTTTCTAACCTATTAACAACCAATTTAAAAATCAATACTTTTTATCAATTATTAATTATTGATTTAACATATAACAAATTAATAAAAATAAAAAAATGGACCATTCAATAATCTTTTTTACAATACTTTTATGATCAATTACTCATGATCTTATTCACTTTAAATATATCAAGTCATGAGCATCTCTTTATATTGCATTTTTCTCTAGTTTTGAGTTTGATATAATAATGTCATGTTTGTATTTAGGTGCTGGCTCCATTGCCAATTGGGTTCTCAGTATTCGTAGTGCATTTGGCAACAATACCAATCACGGGTACAGGCATTAATCCTGCAAGGAGTTTTGGACCAGCTCTAGTCTATAACGATCATCAGACTTGGAATGAACAAGTTAGTTACTAATCACACACACACTCTCTCTCTCTATATTTCAAATAGATTATTCAAATTTATTGAGGGGATAATAAGTTTGTAAGGAGGATTGTGACTGTGGGGTGTATATATGCAGTGGATATTCTGGGTAGGTCCCTTTGTTGGAGCAGCCATAGCAGCAGCATATCATGAGTTTATATTAAGAGCAACGGTTAGAAAAGTCTTTGAGTTAACAACTCAAAAATCTTACTCACTTCATATGTGATTTGTATCATTATCATTTTTTTATAACTTAACAGTCAGTTATAAGAAGCCAATTTTGTTCTATTTTCCCTTACTTGATAGAAGACGGCAGTGGATGTGGGCTATGAATATGAATATTCTCTAACATGCTTCAGCAACTGCAGTCCAACATCATTTTTCTTTTACTATCAGTTATTATTATTGTCATCTCGGAAGGACTGTTCAACAAGGTGATGAACATCAGAGATGTTTTGCAGCCATATTGACAATTATTGTGCATAATCCTTGCTTTGGATCCAATGGTCATCTATTCAAAAAGTGTGCGAGATACTTTACTTTTTTTAGGTTGAAGAACTTAACAACACGAAATGTTATTAAATGTATTTGTATATATAATAGTGAATACATATATATTAATTTTTTTATTTGGATTTTATATTAGGATATTTATACTATAATCAACTCCGGTTCGAGTCACACTAGGTTTACCACAAACCCTTAAAGGGTGAGTGAGTAGCTGAGTTGGTGTGAAGGCGAGTCGTGAGGCATAGTGTTAGGCTAATGATCCCGGTGCTACGCATCAACTCCGGTTCGAGTCACATTAGGTTTACCACAAACCCTTTGAAGGGTGAGTGAGTAGCCGAGTTGGTGTGAAGGCGAGTCGTGAGGCGTAGTGTTAGGCTAATGATCCTGGTGCTACGCATCAACTCCGGTTCGAGTCACACTAGGTTTACCACAAACCCTTTTAAGGGTGAGTGAGTAGCCGAGTTGGTGTGAAGGCGAGTCGTGAGGCGTAGTGTTAGGCTAATGATCCCGGTGCTACGCATCAACTCCGGTTCGAGTCACACTAGGTTTACCACAAACCCTTTTAAGGGTGAGTGAGTAGCCGAGTTGGTGTGAAGGCGAGTCGTGAGGCGTAGTGTTAGGCTAATGATCCCAGTGCTACGCATCAACTCCGGTTCGAGTCACACTAGGTTTACCACAAACCCTTTTAAGGGTGAGTGAGTAGCCGAGTTGCTGTGAAGGCGAGTCGTGAGGCGTAGTGTTAGGCTAATGATCCCGGTGCTACGCATCAACTTTGGTTCGAGTCACACTAGGTTTACCACAAACCCTTTTAAGGGTGAGTGAGTAGTCGAGTTGGTGTGAAGGCGAGTCGTGAGGCGTAGTGTTAGGCTAATGATCCTGGTGCTACGTATCAACTCTAGTTCGAGTCGCACTAGGTTTACCACAAACCCTTTAAGGGTGAGTGAGTAGCCGAGTTGGTGTGAAGGTGAGTCGTGAGGCATAGTGTTAGGCTAATGATCCCGATGCTATGCATCAACTCCGGTTCGAGTCACACTAGGTTTACCACAAACCCTTTTAAGGGTGAGTGAGTAGTCGAGTTGGTGTGAAGGCGAGTCATGAGGCGTAGTGTTAGGCTAATGATCCCGGTGCTACGCATCAACTCCGGTTCGAGTCACACTAGGTTTACCACAAACCCTTTTTAAGGGTGAGTGAGTAGCCAAGTTGGTGTGAAGGAAAGTCGTGAGGCGTAGTGTTAGGCTAATGATCCCGGTGCTACGCATCAACTCTGGTTCGAGTCACACTAGGTTTACCACAAACCCTTTTAAGGGTGAGTGAGTAGCCGAGTTGGTGTGAAGGCGAGTCGTGAGGCGTAGTGTTAGGCTAATGATCCCGGTGCTACGCATCAACTCCGGTTCGAGTCACACTAGGTTTACCACAAACCTTTTAAGGGTGAGTGAGTAGCCGAGTTGGTGTGAAGGCAAGTCGTGAGGCGTAGTGTTAGGCTAATGATCCCGGTGCTACGCATCAACTCCGGTTCGAGTCACACTAGGTTTACCACAAACCCTTTTTGAAGGGTGAGTGAGTAGCCGAGTTGGTGTGAAGGCGAGTCGTGAGGCGTAGTGTTAGGCTAATGATCCCGGTGCTACACATCAACTCCGGTTCGAGTCACACTAGGTTTACCACAAACCCTTTAAGGGTGAGTGAGTAACCAAGTTGGTGTGAAGGCGAGTCGTGAGGCGTAGTGTTAGGCTAATGATCCCGGTGCTACGCATCAACTCCAGTTCGAGTCACACTAGGTTTACCACAAACCCTTTTAAGGGTGAGTGAGTAGCCGAGTTGGTGTGAAGGTGAGTCATGAGGCGTAGTGTTAGGCTAATGATCCCGGTGCTACGCATCAACTCTGGTTCAAGTCACACTAGGTTTACCACAAACCCTTTTGGCCAATAGTGGCATGTTGTGATGGTTAAGTTGTTGCATTGTTATCCTTGCCATCCAGGTTCAAATCTCATGGGGATGAGGTCCCCCATTTTTAGGCCTCATTGGTTCATAGCTCCAGGTCAAAGCGTTGGTGGTACCGGTGGGCGTGTCACGCCAGCGCTACTAGTCACGTTAAAAAGTTTACCAGGCGCATTTCTAAAAAAAAAAAAAAAAAAAAGTCTCTTAATGATTGACTCTAATTTAAGAATTTCAAAAAAATAAATTTTAAATGTATTGATGAATTTAATCTTTTTTTCAGGGCTATTTAATCAAAATAACTTTAAACTTAAATAGTGTCCATAGATCATTAGTCTTTTGGTGAAGTTGTTTGGTTATGAATTTATTTACCAAATATACGGGAATCTTTGTGTCAATTAAAATCTTGCTAAACCTTTTTTTTTTTTTTGCATCCCAAACTTTTCTATATGACCCTTTGTACATGCAAAACCTTTCTATATTTTTCCTTTTTTGTATGCAAAATATTTTATTTATAGATTTTATAAAATCAACTTTAAAATGTAATATTATTTATTAAAGTAATTAATTTTTACAAATTTTTCATTCTAAATTAATTACTAACAACTATGTTTTCTAATTTCATAACAAATGTTCTTGTTACAACCCCTTAAAATTGAAAATTTCTTTCTTTTGTCATAATATATTTATTTTACACAATCATAATAGTTGTTCATAGAAATAATCTATTGCAAACACTCTAAGTTTGAGTTATAACACATTGTGTATGTAGTTTAAACAATTGATAATGCTTGTATGTAGTTTAAACAACTGATAATGCTAAAGAAAAAATAGTATGTTATAAACTCATATGCATCCACACCATAAACTCTATTGACCCACAATAATAATAAGGTGGAACCTATGGTTAGTTTGCTCATTCAGCTCATTATCTATTATAGTCTAGACAATTTCCTTATGATCTGGTAGTGGAATAGGATGAAAGATTTGATGGGACCCATGACTTGAATCATCATCATGCCTAAAGGTAGAAGTTGGATTTTTCAAGACCACCTGGTAGATACTTGGGTTTCTTGGATAAATATATACATTGCTTAGTAACTTGGTGATCGCCCATACAAAATCACCCTTATTTGGGGGGACTTTTGTATTATGAAAAGATAAATTAGGCATGAACATTTGGCCAAAAATCTATGAAATCATTATCAAGTATTTCACTTTGGAAGCCAAGTATGGGGTTACTACTACTATCACCATTTTTTCAACCATACGCATAAAAAGGATCTTGTTCTTCCTTTTGCACTCTCTAGAAAATATTATGTTGGATTCATTAGAGGCGTTTAACCTTTGGAAAAAGTCAATTATTCTCCACCAACACCTAGTTTTTCGTCTGTTCTAGTTTCATTGTGCTCTCTTCCCCCTCCCCCTCCCTAGCCCTAATTTTTTTCTGATTGCTAACTAGCCTAATACTACTCCCTCAAACTCTAGTCAAGCTATGCAATCCAACCTAGTCTCCTCAGTGAAGTGTCTAGAAACTCTGGATGTCAAAAGTAAAAAGAAGGAGCTTAATAACATTGTTGGGAGTTTAGAGAAAAAAACCAACAAGATCACCCTCAAAATTGTTGATAGTGATGAAGAGAATGTTCACCATACTCCTCAGTGAAGTGTCTAGAAATTCTAGATGTCAAAAGTAAAAAGAAGGAGCTTAATAACATTGTTGGGAGTTTAGAGAAAAAAACCAACAAGATCACCCTCAAAATTGTTGATAGCGATGAAGAGAATGTTCACCATACCCAACACTCATCCAGGATTACTAAGGAAAAAGGGAATCAACCCATTAGGAATTTGGCCATTAAAGAGTCCTTTAAGGATACTAATGTTAATGAAACCCTAGATTCTAACTCTGGCTCTTTTTCCAAGGATACCAAAACCCCTAAGAATGACTAGCTGCTAACCAACCCCCCATCTCCTATTTGTCTATTGTCTCCCACTTTCCCTTCGATTGTTATCAGCAATTCCTCCCATCGCACCCCTTGCCCCCCACTAATGTTTTTGTAGTAGGTGATAATGTTGTTGTTGAAAATCAATCTAAAGGAATTCTCAACTCATCTCTTAGAACCTAGGTGGACGATGTTGATAAAGTGGTGGATCAGTTGAAAGATGAGATTGTTGGCCTAGACAAAAGATTTAGGGGCATCGATAAGTTTACCCTAAAGATCATGCATTCTAGCACCACCACCTTGTGTACTTTATGGGGAAAGATTCCCAGTGTGGATGCTACTTGGGAAAAAGTTGCTAAGGATCTTATCTAATTTCTTAATGAGGAGTCAGCATACATTTGGTTGTCCAAGAGGCTTCAAAGTTTTCTCTATTGTGGTTCTTTTTTGCCTATGGGGCTTCAATACTCTTAATATTTTGAATACATTTAAAAACTCTAGCCCTGTGTGGCTTAATAGTTTAGTTTACTATGATATGATGAACTCTCATAGTTTATTTTATTTTTTGTTAAATGTTCAAGCTAGAACTCTAAAGTTTAAATATTTTCTTAAGTTAGTTTTTGATAGAGGAAAGTTATTATGAAGCTCAAGTTATCTTTCTTCTCGCTAGAAGCTATTAATCCTTTGTTGATGTGCTTCTGGTGTGTTGCTTGTACTACGGGCCATGACCCTCTTCCTATTGCTTTTATCAAAAACATTATTTCTTCTCCCTATTAGAAAAATGATAGTTGCATTAGATGTTATAATAGAGAGAAATAACAAGTTACATTGCATGAACAAATTGAAATAGTCATAGAAAAATAGTGTTCGAGTGATGAGAAAACATGATTGTCTTAATAAAGTTACTAACCCTTCTTGGACTATTAATAATATTATAGTTAAAGGCATAGATCTTACCAACTCCTTTGAAATTTTTGTTGCCACTCACAACTAAAGAGAAACAAACCAAGTTGTTGAATGGGCAACCAATGTGGCATGTAAGAGTGATGAAAGTTAATTTGGAATCACAATGATATCATCCCTGTTGAGGAGTGTTTATTGATTGGGCATGAAAAAGCTAGAAGCAAGAAAAAATGTTTCATTAAAGATGAATATGCTAGTAAGGAGTAATTATTATATGGGTAGAATTGGGAAGCCATGGGTTATTATGAGAAGGACAGTCTATTACCATTCAATACCACACAGATTGTGGGTCTTTTTCCCCACAAATTTCCTTGGCTACAATTTGACTCTAGTTTTCAGTTGCAGAGGGTTATTTTTGAGAAGAGAGATTCTTCACTTTAGAGAAAAGAAGATGGGAGGAAGGAGAAAAATAATTGAATTGACAAGCTACAAAGAGTGGAAGAAGAAGAGTGAGATTTGGGATATATTGGAGCAAGGGAATTTTACTGGTTATATGAAAAAATTTAAAGGAAGCAACCCTGTTGTTACCCAAAAATTTATCAAAACATGGAAAGATGGGAGTGTTTTGGTGGGGAATCAAAGGATGAGGTTTCTAAAGATATCATAGCTGAAGTAACAGGGCTTGATACAAAGGGTATTAACTTCTACTAGGACATGAAGCTCTTAGATTGGGTTGTTGATGAGTTTGTGGTCTCAACTAAGGAATGCATCAGACTAGTGAAAATAAGTAATTCCTACTTTAGCCCCAGTTCCATTTTGTGCTCGTGGAGATTTGTTATGTTTTTGGTGATTGAGTATCTTACCTTAGATGGTCGTTTCACTAAGATATGCGGTCACTATTTCATGTTGGTTAATCATTTTAGGCATAGGGTTAGGATAAATTTTCTATTTTACCTCAGACAATCTCTAAGTAATTCTATTTTAGCCTTTCAAAATGATCTTGAGGGAAATTACACCAGCCATGAGGGGTTAATGGTTCTAATAATGAAACTTCTGAAGTCAAAAAAGGTGGATAGGCCCAGGAAGAGTAAGAAATCTCTTGATTATGAGATCGAGGGTAGTGATTTTCAAGAGGAATTTGATGAGGAAACAAAGGGTGAGGTGAACGAGGTTGATATAAAGAAGAGTAAGAAAGGTGATCTTGGAATCTCTTTGAAGAAGAAAAGGAAGGAAAAGGAGAGTGATTCAGAACAAGATAGTGATTATGAGGAGGAGTAGAAAAAGGGTTTTGAGAAGAGAGGATCCTTGGGAAAGGTTTTAGGAAATAGGGGAAATAATGTTGAAAGAGATTTTGTTCACTTTGATGATGAACTCTTAATTAAGAGCATTGAAAGAAAAAGAAAGATCTTTCTCAAGATGTGGGTGATGAGAATGATATCAAGGAGGTGGATCTAGATAGGAACAAACAAGGGAAGCATGAGGATTGCTTTGAGCATAATAGGGATGAGGATGACTACGGGTTCCTAAAGGGGATCATGGGTAACCTGGGGACAATGATGAAGGATATTGGTACCCTAAAATAGCAAATGTAGGATATATCAAGGGACTTTGATTAGCTCAGCAAGATGGCAAGGGGGGAGAGAACTCTAGGTCGACACATTGATAGACTCTTTAAGGTTATTGGAAATGTGGAAGAGGTAAAATTTTTGATGAAGTGTGTGCCAACAATTGAAACCAAGAATAGGAACTTCGATTAGTTAGGTAAAATTCTTCAAAAAAGATGGATGGTTTAGATACTAGAGTGAGTAACATGGAGAAAATAGTCAAGAAACCGATAGATCGAAATAGCATTATTTTGAAGATTGTGGCTCACAACTTCAACATCCTACTGAAAAAGTTTGAACATACAAAAGGCCAAGACTCCCATGCTATGAATGAAGACCAGAGCCTGAGAAAGTGCACAAGGGCTAATTCCAAGAAGAATGAAGGAGTGGAAGAAAACAAGTTGGATAACATGAAAGCTTTTGCAAAAAATATGAACATCCTGGTAGACCAAGCAGTGGACCTTTTGAAGACTTTGTGAATGAAGACAAAGGTCATCCTTTTGAAGACCTTTTTTCTTTTCTTTTGAAGATACTTAATGAATACAATTGGGAATCTTCACATGGAGGATCCTACATGCCAATAATTGGGCTTGAGTGTTGACCTTACCTTTCCAAATTGATTAAATGAGTTTATCCAATCTACCCTAATGAAGGTTGTGTTTCCAATATTAAGTGGCAAGATATTATGAGGGGGGGTGAAATTGTCTAAAGATGGATTTTAGTGCAAATAAATGAAGGCTATGCATAAAAATCCATCTCTAATGAAAAATGAATATTTTTAACAAATAAGGATGGAAAGAAGGCTAAACAAATGAGGGTAAATAAGTTGTTGAATATTTTTCAAAAGGTGCCAAGTTGTATTGGATTTCAAGAAGTTTTTAATGTTTCAATTGAATCTTGTGTGATTCCAAAGGTCTTCAAAGGTTTGAATTTCTTTTTTAGAAGTATTTTACTTTTGGTATGTTGGATAAGATCCAAGGTCTTACTTCCAAGTTGATTGAGTTTATTCCACCAAATGAAAGACCCTATAAAACTCAAGCCATGTCTAAGAGGTTGGTCAAGCCAAAGAAGTTTTCTAGAAGTAACTTTCTAGGTTCTCCAAATAGATTTAAACTAAGAAGATCCATATGCTTTTAAGGGTTTATAAGAATTTTATCTCTTCAACTAATTGATTTTCATGGACCTATAGGTATAATTCAAGGATGATTTCCTTCCATGGGAAAAAAAACATGGTATATGTAGGGTTGAATCAATTTTTGGAATGTACTCCAAAAATGCTCCAATAGTTATCTCCTCTTCAATATATTTTAACCTTTTAGATTATTTTCCAAATTATGTTTGACTTTTTATATATTTGTAACTTTTACAATTTAGGTCATATTTGTTACATTAATGTGATGGAGGGAACTTCCCCTAATAACACAAACACCTAACAAAAATAGGTCCAAGAACAAAAACGTTGGCTTCTTATTATGTCCACAAGTATGGAGTTCCAAATTTTAGAATAAAATATACAAAGCTACCTAAGTGTTTTACTTACAATATTATGTAAGCTAGAACCACCACCAATATCATAGAGTTGTCCTAGACAACCCTGCAAAACTTCTTTATATAGACAATTTTCCACCACCCAAGAAGGTTCTAGAAATTTAACCCTAGACCTTGAGGCCAACCAACCATAAATTACTATTATTTTTCATATGTTATTACATTAGAGTACATTTCCCAACAAATTTCAGAACTCAAAATAAACTTCCAAGACCATTTCAAGTGGTGTGACTTCCAAATAACATAATTCATTTAAAATTGCTCTAATTGACTATTATGACCCCATTTCAAAAATACCACAAGCTAATATTCAAGTTTATTAAGTCAGTTATAAATTTGTAAGGTAGATTATGACTATGAGGTATGTATATGCAGTGGATATTTTGGGTAGGTCCCTTTGTTGGAGAAGCCATACTAGAAACATATCATGAGTTCATATCAAGCGCAATGATTAGAAAAGACTTGGGTTAACAACTTAGATATCTTAAGTGCTACCTCCATATTTTGGATTTAGATGTGTTTTTATATCAATTTCAAAAAACTTACAATCAACTATAACAAACCTTTTTTTTGTTTTGATTTTTGTGAATTGAAAAGAAGATATGAATGGATGTGGACTATTAATATTCACTAACATGCTTGAACATTAGAGAGGTTTTGGTTTTTTTTTTGAAAAATGTGTTTGGCTACTTTTTATTTCTTTTCTAAGTTGAAGAATTTAACAACACATCATGCATATATGTAAATATAAAAGTGCATATATCTTAACTTTTTATTTATATTTTATATTACTATATTTATATTTTATCAATAAAATGAGTCTTCTGAATGATTGGCCTTGATTTAAGAATTTCATAAATATAACTTCTAAATGTTTTGATGAATTTAATATTTTTTCACAACATTTTAACTAAAAATAATTTTATATTCAAATTGTGTCAATAGACCCTTGGTCTTTTAGTGAAGTTGTTTGGTTTATCATCGAGTCCACCAAAGATATCCCTCAATCCTTGGCTCAATCAAAATCTTGCTAAACCTTTCTATATTTTTCTTATTTCTACATTTGAAACTTTTTAATATTTCTTCCTTTTACATGCAAAACCTTTCTATATTATGCCCTTTTTCATGTCAAATAATTTGTTTATAGATTTCATAAAATTAACTTCAAAATCTAATATTATTTATTAAATTAATTTCTTTTTACAAATATTTTATTCTAACTTATTTACTAAAAATAATATTTTCTAATTTCATAACAAATGTTCTTGTTATAGCCCCTTAAAATTGAAGTTTCTTTCTTTTATCAGATTATATTCATTTTACATAATCAAAATAGTTGTTCAAAAAAAAAATCTATCTTGGACACTCAAGTTTGAGTTACAACAAGTTGGACAGTTCAAATAATTGATAATACTAGAACAAAACTACTACATTTTAAATGTGCATATGCATCTACAATATTGACAATTTTAAATCTCGCTATTTTGAAAATCATAGTTGCAATAGATGTTACAACAACAAAAAAAGGACAAGTTATATTGCATTAACAAATTGGAATGGCCGAAGAAAACTATTGTTTGAGTAATGAACAAACATAATTGTGTTAACCACTTACATTGTAAGAGAAACTCAAAAACCAATCAACATAACAACACTACATATCCTTCTAAGGGTGCTTATAAAACAAAGAATTTTTTTCAAATTGTTGGATTTGAACACAAAGATAATGAAGATTGATGGGAAGATAAGAGTTGATTCATATAAGTGATTGATAGTGAGCCATATAGAGACTCAAATTGGAGAAAATTAGATGAAGTTAAATAATGATGGGGTAGTGAGTGTTGGAGAATAAGGAAAAACATTTAAAATTATACATATCCTTAATTATGACTTTTCAACAGGTCGCAATGTTCATATTCTAGGATTTTGGTGACCCTAAGACAAATTTTTTTGAAGACCATCTAAATGAAAAAAGAGTAGGGATGGATGAGAAATGTTAATGCCCCATAATTTCTTAGAATGTAAGTAATACCAGAAGGCATGCTTAATTGATTTAGGATGGATGTAGAGTAGATATAGAATACACAAGATGGTGAAGGATGAATGAAGATGTGATTGCTATAATTGGGAATCTTCACATGAAGGGTCCTCTAAGCCAATAGTTGAGTTTGTTTTTCAACCTTTTTCAAGTTTATTGAATGAGTTTATCACATCTACCCTGATGAAGGTTGTATTTCCAAAATGAATTTAAGTGGTAAGAGGTCACAAGAGGGCGGTAGGGGGAAATAATTTGAAAATGATTTTTAGTGGGAAAGAGGACTAAACAAGTGAGGGGAAAATGTTTTTTAATACACATAATTATATATGATTTTCAAAAGGAGGCAAGTTGTAATGGATTTCAATAAGTTGTTAATGTTTCCAATTGAAGCTTCTGTAATCCCAAAAGTCTCTAGAAGTTTTAATTCCTATTTTAAAAGTATTTTACCCTTGATATGTTGGGTGAGATCTATTAGGTTACTTCCAAGACAAATAAAAAATTTCCACCAAATAAAAGGCCTAACAAAAATCAAGCCATGTCTCAGAGATTGGTCAAACCAAATAAGTTTTTTGGAAGAAAATTTCTAGGTTCTCCAAATTGATTTGAGAGGACAAAAGGGGACATAAGAATTTTATCCCTTCAACTAATTTTTTTTCCAAGGGTCTTCTATTTTAGTAGAATAGATATAATACTAACTAATTTCTTCCAAGGATATTTTCCTTACATGGAAAAAACAATATGATGTATGTAAGGTTGAATCAATTCTCAAAAATTCAAAAAAAATGCTCCAATAGTTATCTCCTCTTCAATATGTTATAACCTTTTGGACTCTTTCCCAAATTTTATTTCATTATTTATAAACTTGTAGCTAGATTATAATTTAGGTCATCTTTTTTAGATTAGTGTCTTCATTTTTCAAAGTTGAATGAGTTAGATTAAACTTGTTTTACAAATTACTTTTATGAAATTGAATTGACCAAATGCATAATATCTTTTGTCACATAAAATAGATGTTATAAACTCACTTTATCTACTAGGATGAGGATTTTGAGAACCATAAGTATCTTCTATAATATTGCAAAAAAAATTATAATTTAGATATAAAAGTCAATATGATACTTGACAATAACACGTTTCAAACACTTATATTTTCCTCACTTAATATGGCTTCAATATTTCAAACAATATTTTTCCAATATTTATGTTAGGATTTGATCTTCAAAATGACACATGATACATTTAGTTTTGTTAGGTATTTCTCATTGATTCTTATGAAAGATCTCAAATTGGAAGGAGAGGATCAGAATGAGGTTGTTAACACCATCCCCAAAGTCATAGGTGATACTTAGAATTGAGCCCTATTGGCTATCCCTAAGTCTGATGAAATCAAATGGCAGTTTTTGATCTTCTAGCTGAGATGGCCTCTAGCCCTGATGGTTTCCCTACATTCTTCTTTTAGATGTACTGCGATGTTGCTTATGTTGATATTGTTAAAGTTGTCCAGGAATTCTTCAATGCTAGAGATTTGCTGAAAGAAAAAAATGTTACTTTTCTGGTTCTGATTCCTAAACTCATTGGGGTGGATACCTTTGGTTCTTTTAAGCCTATCAGTCTTTGAAATTCTTTTATAAGATCTTTGTGAAAGTTCTTACTAACAGACTTATCAATTCACTTTCAGAGATGATCTCACCCCAACAGTCGAGCTTTGTTCTTGGTAGATAAATTCTAGATTCAATCATGGAACTCCATGAAGTCATCCATTCTCTTGAGATGGGTAAGCAGGAAGGATTTCTTCTCAAGTTGGATCTTTCTAAGGTTTATGGTAGGGTGGACTAGGGGTTTTTGGATAGAATTCTTGAAGCTTTTCATGTCAATGCAAAAGTGAGGCAGATGATCACCCAACTAGTACCTTCTCCTACCTTTGTGGTCCTTGTGAATTGTGCCACCTTTGATTTTTTTAAACCCTCAAGGGGTCTTCAACAGGGTGACCCGTTATCCCCTATTTTCTTCATCATTATGGCTGAAGGCCTAGGAAGGCTCATCTACTCTAGGAGGGGTAGAGGGGATTTGATGGGCTTGAAACAATCTTCTGGTCCTTCTAGTTTTACTCACCAACAATTTATTGATGATACCATCATGGGAGGTGAGGCCTCAGTGAGGGAAGTAAGAACTATAAAAAACATATTGAATACTTATTCCAGGGCCTCTAGGTAGCTCATTAACTAGGACAAGAGCTTAGTGTTTTTCTTCAATACCTTGTTAAGACGATAGAAGAAAATTGCTGACATTTTGGGTTGTAAGGCTAGGTCCCTTCCTTTCATTTACTTTGGGCTTCCCTTGGGGACTAAACCTCTAGACACTTTCTAGGAAAATCTCGTGGATAGATTCCATAGGAAGCTAGATGGTTGGAAAGGTATCTCCTTGAGCTAGGTAGGTAAAGTGTTGTTGATTAAGTCTATGTTACAAAATTTACCTACTTATGCTCTTAGTCTTTTTTCTATTCTATCCAAGGTGGTTGAGCACCTTGAATATATCTAGAAGAATTTCATGTGGTTAGGCACTGATGAGAGCTAGAAATACTTGTTGGTGGCTTGGGATACCATCTACAAATCTAAGAAGAAAGGGGCTCTGGGGATTAGAAAGCTGAAACAGTTCAACTTAGCTCTCCAAGTGAAAAAGATTTGGAGAATCTTGAACAAAAAGGTGAATGGAGTGATATTATGATGTCTAAATATGGTAACAATCTCAATCTTAAACTATTGATTAATAGGGATTCTAACCCTAGAGGCTCTTCCATCTAGAATGGTCTTATGAGAACTAAGGATTTAGCCTTTGACAAAGATAAATGGCATGTGGGAAATGGGGAAGATATCAATTTTTGGCTTGATGACTGGCTCAGTTTAGGCCCTCTCTGGGAGATTGAATCTTTCAATAGATGTGCTAATATCTATATTGAAAGATTTGGGAGCAGGGTGAGTGACTACAAAATTCACAATAGATGGATTGACTTGGTAGAAGTGTCTAAGGAGTTGAAGCTACTGATGGACATGGTAAGACTTATTCCTTTATCCCACAAAAAAGATGCTATTGTTTGGGGGGAGATTGTGCATGGTCTTTACACTATGGCCTTTGGTTATGAGACATTGCAATTTTAGGGCCAAGCCCCTGTGTGGGCCAAAGCTTGGTTCCCGGGCCTTATTCCAAAAATTAACATATTCTTCTAGATCTTGCTCCAAAAGTGTATCCTCATGATGGATAATCTCACCAAATGGGGTAACATGATGCCCAATAGATGTATATTTTGCAAAAAGAATAGTAGGATTGTTGATTATTTGTTTATTCACTACCATTTCATTTTTTCTATTTGGTCTCTCTTCCTGTATTTTTTCAATTTGTCCTGGTGTTTTCCTTCTAACATTGTAGAGCTCTTTGATCAATGGCAACATGGGCTGGTTGGAAATGACTCCAAGACTTTATAGATATGGGCCTTACCACATGTTTGTTGGGGGGTTTGGAAAGAGCGAAATAATTGAATCTTCAGGGATAAGGGATCTAAAGCAAAAGTTGTTTTTCACCAATGCTTCAATGCCTTGATGGAAAATTTCACCATCACAAAAGGACCTACCCCTCCTCTTAATACTAGGGACAAAGATAAAAGGGAGGTATGTTATTGGTCTTTACCACTTGAGGGCTGTCCTAAGGCTAATTTTGGTGGGGCAGCCAAAGGCAACCCAAGAAAGATTGGGGTTGGTAGCATCATCAAAAATGCATCTAGGAAAGGGATTAATACCCCCCTTGGTATTCAAATTAATCATTATGCGGAGGCTATTGTGGCTCACTAGACTATCAATCTAGCAAAAGAAATAGGAGTGAAATGTCTATGGCTAGAAAGAGATTCAAAAAATATAATTGATTGCCTAAATGGGAAGAACAAGCCTAATAGGATGATCACTAATATTATTGATGAATGCATCCAGAACCTTAAAACCTTTGAAAAAACCTATGACACATGAGTATTAGGAGGCCAACAATGTGGTAGATAGGTTGGCGAATTGGGCAGTAAAGTACAATGAGGTGGCAAAGTGGATAGGTCATCGAGAGGGGACATATCTCAGGTAGATTGGATATAATTAAAAGCCATTATGAAATTAGTAAGTTTTGGTAAATGGTTAGAAATATTATGTGTGCATTTATTATGATAACTAATAATTTATGGGGAATGTGCAGAGTTGTGAGGTGGAAGTACGATATATCTTGTACTTCCCATATCTACTATATCCATCAACTCATGTCAAGTACCACTTGTGGGAAGAGAATTCACAAGGCAAAAAATAGGTGTAAGAAAAAGAGGAAAGCTAAAGGCCTACTAGTTTTGAAGGATTCTAATATTGACTACAAAGATTGCATAGAGAAGAATACCATGGTAAGGGAAAGACATAGGAGGGAACCAGAGGATGAAGCCAAGAAGTGGAGAAGACGTTCCAAGGTGTGGAACAATTCAAGAAAGGAGAAATTATGAATTTTATTGAACGCCTCCATGGATGGAAACCCTCTGTAACCAAAAGTATGGTCAAAAGATGGAATGAGGGCATTATTAAAATTGATGGGGTGGAGTTCTTTGTGATAGAAGAAGTTATCTCCTTGGTTACTAGCATCCCCATAATTGGGAAGAAATTTTACAGAGACCATAAAATATCAGGGCACATGGTGGTGGAATTCACAAAGAACTAGGAGGAAAAATAGGTGCTGGTGAAGAGAGGCACCCATTATCACTCGAGCTCCATCAAGCCTTTGTGGAGATTTGTGCTTTGTGCTATCATTAAATATATTACTCTCAACACCAGGTTTGATCATCTATACACTTACCACTTTGTGTTACTCCACCATTTTAGGTATGGGGTGAAAATATCTATCCCCTTCTACCTTTACCCTTCCATGAATGAAAACATTAATGAGTACCAAGAAATGTATACTAGGAATTCGACGCTCCATGAGGTGCTACTTTCTTTAATTTATGAATACTTCAAAGCTAGGACTATGAGTAAACAAGTCAAAGATAGGAAAGAGGGCAAGAAATGAAAAGAGGAATCCAAAGAGTCTAAGGAGATTTATTAGCCCTTAGATATGAAGGAAACTCATGAGATGCATACAGATTCAGAGGAGTTAGATTCTCCACAGTGTGGCTTGGGGGAAAAAACCCCCAAATTAGATAGCAAGGAGAAAAAAGTGCTCCTTGAGCCCATTCAAGAGATTGACACATCCTCAGACAAGGGTTATAATAAATGGGTAGAAGGGATGGATACCAGAGAGGATAGTGTAGAGGGAGAAAATAATATTAGGGTAGGGGTTGGTAGGGAGTGAAAGAAGAGTAAGAGAACCATCACTATCAAAGTGCAGACAAGAAAAGAGAAGGAGGCCACGATGTTAGGGAATCCAAAAAGGAAAACCCTAGATGACAATGAGGATAAACAAGGGGGAGGAGATTGAGAAAGTGAAAGGGGAGCCCAACCAAAGTGAAAGGGAGGGACTTAAAAAAGGCTACAAGGCTTTTGGCACTAGCACTTATAGATGCTTGGTCACAGGGAAGGATAGGAAGGTGGTGTGGCACAACTTTGACTTAGATTTGGCTACTTTGGGCATCAAACAGGAGATAATCAAAACTCAGGTCAAAGAAAATGAAGAGGAAAAAATCTAGATGGAGGAGTTGATTGATCCTACTCTAGTCATCTTTAGTGACATTGCTAAGGAGCACCTGAACATGGATTTCCTTAACAATACAAAAAATAGCATGGTGGATGGTTTCCATACCACCAAGTGGTTATTCCATGAAATCCTTGAGCTAAAACACAGAGTGAGCACTCTGGAAAGGGAGACCTATAGCTTAAAGAATAGGGTCAATGAGGATGAACAAAGCATGGATAGAAGAGTGGAAGAAGTCAATAATAGGGCCCATGCAATTGATAGGAAAATGCAAGATATAGTTCAACAAAACTCTAAGATACTCAAGGACAATAAGAACATTAAGAGGTTCTTACACTATATGGATGACCATAGCATTAGCAAGGAGGAGGACCCTAACACCCACAACATAAAAGAGAGGACCTTGGATAAAAATGCAAGGAAGTAGACTAGATCCAACACTAGGAAAAAGGACACCCTGGCCCCAGACTAGGAGCTTTCCAAGATAAAGGAGGTAGTAGGCAAGCTATCAGAGCTAGGGATAAGTGCAACAAAAATGCTAAGAGACATCATCTGAATGCCCTGACCTTTTTTGGGTAGACCTAGTTTTTTGGCATCTCTCCCTAACTTTACTCTTGGTTATATCTTTGTTTAGGGAGATGTTCTTTCTTTTTCCTTTCTGGCTCTGTTTGTAACCTTAAGAGTTCTTTAGTTGACTATGCTATGCTATTTTTAGGTTTTAGGGCTCTTTTAAAGCTTGTTTTCTATAATAAAAAAAATTCATTAGGTCTAATCATATGTATGATAACATCTTTACTCCATAAACATGTTATCAAGTCTTGAATTTCATCCTAAATCTTATTAGAATGAGGAACTCTACACAAAATTTCCCAATTGCATTCCAAGACTATCATCCAAAACCATTGTCCTTTTAACATATCATGATATTATTTTCTAGCTAAAACTAATCTCATATGAAATTGAAGATATTTTTCTTTTTGGGGACATATTGTTACTTGCAAGAGATTTCAATCTCACTATTCTTGTTATAGCCTTATCTTTAGATAATGTTCGCTTCCCAATAGAGTCCAAACATTTATTAACATTTTCAATAATATCTTTTTGTATGCTTAAAATTTTCTTTTTTTGGATGATGTATCTATACCCAATTCTTTTAATGGACCTTGAAAAGTATCTTATAGAAGTATGATGTATAGGAAGAATAAACATCAATAAAGATACAAGTTCTACTTAAATATATTCAAGGTGTATTATTTTTTTACACCACTTAGATACATTACTTCATTTTCATACAATTCCATGTTATCCAAAGGACTCATAATATTGGTCTAGTCATTGCCTGTCATAATGAACATTAATTCAATATGAATAATCATTTAATGAAAGAAATCAATGATGGATTATAATTTCAAAACCTCATTTCATCAAAGTTGTGAAAATATTTACTACAAACAAACACAAAAAAAATCTACATATCTTTCTCAAACGATCAATTATTAAAATTATCTTTAAGGAACATTGTGATGAAATATAAACAAGACTCACCAATTTTGAATATTTTTGGATGACATAATATAAAGATATAATTTTCTTAATACTTACTGGAAATCCTAGTGTTATCATACCTTGTCTCCCCCAAAATATCATAAATCATCCGAAATGTATAAATTATGGAACATTAAAATAAAATGAAATTAAAATTTTATCCATATTTTCCAACTACTTTTAGATCATTATTGTACTGTACTAGGGTATGTGCACGAAGATGGGGCAGAAAAATGATACCACTTTTATTTTTTTCTTTTTTCCAACCCAAGGCATAATACATATGCACTATAGCATTTTGTACTATAGAACACACACACTATGGCTTGGGTTGGCCAATCCTCCAATTCAGTCAGTTCAAACCATAACACACATGCACTATAGAGAGTGTACTCTATTAAATTTTATAAAAATGCAAAACCAATGACAAAAGCCTCATTTTTTTCTTAGATGAGTGAAACTCTAAGAAATAAGAATCCCCCAAAATGTGTATGCACTTGTTATTTCCAAATGTTTCTCCAAATCAAACCAAACATGCCTCCATGATAGCAACAAATTGAACCACTAGAAGAAAGTCATTCTACTCTTGCTTGTGTTAAAATTTAAGTCTAATTTTATTTTTCAATCAAATTATTATGAAATTTTATTTTATTATATTTTATGTTTAATTAGGATTTTAAAATAGTTTTTTTTTTCATTGTTGGGAAAATTTGGCATGTAAGAATAAAACCCTCCACAAATCCCTCCACAAAACCCTTAGAATGAAGAAAATATTTAAAAACATCAATCCAAATTATCTTCACCAATATAGAGACCTCTTCCTGAAACATAAGAAAATGCATTAAATAAAATATAAAGAGGGAAAAAATATTAGAATATTTAGTTAGGAGGCTAAATTTTTTAGTTCAAGCAAATCCTAGAAGGAACACTTACACATTCACTTGAATCAATCTTCACCTACGTAGGCATAGTTAGTTGGTAACTTAATTTATGGCATAATAATATATAACAATAAAGGTGTTGTTATGCAAATAAATTCTCATATGAGGATGTAAAATGAAAAAAAAATCATTAAAATAGATGATATTTATGAACTCTTTAAAAGGAAAAGAGAAAATACTAACCTTATAAATACAACAAAGACATTTCCAATTCATTGGTGTTTGTGTGAAAAACTAAAAATCACTTTTAGGATAGATGATGGATAGTCTATGATTCCCCTACCTATAACAATCATGAGGTTTTATATATTTCTTTAGGAAACTCTATTGTGTATTTGTCCTTGAGGAGATGCCAAATTATTTTCACATGCTAGAGTCTCAAGGTACAGGTGGGGGAGCGGGGGGTGTCATCATGTAATAGGAAATGGTCACATCATGACCCTAACACACCTAGGGCACTTTTTGGCAAGCCATCTGTGGATCGTGTTAGTGTTCCCCTTCCACTATGAAGGAACATGTAGAGATGGACACACTAGTGAAAATTAGTGCTCTGACTCAGAATCTCATTCAGTGTGTCACTCCTTCAGGGCCTATTTGGTTGTTGGAATAGGAATAGAAAATTTGGAATATTTTTTATATTTTCCATTTGGTTTGTCAAATGAAAAAGGGAATAGGAATACATATTCCCTTTTTGCCTCTAAAATGAACTTATACCCATTCCAAAAAATAGTTTTTATTGGAATAGCCATTGCTATTCGTAATATTCTATTCCTATGCCTATAGCCAAATGGGCCCTTAGTTAAGGGTGACCATGATTAGTACATAAGGGTACATATTATCAATCATGTGGATCTCCATGCACATTTGATGCTATCGACAAAGAGGAAGATGATGATGGAATGATGGTCAATGATTATCTCAATGCAATATTTAGCATTGATACATAGATAAATATTTGAAATATTATTAAATTTATTTGATATATTTAATAAATAAATGAATGAATAATTTAATCAATATCTTGATGTAGGAGCATCTTGGATTCATTACCGATCTTGCATCAACCAAAAATAGTTGTTTTGATTTTTGTTTCTAATTTGTTGATGATGTGAATATTCTTGTTGTTCTTGATTTGTTTCACTTACAAGCATGAGTTCTTAGAGTGGACCTATTTCGAATCATACACCTTTGACTATGGTTCTTAATGTTTCATCGCTGGTGTGTTACCATTCATTCTTTCTTGTGATGTATTCTTTGTTGGCACATGTTAGAATATAAATCCACCAATATAGCTGGGGGGTGTGTGAATTAGTTATCCAAATATTGTCATAATTATAGACCTTATAAATCCTTAACCATATGAGAAATATAATAAAAAATCATAACAAGATACTCATATATAATAACATCAGATATGCGAACTAGGGAAACCCTTGATCAGAGGGAAAACTGCAGTGGGGATAGTACCCACAAAATGATGTATTAATATAGACATTTCTTGTTAGAGGATGGACCCTATTAGGAGTCAATAAAAAAATTCAATACATATCAGTCCCTATTAGGAGACTTTGAATCCATATATGGAGATTCCAACCATGTTAGGAGTTGTAGAAGACAGATAGACCCACTATCCAAACAACATCAGGGGCAAGACCAATGAACACAATGTCCAAATTATCTTTGTATTTTTCCTTGTAGAATAATAGAAACAATTGTACTTTGTTTTTGTCTATCTTGTCCATTGGATTGATCTTCTTCTTTTCTTCTGATCTTGATATTGTTAGCAATATTTAGTCTGTGGCTCACCTTGATTTGGTTTTACACTGACTCCTTATGCCCAAGGTGATGAGAAACAAGCTATCTCTAACAGATTGGATTAGTGAAATCCTATGTTACTAATCCATGAATTAAAGGGTATAGTTCCCCTACATGTAAGATATACTTGGAATTATGTCTTTATGTGATCAAAAGGGTAACTAGGGGTATGCTCTTAACCTAAGAGAAGAAGAGGCTAACGAGGATGCTCATAGACATAAGCAACCTAGGTGAGGTTTTAGGTCTAACACTAACTCTACTCCTACTCCTAAAAACATCTAAGACTATGGGATGCAAGGGGATGCAATGGAAGAAGAACATCCATGGCCCTAAGTGGCTCTCTAACCAATCAAGGTTGCCTAGTGGAAAACTCTTGGCATACTTTAATTCTAACTTCACATTATAGATGTAGAATGTTATGCAGTTCTAGAAAAGAGAATAAATACCTATGAAAGATAGCAATTTGACTACCCATATTACTAACATTGCACTAACACTCTAATTAGCCCAAATACTAGTAGCTTCACAAGTACTTGTTTATGATAGGAAAAAAAATCACTAGACATCATCAAATCCCTCCATACAACCCTTTGAGTCTCACTCAATAGTCTCTTTTATGGGGGAAGAATAATAATGTAAATTGTCGATCCTTTCTATTGATTTTTAAAAGAATACTTTTAGAAATTAGAGATGGAGCATTACAAAAAATAGCCTAAATGATTCATTTTCTATTCTAGAATGACCTACAACAGGAAGCCATTTATTAGTTACAAAAGGCAGCAATAATGATTGGGTTGAACTCTTTGTGTCTATTAATATGGACCTTTGTGTATCTAATGAGCCATCGAGAAAGACTTTGGCAACATCCTTGGTTGTATCTATCTATTACTACAATTCTTTGACACCTCAGAATGTCATTTGTTGAGCTCTGCCACCCTTTTATAATTTACATCAATTCATCTCTAAGCTTAAATGTTGAACACTTATCTTGTACATTGTGGTAGAAAATCTTAGGGGTTCACAGAGGGTCTTCACGTTCTTGCTCAAAAACTCCTGAAATGAAAATTATGTTTTGTTGGTTTATTGCTATAACACATAGTAATGTCTCATTTTCATCACTCATCACCACAATGTCTTACTACTCAATCCAACCTTTGATAGGATCATCTCTATAGGATATAGCGATACCCTCTCTTTTTTGTAGTGCGAGCTTGATCTCCACATCACTATGACCTATGCTAATAACTTCATTATCCATTGATATAACTATGTTTTGCTCATTCTACCTATTAATGATCATTGAAGGTTGTGGTGATGGTTATTTATTATTTCTCATTGTTTTAACAAAGTTTCATCTCCTATGCTTAGTGATAAGCCTGATCACTATGACCTATGGTGATAACTTTATCGATCATCCATTTCTCATCAATCATTACTGTAACAAAGTTTCATCTCCTACACTTAGTGATAAGCCTAATTTCTATGACCTCTAGTGAAACTTTCATTGATCATCCATGTCTCATCACTCATCACTGTAACAAGGTTTCATCTCCCATGCTTAGTGATAAGCCTGATTGCTATGACCTATGGCGATATTTATTTTGCATCATTAATAGCCTCCTTTTGATCATTGTAGGATAAATCAAACTAGTAACCTTCATCACTATAGCTATAATGATGGGAAGAAAAACTTAAGGTTTTTCATAGAGTTTCTAGGTATATTTGCAGCTTATCAGATACTGTTTGATGCAGGAAATTATAATATGACAACAGATACTTGATCACAAAATTTGCATCCAATAATCCCCTGGTTCACTTACTTGCATTTACAAACTACTCTAGTCTTGTTCACACTTGTTCAATTACACTTACATTTGTCAAGCAAGGAAACCATCTTTCCTTTATACAATGTCATCAAAACAACTCCCTTCCCAATTAATTATAATAGGAACAAATTAAGATTATTTGTTATTTTGCAATCATATAACATTGTCAGCTCAGAGTCTTTACAAATTCTCACACGTGTGAATCCAAACTTTGCATACTCACTGAAATCATCATCAGACTGTGCACTTTCACTATATAACTTCACATATCATGATTCTATCTTTCTTAGGAGATACAATACAATCATCAAAAACTTCTTATTAAGTACTCTATCTCTATACTGCTCTCTATAAATCAACCATATCTTTTGCATATTAAGACATAGTGAAGTACATGTCCTTAATTATGCATAACTTGAACAAAAAATCTTTATTTTCTATTCTTCTAGTCTTCACAGAAACTATACTATGTTGTCATCAATGAGAAACATAGTCATGAATGCAACATGTCAATCATATCACATGCTCACCAATGCTTATGATACTCCCCCAAAGGAGTACCATCAATGTTCATGCTAGCAACACCTTGTATAACATGTAGAAAATTTATTATACAAGTTATTTCACACATGTGATCTTTCATGGCCTTTCATGTGGATTGTTAGATCTCATGTAGACCCGTTGCTAAGATTTCATCCTTTTATATGCTTCTTTGTGTGGTCACTAATTTTCCTTTTGGGGTAGTCTATCTATCTATTCTAACACATTTCCTAATTTTGGGAGTTGTAATACTTTTAGCTGACTTTTGTGTCCTTATGGATATATTATGTAATTTCATAGGTATCTTGAGATATAAATTTAAGAAGACAATATCTAGATGTTAATCTCTTGACAAATTGAGCTTGCATGTTATATTTTTGTTGTAATAAGAAGGATGCAATTGGGTAGGCCTTATGCTTGGAATTTTGTGATCAAATTCTTTTAGATCTACATGATATGAATTGAATTCATTTTTTTCCTATCTATTTTTGTTAGAATGTTTAGAATAACTAAAGGTCTAGATGTACCAATTTAACAAAAAAACACTTCAACTAATTCAAATCTTATCATTCATTAGCTCAATCTCTATAGTAAAATTTTAGTAACATAAAATAGTAGTCCACTATCCTAAATATCAAAAACTTGAGAGAATATAAAACATATACAATAAATCATCACAAATAACATCCACACAAGTTTGACACTAGGATTTAATGTAGAAACCTAATTGAGAAAAACCACCAATAACATGTCACCAATATTTTCACTCTTCTAAAGTGAGTTATGTTAGGAGCTATCCCTACTAAATGTTACTGACCTCATTAAAGGATTTAATCATCTTGTTAGGAGTGACCTTGTTAGATGACTTTAGAAAATTCCATTAGAATGCCACCTTGATTAAAGGAATTACATATGACTGTTAGGTCAACCTTGATTAAAATATTTCAATACTAATACAATGGTTAGAAAGTAACAATAGGTTTTGATCTAGAAAATAAAACTCACATTGTAAATACATATCATAGTTTGATTCACATGTTGATCCACTAACTAGACTTCATTGTCATCTCAGTCTTTGATCTGCTTAACAACCCTTCAAGCAATCATATTTCACCTCTTCACAACTTTTCTTAGCCTCCTACTTAATTTCACCAATTGATAGCATCAAAAACTACTCCGACCTCATTAGGTTAGCCCTTATACCTCCTTAAATAGGTAATTATTATATTTTGTTGCTTAAACACCATTGTAGATCCTAGGACTTTGATCTATTTCAACACATTGAATGAATCTATCCACCTTATTCATCCTCTATTTTTCAAGAAACTTATCTTTCAAATTAATCCATTGATTGCTTACCAAACCCTATCCTTTCATTAAATGTTTCAAGTCATCCATCCTTATCTTCAACATGCTTTACATATTCCAAGAAATTAACTCTCTCAACTGGAAATCATGATTTTCTCATAAAGTATCAAAATGATGTCCCTTAACCAACATTGTATTCTCACATTCGGTCATCACAAGGTTACTCGATCACTACTAACCTTCTTCCTCGACATATATACTAATGTTTGGCAATATTGATGCTAGATTGATACGATTTCTTCTTGGCACATACTAGAACTTGACCGACACTAGCTTCTCTTGACAATCAGTGCAAGTTGTTTAATCTTGTACTCTTTTTCTCAGCCAAGCCTATGAATTTGGTCAATATTTGGTCACTTCTTCAAGGCTTCAATACAACTATCTTCTTCACTTGTAGCATTATTAAACAATCACTTTATCTTGTGAAAGTTTAACTAATCAAGTGTCCATTGTAGTTTCTTCTCCATTATTCAACCTTTCTTCTAGATGTTATTCTTATGACCAACTTCTCAATTCCTCTTCATCAATCATCTAGATATGACACTTAAATCAAATATAAAACTATCTTACCAGTAAGGTTATACATTGATGACAACATAATAATTGTTCTAATTGTAGTTTCCAACAATCTCCATCTTTGGCATTAATGACAACACCTCTAGTTACCATGCCAAGACATGAACTAATTCAAGAAAAATCCCTCTCTATTTAGTATCATATCTTTATTAAATCCTTGGTTTCATTATGATTCTCATCTCCATGTCCAAAAAAATCTTTATTTTAGTTTCATTCTAATTCTCATCCATGCAGATATGATATGGAACACATGATCTCCCTCTATCATATCATATCATGAAACCAATTAGCTTCCATTGTATTGTTGGAAACACCTTGCATACATTATCTCCTTCTTTTAAACATGTCTTGTTGAATAACATCTCTTGACATATTCTCCCTATTTCTGCATGGGTAACTGAATCAACAATATCTCCCTCTTTGACAATAATGCCAAAGACACTTTATCTATATTATATATCTTTATTATGTAGATATCCTTATGTGAGTATTGAATTTACCTCTATCATCTATGTATGATTGATACAAAATTATTTTCTTCTTCCTTTACTCTCCAGTTCTTCCTTTACTACTTTAGGAAGCTCCTAAAGTAATACTTTCAACATCAACTTGTAAGATATTCTAATCAACACATTTGATGCAGAACTCCATCTCAGCTTAAGTAGCCTTGTCTAGTGGAATCACCCCTAATTTACTTATTAGATATTCATGAGAATCCTTAGGTAAATATTTAGTAAAAATATCTATTTTTTTTGTAGTGTTTACATACTCCAATCTCACTTCTTTGTCTTGAACTAGCTCTCTCAACTAATGATACTTGATAGTAGTATGCTTAGCCTTTTTTTGCATTACATGATTCTTTGATATGTTTATAAAAGTTGTGTTATCACAATAGATAACAACTATATCATTGATCTCTTCCTTCATTTATTTCAACAATTTCAAGATCCATATGATGTTTGAACAATTCACTATTGCTACCACATACTCAACTTTAGCTATTGATTAAGAAATTTAGTTATGCTTCTTGCTTGTCCATGAAACTAGTCTCTTTCCTACAAAGAAAGATCCTCCACTTTTACTCTTTTTGTCATCAATATTTCTTGCGCAATCTAGATTAGTGAACAATTTTAGTTCAAACTTGTCATTATTCTTGTAATACAATTCATAATCTTCTATTCCTTTCAAATATCTTAGTCTCCTTTTCACCGCCATTGTATGATTCTCCTTAGGACTTGAAGAAAATATTGTAACTATCCTAAATTCCAATGTAGTATCAACTTTGATGTGAACAATATATTGTAATTTTCCAATTATTGATTTATAAAATATCTAGTTCACTTTAGTAGAATAATCATTATTAGATAACTTATGTCATGTGGTCATGGGTTTACTAACTGGCATACCAAAAAAAAATTGATCTCACCAAATATAGATATTTCAAATTCCTTCTTCATCTCTTCAGCAAATGGTTTGCATAATTCTTCCTTTCCTCCAAATATGCTATCATTATCAAATATTTTAGATGAAAATACCTCATTGTTATTACCAGCCTTCAAGTATAGATTGTTGTTATCATTAGTTCTAGAAAATTCAATCTTCACCAAATAATTGTACATTCTTTCATACCATGCTCTAGGGGTTTTTTTCAAACCATATAGAGCTTTGTGAAACTTACATACCATGTTCTTCTTGCTAGGGTCAACAAATCCTCCAAGTTTCTCAATATATACCTCTTCTTTGAGCATTCCATTTAGAAATGTAAATTTGACATCCATTTGATGTACCTTAACTCTTTTATAAGCATAATATGCAAGTAGAGTTTTGACTCCTTCGAATCTTGCAATAGGGGCAATTTTTTTCCCATATTCAATTTCTTCTTCTTGTGCATATCCTTTGTATACCAATCTAGTCATATTCCTTGTGACTTCATCTTTTTCATTTAGCTTATTCCTAAATACCCACTTTGTTCCAATAGCATTCTTGTCCTTAGGTCTAGGTACCAATTTCCATGTTTTGATCTTCTCTATCTACTCAATTTCTTCATTCATTGCTTGAATGAAATCCACATTCTCTAAGGCATCTTTTATTAATTTGGGCTCAAACTCACAAAGTAAACATGTCTCAGTTGTGAGTCTTTTCCTTGTCATGACTCTAGATTCTTTATCTCCAATTATTTTCTTAGGTGCATGGTCTCTTCTAACATATTTTGCTAGTATAGGTTATTTCCTTCTTTCTTCTTCTACATGTTCATCTTGAAAAATAATTTCAAGATCTTTTTGTCTCTCTAGTTTAGGTTCAGGTTCAACTTCTTCTTTCTTGACATTATCTTCTTGATGCTTGGCTTCTATTGCATGTTCATTGACATCATTTTGTTGTTTCTTGGCACCCACAATCTTGTGCTCAACAACCTGCTATTGCAACTCAAAATTCACAATTTGTTGTTGATTTGTAGCTTTGTTCTCTTGCTCAAGTAGGGTGTAGGAAGCACCTTCATTCAAAAATATGAATGTGTTGTAATCTTCAAGTTCCTTTTTGCATTCAACTTCATTCTTTTATGCATATTCATCATCTTTCACATTTGCACTTTCCACAACTTTGTTAGTGTTAGAGTTCAAACACTTATAATCTTTGCTCTGAGTGGAATATTGTAGGGATATCCCTTTATCACTTTTAGCATCAAGTTTTCCATTCCTATTACCCTTTAGTATATAGCATTTTCTTCCAAATTTTTAAAAATACTTCACATTAGGTGCATATCTGTAAGAATTTTCCTTAGGGCAAGATTCATTGAAGATCGAAGAACTCAAACATAAGCACAATTGTAGACCAAAAAGTATGATCAATATATCATAGCATGTCCTGATATATCACTATGTGTACAAAAAAACTAGGAGTGCCTATATATAAAGGCCTCTCAAGATGCATCTAGAATGGGTCTAGAAAGAACCAGGAGATAAGACAAGCATCATGACAACTAAGCACATGTCTTATCCTTCATTCTAGATGAGAGGATAAGAATGAAGAGGTGTATCTCAAGTGGAGATGTTGTAGACATCATGTGCTTATTTAGTGTGCTAAATCCTATGTTATAGACACCTTGTTCATAAAAGAGGTGAAAATTCCTATGTTGTCAACATGACAACTCACAAGAGTACGCATACTCCTAGGTAACTAATAAATAAATAATAAAATATGCATTAACCTAAGTAGACTTAAATAAGTGTAAATAGTAAATAATTATTTACACCAACACCCCCCCTTAAGTGCAACTTATGGGAATGCACTTAAGATTACAAAAACTAGGATGAAATGCATTATGGGTCTCGACTACTAGGCCATGTTAGGTACCCATGTACATAATGAAATGCAGTCTCTCATAAAGTGGGGAAAGAGGAAAAACCTCATGGGAAAAATCCTCCCCCAAAAAGAGAGATAAAAGATTTATGGAGTAATCAAGACCCTACCATTACGACATATATCTAGTATATACAAGATAGAAATGGGAGAAGGACAAAACCCCCTAAGAGGAAAATGTCCCCCATAAAGAGGAGAAGAAGGAGACAAGGTAGTCCTCCCCCCCCTAAATGTAGCATACCAACTAGTGAGAAATGCTCCAATGTAGAAGCTGATCGATGATCGTTGAATGATGTTCCTCCCCTTTGGAAGAAACAATGGCAAGGGTACAAATGAGATGCATCCCCTGTGTGTAAAAAGAATCTCGATGATGAATGGTGTCTCTAAAACCTGCTCAAGTGTTCCTATGTCAATGCCAATGGTTGCTCCCTCCAAGACTACTAAAAAGAACATGTGTACATTGAGAAAGTATCCATGTAGTATCTATCTCAAAGAACCAATAGTCTCCTCAAATGATAAAGAGACCTCTTGCAACTATTGTACATAAGCAACCACAATCACATTAGCCTATAAAGACTGATCATGTAGAGAATGGACATTAGGGTCAGAGTGGGCCCTTGTAACAACTATAGAAGGATCATCCTCATCAAAGAGAAGCTGAATATCATCAAAGAAGTCCCCCAAATCTATTGTGTGTGACTCTATGAACAAACCTAAAATGGCAGTCAAGAAGTCATCCTCTAAGGTTGGAATTGGAAGACAAAGTGTACCTTGGTGTACTGAAGTACATGAATCTGTCCCTATGCCAATGGATGAAGAATTCACCTCAAAAAGAAGACAAATATCATCTAGGATGTCTCCCACATCTTTAATGTGAGACTCCATGAATAGGCTTGCAATGGTGAGAAGGAAGTCATCGCATGAAGGTAAAGTAGGAAGACATAAAGGGTCCTACTGCACTAAATCCAAAGAATCTATGGCTAGAATAGGATTAGTAGTAGCAACGAGAGCATCTGGAGGTGTGATCTCATCTGGAAAGGATGTAGCTACAACTGGAGGTATGAGATCTTTTAGGAATTGAGGAACGTGTGGATCTCCATATGTCTCCCAAAGATGAATCCAATAAACATATGGATCAGATGACTTAATGTACTCAAGTGAATCCATAACCTTCATATCCATAAATAGAAAGAGAGTATGCCAAATGAGGAAAATTGTGTCCATATTGTAGGTAAGTCCTCTTGCATATGGTAGTGCATTGTGTTGATTAAGACATGGGACAAGCAATTGACTCCATTCTTGATAGTTGTTTGGTATCAATATAATTAAATCTTCCTCTTCCATGATGGACTAATCAATGTAACCCCCAAAGAATCAAAGAAACCCCATCCTAATGTATGATGTGGTGCTTTATAGGTGGTGCATGTACAATAGGCCACTTGTAAAAATATACAATATGGACTTCTAATTTGGCTGGTTACAACTACCTTTTGAGGCCTAAATCTGGAATGATGCACTGTAGCTTAGATATACAACTATTCTGAAAAGCAATATAATGCAAAAAAGCCCTAATGCTAAAAGTGATATTTCTATCCACACAAACCTATTATGTGAATATATATCTAGAAAGTAGATAAAAAATAACACACTTTCAAAAAAAATGGAACCTGAAAAGGAGTCTAGATGAACCCGTATGGAGCATTTCAAGTTACAAAATGTAGGATTGCACAAGTCTAGTTGCCAAAAGATGTAATTTCTAAAAAATCCATGCACCAAAACTAGAAAAGAAGAGCACCAATGAAGAGTTCAAAAAATTCTATCGAAAATAAAAAAAATCACACCTAATTTGGAGTTTGAATGACCAAGTTATGGGCTCTCAAAGTCGGGCTACCAAATCAAAATTGTATCTAGAGAGGGGTTTGGGCAAAAAAATATGAGCTTAAATTTTATGATCAAATGGCCATCACAATAGCTATAAAATGCTTGGAAATGATGGTCAAACGACTGTCAAATTTATTCCCACGAAATGATTTGTCAGCTAAAAAAAGTTTGCCTGGGTGACATGGTAGATCATGTTAGCATACAACTGGATGACTAGGCATGTCCATAGTATATAGTTAGTCCATGTGGAAAAAATGTATGGTCCACATGGAAAGCATTCAGTTGGTACAAAAATTGACTACATGGCAGTACAACTGTCTATGTTGGGAGATTCCTGTGTGGCATGTTACGATGACTGCATGTCACTACTGAGACTTTACATGTAGGAGAGAGGTTTTTTGACTTTGAGTTGGTGCATGAAGATGTTAACATGGCCATGTGGTAGGATCAAATGTCATCATGTGTCATAATTTCAAAGGTAGGTCGCAGAGTGATAGCTGTCGTCCAAGTTGAGTTGCCAAAAAATGGTGTGATGCCAGAAACCTGTAATCTGACTGCCAAAGATTGGTGCCGATATTGGAGTCTCCAAATGGAAAGCGAGTTTTTTTAATTATAATTATTCCACATGTAGTAGGGAAACACTCCAATGAGTGTTTAAAAATAAACCACCGCACAAAAAAAAAACAAGTTGTTAGCTGTGTTGATTGATGCCAGTGCCGTTGAATGTGTGGTCACGGTGGGAACTTGGATAGCTCAGCAAATGGAAAATTAAGTTGCTAGTAATGAGCTGATATAATATTCAAAGATGCCAAGGAATATTCCTTGTGACCATATAAGGCTGGGGTGTGATTGCCCAATACCTGTACAAAATTTTTTTCTCTACACAGCTGCCTGGCAGAATTTTTTTTTTCAAAAATGCAGAGAAAAAATTTAAATCCAAAAACTAATTAAATAGATCTAAAAAATGACGATACCCAAATTGCAAATCAAGCCTTCAGGTGCTAGTTTGTGAATTTTTTTTGCCTCACAATCGACTTTGGCCTAGGGTAGCCAAATTTATAGCTGATTTTCAATGTGGATATTTCAGATTCAATGGCAAGGTTAGATCTAGCTCTAGGCACTCCTAATAACTGCGATACTCCAGATTCATGCCGAGGTGCTGAAGCAACAAGATGGTCTCAAACAACTTTGTGAAGAGAAATTCTCCAAGAGCTCTAATACCATGTAAGAATTCACCTTAGGGAAAGATTCACCCAAGATTGAAGAACTCAAACACAAGCACAACTATAGACCAAAAAGAATGATCAATATATCATAGCATGTGCTGATACATCACTATGTGTACAAACACACTAGGAGTTCCTATATATAAAGGCCTCTCAAAATACATCTAGAATGGGTCTAGAAAGAACCGAGAGATAAGATAAGCATAATGAAAACTAAGCACATGTCTTATCCTTCATTCTAGATGAGAGGATAAGAATGATTAGATGTATCTCAAGTGGAGATGTTGTAGACATCATGTTCTTAATGTGTGCTAACCCCTATGTTGTAGACACCATGTGCATAAAAGAGGTGCAAACTCCTGTGTTGTCAACATGACAACTCACAAGAGTACATATACTCCTAGATGACTAATAAATAAAAAATAAAAAATGCATTAACCTAAGTAAAATTAAGTGTAAATAGTAAATACTTATTTACACCAAGAATATCCATACCATAGTTCAAAGGGTGTAACATTTGTACCTTTTTTCACCTACACTCTGTTTAAAGTATAAATTGTTGTACTTGAAAATTCTCTCCAATACTTTTGTGATACATTCTTCTCCATTATATGTGTTCTAGAATAATCCATAATTGATCTATTTCTCCTTTTAGCTATTCCATTTTGGGGAGGGGTCCTAGGTGCTAATATTTTTCTTTTGATTGATCTATCATTACAACATATATTGAATTCATTAGAGATGAACTCTCCACCTCTATTAAATCTCAAGCACTTCAAACACATACCTATTTCCTTTTCAACTCTAGACAAATACACTTAAACAACTAAAAAGCATCAAAATTTTCTTTAAAAAACATTACTATCATCATCCTATAATAGTCATCAATAAACAGAAAGAAATATTTGTCTCTACAATAACTTTCAACACCAATAGGTCCAAAAAGTTTAGTATGAACCAATTCCAAAATATCATTAGATGAATATGTCTTTCTCTTGAAACTAGACTTTGCCATTTTTCCCAATTGGCATTGTCTACACATAGCAGTATCAGGTTTCTTGAATTTTGGCAAAGCTCTTACTCTTTTTATCTTGCTAATGCTTACCATATTCTCAAAATTCACATGCCAATACCATATGTCTTCATATTGTACAAAAAAACATGTCTAATTAGGTAAATCTAGATAGAACATATTACCTCTTATTTGATCACCAGTTCCATTTAGTTCACCATTAGTGTCAAATATCTTGGCCTTTTGTGATGGAATGGAGCTCTGCGTCCTAATTTATCCAATTGTGAAACACTCAACAATTTATAGTTAAGTCCTTCAACCCAATAAACATTTCCACACTTGATCTTATTAGTCAATTGTGTTGATCATTTACCTTTCACAAGACATGGTATATCATTACCAAATTTAACATAACTACTCTTGTATGGTATAATGGTTTAAAGTTTACTTATATCACTAGTCATGTGATGTGAACCACCACTATCAATTATCCACTTACCACCTTTGCTTACATATGAAATTAATGTTTTTTTTTCATCTTTATAAGAATCTTCTTTCATAGCAACATAGACAACTTCCTCATTATTTTTAGATTCATTATCTATTTCTTCTTCAGTAATGTAACAAGATTTCTTACCTTTGTCTTTTTAGTCCTTGTTTCTCATATTGTCTTAGTCATCTCTTCTTTCTTTGTACTTGTTTCCATTTCTTTCATCCATGTCTTCTCTGTTAACACATCTTACAAATATATGACCAAATTTATTACACAAAAAATAGATTGTAGGAAGTTTACCTTTGTATTTTTGTCTTCCTCTTGGAAGTCTTCTATCCATCAGTGCTTCAAGCACATCAAGTTCATCATCAGAAGCATCATTGTCACTTTTCACACAGTTTCCTTTTCCTTTGTTACTAAGAACTAACTAGGATTTAAAAGAGGATTCAATAGTACTAGGAGCGAAATTATCAAAATTTGACATCTCAAAAGTAGTAAGTCTACCAATCACACCCTCTAAAGTTAGGTTAATGTTACGAGTACATCACAATTCTTGTATTGCAAAAACCATAATAGTATAAATAGGAAGTAGAGTTATCAATACCTTTTTTTCATAGTCTCATCATTAATCTTTCCATTTTGTCCTCTTATAACATTAACAACCTCTTTGATTCTTCTATAATAGAGAAAAACATTTTCACCTTCCATCATTCTCATTTCATCAAACTTACCTCTCAAGCTCTTTTATTTTTCCCTTAAGACATTCTTGTCTCCTCCATTGATGGTCTGCAACATATCCCACATTTCCTTGGTAGTATTTAAATCTTTTATGTCATCAAACTTGACAAAGCTTAGGGTTGATGCAATCTCCAACATAGCTTTCTTATGTTCTTTCTTCTCCTTCAATGTTGAGCTATGAAAGGAAGAATTGTTATCTCCACACATGCACTATATACAAAATGTATTGCACCATCACCAATTCCTGCTAGATGTAGCCTCAGCAAAATTTTCCATGCAGGGAAGTTCTCTTTATTCAACCTTGGCACCTCCTTTTTGTGCATCTTGATCTTTAGCTTTATGTACCTTCAAAATTTTATCTATAAGAACCAATGCTCTAATACCAATTGTTAGAATGTTTAGAAAAACTAAGAGGGTGGAGGGGAAATCAACTATGCAAGGTCTAGATGTAAGAATTTAACAAACAAACACTTGAACTACTTCAAATCTTAACATTCACTAGATCAACCTTTATAGTAAACTTTTAGTAACATAAACTAGCAATCCATTTTCCTAAATATAATAGACTTATATATTGTAAAACATTAACATCAAATCATCACAAGTTACATCTATAGAAGTTTGACACTAGGATAATTTAACATGGAAACCAAATTTAAGAAAAAGCACAAATAACATGTCCCCAATATTTTCACTCTTCTGAAGTGAGCTATGTTAGGAGCCAACCCTATTAAAGGTTACAAAACACACTATTAAATGTTACCTTGTTAAAGGATTTAATCATCTTATTAGGAGTGGCCTTGTTAGAATACTCGAGAACATTGCATTAGAATGCCACCTTGATTACAAGATTTACATACGATTGTTAGGTCAACCTTTATTAAATGATTTCAATAATGGTACAATGGTTAGAAAGTAACAATAGGTTTTGATCTATAAAATACAACTCACTTTGGAAACAGAGATCGTAGTTTGGCTCACATGTTGATCCACTAACTGGCCTTCATTGTCATCTTAGTCTCTAATCTACTTGGCAACCCTTCAAGAAATCACATGTCACTTCTTCATAACTCTTCTCAACCTCTAGCTTGAGTTCCTCAATCAATAACATCAACAACTACTCCAACCTCATTAGGTTAGCCCTTGTACCTCCTTAAATAGGTAATTTCAATCTTTTACTAGTTAAACACCACCATAGATCTTAGGGTTTCAATTATATTCAACACATTCAATGAATATATCCACCTTGTTCATCCTCTTCTTTTCTATAAACTTCTTTCCAAAATTAATCCATTGATCACTTACCAAACCCTATACTTAAATTAAATGTTTTAAGTTATCCATCTTTATCTTCAACACGCTTTGTATATTCTAAGAAATCAACTTTGTCAACTAGAAATCATGATTTTCTCATAAATTGTCAAAATGTTGTCCCTTAGCCAACACTATGTTCTGACGCTCGGTCATCATTGGGTTACTCGGTTACTACTAAATTTCTTGTTAAATATATATGTTAATGTTTAGTCAACACTATTTATTCTCAACACATACTAGCACTCATTCAACACTAGCATCTATCAAAAATCATTGCAAGTTCCTTAATATTCTACTCTTTTTCTTAGTCAAGCCTATGCATTTGGTCAATCTTTGATCATTTCTTCAAAGCTTCTATTGGTGTTTTGGAACTTTACGATTTCAAATTACCTCGATGAGAACATAATATATCTAGGGGCAACTATTTCCCATCTATAACATATCCTTATAGACACCAGGCCAACTATAAGACTAGACACTTCTTCTAATTTAGTCTCTACAAAACCTAGGTAGGTGGACCTATTAGATTTTTCATATGGTTCTAATGTTCCAAAAAGCATACAACTAAACCTAAACAAAGCAGATAAAAACCTTATATCTTTTGCACTTATGCAAAGATCATAGACATGAAATAGCTAATGACATGACCTAAGAAATTGATATGCTAAGTGAGGGCATACTTTTCAATTCCTTCAACATGAAAGGGAAAAGATATATGATTTATGATGTTGATTTCAGTAAAACCAAGACATGAACAACATAATACTTTGATCCTATAGTTGATCAGTGCTTTATCTATTTAGCAATTCAACAAACCCCTAACACACATCCCAAGAAGTCATTGACATATCCCCTACATTAGGATTTCTTGATCTATCCATTCACTTTGTTAATCAGACATCTATATCTTTTTGAATCTCATACTCAACCTATCCCTTCATGAGATCTGCAATCCTATGATGATAAACCAAGGACTTACATGATTCCTTGAGTCATAAGAAAAATAAATCAGCATATACAACCTAGAATAGATTGCAACTGAGTTTCATACTCTTTGTTTACAAAACACAAAAGATACAAACAACATGAATGGAGACAAGATATTAGAATGAAAATTAACTTGCTGCTACATTTTTATTCATTTCTTTGAAACAAATACAATGATGCATGAAATTGAAACATAGAAATGCCTAGTAGATCATAACTATTTGTATTCTTATTACTTGTTGTTCATTACAAGAGAAAATGTTGAAGAAAATGGGATCACAATAGTGAAAAAATATCAAAATTGGAACCTATGGTCTCACATTGAAAACTGCCAACATGCTATCACAACAATGAGAAATTTTCTCCAAAACTAGAACCCTTACAATTGATGAAAAAGAGAGAGATATAGGAAAGGAAATGTAATCCCATATCTAATTTGGAAGCAACATTTATCCACTTGAATCTCCATTCCTTGTTGTTGCAATGCTTCTCCCATCTCTTTACAACTGAAATTTGATATGATTCTCATCATTATTTGTAACAAACTCGGAAATATCTCCTCTAACTGATGAGATACCCTATTCTGAAAAGAACCATCAGATATGCATATGAAATGCTAATAATATCTTTATTTAATTGAATTGAAGGTGAGAAAATCTATCCCTAAATACATCCCCATTGCTTCTAATGTTCATCTGGTTCACCATTTCATTGAAAATCAAATCTAAATTGCCCTAACTAAATGAAACCAAAAAATGGTTATCCAAGACAAAACCTTGCATAACTTGAACCAATGACTTCCTATGTAGAAACAAACCTAATAACTAGAAATTTCATTCTCTCCTAGTTTTGACAATATACAATAGTCCTATATCTGCATATCAGAGATGCCCAAAATCTCAATTTGAAAATCAAGCTCTTGGTAAGGGTCTCAGGTTTGTGTCCCATTTTAATGCAAAAGTTAAAAATTGCACTAAGGTCAAAACTATATAATAAAACCTTTTGATTAAAAAACCCTACATGTTCAAAATCAAAGAATAGTAATAAAATATTATTTTTTGAATTTTGATTTTCCCTCTATTTTCAATCCGGGTCAAACTAGGTCTGATCAACTAGGCAATGTTAGCACACCATTGGTTAGTTCTACATCATGATCTACCACCTGAGCCCATTGCCATGTGTCGCACTATGATTGTGTCACCATGTCACCATTCTTGTTAGCATGTTTTCCATGTCATCATGACATAGCAAAATCATGACACGTTGCAGCTCCTTCCACTTCACTATCTAGTCATCTACCTTGTAATACATGCCATATCACTGATGCCACATCACTAGCTCCGTTATGTGGCAACTTGTCACTATGTCACTATAAAATTTTGAGTCTGACACTTCACTAGAGACATAATGATGTTGCACCATGTGTCTCTCCTCACCTTGTATCAACCTCAAAATTTGTGTCCATCATGGAAACCTTTGCCATGTTTCACTTTAGAATTGGTCCTTCTAGTTGCCACATGTCCAATTGTATTTTGTCTGATGGATGCACTCATTATCTGACTTCATCATCCTTGCTTGCACATGTAGTTCAAAATTTTCTTAAGCTACCAAACTAGTCGAGGTCCACCATGTGAGCTATGCATTGCCAAAAGAGCCACATCTTCAAGACATTATACATTTAGTGTAGAGATACATTTAAAAAACAAAAGACCCCATGATGGCGTGAATGTGGGATAAAAGTAAAACTTATTTTTCACTTTTCATTCATTGATATGCGGCTCATACCTTCCTTCAATAGTGTCATGGGAGCTTTTCCCTACTACTACAACTTCCTAAGATGGATGTGGATTGTTAACTTGATGGTGTAGACCTTCTACAACTTCCATGGATGCTAGTTCCTTTGTGCCTCGATGTGAGGTGTCCTGCTTTTGCTTGTCATCCTCCCTATGATTTCTCTATTCACCTTCTCACCGCAGATGGTTCCCTCATCGTGTGCTTGTTTTGATAGCATTAGTGGAGATGGTATTTAGAATAATCATCAAACCTACCTCATCATGCAAAACAAATGCTTTGTAATATTCTTCTTTATTCTCAATGCCATGGATTTGGCTTGTACAACGGCTTTCAAGTTTTTAACAGTATCATCCCCTTTTTATTTCACTATACTTGGGAGGTTTTATTAGTGAGAGTCGATATGAATTTCAAAAAAAAAAATAGTGTGCAATCCATTTGGATGGAAATAGGAGTCAAAGTTTATGTGCACTGGTATCTCCCTCCTTAATTTCCTTCCAAACTAGGTTGCCTTCCTTTACTAATTCCTTTCAAACTTTTAACTTTGGCATTGATTTACATAAAGAATGAGATGCCTCCCTTGCCACATGTTTAATTATGGCTAACTTTCCTTTGCATTTGTGGTTAATACTAGTGCTAAGGCCTTTACCATTGACTAATCATGCCCCTACATCTTACAACCATGGCTTCCTCCCGTGAAAAATAAAGGTGGTAACATGACCTCTACGACCTACGACTTGTCATGCATTTCTCTTTTGAACACATCTTTAGTCTCCAATAGACTATTGACATGTGTGCTTTATCCTTGTAACATTTCCAATTGAGTCTCTCTCACATCTTCAGCCACATTGACTACACTAATCGTTGGACATTATAAAAACATAGGCGGCTTTTTTGACGATGGTGGTGAAGATACCCCTTACCCCTTACCAAAAAGTTTTTCCTCACCCCTTACATGACACTAGGTGAATGAACAACTCATTTTAAACATTAAAATCCATTAGGGTGTGCTTCATTCTCAAACTAATTGTCAGTAAAGATGAGCCTTTACTTTTCATTTTTTAGAGAAATCCTTTCTTGGCCTTGGAGTTTTAACATTACTAACCTTATCTGAAACTTTCCACCTCCAATATGGAAATGAATACTAAAAAATCAAGGTTAACAACCCTTACAACGCTAGATGAGATACCCTCAACCATGATCTAGCAAATTCCCAAATTCACCCAAAAATGTGGAATTAGGTAGGAGTGGAAACATGGAAAAGTCCCCAAAATGACTATTTCTAATTTCCAATGTTAGGAACTATTCCTATTCTCCCAACAAGCTTGAGCCTCAACGAGGTTATTAGATCAATCTAAAAATCCAAAGTAACAAGCCTTCAAGAACAAACTTGGATGATCATGTACAAAACACTGCACTATGTTGATTCATTCGTTCTCCTTTCCACTATGTGCTACTGACACATCCATTTGGTCTCTACCAAGATGATATATGTATAATGAAACTTATAATGATCATAACTATTTTAATCACTCCTTCAAAATATCTTCCATTCCCTTGAGCTCTATTAGTCCTAGTGGATTCAGTCAAGCCTCAAAATGGGTCTGGCTAAAAAAAAATTCACTTTCAAAAAATTGACATTTCAAAATGCTCTGATGAACACCTAGTACTAATCAAGATTGAACTTGGTCACTAAAACATCATTTACAACTCATTTCAACTTTTATCTGCTTAATGTTGATTTCTTGCTGAAGGGTCCATTGACTGGCCCTAAAAATTGACTGAAACACCTAAACAAGCTTTGAAAATAGACATACCAATTCTTTGTTCCACATTCTTTCACCGTATAAAATCTTGTCTCATGACGAGTTCAAGGTCAAAAGATATTGACCGTCAAAGTTGCCTTCTCAAAATTGCCTATGAGGAAACATGTTAGAAAACCATAAATTGCGTTTAGTTTTGGATTCGAAAATGGGTCAAACTAACACTTGGGGGCATAGAAAATGGGGAATTGGTCCACTATCATGAGAAGAATATAAATTTGGGATTTGGGCTTATGAAAAATAACAAAGAACATTTGATGAGAAACCAAAGAGGGCTACTTAGATTTGTAGAACTTGAAACATTGGTAGAAAAGAGATTTTTACAAATGGAATGGAATTGGGAAGGTGTACATAAGTATTCATCAAGACTTGAAAAATTGCACACTTAAATAATTTTTAGAGTAAAACAAAATGGATTAATCCATTTGATTCAAGAAATCATAGATTCAGGGTTATGACATCCCAAATAGGGGTACTAAACAATCTACATTTTACAACACCAGTAAAACTTTACAAATTGCATATGGAATTGCATTAAAAAACTAATCAAAAGGATTCATGATAAGCTCAAATTAGAAACATAACGACTTTCTAACCTCTAGAATGCAATGCAAAATGAAATTTATAATAGGTCAAACAGGGCCTCCTAGAATTTTCAACAATTTACATTAGCATGACAACATTAAACAACCGACTTTGAGGGATTCAAAACCTAGACAAAACATATTGAAATGACTTGAAATCTATAACATAGGTTCTTTGATATACATGTTAAATACTCCTAAAGTAGCGAGTCATCAAACATAAATGGGTGCAGCATATTCAATTGCAAACTAGGCCTCCTATCGTTGTTTGACACTTAGGCAAACATACAAATTTGGACATTGCTCAAAATGGAACTTCACAGAATGACTTTAAATGGAAATTTATCTTCATTGGATGAGTGGATATGCTGAATGCAAGGTGTTATTAATATTAAATACCTCTTAGGCCTCAAAAGGACAGCTAGGTACACATGCATTAAATGCACTTAAAAGGGCTCAAAAGCTTGGAATGGTACTCAAATTAGGAAGGATATTTTGAGTCCCAATAGCTTCAATATAACTATCTTTTTCACTTTTATCATGATTAAATAATCACTTTATCTTGTCAAATTCTAACAAATCAAGTGTACATTGTAGTTTCTTCTCCATAACTCAACCTTTCCTCTAGGTGCTATTGTTATGACCAACTTCTCAAATCCTCCTCATCAATCATTTTGCTATGACACTTGAATCAAATAGAAAATTGTCTTACCAATAATTTTTGACATCAATGAAAACATAAATTTTTTTCCAATTATAGTTTCCAATAGTTTTTTATTGTGCTTTTGTGTGCTTACTCTAGTAGGTTGGTTTGGGCATTCCTCCTTGAGGTTTCTTGCTACCTACCTTGTGCTAGGTGGTATCCAAGCCAAGTTTTCAATCCTTATGGATTTTGGGATTGTTTAGAGCTCCTATTTGGATTTAATTATATGATGGTATACTTGGTTTCTAACCTATAGCTTTCAAAGGGTCACAATATTTTTGGAACTATTATCAAAATGTTTAGAGAAAAAGGACATGCATATCATGTTATCATGTATATGTCTAGAAAAATTGAATCTAGGATTAAATATATTAAGACATACTAGAGAAGAGGTATAGCTATTGAATATTTTAGTGAAGATGAAACAAAAGAAGCAGTAGAACAAGTCCCTAATTTTAAACAAAATGATGAAAGATTCTTGAGATCTTTAACAAGAGTGAATGGTAAACCAAATTTCAATCCTCTTGATTACAATGGTAATCTTTATGATGATGAATTTTTGGATTGGATCTTTCAAATAAAAAAAATATTCTAAGTATGAAAGTATATTAATTGATAGGAAGGTAAGCATAGTAGCTTCAAAGTTGAAAGAACATGCATATCTTTGGTGGAGAGATTTAAAAAATGATAGACATGGAAGAGGGAAATAAAAGATCAATACTTGAGATAAGATGGTTGGTAAGTTGAGAGGTAAATTGATTCTTGGTAGTTAGTTTGTTGAAGAAAATGCAAAATTTAAAGCAAAAAGACTTGAATGTGAAAGAATACACTAAATAATTCTACAAATTAGATTTTGGATCTAGACATATTGATGACGAAGTAGAAAATATTATGAGGTACTTGAATGGTTCGAGAATTTCTATACAAGATGAGATTATTTTGGTAAAGGTAGATAGTATGGAAGAAGCATATTATTTTGCACTGAAAGCAAAAGAAAATAAGAAAAAACCATAAACAAAGTCAAGAGGAAGAGGCAATGGATTTTAAAGGAGAAAATGTAGATCTTATGGTGAAAGTTAAAGATATTAGGAAGACAATAATAATCATGACAAATACAAATTGGAATGGAAGGATGGAAGTTCATATAGAGCTAGAGGTGACATTTCTAGAAGTAATTATATTGGTTACTCTAGGAATAATAATTACGATTTAGGGGAAGGTAGAACTCTGTTTTAAATGTGAAGAAGAAGGTCATAGAGCCATTGAATATCCTAATTCTAACAAGAATATAGGTAGGAGTAGTAGAAATTATTTGGTATAGGAAGATACATCAAATACAGCTAATGAACCTAAAGAAGGAGATAATTTGATTGTTAGAAGTAATTTGTGTAATGAAGAAATGGTTGACAATCTTGTTTGAGGAAAAACCTTTTCAATACAAGATGTAAGGTCCAATGTAAATGTTATAATGTGATTACTAACAATGGAAGTTTAGATAATTCGGTGTGAGAATTTCTTTTACAAAGATGATATTTTAGAGATTGAAACACCATAAGCCTTATCACATCACTTAGATCAAGGATGAGAATAAATTGTTATTAGTGAACAATGTCTTGTGTTGAAGGATTTGAGAAATATGCAATACAAATCCACAAAACCTGAAGAACACTTCTATGCAAGAACCTGCCATGGAGAAGAAAAGGTAAAGAAGAGGCAAGGGTTTCTTCTAAAAATATGAGAACTATATTATCAGACTAAAAAGATGAGAGATAATTACAAAAGATCAATCCTTATAGAAGGAGATCAAAAACATAAAAGGGAAACCCTAAGAGGTAAATTATATTAAATAATTATTAATTAATTATTAAATGGAAATGCAAAGTGCATAAAGTGAAATCTTAAGAAGGGATTAAAGGTAATTTAAAAAATAAAATAAAATTAACCTTTTACTCTAACTACCCCCTTAAGACGAGCAATAATGTAGCTACAAATAATGCAAAAAAAAAAAGGAAACTACAATGTTTAAAGAAAACTTGGGTCCTGACAACAAGGCCTTATGAGGTACCCAGTCACAACCAATCTCTATGAAACAAAGAAATAGAGAAAATCCAATGGGAAAATCCCTACTCCAAAAAGAGATAGAAAAGGATGCACAAATGAAATATCTCAAGAGACTCTCTCAAGACTATAAGTATAATAAACCCTCTATGATAGAAGTTTGAGACTCCATAGCCCCCCAAGAATGGAAAAATTCTTGTGTTGATGAATATACCAATGTAGCTCCAAACTGAAAGAAACAAACACTGGACAAGGAGGGAATGCAAAATGAAGCCAGAAGTCCTAGCTAATGCTCAAAGGAGAATGCATTAGAATCATGAAATGGAATATCTAATGGAGGTTGGATAATAGGTGTGTTGAATCTCTCATCTGAGAGGAGATGTACATCCTCTAATATATCCTCAACAACTGTAATAGCTGGTTTAATGACTGGAGCTACAATGAGAGGCAATGTTGAAGAGTAATCCTTTGCAATAGATGGAATTTGAGCAAGAGGTGGATATGTAGAAGTCATAAAACTGGTCTTAGGAATAACACATAAGTTCAATCAACCTTACTTCACCTCAGTAGAATCACATGAAGGAGAGTGAGTTTTCAATAGTAAATATAGATGACCAAAATGTGAGAAAGAATATAGGCGAGAAGGATGATCAACAATCCCTATAGCAATAATATTGTCTATCTCACTATCTCTGATATGCATTGAATCTTGTGCAAACTCAACTATGTTCCCTATCCCATTATGTGTAATTTAATAGATAGAGAGAAGGTTAGAGGATAAAGATGTAACAAAAAGTACATCATGAAATGTACCATCATCAATGTAAATAGAGCCTTTCCAACATAAAGTCATAGCAATGTTGTTCCCCATCAAAATGTGTGGAGTAGCAAATCTTGAGAAGTTGTCATATGGTGTGAAGCAACTAAATCCAGTAACCATCTAGAAGAATGTGGAGTATTAGTTGCACATAATTCGTGACCCTTTCCTATATCTTTACTATCTAAATGAAATAATGATGATGAAAATGATCTGGCATAGCCATCTAACTTTTTCTCCTAGTAATGTCAGTCATCATGGTTAGGCTTATTAGAATAAGCACACTTCATTCTTTATAGCTTTGGTTTATCCCCTTAGGAGGAGGTGGTCTTGATGAACTGTGAGTGCTAGAATCAATCTAAGACTCATTAGAATGATATTTATTGTCTTCTCCCTTGTCCCTGAAGATGGTCAAGCTACTAATGTATAAATATATAAGCCTATAAGAGAACCCAATTGAGAGAGCTTAGCATTCTCTTGAGTCAAATGATCACAAAAAACCTCAAAGGATGGCATGGTAAATCTATTACCCAAATCATCTTTTCTAGAATAGAGGGTAGAGGCAAAAATTTCAAAGTTTCCACAAAGCTTAGAAAGAATCGGGCAGATGCACTTAGTGCAAGTCTTGACTTTCCCACTGCCTTGCAATAAAGATCTCCATTTTTTTAACTTCATCAAGAAGTCCTTAATGCAAGGAAAAGAATTTGGTACAAGAGAGGTAATCTATGCCTCGATCTGAAGTGCCCTAGACTCATTCACTGTACCAAACAAGAAATCAAGCTTGCTCCACATATCTAGAGGGGTATTGCACCCATCAAGATGAAACTATAGACTGTTAAATACCTATAAGGAAATCAACCCCATTACCTCATCCATCTTATTCATGTGCTACAAAGTCTAATATTGACTCTTAAATATTGGTTGCATTGTATCTAAACAACACCACAACCCTTTTGACTAGAGAAGTCATGTCATCAAGGTCTTCCATGTGTGATAGTTATGAGGGGTCAGAAGGTCTAGACAAGAAGAGGTTTGTGCCATTATTTTAGAAGGTGTTGAATTGTTTTTTGAATTATTTTTTGGTTTACTAATGTAAATAACAAAAAATAATAATTCAAAACACCCCCACAATGCAAAAAATTGAACCCTAGCTACTAGTAGGAATGCGTAAAAAAGAGGAGAGAAAAATGGATTCAATTTAAGAAACACATGTACCTTTTAGAAATACTAATGAAAATAACAAATAATTTGGATAGGGCTCAAGAAGATCTTTTTGACGCTTCTTTTAGATCAAAAAAATAGAGTTAAAATGACCAAGTTATTCCCTTAGAAGATAGAAGGCATTATTTGACTTCGAGCAAAAAAATAGAGGCAAATGATTGGGATCTATGCAAAAATAAATTTATTTATGTGCAAATTATTTTGGTTTACGTGTAAAAAATCTTAATTTTTGTACAAAAATCTTGATTTGTGTGTCCAAAAATCCCAATTTTGACTAAAAATCTTGATTTACGTGTAAAAAATCTTGATCCACATACCAAAAATATCTATTTGCATGCCAAAACATCTCAATTTTCATACCAAAAATAAAAAATCATTGCCTCAAGAAACAAGAAAAATCTCAATTTTCAAACTAGAAGATCTCGATTTGTGTGCCTAAAACCAAAAAAACATTGCCTCAAGAAACATGCCAAAAAATCTCAATGTTCAAACCAAAAAATCTTGATTTGTGTGCCAAAAATTAGAAAAGCACCACCATGGGAAACATGCTCAATCTAGAAGTAGTATTATTTTTCATCAAATTCCAATTGTGTCCAAATTGGACAAATTTTATATGAATTTGTGGGTATTAAAACCTTTTGAATTTAATAGCAAGCTCTATTTTGCCTTAAAGTGCTTCGAAAATTAGAGACCCCTTATTTTCACAAAAAAAACCCAAAAAAATGTTAGATCTATTCTATCAAACCCTCATTCTTCTTTTTTCCAAATACTAACCATGTTACAGTAGATTTGGATTTGATACCATGAAGGATTTGAGCAACACATAATAAAAGTCCACAAAAATTGAAGATGAAGCAGGAGCACACCTAGGCTACATTTATTGTTTGAAAATTTATTAGCTTGTACTTGACTCTAGAAAAGTCTAGAGCATAGATTAGTTTGTTTGTAGACCTTAAAAGGTCATTTTCATTGTTGGCTAGGTGATTTACTCATTAGAACTAAGGTCACACAAATAGCCATTATTAGTTGTTAATTAATTTCTTAGTGTTAGAAGCTTAAGGTAAGGTTAGAGTCTTAAATGTGTTCTAAACACATTATGATGTTGAAAATATGCTTAGTGACCATAAGTGATGTTGGTTTCTTAGAATATAGAGGTTAGAGGTCCTAAAAAGAAGGATGGAGGCATAATGGCAAAGATGCCAAATGATGTCAAGAAGTTGTCATGAAAACATTTGCACTTATTGTAAAAGGTTCCATGCAACTTGATTACTTTGGATTCCCTTAATGATAGGGAGTGGGAAATATACCAACAAGCATACAATGGTGGATATGGAATCTAAAAAGGAGGAAAGACTCGAATCTAAAGTGGGAGGATACATTGTAATATTTGTGTTTGTAAAAATATAGCTTTGTGACAATATTTTTAGCAACTTTTCAATTTTTAGTGATGACAATACCTTGAAATTGATTGAAAGGATCAACTTGGTGATTGAATAGTATTCTTGGTTTAGTTTTGAGATTTTTTCATTTGATAGGCAAGTAGATTTGAGTAGGTATTAAAGGTTAAATAAATTTCTTAAGTTCTAAATAGTTGACTGGGCTTGTGCTGACCAGTTTGTAAGTATATGGCTCTCCCATGAAATCTAGCCATGGGAAACACCTAGGGATAGATGGAGATACTAGGGGAGTCATTAGTGTACATATGTCAAGGATTAGTAGTTGTAGAATTTTAGGGAACTATTTTTAATGCTAAGCCTTAGGCGAGTAGACAAAGACCAGTTAGTGGTTTAGGACAAGTGAAAACAAGTTTTCTTGCAAGGTAGAGCAATATAGTATGGAAAAAGTATAGTTCCAAGCATGGAATGAGTACATATTGGTACGATAGGAGTTTTGAGAGGTTTATCAATCCATTTGAGTGGATTTTGAACAAGAAACTAGTGAGTTCCTAGGAAATAGGCCTTCTAGCCTTATTAGACCTAGATAATAGGAAACACCTATATGGAAAACTTAGGAGTCTAATACCTACTAAATCCTTTAAGAAATCCAAAATAGTGCTTAAAACTAGAATTTATTTGCCAAGTTGTTTGGAGAGCTTTTGCAAGAAAGTGGAATTAGTCATTTTCAAGGGCTAATTGGTATTAGGCGTAATTAGGCTTCCTAGAGGTAAAGCCTTGATAACAATAGGAAATAAGCATAAAGATATTTATAAATAGACTAATAAGGAACCAAATGGGATTTTCACATGTTGGTGGATGAACCTAAAATGAATAATTAAGTTTGCGAGGAAGTTGCACTTAGAGCTCTCTAAGTGAGTGTGGAGAAGAGTACTAAAACTAGAGTGATAGTCTTCTAAGGGTAAGAACAAAGGATCAAACTCTTGGAGAAGAGATTGGATTGGTATTAGTTAATTATCTAAATCAATCAAGGACCTAGAAGGACTAGGTTCTTAGAAGAAACAAGCTACGTCTCTTGAGAAGTAGTGTGAGCACCCCTTGGAACTCTTACACCATATTCGTGTCAGAGCTAGAATTGGTCAGGCTTGTGGTTGATGTTGTCATCTACTAAATCAGTGGGAAAAAATACACCAAGTGGAAAATTAGAAGACACAAGCATGGTGAATAACATTGAGATATTCAATAAGGTTGAAGAAAAAGAAGAAGACAACAATTCACTAAGAGTAAGACTAGCTCAAATGGAGCAAGTCTTGGGTAAATTTCCAGACAAAACCAATAGGGTCAAAGAGAAAATTGACCTAAAGAAATAAAAAGGATAAAGGAAGAAGGAAATAGAGTTGGAAGAGGAAGAACCAACACTTTACCCTATTCTTCCCAAAGATCCATTCTTAAAGGCATTAAAAGCATGAGTGGTAGAGCTTTAGAAGGAGTGCCACTATTTAGTGGAAAAATGGATCTAGAGGTAGTTGTGGATTGAATTGAAATCATTGAGGATATTTTGAATGTGATGGTATCTCTAAAGCACAATAAGTTATGGTGGCCAAGTCCAAATTAATAGCTTCAACTCTTACTTGGTGGAAGTTTGTGCAAACTGAGAGAGAAAAGGATGGAAAAGGTGCTATAGTTACATGGAAGGGTATGGTAAACAAAGTGAAATAGATCTACCTTCCTAATGAATATGAAGTTTAGCTTCATAGGAGACAAAATATTAGGCAAATTTTTTTGGATGTCCAAGCATAAACTGAAGAATTTCAAAAATTGTGTTTGAGGTCCAAGGTGGTCGAAGATGAAAGCATCAGGCTAGCAAGATACTTAAATAGCCTCAAATGGTCTATTCAAGAAGAGATGAGCCTAGTAAATTTCAGAACCATTAGGCAATGTTACCAAATGGCCTTTAAGATTGAAGAGAAAAGCAAGAGGAAGCAAGAAACATCTAAGAGGTCAAAGAGGTAGCTATGGTGGGAAAAGTTCAGATTCGATGGCTCAAAGTGAGGAAAAATTCAGTGGACATCAAGAAGGAAGTTCAAGTAGAGGTGGTAGAGAAAGAAACTCCAATCCTAGAGGAAGGAGTGGTGGAAAAGGAGGAAGAAGAAACTACTTTTCCATTATGAAGTGCTACCATTTTAATCAAATGGGGTTCCCTACTTATAGATGGCCAGAGAAAGATGGTTCATCACAAGGAGGTGAAAAGAGGACTAACCTCGTTCAAGATGAGTTCAATGCAATAGAAAAGCATGCTGAAGTACCACTAAATTTAAAAGGAGGAGAAAACCTCATAATGAGTAGAACTTTGATCAAAGACCCAACAAAGGAGGAGCCAAGACAAAGAAGATATTTATTTATGATAAAGTGCAAAATGGTGGGTAAAGTGTGTAGAGTCATCATTGACTCAAGGTCTACTGACAACATTGTTGTAGATGAAGCACTCAACAAGCTAAAACAAACAAGAATACCCCACACCAATCCTTATAAGGTTACCTAGCTAAACAAAGGCCAACATGTGTTAGTAAATGAGAAAACATGGGTGGAGTTCTCAATTGAAAGATACAAGGATAAAGTTTCATGTGATGTGTTACCTATGGATGCATGTCATTTTCTCTAGGTAGACCATGGAAATTTGATCACCAAGCTATCCATGATGGAGGAAAGAACTCCTATAATTTTAAGAAGGACAAGGTGACCTTCAAAATACAATAATTTTTGGAAGAGACTGAAGCAAAGACAATTAGTCCAAATATACTCATGGTAAGTGAAAATGAGTTCCTACAAACCATGGAAGAAAGTGAAGGTATAGCCTTTGCATTGATACTAAGACCAAGAGAGGGAAATGAAGGAAAGGAGACTAAGAGGGCAGAGTTACCTAAGGAGATTTAAGGTATGTTGTAAGCTTACCAAGGTATCATAAGTGATAGATGACCATCAACCTTACCCCCTAAAAGAGCCATAAGCCATAGGAAATACCTTATTCCAGGAGATACCCTAACTAACTAAGGAGCCTACAAGATGACCCCTCAAAAAAATGAGGAAATAGCAAGAAAAATAAAAGTACTCCTAAACCAATGCCTAATCAGGAAGAGTATTAGTACATGTGTGATACCTACTATACTTTCACCAAAGAAAGGAGGAACTTAGAGGCTTTGCATTGATTCAAGAGCTATAAATATGATAACCATAAGGTATAGTGGTGCAGGAGCACTTTCAATACCTATATTGCAAGCACATTAGGAGGATCAAACACAACGGGTTAGGTTAGGATTTGGATCTAGAATCCAATGCTACAAATAATTTCCAAATTGTAAGGCAAGGAGACATTAGGTGTGTCAAAAACATTAGGAGACATTAGGTGTGTTAATGTCCTAACTTGGCAGGGGTTCTTAATTTAAGGATTGGAGTGTTTGAAGGTGTTTAAGACTTTGTGGTGGAATTCCAAGAAGATTTCCTTCAGAAATCCTTAGTTTTTCCTTGTAGCCCTATTTGGAGTTTTAGGTGAGTAAGTTAATTTCTAAAGTACATAGTTGATTTTTTTGGTACATATTGGGTGGAGTTGTGTATTAAAACATTTGGAAACTAAATCTAAGGTTGGAAGAAGCCCTATTTTATCCCTAAAAACCTTGGCTTAAAGTTTGTATCTAGTTAGGCCTCAAGGAGGTGTCTTAAACTTTGAATTTTATGTAGTCTAAGGAGAGTGGTATTAGGACATAGTGGAGCCCGATATTTTATGGTTGTGAAACATTTGTGAACCTATAAGGGAAACACCTTGGGTATATAGAAGGGGACTCTAGTCCAAGTGGTATCTGAGAAACTTAGTAGATCTTTGGAGAAATACAAGTTGCAACCATGTGAGATGGTGGAAAAGAAAAAGAAAATGAACTTCCTAATAGAATGAAAAATGTTGAACTACTGAGAGTGGTGAAAGAGCATGATGCTGAGAGGAAAAAAATGAAGAGAGAGATGGAAAAATTAAAAGAACAAGTCAAGAAAGGATTCAGTGGTAACTTTGAGATTGAGGAGGAGGAGAGTGATGAAGGAACCCCTTGGTAGGATGAAGAAGAAGAGATCCCTATAGAAAAGAAGTTGTTCCTTAAGAATTTGAAATCCATGGAGGGAAGGACCATGGACACTAAAATTTATCTTCTTATCTATAGTGGGAAGATGCATCTAGAAGAACTGATTGATTGGATTGATCCACTCACTAGTTTCTTTGACTGTGAGGAAATACCAGAGCATCAAAAGGTGAAAATAAAAAAATCCACGCTGAATGGGTCTACCTTAACTTGGTGGGACTTCACTCAAAAAGAGAGGGTGAAGATGGAAAGAAACTAGATGAACACATAGAAGAAGATGGTGACCTTGATAAAGGAAGCCTTTGTGCCTGAGGACTATGAGATTCTACTTGACAAAAAGAGGTAGAGTCTGAGACAAAAGGAGATGGATGTCTCTAGTTACACTGAAGAGTTCCACAAACTCACTATGAAGTCCAAATTGGTGCAACCAAAGTGTGTCAATCTTGCTAGGTATATGCAAGGGTTGAGGATGAATATCCAAGATGAAATGAGCTTGTGTTCTTTTAACATGGTCCAAAAATGCTTTCAAATTGCATTGAAGGTAGAGGAGATGCTTAAGAGGAAACAAAACCAAGGAGAGAAAAGAAGAAATCTGAGAGATTTTGGCAATAGAGGAAGAGGAAAAAGTAGTGGAAGAGGAAAAAATCCTAGAGAGTATGGGGAGACTAGTCAGGATAATTCCTTTCGTAAGAACAATACTAGAGGATCCCATAGGGGAAGAAGACGAGACTCAAGGGGAAGATTTGTAGGATGATCATCAGGACCTTTGAGATGTTATAGATATAATCAACTAGGGCACTTGGCATCTAAGTGTCCAAAAAAGGAAAAGAATCAGATTGATAGGGGAAAAAACCTAGTCAGGGAAGAGGACAGTCAAGAAGAGGAAGCCCAAGGATGTTATGTAGCACCAAAACTAGAAAAGAATACCACCACTGAAAGTTTAGGAAATTCTACCCAAAATAAAAAAAATCACATCTAATTTGGAGTCTGAATGACTAAGTTATGGCCTCCCAAAGTCGGGCTACAAAATCAAAAATGCATCTGAAGATGGGTCTAGGTAGAAAAATGTGAGCTTAAATTTGACGGTCAAACAACTATCGTGGTAGTTATAGAATGCCTAGGAATGATGGTTAGAGAACTATCAAATTTAACACTGTGAAATGATGACATTAGCAAAAAAAGTCCCCATTGCTAATGTGGTAGGCTGACTGGGCATACAGATGTACACATGGCATATGACCTTGATGATGTGTATTGTACGGACCTTGCATGTCAATGAGGACACATGGGAAAGTTTGGTTGGTTCAAGTTGGCACTGTTGGTAGCTGATGTGGAAAAATAATGTCATGTAGAGGTATGGAAAGTCCTACTCAACTGCTATCATGGCATCTATCTGTGACTAGGGAGGGTACTCCATGTGGACGGGGAGTAGTGGGTCTATGTGGTAGATGACTCATAGTGTTGTGCAGTTGCCGAGGCTAGATAGATGGTTGAAAAAATAAGTTGCCAAAACCTCCAAACTGTGAGCCAAAAAGGTAAACATTGTGCCATTGTGGGGAAGTTTGATAGTCATCATTGGAATGAAGAGCACCCCTGGAAAAGGATTATGAATACTATGAATTTATTGAATCATCCCACATCAACGGGAAATTAAACTCTGTGCTTATTTAAAACAAACCCGACATGAATGGTAAATAAAAATACAGTGCCATCGGTGGAGGCAAGGCCGCTTAGTCGATGTTGCTATTTTCGTGGAATCCTATTGGAATGCTATATTGATGCTAGAAAATGGTGTTAAGTTGTTGCTTAAAGAAATATACATGCAGTATGAAATAAAATATTCTATACAGGGTGCAGGGCGGGGGTGTGACCACCCAGTACCTGTACAAAAAAATTTCTCCGCTACCTTAAGGGAAAAAATATCCCAAAAAATGTAGAAATAAAAAACACAAAAATATTGAATTATAGATCCAAAAAATTAATTAAGTAGATCTGAAAAATGACCATACTGAACTTGCAATTTGGGCCTCTAAGTGCCAATTTGCAAAAAAAATTGCCTCAAAATTGACTTTGGCCTAGGATAGGCAAATTTATAGCCAATTTTCACGGAATTGATGTTCTAGATGCAATGGTGAGGTCCAATCTAGCTCTAGATGCTCCTAATGACTACGATGCTCCAGATTTGGGCTGAGGTGTTGAAGCAACAAAATGGTCTCAAATGGTTATGTGAAGAGCAATTCTCCAAGAGCACTAATACCATGTAAGAATTTGCCTTAGGGAAAAATTCACCCAAGATCAAAGAACTCAAACACAAGCACAACTATAGACCAAAAAGAGTATGATCAATATATCAAAGCATGTCCTCATACATCACTTTGTGGACATACACACTAGGATTGCCTATATATAAAGGCCTCTCAAGATGCATCTAGAATGTCTCTAGAAAGAGCCAGGAGATAAGATAAGCATGACAACTAAGCACATGTCTTAACCTTCATTATAGATGAGAGGATAAAAATGACAAGGTGTATCTCAAGTGGAGATGTTGTAGACACCATGTGCTTAATTAGTGTGATAGCTCCTATGTTGTAGATAGCATGTGCATAAATGAGGTGCAAACTCCTATGTTGTCAACATGAAAACTCACTAGAGTACGCATACTCCTAGGTGACTAATAAATAAATAATAAAAGGATGCATTAACCTAAGTAAAGTTATGTAAGTGTAAATCGTGAATACTTATTTAAACCAACACAAACTATGGGTGGGCATTACAAACCCTATGAAATATACATCTCAACAAGGATTTTCACATAAGTGGAGTGCAAAATATTAGAAGAATCTTCATTAACCATCAAGAAGTTATCCATTTCTTCACCAATAGATTCCAACAAGGAATTAACCCTAAGAGGAAGTGGATAGTTAGGAAGCCAGACCTAGATCAAAAAGTTAGTAAAAGATTGAGTAGCAAGGGAGAAGTTGGGGTGCCAAAGTTTCACCATTAATAGGTGGAGTTGATTCGACCAAATGAAATAGGGACCATAGAGGATCTTCTTCTGATCCCTAATTTTATCAAGCTTAACAATGAAAAACCCCTTAGCCATGAGAAAAAGTTAGAAAAAACCAGATCAAAAAGGTGCCCAATCTTTGGAAATCCAAGCATACAAATTTGAAAGGCTTAGCCGTAGACCCTAGAAGAGACAAACCACTACATGATCATAAACATAATCAATCCCCTCCATAGTATCTTGCACCACATACTTCTCCAAAGATTTGGGGAATGAACCAAACATGGATCCTTCCTATTAGAGTGAACTGAGACCCATTTGCAGCCTTAGAAATAGAAGACCCATTAGAAACCATTGCAAATTCACCCTCTCCAATAATGCTCGTACCCTTGCAACAAAGGAGACCAAACCCTTTTTTGCCTCTCTAAATGTCATCACAATTGTTGATGAAGGTAGAACCAAATCCACACATGCACCAGATAGGATGGGAGCAATAGTTGAAGAGGGAAAATAAACATCAACAACTAGATCCCCAATGGACGATGACTTAGCAACTCCTCCATTGCTTGCCAATAGAAGAGTCATTGTGGAAAGAGCCCTAAGACACATGGTAGGAGTAGACATGATGTATGATTGTAGTCTTTGAAAGAATGTGTTGTATTAAAAGAGATGGTGAGATAGGAAAGTCTAATACTAGAAGTAATGTAGGGATATTTCTTGGCTATTCTACTAATATGAGATCTTACCTATGCTTTAATCTAAGACTTAAGACAATTGTTGAGAGTGCAAATGTGAAAATTGATGAATATTTTCAAAGAAAAAATGGTCAAATATGATTCATGTGGGGAAGATAATTAGGCAAGCACAAGTCAAAGATAGAACTAAATTCAAAATCAAAATCAGAGTACAAAACAAGAACAATTCTTTGAGAATGAAAATGGGATACATGTTCAAATTGAATAATCAACAAAAGATTGGAGAACACAAAGTTATGTATCTTTGAATCATTTTGGTGATCAAATTATTAGAAATTAAAGTATTAGTGTAATGACTAGAGAAAGAATGAGAAATGAATTATACTTAATTTTACAAGTTGAACCTAAGAGTGCAGATGAAGCATGCAAAGATGAATCATGGGTTAATGCAATGAAGGAGGAATTATCATAGATTAAAAAGAATAATACATGAGAATTGATTCCTAGGCCTAAAGAAAAAAATGTTTTAGGAACTAAATGGGTATTTAGGAACAAAAAAATGAACAAGGAGAAGTAGTAAGAAACAAAGAAATATTGGTATGTAAAGGTTATTCTTAATAGGAAGGTATTGATTTTGACAACATGTGCAAGTATATTCTGGATGTGAAAAGTTTTGCACACTACACCAAGTATTTCCACCAAATCCACTTTTGTTTTTTCTATTGATATCTTCTTTGAACTCGAAGAAATTTTCTTCTCAATTGATCAATACTATAGGCTCATATACTTGTGAAGAAAGAGATTCTCCCTCATAATGTCAAGTCCACCCTCAAAAGAAATATCAAGCATGCATATCTTCATGCTTTCTAGTCTCTTGTATCATGCACTACCTCGATGCCGGAAGTTGGGTCAATTCACATGGGTGTGACCTCTTGTTAAAATCAAACCAAATGGGAAGAACACCCACCTGCCTATCCATTTGAGAAAACTTAAACCTTTTTCCTTTTTCTATTTTTCACTTTTTTCACTTTTTATCTTTTTGGATTTTTCAATTTAAGAGGGATCTTATCTTAGATATGATTTTGAAAGACCACACTTGTTGATTTCCTCATGAATGAACTGTGTTTTCACTACTTATAATTCCAAATTTTGTTGATGTGAGTTTTGTTCCAATATAACATGCAAAATCAAACACTTAATCTTTTGAGGAAAAATGTTGACTCCAAGGTTCCTTCCTAATTGTGAACTTCATCATGTTATGATGTAATATGTTGGTTATCACAAAAGGACTTACACTATTCATTGAATGGACATCAACTCTTGCACTCCTAAAGAGTTTTCTTGACATGTGCAAAGAAAATGTAGTTTGATTTACCAACTTTCCGACTTCAACTCCAACTTAAACTTATGATTTATAATTCTAATTCTAACTATGAATTAAAGGAATCGTGGATGAACTTGGACTCTACTAGATGCGTCTTAATCAATGACTCCACCCATCCAGTGCAATCTTCTAAGGAATACACAAATGGTTTTTAGAGTGATATCCTCTCTCAAAACCAATTTTCTAGACACAAACCATAGATTGAACATCAATTGAAGTTAAGTGTTTTCATTAACTCACCACACAAGCAATGCTTACAATCAGCAAGAAGCTAGTGAACCAATATTTATTGATTTAGACAAATAAACATCTAAAAATACAATTATTTGACAAAAAATAATTTAACATGAGAATAAATCTACTTGTAGTGAAAGATTGAGAAAATCATGCAACACTTCAAAGCAATAAAAATTAATACACCATGAAGAAACAACAATGAACTATATACAAATGAGAAGGCCTTGGCTTGTTATAGATGTCTAGTTACAATAAAGGGTCAAGAATCATCCCAGGTCAAGATCTCTTTCCACAAATCCTAATTAGGGTTGAGAAAATAACAAACAATTACATTAGGGAACCATTTCATGGGACAATAAGAAAATTACAATTATTCTTCAAACCAATGAAAAAATTGGACACTTGGCATGTCGTAATTGACTGTGCTTCAAATGGGAATTTTTTGATTGGAAAAGACAACCTAGTGTCATGTTGTCATTCGTATCTTGTGCTTGGAGTCTTGGCTTGTAGAAATTGTTTGTTAAAACTACAAATATTTCTTTCTCAATTGTTAAAAAGTAACTTTTGATTAACTTTTCAATTCTTTGAGAATGATGGTGATGACCTCTATGACTTCATCTTTTGAGCTTTCTCCATCCTTTGAAATCTTTCCTCATGGTATGACTTGAAATTCATTATACTTGATTGGATTAATTTAATTAAATTTGAACTTGACCTCAATCTCAATTTGCCTTGATAGATTGAATTTTCCCTCCCACTTTGGATACACTTGAGATTTCCACCCTCTCCTTGAACAAAATGACCTTGCAAAACAAAGGGTGGAAAACTGCATCAAGGTTAGGAAACAATGGAAAGAGACAAATAAAAAATAAAGAAGCCTTATGATTTTCTTGAAATACAATTTCGCTAGATTTGACTTCCCTTTATTTAATTAAGACTTATTATCATTAAGGGAGCTTCCAAATTAAAATTTCAATAAAGTTTCCAATTGATCAAACTTAGTTTTATTTAAAAGACATTTAATGTCCACCCATAGTTTTCTTTTCCATTATATTTACCAAACTCTTTTATGCCTATTTCATGCATGTGTTAGTTTCAAGGATATTAATTTTATAATTATGATATTATTTCATGACTTGGATTACATGTATATCAATAAAGCATTACTTAGTTGATTATATTTCACATGTTGATTGACGATAATGATTACTAGTGTAGACACCTAAATTTGATTACACTACTTTGGTAATCTAATTTAGCCATCTCTAAAGGCATCATTAATTAAATTCTTATTTAATTAATCCTTTGTCATCCCCTAGTTGATTAATTTAATTAATCATCTATAGTCCTAATTGATAAATCAAATAATCTATTATTTATCAATTAAATCCTTTTCTCCTATCTAATTCCAAAAATCCCCATTTATTAAATAAATCTATTTGATAAATGAAATCCTCAAATTCAAAAAAAACCCTAACCTATCTCTAATCCTCCATTTAGCCTAATCCACCCCATCCACCCATACTAACCAAGCTTAGCCACTAACTCACCCACCCTCATTAATGCCATCCACTTGCACATCTCTAATATCCCTAATCTAATCCTAAACCCAAGCCTAATCCACCCCCTAATGTTGTCACATTCCTTAAACAAGTTTAAGACTTTCCTAATCCAAACCAAAGTCTCCCCTCAAAAAAACCCAACCACTAAGTCATGAGTGCTCTTACAAAACATAAAGACTCTTACAAGCCCACTCATGACTCTTACACCCATCTTCCACACTCTTCCCTCTTCCACACTCATTCCTCTTACATCCCTCTTACATACTCAACCCCACTCATCATGCCCTTAACCAACCCTTAACCCTACCCTCTCACACTCATCCTCCTTGTGACAAGTGTCACCTTCCCATTGGTGCTAAACAAGCACAATCCATGTGCTCCCCTTTGAGTGCATCTTAGCCCTCCTTAAGCCTTCATCCATCCTTGCATCTAAGCCCTCCATCCCTCTACCCCTTAGCCTATAAATTGAATCCCATCCCAAGCCATTTCATCAACAATATTTGAGCTAAAGTTACCATGCTATTTTGAGAACCAAAGCCATCAACCATACCCTTATAATGCCAAATTGAGAGCTCACAAAGCTACCAATTTGCCATTACCCATCTCCATTGAAGCAGCTTTTGAGCATCTTGAGCATACATCCACAGCAAAAGGACACATCTACAGAATCAAGAAAGCATGGAGTGTTTTCTCTTGTGAGGTTTGCACTTCTTATTTTCTTTCTTAGTCTAAGCATATATGTGAATTTAGTTTTTGGTTTGTGAATGTTTACTTCATTTGTTAATGTTCTTTGCATACTGATTCTGGTTCTACAACTAGCGCATTCATGATGCTTTAATGGTTCTTAGTTAGTAAATGTGGTTGCTTTCATGATGATATCAAATGATGAGTATTTTAAAATCACAAGGATGACTTTCCATGTTTGATTATGTGACAATTTCTACTCAAAATTTATTATAACATTTACCCCATACTTGCATGTGTATGGTGTGCATGTTTATTTTACTTTTTTGTCCAATGTGTCTGATGTGGTTAAGGGAGGGAGTCGTAGTTACCAGCTAGTCAAGATCTACATGATGTACCACTCCCTATCATTACCTGTTTAGCTTAGACATATATGTATGTGTGCTCATCTTTTATGTAGATTATAGGTACTAGGTATCGACTTCTCTAAATTGTTAGGATGAGCATGTCCTATCGTAATAACTCAATGGTGAGAATGAGGAGATAATGTTCAGGTCCAATTGCAACCATAGCCTAATTACTTGTCCTAAGAAGGAGGGTGTATTTGACATTCCACCCTTTTTAAACCTATGATTTTATCTTTGTGTGTGTTGTTTGATTTTGAGTTTTGGTCTATTTTGGTAATGTTGCTTTTATGTGGATTTGGCTATGTGATTTATTTGGTAAATGATTTATTTTGTAAATGATATAATTATAATATTTAGGTTAATACTACTGTCAAGCTGATGATAGATGGGCTCCACCTAAGCCATCTTTTCACCGCACCATCGGGTGGGGCTCTGGTGATAGGATCCTCCTCCCTTGGCTGGTGTTGCACTGGTAGCTTAAGGATTTCTTTGTTTTCTAATGTTTTCTAATTTTTTTTGATGATTAGTTGATTTCTAACCTATAACTATTTGAACTCGTGAGGTGTTCATGTTTTCCCTGGCCCCTTTTTTTGTGAATATGTAACTTTTTTGTATTTAATATAAGGAAGGGACTATTCATAAAAAAAAAAGAAATATTAAAATATGAGAATATTTAACTGATTAAAAATTAATTAAATATGTACTTGAGTTCAAAAGACTTAATTTAGAAGTCTAATTTAAGAAGTAAGATAAAAAAGAATTAAAAGATTAAAGATTTAATATTGTTTTATTATAATTATTTAATTAATAATAATTAAATTAGAGTTATATTTAATAGTGAGCTTACATTATTATCATTAATTTAAATAATACGCTACACTTTAAATAGTGCTTGCACTAATTAATAAGGTGGAGGAAGAGAAAATATAAAAGAATATTTTAATTAATAAGTTCTTTAAGTGTGCATGAATGGATTAAATAATAAAAATTTATGTTAAGGAGAGACTTTTGCATGTTTTGAAATTGGAAACCCTAGGTAGAGTTAAACTCTTTAGTGAGATTCAAGCTCATTTCTACACACAAGTTTTGGGGAGGAAAATTTGAAATTGAAGCAAATTTTTTTTTGAAAGTATTAGAGGGTTTGGGTTTGCATGCATTTACCAAATTGTCTAGAATTTCAGCTATTAGATTGAGGTAGGGTCTAAGAACTCATTTGTTGAAATTATTTTGGAATTTTTGTCTACCTTTTGTCTGCCATACTGCTGAAATTCATTTGTTTAAATTTATAGGATAAACTATGGAACATGATTTTGATTTTCAATTAAGAAATAGAATTGATTAATTTATTGTTTGAAAACCACAGCCATATGTAAACTGTAGAATCATGTTGTTGAAATTTAATTTAGGAAACTCCAAATCTGATCAACCAAAGAAAATTCAACATTAAATTTTAAAGAACAATGATTATTATTAGTTAGGGTTTGAAAGAGAATTATCTAAAAAATTCAAAAGAAACCCTCGTAAAGATTCATCAAACAAAATATATAATTGCCGCTGATTTTAACAAAATTGTTGGTTGAGAATCTTTCTGGAAAACGAATGCATTCAAAATAGAAACTTAATAAAAAATTATGATTGCATATTTTAGAAGATCTTAACCATGTGAAAACAAAAAATTACATAATTCTATTATTTTTTAGAAAAATTCAATTTTCTAATTTATTTTAATTTTTAAAAATAATTATTTATTAATTTTAAAAAATTCAATTTTTCTTATTTATTAAAAAATTAATCAATTTTAGAACTATTTATTAATTTTATAAATTTTAACCAAAAAAAATTATTATTCATTTATTTCAAAAATTAAATTAATACTACTCGTTTAGTTATAAAGTGGATGTTGGTATTAAAGAATCCTTAAGTTTATTTAAACTATTAGTTGCATATATTTATATTTATTAATGTAAGTGGGAAATTAATAAATGTATAATTGTGATTTAGTTATATTTTAAGAGAAGTTATAGTGGAGTTCATTATATAATCTTCTAGTTATGAATATTTCATATTATGAGAGAAATTGTAAATAACTTAATTAAAATTATAATTTCAAGTTTGAGGTATCTCTAGTTGCATCATGAAGTAAAGGAAAAATAAATATTAATATTGAACTTAAATAGAAGTCAAATTAATATTTTAGAAATGAAATTGATATTAATATTTAGTCTAATAATATACACTTATGTTATTAACTAAATCTTTTATGATTTAAGATTATTTAAGTTAAAAACATGATAATGTTACATAATATTCTATATGCACAAAGAGTTTTGACATTTAAACAAATTGATTTAAATAAGTCTATTAGCATAACAATTTATGTTAACATGTATATTCTTACTTTTTTTTATACACATCCTTATGACCCAAACTAAAAAAGAGAAATTGATGGAATTAAATCGTTTGGCTGAAAACTATATGTTTTCTAACATTCTATTTATAGTCTTGGGATGTTCTGGCACCTGATTTAATATTTTTGAAAATGATCAAGAAACCAGATGAATGTGTCTAAGGCTAGCAAATTCATATGATAGATACACTTGATGTTGGATACAATTGTTCATTGTGTATTGTCTTTGATGTTACACAAATGTCATATCAGCCATCAGACAGAGTCTACCGAGCTCAAACGGTCAACAAAGCAATTTATAGTGTCTACTGAACGTTCCTGAACATTACACAGTAAGTTAGCTCTTACCGAGCTCACTTTGGCATTAAAGGATCTTGTAGCAAAAAGTTAATGTTAACCGACCTCCCAAGGTTAACAAAAGGAAAGTCAATGTTTACCAAGTTCAATGTCTACTGAGTTCACTTGGTCATTGAAGAGAAAGTTAGCTTTTACCGAGCTCACTCGATAAGCGAAGGAAGGTTAGCTTTTACCAAGATCACTCGGTAAGCGAAGGAAAGTTAGCTTTTACCGAGCTCACTCGATAAGCAAAAAAAGGTTCGTGTTTATCGAGTTAACTCGGTCTCTGAAGGAAGTTGTAAAGTTTGTAGTGTTTATCAAGCTTCACTTGGTTAACATTGGGGAAACCATTCTGGAGCAATGGTCACTGAGCTAGGTCGGGCAGCGAAGAATTTTATTGTTCTAAAGAATTAAGTTTAGTTATTTTGTGCAGCCAACTGATTTAATGTTTTCAGTTGTTGTAACTTGTAGTTGAGCTGACTTGACAATCTGTAAGGTATATATGAAAGGTCAAGATGTGAATTCATAAGATGTGGATGAATAAGAGTGTGAATGTATGGATATGGAATGAGCGAATATTGAATATATGAGCAAATTTTGAAGAAGGATTAGATATGCTTATGGAGCTGCAAAGTTGTATTCGATCAGTGAGGATCTAGTGAAGCAGAACAGAGATCTGTATTTAGTAAAGATAAGTTGCATATATTTCAGATCACTTCATTGTTGCTTTCTAATCATTGTAACACTGGTTCAAAACTTCTTAATAGAGTTGGTTTGATAGCCATTTTGTAAATCCTCTAACAAGGTGACAATTCAGTTGAATTGTTTTAAAGACCTCTAACAAGGCCACTTCTAACAGGGTGATTAAATCCTCTAACAGGGTCACACCTAATAGTGTGTTTTGTAACCTTTAACAGGGTTGGATCCTAACAGGGCTCACTTCATAAGAGTGAAAATTGGTAACTAGTTACTTGGTAGTTTTTGCCAAATTGGGTTTCCACATTAAATCTGGTGTCTCTTGTGTTCATGTTATTTCTTTATGCATGCATGTTAACCACTTTAAATGCTCAATAATTTAACAAAACATTTATCAAGTTTTAGCATTCATTTGTGTGGTTACCGAGTATCAGCAACAACTATATTTTAAGACATCTTAGGATCTATGGATTTATTTTTGTGGTAACTGATTCACCCCTCCCCTCTCAGTTACTCCATCTCTATTTCCAACAATGGTATCAGAGCTTTTGGTGCTTGTAAAAAAGATTTCAAGGATCTAAGCTAAAGATCAGAATGCCTTACAAGAGGGAAATTCTGAGGCTTAATCAAAATAACTTCTCAGCATGGCAAGGGTTGATGAGACTTCATCTAGCTTCTATTGAAGACATAGGATTAAAATACCTTGATGAAAAATATGCAAAACCATCTGGTACACTATCTGTTAATGATATTGCTAAAAAGAAGACTCACAATATTATGATGATAGATATAACATCTGCTTTGAGTTATGAAGAATTCGATGATATCAAGGATTGAAAATCTTCCTTTGAAATGTGGGAAAAGCTAAAAGAGATCTATGGAGGAGATGATAATGTTAGAAGAGCCAAAGCAGAAAGTCTAAGAGGACAATTTGATCAAATGAGGATGAGAGAGGATGAAAATATTGCAAAATATGTTGAAAGAGTTAAAGAAAGAGTTAAAGCATGTGTCAGTGCAATCAAAGCTTTTGGAGGAGATATCAGTGAAGAGATAATTATAAGTAAAGTTCTTAGAACTCTACTTCCCATTTATGCAATCAGAGTTTTTGCAATTCAAGAAAGAAGATGTGAAGCAAATCACAAGATAAATCTAGAGGCTATAGTTGGAAGATTGACTGCATTTGAACTGGACAACTTTGATAACTATGCTCCAGCTTCCAAGAATATTGAATCAGCATTTGAAGCCAAAATTTCACTCAAGGAGAAAGGCAAAAAGAAAAAGGAATCTCAGTCAGAAAGTGAAGATGAATTAGACCAAAGTTTAGACAGTGATCTTGAAGTAATTGAAGCCATTCTAGCAAGGAAATATTCTAGAGGCAGAGAAAAATACAAAGGTAAAGTACCCCTAATCTGTTTTTCATGTGAAGAAGTTGGTCATATTGCTACTAGGTGTCCAAAAATGAAAAATAAAGATGAAAAGAAAGATCACAAATGGAATGGCAAGAAAGATTTGAGATCATTCAAGGATAAATGTAAGAAAACATGTTTTATGGCTAAAGATTCTAATGATTCTAATGATGAAGAAGAAGATGAAATTGTCTACATTGCTGTGAAAGATGAATCTGATAATGATGAGGAAATGGCACTCATTTCTCATATGAGCAAAAATGATACATGAATCATAGATAGTGGTTGTTCTCATCACATGACTGGCGACAAAACTAAGTTTGAATACTTCAAAGACTACGATGGTGGCAGTGTAAGATTTGGTAACAATGAACCTTGTTGTATAAAAGGAAGAGGAAGAATCTCTCTAACCCAAGAACTTATATGTGATAATTCCTATTGGGTAGAAGGACTAAAACATAATTTTTTAAGTGTGGCACAGCTACTCAATAATGGATTCAAAGTAGAATTCATGCATGGTAAAGCAAGACTGTTGGATGGCAAAGGAAAGCTGATTGGATCGGGTACTCAAACTAAAGGTAACTTGTTCTATCTTGAACTAGGTGAATGTTCATGTTTCATTGCTCAAGTAGAAGAAAGTTGGTTATGGCATAAAAGGTTGTGTCATGTAAATTTTGACAATTTGGTAAAAATAAGCAAATTCAAAAAAGTAAGAGGCATTCCTAACATAAAGAAACCTGAGGTTGGTCTACACAAAAATTGTCAGACTGGAAAGATGGGAAAGACTAGTTTTAAAAATAAAAAATATTAGTCTAAAGATATATTAGAAATTGTGCATACTGATTTATGTGGACCCATTGGAATTGAAAGCTATACTGGAGAAAAATTCTTCATTCTTTTTGTTGATGATTACTCAAGAATGATGACAATCATGTATCTAAGAAACAAATCAAAAGTATTTGAAAAGTTCAGATGGTATTTGGCTAGAGTAGAAAAGGAAACAAGGAAAATATTAAAATGCTTGAGGTCAGACAGAGGTGGAGAATTTATTTCACATGAGTTTAATAACTTTTGCATTGAAAGAGGAATCAAAAGATAGGTATCAGCCCCTGGAACACCCCAGCAAAATGGAATAGCTGAAAGAAGAAATAGATCCATCATGGATTGTGTAAGAACTTTAATGATTGAAAAGAGCATTGCTATCAAATACTGGAAGGAAGCTATCATCACTGCAGTTTATACCTTGAACCGAGTACAGCTGAAGAAAGACTCATTCAAAACCCCTTATGAGTTATGGTATGGCTATAAACCTAATATAAGTTACCTTAAAGTATTTGGAAGTAAATGTTACATTTTGAAAGAATCTAGAAAAGACAAATTTGATGTGAAAGGTGATGAAGGTATATTCATTAGATACTCATGCAAAAGTAAGGCATATAGATGTTTGAACTTGTCTACTCACAAAGTCATAGAAAGTGCACATGTGAAAGTTGATGAGTTTGCAGAAAGGACTGAAGAAGAAAGCAAAAGGGAACTAGAAGATTATAAAAGGTTTGTGTTCAGTGAACCTGATACAATACCAGTTACATCAGAGAATCAAAAAACTTCTACTCTCGAGTCATTTGTAACTGAGTTACAAGAAGTTCAAACCGAGCCACAAAAAACCAAGTTAAATTTAGTGTCTATCGAGGAAGTATCTACCGAGCTAGAAAAAATAAAACCTGAAGTTGAAATGCAAGAAGATAATAATAAAATCCATTCAAAAGGCAAGGAACCTATATTAGCTAAGTATGTCAGGAGACATCATTCAGCAGATCAGATCATTAGAGATAAATCTGAAGGAACCATGACAAAAAATAAGTTGAAAGGTACTTTTTTACTTGCTAATTTTGAATCTAGAAATGTCAAAGATGCATTAGAAAATGATAGTTGGATTGAGGCTATGAAGAAAGAGATAGAGAAAATAGAGAAAAAAAAGACATGGACTCTTGTACCTAGGCCTAAAGATAAAAATGTGATTGGAACCAAATGGGTATTCAGAAACAAGTTGGATGAAGATGGTAAGGTATCAAGAAACAAAGCTAGACTAGTATGCAAAGGATATGCTCAAGAAGAAGGAATAGACTATGGTCAAACTTTTTCTCCTGTTGCAAGATTGGAAGGAGTCTGAACCTTACTAGCATATGTTGCTCACAAAGGATTCAAAGTTTATCAGATGGATGTCAAGTCAGCATTTCTCAATGGTATACTAGATGAAGAGGTTTACATTGAACAACCTGAAGGTTTTTTTCATCCAAATAAGAAGAACATGGTCTGCAAATTACACAAGGCATTGTACGGTCTGAAACAAGCCCCTAGAGCATGGTATGAAAGATTGCACAACTATCTTATTCAGATTGGTTTTCAAAGAACTAATGATAACAATGGCTTGTATATTAAGGAAGGACCAGATAATAAGATTGTCTTGGCAGAAATATTTGTAGATGATACTGTTTTCACAAGGAATGATGACCTGTGCAAAGAATTTTCAGAACAAATGAACAAGGAATTTAAAATGTCTATATTTGGTGAGATCAAATTCTTTGTTGGTCTTCAAATTCAACAGAGTAAAAATGGTATCTACATTACTCAATCAAAATACATCAAGGAGATATTGAAAAAGTTTGGAATGGAAGATTGTAAACCAGTTGGGACTCCTATGTGTACTGGATTAAAACTTACCAAGGAAGATGAAACAAAAGAAGTAGATCAAACATTGTATAGATCTATGATTGGAAAGTTGCAGTATGTAGTTCATACTAGGCCAGATATTGCCCTTGCAGTTGGTATTGTAGCAAAATTTTCAGCAAAATCAAGAGAAAATCACATGATGGCAATCAAAAGAATAATAAGATATTTGAAAGGAACTAAAGAGTATGGTTTATGGTATAAGTTTGGAGGAAATTTGGATTTGAAAGTGTTTACTGATGTTGATTGGGTAGGAAACCTTGATGACATAAAAAGTACAAGTGGAGGTGCATTCTTTCTTGGAAAGAGGTTGGTTTCTTGGACAAGTAAAAAGAAAAATTGTACATCTCAATCTACAGCAGAGGCAAAGTATGTTGTTGTAGCAGTAAACTGTTCTAATATTGTTTGGTTTAAACAGTTGTTGGAAGGCATGAAGATGGAAATCAAAGAACCAGTTGTTATGTTCTGTGATAATACAAGTGCAATCAACATATCTAAGAATCCAGTGATGCATTTCAAAACCAAGCACATTGCAATAAAATATCATTTTGTTAGAGAATTGGTGCCAAATAAGGAAATTAGATTGGAATATGTTCATACAAAGGAACAAATTGCTGACATATTCACAAAACCATTACCTAAAGATGCATTCTTATATCTAAGAGGTAAGTTAGGGGTCACTCCCCTATCTGAAGTTGACTAAAATAAAGTTTTAGTGATGCATCAACTCATACCAGATTGAAGATCTATTAGTTGATGTAGCATAACCAGGAAATATTGCATATGAATCAGTAGTAAAGGTAAACTAAAATTCATTTGAGTTGAGTTTTCTTTGGCATGTGTTGTCAAAGAGGGAGAGTTTTACTGTCATATCTCTTTGAAATTTGTTCAAAATATAAAGAGTTTGCTATGTAATTCCTTCACAGAGGGAGATTACTATAAGAGGGAGACTTTTCTATCTTAGAGGGAGAATTGATATGTTGACATGTTGTGTTTCCATATAAGAGAAAGACTTGTTTTTAAATTTCATTTCTGCTATGACATGTTGTGTTACCATCAATGTCAAAGAGGGAGATTGTTGGATACAATTGTTAATTGTGTATTGTCTTTGATGTTACAAAAATGTCAGATCAGCCATCAGACAAAGTCTACCAAGCTTAGATGGTCAACAAAGCAATTTACAGTGTCTACCAAATATTTCTGAATATTACACAGTAAGTTAGCTCTTACCGAGCTCACTCGGGCATCAAAGGATCTTGTAGTAGAAAGTTAATGTTAACCGAGCTCCCAAGGTTAACAAAAGGAAAGTCAATGCTTACCAAGTTCAATGTCTACTGAGTTCACTTGGTCATTGAAGAGAAAGTTAGCTTTTATCGAGCTCACTCGGTAAGCAGAGGAAGGTTAGCTTTTATTGAGATCTCTCGGTAAGCGAAAGAAAGTTAGCTTTTACCGAGCGCACTCGGTAAGTGAAGAAAGGTCAGTGTTTATTGAGTTAACTTGGCCTTTGAAGGAAGTTGCAAGGTTTGTAGTGTTTACTGAGCTTTAGTTGGTTAACACTGGGGAAACCATTCTAGAGCAGTGGTCACCGAGCTGGGTCGGACAATGAAGAATTTTATTGTTCTAAAGAATTAAGTTTAATTATTTTGTGCAGTGGACTAATTTAATGTTTTCAGTTGTTGTAACTTATAATTGAGCCGACTTGACAATTTGTAAGGTATATATGAAAGGTCAAGATGTGAATTCATAAGATGTATGAGTGTGGATGAATAAGAGTGTGAATATATGGATATGGAATGAGTGAATATTGAATATATGAGTGAATGTTGAAGAAGGATTAGATATGCTTATGGAGTTGCAAAGTTGTATTCGATCAGTGAGGATCTAGTGAAGCAGAACAAAGATCTGTATTCAGTAAAGATAAGTTGCATATATTTCAGATCACTTCATTGTTGCTTTCTAATCATTGTAACACTGATTCAAAACCTCTTAACAAAGTTGGTTTGGTAGCCATTTTGTAAATCCTCTAACAAGGTGACAATTCAGTTGAATTGTTTTAAAGACCTCTCACAAGGCCACTTCTAACAGGGTGATTAAATCCTCTAACAGGGTCACACCTAACAGTGTGTTTTGTAACCTTTAACAGGGTTGGCTCCTAATAGGGCTCACTTCAGAAGAGTGAAAATTGGTAACTAGTTACTTGGTGATTTTTCCCAAATTGGGTTTCCATGTTAAATCTGGTGTCTCTTGTGTTCATGTTATTTTTTTATGCATGCATGTTAACCACTTTAAATGCTCAATAAGTTAACAAAACATCTATCAAGTTTTAGAATTCATTTGTGTGGTTACCAAGTATCAACAGCAACTATATTTAAAGACATCTTAGGATCTGTGGATTTATTTTTGTGGTAACTCATTCACCCCTCCTCTTTCAGTTACTCCATCTCTATTTCCAACACTTGACTGAAGTCCTGGGCCAACTATAAGGCATAACTCCTTCTTCACTTTAGGCTCTGCAAGACCTAGGAGGATTAATCTTGAGGTTCTGAGATATGGTACCAGTGCAATTAAACATAAATTTGAACCTATAATAGCAGATGCAACCCCTTTTATCTTCAAGTACTTATGCAATGACATAGAATTGAGATAGCTACAAATCATATCCTATGAATCCATAAGCTAAGAGAGAGTTAATTCTTTTCAGCCCACTACAAAACATGAAAAATTGAATTGATTTTGATTAAAAGACTTTTTGCAAATAACCTTCATATCACAAAATTTAGTTTCTCGTAGTTCTGGTGATATATAACATCACTATATTCGCCTCTCAGAAACCTCTAAAGTCTTAGTTTAAAAAATGTCCCTCTGCTATGGGTTCTCTAGCCTGCAACCTTTTAAATTTTAAATTTTCAAAAATTTAAAAAGTTTTAAAGTATAAACTTTAGATTATAACCCTTTTGAATTTAAAAAGAATTCTGAACGTGCACTTTGAGGAAATATTTTAAATTTGGCATTTAAAAACTATTTTATTTTTTCCCTCTGCCTTCAAATTTGGGGTCAACCCTCCTTTGACCGAGTGCCACATGGCAATCTCTGATTGGCCAACCTCTACACACACCTACCACTAGATAGCCACATCATCATCACCTTGGGCCCACTACTATGTGGCGATCACCCAAAATCTCGTATTATTTATCTAATGCACATCTCCCTTTTCTAAGCATGTGGCAATCCTCCAATGCAAACACATGGCATGATCTGGTGCATTATCCTGTGAACTCGCCACATCATCACGTCAGTTAGTTTGTTTAAAACATTGCTTACATCATCTCCCAGCTACCATCCACTAGCAGACCCCACGTGTAGCACATGGCTTCCAAAAGCCATTGCTCTTGAGACAATATGCATTTTGAGTACATTTGTATTTAAAGAACAAAGAATCCCCTTATAGAAGCAATGTGGGATAAAACAAAAATGGAAGTTGCCTCCATCAATAATGACCCTACACTAATAACACCCCTTGTGGATTGCTTCATTCATGACACCACCAAGGGAGTTCCATGAAATCAACTGGTGAGTCTCTATTGATTTATGAGGCACACCTGAGAAGCCAATCATTACATTTGGAACTAGAGATGCCCTTAAATCTACATCATATGATAAAAGAGGATCTTTGCTCTTTTCTAGTTTTAGGCCATTTGAAATATTTGAGAGAAAAAATAAGCAATCTCTTATGTTTTCTATCAATATCTTTAGGGCCCTTGACAACAATCCCTTCAAATTGTAAATTGGTTGGTCTCGATTCTTCTTGTTGCCATTTTGGATTCTCCTAAAAGTTTTCCTTTTTTACAATTACATGGGTTGCCTTCCCGGTATGGATCTCTTCTTGACATGCGCTAATGCCACCATTACCTCAAGCCACTACCTCTTTGTTGCTACGGGTTCTCCTTTTTTTAAGGTATCTCCTTCCTTTGATCAATGTAGTGAATGCCTTTGATTGGTAATTACTCCTCACGGTGTGGTGCTCCTTCATTTGAGTCTACTTTTCTTTATCAGTGTGGGAATTTCCCCATCAACCTACTTTGTTACTTATGAGCATGCTCTATCCAACGTGTTTCCCTGTAGCTATAGGTTGCTCCCATCTATGCAAACCTCTATAATTCTCCTCCTTGAGTGCATTCCTTTTGTTCATGCCATGGGATTTTCTTGATGTGTGTTCTTCCTTTTACTTAGAATGGACTTCTTTTCTCACTACCTATGGCTTCATTTTTTGCACAGGGTGCCCTGCTTAAATTATTTTGTGCTACCTTGCAAATAAATTTTGTGGAGGCAATACTTTTTATGCTAGAAAGGTGTTGAATATCAAGATCCATCTTCTTATCTTCATCCACTATGGACTCCTATACTTGTTTGGCATCTTGCAGTTCATCATCTTGTGGCTGGATGTTTTTTTAAGACTGCAAGGAGAAATGACACCCTGATTATTCAAATATATAGTTAATTTTTCATCTGTATCTACTTCTTGTTGAACCTTTTCTACAAGTTGGTGCGCATACTCTAATGTTCCTTTATGAACATCTAGAACACTAGTACTTACCTTACTAGAATCTTTTCCTATAGTCAGTACACCTGACTCCTCTTTAAAAGGCATCATTTCACCATCTCCAATATTCTCTATCATATCATTGTACAAACCAACCTTGGCATTACATATTTCTATAGGTGGTTGAGCTCCTTGGTCTTCCTCATTCTTACTTGCATTTCCTATTCTTATACCTTCTTCTGTTGGTGTGTCTTGACTTACCTCTTTTGCTTCTTCAACTAGCATCTATTTAATGACAAGCCTTCTAACACTGTAGATGGTGCCTTTGTCTTTGGGAAGTGCTTTATCATTACTATAGGCAGCTCCACTAATTAGCCAATCATCATCTTCAGCATATACTTCCTTACTATTATTTAATGGAGGTGCTATTTTGTAGCCATCATGCTCCTCATGTTATCCCAATCAATTCCCTTGAAAAAGGATGGCTCTTCAAAGAAATATAACCATTAGGGCCTATACCAATCCCCTTGCAAGGGTCCATGTCCAATAGACAATCAATAAGGTCTATTGCTTTTGGAGATAAGTAATTAGGAAATTCAAATTTCCTATCCATCACCATTTGGAATGTGAGCCACTCACTAGCATCTTTAAAGGGTGCTATACCTAACATTATCTAATACAACGTGCAACCAAGTGCCCAAAGATCATTCCCAAAACAAAACTTGGAGGTGCTTTAAGTTGAGAGTTTTGGAAAGAAGTATTGTAATTGATTACAATAAAAAAAAAAAGAACTTTTGTTAGATAGTAACACTCTTATGATTTCAAATTAGTCCATCATTCTGAAGCAATTAGTCAAACCCCAAAGTGGGTCTGGCTAAAAAAAAAATTGTTTGTAAATGACTGAACTACAAAACTAACCCATTCACCATCCAGTACTAATTTGAAAAAAATTAAACCATTGAACAATCAAATAAAACTCATTTTACCATTAATCTACAAACTGTCAATTTTAATGCTAGGAGCTCCTTTGATTGGCCTTAAAAATTGATCCAAACACCTGACCAAGCTCTAAAAACTGGGGCATTGATTCTTTGTTTTGCATACTCTTACCTCGTTGAATCTTGTCTCATGAAGAATTTTTAGTCAAAAGATATTGACTATCAAAGTTTCCCTTTCAGAACTACCAGGAAGAAAATATGTCAGAAAACAATAAATTGCATTTAGATTTGGCTTTGAAAACTGGGTAAATAGACATTTGAGAGTTCAAAAATTCGGGCATTGGTTTTCTATCATGAGGAGAGTATGGATCTACAATTTGGGCTCATGAAAAATAACAAGATGCAAATGACGAGCGGTCAAAGTGGGCTACTCAAAATTTTCAGACTGGAAACATTGACAAAAATTATTTTTTGCAAATATAATTGACCTAGGAAAGTGTGCAGACAGAATTTTCATGACTTGCAAATTGGCATACTGAAAGTATTTTTAGACTACAATAAAATGGTACAATCCTTTTGATCTCACAAATCATCAATTTTGAGATATGATATCATGAATAGGGATTCTAACTAATCTGCACTTGTTGACACCAATAAAAAAGATAGATATTACACTTGGAATCGCGTTCAAAATCTTATCAAACGAATTTGTCATAAGCTCAAAATTGAAACATAGTATGTCTCTAACCTCTAAAATGCAATGCAAAAGGAATTTTCTCATTTTGGTCAATTGGGTCAAATTTATAACAAGTAATAAAGGGCTTCCCAAAATTCAGAACAAAGTGCATTAGCATGACATAAAAAATGACCAACTTTGAGGAATTCAAAACCTAGTCAAACGAACTTAAAATGACTTAAAATCTGAAACATAGGCTCTCTCATATGGACACTAACCACTCCCAAAGTAGCAAGTCATGAAATAGTTTTGGGTGCAAGATATTCACATGCAAACACAACCTCCTATCATTGTTTGACACTTAAGGCAAAAATGCAAATTTGACAAATGCTCAAAACGGGACTTCATGAAATGACTTGAAATGGTAGTTTAACTTCATGGAACACATAAATGCATTAAATGAAAGGTGTTCAAAAAATTAAACACCTCATGGGACTCAAAGGTATAGCCAGGTACGTGTGCATTTAAAAGCTTTTATAGGGCTTGATTTCTCAAAGTTTTCAATATGTGACTAAAAATTGACCATGCGATTTTCAATCCCAATAGTGGCTCTATCTGGGGATGCATGTCCCTTGCAAGCATGGCAAGGATTTAGATATTTGGTAGAAGCATACCACTCCCAAAACAACAAAAACTTCCTCTTGCACAACTTTATTGAAAGTAGGGAAACAACTACTCCTACTATGTACAAGCGATGCCCCTAGCTGCTGACAAGTTTTCAAAACTCCTTACCTCTGTCATACACTTGATTCTCATTAACATCTTCTTGAGGTAAACTAAAATTATCTTTCTCATCAATTCCACCAATTAGATTAGCATCTTAAAACAAAATACTTGGCAAAACTAAAATCACACCTTCATTCTCATAGTGCATGTACAAATCAGCATTAAACTCTTCATCTTGCTCACTATGAAAATATAAATCAGCATGATCATAACTACTAATATCTAACTAAAATTCATCATCACTAATTGATTCATGGACACCTTCAACTGAAAACACAAAATCTTGGTATTCTACTTCATTCAACAAGTTACATGAATCAGATGGTAACTCACCTTGTGCATCCAAATATGAAGAAAATGTAAAATTTGATTTTTCCTTATTTGCAATATCTGTACTCCATAAATTAGATTGAACATATACTACATTTTCTTCACATTCCAACAAATGATTAGATGCCAAATCAGAAGAATCATCATGAAATTTCATGTTCACAATATGTTGATCTGTATTAATTTCTTCCTCAAATAACTCACTAGAATGAACTAATTAATTACTATTTCTTTCTTCATCACATGAGCAATCTGAATGTATCTCGGCCTCATGAAAACAAGAAAACCATGAACCAGCAATAGACCTTATCTCTACATTTTCATTTTCAATATAGAAGTCATCATGTGCATTGATATATGGATTACCATCACCTACACCTCCTAAACTCAACATAGCATATTCTAAAACTATATCCTCTTCAACATCAAATTTAGGGGAAATGTGGCAAAGCACAAGAATCCTTGGCTAGATTAGCATACCTTTCAAAATCATGAGCCAAAATATTAGAAATCTCATGAACACTTAACAAGACTTCATTACTATTTTCTTTTCCTTGGCTATGATTATTATCCAGATGGCTTGACACATTTACAATAATAGACTCATTAGTAATACATTGTGAAAAATCAGAACTCTGATCATTCCATAGATCTTTTTCTTTAGACAATACCTCAACAACCGATATCGTAACACATTCACATTCATCACTAGAAGAAAGACTATTACTATTGTTACATTTTCCCTTCTCTTTATACTCATCATCATAGAAAGATGAATCCACATTATGCATGTCATCACACTGCTGATTACTATTCTATAATTTATAAAATTGAGACTCTTCATCTTCAATATCACTTTCAACAGACTCATTGCATTCACTATAATTTGCAACATATTCATTTCTACTATCATTAGATTCATTAGCATTCAAAGCACTTTCAATTTCTATGATAAAATCTTGGAATTAAATAATCTTTTCTGACCTTGATTTGGTTGACCAATCAATTGAATGCAACATAAAAACTTCTAAGAGTATCATTGGCCATGAAGACTTCTTAGGTCTGAAGGACTCATCAAGATTCATAACTATTGATTTAAACTTCATGTAAGTTTGAAATCCATTAAGACCCTTAATATTACCAATTGTATTTCTTATGCCAATGATGGTCTTATTATGTATTTCTCTTTTCAACCAAGCAATATTTACACAAATACTTTTAAGAGTTGGTACATCATTTTCAAAGCTAGACTATGAATCCATCTCTTGAAATTTTAAACTTCTACCTCTATTTTCTTAGTGTTGAAACACTGATGGAGGCAACTATTTTGTTCATTCAATTTTCATGAAAAATAGATACATGAAAATTGTAAATACATTTATGTGTTGTTGTTTGAAACCTCAAATCTGCTAATTGGCATAGGTGCAAATATGAAATCCTTCACACCACTAATAGGATCCTTGTAGAGCCACCACCTCCTAGAGGAGGAAAATGAAATCATAGCAGTAATTCACCTTTTGAAATCAACCACTTCAACATATACATACAACCACATAAATTATCAATCAGGAAGCCTATACTTCCTCTTTTCCAACAAACTAGATCTACCCACAAATATTGAAAGCCTTTGATATTAAAACAAACCATACACTGGCACAAAGATTTAGACTAGAGTCACCACTCACACTTAGTGAGAAAATACTTGAAACAATTTACCACTAATAAATCTTAGATTCACAACTTGTGGTAGATCTATACCCTCCTACCAAATAACTCTCTTCGAATACACCTCACAAACTTAAAAACAATAGTTGAAACTCAATCCAATGAAGTGTATGAAACCTATCAAACTATTCTCCTCCTCTTAGTGAAAAAACTCACTTGATGGAGAAAACTACCTCTTTACAACCAATTTTCATGCAAAGATAATACATGAAAGTAAAATACCTCAAGATCCAAATGGTTGAAAGTTCTTTGTCCACTACTTACAATAGCAAATCCAAAATCTCATCAATTATTTACAGAACCTTTTGAACCAGCACATCATAAATCTTACCAAGCTTTTGAATGTTTCAACCTCTTCAAATTTTCTCTTCTCTTGCAACAACTGATCACAATTCATGTATAGAACTGCACTGGTATAGAGATTAACTTTGAGTCACCACTCACATTAAGTGAGACATGAATTGCATTAGTCTTGAAGATACCACAAACTGATTTGAAACAACATCAAATAGAAGATCACTCTTTAGATTTATCTTGAATTTGAAACTTTTATACAAAGCTGAAACATAACCTTCTTGACTCTGAAATTACAACAACAACTCCAACCAAATTGAACTGATTGAAGGTATACTCATTTCTCAACAAAATTTACATTCAATTTAAAAATCACTAGTGTAAGAGACTAAAGCTTACTAAGGAACACAAAATGTAGCAAAGAAATGGACTGAACACATCAACTTATTGTTATATCAAAACTTTCTCCATGTCATTCCTTCTATTGTGCTGAATCCCTTTAAATTCTCAAGGTTTGTCTATCATGAATCTCAACACAATTCTCCGAAAGAGTCACCATTTTGTTGGCTGAATTGGATGGGAAAAACCATACTAAAAATAGGACTGAAGTATTCAATTAACACCAGAGATCTATGTCCTTTCAACGAAATGTATTGCCATCCTATCTCCCCAACAGAGTCACAATTTTGTTGGCTCCTAATTTAACAGTTTGAAAATGACCAAGAAACAAGATGAATGCATCTAAGGCTAGCAAATTCCTATGATGGATACACTTGACTGTAATCCTTGGCCAATTATAAGACATAACTCCTTCTTCACTTTATAATTTGCAAGACCTAGGTAGGTTAATCTTGAGGTTTTGAGATATGGTACTAGTGCAATTAAACATAAATTTGAAGCTAATAATAGTAGATGCAACCCCTTTTATCGTCTAGTACTTATGCAATGACATAGAATTGAGATAGCTACAAATCATATCCTATGAATCCATAAGCTAAGAGAGGGTTAATTCTTTTCAGCCCACTACAAAACATGAAAAATTGAATTTATTTTGATTAAAAGATTTTTTGCAAATAACCTTCATATTAGAAAATTTAGTTTCTCCTAGTTTCGGTGATGTATAACATCGCTATATTCACCTCTAAGAATCCTCTAAAATATTGGTTTTAAAAATGTCCCTCTGCTATGGCTTCTCTGGTCTGCAACCTTTTAAATTTTAAAATTTCAAAAATTTTAAAAGTTCTAAAGTATCAACTTTAGATTATAACCCTTTTGAATTTAAAAAGAATTATGAATGTGCACTTTGAGGAAATATTTTAAATTTGGCATTTAAATTTTTTTTTGTTTTTTTCCCTTTGCCTTCAAATTTGGAGTCAACTCTCCTTTGGCCGACTGTTATGTTGCAGTCTCTAATTGGCCAACCTCTGCACACACCTACCACTAGACTGCCACATCATCACCTTTGATGTAGTATTACATCATCATCACCCTAGGCCCACTACCACATGGCGATCACCCGTAATCTCGCTTTATTTATCTAGTACGCACCTCCATTTTTTGGGCATGTGCTAGCCCTTTGATGTGGACATATGGCACGATTTGGTGCGTCATCCCGTGAACTCACCACAAGATCATGTCAGTCAATTTTTTAAAAACATGTCTTACATCATCTCCCAACTAACATCCACTGGCGGACCCCACACGTAGCACACGGCTTCCCAAAGCCATTTCTCTTGAGACACTATGCATTTTGAGTACATTTGTATTTAAAGAACAAAAAATCCTCTTATAGAAGCAATGTGGGATAAATTGAAAATAGAAGCTACCTCCATCAACAATGAGCCTACACTAATAACACTTCTTGTGGATTGCTTCATTCATGACACTGGCAAGGGAGCTCCAAGAAATCAACTGGAGAGTCTCTATTGATCTATAAGGCACAACTAAGAAGCCAATCATTACATTTGGACGTAGAGACACCCTTAAATCTACATCATATGAAAAAAGAGGATCTTTTCTCTTTTCTGGTTTTAGGCCATTTGAAATATTTGAGAGAAAAAATAAGCAATCTCTTATGTTTTCTATTGATATCTTTAGGGCCCTTGACAACAATCCCTTCAAATTGTAAATTGGTTGGTCTTGATTCTTCTTACTATCGTCTTGGATTCTCCTGCCAATTTCCCTTTTTACAATTGTGTGGGTTGCCTGCCTGGCATGGATCTCATCTTGATTTGCACTGATGCCCCCATTACCTCAAGCCACTGCCTCTTTTTTGCCACGGGTTCTCCTCCTTTTTTTTAGGCATCTCCTTCCTTTGATTAGTGTAGTCAATGTCTTTGATGATAAATTATTCCTCAGAGTGTGGAGCTCCTTCATTTGAGTCTGCTTTTCTTTTTCAGCATGGGAATTTCCCCATCGACCTGTTTTGTTACTTGAGAGTGTGCTTTGTCCAACATGTTTCCCTGTAGCTACAGGTTCCTCCCATCTACATAGACCTCTACAATTCTTTGCCTTGTGTATATTCTTTTTGTTCATGCCACACACTTTTCTTGATGTGTGTATTCTCCCTTTTACTTAGAATGGAATTCTTTTCTCAATGCCTGCAGCTTCATTTTTTGTGTGGGGTGCCCTGGTTTCATTATTATGTGTTGCCTTGCAAATCAATTTTGTGGAGGCAATACTTTTTATGCTAGAAAGGTGCTGAATATCAACATACAAGTTCTTATCTTCATCCACTACGGAGTCCTGTACTTGTTTGGCATCCCGTAGTTCATCATCATGTGGTTGGATGTTTTTTTTAAGACTACAAGGAAAAATAACACCTTGATTATTCATATATGCAGTTGATTTTTCATCTGTATCTACTTCTTGTTGAACCTTTTCTACAAGTGGGTGTGCATACTCTGATGTTCCTTTATGAACATCTAGAACACTAGTACTTTCTTTACTAGAATCTTTGCCTGTAGTCAGTACACCTGACTCCTCTTTAAAAGGCATCATTTGAACATCTCTAGTATTCTCTGTCATATCATTGTACAAACTAACCTTGGCATTACATATTTCTACAGGTGGTTGACCTCCTTGGTCATCCTCATTCTTACTTTCATTTCCTATTCTTATTGTTTCTTCTACTAGTGTGTCTTGACTTACCTCTTTTGCTTCTTCAACCAGCATCTATTTAATGATAAGCCTCTTGACAATACAAATTTTGCCTTTGTCTTTGGGAAATGCTTCATCATTACTATAAGCTACTCCACCAATTAGCCAATCATAGTATTCAACATATACTTCCTTACTATTATTTAATGGAGGTGCTATTTTTTAGCCATCACACTACTCATGTTATCCCAATCAATTCCCTTGAAAAAGGATGGTTCTTTAGAGAAACATAAATGTTACCTATTTTTGCCCCCCACCAAAATTTGAATTCAAATACTTGACCCACCCAATGGCCACTTCCCATCTTTAATATTATTTTAATGCCCAAGAAATAAAAAATAAAATGATTAAACCTTATGATATTTCTTTCCACTGGCCTGTAACTTTCCCGCCATTGGATCTTGTTAAGATCTACAGATGTTACGTACTCGCTATGAAAAGTTGTGAGGTTGTTTCCCATAGTGAGATAGCGACCATCAGAATTTCATTGTGGTACTGAAGAATGAGTTCTAGCCCTGAATTAAGCATAGTCATTGGAGGTCGCTATGTCACTATCGAGAAATTTGTGTTTCTTGATGTTAGCAACATAGTGCCTTGATGAAAAGTAATCTTCCAACAATTTTTTTAAAAGATGGGTCCCAGAAAATGCTCTGTCCAATATTAGTTATAAATTTTTGGCATACGATGGCATCTAGTGGGATACACGTATACATCAAGAAAAGTGATGGCACTAGAGGTTGCTATCTCGCTATTGGGAAACTTGTTCTTCTCGTCATTGGTGACATAGTGCCTAGCCAGTAAATAAACACATGGTGGGACCTCAAACAATGTGGAAAGGTGACTAGGATGAAAGTAAGGTTTTGGTTTGTTTCCAGCAGTGCATATTCTTTTGCATCATCAATGCCCCAGATCCATGCCCATTCATAAAGCATGTCAATGATCTCGATCGTCAGATCACCTCAAATCAATAGTCCTTGCTATCTTGCTATGGAAACTTGTAAGATGTTTGGTCTATGCGACATAGCGAATATGGGACCCACCACTCTTCAGGGTACTTTGTGTAGTTTCTCTACCCTTGATTTGATCTCAAATCTACGATAATAGCTATCTCACTATGGTGAGTTGCACGAGGGTTATGAATAGGGACATAGAGACAAGGGACCCACCATATTTCTCTTAAGTAATGTATCAATGTCTTCCACATGATCAATGAGAATCTATGATGGTCGCTATCTCACTATGGCAAGGTGCTCACTTTTTATGTATAGTGAGATAGTGATTCAGTGACACATGTCCTTGCGGGATCGGGGAGATAACACTATAGTTGGCATTAAGTAATGTATCAATGTCTTCCAAATGATCGATGAGAATCTATGATGGTCGCTATCTAACTATGGCAAGGTGCTCACTTTTTATGTATAGTGAGATAGCGATTCAGTAACACATGTCCTTGTAGGCCCGAGGAGATAACACTGTAGTTGGCATTAATAATTAGAAGCTAGCAGTTGGGAGACCACCACGGTCAGGGTTCTGAGGAGGTGGTGTACTAAGTTATAAAGATGTGGTCAAACTCTAGAGGACCTTGTAGGTGGAAAAATGAAATAAAATAATTGTTCTACATGGCCCATTCTAGTTGCAATATTCTGTTGACTACTATTTTTGCCAATTCATGAGCTAGAAATGGAGGAGAATCAAGTTTTCCTGTGTGATTTGATCCTTGTGATCAATGCCAACCACTCCCAAATGAATACTGAACTTAGTGAATGAAGGAAAACACTCTGCCACCTCAGTTCATCCACCTACTTGGTAAGAATGGTTTAATGGCACTGTTCCTATTAGGGCCCTATAACAAAAAATATCAGGTTTTATTGTATCTGAATCTGTACCTAGATCAGATTTTCTCCAGATCCTTATCAAGACTTAATGGAAGTGGTTGTGGAGTAACTTCAGTTATAAAATATCTCAGTTATGCTTGAGCTATAAATGCAATTTTGTAGATTTTGTACTGGTCGAATCTTCTCTAACTTCTCTGATATTGCTCTACAATTTCATGTGTAAATTCCCTTTGCCTCTGAACTATGACATTCTACCTTATCTCCTTCAGCCATTGATGTAAAGTGAAAGAACTATTTTCCTCCCATTGGTGTATTTTAGAGATCTATAATCTTGCATGACTATATCTCTTTTAGCCTATGAATGATATATAAGTGAATCCTCTCTTTCCTTGTGTCATTCATTTGGGTTTTCTAATATGCATGTGATTATTGTTAGATTAAAGCAAGTCTAGATGTGTATATCTCTTGGTGTCATGATGGTTCAATAGTGCATGTATGGGTAGAGATTGGTTGAACACTCTATTTTGGTGCATCACCCCATTAGGTTAGAGTAAGTAGATTTGCTTTCACACATTCCTTCTCCCTTTTCCTCTGTAAGAGTAGTTAGGTGCACCTTGATAGTAAAGGAAGTCAGCCTTCTTTGGAGATTCAACCTCATAGTTCAAGTCCCATAGCTTGGAGGTTGTTTCTATGTTTCACAAGGTTGTCCTTAGGTAAAAACTTTGGACAAGGGTGCAAACCTTTGTCACAATAGTTTTTGGCATTCCCGGTGGAACAATATTCAAAAAATTTCAAGTCTACTCATGTCAAAAGGAAGATTTCAAGATTAATACCAAGGAGATAGTATTGGCTCTGGTATTTAAGCCTTCAAGAGGCTCATTCTTCAAGCACTTGGCGACTCTAAACTTCAAATACATCTGGTTACAGACCAAAGTTACAGTAATTCATGCCCAAAGCTAAAACAAGAGCATCTTCTAGAGGTAAATTTTAGTACCAAGAGCTTTCATTTTCAAATTCTAGAAGAAGGAAGACTAGAGTATCTTTATCACCAGTTAGGAGTGCAATAGCAACAAATACATGTACAAGATCCATCTCTACTCCTCCTGTTGTTAGATCTCAGCCTAGATTACCATCAACACATATCAATAGATCACTTGTCTATATGGCACAGCCTAGAGCACATACTTTTGCCACCTTTAATGGTGGGAGTCCTCTTTTATTGGCCCAAAGACATGACATACCAATAGCTACACTCAAAAGTTTACCAAAATTTACTTGTGAAACTTCTATCTCTCCCTCAGAACACATTCAAGAAGTTGAAAATGTCTGTAATATCCATGGTATTATAGAGGATGATGTTGCAGTTAGGCTTCTAGCCTCATCCTTGAAAGGAAAAACACTACAATGGTATAGAGGTTTGGCTCATGGTTCTATAACAGATTGGGATGGATTAGGAGCAAGACTGTGCAAACACTTTGAGGATAAAAGTGACCATTTGTTACTTTTAGAACAATTAACTACTATAAAAAGAGCCCGCCATGAATGTATGACTAATTTCAACTATAGATACAAAAGACATGGGATATAATACCTACTTCAGTAAAGCCTACCCCTGGTAATGCCTTCTTGCATTACCTTAGAGCTTTTAATAGTGACATTGCCACTACAATCCAAACTATGGGAGGAGATACCTTACCTAATGCTTATGACATAGTAATAAAGTCAAAAAAATCTTAATACAAGGAGGTAAACTAGCTCCAAGGCCTCCTATGCCTCTTTTCCCTAATGTTCCAAATCACCAACCAGCAATGGCTCCTCTTCCCACAAATTTCACATCACAATCCCTTTTTCTAGTCCCCCAAACTTCCACATCTTCAAATGGAATAGATGAAATCAAGGAAATGATGCAATCTATGATGCTAAACATAGATAAAAGATTGTAGGGACAAGAGAAGAAGTTAGAGGATAGCTTCTCTATGATGCAAAAAGTAAGCAACAAGGTGGTGACTTTAGAGAGACAACAAGCTCAAGGTAGTAAGGCTCATCAATTGCAACATCAAACTCTGAATAGTGGTAGGCCTCCAAATCATAATTATGGGAATAATTCTTTTGATCAGAATAGGCAGAATAGCCATGCTTCAACCTCAAATGTAAACCAAAGCAAGGCCATAGTTGCTCAAAATAACATGGCCCAAGATCAGGATTTTTGTCCCTCCTGTAACTACTCCTACACTCGTTGCATGTGTTAGAAGGCTGAATCTTATTTGGCTTTGACCATCCAAGAGCCTGTCACAAGATAATCATACAAGGAGGACCAATTTAAAGATGCCTCGTATATGCAAGGATATGGTGATTGCTCTTTTATGAATCACCAAGTGGAGGAAAATTCTAATGTAAACTAGGATTCCATTGCTCACAACACTAGGAGCAAAAGAAGAGCTATTAGAGATTCTACCCCTCCTCCTCCTAATCAGGCCTCAACTTCAAATGCAATGCCTCACGAGCAAGCAGTAAATGATCAATCAAATACATCTCAACAACAAAGGCAAAATAATGGCAGAAAACATGTAAGTGATCCTCAGGTTGTTCCATCTCAACCTCCTACAAATGTAGCTCCCAAGTCTTCTACCAAAGCACCTACTATGCCATTCAGTGTGGTAGAATAAATGAAGAAGACCAATGTGAATATTTCCATGTGGGATGCTATTGCTACTATACCCATGCAAAAGAGGTTGCTGTAACAAGAATTGGAAAGTATTGAACCAAAGGATCAGCCACCAAGCATGGAAAGTGCCATAAGCCTAATACAACCATCAAGGGAGGAAGAAACAAATAAAAAGGTTAGACCCCCTCCATTTTATGTCTGTTTAATTATAGGGGATAAACTAGTCCACAATTGCATGATTGATTCAGGGTCTAGTAGTTCAATGATGCCTAAGTGTGTTGCTAATGCTTTGGGAATGAAATATGAGCTCATTGTTAGGGATGTATTACAGTTGGATGGTAGATGTATCAAGACTATAGGGATCCTTAGGAATGTGGAAATGGCCCTACATGCATGCCCTAGTTGTACTATAACTCAAGATATATCTTTTGCTGAAGTCAAGCAAAATTTTGCCATCTGTCTGTCAAGAGACTTCACTACCCAAATAGGTGGTTACATATCTTCTGATTGGTCATATATGTCTTTTAGAACAAGATATGGGGCCAAAGCTTCAATCAGAGCAGAACCTCTAGCCCTCCATCATACCGAACCCTACACCCCTAATCTCATCAACATGAATTGCACTATCCTAGAAATGGATGAGAATGACACAATGAATGAGCCTACTACTTCCCTAGTAGAGATACCTAATTTTCTCTTAGATGAATGGGCTAATGCATATCAATTTTATCCTATGCTAGAAACCCTTGAGACAGGCCTTAGTACATATTGTATATTAGAGAAGGATGCTCTAGTTCCCAATCTTGTAGAGACTAAAGAAGATGTGAGTGGAGTATGGAGTATGTACTTTGATGGATCAAGGAATAAGAATGGATCAAGGGCTGGTGTGATGTTGATTTCTCCTGCATAAGTAAGGTAATACTTCTCCTTTAGGCTCTAGTTCATTTGTACTAACAATGTGGCCGAGTATGAATCCTTGATTCAGGGTCTCTTACTTGCTCAGAAAAGAGAAATTCAAGCCATAAGCATATAGGGAGATAGTGAGTTGGTGGTTAATCAAGTGAGAAATCAGAATATCACCAAGAACAATTTGATCAAGTCTTATAAACATAGGATATGGGATTTTATTGAGGGTTTCAATGCATTTAATATTCAAAATATCCCTAGAAAAGAAAATAGACATGCTGTTAGGCTTGCAGCAATCGGTGCATCTCATGATGTGCCAGGGAATCTTGAGGAGAAGAAGAAGAAACAAATAAAAATGGTAGTAAGGCCTACCATCCCTGACAACAACATCGATTGGCAAGCGTTTGAATTTGATGAACAAATTGTAAGCTTCTTGCAGAATTTTTAGATAGAAACTAGTCAAGACTGCAGGATCAGTATGGTGGTCAAATCATTAATCTTAGTTCTAACAAATTGTCTAAGGTTCTCATTACCTTAGAGAGTATTTTCAATCTTGATGACCAAGCAAGAGGCAGAGTCATGAACCTAGCTATTGATGAAGATGATCACACCCTAGTCACGGTTGTTGATGGAAAATCCTTAAACATGGGGAAGGTATGTTTCGAGATTGAGCAAGAAAGTTTTATTCATCTATGTCAAGAATTTAATGATATATTTGCCTAGACATATGATGATTTAAAGGGTTTTCACCCAAGTTTTTTTTAGCATACCATAGATTTAATTGATAATGTCAAACCAGTAAGACAAAAATAGAGGCCAGTGAATCCCAAGATTGAACCCTTAATGAGAAAAGAGCTATCCAAATTGATTGAGGCCAATATAATTTTCCCCATCAAGCACTCGTCATGGGTAGAAAACCTTGTCCCTATTAGGAAGAAGAATGGAGAAATTAGATTGTTTGTGGACTTTAGGGACCTTAACCAAGCTTCCTTTAAAGATCACCATCCTCTCCCTTCCATGGAGCAGATTTTGTCCAAGGTCAGTGGTTCAAAGAGGTTTTCATTTCTTGTTCGATTTTCTAGCTACAATCAAGTACTAGTCAAAGAGTCTAATAGGTACAAGACTGCATTCACTACCATGGGGTACCTATGCTTATTGTAAGATTCCATTTGGGCTAACCAATGTAGGTGCTACATTTCATAAGGCAGTGGAGATGGCCTTCAAAAACATGATTGAAAAGTTTGTATTAGTTTACCTTGATGATATCACAGTGTATTCAAAGAGTGTAGAAGATCATTTTGATCATTTGAGATAGGTGTGCTAGAAATCAAGGAAAATTATTAGGACACACTATATCTGAGGACAGTTTAACCATTGATCCAAAAAGAACAAAAGCAATACTAGCTCTCCCTCTTCCTAAACATAAGAAAGAGTTGCAAAGTTTCCTCGGTAGGATAAATTTTCTGAGAAGATTTATCCCTAATCTTGCTACCATGGTAAAACCCTTACGGCTATGCTCAAGAAAAGTATGGTATTTGCATGGACCAAAGAAGGGAAGAATTTTTTTAAAGAGATTAAGGTAGCCATAGCCTCAACCCCTACTCTCATTAATCTAAATTTTGAAAAGGATTTCATCCTTTATACCCTAGGTGGTGAGTCAAGTATTTATGCTATCTTGACTCAAACAAATGATAAAGATGAAGAGCGGCCCATAGCCTTCTTTAGTGAAGGGCTTAAAGAGTATGAAGACAAATACTACTATGTAGAGAAGCAATCCCTTGCAGTCATCAGAGCTTTAAAGAAATTTAGACATCTCCTATCTCATAATAAAATTCATTTGTTAGTACCCCATGCCAGTGTGAAGGATTTCCTTTTGAGAAAAGATATTAGTGAAAAGAGAGCTAGTTGGATTACTAAAGTAATGGAATATGATGTTGACATCCAGATCACCAAGATGGTAAGAGGGAAAGGGTTCTATAAATAGATGATATCATCTCAGGAATCAGATGAGGAAGTTGCTATGATACTAATAGAGCAAAAAGAGACAAGAAATGATGACCCAAGGAATTGGATGGATGATATGAACAATTTCTTATTAGGCAATGGATACCCTCAAGGATTAGATAAAACTAAAAGGAGACAATAGATTACAGTCAATTCCTTATGTCATAGTTGATGGTATCCTTTTCAGGAAAGATTTTAATGGAGCCTTATTAAGATGCATTGACATAGACCAAGTTGAAAGAATGATCAAAGAGCTTCATGATGGTCTTGACGGTGGTCAATTCTCAGCAAGAACAACTCCAATGAAGATCATGAGGGCTGGTTACTACTGGGCATCCCTATTCTATGATTTTCATAACTATGTGAGGAAATGTGAAAAATGTGCCTTCTTCTCTGGTAAGAAAAATCTTGTAGCTCTTTCTCTCCATCCCATTCAGGTGGACCAGCCTTTTGCTCAATGGGGATTGGATTTAATAGGCCCTATCAATCCTTCTTCTAGTTCTGGTCACAAATGGATTTTAGCTACTACAGATTACTTCACTAGATGGACAAAGGCAGTTGCATAGAAGGATGCCATTGAATCTTTAGTTGTTGAGTTCCTTGATAAAATTGTGACCAGGTTTGGTGCCCCTTTAACCATTATTTCAAATAATGCAAAATATTTTGTAGGAGTTTAGATTTGTGCATGGGAAATTGACCATAATATCTACTTGAGCACATCCTCAAACTACTATCCTCAGGGTAATGGTTTGCCAACAAAAACCTGATTTAGATTATGAAAAGAACTATAGAGGATAACCAGAGGTGTTGGCATCAAAATTTGAGGACTACACTGTGGGCTGACAGAATAACACCTAAGAGGTCAATAGGAAATTCATCATTTATGTTGGGATATGGTAGAGAAGCAAAGCTTTCAATTTCATTAGAATTCCCATCCCTAGAACTAGCTCATTAGTTGGAGCTAATTGAAGATGATGCCATGACAGTAAGAATGGAAGAGTTGATGGAGCTAGAAGAGAAAAGAAGTTAGGCCATGCAAACACTAGAAACACATCAACAACAGGTGAAAAGGAGCTTTGAAAAGAAGGCTAGGTTTAGAACCTTCAGAGAGGGTGATTTAGTTTTGAAATGGGATACAAATAGGAGACACTCAAAACTTGATGCACTGTGGAGTGGTCCCTATCTGATTGTCAGTTGCAAGTAGGCCAATGCTTTTCAATTAAGCAGGCTTGATGGTGAATTTTTTCCTATCCCAATTAATGGGATCTATCTCAAACCATATTTTTGATAGGGTTTGAGGTTTCATGTACATATGTAGCTTAGTTTTCTTTCTGTTGGTTTCCTACTTTCCAAGAAGTGCACGAGCACAAGTTTCTCTCTATGAGATAGCCAGTTTTTTTGAAGTTTTGAAGGTTGTAGAAGGTTTTTTGGTCTCTAAGTACAATTGCAAAGATAGAGGGCAAGTTTTCAAGGTTTTTTTCCCATAGAGGTAGGGTTAGGGTTTCACAATGCATTGATCCAAGTCTTTTGCAACTCTATAGCCCAATGGATGCATAAGGTCACTGGTCACATGCATAGCCCAAAATTTGAATTCAAATACTTGACCCACCCAATGGCCACTTGCCATCTTTTATATTATTTTAATGCCTAGGAAATACAAAATAAAATGATTAAACCTTATGATATTTCTTTCCACTGGCCTGCAACTTTCCCTGCCATTGGATCTTGTTAAGATCTACGGATGTTGTGTACTCACTATGAAAAGTTGCAAGGTTGTTTCCCATAGCGAGATAACGACTATCAAAATTTTGTTGTGGTACTGAAGAATGAGTTCTGGCCTTGAATTAAGCATAGTCACTAGAGGTTGCTATGTCACTATTGGGAAATTTGTATTTCTTGCCGTTAGCGACATAGTACCTTAACGAAAAGTAATCCTATGGAAACTCTTTCAGAAGATGGGTCCCAAAAAATGCTCTGTTAGATATAAGTTATAAATTTTTGGCACATGATGGCATCTAGTGGGATACATGTATACACCAAGGAAAGTGATGGCATCAAAGGTCATTATCTCACTATCGAGAAACTTGTTCTTCTCGCCGTTAGCAACATAGTGCCCAGCTGGTAAATAAACACATGGTGGGACCTCAAATGACATGGAAAGGTGACTAGGATGAAAGTAAGGTTTTGGTTTGTTGCCAATAGTGCATATTCTTTTGCATTATTAGTGCCCCGAATCCACGCCCATTCATAAAGCATGTCAATGATCCCGATCATCAAATCATCTCAGATCAATAGTCCTCGCTATCTCACTATGGAAAGTTGAAAGATGTTTAGTGTATGCAACATAATGAGTATAGGACCCACCACTCTTTAGGGTACTTTGTGCAGTTTCTCTACCCTTGATTTGATCTCAGATCTACGATCATCACTATCTCGCTATGGTGAGTTGAACGAGGGTTACGAACAGTGACATAGTGACAAGGGACCCACTATATTTCTCTTAAGTAATGTATCAATTTCTTCCATAGGATCAATGAGAATCTATGATGGTCCCTATCTCACTATGGCAAGATTCTCACCTTTTATGTATAGCAAGATAGCGATTCAGTGACACGTGTCATTGTGGGCCTAGGGAGATAACGTTGTAGTTGGCATTAACAGTTAGAGGCTGATAGTTGGGAGACCGCCATGGTCAAGGTTCTGAGGAGGTGGCATAGTCAGTTATAAAGATGTGGTCAAACTCAAGAGGACCTTGTGGGTGGCAAAATGAAATAAAATAATTGGTCCACGTGGCCAATTTTGGTTGTAGTATTCTATTGACTGCTATTTTTTGCTGATTCACAAGCTAGAAATGAAGGAGAATTAGGTTTTCCTACACAATATGATCCTTGTGATCAATGCCAACCACTCTTGAATGAATGCTAAACTCAGTGAATGAAAGAAAACACTCTGCCACCTTAGTTCATCCACCTACTTGGTTAAAATGGTTTAATGTCGTCGTTCCTATCAAGGCCCTGTTTCAACAAATATCAGGTTTCATTGTATCTGAATCTTTACCCAAATTAGATTTTCTCCAGATCCTTATCAAGACCAAATGATAGTAGTTGTGGAGTAACTTCAGTTATAAAATATCTTAGTTATGCTTGAGCTATAAAGGTAATTTTTGTAGATTTTGTACAGGTCGACTCTTCTCTAACTTCTCTGATATTGCTCTACAATTTCATGTGTAAATTTCCTTTGCCTCTAAACTATATGATATTCTACCTTATCTCCTTAAGCCATTGATGTAAAGTGCAAGTACTATTTGCCCCCCATTAGTGTATTCTAGAGATCTACAATCTTGCATGACTGTATCTCTTTTGGCCTATGAATGATATATAAGTGAATCCTCTCTTTTCTTGTGTCATTCATTTGGGTTTTTTTTATCTACATGTGATTGTTGTTAGATTAAAGCAAGTCTGGATGTGTATATCTCTTGGTGTCATGATGGTTCAATAGTGCATGTATGGGCAGAGATTGGTTGAACACTCTATTTTGGTGCATCACCCCCTTAGGTTAGAGTAGGTAGGTTTGCTTTCATGCATTCCTTCTCCCTTTCCCTCTTCAAGAGTAGTTAGGTGCACCCTAATAGTAAAGGAATCCAACCTTCTCTAGAGACTCAACCTCATAGTTCAAGTCCCACAGCTTGGAGGTTGTTTCCATGTTTCACAAGGTTGTCCTTAGGTAAAAACTTTGGACAAGTGTGCAAACCTTTGTGACAAAAATAACCATTAGGGCCAGTACCAAGCCTCTTGCAAGGGTCCATGCCCAATAGATAATTAATAAGGTTTGTTGCTTTAGGAGAAAAGTAATCAGGAAATTCAAATTTCCTATCCATCACCATTTGGAATGTGAGCCACTCACTAGCATCTTTAAAGGGTGCTATACCTAACATTATTTGATAAAAAGTACAACCAAGTGCCCAAAGATCGTTCCCAATACTAAACTTGGAGGTGCTTTAAGTTGAGATTTTTGGAAAGACGTATTGTAATTGATTACAATATGAAAAAAAAAACTTTTCAGATAGTAACTCTTATGATTTCAAATCAGTCCATCATTCTAAAGCAATTAGTCAGACCTCAAAGTGGGTCGGGCTAAAAAATAATTTTTTTCTAAATGGATGAATGAAAAAACTGACCAATTCACCATCCAACACTAATTTGAAACAAATTTGACCACTAAATAATCAAATAAAACTCATTTTACCATTAATCTACAAACTATCAATTTTAATGCGAGGAGCTCCTTTGAATGGCCTTAAAAACTAATCCAAACACTTGACCAAGCTCTGAAAACTAAGGCACTGATTCTTTGTTTCACATACTCTTACCTCGTTGAATCTCATCTCATGAAAAATTCTTAGTCAAAAGATATTGACTATTGAAGTTGTCCTTTCAGAACTGCTTGCAAGAAAATATGTCAAAAAATAATAAATTGTGTTTAGATTTGGCTTTGAAAACTAGGTAAACGGACATTTGAGAGTACGAAAATTGGGGCATTATTTTTTTGTCACAAGGAGAGTATGGATCTATGATTTGGGCTCATGAAAAATAATAGGACACAAATGGCAAGCAATCAAATTGGACTACTCAGAATTTGTAGACTAGGAACACTGACAAAAAAACATTTTTTGCAAACAAAATTGACCTGTGAAAGTGTGTAGACAGATTTGTCATGACTTGCAAATTGGCACACTTAAAGTATTTTTAGAGTACAACATAATGGTACAATCTATTTGATGTCACAAATCATGAATTTTGGGATATGACATCAGGAACAGGGCTTCTAACTAATCTACACTTGCTAACACTGGTAAAAAGATAGAAATTACATTTGGAATCACATTCAAAAACTAATCAAAAGGATTCATCATAAGCTCAAAATTGAAACATAGCATGTCTCTAACATTTAAAATGTAATGCAAAAATAATTTTCTCATTTTCATGAACTGGGTCAAAGTTATAACAAGTCAAATAGGGCTTCCCATAATTCAAAACAAAGTGCATTAGCATGACATCAAAAATGACCAACTTTGAGGGATTCAAAACCTAGTCAAATGGACTCAAAATCTGAAACATAGACTCTCTAGTATGGAAAATAAACACTCCCAAAGTGGAAATTCATGAAACATTTTCGGGTGTCAGATATTCACATGCAAACATAGCCTCTTGTCGTTGTTTGACACACAGGCAAAAATGCAGATTTGACAAATGCTCAAAACAAGACTTCATGAAATGACTCAGAATGGTAGTTTAACTTCATGGAACACACAAAAACATTAAATGAAAGGTGTTAGAAACATTAAAAACCTCATGGGACTCAAAGGCACAGCCAAGTACATATGCATTTAAAAGCTTTTATAGGGCTTGATTTCTCAAAATTTTCAATATGTGACTAAACATTGACCATGCAATTTTTAGTCCCAACAGGATGTTTATTTTCGTGATGGTTTTTCCTTGTGGGTTATGTAATTGGCCAAGTTATGATGTGAAATAGAGGTATTTTTTAGATTTCTTTTATGACTATTTGATTGGATGCCATGATAAACTTTATGATTTGCATTCAGATTTATGTTTTGTGAGTTTTATTCTATTGAGTATTTATGAGAACTTGGGTTTTGAGAACTTATGTTATTTTTGGGTTTTCTGTTAAGGAATTGAATTTGATCAATATTACTTTTGTGGTATGAGACACAATTGTGGTTTGTAATTTAAGAAGGTAGTGTAGGTGCATGTCTATGGGAGTGACTTGCAATAGGATTGGGGCCCAATGTGGTTGCTAGGGTAACTCATTGTAAGTTGTGTAACAAGTGATAACATAATAACTAAAATACATTCATCCCCCATGCCTTGAGATAAATTAAAAAGATAAGTTTGAGATTTTTCCTTTTCCATGCCTTGAGTACTTGTATAGACCAAGGATGAGAATGAGATGATACCTTGAGAGGTCTAACTAGACTCCTTGGCTTCATGAGAGGGTATTTTGGTCCCGCCAAAGTCACTAGGGAGTCAAGGCCTTGAGAGATTGTTAGGGTAACCTTAGAGTTGGCTCATGTGATGAAAATCTATAGTATGTAGCATGGGTCTCCTTCATGGTTTTTTGTATCTACCTCTAGTGGTGTAATTGTTGGATATTACTTTTGATGGTGTATTTATTGTGAGTTGTTTCTCATTGACTAGATGTCATTTATTGTTGATTGTTGACTTTTATTAATGAATGATCAGCTATTCATTGGTGGTGTTTTTATTCTTGGAGTTATTGATTGGTGGTTTACTTTTATTAACGATAGTTTTTATCTTTTAGTTATTGTTCTTGTGACACTTGACATTGATTTGGAGGTGGTTGTATCTTTTTGGTTTTCATGTTTGTTCGATATTTGGTATTTGTATGTTGATTTGGTATGTGGTGGTTGTATTGGAATGAGTTTCCTTTCAATTTTAATTTTGATTTTGATTAACATCAAAGATTAGTTCTAGTTGTGAGCATCCTTTCCTGTGAGCAATGAAATTTTTTGTGTTTTCTATAGTTGTGAGTAGCCATTAGCCAATGTGGAAAACTATTGAGTTGTGATCAGCCCTTCCCTTCCCTTGCTTCTATGCTTCTTGTTGCTCATGCATGTTTCTTCCAAATAATGTCTCCTCATATGTTGCTTCTACTTGTGCCCTTCTATGCCCTTCTGCTCAATCCCCTACTAATGAGCACGAGAATGAAGCCAATTGTCTACTAGGGGATTCTGAGAAGAATTATATGATCCTCACCAACATCCTTTGGGATTGTATGTGAATTATTTGACATAATGCATGTCTAAGTTTTGGCATGACATTGTAGATATGAGATCCACTTAACTGCACATCAATTATTTGACATAATGGACTCTCCACTCAATCCAATCACACTTCAGTAGATTGTTGACCATTTAGTAGCGGTTGAGAAGGAAAATTCAACACTAAAAAAAAAAGTTGTCTCTTTATCTAGCATCTCTCAAAAATTACTCGATTAGGTGTTTTAGCTTGAATCTATCATAGAATCTAAATACATCATTCTCTCTCAAAAACACAAACTAATTTGAAGAAAAAACTTGACTGCCAATTTCAACAGACCTTAGACTATTTGGAGAACAGACTTCACATAGTTATTTCAGACATTGCTGACCTCAAAACCCAAGAAAACAACAATAAGCTTCATGCATATGATATCCTTACCCTGAAGGAGATAATTGGTACTTGACCAAAAACAACGTTCCCTATAAATTGAAACTGAATAGAAACTTAAATCATGGTCATCTACCTATGCCAACTCTAGTTCAACCTCTCTCCCTAGTGTAGAAAAGTTGGTTCAATCCAATATAGTAGATGAAAGAGTTAGGTGGGCCTGTAAACTTAACTTGAGTGTATGTGGACTCCCTCCACCCTCCTTTGAACATCTTCAAGAAAGTTTTTCATTTCTTAAAGATTAGTTGGGTATTACTAACATCACACTTGACTGCACTTGGATAGGGCACAACAACACTCTATTTATTTGATTGCTTTCATTTGTTGATCACCTTTTGGAAATTTTTGCAAAGAAGTAGCTCTTCCTCATCCCCACTAAGATCTATCTAGATGAGGACCTTACCTAATAATAGGAAGAAGAACTCAAGCAAGCTCATGCCCTTGTTGTGGCAGCCTGACAAGAGGGTAAATATGTAGTAATAAAAAATATTAAGGCAATAATCCATGACACTTTTCTTGTAGGCTGGGTTTTGAGGCCAGCTTCTAAGGCCAAATGATGTTCTCAATGGTAGTTGGGCATAGGTTCTTTGTGCCTCAACTATTGGAATGGAAATGGTACCCTGTAGTCATTTCCTAGCTTATTTAGTGACGTTATTGTTTTAGTTGGCCTTCTTTTTGTTACAGAGACACATGAGATCCCCATGCATCCTCTTCCTAGTGTTACCAACTATTAATGTATTTCTTCCTTTAGGGATGAGGTTAGGTGCTTTGATGGAGTCAAGGGTTGTGGTGGGGTTACTATCTTATTAGAGACTGCCTTTTCAGCACTATTTCTTTGGTTCACTCCAACAACTACTCTAGGTTCATGTAGATTCGTATCGATCGAGTGACTTTACTCTATAGAGATATCTACATCATTGTTTGCTATTTCCTACCAACATGTTCTTACTATGTAGTTCACAACATAGAGGGTGGGGACCCCTATGAGGACCTTCTTGAGCACACTATTAGATTCTCTACTATGGAAGATATCATCATTTTGGGAGATTTTAATGCACAAACCAGAGATCTACAGGCTCCCCTCCATGACCATAGATATGATCCCATGTGTAGGACTACTTCTAATCCATGATCTATGGGTTTATACTGATTCTTCAAGGATAGTCAAGGGCCCTTAACTTTATATGGTTGCAATCTACTACAGCTATACAAGTCCTCAAACTTCATGATCCTAAATGGGCTCTGTTGCTTTCCCGATGATATAGAGAGCAAAAAAAAAGTGTGATATATGTTACTTTCACAAAAATTTTAAATTATATATATGGATTCACATTTATAATTTTCTCCAACTAGTCAAATGAATGCAAGAATGTTGCATCCTTTGAGAAAAAAATTCTCAACTAGGGTAAAATTTAAAACCCTTAGTCAATCATTAAAAAATTCCATAAATGAAAGAATGAAACCAATATTTTTTGTGAGACTCAATAATAGTGAGTTAGCAACATTTTCTCCAAATTATAGCCAAATCTAAGAAAGGAAATAAAATTTATTGCAATTTCCTCAAAACTGTTCATATTATGAAAGAATCATCCAAACCAAAAACAAATCAAAGATAACTCATATTAATTTCTAAAAATATAAGTCTCAGGTGTGTACCATTCACAATGAGTTCGTATCAACTAGAAAATTAGAGAAATTACAAGAAAAAAATCAGAAAACTAATATATACAACATCAAAATAAGTTTTCTTCCATTCCAAATCCTTCCTCCAACTTCTCCAACTTACCATTTCATGTTTTGGAGACCAAATATATATAATTTGGAATCACATTAAACTCTCCAACTTACCTACAACTACCCATTAACATATTTAAACCAACTTTTAAAAAGTTGTCACCAAGTTGTAAAAGTTGTCATTACAATTTTGGCAACTTTTGAAGAATGTTTACAATTATTATCCAAATGACTTCCAAATTCTCATAAAACCTTGAAATATGATTAAAATGAATTTAGGACTTAAATTATATCAATTTCACTCTATTTTACACATTTGGTTGGTTTTTCCACACTTTAATAGGTGCCCCTGCACCATACTCACCAACTTTGAAATTTTTCCAAGTCCTCTCAAAAATGGGGTTTCAAAAGATCTCTTCATATTTACTTTTGGTATTTCAATCCTTTTACTTGAGAATATTAACCTGTAAAGAATAAAATTATGTCCTATCCAATCTAATTTTTTCATCACCTGCATTGAAATGAGAATAACAAAAAATTCATGGGCAAAAATCAATTGATTAGTATCAAAATCAATCACAAAATTTGTATCTTTCTTCTCCAATCTTCTTGACAACTCTTCCTTTTTACCATCATTCTCATCATAAATCTAGTCACCCTCTAGTCTTTTCTCATTATTATCCTTTATGTAATAATTTTCATCATGGAAAAATTCAACTAGGAACTAAGAACTCAAACACAAGCACAATTGTAGACCAAAAATGGATATGATCAATTAATTAGAGTATGTTCTAAAACACTGCTTTGTTCAACATATGATGTGCAAACTTAGTAAGAGTGCCTATTTATAAAGGCCTCTCAGGAAGCACCTAGAATGTCTCTAGAAACAACTAGGAGATAAATAAGCATAATGACAACTAATCACATGCCTTATCCAACATTCTAGATGAGTGGATAATAATGACAAGGTTGTAGACACCATGTGCTTAATTTCAGATCTGGAAATTTTCAGCAATGTACATCTTCACAATTTTTACAATTATTATCAAAATGACTTAAAATTTCCCATAAAACCTTGAAATATGATTAAAATGACTTTAGGACTTAAATTATATTAGTTCCACTCTATTTTATACATTTGAGTGGTTTTACCACACTTTAATAGGTTCCCCTACACCACCTGGCTCTGAGCTCTTCACTTGTTGGCCCTATTATGGTGTTGCTATAATTATGGACTATGTTCTATCCACTACCTCTTACATCCCTTTCATCAGCCACTTTACCATATCTCACCTTCCCTTGGCCAATCATTTCATCCTTAGCATCACCCTTCGAGCCCCTCCCCCCTCCCCCAACACCTTCTCTTCATTGCTCCTCTACATGTTCCTATCCTCCCTCTTCTAGTAGCCTCCCCCCTCTCCCCCCCTTACTCACACTTCTTTTTGATTCAATGATGGGGCCTGGGAGATATTTATCCACCACATTGGATGACTTCTCCCCCAAGATTCATTCTCTAATTCTCTGGATGTCACCTCCATGTTTTGCTCACTTGTGTCCTCTTTATGGGAGTCTTCCATTCTCTCCATTCCCCATTGCACCTCCTACCTCACTGATAGCCCCAATTGTAGATCTTGACCCATGAACTAGTGTTTCAATGAGGATTACAAATCTTTCCACTACATGTTTCGCTCATTTTCACGCACTCCTTCCTCCTCTTCCACTTTGTTGAGGCTCACCTTCCATTTCTTTCTTCACAACAAGAAATGGAATTTTGTTTTACTATAGTGTAGATCCCTTCATGCCTTGCTCTTTTAGTCTCTGAAGCTCTTCTAGTGCACCATGTTTCCTTGCCAACTTGCTCCACCCTCCACTCTAGACCATTGTTCCCTCGCCTCCCACTTCTCCACCCTCTATTATATTCCTGGCCAACCCCCTCTCCATCTCATCTCCCCCTAGCTATTCTCACCTCTTCTTCTCCAATGTTAGTAAGGTAGTTAGAGTTATGAACAGTAGAAGAACACCAAATGAGGAAGGGTTCCAAACATATCTCTTCAAACTAGGTATCTTTTTCTTGTACCCCTTTCTTATAGTGCTCTTTAATCGAGTGGTTTGTACTAGCTTCCCTAACTCTTGATGATGATGTATTATCTATTTGGTCCATAAGTCTAGGCCAACTTCTAACCTTGGAAACTATAGGACCATCATGGTTGGGAATGCCTTTGCCAAACTCTATGCGACTGTGTCAAACAATATCCCATTCAAGGAGCTTGATCAGCAACATTATTAGGCTAGAGTCCAGGTCAGGTTTAATATATATTTTCAAACCACCTCACATTTTGACTTTACAGGCCATCATAGAGGAGGCTCTATTAGCATGAATGTTGATGCTATAGGGGAGCATTGCAAAAAATTGTTATGATGTATTTATAACTGTGTTTGTCATTGATGACAACATAGTAATGAGTTTGTAAAAGACTAACAAAGCAACAGACTATGATTTCTATATTAAGGATAATACATTACTTATATGTCTATGCTTGGTTACCAACACATGGTATAGTATGTTTTTGTTACTTGGGCAAGTGTATAGAACTTGAATCAAAAGTGTATGGAAGATATGGTTGATATACAGAGAATTGCATGGAAATAGAGCATTAGGAAAGTAGTTCCTATTGTATTATTGATGTAGCTCATTACCTTTTAAATAAAGGGTTGCACAGTTAACTAGAGGTACTATACTAACCACTGATGATGCCAAAGAGTGTGCATGTATGAAATTTTCATGTGTGAAAGTTTGTGTATAATTGTGAGCTCTAGCAACATTAATTAAATGTGTATTTCATTTAATTAACGTATGATGATAAAGTGTGAAGCTAACTCAAGGAATTAATATTGAGTGTGGTATAAAGGAAAGATATTTCCCCTATTTTAGACATAATGATTGACATAGATGAGCATAGATTACTTGTGAATTATGAAGTAGTGAAGCAAAGTGAATCACTAATGCATGTAAGTGACCTTAAGGGTTACTATTGTTGAATACAAAGTTCCAAATTTGATTGTATGATCTGAAGGTGAAGAAGTTTGATGTAATAGGTAGAGGAAAAAGCAAAGATTATTACACATGTATTTTTTATGAAAGGAATAGTATCAAGATCAAGTGGATAGTGGGTTCATTGATTTGATCTTGAAGTTGTTTAGATAGTGGGTTTAGTTGCCTTCCACAACTCCTAATAGGGTTGGAATCTCCTAACAGTGATTCAAAGTCTCCTAATAGGGACTCTTTCTACTAAGTGTTGTAATGGACTCCTAACAACATCCATCCTCTAATAAGGAATATCCATATTAGTACATGATTTTATGGGCATCATTCCCATCGAGGTTTTCCCTATGATCAAGGGTTTCTCTAGTCAAAATATCTAGTGTAAATATTTAGTTGCATCTCTTTATGGTTGATGTTTTATTTAAGAGGATAAATGTTTGAGATTGTTATATAACTAATTCACCCCCCACCCCTAGTTATATTGGTGGACTCTTATTTCTAATAATTGGTATCAGAGCTTCAAGTCCTTGAAGGAAAAGTTTAGCAACTTTGGGAGATCCATGGTGAATTTTTTTAGAAAGGAAAGTCCAAAATTTGATGGCACAAATTATGACAGCTAGAAGGTTAAAATGAAGATTCATCTTTTGTGCATGGGTCTAGGATATTGGCTTGTAACCAAGGCATCTAAAAAAATTGTGGAAGAAGACAATCTTGAAACCTGTACTAAGGAGCAAAGAGAAATATTTATGTGCAACATACGGGATAGAGAAGCAATATTGTCAGCTCTACCTGAAAGTGAGTACGGTTAGGTAAAACAACTCAAAACATCTCATGAAATTTGGAAAACTTTAGAAGCTAATTATGAGGGTTAGATTACAAAATTTGCATTGTACATTCTAAGATGCTAGAATGATGGAAGATGAATTTGCAAGAAGCTATATTGGTAGAATATCTGAGATTGTTGTAGGAATCACATCTCTTGATGGAAAAAAATATGATGATGGAAGATCTTGAAAAGTCTGACACCACCTTTCAAGACAGTAGCACAGATAATTCAGCTGATGATACCTTATACTACTAATTTCACCAAAGAAACATTGCTTAGTAGATTGGAAGCTGCAAAATTTGATATGAAACAATCTGGATAATTAACAAAAGTTGAAACAACATTTAGTGCACTGAATATTAAACCTGGTTTAAAAAGGAACACAAAAGTGCAAGAAGACATTGCTAATAGCAGCAAGTCTATTAAGGAAAAGATCTTAGAAGGAGTAGCTCTTCTACTGGAAAGAGAAAAAGATGGTAAGAATATCTTTAAATGTTGAACATGTAATGAATATGGTCATTATGCATATAAGTTTCCTGAAAGAGAAAGAATGTATAAGGGAAGATTCAAATCTAGAAGACCTAGAAATTGTTTATATGTTAATGAAGAAGAAGAGGAAGAAGAATCTGATCAAAACAAAGTGAAGATGAATTAGGATTCATAGCTATAAAGGAGGATGATCTTAACAAAGAGATTAGAGAAGAAATTGCATGGATCTCACAAGTTGAAAAGAAAGATTGGATTATTGATAGTGGTTGTTCTCATCACATGACTGGTGATATGAGAAAATTTGTCAAATTTAGAATTCATGATGGAGGAATTGTCAGAGTAGGGAACAATGCAGCCTATCACACTAGATGGTAAAACAAATATTGATGATGTTTATTTTGTTGATGAACTAAAACATAACTTGTTAAGTGTTGGATAGCTTATGGAAAAATGTTACCAATTTTAGTTTGGCAATGACACATGCATTGTCAAGAACAAGGAAGGAAAACTACTTGGTACTAGTAGTAGAACCAAAGGTAATATATTTTATTTAAACACCACTGAAACAATATGTTTGGTAGCTAAAGTTTTATGGCATAGAAATTTTTGTCCCATTAACCTTGGTAACATTGTGAAAGCCAGTAATACACTCGTTGTGAGAGATTTACCTAAGATCACCAAGCTCACTAACATTATTTCTAAGGATTGTATCTTGGCTAAGAAAAAGAAAGTCTCATTTCCTAGCAAGCATTTTGGTACTACACAAAAGCTGGAATTGGTTCGTATAGATCTTAGTGGTCCTACAAGAACAAGAGGATTCTATGGAGAGGTACTTTATGATTTTTGTTGATGATTTTACTAGAACAATGTGGGTAGCTTTTCTTAAGGAAAAATTAGAAGCATTTGAGAAATTCAAGATTTTCAAGATTAAAGTAGGGAATGAATTTGGAGTTAAAATCAAAAGCTTAAGATTAGATAGAGGAGGAGAATTCACTTCTAGAGAATTCAATATCTATTATAAAGAGCATGATATCAGGAGATAGCTATGCTCACCCCATACACCTGAGCAGAATGGGATTGCTAAAAGAAAAAATAGATCAATTATTGAGGTAGAATGAGCTATGTTATTCAAGAATAATGTACCAAAGAATTTTTGGAGAGAAGCAATCAATACAAAAGTATACACACTGAATAGACTAGAGATTAGAAAAGGTATGGACAAAACACCCTATGAATTATGGTTTGGTTACTCACCATCAGTCAAACATTTTAGAATATTTGGAAGCAAATGCTAAATTAAAAGAGATGATGATATTGGTAAGTTTGATCCAAGAAGCGATGAAGGTATGTTTCTTGGCTATTCATTAAAAAGTAAAGTTTATAGATGTTTCAACTATAGAAAAAAAACTATAGTAGAGTGTGTAAATGTAAGTTTTGGTATAAATAGGTATTTACTATTTACACTTTACTTAAGTTTACTTAGGTTAGTGAATTATTTTATTATTTCTCTTTATGAGACACTTAGGATTTTGTGCACCTTCTTGAGTTGTCATGTAGACAACACAAAAGTACGCAACTCTAATTGTGCACATGGTGTCTACAACACAAGAGTATGCATCATTCACTGAGTTGTAATGTAGACAACATAGTTATTCGCACTCATAATTTAGCACATGTTGTCTACAACACTGATTAGCATGTCATAGCATTATAAGGTTATCCTCTCATCATCGCGCTTACTTCCATGCTTAATGGAGGATAACCCATATCTGGTGGACATGTACTTGGTTGTAGGACTTATCATGATGCTGATTCCAAAGAATTCTATATGCATCTTAGAGGCCTTTATATTTAGGCACTCTAGTGTACTTGTACATGGTATTTAATACTATACAATTATTCTGATCATACTTTGGTCTAATTTGTGCTTGTGCTTTGAGTTCCTTAGTCTTGGGTGAATTCTGCCCTAAGGCAGATTCTTACACTTTCTGCAACATTCTACACCCCCTAGAGATCTGGAAAATGAGTATAATTGAGCTTGGTGAAGGGTTTGGTGAAGATATTAGTGATCTACTCTATTGTAGGATAGTACTATAGTACAATGATTTTCTCATGTATAACATCTCTGATATAGTGCATATGAACCTCGATGTGCTTTATCCACTGCTGCTGAACTAGATGCTTAGAGATTTCAATAGCACTTTGATTATCACAATGAATAATTGTAGGCTTACGTAGATCAAATCCAAACTCCTCTACGATGTGTTGTAACCAAAGAGCCTCTGTAGCTGCATTGATAGCACCTCGACACTCAGCCTCTGTGGAAGAAAGAGAAAGAGTGTTTTGCTTCTTACTTTTCCACAAAATAAGGCTAGAACAAAGGTGAAATATGTACCATAAAGTGGACTTGTGAGAATCTAAGTCCCCTGCATAGTTTGAGTCTGTGTATCCAATCAACTGAAGCCCTGTTCCTGCTACATAGTGAATCCCATGTGTATGTTTACCCTTGATGTAATGCAAAATGTGTTTTGAAACCTTCCAATGAAGCTCATGATGTTATTGCATAAAGGATGAAACCATACCAACTGAAAAAGTAATATTAGGGTGAGTATTTGTCAAGTAGATAAGGCTCCAAACTAACTATATGTATAAGGTAGCATCAAAAAGTGGAGTGGTACAATTAGCCTCTAGCTTGACACTTGATAGGAAGGGAGTAGGAGTAGGCTTGTAGTCACTCATCACTCATGTGAAATAGAGAAAACAAGTCAAGAGCATACTTGGGCTATGAAAGTGTGATCCCTGCTAAAGACTGTGTGATCTCTATGCCAAGGAAGTAATGTAGAAAACCCAAGTCTATCTTGGAAAATCTATCCTGTAGAGAGGTCTTGACACTGGAAATGATGGATGTGGTGCTCCCTATAATGATCAATTCATCGACATAAAGCACTAGGATCAAATGTGAGTCATCTTTCTGAAGAATGTAAACATTCAAATCAGAATGACATCTGGTGAAACCTGCTAAGAGGAGGAAGGAATCCATTTTGGCATACCAAGCCTGAGGAGCCTGCTTAAGAAAATAAATAGACTTCTTCAATCTAAAAACCATAGTAGAATCATGTATGACTCCCTATGGCTACTCCATATAAATTACCCTATGAAGGTCACCATTCAAAAAAGTGCTCTTAACATCCATCTGGTGTACAATTCTTCCCTTAGGAAGGGGAACTAAGTCCCATGTGTTATTTTTCATAAATGAATTATATTCTTCCTCCATAGCCTTATCCCATTCTAGAATCCCTGATGTTTCCTTAAAATATTGTGGATGTAAAGCAATGGTTGTATATGCATGTCGAAATGACTTGTGTTGTGACCTAGTCCTCCGAGTGTCTGAAGGATTTCCCACCAATGAACTTGTTGTATCAAGAGTTTTTTGTGCCCTATGATGTTTAGTTGAAGAAGGAGGAGGAGGAATTTCCTCAACTATTTTTTGACCCTATGAAGGTGGTGTCCTACGAGTTGAAGTTGAAGGAATCTCATCTTCTAGGTCACTTTCATCACTATGATCACTATCTACAAAGGAGGAAGAAGGAAGAGTTGAAGAAGCCAAACTTGGACATGTCTCTTCAAAATGAACACTCCTCTCATAAAATATTTCATGAGTCTCTCGATCCATTAGTCTATATGCCTTCAGATGATCAGGATATCCAACAAATATGCATGGTTTTCTTTGTGGTTTTAATGCCTTTCACTTTTGTGGAGGTATCCTTTCCCATGTTGGACAACCAAAAACTTTGAAGTGCTTAACACTATATTTTCTTCCACACCAAGCCTCAAAAGGTGTTATTCCATCTAAGGCCTTATGCAGACTTCTAGTTTGGATGTAGTTGGCACAACACATGGCTTCAGCCCAAAACACTTGATCAAGAGACTTGTGTTGAAGCATGCAAGTCATCATTTCCTTAAGGGTTGTGTTCTTTCTTTTAGCTACACCATTCTATTGTGGCATGTATGCAACTTAATGTTGAAGATCTATCCCCTCATGTGTGCAAAATTATATAAGCCTAGAGTTGACATATTCTTTGCCATTATCTATCCTTAGGATCTTGATGGCTTTCCCAAAAAAATTTCTCAACTTCAGCCTTGAATGTGATAAATTTTTCAAAGACTTCACTGTTATGACCAAGAATAAAGACCCAAGTGTACCTTGAAAATTCATCAATAAATGTGAGAACATAGTGGGCCTTACCAAAGGATGGTACTAGAAAAGGGCCAGCTATGTCACTATGAACCAATTTTAGAAGAAAAATTGCCTTCCAAGACTTCCCCTTGTCATATTTCTCTTTGGGATGTTTACCAGCTTCACAACCTGGACATACACCCTCTGAAAACTTGACTTGAGGTAGACCAATGACCGTTTCCTTGCTAATGAGTTGCTAAAGGTAGTGATAATTAAAGTGCCCAAATCTTTCATGCCATAGTTTACTTTCAGTGTTTGAATGAGTCAACAAGAAAAGAGAAGTGGACTTAGGGACAAAATGTGAGAAAGAATAAAGTCTAATCTCATGGTTTTCCTTTCCAACAGCCACCATTGAATCATCTTTGAGATTTTTCACCACTACTGTGTTGGGGAGGAACTCTACTTTGTTGCCACATCCATAGTGAGTGATTTGATAGATCGAGAGAAGGTTGGTGCTAAGATTAGGAACATGTAGTACATCCTTGAAGATGCCATTCTCTAACTCAACATTCCCTTTACCTTCTACTTCAAATTGAGTATCATTTCCCACATAGATGTAAGGTACATTAGAAGGTTTCAAAGAGGAAAATTGCTCCCTTGAAGCACCAATATGATGTGTTGCTCCTGAATCTAGAACCCATTCCTCTACATTGTTTGTACTTGCAACTAAAGCTTGTCCCTTTCCCTTTGAAGTGGATGAAGATCTCTCATCCTTGTATGCATTTGATACATCAATTTTGTGTTTCCTCATAATGTTTACCAATTCATCAATCTTCTTATCCTTGCACTCATGTTCATCATGTCAATTCCTCATACAATAGGAACATGTTTTCTTCTCCTTTTTGTTTGAATTGTTCCCCTTTTGATTATTTTTGGAAGAAGAATATCCTCATTGTGAAGAAGAATGTTGAGTGGAAGAAGATTGATTTGAGGAAGATAATTGTTTTTAGAAGGACTGTTGTGTTTCATCTTGTGGCTTAGCCTGCCATTGCTTTTGCTTCTTGTTTGAGTTTTTACCACTTGAATTACCTTCATCCACTACCAAGGCTTTAGTTTTGGAAGACTTGAGAATTCCCATACCCACTAGATTTTCATGTTTCAAGATCAACATTTTTGAGAATTTCTCGAATGAAGGCTTAACGTAGGCACTACCCATTGTCAATTTGTGTGTATTAAAGATAAAAAAAAAAGTAGCATATTCAGGTGGAAGATGAGTTTGATCATCTTTCCATCTTTGAGGGGATCACCACAATCCTTCAGATGTGCCCTATACATTTCTACTTGGGTAAGATAGTCGTTAATTGCGTCAAAATTTCTAGGATCCAACTTGAGAAGTTTATCGTAGATAGTGTAAGCCATGTCTTCATCTACTATCCCATACAAAGCTTCAATTTTAGCCCAAACCTCTATTGGATCTGTAAGCTTCCTAATGTGAAATTTTACAAGATTAGAGATATTTTTCAACAAGGTTCCTAGGGTCATCTCTTGTTTGGATTCCCAGTCTTCTTTTCAAGCTTCATCAACATCAACAGGAGGTTTCTTTGTAACACCAATGACATAACACAATAAATCTTTTTCTACCAATGGCTATTTAATGTTTTCTTTCTAAGTAGCATAATTATGTGGAGTTAACTTTGAAAAGGAACCCATAATGCAAGAACACAAGATCAAGGAGACATAGTACACAATACACACCCCCCCCCCTTTTCACTCAATCAAAAAATCCTCCCTAAAATAAATGATTTTGGCACTTTATATATAGTGCATTTACAATGGGCCACTTGCCAAAATGGACAAAGTGGGCTTTCTAATTTTGCTGATTACAACCTCTATAGACAGTACAAATCTGAACTTTTACAATGTAGCTCAAAATTACAATTATTGTGAAGCAATATAGTGCAAAATAGGACCTATCTCTAAAAGTGATAATTTTGTCCAAATAAGACTACAATCTAACTACAAATCTAAAAACTAGACAAAAAATACACACTTTAAAAAAAAAGGAACCTAAAAAGGAGTCCAGATGAGTCCGTACGATGCGTTTGAATTCACAAAAAGTAGGATTAGATAGGTACAGTCACCAAAAAACTCTTATACTAGAAAATCCATGCACACCCCACTAAAAAATTCAAGAAATTTTACCCAAAATCAAAAAAAAATTGCACCTAATTTGGAGTCCGAATGACTGAGTTATGGCCGTTTGAAATTAGGCTACCAAATCAAAATTACATCTAAAGAGGGGTCTGCAGAGGAAAACACTATGTTAAATTTGATGGTCAAATGGCCATTGCGGTAGTTTAATAATGCCCTAGTATAATGGTAAGACAAACATCAATTTTAGGCTCGTGATTTGCTGATGTCAACATCTATGCAAGCCTATGATGATTTCATCTTATATGGCTATTGACATGTCATGTATGGATGGTACAAAATTGTACGAACAAGTATAATGTGTACTACTAACCTATTGTATGGACTTCTTGATGTTTCAACACAATTGGCACTAACTATACAAGCTGAGCTGTCAGTCTGTCTGGCATATGATGGAGGTGAGTGGGCTCTATTCCACCATGTGTACCAGTCTTCAAATAGCATGTGGCTTACAGTGGGTTCATAGGAGGTATAGAAACTATCAGAGAAAGAATTTTTGACACTGAGTTTTAAATGCTGAATAGAATTTGTTTTTGATCACCAATTTTCCACTTTTTAATCCCACATTCATTAGAATGGGGAATGTATGGTGTTTAAAACCAAAGTGCCATGTTAACAAAATAGAAAAATGAGTGAGCTCGTCGGATTATGAGGCTTTTGCGAGTATGTTGATGACCACTAATGGTGCTGGAAAAATGGTTGTGCTTTCGTAAAAATTGGTGTAAATGTCGGTTGGAATTCCACCACTACTATGTGTTGGGTATTCATTTTGCATGAGGTCAACGGCAGGAATCCATAGTGTAATTCCTTTCTTGAAAAGAAAATCTTTTTAAGGATCCACTCCAAGGTTCAGTGTTTGTCTTGTGACGTACAAAAATCCACTCAGTAGAAGATAAATGTGAATGTTCACAAGGAGGCCTTTGCTGGTTCCAAAAACTCTTTTACCTTGGAATCAAGTAAAATATGTTTGCTTTCTCAAATATCACACCAAAAGAACAATATTTCTATATTTTCTATTTTTTCAATGAATGCAACTCTAACAATGCAGCTACTATGAGGTCCTATTCTAACAGGGGGTTAGCAAAGAAAATAACTAAACTAAAAGAAAATAACATGAAATCAAATAACTTGAAATTGAAATTCCTAAATGGACATAAGCTACAGAACACAACACGCTGCGAGTTAAACCTTCGAAGAAATCGGTAGGAAACCAATGAAAATAGGAGCAGTGCTTCCTAGAATCCACTGATGCAATCGTCGGTGAGAATCTTTAACAAATCGAATGATGTTTCACTCTTCATCAAATCACAAGGCCACAGAAAGTGCACTCATGTGAGACAAAAAGCTATGTAGACACAATAGGGCGATTTCTTCTCAAGCTTGTTACATTAATAGAATTCATATATCTGTAGCAAACACTAGAACTAAAAGACCACACAACCATAAATAACACAATAAACCTTTGGCTCAATCAAAATCTCATGAATAAATCCACAAAACAATGACACATTCAGGAAAAAATAACTACACTCCAAATGCTAGCACCAAAAGCATAACTTTATTGCATAATAATGGCAGCCCTTTTTACATTTTACAATGGGGTATTTATAAGAAATCGTCTCCTCAATTTGTGTTGAGAGTAAGAGATATCTTAATGCAATAAAATGCTTTTAAAACATTAAAACAAACTAAATATATACAAACTGGTAATCTAACTGGTGCTCAGAGGGACTCCATCCATATTTTATTCACTAATTGGATGCATGAGCCCTTTACATGTCAAAAAAAATGAAAGCATGAGAAAGAAAGTAGGAGGAAGCCATTAGTCAAAGTAGAAGTGCATGGAGACACCAAAAATAGAAGTTTGCCCTTCACTTGATGTGTGTCGAAGTTAACTTGCCATCAAAATGTGTTTCCAATGCATGGAAAGTACTATTTTTGGAACTAGCAATCACCTGTCGGTGCACCTCTGAATTATGGAGCTGTGGACCTATAGAGCTACGGACCTGTGGAGCTATGGAGTTGTAGAGCTATGAAGCTCAACTAGTCAAAATCTCAAAATTTTACTAAGTGTCAAAATTGGAATTCTTGCATCTGGGTTTTGCTCATCTTCATCCTAAAGATATGTTTGGATGTTTGACCTTGAATTTCTCTATAATCTCAGTAATCTTAGCAACATCAAGAAGATCCAAAGCCTCATATTTATCTTTGACCTTTTGTCTGTAGTTGTCCACCTCAATTCGAGTTTCTGCAAAATCCTCGAGTTTGGTATCCAACTCTAACAATGCTTCTTCTGTCTAGAAGGCTTGTCTGATGTCTTCATCACTGGATGCTTTCTCTGGAGTCTTTCTAAAGTTTTCTACAACTACCTCAACTGGTAAAAGCTTCTCCAATTCTTCATCTTCAAAAATATCCAAGCATGCATCACTATATAAATTTTCTGCTTCCAAAATTTTCTCTTGGGCTTGGTCCTTAAACCTATGTATCTCATCATGCAATGTTTCCATCACCTTATTTCCCTCTGCAATCTTTTCTATCAAATCATCTATCATGTCTAACTCTTCTCCGATATATACATCAATCAGGATGTGGTACCTTTGTCCTTTTATGGCCTATAGAATTTGCAAATCCTTGCTCTAAACCCATACCTCATCCATAATACTAAAGTCCTACCTCAAAATTTCCATGATCTTATCAACATTGTCTTGTGTAGCAAGTAATAATTTTAGACTTCCTATAATTATAGTGACACCCCTATCCTCAAGGTTTTCTCACCAATGCTGACAAGCTCTCAAGAATGGACTAAGCCATACACCTTCCCCTTCTTTAAGAATGGTAGTCAAAGTCTCCTTAGGGCATTCAGAATCAAGAGGACCAATAACTTCAGCTAGATATCCTTTCAAGATCTCAACTTGCCTTCGAAGTGCTCTGATTTCAATCTCATCACGTTCCATATGGTTAAGAACCTCTTTGACTCCCATAGTCATCATCTGTTAAGAAGTATCTAGTGTAGACTTCCCTAACATGATATCCTTCACTTCATAGTCCTAAAGGCTGATAGCTTCTTCATCTGTACCTTTCAGAGGATGAGCCACTTGTGGAAATAAGTCCTAATTTCGAGTAGTGGTAATGAATGCAAATGATGTTGCATCCTGTAATGGAGAGTCAGTCTTGTTCAAAATCTCTGCAATGTCACAAATATCATCCTTTGAAGCAAGGAATTGATGCTTAGCACTTCTCATTATTTCTTTTTGGAACCATCTCGAGATATGTCTTTTTGTAACCTTGGCTCTAGATGATGAAGGGATGTATTCAACTACCTCCTTCCCTCTATCACTTTTTCTTGAAGTTTCCTGTTGTGAGGGTTCTTCTTCTATAGTCTCACTTTTTGTAGATCATGTATTTTAATCCTCAACTTCTTGGGAAGGCTATTATATACATTCCAATACCTGTGCCTCTTTTGATGGGTCACTAGAAGTCCTTGGTTTTGGTTCTCCCTGTAATGATGATTCCTTTTGAGCATGTTCCTCTGAACTCAGAGGTGGAGGTGTCATTGAAACCTTATCTACCATCACAACCTGAGGTGAAGATGGGGGAGTTGGATGAGGAACTTGTGTCTTAGGTGGCATCTGCGTCCAATCTTGTTGTTGAAATTCACCTGTAGGAGTATCTCTAATCTTATCTCCAACCAATTTTGTACCCACTGGCATGAAATCAAAATCTAGAATGGAGAGAATATCATCACCTAGCTCCCTTAGCTCATTCACCCATCATTGTACTTCATCTTCTGAAGAAGAGAGCTCTACCATTTTAGCTTGGGTCAGTGGTGGGGTATTTGTGACATTCTTCTTTCTTTCCAATTCTGTGGCTTTGGCCATTCCAATTCTCCCTTGTAGAGGCACTTGTTCTTCCTCCCCATCTGACTCTGTCTCATCCTCATCTGATTCTTCCTCGGGAATGGTTTCAAGAATAGATGGATTAGGCACTAATCTTTTATGAACTCTCTGGCTCTTGTTCATTCTAACCTTAACTATCCTTTGCTTATGTGGAACCATAGGAGAAGCGGGCTCTTCATGCATCGGATGAATGGATGTCTCTGGAATCTCTCCTTCTTCTTGTTGGGTTGACAAAATAGGAGGCAATGGAAAATCAACTTGGAAATGAGAAATTCCATGGTCTCAGGGGTCTTGAGGAGTAGATTCATGTTGCTGCAAAGGGGCATGTTCTTCAACATGCTCTATCTAGATCCTCTGAGGAGAAGCTCTCTTCCTCTTTTCTTTTTTCTTCTCTTAAGGATGGTAGTATCCCACTAGACGATCAAGCTAGTAGACTGTTTCCGGCCTAATAGGAGACTAGAGTGCAAAGATAGGAACTATGAATTTCCTCCCCTTTACCCTTTCTGGGTGAGCATGTGCATGAAATATCACTGTGTCCGAAATTGGATCAAGTGGAAAGGGTTTCTTCATCCAACTCTTTTTCATTCTAATGACATGTCTTGCTCAATGATTAATATCATCTCCTTCCTCTCTATCAATTTCTGCATTTAGGATGGGCCTTTTGCCAACTTTATCTATATTGAATAAGGGATCTAGTAGCTCCTATGAATCCTTTAACCTTATCTCATCTGGGATGGTCAAATGGAAAGCCTTCTCTATTAAATACCAAGTCATTCTACAATAGTCCCTGATATAGACATCATAGTCATTTGTGGCATTCATCTAATGATCTTCAATGGCATCCTCATCATAGAACTCTTTTCCTGCTAGATTTTTCACTTTACCAACATTGTCAAAGAATGGCTAGGGAGAGTTATATTCTTCGAGAGGATAGTTCTCCCATTCCCACTCGAAAGTCGAGATATCTTGCTTTCTCTTTACCTAGTATGCTCCTATTACAAATGGCCAATCCCAACAAGGCCTTCATTGTTTCTTCATTCTCTCATAAGCTAACTCAATCTACCAAGAAATTTCCATTAGAACCAACTTGTCACTTGGGTACCTTGGGAGCATCTTTGGATGAATGGATGCACCACCAACCTGAATGTATGTGAATGTCTAGAACTAGATGAAATATGCACCAAGAGTTGTGATCTATACCTTGGCCTCATCAGACAATCTCTTCCCATAATCTCCTTCGTTGAATCAACTGATGGAAAAGATGAAGGCATCATTCACAATCCTGTACTCTTTGCTTTGCAGCGACAGCTTCTTCTTAACTAGCTAAGGGTAAACTATATACGACCATGCATTAGGATCCTACATACTGCCCTTCTTGTACAACCGGAGATAGTTGGTGGCTCTTACTGCAAGTAGATATACCACATAAGAAGTCATATAGAACTTCTTCTTGTCCTTTACTGTCTGCAATTAATCTTAAAAGTTCTCGCTAAGTGTGGTGGCCCAATCCAGTGGCATCTTTGCGTGTCTAATGGTTTCAATGAAGTTAACCATGAATGGAGTGAGATGACCCACTGTAGGCAATCCCATAACTTTGCTCAGGAGAATGATTGAGTATCCAATGTCATCCTTCATGTATCCTTGAGTCATATCTACTTTACTAATTGTCCTTCCCCGAGATGGCTTCTTAATGAAGTATGAGGAATATATGATGTCGATGGCCTCCTAGGGATGATCCTTATGCCACCTCTTAGCTATTTCATATGAAAGCCTGATAAACTGATCAGCTCTAGGTAGGTGAAAAACCCTCTTGATATTATCAGGTCATAGATCTAAGACCACTTCCCTAGTGATGCTCTTTACCACCCTTTCCTCAGGAACAAAATATCGAGATAATGTCATAACTAATTCAGCTGACTAAACAGTCCTAGGATGTGATGTTGCATTTACCAATCCAGACTGGATTAAGGTGGATCTCAAAGAAGATCTTTCACTTGGGTTGTTACAAACCCTCAAAAACTCTCCCAAGTCCGTGTGTCCAAGTTCTGTGTCTTTGATCTCAGAGTGTTCTTCGTGCAATCGTGACTTCGGGGTTACGTCCTAGAATTTGCACACAACTGGCTTTGTTGTTTGTCCAGATGTGGACACCATTTGATAATATTACTTGCACATCACAAAGAGAAAAAGAATGATTAATTATTGGGTATATATAAAACATTTTTTAAAAAATGATCTCCTAGAACTTATTTAATTTATTGTTTTTTTTTTTAATATATAAAAAAAATTAAAAAATAATATAAAATAATAAAATAATAACATGCGGTTTGCGGTAGCGGCCCAAAGGGTGCAGTGGTGGCGCGCACACGCATCTAAGAGGGGTAGGGCGAAGGCCGCGCGCGTGCCAAGAAGGGCACAGTGGTGGTTGCGCGTGCGCTCCCAAAAGGTGCGCAACATGGCTGTGCCACCGCGCATCCAAAAGGGCATGTGGAGTGGTGGCCGCGCACAGCCCAGAAGGTGCACCCAGCGGCCGCGCCACCACGCATCCAAAAGGGCACGCGGAGTGGTGGCCACGCGCTGCCCAGAAGGCATGCACAATGGCCGCTCCACCGCACATCCAAAAGGGCACACGGGGGCGGCCGCATGCAGACCAAAGGGCACCGCAGTGGTGGTCACGCTGCGCAGTCCAGAGGTTCACAGTGACAATGCCGCGGACACACCGAGAAGGGCACGCGCTGCGCGCTTCTTCTCCTGCACACACACGCAAGCGCAAAAACTTCATGGGGATGGAGGGGGGGAGGTTTCATACCTTCCTCTCAGCACTCTAAATTTTTTTTTATTTTTTTTAAATGAAGTTAAAAAAAAGGGGGAAGGGGGTTTTATAACCTCCCTTCCTTCCTTGTAAAGCATGCGCGGCTCAATATGCACGCATGCGCGAGATTTTTTTTTGACTTTTTGACTTTTTGACTCTAACTTATTTAATTGAGTTTTCTTCTCCTGACTCCCAAACTATAAGTCCAGGAGTCAAAAAAAGTAGGGGGTCCCCATTGCTAGTGAGGAATGGGGCGTGTGTTGTGGATACCACAACACTATGCCAGAATTTGGTAGATGCTAGCCTAATTTAGAAAATGCCTACGAAAAAAAATAAACTGCACTGCATAGGGCTGAGGTGTCACTACTTGTTGCCTGTGCTAAAAAAATTTCTCTACCTAGTTGCTCGAAAATATTCTTTAAAAAATCAAAATTGTTGAGGAAATGTAGAATAAAATTGATCTAAAAATTAAATTAATAGATCAAAAAAGATCATACCAAGCTTTGCAAATCGGGCCTTCGAGTTTCGATTTGCAAAAATAAATTGCCTTCCAGTTGACTATGGCCTAAAATAGGAAAATTTATAGTCAATCTTCACCAAATCATCACTCCAGACACAATGGTGAGGTCCGCTTCAGCTCTAGATGCTCCCAATTGTTGTTGATGCTCTAGATCTGAATCGGGTTCCTCAGAGAGATGAGGCAACGAGGTCTCCAATGGCTATGTGATGAGTATCTCCCTCAACTTTGATACCATGTAAGAATCCACCTTAGGTCATAATTCACCCAAGATCAAGGAACTCAAAACACAAGCACAAATTAGACCAGAGTATGATCATAATAACTATATAGTATTCAATACCATGTACAAGTACACTAGTAGTGCCTAAATATAAAGGCCTCTAAGATGCATCTAGAATGCCTCAGAATCAGCATCATGATAAGTCCTAAAACTATATACATGTCCACCAAATATGGGTTATCCTCCATTAAGCACAGAAGTAAGTGTGATGATGAGAGAATAAGCCTAAAATGGTGTGACATACTAATCAGTGTTGTAGACATCATGTACTAAATTAGGAGTGTGAATAATTGTGTTGTCTACATGAAAACTCAAGAAGGTGTGCAAAATCCTAAGTGTCTCATAAAGATAAATAATAAAATAATGCAAAATAATAAAATAATGCACTAACCTAAGTAAACTTAAGTAAAACTTGTAAATAGTAAATACCTATTTACACCAACAGTAAGAATAGATGAAAAGTTTTGCACTAAAGAGAAGATGATGGATTATAACTCTGATGAAGATTCTGGAATGACCAATAGAAATAATCAATTATTTCTCAAGACTAACAATGATTTATATAATAATGTGCAAACTGAAGATGTAAGAGAAGAGTAGAGCACAGTGCCTAAAATAAGAGTTGAAGCAGCAACTCCTACCCCAAATAAGAATATGATAAGAAATCATCTTGGTGATCAGATAATTGGTAATGACAAGAAGTAGAATCAATGAAGAACTATGCCTAATATCTCAAGTAGAACCAAAAAGCATAGATGAAGCAATCAAAGATGATCATTGGATAAAAGAAATGTAGGAACAACTTTAGCAAATAATAAAAAATAACACATGGGAATTGGTTCCTAGACCCAAGGAAAAAAATGTGATTGGCACAAAATAGATATTCAAAAATAAAATGAATGAACAAGGTGAAATAATAAGAAACAAAACAAGACTTGTATGCAAAGGCTACTCTTAGCAAGAAGGAATTGGTTATGAGGAAAGATATGCACCTATAGCATGAATGAAAGGAGTTGGAATGTTCTTGGTATATATAGCAAATAAAAATTTCAAGGTATATTAGATGGATGTGAACTCAACATTCTTGAATGTAGAACTTGAAGAAGAAGTTTACATTGAGCAAGTAGAAGGTTTTCCATTGACAAAAGAGAAGGATATGGTTTGCATATTAAAGAAAGCCTTGTGTGGATTAAAGCAAGAACCTAGAACTTGGTATTCAAGGTTAGGTAAATACTTAGCAAAGCTTGGATTTGCTAAAGGAACAACGGATAGTAACTTGTACTTGAAAGAAATAGAAGAGGGTTTGCTGATAGTTATTGTATTTGTTGATGATATCATTTATGGAGGAAATAATGAAGCCAATAAAAAATTCTTAGAAGTTATGAAGATGAGTTTGAGATGAGCATGATAGGGGAAATGAATTTTTTCTTAGGATTAAAAATTGTTCAAAACAAAGAAGGAATCTTTATTTCTTAGACAAAGCATTTGAAAGATTTTCTAAAAAGATTTGGTCTAGAAAATTGTAAAGTTGTCAGAACTCCTACAATAATTGGTCACAACTTATCAAGCAAGGATGAGACACCTACTATTGAACAAAAGAAGTACATATCTATGATTGGAGGATTGTAGTATTTGACTCATAGTAGACCTAATATAGAAAATGTATTTGGAATTGTGGCAAGATTTTAGGTTAATTCTAAAGAATATCACTAGCAATAGTAAAAAGGATATTCATATATCTAAAAGGGACATCTAATTATGGCATTTGGTATGATAGAAAAAGCACTAGTGGAGGAGCATTCTTTCTTGGTGGAAGATTGGTTTCTTGGCTTAGCAAGAAGCAAGACTGCACCTCACAAAGCACTGCAGAGGCAGAATATGTTGCAACAGCAAACAACTATAATCAAGTCATATGGATGAAGCAAATGATGAAAGATATTGAAATTACATTCAAAGAACCTGTTATCATTTACTATGATAATACAAGCACATTTAACATGTCTAAGAATCTTGTTTTGCATTCTAAGACTAAGAACATCTATATAAAGTATCATGTGTTGAAAGAGAAAGTTGTAGAGAAAGAAATTAGACTAGAGTACATTAACACTAATGAACATATTGTAGAAATTTTCACAAAGGCCTTACCAAAGGATACATTTGAGTACCTAAGAGGTATGCTTAGGGCTATGCCCTTGCCTATTTTAGAATAAAGTATGCAAAAGTGCATCAGTCTAGGTTACATAGTGTCATTGTTAGACTTGACTAAATGATGATGCTTCCTCAAAGGGGGAGTATTTGTAGTGAATAGAGTCAATAAAGGACTCTTGGTAATTGGAATTGGTATGCAAAAATGTCTTTAGATAGTTGCATTTTTTATAGAGTTATATGCAAAATTTTTAAAGCAACAGACTGGCTTGTGGTTATTCTGATTAGATGTTCAAGAAAATTGAACCATTTGTGTACTATCTTTGACATTGATGTTAATGGGGAAGAAGTATGGCATGAAAAACATTTTACTATGGGGGAGAAGTGAAAATTTTACTAAGGGGGAGAAGTGTTGAAATAAAGGATTTGCATGAAGCAAGATTTGATTGAAGAGACTTGTTGGCATTCTTGGAACTAGATGTTTTTCATCTATGTTGCCATCAATTCCAGAGCGGGAGATTGTTAGCATGAATACTGACGCTACAGGGGAGCATTGCAAGACATTTTTATGATATATTTATAATTGTGTTTTTCATTGATGACAACATAGTAATGAGTTTGTAAAATACTGATAGAGCATAAGACTGTGATTTTTGTATTAAGGAAAATACATTACTTATTTTCTTATGCGCAGTTACCAGCACATACTATAGTATGTATTTGTTACTTGGGCAAGTGCACCAAACCTAAATTGACAATGTACATAAGACATGGTTGATATACAGAGAACCACATGGAAACAAAGCATTAGGAAAGTACTTCCTATTGTATGATTGATATAGCTCATTGCATTTGAAATAAAGGGTTGCACAATTAACTAGAGGTAGTATACTAACCATTGATGACATCAGAGAGTGCACATGTGTGGAAGTCACAAATGTGAAAGTTTGTGTATAACTATGGACTGAAAACATTAATTAAATGTGTATTTTATTTAATAAATGTATGATGATAAAGTGTGAAGCCAACTCAAGGATTTAATATTGAGTGTGGTATAAAGGAAAGATTTTTTTCATGTTTTAGAAATAATGATTGACATAGATAAGAAGAGAAGACTTGTGAATTACTAAGAAGCAAAGAAAAGTGAATCATGAATGTGTGTAAGTGACCTTAAGGGTTATTTTTGCTAAATACAAAGTTCAAGATCTGATTGTACAATCTGAAGGTGAAGAAGTCTGACATACTAGACAGAGGAAAAAGAAAAGATTGTTACAAATCTATTATTCTAAAAGGAATAGTACCAAGATCAATTGGAGAGTGGGTTCATTGATCTAATCCTGAAGCTATTTGGACAGTGGGTTTAGTTGCCTTCCACAACTCCTAACAGGGTTGTCAGAACTCCTAATAGGGTTGGAATCTCCTAACAGGGATTCAAAGTCTCCTAACAAGGACTCTTTGTAGTAAGTGTTGTAATAGACTCATAATAGTGTCCATCCTCTAACAAGGAATATTCATTTTAGTACATCATTTTGTGGGCATCATTCCCACCAGGGTTTTCTCTCTGATCAAGGGTTTCCCTAGTCAACATATCTGGTGTAATTGTGTATGTACATCTCTTTATATTTGCTATTTTGTTTAAGAGGATACATTTTTGAGATTTTTATATAACTAATTCACCTCCCCCCAACTCTTAGTTATATTGGTGGACTATTATTTCTAACACACTCATCACTACTCAACGAAAGTTTATTGTTATTTTTTGGAATTTTGCAAAGCCTTCAATTTTGTTCCTCAAATAACTCTCTTTCAGTGTCTTAGGGCCATATGGATCTCTAAGATTCTCTTGACAACTATTATGAGGTTATATGAGTGTGTTGTGGGTAGATTCACGACTCCACAAGGTTTCTCTGACCCTATTCAGAGCACTATCAGGGTGAAACAAGGTTTTCCTCTCTCCCTCACTCTTCTTGGTATCTACATCGATGAGCTTGAGGCATTCCTTGGAGATTACTCACTCCCTAGTGATGGTTGTTACTTACATCAAGTGTTGATCTCCATTCTCCTATTCATAGATGATGTGATTATCCTAGCTTCTTCCCTCGATCAACTTCAACAACTTCTTGATGGCTTGGCCTCTTTTTGTGACTCACATGAGCTATTTGTGAACCTTGGCAAGACCCAAGTTATGGTCTTCAATTGTTTGAAGACCTCACATCTCCATTTTCACTTCTAGGGTATTGAGATTGAGATTTCATCTTCATATACATACTTGGGGGTTAAGTTCTTTGGACCTTATTTCAGTCTAAGACCGTCCATGTAGCCCCAAGTCAATAAGGGGTTCAGCTCACTTGTCATACTCAAGCAACAGTGCTTTCGACACCACTTCTAGGACACCATGAACAAGATGTCCTTCTTGGACTCCCTGATCACAGCTAACTATCCTCTATGTCTCTACTATTTGGGGCCCCTACATCTTGGAGTCTAACTGGGCCTTTGTTGAGAGAGTCCAAACTCTTTTTCTTCACTACATTATCAGATGTCACTAGTCCATGCTACACAACATCATTTTGGAAGAGTTTAGAGCTCACCCTTTCATATTGGGGACCATCTTTAATTTAGTTTGGCTTCTCCATCGACTTTATAGCTTTGTTGATACCTCTGATAGTCGTCATAGATATTTCTACATGGCTTATTGTTCCTCTAAGGCAGTCGTGGGTCTAGACCCTAGTTACAAGTCTTGTTGCTAGTTCGCCCAAGTCTATGCCCTCTTGGGCATGATTGGTATTACTATGGATCACCTTCCCCCATTTTAGTTTTCTCTGGATGCTTCAACTCACCTCCTTCCACCTCAACGAGAGCTAAATGAGCATTTCAGACTTCACATCTACATATAGTATATTATCATGACCTAGAGGAATCCCTCAAGTGGGCTTCATTCATGTATGGCCTTCTATGTTGAACACTTCCTTGATATCTAGGAGGGGATCATCTTACGCCCTTGCTACCTCACTCGTCGTTGGACTCATGCTCTTCACATCTTTTTGGGATCCTTTAGAGTGGTATCCCACCAGCTACGTATTCAGACTGATCACTAGATTAGTAAGAAGGACAAGATTTTTTACATTTGTTACCTCATAGAGATTGAGACCAAGTCCCACTTTTTTTTCTGTTGCCCCATCTACTATGAGATTCGGAAGAGACTTGATTATCTGGTCAGAGAGTGTCAATTTCTTCCCTCATTCTTCATATATATTGACTAGCAATGTCTTGCACTTTACCTTTGGGAGACCATGTGGCTTCATGACCAGACTCTACTGCTTCATCTTTGCTTGACACTGACCCCTATGTAGCTCATCACCTTGTTTTCCACTCCTATGGTTCTTGCTTAGGAGTCGAAGTGGTCTCTCTACACTATTTCTAAATACACCAGCTATGTGAGACCCCATAGAGATCAAACTTTAAAATGCCTCCCTGATGCTACTACTTCTTCTTGTAGGCCTCAAAGGAAACCTTATAGAGCACCTCATCATCCTAGAGCACACCATTCCATTCTTGATTACTTCTCGTGTGTGAGGAGTACTTAGCTCTTTCTTTCTTTGGTTTTATGTTGTTTTTCTTTCACGCTCTTTCTGTAGACAGCATTTGTTGTTCCCCCTTGCCGGCATTTACACTTTGTATTTTTTCTAGTCCCTTAGACCCTTGTCTATCTATTGTTGGACATTAATAAATTTATCTTATCTTCTTGCGTATTTTTTGTTACCCTTGAGGTAGTTTTTCCTATCAAGATTTGTTGCCTAGGATTATTTTATGATTTGATTACCTGTGTGTGGATCATACATTATCTCTCCTGCATGATGGGAGTGAGAGCCTAATTAGGTGACCACGCAGTTGGGAGGTTGTTTCTTCTTACCATTTGAGTCCCCCTTATATTACTAGTTGTTGGATGCTCGTTGATACAATGTTACCATTATAATTTGTATTCTTATCTTGGAGACTTCTATTCATTTGATGTATCTATGTATTATGTGCTTTGAGGTCCTACAAGATATTGTATTGTATATTGATGTACTTGTATCTATTTTTACCCACCCAAAAGATATTTTTCTAAACATTTCAAGGGTAAAACTTATTCAAAACCAAGAATCTTTGATCAATTCCATTTTCATCTACCAAGAAACTAGGAAATGCACTCAAAATGAATGGAAGAAAAAATTGTGCTAAGAGAATTCATCTTCAATTGCCCATGTGAGTGCAAGTGATTCATTCCATGCTCAACACGAACATATAAAGCTTCTTAGATCCATTAGACTTGGCTAGTTTGATATCCTTGCTCCAAAAGCATCTTGGATAGAGCTTTGCTACCAATTAGATGTTCATATCCTCGATGAGGTTATCATTGTGGTCATCCATGAAAATTGCTTTGCCCTTAGTAATTTTTTTTAGTAGCACCATTAGAAGTATTCGCACACCTAAAAGCCAAATCACTTTTTATATTTCTTTTTCTCTTTTTAAATTTTTTTTTGGCATTTTTCATTCTTTAGTTTAATTTAATTTTGATATTTCTTTTCTTTTCTTTCCAATCTTTGTTATGTCTTACAAGTAAAGAATCTTGTAGATGGTTTGGAAAAGCATAGTAGCATTGAAGTAGGTGTTCACTAATCTTAACTTCAATTTGAAAACTCCTTGAGAACTTAAGATTATTTAAGTATGATTAAAAAAATGTTGTAATCAAAAGACTTAGATACTCAAAAGACAACTATAACCATGTTCTAAATTTAGGACAAATCCTCTTCAAACAATAAGGTTATTAGGAATTCAATCTCCAATTCGAGGAAATTCACTGAGAGATATCCAAGAAATATACCAAACATAGCTACTGACCTAGAGATACAAGTGTGTGTCATCTAAAACCTCACCCTTCTCACAAATTTGGGTCCCTCTAAACTAATCTATTCAAAGAACCTAACTAAGGAAAACTAAGAAACTAAAGAAAACAACTATTTTGATCAAATTACCCAAGTCGAACCAACAAACTGACTCTCTAAAGCCAACTAAGCTAAAGTGACTAACTAAGCCACTAAAGCCAATCTCAAGTCAACTGACTCAAGATAAATTGCTTTCTTGACTCTTAAGAAAACTACTCTAATTAATGGAAAGGAAACCTACTCTAACACTCTTGAGCTAAGTGGGTTCAAGACAAACCTACCTTAACTATGTATAGGAATTTTTAAGGGACAAAAGTGACTAGACTAATATATACACTTGACCTAGCATGGTTTCTCAAAATGTTCAAGAGCGGCAAGGCTTGGGTGATGGTTCTTAGTTTTCTAAATTCATCTTTGTAATCTACAAGATATGTTATCACCTCACATTCAAATTCAAAAAATATATCATGCAAGATCAATAACTGGGGCAATTCATTTGGTCCATGATCAATCCAAATGCAAATTTTCTTTCCTAAAATCATAATCAAAATAAAAACTATAAAAAAAATTTAATGTTAGAAGCAAGGAAAGAAACAACCGGGTGTGATTCAAATGGCAAGTCATGTTTAGATTCTTGTCAGTCATCCACAACTCTAGGAGGTCATAGTTGATGGTGGATTTTCTCTTTGGCATCAGCATTGAACTCATGGGTGGTCTAGACAAGGTCACTCTTTAGACCAAGTCCTTGGAATATTTCTTTAGGTGGCTTGTCCTTGTATACTATAAACCATGCATCTTTGTGAACATCGCTAAGTGTATCCTCAAAAATCAAGGATTCCCTAATAATCTCTCCTTCAAATATCTCCCCAAGCTGATCAAATGCAACACCCAACTGTAAAATCATCACAAATATTTCTTAATTTGCTTCTCTAATCAAATGCAACATCCAAGTGTAAAATGATCCCAACTATTCTTCATTTTCTTCTCCCCCAAGGTTGCATGTAGAATTTTCTTTAGCAACATCTTCAAATTCCTCATATAGAATCTTGTTGATCAAAGCATCCTCACAATTAGAAGGAAGATCAACTACTATCTTCATGAGCTCGTCATCAAATTCAATCTCAAGCAGCGCGACCTTTGGAGGTCGAAGCTGATGGTTACCCATGCCACTTGCAATAACTTATCATCTTGAAATGCATTTGGCAATAAATTGATTTCTTTCTTGATATCATTTATAATCAACCAATCTCTTCTTCTTCCCTCTGATTGCAGCACGACTCGCCAATCTGTTTGAGTACGAAGATTGAGCAGATGAACTCTTTGCTGTCTTCCTCCCCCATGCCTTCATCGGCATCAGACTTACTATTTGTTTTTCTCACCTGAATGTGAAAGCCCATTGCTATCATAGAGTTAACATTTCTAAAAATATTTGGAAGATTATTATACTTATGTTTACTTTCTTACCTGAATAAGAAAGCTCGCTGCCATTGTAGAATCACACCCCCCCCACAGAAAAGAGCTTGGTGGTGATGATATCTTCTAGTACCGTGCCAAATTGCTCTTCACATTTGGATTCACTTGTGAATAATTGAAAGTTCTCTGCCTACCACATCAACTCGATCGCCTTCATCTCCAACAGTACTTGAAATCTCTTGCAATTCTTCCTTTAAAACCTTGACTTGAATCATGGATGAAATTTCACCAAGGATTTCATCTTCTCAGTATTGGTGATGATCACTTTCATGTTGTTCAAGACGTAGGTCTTTCTCCTTTATGATTCTCTTTCCTTTTCCTTGATTTGATAACGTAGCATCTTCATTGCTTGGGAAGGCAGAAATTGGGTAGCAGGGAGGGTGAAAAGAAAACCATGCATCTCTACTAGAATTAAAATGCTTACCCAAACCTCAGCTTAATCACTGATTCGGCTTAGACTCCTCATCGAATTCAATCTCAAGCAGCATGACCTTTTGATGGAATTTTTTTTAATTTTTTTTTTTTCATATTTGATAAATTAAATTTAAATAAATAATATTTATTAATCTATTTAAAAGATTGTAGTAAATATTATCTTATTAAAATTGAAAATTATTAATAATCTAATTTGTTCACATTAATATTATATTATTTTAAATTCTTTTATTATCGAGCACCTATTGACTTATCATTGCAAGCACAAAAACATACAACTACTAGTATAATCATATTCTTAATTATTTCTTTGACACAAGCTAAAAAGCATATCTCTTGAATTTTCATTAAATCAATCTTACCTTTTTAAAAATAATTAATCATGAATATATAAGTTAAGTCAATATACATAAATAGTTGTTTTTTTAATATAAATTCTATATAAAAATTTATATAGTAGGTACATTATGTATTTGTCATAGGCAATATACTATTGCATTTACTTTGTATAATTAGTACAATAATTATATACTTTTGCACCAATCACAATTAATAATTTTTTCATAAATTCAATATATCAAAAGTTTTATATTTATTCTTTAATTTTTGATCTGATACAATTTATTTATCTTTAATATTATTGGCCCAATCGATTATGTGTCATAGGAGCCCTTTTCTCAAAGGCTTTACCATATTGCATTTTGTGCGGCTAAATTTTTGCAAACAATTATATATAACTTGTTAATACTAATATGTTTTTAATGTGAAACTATAAATATAATCAATAAAACTATATAATATATAAATAAATCTATTGACAATTTATATATGAGAACAAATTTTATTATTTGCACTCATAATTTTAATTATTATATATTATTTTGATATTTTGAACAATATTATAATATATTACAATTGTATATTCTAAAATATTCAACTAAGTATACTTTAATATATACATGCTATAAAGTAACTATTACAATTTTAAAAATATAAATTATATTATTATATGATTTATATATAATATAATAATCTAATTTAATATTCTAAAATAGAATTAAATATACATTATAATATTATCTAATACAATGTTATCAATTACAGTAATTTATTCTCTATAACATAATTCAAAACTACTGGCAAATACAAGCCACTATGTAGCACTTACTTAATCATCTAAAAGCATTCTATAATTGACAAAAATTGTAAATGTTTACTTTTTGCTAGTCAACTATATGTATTTGCACTAAAGAGTCTTTATTGTACTCGTAGGCAATCTCATTCACTCTTTCCAAGATTGAATTAATTTTGACCATTAAACTAAAATATTTTTAAGGTTTTGTGAAATTTTTATGAGTTTCATATAATATACAAATTGCATAATTGACTCAAATAGTTTTGAGAGCCCTTTTTGGGGTGAAATTTTTGGTAAGTATTAAAAATAAATTATTAATATTTGTTTTAGTTAAATATTTTAACGTATATGTAAATGAGTGTTTCTATTATTAATTTCATTTTTAGAATGTAAAAATGATTCATATTGCACTATTTTGACTCGAATCTTAATGCATTTTAAATGAATTAGTAATTTCAGGCCAGAAATGTTTTTTAGCTGATAGGCTATTTGTGAGAACTTTGTTAATGAAAATTGAATTTTTGACAAAAAAAGTTGTCAATTGTTCAAAAAATTTGTCAGTTTGGCTAGAAAACTACAAATTCTTCCCATTAATTATTTATCAGTAAGTTTTTATCTCACTCCACTTTTAACTCTTGTTTTGATATTTATTAATCGTTCTCTCCACTTTTAACTATTATTTTTTATTTTTCTATTTATTGTTGTGATCTCTATTAACTTTTGATTTTTAAAATTGATTTAGATTTTTTTTTTAAATTATTTTAATTTATTTTTTATATTACTTTAATTTTTTCTTTAAATATTATTTTTTAGTTTTATAATTTATTTAGTCAATAGAATATTTGTTAGACATTTTTTTAAATTTCTCTTATTAATTTTTCATAATAGATTTTTTGATGAGTTTTTAAAATGATTAATTTTTTCCATATTTGATAAATTTAATTTAAAGAACTAATATTTATTAATCTATTTTAAAAAAATTAGTAAATATTGGGTAAAAGCACAAACCTATGTCACCTTTTGTGATATCTTGTACCGTTTCGGCCGAAACCCTTTCAGCTGTAACGGTTTCGGCTGTAACAGATCCGGCCATACACACGTGGCAGTTTCGCATGCGTACGTGGTGCGTACTATTTTGGCTGAAACAGGTTCGGTCGAAAGTGTTCTGGCCGAAACCTTGAGCCGGAATAAAATCCGCCGCAAACTTCTAGCGGCTATCATTGTTATTGTTGCGGTTCCTGAATGTTTGGAGAGCGGATTAAGGGTTTCAGCCGTAACTGGTTGGTGGTTTTTTCCTCCCTATTTTTTAATAGTTTTTAAACGTATTTTTTGATTAATAGATGTTAATCGTACTTAAAATAGTTGTTTTTTACATATTTTGTGAGTGAAATGCTTTAAATTGCTTATTTTTTAATATGTTTGAATTATTTTAATTATTTTAGATTATTTTAGAATGGTATTTAAATTAATTTGTTAGCAAAAATGTAGTTAAACATGAGATAAAAACGTAGAAAAACATTAATTAAAAGTGTACAAAAAATATTAGAAAAAACATTAGGGTAAAATATAGAAAAACATTAGTTAAAAGTGTAGAAAAACATTAGGTTAAAATATAGAAAAACATTAGGAAAAACATTAGGTTAAAATATAGAAAAATATTAGGTTAAAATTTAGAAAAACATTAGGAAAAAAATTAGGCTAAAATATAAAAAAATATTAGGTTAAAATTTAGAAAAACATTAAGAAAAATATTAGGTTAAAATATAGAAAAATATTAGGTTATGAGGTAAACATGTAAAAAAATATTAGTAAAAAATGTAGCAAACTTTTAGGGAACATTATTTAGTTTCTAACATAACCTGATGGATCTAGAGGTGAAACAATAATATCTTATAGTGAAATTAATTTTGACATTAAATACACCTTCTAACATAACATTATATTAACTACAATCATAACCCATACCACATTCTAACCATAACATAGGCCCTCTACTAACCGAATGAACCACACTTAGATATTGATGATGTTCATTTTAACAACTAGTTATTGTTAGGTAATAATGATTCTTACATTACCAAATGACACATAACGACCTCATGATACATTTCTAGGTATTTTTATCCATATATATGTTAAGGGGACCTAGGGACTCCTACTAGGTCATTACGTCTATTATAGGTTGTAATAGGTATTCATATGTTTACTAGCACATAATAGGTATTGTCAGGTAATAATGAGTCTTACATTACCAAACAACACATTACTTGATCACTTATCTCAACTACATTTTTCAATACGTTATCCATACATGTGTGTCTTAAGGGGACATAGGAGTCGTAATAGGTCATACTATTTTTTATAGGTTCTAATAAATCTTAATATGTATTATTAGGATATAATAGGTCTTATTAGTTAATGATGATTCTTACATTACGATATGACACATAACGACCTCATGATACATTTTTAGGTATTTTTATCCATATATATGTTAAGGGGACCTAGGGACTCCTACTAGGTCATTACGTTTGTTATAGGTTGTAATAGGTATTCATATGTTTACTAGCACATAATAGGTATTGTCAGGTAATAATGAGTCTTGCATTACCAAACAACACATTACTTGATCACTTATGTCAACTGCATTTTTCAATACGTTATCCATACATGTGTGTCTTAAGAGGACATAGGAGTCGTAATAGGTCATACTATTTTTTATAGGTTCTAATAAATATTAATATGTATTATTAGGATATAGTAGGTCTTATTACGTAATGATGATTCTTACATTACCAAATGACACATAATGACCTCATGATACATTTCTAGGTATTTTTATCCATATATATGTTAAGGGGACCTAGGGACTCCTACTAGGTCATTACGTCTGTTATAGGTTGTAATAGGTATTCATATGTTTAATAGCACATAATAGGTATTGTCAGATAATAATGAGTCTTACATTACCAAACAACACATTACTTGATCACTTATGTCAACTGCATTTTTCAATACGTTATCCATACATGTGTGTCTTAAGGGGACATAGGAGTCGTAATAGGTCATACTATTTTTTATAGGTTCTAATAAATCTTAATATGTATTATTAGGATATAATAGGTCTTATTAGGTAATGATGATTCTTACATTACCAAATGACACATAACGACCTCATGATACATTTCTAGGTGTTTTTATCCATATATATGTTAAGGGGACCTAGGGACTCCTACTAGGTCATTACGTCTGTTATAGGTTGTAATAGGTATTCATATGTTTACTAGCACATAATAGGTATTGTCAGGTAATAATGAGTCTTACATTACCAAACAACACATTACTTGATCACTTATGTCAACTATGTTTTTCAATACGTTATCCATACATGTATGTCTTAAGGGGTCATAGGATTCGTAATAGGTCATACTATTTTTTATAGGTTCTAATAAATCTTAACATGTATTATTAGGATATAATAGGTCTTATTAGGTAATGATGATTCTTACATTACCATATGACACATAATGACCTCATGATACATTTTTAGGTATTTTTATCCATATATATGTTAAGGGGACCTAGGGACTCCTACTAGGTCATTACGTTTGTTACAGGTTGTAATAGGTATTCATATGTTTACTAGCACATAATAGGTATTGTCAGGTAATAATGAGCCTTACATTACCAAACAACACATTACTTGATCACTTATGTCAATTGCATTTTTCAATACGTTATCCATACATGTGTGTCTTAAGGGGACATAGGAGTTGTAATAGGTCATACTATTTTTTTTAGGTTCTAATAACTCTTAATATGTATTATTAGGATATAATAGGTCTTATTAGGTAATGATGATTCTTACATTACCAAATGACACATAACTGTAGACACCTAAAAAACTTTAGAAAATAAAGTATTTTTATTTTCTGAAAAAGTCCTGATGACATCATCATTTATTAATTAATTAATTATTTAATTAATTAATTAATTTTTATGCCATTAAATCCTTTTATCTTAATTAAAAATATTTAATTAAGGAATCCCTCCCAAAAATGTTTAAATCTTATTTAAACATTATTTCCTTATTTATTAATTATTTAATTAATAAATTGACAAAAAATCCTAAAATAAATAAAAAAATTTATTTTTTGCCCAAAACTTGGCCAATTTCCTTAAGACCACTAACCTCTTCCAAAATCTTCTAATCCTTCTTTAATTTTAATTAAAGGCTAATCCCATCATTTCCTACCCCTAATCCCAACTCAAAATATTTAATTAAGATTAAATATTAATCCTCATATTTATTAAAAAAGTTTTAATAAATATCTCCTCAACGCAAACCCTTGAAATAAATAAAACTTTATTTATTTCCTAAAAATCTAATTTATCCTCATCCTAAGAAGTTCTAGACTCTTCTAGAAAGTCTTCATCCTCATCCTAAGAAATTCTAGACTATTCTAGAAAGTCTTTATCCTCATCCAAAGTTTAGACTCTTCTAGAAGATGTCTTTAAACCTAATCTTAATCCCCTCCTAACCTTGTCACATTCCCTAAACATGGGTTAAAACTTACTAACCCAAGCCAAAGTTAACAAATATCTCCTCCTTCACCCACCCTCATTAAATGCCATCCACTTACTTATCCCTAAGCTAATCATAAACCATCCTAATCCATCATCTAATCATTTGCACAAGCCTAAACAAGTTTAAAACCTTCCTAATCAAGTCCAAGTCGAATTTGCTCTCATCACCCTCAAAATATCTCAACCATAAAACTTTATGAAGTCCACTAGGTCATAAATGACTCTTACATGCCCTTTTATTACTCTTACAAGTCATTATGAGGGTCTTTATGAAGATTTTATCCCTTGAGCCTCCTTTGTTGACTCTTCCTTCCCCTTTCCTCCATCCTCTCACCATGTGACATGTGTCACTCCTTGATTGGCTATAAGGAAGCACAATCCATGTGCTCTCTTCTCATGCAATCTGAGCCCTCCATGAGCTTTTTCTCATCCTTGCATCTTAGCCCTCAATCCCTCAAGCCTCTTGCCTATAAATTGGATCCTTCCCCTTTGCAAAATAACACAATCCATGAAGTAAAGTTACAATGCTATTTTGAGAGCCAAATCCATACTAAAGCCATCTATCCACACCAAAAATCCACAATCATCCATTGAAGCTTTTGGAAGCATATTGAGCATACATCCTATCCATTTAGATAAAGCTACTCAACAAGAGAGCTTCTTATTAAGAGAGTTCATTAATGGCTCATATTCTCAATTGAGAGTTCATCTTAGTCTATCTTGAAGTTTATGAATTTTGTTTAGTTTGTAGAAGCTTTATTTAAATTTGGTTTCTATTAGCATACTAACATTGCTCATATACATTTTGGCACGCCTGGTGGGACCCCTCATGGGTCATCTTCATTAGCTTTTTTAGTCAAGTTTTGTATTTCATTTTCTTATTTTGGCTAATTTTTCTTATTTTTGTGATTGGTAGGATTGTATAAATTGGTTTTGTAGGTCCACATGAGCATGAAGAAGACAAAGGAACTCATAGTTTATCTCATAGTATTTGCAGATTTTTCAAGCTTATAGGTGGACAAAGCACTTGGAATTCTTCTTCCTCTTCTTGTCTATATTCTTCTTATTCCATCTACTTCTTCTTCTTCTTCTTGTGGGAGATCTTGGCCATTTTTTTTAAGGAAGCAATATCATACACACTTCTTTTTAGTGCTTAAAATGAACCCCCAAATCATACTTAAATCCATTGAAAAATTAAAAATTTGCAAAAAAGAAAAAAAATTTTAACAAGTGAAACTAAACCAATCTAATCATTTGCATCCTTGCAACATCAAGGTTTTAGATGCATTCATGCAAAGTTAGGAACACTTCATTTTTGGTAATTTAAAAAGAACTTCAAGTTTCCATTTCAAAAGGTTCAAAATCAACACTAAGTGCACACTAAAATCTAAATCAAACTCAAAGCATCAATCAAGGATAAAATGAACCTCATTTGCAAATATTTTAAAGTTCTTTTAAAAATCTCATGAAAACTAAGGATCCTAAATGGTTTCCAAAAATTGTCCTAAAAGCTTTGTTATTTGTTCCAAACAAATGTCTTGTTGCAAAATCTTGAATGTTTCTTAGGTTTTTCATGCACCAAAACAATCTAGGAATATCATTTTTGGGCTTAAAATATGCAAACTAGAACACAAAATCTTGAATGAAAACCAAAGTCCAAAAAGTCATTTTCATTTTTGAGTCCAAAACAATCTTGAATGATCTAAGGTTAAAACAAAGCACTTCAAAGTTCTTACAACAACACACAAAATCTCAATCTTGAATGCTCAAAGGAAAAAACTTGAATGTTTAACCACTTGTCTTTGAATGCATGTTGCTAAAATCACTCTTGAATGCCATGGATTAAAATCAAATATTCCTTGAATGTGCATTAGTCTCGCTAACACTTCATTTGGGCATAAAAATTGAACAACTCTTGATGTGGAGGGCCTCCGGGTGCGCGCTTGACAAATCGAGTTTCACATATCTTTGTTTTGGGCTTAAAATAAACTCACACTCAATCTTGAATGCCTTAAAGAAAAATCAATCGATACTTGACGTGGAGGGCCTCCGGGCGCGCGGGTTTACTTTTTTGTTGACCCTAACTCTTCTTCTTGTTTGCATTCTTCGATCAATTTTAATTTTGTTGATGCTTCAAAGTTGGAATAAACATTGTATCTTAAACATGAGTGCTTGCAAAGTCTAGATCAGAAAACTTAAGCGTTAGTTGGAAAAGAATTCTGTCTTTTAGCCCAAGATCATCCAAGTCTTCTCTCCCCTTGTCGTCTTTCGAGGCCATCTTGGGTGCATAAGATTAGGATCCAAAATCTTGTCTTAGCTTTTTAGGAGGCCTGCTTGGGGATTTCATCACCCCTTGGGATGACCTCAACTCCAGCATTTCGATGGAGTATAAAGATCGAAAGGTGAATCCAAAGACACCTCTCTTGGGATCAAAATTTTGTCACTCGGGCTAAGCCTCAAGGAACATTATACCCTTGAGAAGTGAAAGAGGAGAAGTGGGTTACCGCTCCTCTCGGCTGTGTGACATCTTTTTGGTTTCATCTACGGATTTGGGCCTCACGTACCTTGCGTATATCGAGGACTCCCTAGCTAAACCAAATTTCATCCTTGTAGAAAGCTTCCTAGGATGTTGGTGTATTTGATGTGCTTGCTCAAAACTTTTGTCTGCTTTTTTGTTCATAGCTTTTGAATGAATGTTTGCCAATTTTGGTCGAAATCCCAGAAAAGTAGAAATCTCCTAGCTCAAGGCATACTTAGCGTAGTCACTGCCTTATCAGAAAATCATCCAAGCTCCCCCATTGCAACCAAATCTATCTAGTTCTTTGCCTTAGAACAATCCCAAATCCAAAGTCCATCCAAATCATCCCCCCAGCTAGCTAGCAACCCAATCCAAAATCACCCAAGCCTTTAAAGAGTTGTTGTCACTTTGCCAAAATTTGCTATCCAATCAATCTATCCTACCAATCAACCAATCTCACCAAGGTTATCCCTCTGACAGAGCATTGTCTAGGGTAATCTAGCTTTGTCACTTGCATCCCTCATCACCTTGAGCTAAAGGTTGGGATCCACAAGTGGTCAATCTCGTGTCATGCCCATAGGATCATTAGTCTATCCTCAAGTTGACACAGCCACCACCAAATCCAGTGCATAGGAAAGCAAAACTCTCACCTTTTGACAGCATACCCTTGAAGTCTTCCACCCACAAGAAAGCCAAAAATCTCCAGCCAATCCTCCTTAGGTATGTCATGCAACTTTGACTCTCCCTAGGAAATCTTTCATCAGCCAATCCAAAATCTGTGCTTAACCCAAATCCAGCCATGAGCTTCTGTGTTCATCCATATGCAAGACCCCATTCCCATCAAACTCATCATCAAAGCATGAAGTACCAATCCTATCATGATGTGTTTGGTTGCATTGTCCTTGCTCCCGCCACCTCCTATTCCAATGATGATGAAAATCTTGTTGACTATGATGGGTATATTGAAAGCCTTAGGAACATTCCCCCAAGCATCCCCCAAAATCCAAGAGTTATTCCAAACTATCTAGTCATGCCATTCGATATTCCAGCTTCCCCTCCATCACCCCATCAACCAAGCTTCCAATCTTCCACCCCCATCACACTAGCTATTCCTGTCAATCCACCTCCACCTTTGACACACGAGTCTCCAAGGAATCTCCTAGAGGAAATACAAGAAAAGTTGCCTCCAACAGTCGATAAGCCATGTCATCTAATCCAACCATGTGAAGTAGTCAGTGATGAAGCTTCCCCATATATAATATCACCTCCATCTCCCATAGCTATCATCACCATACCATCCATCAAATTGCTTAAAATCCTTCCACTTCCCGCAAGCATCAAAATCCCACCACCTGTCAAATCCCTCCAAATCCTATCCACATCGCCTCCAAGCATTTCCCAAATCTCGCGTAATGACCCTTATGCATCCATCTTCTACTCACCCATCTCCACTATTGAATCTCCCATCTATCCATCCATTGCCTTTGAAGAATCCATCCCTTCACCTCCTATCACACCATCCACTCCAAACCAATCCTATCAAGATCCTGCCCAAAAGCATGTTGACATCCCCCAAAGCATAAATAAAGATATCATCGTACCATGTCTTCCATCCATAGTGCAGTCACCATCTCCTCCATCTCCAAAACCTCAAGCCATATCTCATCCACTACAAGATATCTTGTCATCCCACCAGCTACATCAAGATCCTATCCTTCCATCTCCCCCGTTCCATGCTTCCATCTTACCACCTATCCAAGCTATTCCACCATCTATAATCTATCCTCTTGGTTCACTTACATTCATCCATGGTGGCGCTCTCTCAGCAGAAGAATTAAGAACAGTATCCCCCCATTGCAATACACCTAATAAATCACTTCTACCATTTTCTGCAAGCAAAAAGTTTCCTCAGCTTGTTCAAATGCTCAATCGATGGCATTATCAAGGTCAAGGTTTAGGACCACAAGAGCAAAGAATTAGAGAGCCTATTATTGCACAAAAAATTCTAGGATTTCATGGTCTTGGATATGTATCCAAAGGCTCACCATCTAAAGGTGTTGGTACACCACACCCCCAAACCAAGCCTATCTCCAAGCCCACCATGTCAGCCTCCCATCACTCCTTCAAGAAATCTTATGTCATCCCCCCTCCACCATCTTTGCAACCCAAAACAACCTACCATATCCCCCCTTCATCCGCTAAATCCATTTTGGGTCCCTATGTCCCAAAATCTACCATCCTCCATCCTATTATTAGCCATCATAAAAATCCTATTCCATCCATTCCTATGCAAGATCAACAAAGGCACATATCAGGGCACATCATCCATCATCATCCCCCTACATGCTCTTTCATATCCTCTCCATCTCACAAAGCTTCTCCTAACCATCTTCCCAAAGCTTACCATAGCAATGTGAATGCCAACTTCAAAATGCATAAAGCTAAAAATCCACATCCTAGGCAATCATATGTCTATTCTAAAAGACATACTCCAAAAAGGAAAAATCCAATCAAAGAATGCAAAACAATGCAAAAGCCTATGAAACGAAAATCCAAAACCATGTGGATCCCCAAGAAAAAAGTTGAAACCCAATGCATAATGGCATCCACCATTGCTAATCCCCCATCTAGTGACTCATGTCCCCCATCTCCTAACTCCATCTTGGGTGCCTATATCCCCAAGCATGCTTCCACAAATCCTCCATCATGCCCGCATCTACCATCTATCCCCCATATGCTCCCTTCACACCCGTCCCAACATGTGCCAATGTTGCTCTTGCAAGCATCCCCATCTCATACTCCTTTCCAACCTTTTCATCCCTCCATCTCTTACCATCAATCCCATCTAATCCAATCTATTGCATAAATCACACATCCGGTGTACCAACAACTAGCAACAAAATTGAACATTCCAATAGCTAGTGAAAAATCCCAAAATAGCCAAAATAGCTGAAGAAAGCCAAAATCATTCTAGCTAAGTCCAAAGTCAAAAAGTCAAAAAAAGAAAAGAAAAATAAAGCGTCCACTGGTGAAAACTTGGCAATTTAAGCACCTTGGACAAGTACCATGATGAAAACTTGGCAAACAAGCATCATGCGTAATCCTGCCATCCCTAGCTTAGCCTATCACCCTCATGCTTTTGGTCATCTCTTGACATCCACCTCCATCTTCAAATCTATCCACCTATCCTCCATCCTCCAGCTTCCATCTCACACCATCCACTAATCTTATGCAGCTTCAGCCAATCATCTCAGCTATCATCCATCTCCCTAGCCCCTTCAGCTTTTTCCATCCTAGCTTCAATCCTATCACATCCATCATAAGACCTCCTTCCGCATGTTATCTTCTGATTGGGGGCACTATATTCCTTGGAGATCTTGTCTTGTCCATCCTCCCTTGTCATTGATATCTAGCTCTAGGCTATCCTCATGAAAACCCAATGTCATCTCCTTATATCCATTATATCCTAGCTATCTACCATCCTATCGAGCCATCTCATCCTGCTCCTCTAGCTATCCTTGGTCACAAAATCTCTCATCATCATTGGATGCATCCTGCCAAATCCATATCTTTCGCTATCACCCCACCCTTAGCTTTTGCATCTTGCACAACATCGAACCATCCTGCTATCCTATCATCCTGAGCTTTTGCCTGCTTGTAACTATCTTGGTCCGTTAGCTTGTACCATTTCTTGATTAGCTCACTTGTAAATATCTTGGTCTATCAGCTTATACATCCTCTTTAGCTTAGTACCATTGTATCTATCCAACATTCGTGCCAGTTCATCCTTGATCAGCATCTTGCACCCATCGCACATCTTGGTTAGCTATTCCAATGCATCCTTTAGCTAGATTTCTTGTCACCAAAGTGTTATCTTTCTTAGTTCAGCTTGCCAGACACATCACTCATCCAAATCCACCAGCTTAGGTGCTCTCCGATAGGTCCTTGTAGGATATAGCTTTCCTCATGTCTGATCTTGGTTCGTTAGTACCTCGTCCTACCCATCTCATTGGCAAACGGTTCTCTTTTGGATTTTCACTTTCTTTTGATTTGGGATCTTCCCTTTTGGGTCTTGAAGTATCTTTTCCAAGCAATCTCCTTGTTCCCTCCTCAAGGTTGCCACGATCTTCCATATCATGGTATGCTGCGAATGGGGCAATTAGAGCGTAAGGTCTTGATCAGGTCTTTTGTTTGTTTTTCTTTTTTGCTTGTGGGTTCTCCAATGTCATTTCCACGCTGCTTTCTCTAGGATTCATGTGTGATGTTGGGGCAATCCTTGCGTGTTTGTTTTGAGTTAGTTTGTCAATCCTTTGGACGGTTGGTGAAAAGGCCTTGATGTTCTTGGTAACCTTGGCAATTAAACAACAGTCCTATAGCAAATCTAGTGCTCAACTACATGGTGGTACTTCTCTTTGAAGTATCCCCCCGCTCAAAAAGCTTCAATGGTTTTCCTTCATCTCCATTATCCCCCATCCATATCCAGCATCCATCTCTCCTACCCCAGCTTATGCATCAGTATCTCTTTGAATCACTCATCACTCTTAGCTTTAGGATCCACAATCCTAGTCTTAGGGATCCACCAATCCAAATCAATCCACCAAGCCTCATCTTTCAAGATCCACAATCCTAGTCCTAGGGATCTCCGAAACCCATCTTCCACCAATCTGACTCTTTGAAATCTTATTGCATCAGCTTTATAATCCCCTCATCCATCTCCCTATCCTAGATTCCTTTTTATAGCGCTCTGCTCCTTCATCCTCCACCTTCCCTAAAGTCTTAAGCTTGCTTCCTCTTGTGCATCTGATTCTCCTTTATCATTCTCCCATAGTGAGAGTTTGAGCTAATTTAGCCCCTTCTCTTTGCCAATCTGAGTTTCCTTGCTCATTCGAGATTCTTGTACATTTCAAGAAGCCATCGAGCCTCACTTTCTCTCCCCGCTGCCTTCTTGAGGGGGCATCTCACAGTCCATTCTCTCCTCTTCTGCTCTAGCCTTGGGCATCTTATTTTCTTATCTTTGATGCCATGCCACTTGCGGCATCACATCAAAGAGGGGCAAAATGTAGACACCTAAAAAACTTTAGAAAATAAAGTATTTTTATTTTCTGAAAAAGTCCTGATGACATCATCATTAATTAATTTATTTATTTTTATGCCATTAAATCCCTTTATCTTAATTAAAAATATTTAATTAAGGAATCCCTCCCAAAAATGTTTAAATCTTATTTAAACATTATTTTCTTATTTATTAATTATTTAATTAATAAATTGACAAAAAATCCTAAAATAAATAAAAAATTTATTTTTTGCCCAAAACTTGGCCAATTTCCTTAAGACCATTAACCTCTTCCAAAATCTTCTAATCCTTCTTTAATTTTAATTAAAGGCTAATCCCATCATTTCCTACCCCTAATCCCAACTCAAAATATTTAATTAAGATTAAATATTAATCCTCATATTTATTAAAAAAGTTTTAATAAATATCTCCTCAACCCAAACCCTTGAAATAAATAAAACTTTATTTATTTCCTAAAAATCTAATTTATCCTCATCCTAAGAAGTTCTAGACTCTTCTAGAAAGTCTTCATCCTCATCCTAGGAAATTCTAGACTATTCTAGAAAGTCTTTATCCTCATCCAAAGTTTAGACTCTTCTAGAAGATGTCTTTAAACCTAATCCTAATCCCCTCCTAACCTTGTCACATTCCCTAAACATGGGTTAAAACTTACTAACCCAAGCCAAAGTTAACAAATATCTCCTCCTTCACCCACCCTCATTAAATGCCATCCACTTACTTATCCCTAAGCTAATCCTAAACCATCCTAATCCATCCTCTAATCATTTGCACAAGCCTAAACAAGCTTAAAACCTTCCTAATCAAGTCCAAGTCGAATTTGCTCTCATCACCCTCAAAATATCTCAACCATAAAACTTTATGAAGTCCACTAAGTCATAAATGACTCTTACACGCCCTTTTATTACTCTTACAAGTCATTATGAGGGTCTTTATGAAGATTTTATCCCTTGAGCCTCCTTTGTTGACTCTTCCTTCCCCTTTCCTCCATCCTCTCACCATGTGACATGTGTCACTTCTTGATTGGCTATAAGGAAGCACAATCCATGTGCTCTCTTCTCATGCAATCTGAGCCCTCCATGAGCTTTTTCTCATCCTTGCATCTTAGCCCTCAATCCCTCAAGCCTCTTGCCTATAAATTGGATCCTTCCCCTTTGCAAAATAACACAATCCATGAAGTAAAGTTATAATACTATTTTGAGAGCCAAATCCATACTAAAGCCATCTATCCACACCAAAAATCCACAATCATCCATTGAAGCTTTTGGAAGCATATTGAGCATACATCCTATCCATTTAGATAAAGCTACTCAACAAGAGAGCTTCTTATTGAGAGAGTTCATTAATGGCTCATATTCTCAATTGAGAGTTCATCTTAGTCTATCTTGAAGTTTATGAATTTTGTTTAGTTTGTAGAAGCTTTATTTAAATTTAGTTTCTATTAGCATACTAACATTGCTTATATACAATAACGACCTCATGATACATTTTTAGGTATTTTTATCCATATATATGTTAAGGGAACCTAGGGACTCCTACTAGGTCATTACGTCTATTATAGGTTGTAATAGGTATTCATATGTTTAAACTAGCACATAATAGACTAACCTTACTATCAACCTTAATAAAACTATATCCCATTTACTTTATTAACATTCTTAACTAGATAATTCAAACTAGTAAATTTAAGTCATGAGTTCTAAATTGTAAATTAACATTTGCTAACTAAACTCATTTACTTATCTAGTAACAAATTTTTCTATCCCTATGTCCTAACTCTCATCTACACTCCCCATAATCATCAAAGCATTTACATCAAAATTTAGATTTTAGTCAAGAATTATATTTTTTTATTGCATGTATGTACATGTGTGCACTTAGTTATCATTTAATCAAGAAATTTTATTTTATTTTTATTGCATATACATGTACATGTACGAATATTTATTTTTCACATTTGCATGAGCATGTTACAATGTACATTAGATATGGTCTCTAAGATATTTTTTTTAAAAATACATATGTATGTTACATGATTGTTCATTTAGCACCATACATTTAATGTTGTGTATTTATATGTACATGTGTTTCAAATTAAATTTAACTTTTAATTATTTTAATTTAAATAGACTTGTATGTTTATATTTGTATATATATGCATGTGCAGATTTCTAGATATTTATCACTAAGATTGTAGCTTCACATTCATATTCTCATATTTATTTTCATATATACATTATGGCATCCGGTTCTAGGGATCGTGCTCCTGCATCCTCAGGGGATGCCAGTGTTCGTGGTGGGGGTCAGAGTGCTGAGTTTGGTATAGCACGTAGATCGACCTCCACCCATGATAGACAACAGTTATTTAGAGATACAGTGGCGAGATTATCTTGTGCTATGTAGGTTTTGGATAGCTCACTTTCCTCTTCTACCACCCTCCCTAATAGGGAGAAGGTCATAGCGATGTGAGAGGAGTTATTTCGTATGATTCAGACAGTTGAATCATACAATCCTTTTGATGATATGAGCATTGAGACATTTTATTCTTCTTTATCTCACAGTGTCACTGGCACTGTGAAGTACACACAGATTGATACTGAGGTTTCCACCGGCATGGTGAAAATCATGTTTCCATCTTATGCAGATTGTCATAGAGTCAGAGGCTACTCTGCGACAAAGTGTACTGATCCACTCGTCGCACCATTGATGTATCCTCATTGGTTGGCTACTCATCATAGATGGCCACAAAAGGATGAGTTCCCCCTATATTTCTGCAAACAATTGTTTGCAGAATTTCATTTACACTATGATGTTGACTATATAGATTATCTAGGGCATGTTGGGCAGGGTCAGGGGAGACTTTTTGATAGATTTAAACCTGCGGACAATCCTGCGCCCGTTAACAAACGGGCAATGGTGGGTCCAAACCTTTTGGTTATGCCGAGAGGTCCACAGATGGCTACTGTAGGTGAGAGTGTTCCTGATGACATAATTAGGACACAGATTTTTTCGAGCATCGTCGCCGTCGCCACACAGTTACATGAGATTTCTTCTGATCAATGTAGTCGATATATGCTACAGTCTCAAGGTACCGCTCCCATAGCTGCATCATCTAGCACACCTGTTGATGATGATTATGGAGTTGCAGACATACCTTCTCCTGTAGACATTTCTGTAGTCTTAGAGGTGGATGCATTGCATCATTTGGCATCATATTTAGCATCTGATCTTTTAGATGCATATCGAGCATTATCTACACTCTCAAGGATTCCACTTCATGACATGAGCTCTCAGATTAGAAATATTTTTTCACGTACAGCAGTCCCAGAGGATTCACAGAAGCAGGAGGACATTCTTGCACCTTCTACTACTCCTACTGCTACACAGGCCCAGGCTACAGCACTAGCTCCAACTACTCAGGACCCTACAGCACCCACCCCCCCACCCCGCCCCCCCCCCCCCCTACTCAGGATCTTAGTGGCCCCATATAGCCTAGTCTATTTACTTCCATGCTTTCAGATTAGGGCCGCACTATTGACTTGGATGCTGATACTATTTTTTCATTACATGATTCAGATATCAGTCAGATCGGCAGAGCATTACATAATGCTACGGTAAATATCTCTATATGTTTAGATTTATTTTTATTATAGTAAATAATATGTCTATATGTTTAAATTAATGTATATGTGTGTGTTTGTGTATGTGTTATAGGGTTTGAGTGATAGTATGTTACGTTTTGCTGATCTGCAGACATCGACAGATCCTACACGTCGTGAGTCCCAGGTATGTTACAATATATATATATATATATATATATATGATTTATATACATGTAGATATTGATATAATTTTTCTGTACACATAATTAAATGGCTCACTTGTTATCATTTGACATAGGGTTCAGATGCAGTTGATAGACCCTTTTGGGGACAAGGCCCAGGATCAGGAGGGGGGATGTAGTTGATTAGATCATATGTGGCCTTTTATTTTATTACACACATGTTATGTCTCGATACATATTTATATGGACAGTTTGATGTTTTATATGTTATTTCCATATGCATACATTTTATATCCAAACACTTTGATGTCTTATATGTTATTTTCAGATACATGGTTTATATGGACACTTTGATGTTTTATATGTTATTTCTAGATACGTGTTTATATCATGGACACTAAATGATGTTTTATATGTTATTTCAAGATACATGCTTATATGGAGATTTTGATGTTTTATATATGTTATTTCCAGACATTTGATCTACATGATCTATTTTTATACATTTAATATGGGTACATTATATTCTTCAGATATATGCACATGTATGTTATTGATCTTTTAATGTAGAGGTCTATTTTATTGATCTTTTGATGTCTTCATCTTTTATGTAACTTATGTATGTGTTATGCACATGTTTCTATATGTTATTCATATTTTCAATATTCAAGTTTACATGTATATGTATGGTTATTCATCTTAATGCCTTAATCTAAGTGTAATTAACTATATAATTTTAATGGTCGATGTACATAACAATATAACATATATTTAATGACATGTCTTAATTAACTGTATAATTAACTATATTTAGTCCAATTATATTTAATGTAGATCATGTATTAACTATATTTAATGACATGCCTTAATTAACTATAATTAACTATATTTAACCTAATTAACTATAACTAACTATATTTAATCCTATTAACTATATTTAATCTAATTATATTTAATGTCTTACTAATTAACTCTATTTAATGACTTAATTAACTCTATTTAATGACATGCCTTAATTAACTATAATTAACTATATTTAACCTAATTAACTATAACTAACTATATTTAATCTAATTAACTATATCTAATCTAATTATATTTAATGTCTTAATAATTAACTCTATTTAATGACTTAATTAACTCTATTTAATGACTTAATTAACTGTATTTAATGACATACATTCTTAATTAACTATAATTAACAACATTTAATTAATAAAATATAATGTACATGTAATTATATGTAACATCGTTCATATAACATATACATGTAATCTTAACATAACGATTATATACAAACATAAAGAATGTATCATTTAAGAACATATAAAGATTATATGTACATACAAATACTAAAAAGGTTGTCTTAAGAGGAGGTCCTAAGAGACCTGGTCTTAAATGAGATATCCATGTCGAATTTAAATAAAAATAACAATACATGTCTAATTTTGCATATGCAAGATAAATGATCCAATGTACAAAAACTTATATAAAACAAATATCCTATCAATATTAAATATGAAAGTATAAGAGCTATACATGCATAACTCAACTAGAGCTCCACAAACAATGTATTGTTAGGATCCTCTCTACTTTTTATTATCTCTAGAAGTTTTTCATGTTCTTCAATAGGCAATTTCCACTTTTGATTTCCACGACGTCCTTTTCTTTGTACTGCTTCAAATTGTAATTTGGTTGCTATAACATGGTTACTATAGTGTAAAACCTTTTCTCCAGGCTTGTATTCAATAAATTCAATACCACTACCAATTACCCTTGTTTATTGATAATATGTTCCTTCAATAACAACTGATCCAATTGGATATGACTATTCATCAGCATCTATAGTTCCTTCTAGCAACTTGTGTTTTGCTTTTGTGCATCTTAAAAGATAATAGTCCACATTTTTTGCATTATCTGGTAAGGCTTGAACTACAAAAATATCTCCTGCATGTATATGAAAAGAGAAATATAAATTAATTTTAAAACAGATATACATGTATATTAATTTATATATATGTATATATGCACACAAACCTGCCACAACTAAATCAGAAATGCGCTCATAATCAACCGAATATACAAGATCATGAATGTCAATGTCAATGTCAACATCTTCAAAAGGAGGCTTTCTAACTATCTCCTTCAAATCACAATGTGAAACATATCCATTCTCAATATTTTCACATGCACTCACTACATTGTCCTTAATGCAGTCATCACAAAAGCATGTTTTCTCTCTTACTTTAAGTACTGGAGGTTTATGGTTTCTTGTAGTCATCACTTGATGTAAACTTCTAATTCCAGGAATCGTTTGACAATTGTAATGATTAGATCGATCTATATCTATTACAAATACAAAAACTAATTGTCATATTTCAAAATAAATATTTAATTAAAAACTCAACTTGATTTGAAAAAGACATTAAAAATAAATATAACTTAGTTCACCTTTCACCTCCCAAAAGTAACACTTATTGTATTCAGTATCTCGAGTAGCAAAATGAACTTTGCACCATTCAACAATTTGATTTGTGCTCTCTATCCTATTCCCTGTATGTACATAAAATATGCATGTATATATAAAATTTAAAATATATGCTATTAGAGTATTAAACATGTACATTTTAAAAATGCATATATTTACCTGCAAGTTCATGTTGTCGAAGCGCACATTTTATACATGCTCCTGCTCCATCATGCTCCCCTTTTCTGTGTCCACTTTCAAAGAAATTCCATAAAAACTTAACATTGGTTCTAGCATGTTGCATTGCTAACCAATTAAATGCTTTTGCAGATTTGAATTGTCCTGTGAACGTGAAACATGATAAGTATCTACAATTATCCAAGTACATATATTAAATAGAAATAGACATGTCCAAATAAATACAAGTTAAAATAAAGTTAAATAAATGTATAACTATTTCGTGTATACTAACCTGCACATCCATCAGACCAAATCCAGTGCTCTGAAACATTTATTCCACAATTTTCGAGATCTTCAAAGAACATTGCAAAACAATGAGCCACATAACTCCTGTCATGAACTTTATCATCACTAATATAGAAATGAACCTCTTTGATGATGATGCGTTCATTTTCATCCAATCTTTCTATCTGATCCACCTCAAATTGTGCATGTCTATAGGTCACTTGCACAAATATTGCAACTTGTTTAGAATGATAATATTGACTTTGGAGCTCTGTATGAGGTGCAAATGTATAATTCTCAGAAAAATTTACAATTGAAAGTATACAACCAGGTGGAAAACAATTTTTGGAATCACGAAACTGTTTAGCTTGCCATCGTGCACCATGACAATGTTGGATATGTGGATATATCAATGGACGGAACATGGCCATGAACTCATCATAATGCAATTCCCTCTCCTTCAATACAATTTTTTTGGATTCATCCCCTCTATTATTTTGGTATGTCTCATATTCATATCTCATCCATGAAACTGGTGTGGATTCATTAATATTCTCAACTTGCATAATTTGAGAAAATTTGTGTAAATCTGCACAAACTTCACACTGATTTTTGATGCATTGCACTTTGAATTCATTTGAATCTTCTAATTTATCACATAATATGGACCTCACAAATTGTGTTGTACTACTAGGGACGACCAAATTAGGATCAAGTATTGACATAACTTTTTTAAATGATTGCAAGTGTAGACCAAATTCAACATGATTTCGACAACAAGTTTCTCACATCTTATTTATGCATACAAAGGAAGGATGTAAACTCTCAAACATTCTCTGACATATTTTGACATTTGAAAATTCTTGTTTGAATGCTTCAAAAAGTTCACTTTGAGTTATATCCATGAAATGTTTTGGATGTTCAATTTTGGCCCCTGTTTCTTGATCTTTAATTTGTATAGTATCACGCCTGTTGGAAGAAACACGAGAATGTGTGGTCCAAAATTCAATAACTTGTCTTTTTACTTCTTCAGAAATCCTGTCTTTTCGAAGAACTCTACAAATATTCAACCAGTTATTCTCAATGTTATCATCTAGCATATTTCTCCTCTTGATGTATCTCTGGATAGTTCTTCTAGATATATGTAGTACATCAGAAATTGTACGTACCTATTTTCTATGTGTCAATTTTCTACTAGATATAGTAGTCATCAATGCTCTACGTGCATTACTCAAATCAACTCCTCGAGTTGTGTTGTCAAATTTGTTATAAGCATTTTGCAAATTTTCAACTATTGTTTTATTAATATTATGAGCATGGCTTTTCCTGTTATCAACACCCAACAACTCTAAGATAGGTCTCATATCTCTTCTCCTAAATAACTTGACAAATAATTGTGCCTATCCAAATATACTTTTATCCTTGAAATATTCATCCCACATGTTTTGACAATGCTTTTTGATAGTATTATCATTTATCATATCTTTAGATGGAATTTGGTTAAAAAGTAGTTCTTCATCCAAATCCATCAAATTTTTTATGCTTTCTAATTTGTCTCTATCAATAGAACTGCCAATTTCTTCCTCTTCATTACTTTCATTTTCTTCATGAATCTCATCATGTTCAGGAATTTCAATAGGTTGGTTTTGAGCATGTTTTGTATGGACTTTCATTTTGTCATCTCTTTTTCTATCATATTTCCTTGATCTTTTCCTTTTACTACCCATTGAATAATTCAACCTATAGAAAAATAAATAAATAAATAAATTTAGATTTCACTAAATATCATCTAATGGTTCAATATATAATACATAAAAATAAAAATAATTAGAAGAGAAAAAAAGCACCTTCAAAATATTTGATCCTTTGCAATATTGATTAAATCCGCAAAATAGTTGTTGAAAATTGCTTCAAAATTAATTGTTTTTTGCAAATCTTCTTCCAATTTTCGTTGTCCCTATATATTTAATTATTTAAAAAAGATAAAACAATATTTTTTTATATCAAAAAGTCACACTAACTGCTAGCGGTTTCTCAAGCTGACTAGGGGTTTCGGCCAGAACTGTTTCGGCCGAAACAATTACGGCCGAAATAGTTTCAGCCATAACTGTCTATGTGGCAACCAAACAAGCAAAAATCAAAACTTCTGTAAACATCTCACTTTGAAGGCCAATTTGACCTACTAAATTGAAGTATTTTTTAAAACTAAAAATATACTTTTATAGTTCTCGGAGTCACGATTATGATTGTATAATTTTTTTAAAGTTTTGATTATGAATAATATGTCATAATTTAAAAATATTACAAGTAGGTATCTTAAGATTCAGGAAGATGTCTATTCAAAAATAAGAAAAAAATAGTAAATCGTGTTAAAAAATTTTATTTATTTTTTATGGTGCACTAGAGGAGAGAGTCTTCTTCAAGAATATGTAATTTAAAAAAAAATATATGTAGATTTGATGGAAAAAGTTTGACGGGAGAAAAAAACTGTCTATTTCTAATAACTTTGACTTTGACCAGTTATAACTTCAAAAATATTAGCCGAATTTCAATTTTTCTTTTTCAGTGCACTAGTTATACATGTTAACTCTAACATATTCCAAAATCAAACCAAAATATGAACATTTGCATATATTTGTTTGACGGAAAAAAAAACTCTATATTTTTAGTATTTTTAAAAAATTAAAAAATACACTTTAAAAATTCAAAAATAAATAAAATTTTCACTCAATTTTTTTTTAAAAAAATTATAGACATAAACTTCATCCAATTTTACACATTTCATTAGTTTACATCATCTTCAAATTCTAAGCACAAATGCCACTTTTATTTCATTAAAGTTGAAGACTTTAAATTCTAATATCACTTCTCTTTTATAAAAGGTGACACAGGTTTGTGCTTTTACCCTATTATGTTTTTGAAATTAAAAGCGACCAAAACAAGGGGGTCAGCCCATACAAGCAAAAAGCTGGTAATAGCACATTACCGGCAGAAACCATCAGCAGACAAAAGACTAACTAAACATCAACATAGTTCCAAATGTCTACAAAAAACAATAGAGTTTAAGAGCAACTAAACTAAAACTAAACAGAGATAGCTAGCAAACTACAAAAGTTCAACATAACCAAAATTAGCATAACAAGGCAACTCGAGTCTTAATTAGAATTGTATACTAGCAAAACCTTAACCAATAGTAAGACATAAAAAGTCTTGGTTAAGCAAAACCTTAACCAACAATAAATATTATGTTATTTAAATTAAAAATCATTATTAATCTAATTTGTTCACATCAGATTATATTTTAAATATCCACTTTTAACTATTATTTTTCTTTTCTTATTTATTTAAAAAATAATTACTTGTGATCTCCACATTGATCTCTATTTATTTAACTTTTGATTTCCTAAATTCATTTAGGTTTTAGCTTTTAAATTATTTTTTATATTTGTTAAGTTTTTTCTTCAAATATTGTTTTTCTAGCTTCTATAATTTATTTAGTTAATAGAATATTTCTTAGAGACGTAGTTATTTTTTCATATTATTTTTTTATATTTCTCTTACTAATTTTTTGATGGATTTTTTTTCTTAAATGATTTTTTTTTAATATTTAATAAATTGAATTTAATTGTAAAAATTTGAAATTATTGAACACGTTTCTTAACAACATTCAAATTTCATAAATTTTATAAATTTTATATCTATGTTTTAATCTTAAATTTTTTATATATTTTCATTTTTAAAAAATTATATTTACATTATTTAATATTCATTCTACATTTGTTCTCTTAAATCTCATCTCCTATCGACACACTTGTTACATGTACAAAAGTATGTGACTACTAGTTTATTAAGTACTTGTTCAAATTCAAAATAGCACTATTTCTCCCAAAGTTAATGGGATTTCTCTCCCTGATAAGTGTTAGTGTAGTTTTTTATTTTTTCTATTTTTCTAAGTTTTTAATCAGTTTTGTAGGTTCCAGCATGCCATTGATGGACTTAAGAAGCTGATCCAGCATTTGCATGTCATATTTTGGTTGCTGAGGTTGGTTTTTTATTTTTGGAGCCATTTTTTACTATTAAAGGCATCTAATTTACACTACAGCAGCATCTTTTGTACATCAACAAGAAAAACACTTTCTAAGTTTTGTTCGCAATCCCAAAAAACCTCTGGGTATCTTTTAGATTTTGCATGCAAGCTGTATATTTTGCAGAATCGAGTATGAAAGGCTATAGCCATATCCCTCTCCATTGGCAGTCGCAGATTTGAACGCAGTTTTCAAATGTCTCATTCTTGCTCATACTGACTCCGATTTTGATGATTCTTGTTATGAACTTGGCTTTTTTTTTGTGCTCTATCCACTAGTGGAGTTGTTTTTTGATTTTCATGCATGAATTCTTCAGAAATTGCAGATTCTTAGCCATGACTGTGCACAATTCTTATTTTGGAAACTTCAAAGGATCATAAATTTCTCATACGACCTCATATCGAGGCGATTCTTTTTTTGAAAGTGCATGATTTTTTGAGTAGATCACAGTGGTGCTATTTGTTTCTTTGATTATTCTGCCCAAGTTTCACTTCTAGCATATGCTCTTCATGAGGGTTTGTAATGCATTGAAATCAAGACCACTAAGTATTTCTTTCTAGTGGTAGTTGTAAACGCACTAAAATAAAGTGCCAAATCATATTTCTTTGGGGGGGATTCTTTGATTGAGTAAAAAGGGGGGGGGGGGGGCATTATCGTGGCTAGGTTCTCTTCTTTTTAACATTTCTTCTCTGCATTTCTTCATCATGGATCAAACAAATATGCCCATCCTAACTCCATACAATTACTTTGAGTGGAAATCACGCATGACAATTCACTTAAAGAAAGCTGGATTAAATAGGATAACTATGGGTCTTGAAACTGAACCTACTAAAGATGAAGACAAGCTTAAGTGGTTTAACAAATGTGATGAGGCATATGGAACATTGTGTTTTTCTGTTTCTCCTGACTTGCTATTTTACATTGAGTCTTTGGATACACCAAATGAAGTACGAACAAAGCTAGAGACACTATTTGGCACACAAGATTCAATGAGGGGTCATATGTTAGAAAATGAATTAATTAGTTTAAGTCCAAGAAATTTCAACACAATCCAAGATTTCTTCACCAAATTAAAATCACTAAGGCTACAATTAAAACAATGTGGAATTGAAAAGAAAGATGAACAACTGATTCTTAGTGTTCTCTCTAAGCTAAGTTCAGAATATTCTGTGTTTGTCTCTACCTTCTATGCTACTAAGGGTGCACTTGGTACTCAATTCACCATGCCATCTTTAGATGATTTTTCTATCAATCTCACTCGAGAATAGGACAAGCTAATCCAGATGGGCACTCTTACGTCCTCTAAGTCACATGCCTTAGCAGCCAACCAAGGCACAAAAGAACAACAAGGACAATGTAGTAACAACAATAGTAAGGACAAGAAACAAAAGAATAGCGAGGAGAAGAAGGATCAAATACCGGTTTCTTCAAAAGCAACTATTGGTACACCATCTTCCAAGGGCGATAAGCCTAAGAAAAAAAAGGTCAAATGTGCTTATTGTAAAAGACCTGGTCATGATGAACATAAATGTTTGTAGAAACAACTTGATCACTTGACATACATTCTTGAGAAGAATAATATCAGTGTTCCTGAGTCTATCAAACAAAGTTCTAATGAAGGGTCTAACAAGGAAAAATAAAACAACAATGGGAAAGGAAAGGGCAAGGCCCTTTTTGTAGTTGCTTCCTCAACATCCACTTGGGTTCTTGATTCAGGTGCTTCACACCACATGGATTCATCTAAGGAATAACTTGCATCCTTGGAGCTGTATACTATGCCTTCTATTTTGATGGGTGATAACACTCCTGTTGAGGTGTGTGGGAGAGGGTCTGTTGATGTGGGGGTTGGCACATTCTATGATGTTCCTTGTGTACCCTCATTGTCAACTAATCTCCTATCGATATACCAAATCACTCACACAAGTTTAAGCAAGCGGGTTGAGTTCACTCCTAGTTCAGTGGAGATATGTGAGTTGCACAATAATTCTATAGTTGCAGTTGGGAGAGTAGATCATCAGTCACGACTCTATATGTTTTCTCACTTTGTTCCTGATCCTCCTTTGACTATTTTGCTCACTCACTTTAATGATGTGAGCAGATTATGACATGAGCGGTTTGGCCATCTTAACTTCCACTACTTGCATCAGCTTAACCAGTAAAGCATGGTCACAGGGTTGCCTTCTACCTTGACATTGGAGTCACTTGGAATACATGATAGATCTTCTGATGGGTCAGATTCACTTGAGCAGTCTTCTACCTCCACTTTTGATGCAGAGAGTGATTTAGAGGACTCACCTCCTTCCTCTCCTCATCATCATTCATAGGTTGATGATTCTCCTCTAGATTTTCCATCTTCTGGTCCACTTTGGGATAGACAGACCTTGCAGTTTGCAGGTGATTGGGTTGGGGATCCATCAGACACCAAGCAGACTCATTCACAATTCAAGGATGCTCTACATATCTTCATTGCTACTACCTCAAATCCACATTCCTTTCATGAGGCTTTTGGTATTTATGAGTGGGATACAGCTATGCAGGAAGAGTATAGTTCCTTGATGAGGAACCGCACTTGGGATCTTGTTTGTTTTCCTAAGGGAAGAAAACTTGTTCGATGTAAGTGGATCTACCGAACAAAATTTGCAAGCTTTGCTAGGGGTGTGGGATGCTTCATCTTTTGGGGGGGGCTCTTCCTCTCACTTGGAGTCCTAATTTTCTTTGGGGAGTCTCATTTCTCTCTCTTTTGGGGGAATTTTATGTACATGGGTACCTCATCAGGCTTGACTTGCCGGGACCCATTTCTACATCCACCTAAGCTTCGTTTATGGGGGGGTGTTAGTGTAGTTTTTTATTTTTCCTATTTTGCTAAGTTTTTCCTACACTTTTAATAATCTCGCTTAGGTTAATAAAGCATGTCTTATTAGGTGAATGGTTGTGAGGTGTCACCTTCCTAAATGTGATAATCCATTAGCTATCTTGGGAGGATACTTTGCTATCTTTAATCCGATAGATGGTTTCTCCTCATTGGTTGGTGTTGCCACCTCCTCCCTCTTCCTAGCCTATATAAGCATGCTACCTAGCTTGTATTTGCATCTCTTGTTTTTGCATCCTCTTAATGCTATTTTGCTTCCAGCATTTGCATTACTCTCTTGGAGACTAACTCTATGATGTTATTTTGATTTTGTATCATTTGCATTCATAGTTTAGATATTTATTCTTTGCACTAGTTTTCTGGGTTATTAATCTTATCAGATTCTAACAATAAGTCTAAGCTTATTAATATCTAGTTTTTGGATGATACTTCTCTTTTTCTTGAACTATCTTGTAGTAATATTCAGCATCTTAATGTTAAACTTGACCTGTTTGAGACCATTTCTAGAGCTCGCATTTCCAAATCCAAATCTATTATGCTTGGTTGGAAAGAGGAGCCTCTTGATTGGTTTCTCTAGTTTGGATACTCATGGGGTGGACCTAATAAGCTTGTCGGATATTTGGGGATTCCCTTTTCCATCTCCCCATCTCTCAAAGACATGTGGATTTGGATTAAGGATAAAATTGTTAAGAAGCTCTACAAGTGGGATAACAGGGTGTTGTCATTTGCTGGTAGAGTGCAGGTGTGTCAAAAAATCTTGTCATCTTATAGTATATACTACTCCTCTGTCTGGATGTTTAGTAACTACCAAGTTTTTGAGATTCAAAAAGCCATTAGGAGATTCTTATGGTTTGATGGAAAAGGTCACAGGAAGAAACATGTTGTTAAATGGAGTTAGTGTCATGTTGCCAAGAACTCTAGTGGCTTAGGCCTAATTGACCTTAGGATCCAAGGAATTTCCCTTGTTGCTAAGTGGATCTTTCAAGATCTTGATGGTCAGGAACCTTGGAAGATTCTTCTTAGAAACAACATTTAGTTCGGTTATCCTAAGCAGGCCAAACATTGGAAAAACCTTCCTTTTACTAATTTGGTTGTTGAGTCATTCTCTGTCTCTGTCCAAGGTTCCATGGTTTTCAAGTCTATTTGGAAAGCTTGGGAACTTGTGAGGGGTTTCATCTATAATTCCAACTTTTCCAGTAATAACTCTATTCACGGTGAGCATTCTATATGGTGGAATCTGCATCATAATGGTAACCCTCTTGCCATGACTCAAGGTTGTTCTGCGAAATTTTGGAACAACCTTGGCATCCAAAGCTTTATTGACATTTTGGAGAATGATAACCTTGTTAGTTGGTAGGATATTAGAATCAAGTTCGATCTTCCTATCTCCCATAAACATACGTATAATATGGTTGCCAATACCTACCGCACTCTTAATCTTCCTTGCAGGTGTGATGTGGACTCTCATAGATTTCTGAATTTTTGTTGGGATGATGGATCTCTCCTACATAAAATTAAAGCTAAAGATATATATAAAGTTCTCAATAAAGACAACTCTGTTATTTCTCACCTTAATACCACTTGGTATATGAACTTGAACTCTCTTGAATGGCAAAAAATTCTTGACAGATTTTGGAAATCACATATTCCCCCAAAAATCTTACATTTTAAATGGCAACTCCTTCTTGATAGACTTCCTATTAAAAATCATGTTGATGATGTTGAACTTTGTACTATTTGCAGGGTTCCTAAAAATTTAAGACATATATTCTTTACTTGTCAATTTGCTAGGATTATATGGAAGTTTTTTGGAATTTCTATAGCTGATCATGTTCCTATTTTAGATACCATTCTTGGCAACTTATTTGGTCTTAAAAAGGATGCTAATTTTTTCTGGAACATTCTATCCTCTCACATTCTTTGGTTTATTTGGAAATGTAGAAATGAGGACAAATTTCAAGATATTGGTAGATCCCTTACTTTGTTTCATTTTAAACTCATCCGTTTTAAGATTGTCTCGCAGATTTGTTGCATTATGAAGCTAGAGATGAACAAGCTAAAAAGATTCCTCCATGATGGGCTCGCTATGATATTCATTTATGAGATGAAGCATGAGATGGAATTGGCTAGCATTCTTGATAACCAGACTGCTTTTGGAAAAGCTCTTAAGGAGTTGCTCAAGGAAATACATGAGAACAAAGGCCCCTTTTCTGATGAACATGACTTCTTTGCTCACGCTCTCGAGTGGAAGAAATTAGTGTGGATGGAAGGAGAGCTGGGGTGGACAACTTGGTTCGATGATCATGATGATGTTTTGGAATAGCTTTTCTATCTCCTCTTTTTGTTATCTCGCTAGAACTGCTACTTAATGTGTTAGTTGGCTATTTCTAGCTGATTATTGGACTTTGATTTGGGTGGTTGAGGCTTGCCTCCTCCCCTCTTTTGATACTGTACCTCTTTTTTGTTCTCTTGATTATTTAATTTTTTTTAAAAATTACATTTTAAACTTTTTTTAACTATATATATATATTTGCATCTATCTACTTGTTATTAAAAATTTTGTTTAAATCTATATCTAGAGTTTAATTTTAATTTTATAATAATAGTTCTTTCAACTTGTTCCATGATTATCTTTTTTTTATATGGTATTCACCATTTTCTATTAGTTTTATGGGGATGCTTTTAAGAAAAAAGTTTCGTATATGAATAATTTTAAAGTTATTTAATTATTAAAGAATTAAACTATTATTTAAAAAAATAAATAAATTAGATTTTCTATAATCAAAATTAAAATTAATTAGAATAAAAAAAGTTAATTTTAATTAAAGTAGCAAAGATTTCTATTTATTGTAAAATAAAATATATTTGAATTGGCTAATAATAATTGTATACTTATGAAAAAAGTCGTTGAACTCTTGATATACTCTTATTATCAATTTGTATTGTATTTTCCTATCTATATTTTTAAACAATTTTTTTAATTCTAAATCAATTAATACACTAATAGTAATACATGCATACAAACTTTTTTAAAATATTATTTTAATTTTTTTCTCATCCATAAAAATCTTGTATCAACCCTACAAAGATTAAATATCCTATACTATTTAAACAAATAAACATAAGAAAAAACTTTAATCTACACATTACAATACTCCATTAAAAAAATTCAAAATTCATTTTCAAAGCTTAAACAACCCTATCATACTTTAGGCATGAACTTTGTTGCTTGGCCTTCTTCTACAAAGAATTTTTTTTTAAATTATTATGTTTTTCATAAATTTCAAACTTAAATGTTCTTACAATTTATCTTAAAAACTTACACAATAAATATTATTATATCTCATAAATTTTTAACAATTTTGTATCATAACATCTCTATATAAAATGATAAAATATAGCCCATATAATTGGAGGATTAAAAGTGTATACTCACTCTTATAGAATTTAAAGACAAATGTTCTTACAATTTATTTTGAAAACCAGCTAATCTAGCTTTGGATCTAAACACAGTATTTTAGAAAGTAGATGCATATGGATGGAATCATATAACTTGTTGGGTACATGTTTGGCTTAGTATCCAACATGCAATGGCCCATAGGGCCACAATAATTCAATAATGCATCTAGATTAATGAGGTTGTTTTTAACATTATAAAATACTTACCTTTAAAAAATATTCCTAAGTATCGTCAACTTCACCTAAAAAAATTGTGTACTCTTTATACTTTAGTGGGGAAGTCATATTCACATATTGAGTGGGCATGGTTGGCCCTAGTTAAGTGCAATCATTATGCCATGCTTGGAATATCATGCTACCCATGTCTAAGATGAAAAAAGTTAGGGTATTTTTATTGGTAATATTATTTTTTCCGATTATATTTTGATTACTTAATGAGTTTGTAAATGTTATATTCTATTTTTTTAAATGAAATTTTAATATTTTTTAAAAATATGGAATGTGAAATGGTCTAGAGTTTAGCTCAAGATAATACAAATTGTCATGTCTTCCATGTATATCTTTAAGTTATAAATATATTTTAATAAAGTAACATTCAATTATTAGAATTGAATCTTAGATTTACACGGAAAGAATTCAAAGTAATAGTGCAATTTCAATAATTATTTGAACTAAGAGTGAAACTGAAATCTCAAATATGTATATTTGTTATTTATTTGATATATTATTTAGTGTGTTTGTTAGTTATTTGATATATGTGTACCATTTCATTAACTATTATGAGCCAATCTAATACACATTCACTGATTTGTGAACTTGCTGATTTTATTTAAAGACACTTATTTACTCATTGAAAAATCCACATAAAAAAATCAAAGAGTGTGTTGTGATTAAATGTGAACAAAGAATTTATGAGAGCATTCTAATAGCGTCCATCAAAATAAACTATCCATAGCATCTTCCTGCATTGCACACTTCATTTGTTTTGATTTTTTTCTTGAAGCCATAGAAATGGTACACATCTAAATGAGAAGAACTTAGCCTTTGTAATCTAATGGATTTTCTAAAGGTCTTGATAAACATTAGTGCTCTTTATGCATATTTAGACACTGGGAATCAAGGTAAGAAAGCTCCAATTGTCCACATATTGTTAGAGTACTTTTAAAATATATTTAGTAGGTTCAAATATTAGAGCATTTCTACACATAGGAAAGTAAATTTTGTAGTCATTAATTTTAAACCTAAGAAATGGACAATTGATTTCTACAATGTATATTCTTAATCTGAGTTAGTCCCAAAATCACATTACCATTATGAATTGGTTACATTTCTCCCATCATACTTCCATTATTAAATTTCTAATTTCATTCCATTTATTTCAGTTTTCAGTTTTATTTTTATTTTTATTAATGATCATTCACAACAAATTTACTTAAGATGATTATTTAATTAGCCTAAGATCATTTATATAAGGTATAGTTAACCCATTACATTTTTGATAAACTTGACTCTTCCCAAGAAGCAAATGCTTTGATCTTATGCTTAATCCTAGCTGTATTTTCTCTCTTCCATAAAATGCTAACTACTTATGTCATTATGATTTATGATGATGCATCGGGTGTCTTATGATATTCACTTAGCCTCTATTTTATCCTTACATGCATTTGAGATATCTATGGATATTTATTCATGTTATTTTGTTACACGTAGTCTACTTCTAGTGATGACATTGTCCATGTATTTCTCTCAATATAGCTATGCTTGGGGAACTTAGTGGCATCCCTATGCATGATATAGACTTTTTACCTCCACGATCACTTGAGTTGTTATCTCCTATATGTCGCACACTAATCCTTCATCTTTATCTTTTGACCTGTGACTTATTGATGATCTAGTGATGATTATATCGATAATTACTTTTCTATTCAAAAAAGATGTTAATGACTCTTTGTTTCAAGTGATATTTTACGACACACATTCATTTATTGCACTTGAGATAAAATAACTTATGTTAGGATTGGTTGTGTAATTCACCTAGAAAAATCTAGGTCCTCTAAATTATATGTAATTATGTGGGTGATATATAATGTGTTATCTTTGAACAATGAGAAGTACAAAAAATGGGCTGCCCATGTGGGGAGGAAATATTATTAATTAATTTTAATTTAGTATAATAATTAGGATTTTAGATTTGAAATGTAAATTTGAATTTATGGAGTCATCAAAAATTAAATAAATGTGGTGTTTGAATTGATAAGAGTCACAAAGTTCCAAAAAATCACCTACAAACAAAATGTCTATCACATCTAAAAGGAAAAAGAAATGATTGTGTGGTGTGTAAACTTAAGATAGAGATTGTGATGCAATTAAGGAAGGATAAATCCCCAATTTATATGTACAACCTTTTAGATAGAGACAACACAAAGGAAAGGACAAAATAAAGTAATAAACAACACCAAAAAATAGTAGAAAATGATCATCAATTTACATCATGTTGGCTTGCAAGAGCAAATTATGAATTTTGAATAGACATGCCCTATTCACAATTTTAATTATTAGATCTCTTGGATATCATCTCTTTATCTCCTAAAAAAAAAAATACCCATTTATTTACAAGATTTCCAACCACAAGTCAGCTTATTGGATCATAAGCCTCTAACGAGAATGAAATGCATTACAACCAAATTGGCCAAGACTCAAATTATAGCAACACATAAAAATTGATCCATCATGACATGAGAATGCACAAGGAGGTTTTCCATATGTATAAAATATAGGAAAATGCACTAATTAGCATCATCAATCATGAAATGCCATCGTAAGTCAAATCATGTCAACTTGGTTACAAGAATAAGAAAAACATAATAGGACCAAACCAATCTTACGATATCTTCACCAAGAAGTAATGAAACATGATGCAAATCTAGAAAAATATTCTCTAGACCTTATAGAAGACACCATACTTGGACCACATAAGAAAATGAGCCAATTGGAATGATCACTACCTAAAATTTAGAAAATTAAAAAACTAGAATAAAGTACAAAAAAACTAAAAGGAAATATTTTTGGTGATGCAAGATTGTCAATGACCCAAGGATTCTCCTACATCAAACACCCTAGATGGATAAAAGATGTTTCACAAGAGGAAATTATGAACATCTAAGAGTATTCAAGAGATAAATATCATACTTATTTTTTATCCACGTGTCCTCCTCATTTGTAAGGTACATTTAATGCAAATAGATGTGTCAATTATCCAAATTCATGAGCTTGGTAGATCATCAATTATCAGGTACTACTCTACAATCACTTTGGCTATGATTGAAAAAAACTTTTAAATTGCTTCTAACTCTACCACTCCTATAATAAACAATAAACATGTATCTTCTTCCTTGTTGCATGACTTCACCTTTGTTATTACTTACAAACTTCCTTGCCTTTGATGTAGTCATTATATTTCTCTTCTCATCTAATACCACCTTGGTAAACTATTATTGTAACATCTGTTGAAAACAATTATTCAATTGTATGTTGTCTATGATGTTACAGAACATTTCAAGCCTTACTAATTAGTCAATATTAGCTAAGCTCACTCAGTCATTGAAGACAATTTCCTATGTATGTCGAGCATTCTAGTTATAACCAAGTTTCAAGTTAGTTATTATCGAGATCATTTGAGCATTGAACGCACATCCTGTGTTAATTGAGTTCACTCGGTTACCAAAGGAAAGTTGGCATGGATCTTGTATTAACCAGGTTCACTCGGTTATGAAAGGAAAGTTAGTTCAGAATAAGTATTGACTAAGTTGAGTCCATTAACAAAGAGTTTCTCTGAGTTGACTGAGTACTCAATTCTATAGCAGTCGACTAACAACATATTGAATTTGGTTAGTGTTAGCCAACTTAAGGGATGAAATTTTTTTGACTAAAGCTATATTCAAGCTTACTTGACAAGGTAAATCATATATGTATAAGGTCATGTTGAGGTTTGAAGAGTGTATAGCATGAGATTGAAGAAGATGAATTAAGGAAGTGAATTAGAAGGATATCTACAAGAGGAGTTGACCAAGTTGCATAGAACATTCTAATCAAAGAGGATCAAGTAATCATTCCAAAATAGAGATCTTAAATTAGCAAAGATAGATTCATCAACAATCAGGTCAAGTCATTGTTACTCTCTAATAATTGTAGTAGTGAATCAAATCTCCTAACATAGTTAGCATAACAACTATTTGGTAAATCCTCTAACAATGTGGCCTAGATCAAAGTATTTGAAGACCTCTAATAAGACCACTCCTAATAGGATGAACTAAATCCTCTAATAGGGTCACACCTTATAGTGTGTTTTGTAACCTTTAATAGGGTTGGCTCCTAAGAAGACTCACTTCAGAAGAGTGAAAAATAGTAACTAGTTGCAATTGGTGGTTTTCACAAATTGGGTTTCCATGTTAAATCTTGGTGTCTCATTTGTTCATGTTATTTTTTTTATCTTTCTAGAACTAAGTTAATTAAGGTTAATCACATTTAATATTCTAAGATCTACATGTTTAATGTTAACTGAGTGAAGGTAACATTTTCAGTGTTAATTGAGTGACAGTAATATTTTCAGTGTGAATTGAGTTAATTCAAGAATTTGCTTTAAAGTTTTATTGACATCTTAAGGGACTTGGATTTGTTTTTATGGTAATTGATTCACCCCTCCCCTCTTAGTTACTCCTTTACATTTCCAATAATTGTTATTAGAGTGTTTGGTGCTTGTAGATAAGGTTTTAAGCACCCAAGCTAAAGATCAAGATGTCTTATTGAAGGGAAATTCCTAAGTAAAATAGAGATCACTTCAAAGCATGGAAGAAACTCATGAAGCTACATTTAGCAACCATTGGAGACACATGCCTAGAACAAGTACATGTCACCTATTGTACCTTTGACTGTATCATAGTATAATTATGATTGGCATTGCCTCTACTCTCAACTATGTTCAATTTGATGAAGTCAAGCATTGTCCCACTACTCATGAGATGTGGATCAAGATGAAAGATATCTATGGAGGACATGACAATGTGAGGAGAGCTAAGGCAAAAAGTCTAAGAGGTTAGTTTGATCAAATGAAAATGGAAGAAGATGAAAACATTGCACAATACAGTGAAATAATCAAAGCAAGTGTGAGTGTAATCAGAGCCTTAGGAGGAGAAATAGATGATATGATAGTGGTCACCAAGTTACTTAGAACTCTTCTTCCTATTTATGCAATTAGAGGTTCAGCTATTCAAGAAATGAGATGTAATTCCAAAAATGATATAACTTTAGATACACTAATGAGAAGGTTGACAACCTTTGAGTTAGACAATTTTCATAACTATATTCCTAACTTTGTTAGCATTGAGTCTACATTTCAAGCTAGACTATCACTCAAAAAGAAAGGTGGAAAATCTAAAAGCAAACAATCTAAAATTGAAGATGAAGAAGATTTTGATAATGACCTTGAAACCATTGAAGCCCTATTTGCAAGAAGGTTCCCTAAAGGAAAAGGAAAGTACATAAGTAAAATACCACTAATATGTTTTTCGTGTGAAGAAGTTTGTCACATTGTTGCAAGGTGTCCAAAAAAAGGAGGCAAATAAGAAAATAATTACAAAAATTAAAAAGGAAAGAAAGGTTTAAAAGCTACAAAGAAAACAAGGATAAAGGTAATAAATCTTGTTATATGGCTAAAGACTCTGATAGTGGTGATTCTGATGAAATGGTTTATATTGCTATTAAAGATGAATCAGATGATGAAAATGATAATATGGCCCTCATTTCTCATATTAGCAAGAATGACACATGGATCATAGATAGTGGTTGTTCTCACCACATGACTGGTGATAAATCAGAATTTGAGCACTTGGTATGATATGATGGTGGAAGTGTCAGATTTGGAAATGATGAACCCTATTATGTAAAAGGAAAAGGATGCACTGCATCAACCAATGAATTCAGATGTGGCAATGCTTACTAGGTTGAAGAACTAAAAGACAATCTACTTACTGTGGCACAGTTGAACTACATTGGATTCAAGGTAGAATTCAAGAATGGAAAGGCCAATCTACTAGATGGGAAATGAAATCTAGTTGGGACTAACAATCAAACCAAAGGTATTATGTTCTATCTAGATCTAACTGAAAGTTCAGGTTTCTTAGCTCAAGTAGAGGAAAGTTGGTTATGGTATAAATGATTGTGTTATGTGAATTTTGATAACCTGGTCAACATAAGCAAGAATAGAAGAGTGAGAGACATTCCAAGCCTCAAGAAACCTGACATGGGCAGGTGCACAAATTTTTTAATTCATAAGATGGGAAAAAAAAGTTTCAAAAGCAATAATTATCATTCTAAAGAAGTTATTGAACTGGTTCATATAGACCTTTGTGGACCTATGACATCGAAAGATATCGTGGAGATAAGAACTTCATATTATTTGTTGATGATTATTCTACGATGATGACAATCGTGTACTTGAAAGATAAATCTAAAGCCTTTCAAAAATTTAAGTGGTATCTAGCTAGAGTGGAAAAAGAAACATTAAAGATGTCTAAGGTCAAACAAAGGAGGTGAATTTATCTTAAATGAACTCAATGAAAGAGGAATCAAAAGATAAGTATCTGCACCTAGTATACCTCAATAGAATGGCATAGCAAAAATAATAAATAGATCCATTATGGATTGTGCAAGGACCCTAATGATAGAGAAAAATATTGCAATCAAATACTGGAAGGAAGCAGTTAGTAGAATGGCTCATACCTTGAATTGATTTTAGTTGAAGAAATATTTAAAGTGAATATCTTATGAATTATGGTATGGCTATAAACCTAATGTCTTTTATTTCAAAGTATTCAGAAGCAAACGTTACATCTTAAAAGAGACAAGGAAAGGAAAGTTTGAAGTGAAAAGTGATGAAGGCATATTCCTAGGATGCTCCAACAAAAGCAAAGCATATAAATGTTAAAATATTACTACTCACAAGGTTATATAAAGTGCACATATAAAAACTGACAAGTTTGCAAAAAAGAGTGAAGAAAAAAGTAGCAAAGAACCTGAAAACTATAGAAACTTTGTTTACTATGAACTTGATACTTTACCTGAAGTTTAAGAAAATGTATTTGGAAATCATTAGTCTTCACCACTCGATTCCTCTAAATCTCTAGTTTAACTTGAGTTGCAGCCAGTGCAACCCAAGTCTTAGTCAAAAGGACCCAAGTTTCAGCCGGTGGAAATTGAGTCCCAGACCTAAGGACCTGAGTCATAGATAGTGGGCATGATTTTGAAGATCATTTTGAGCATTGTGGACTGAGTCATTCAAGTCCAAATTCCAAAAGGAAGGAACTTTTACTTGCTAGATATGTCAGAAGGCATCATGCACACAAGAAAATCATTGGAGACTAGTCAAAAGGCACAATGACAAGGAAAAACTAAAAGGTACATGTTTGTTTACTGAATTTGAACCAGAACTATTAAAGATGCATTAGACAATGAAAGTTTTATTGAGGTTATTAATGAAGATATTGAACAAATTGAAAGGAACAAAACTTGGACCCTTGTTCTTAGACCCAAGGAAAAAAATATAATTGGCACAAAATGGGTATTTAGAAATAAGTTCGATGAAAACAAAGAAGTATCAAGGAACAAAGCAAGGCTAGTATGCAAAGGTTATGCTCAAGAAGAAGGTATTGTTAATGGAGAAATTTTTTGCTCTTGTTGATAGACTAGAAGGTGTTAGAACACTACTTGCTTATGCTACAATACATAAAGGATTCAAAGTATATTAGATGGATGTAAAGTCAACTTTCTTGAATGGAATCCTAGAAGAAGAAATCTAAATTGAGAAGCCTAAAGGTTTCATAGATCCCAACAAAAGGAATATGGTTTTCAAATTATACAAAGCTTAATATGGTCTCAAACAAGCCCCCAAAGCCTAGTATGAAATGTTTCATAATTATTTGGTAAAGATTGGTTTTCAAAGAACAAATGACAACAACAACCTATACATCAAGGAAGGACTAGAGAATAAAATATTGCAAGTATAATTTTTTGTATATGATATATTATTGACTGGATAGGATGAATTGAGAAAATCTTTCTCTAAAGAAATGAGTAAGGAATTTGAAATGTCAATTTTTGGAGAGATCAAATTAATTTTTGTCTTGCAAATTCAATAGAAGGAGGATGGCATCTACATTACTCAATTAAAGTACATCAAAGGAATTTGGAATGGAGGATTCTAGACTAGTTGGAACACCTATTTCTATTAGGCATAAGCTTTCCAAAAATGATGATTCTAAAGAGGTAGACCAAACTATATATAGATCAATGATTGGAAAACTTCAGTATGTAGTGCACACAAGACCTAATGTTGTACTAGTAGTTGGTATAGTGGCAAGATTTTTTGCTAATCTAAAGGAAAATTATGTGATGGTAATAAAAATAATTATGAAGTATCTAAAAGCTATTGAACATTATGGTTTGTGGTGTAAGAAAGGAAGCACCTAAAATTAAAAGTCTTCACTGATGCTGATTAGGAAAGAAGTATTGATGACAAAAAGAGCACTAGTGGTGGAGCATTATTTCTTGGAAAGAGGCTAGTGTCTTGGACAAGCAAAAAGTAGAATTGCATCTCTTAGTCTACAACAAAAGAAAAATATTTTGCAACAATAGTCAATTATTCCAATGTTGTTTAGTTCAAATAACTATTGTCAAGCATGAAAGAAGAAATAAAGGATCCAGTAGTTATCTTCTATGATAACTGTTGGCCAATTTTTCTCCCCCATTCAACCCCTCATTAATAATCAATTTGAGAGATCTTCAATGGGTTGGATTCTTCAATGTGGGTTAACATGCTTTTCAATTGTGTTAACATCTTGTGTTAACATAGTTCTTTCATGTGTTGAGCTAGTTCAAATCCTTCATGCATCGAGCTAGTTTAAATCCTTAATGTGTTGAGCTAGTTCAATTCTTCATGTACCGAGTTGGGTCATTTTTTCTTCATGTGCTAAGTTGTGGGTTAATGCACATTTTCTATCAGGGTTAACATTTCGTGTTGACCATTTTCACTATTTTGAGAAGTGCCTTTTCTTACTTCTACAAAATCTTTTTTGTTGCCTCTTCAACCAAATATTCAAGAAATGTGTGAACAAATCAATTAGTGCCTAGTGGTGAGCCAGTTCTTTCGGTGCACCTTACTTGTTGTTATATCAAGGATCATCCATGGCCATCATTATGTTGCTATGTAGAGTTGCAAGGGAGTTATTTTATGTGACATAGCAACGTTGTGCCATTTGTTTGTGTGGGTCAAAGTTTCTTTGATGGACTATCTTCTGACTATGCTGACATGTCAAGAGCATGGGCCACATGTTCTATGTTCTACCTTCTACCATTTGATGCAAATAGATCAAGGGTGGTCATTTTCTCACTTTGGGGAGTTGTTCAATCTTTACTTTTAGTGACAAAGCAATGAGTTGACACATGGCAAGTGGGCTCTCCCCTTTTATAGGTCATGGCATGGCAGATCCTTATCATACTAAGTCATTCTTTATCGACGGTGGTCATATTTTCATGTTGTTTCCCTTTCTTGCAAAGATATGATGGTCATTAGATCTTGGTGAATATTTGGAGATTCCTCACTTCATCCCAACTATCTGTGGTTATAAAAGGAAGATCTTAATCTACGGTTGAAGTTTAATGCATCAATTGGGGATATTTTTGTAGCATTTGGGCCATTCATTTCAAATGAAGATCTACATCGATAGTTCATACATTTTCTAGGTAGATCAAGTTTATTCCACATGGGTCAACTATGTATTTTCACAATGGGTTAACTCGAATGTTATCACATCCCACATTTTCTTTGATAGAGATGTGGATTTGTTTGTTGTGGCCTTGACACATTGTAGGGATCATTTCTTCAAGGAAAATAAAAAATTTGGGCTTTGTTTCATGGTGTTAATGCATTCCCATACCTCATTAATGATTGTAATGAACAAATCTAATGGGATTTGATTTCTTACAGCTAGGTGTATTTGTTTTGTCCTTCTTGTAACTTCACTACAAAAAGTCAATTTTATGGTCAAATTTAGTTCTGATATTCTTTTATTGCTACTCTCTGCAACTCGACTCCACTTTAGGTTAGGGTTTGAACTTTAACTTAATAGTTATGCTTGATCTATAAAGGAAAATTGTAAGTAGTTCTTTAATGTTCTTTTCCACTTGTAGTTTTGCAGCAGCATTATACTATGCAACTTTTGCCTTCCATTAATGAAATATTTGTTCCTTACCTTTTCTTGTGATTCTATTTACTAGTGCATGTATTTTCCTTGTAGTCAATGTTTCTTTTCCATTTTATTGATTCAAATGTTGTGTTAAGTCTATTAGTAGTTGTTGTATAGTGAAGTTCCTTTCCTTTCAGTACTTCAACCAGTTCCAAACCTGAATGTGGATTCTTGGAGATAGAATAGAGCCAAGACTAGTGTATTTTGGTGCTTTAATTGATGTGTAGTGCAGTTACAGGTAGGGTTGTAACCACATTTCTATCTTGGTGCATCACCCTTGTTTCACTTTATGCATTTTAATTTCAATCTTCTTCTCCCTTTTCCTTCAAAGTGGTAGTGTTGGTGCATCCTGATAGTAAGGAAACTATCCTTCTCTAGAGATTCAACCTCAAAGTGCAATTCCCACACTTGGAGGTCATTTCAATGTTATACAAGGCTACTTGAGAAGTACTCCCTTAGGCTAGGGTGCAAGATTTTGTGTCAATAGTTTTTGACATGCCCAATGGGACACAAATTTCAGCCTCATAAGTCTGTTAGTTAGCCAATTGTAATCTTATTCACTAAGAATTTGGGTGTTATTCTTAATGCCATCAACCTTTGGAGGCATTTATCTAACACCATGGTGACTCTAGTGCAAATCTATTGGTTTCAAGATAAAAAAATATTGGTATGTAAAGATCATCTTTGATCTTTTTGTGATTTTTCAAGTTTTCTATGAAATTGCAATTTTTATGAAGCTCCAACCATGGACCCATTTCATAGAAATATCTACTATTCCCCCCCCCCACCCCCCTGTATCATGAAAATTTTATTCCTCAGCCATCATATTTCCATTTTCAATCTCAACCTCAAATTGTTTATATTCTTTCTACTCAAAATTATTACTCTTCTCCCACCCTTTTTCCACCAATCCCAACATCCCCATATGAGAAGCTTAAAGATATGATGTTGGAGTTCAAAAGGCATATTGACTCCAGATTTTAGGAGAGGAGTGAGAGGATGGATACATGGAGTAGGAAAATAGATGAAAGCCATGAGCAATTGCTAGACCTTGATAGGTGGCTTGATGAGATTGGAAGACAACAAGAGATTGAAAGACATTGGGAGGAGATGGCATACCAAGCCTATCTACAGTAAGAAGAAGAAGAGAGGGAGAGACATAGACATTTTGAGGAGAATCTTGCAAGGCAAGTTGCTGCAGCAAGAGAAGAGGAAATGAGGCTCCATTTAGCTCATTTTCAGACCTAAGAAGTAGAGGCAACCCCTTCTCCAAGACTTGTCATCCTAAGATTTAAGAAGCCCCCTCCATTAGAAGAGCCTTCTACTATAACTTCTCCACTCCCTATGTGAGAAATTTGGTTGGGTCATGAGACTTCCACACCTATCACCATTTTACTCTTTAAGAGTGGACTGTTTGTCTGGACTCCTCATGGTCCAAATAAGGAGTTTTAGGAGAGTGAAAACAAGCCCACAAAGCTGTTAAGGGAGGATTTGTAGCTTGTTGAGGATGAAAAAGATGTTGTTGTTGAGAAGAAGGAAGAGTATCCAATCCCCTTATTTGAAGAGCTTCCCTCTTTTGTTGAGGAAGAAGAAGAAGAAGAAGAAGAAAAGTTTATTCCTTTCTTTAAGGAACAAATCATGGCTTTTAAGCCTTTACAAGAAGATGATGATCTATTGCTGGAGAAGGAAGAAGACCATTTGTTGCAGCAGACAATCCTCCATGATGTGGAGGATGGAAAAGAGAGCTTCTATTGGAAATTATTGAAAAGATCATGAATGAAGAACAATGGAACTGGTAAAGAATGTTTTCAATCATTTTTTTGTCATTGATGTCAAACTTACTACTTGCAGGAATGAAAATTTCTTAAGAGATCCAAATACTATCAATTGGTTGATTGACAAGGAGGAGGCAATCAATAAGATGTAACTAGAGCACCTAGAGAAAGGTTGAAGTTATGATGTTGTAAAGAAGTATAAGGATTAGGTAATCCATTGATGAAATAGTGTATTGATGGCATACTCTAAGAGGATGAACACACTAAGACACATCAAACATGAAAGGTTTAACTAAGTCATTTGTAAAGCCTAACTAAGTTCATTGGAGAGAGTTGAGCAAGCTAGTTAGAGCCGAGAAGATTCTTAGTTGAAGTCGAGCAAGTTCAACTTCAGTGTGAGCCGAGTGATTATTCAGGTGCTGAGTAACACAGAATTGTTCAGGTGCTGAGCATCAGAAAAAAGTAATGAATTTCGAGTAAGTCTTCAAGTGCCGAGAAAAGTAGAAATGCCATAGGTGCCGAGTGCCAGTAAAACAACAAATAGGAGCTGAGTAACACAAAAGGAGTCAAGCATCAGTAAACCAATGATGTTGAGTTGCTACATTATTTATTAAGACAAAAGATTTGCCAGATCAATGATGATAAGTTTGTTACATTGAATTTTGTGAATTAGTTGGATGATAAGGATGATGAGTAGATGTCACAAAATTTCATGTGAACCATGCAAATCAATTCTAGGCGAATGCTAATGGATATATCATGAAGTTTCTAGAAGAAACAATTTGGAGGGAAAACAATACTTTTTTCTCAAGATCAAATCAAGATTTGAGTGAGAAATGAAGAACATAACTTCTTTGTAAGGAGTTATAGGTTAGAGATCAAGAAAGAGTAGGAGAGGGAGTTGGTCAAAAGAGTGTTCGTGCGAAGGAGCCAAGAGAAGGCTAGAGTGAAGTGTCAAGAAGAGGACATAGTGAGGAGTAAGAACAGAGCATCAAGACTCTGAGTTAATCAAGTGACCATAAGAGTGCATTAGTATTACAAGTGGAAGAACTCAAGGAGACAGATCTTGAAGGGTGAACAAACTATCAGCACTGCAAGGAAGAGAAGCCAAGAAAAGAAAGGAACTAAAGAGTGATATGAAATCTACAAGGTTAGAGTTGCAATCTGTATCAGGTCAAAACCCTTCTAATACTTTCTTACCATTGTATTAAACATTGAAATTCTACATTACTAGGTTAGCTTAATAGCTAGGTGGATAAGCCTCAAGAAAAGGATAGAAGATCCCCAAGAGAAGGATAAAGAGATCCTTAGGAGAAGGATAAGAGATCCTTACGAGGAGGATAGGAGATCCTTAGAGAGGGATAAAAGATTCTTTTGAGAAGGTGACTGTAAATCCCATGGACTTGGGTGGGCCTAACAGCTCTATGTAAATCCTTTAACAGGGTGACATTCTAAGTTGAATGTTCTTAAGTCCTCTAACAGGGCACACTCCTAACAGGGTGTAGAAATCCTTTAACAGGGTCACATTTAATAGTGTGTTGTAGCCTTTAATAGGGTAGACCATTAGAAGTGGTTGAAATCAATTGCACAGTTATTCTGTGGGTGTCGTCCCCACCCCAATTTTACCTTCTTATTCCTGGAGGGTTTCTGGGTCATCAAAATCCTTTGTGTTATGGTGTGATGCATGTTTACCTTTAATAATTGTTTAATGTTTAATTACATGCATGATAAGAAAGTAAAAAGGATAGTACTTCTGATTCACCTCTGTTTTATTAGAAAGTTTGATTGGACATTATTGGACCTTGAATAACTGATTCACACACCCCCCCCCCCCCCCCCCCCTCTCAATTATTATAAAGAATTCTAATAGCTTCAAGGATAGCTATGTCCTTAAGGAGGAACATGCTGATATGCATGAGGTTGCCCCTCAACCTATGCATTTTATTCCCATAGAGAAAGAGGATTTTGATGGGGAGACTTTTGGGATGAGATGGAAATTTTTTGTTTATCCTTGGGCATGAAACAATCCACTCCTTTATCAGATAATCATGAGTTGCAACAACAACAAGTGGAGAGCCACACCATACTTGTAGCTTCCAAGGAGGTGGTTCTAGAACAACATGAAGACAAGTTGGAGATTTTTTCTTCGCAAGAAGAGGAGGAGCCACTCCCAAACCAGCAATATAATATTATAGCAGAGCACAAAAATGTGGTCAAGGTTGATTGCTTAGACCTGAAACTATCAACAGGATGCTCCATCAGGCATCTAGCTTTGCAAAAAATTAGCATGTTGCCCCCAGTCATGCTTATACTTGAGGGTGAAGATCACAAAGAGGAGAAAGTGTGTTTTTCTCCACAAGGTAATGCCCTAGTACTAGAAAGCTTCAATTTTTTTCAGCATTGGGAGGAAGGTATTCCATGTAGCCATATGTTTTTTGTGCTTGCTACTACAACTAACCTCATGCATGGAAGAAAAAATCAGCTTGTGAGGAAGGGCAACTACTTCAACAAGCTAGTCAATGGCTTTGTTTGATATTTTTCATTTTGAATAACTTGTACATAGTAGAGTAGCTTTTGTTTTCAGTTCTTTCCTATTTTCCAAGAAGTGCACAAGCACATTTTCTCCTTTTCTGGAGTTGTTTTGAGTTTTCTAGAGCTCCCCGAAGTTTTTTTTTCTTTTTCTAGTTGCAAAATTTTGTGAAGTTGCAGGTGGGATAATGTGTCAATTCTTGGTAGTGACTTTATGCCTAATGGATTGCTTAAGACTACTAGTCTATGCTTAGTAGGCAAGCATCTCCTTCAATTTTCCAAGAATGTTGGCCAATTTTTCCCTCCCATTCATCCCATCATTAATAACTGATCTAAGAGATCTTCAATGGGTTGGATTCTTTGATGTGGGTTAACACACTTTTCAGTCGGGTTAACATCTTATCTTAACATAGTTCTTTCATGTGTCGAGCTAGTTCAAATCCTTCATGTGCTGAGTTGTGGGTTAATATGTGTTTTCTCCGAGTTAACAATTCACGTTAACTAATTTCACCATTTTGGAGCATGACTTTTCTTCTCTTTCAAAAATCATGAAATTGTTGATGTCTCTTCAATCATGCATTTGAGAAATGTGTCAACCAACAGTTCCATGCCACATGGTAGATCCTTGTCATGCTAGTTTTCTTTTAATCAGATGATGGTTTTATTTTTGCATCATTGCTTGGGTCTCTCACGAAGATACAATGGTTGTTAGATTGTGAAGCATCTTGTGGGTATTTTGAGTGCATCTCAGTTGTCCATGGTTATAAAGGAATACATGCATCTATGGTTGTGTTTTATTCACTTGTTGAAGAGAATTTTGTAGCTCATTCATTTCAAATGAAGATCTACATTGATGGTTCATACATTTTCTGGGTAGATCAAGTTTATTCCACATGGGTCAACTCTATATTTTCATGGCAGGTTAACTTGCATGTTATCCCATCCTGCATTTTCTTTGACATCAATGCAGATTTGTTTGTTGCAGCCATGACACATTGTAAGTATCATTTCTTCAAGGAAAACTAACATTTTGGCCCTTGTTCTACCGTGTTAATGCATTCCCATACCTCATTAATGATTTTAATGATCAAATCTCATGGGATTTGATTTCTTATGGCTAGGTGCATTTGTTTTGCCCTTCCTATCACTTCACTAAAACAAGTTGATGTTATGATCAGATTTAGTTCTGATATTCTTTTATTGCTTGTCTCTACAACTTGACTCCACCTTGGGTTGGGATTTGAACTTCAAGTTAACATCTGAGTTATGCCTAATCTATAAAGGCAAGTTGTAAATAGTTCTTCAAGGTTCTTCTCTTCTTGTAGTTTTGCAGCAACATTATGATCTCCAGCTTTTTCCTTCCATTAATGAAAATGTTGTTCCTTACCTTTTTTTACCATTTTTTTTTACTAGTGCATGTATTTTCCTTGTAGTGAATGTTTCTTTTCCATTTTCTTGATTCGTGTGTTGTGTTAAGTTTGTTAGCAATTGTTCTATAGTGAAGTTCAGTTCCTTTCAGCACTTCAACCAGTTCCAAACCTACATGTGAATTCTTGGAGATAGAATAGAGCCAAGAATAGTGTATTCTAGTGCTTTCATTGATGTGTTGTATAGTTACAGGCAGGGTCGTAACCATATTTCCATCTTAGTGTATCACCGCACTTTCCCTTTCTACATTTTAATTTCACTCTCCTTCTCCCTTTTCCTTCAAAGTGGTAGTATAGGTGCATCCTGATAGTAATAAAATTTTCCTCTCGAGAGGTTTGACCTCAGAGCACAAGTCCCACACTTGGAGGTTGTTTCCATGTTACACAATGTCACCTAAGAATTAGTTCCTTAGTTAGGGGTGCAGACTTTTGTGTCAACAATAACACCAATGCAATAAACATTTTGAAGAATCCAGTGATGCATACCAAGACAAAACACATTACAATAAAATATCATTTTCTATGAGAATTAATGCAAGAAAAAGAGTCAAGATTGGAATATGTGAATACAAAAGAAAAAAATTATAGAAATATTCACCAAACTATTACCTAAGGATGCATTTTTGTATCTAAGAGGTAAGCTAGGGGTCATTCCTCTATCTAAAGATCACTATTTAGAGTTTAGTGATGCATCAACTGAGCATTTTGAAGATTAGTCAAGTTGATGTAGTATTGTTAGAGTTAATTACATATGAATTGGTACGTCAGGAACATTGCATAACCATTGATTGTTGTCTTTGGCATGAGATGTCAAAGAGGGAGAGCTTGTTGTCATATTAAGAAATTTTCTAAAGAGGGAGAGTTTTCTATCAAGTTGGATAGAGAGTGAAGAAGGAGAGTTTCTGTTAGAGGGAGAAATTGCAATTAAAAAAAATAGAATATCATTCTAGAGGAAGAGATTAATGTCAAAGGGAGTTCTCACTAATAGAGGAAGTTTTCATGGATGAGAATTAGAATCAAAGTAAGGATATTATCCTTACTTTTATTTTTCTCTAAAATTTCATTGCACTATGATATGTTGTGTTTCCATCAACACCAAAGAAGGAGATTGTTTAAAAAAATTATTCGATTGTATGTTGTCTTTGATGTTACTAAAATGTCAAGCCTTACTAAGAAGTCAATATCAGCTAAGCTCACTTAGACATTGAAGATAGTTTCTTATGTATATCAAGTGTTCTAGTTATAACCAAGTCCTTGGTTAGTTATTACTGAGCTCACTAGGGAATGTAAGGTAGATCCTGTGTTAACCAAGTCCACTTGGTTACTATTATCCATTTTAGCCCCCTCTTTCTATTCCATTTTGTCATCCTCATGAACACCTAGGTGATAGTCATGTCCTACATTTTGATGAGTTATCCATAATTTCCATCCAAACATAAAAAGGATATGTAAAACTTTGGTTATGCATTATTTTCCTTTATATCCCTAAGTCCTTTAAATTCTTCATATTGTATGTCAATATTCTTATGAATATTTCAAGCTGTGATGGTGTGAGATCCCTTCCATCACCCTGTCACTTTGGTTTATTATCTAGCTATCAGATGGGTTGCAAGGATGGAAAATAGACAAGTTCATAGTTAGCACAACTAAAGATTTGTTATCTCTAATAGCCAGGTTCATTTTGTGAGGGAGCGATTCACTATCAATTGTAGCATTACACAATTAACCCAAAAGCAAAGGAGTTTTAGTTGCAAAGTTGTAGCTAATGTTTTTTGCATTCTTGCATGTAGTTAGAGTAAAGTTCAAGTGGTGGTGATGTTTCACGAGGGAGAGGTGTCATTATTTTGGGAGTTGATGGAGCATCAAAGGAGGAAATTATAGCGAGGCCCCAAAATAGAAACTTTATCGCTAGATCTTGTTAGATCAAAAATCATCAATTTCTCACTTTTTGAAGTCATGTAAAATTTAGCCAAAGTGAGAAAGAAATGAGTGGACACATGTCTTAGTGGACCCCAATTCATAAGATTCCTTCATCATATCGACATAGGGTATGAGGTAGGTTAATATAATCACTTTCAAAGGAGTGTCTTTTCAATAATTATAGACAAGCTTAAACAACTATCACTCCATTGATAAGCTTCACTATTTCAAGTTGCGATGGTGCAAAACCCTTTCAATCACCTTGTTGTAGCTTACTATTGGCTCAAGGAGTTTTAAGTTGTGACAATGCAAAACTAAAACAATTTCAGTCAAGATTTAGTTATCAATCCATCACACATGCTTAAAGGATACCCAGAGTTAGGGTGGCGATCATGCAAAATGGCTTGCCCATGGTCTTTTAGGGTTTAAGGATGGGTTAAGATTCCAAGATGCGAGGTTGTGATTATGAGGAAATAGTTATCTTCAGTCAGTTATCACAATAATAGATGGTTAGGCTAGGTGTAAATAATTTAAGTTGCAAGGCTATGAAAGACATCTAATAGTCAAGGAAATGGTCCTCGTGCCATCGCAAGTGCCTAAGCTATAGTGAATCTTAAGTTGTGAAAGTGCAAGTGGTGATCATGGCAATTAAGGTTCAGGGTAGTCATAGTGTTGCATGAAGTTAATGCTAACCCCTAGTTTAGGCTACAAAGTGACAAAATCCTATTGTCGCACATTTACAGGGTTAAAATTAAGGTTAAGATTTCAAGCTGCGTGCTGCAAAATGAAGAAAAGGTTAAAATTAGATTACATTGCAACATCACATTGTTACAAAAATATTCAGTCCTACCAGTTGTTAGGGTGTCAAGAAGGCAGTTTGGTGGTCATCATTGGGTTGTAGTGGTTAATGAATTGATTAAATTTCAAGTAGTGAAGTAGCAATAAAGCATGAAATGAAGAGGTCATAGTTTTGCAAGGCCATGCAGTCAAAAGAGATTTTAAGTTATGAGTCATGAACAAGTGTAGGAATAGATCAACATGATAGAAAAGAGCTATATAATCTAGTAGAATGTTTCAAGGATATAAGGCCAGGTGGTTGAGTTGACTATTGAATTTAGTTGATTTGATGACATAGATGACCTGGCATGGTTGTGAACACAAAATCAAGTAGAACTAATGGAAAATAGGTCCTTTGATTGCCTAAAACCACCCTTTTGGTGTTCTCCATGCTTGATAAATATAGTTTTCATCTTTCCACCATCTTGGTTATCCATCTATCCACACAAAACAATTATGGCCACCATTTCTATCACTTCAAAGCTAGATTTGCATGTAAAAGTTTGATTTTCTGCATGGGAACATCCATCTAATTAGACCTTTTTTTGATCAGTAGTTATTTCTCTCCTCTACAATCTCACTCCACTTAGTCAGGGTTTGGACTCAATGTAAACATTAAAGTTGTGCCTAAACTCTATAAAAGGTAGTTGTAAATATCTTTTGAGGGTTCTTCTCTATCTATATTTTTTAGCAACATTATGCTCTACAACTTTTTTCATTTGCTAATGACTCTTCGTTATCTCTTCTTGCCATTCCTTATTTGTGCATGTATCTTGCATTTTTTTGAATGTTTCTTTCTAGTTTCTAAATTTGTATGTTGTGTTCAATTTATTGAGGATTCTTGTACTATGAAGATCTCTTTCCTTTCATCATTTGATCAGTTCTAAACCTACATTTGAATTATTTGAAGGTAGATTAGAGTCAAGATCTATGTATGTGAGTGTCTCATTGATGTTTTGTGCAATCGTGGGATGAGTTGTAACCATTTCAATTAGGTGCATCACCCCCCTTTCTATTTCAGAAATTTACATTCTAGTTCTCCTTCTCCCTTTTCCTCTCATATAGTAGTTAGGTTCTGATTGTAAGGAAGTTGACCTTCTCTGAAGACTCAATCTCATAGTTCAAGTCCCATAGCTTGGAGATTGTTTCCATGTTACACAAGGTTTCTTAAGGGTCATACCTCAAGCAAGGGTAACTTTTGTGTCAATAGTTTTTGGCATATGCCCAGTGGGAAAAATTCAAATTCATTAGTCTAATGGTTAGCTAGTTTTAAGATCCATTCATTGAGGAATTGGCTATTTTTCTTAGTGTCATCAGCCTATGGAGGAATTCATCTAACATCATGGAAACTCTATTCATCTATTGGTTTCAACAAACCAAGTGCTAGTACAATTTTTAGTTTTAGGTTTCCTCAATATTTCTATGAAGTTGTTCTCCTAAATGTTTTATCATGGATCCCCTTCATAGAGATGATTCCCACTTTCCCCCAATCACGAAGAGGCTATTCCTTAGCCCTTTCATTCTCTATATTAACCACAACGTAGTTATGACTAGCATGATTACTCAGATCACCAAGAGGCCAATTTTACCCCAAATATTCATATTATTTTTGGCCATGAATGTGTTGAGATTTTCCCTTCCAAGTACATTTCATTCCAAGAGTTCTAGGAGAAGCAAGAGAGGAAGAAAAAATCAAGTCCATTTGTTGATTCCTCCCTATGTCTAATCTCCCCTACAACATCAAAAGATCAACTTGCTTAGTTTCCCATAGAACCCTATAATGACCCCAAGGCCAAGTTAGAGGAGCTCTATGACCATATAGATGGTTTTCTCCTAGATTTTTCCAACTTAGGAAGGACTTTTGATGAAGTTCATAATCCTTATGAGCTTTCAAGATGTGGGAACTTTTCCTTTGTTATGCTCCTCATGAGTTCTTGGATTGATGCAATGTATAGTGATAAGGAGATGTGGCTTTTTGATCCTTGTGTGTATCAAGTGTTATTTGAGACAACAATTGTTTTTATAGAGGATTGAGAGGCTCTCTTCTTGTTATAGTGGGAGGAGGAATTAAGTCAGAGGAAATCTAGGGAGGATCTTGCAAGAAGATTGACCACTGTAGAAGACGAGACAAGGCTCAAGCTTGCTCAACTGCAAGAAACTAAAGTACAAGAGCCTCCAAGGAGAATGCTTTCTAGCTTTAGATAGAGAAACCCTCCTAATCTGCAAGACAACACACAAGAGCCAAATAACCACTCACAAAAAACATTTCCAAATTCATTTGATGAAGAACCACCCGAATACAATTTTTCTACCTTCATAAGGAGTGAACCTCCACAGATTTCTATTCCTTGTTGCAATGATCAAGAGCTTGTAGCTCCTCAATGATGTTGAGTTGTTTCCAAAGGAGGAAGAGACAAATAAAAATGAGGTCGTTCCTATTCTTGAGTAAAAAAATTTGGCTTTTCAGCCTAGGGTGAAACCTGAGGGCTTGCTACAAATGGAAGAAAAGTTAGACCATGTGTCATAGCAAGAAGTCTCCTATGATATGATAGAGGAGGAAGAAACATTTCCTTTGCTACCCCAAGTTCAAGAGGTATCAGTTGTTGCTCATGAACCATCACACACTCTAGAGGGATAAACCTTGTTGTAGTGGCTAGAATCACAATGAGTATACATTGAGGTAGAAATTTCAAGGAAGCTTGAGGCAAAGTCTACAAAGAGGCTAGAGGTCCAAAAACAAGAGCATGAAGTAATTCTTGCAAGGGAGTTGGCTACATGAAAGGAATGATTTGAGAAGGAACTACAAGAGAGGTTGATGATCATGATGAGTGCTACATCAGAGACAAAAGAGACACAATCATCCCTCCCTTCCACATCACAAGAGCATGTACAAGTGCAAGAAGTGCAGCTCCTTGTTTGCAAGGACTCACATGGGCTAGTGGATAACATACTACCACCCATACCATCAGAGATAGCCCCTACTAGTCAAGATGATTCAAAGGCTTTGTTGGTGCTCAAAATTGTAGGCCTGATTTTGAACACTATTGAGAAATCAAGCCCCTTAAATGTCTTCAAATGGTGAGTTTGTACCCGGCTGTACTTATAAAGCCCTCTAATGTTTCTAAAACCATTCATTCAGCCTGTCTACCTGTTCCATGAAGTTAAAACATCATTCCAAGCTATTTGGCAAAGTTATGTTTTGAGAAACTATCGTTTCTACATTTTGCCCTAAGTGTCAGACAGCGACAGAAGGCCATGTTTGCACCTAAATATCTTGCACCCAAAAATGTATTATTACTTACCGCTTTGGGATTATCTAATATCCATTCCTAAGAACCTATGGTTCAAATTTTGAGTCATTTCAAGTCCGTTTGACTAGGTTTTGAATCCCTCAAAGTTGGTCAGTTACTGTTTTCATGCTTTTGCACTTTCCACCTAATTCTGGGAAGCCCTGTTTGACATGCTATAACTTTTGACCAGTTGAACAAAATGCTAAAATTCCTTTTGAGTTACATTATAGACATCAGAGACTTGTCATGTTTCAAAGTTTCAGCTCTTGACGAATTCATTTTCTCAGTTTTGAAATGTGATTCCAAATGCAATTTCTAGCTTTTTACTAGTGTCAACATTTGTAGATTGATTGGAACCCCTATTTGGGACGTCATATCTCATGATCCATGATAGGTCAAGTTTAATGGTTTGTTCCCCTATATTCTACTCTGAAAATACTATAAGTGTGTTAATTTTTAAGCCTTGACGAGTCCGTCTTCACACTTTTCCAGGGTCATTCCATTCGCAAAAAATGTTGTTTTACTGATGATCACTATCCTGCTAACCCAGATAGCCTACTTTGCATGCTTTCCAAATGCGTCTTGTCATTTTTCATGAGCTAAAATTGTAGAATCATACTCACCTCATGAAAATCTACCAGTACCCCAATTTTCAGAGCCTCAAGTGCCCATTTGCTCAATTTTCTAGGCCATTTCCAAATGCACTTTCCAGTTTTCTAACATGTGTACTTGCAGATAAATTTGAGAGGGAAACTTTGAAAGTGAATATCTTTTGACTGGGAATTTTTCATGAGACAAGATTTGGCAAGATACAAGAATGTGGAACAAAGATCTAGTGTGCTAATTTTTAGAGCCTGGTCAGATGTTTGGATCAGTTTTTACGGCCAGTCAAAGGACCTTTTGGCACAAATTTGACAAGTTGCAAAAAGGGATAAAATGAGTTTTAAAAGTTATCTTTAGTGGTCGAATTTGATTCTAATAAGCTCAAGATGATCAATATATCAATTTGAAAAGTTAGTCACCTGAAAATGAAATTTCTTTTAGCTAGGTCACCATGTGACCTGACTCCTGTGATCAAGATATGGCTCTATCAACATTGTTGCATTGCAAGGGTGACTTAAGTCTTAATGGGGTTCAATTAATGTGACCTGACTGCTGAAGATTATAGAAATGGAAAATTAACAAGAAACAAATTAAGCATGCAGGGAGAGATATTGTTTTGATTCTTGTGTCAAAAGGGAATTGGAATAGACAAGGTAGTTGTATATCTTCATGTTTTAGGGAGATTGTTATACAAGTTGTAGTTGCCTCCACTATTATTAAGAGATATGGTGAATTAAAAATTTTCAAACAACCAGTGTACTACCATTAGAAGAAACAGGTAAATTAATGACTAATCCAAGTATTTTGATGAGCAGAAGATTTTTGAAAACAAGCCCACTTAGAAAGTTGCAGTCCACATTAAAAGGCGCCATCGAAGAAAACCCATATTTGTAAATTGAAAGTTAATATGGGTGCAATTGATTTGTGAGGAATTCTGAAAAGGTATTTGAGTGTGTGCTTATTGTTACCATGAGACGTGCATTTAGAAACATCACTGCCTATTTGAAAATTATATGCTGGAAACGATTCTAAACTGGGAGTCTTCAAACATAGTGTGTGTTGCCATTCTAACCATGGATTCTTAGGTTTGAGTTTGAAGATATGATAGATTCTTCTCATCAAAGGTGAAATTAGATATGGCAGGCTGGGCACTTATTGTGAATTATAGATCGTAGCTAGCGATTGAAAGGGCGAAACAGAAAAATCTCTCTATATTAGAGCCTGCCAAGTCCGAGGCTTCTGATTCTTTTTAGCAAAAAATGTCAACCAACAACTTATATTTTGAAAAGCTTGAACCTAATTTACAGCAGTCAGTTTTGTAGAGGAAGGCGTTAGAATTCAAGGACACCATCAGACCAGAACCCATGCTTGGCATCAAACATTTCGTGCCTTCACAAGGAATGAAGCAATTTTTTTTAAAAAAAAGTTACAAGTCAAAGAAAGAAGCTGCAAGCATAACAAATAGCTCCACACGCAAATGAGGATGTGCTTTTCACAAGGAAATTTGCACAGGGTTTTTAAATAGAGATCAAGGTGCCAGTTAGAATAGGGGAACCAAAAGTAGAGAAGCTGCCCATATCAAGCTAAAGCCATAGTTTTAAGATGAAAGCCACTAACCATAAACCCACTCACGTAATAAAAGGAGGATCATCCGCAATTTCGTAACAGAGTTACAAATGGTGGATGAGATAATCGCCTTGCAAGGAATCCATGCTTGATTTTAGGCCATTAATGAAGCATTTTATGGATCTTGTGGAGAATAAAATCGATTAGCACAGAGGAGGTATTCAAAACACTTTATCCCACATTGGGTGGGTGGAAAATGTTTTCATAGTTTAAATACTATTACACAATACAAGGTTAATGTCTATAAGACATATGGCTTTTGTGAAATCCAAGTTCATGCGTGGGCCCATGGTCAATTGGATGGTGATGTCAGCTAGATCCGAAAAGCTAAATTTTAAATGAATACGCATGCACGATGATATGGGGATGAGGACCGAGATGTCAACACATGGCAGAGATGGACGACAAGCGCAAAACTACAATACTAAGTTGCAAGGTCAATAAGTAATGTGGGAATGCACATTTTTTCCATGTGGAAGCATAGGCCTGAGTCAGTGATGTGGCACCGAAATGAGCAGATCAAGACAGAGGCACAAGATTTTTCCACGTGGTGAGATTTGATGGTTCGTGCATCCCCGCTAGACAGAAGTGCAAGGTCATTCAATAATGTGGGGAAGCAAATTTTTGACACATGGCAAGGGTCCTGGTGGCACTGACGTGGTGTCTAATGCAGAGGTGGGCCAATCAAATAGTACATGGCACAGTCAAATTGAGGGTTGACCACGAGTTGGAGAGAAGGAGAGAATTGGAAGAGTTAAAAAATAATTTTTAATTATTAGAGTTTGCACGTCAAGTTTTAAAAAGGGTCATTTTATATAGTTTTGACTTTATGACATTTTAAATTTTTCAAGAAATTTAAAATTCAAATGTGAAGACCTAATATTTCTACCAGAGGAGACTATTTTCAAACGGACTTTCAATGGGTTTTTGGAAGCCAAAATAGGCGATGTTATATATTGCCAGAATCGAAAAAAGACAAGCTATCCATTTCTAGAATTAGATTTTGCATAAGTAGCAATGTGTTCCTACTATAGTGGGTTTTGTTCCAGGTTTCCAGATTGTAACCAATTTTAGGTATCAGAGTTCAAAATTGTTTTCTAGCATGGAAATGACCTAGATATGCATAAAAGATAGTAAAATGCAGTTGGGTTCGAATGGAACTAATTTCAAATTAGTTAAAGTTTGATTCCTTCAGCATTTCATGAAGATATCAAATATTTTGGTGATTAAAAGAATTTCATCACTAAACAGAGATATTTTCCAATTACTTACAATGAAATGATGAAATAGAAAATCAAATTAGATGGGTAAAAGAATGAAAGAGGTTTTTAGTTGCACAAGATGGGATTCCAAATGGACACTTTTCATCTTCAGTTTCAATCCAGGAATTCATCTCCTTGCTATATTTTTCTTTCTTTCTTCCATTTGAAGGTTCCAATTTTAGGTTCCAATTTTTTATTCTATTTTTTTGTGACTGAGAGACCATTCATGGTTCCAATCTTGATTTCTCTCAGATCTGTGATACCATTCTTCAACAAATTTCTCATGTAATAAACAACAAGAAAGAAGAATACAGATAGTCTAATCTATTAGGTAACTTTGCATTTAAATTTCATGCATCTTATTGTAATTTGTTTGAAGGAAATGAATGATAAGGCAACAGCAAGTCAATCTTCATTCTGATATCTTGTCTCCCTTTCAGGCTGTTTGTGATCTTTTATGTTTTGTAACAAAGAATATGAAACTCAGTTGCAACCTATTGGTTGTATATGTTGATTTATTTTTCTTATGACTCAAAGAGTTATGTAAATGCTTGATTCATAATCATAGGATTGCAGATTTCATGAAGGGATAAGTCGAGTCTGAGGTTCAAAAGGATGCAGACGTCTAATTCACAAATTGGATAGATAGATCAGGAAGTCCTAATGTATGGCATATGTCAATGAATTTTAGGGATGTGTGTTAGGGTTTTGTGTGAGTTTCCCAATAGATAAGGCACTGATCATTTTGAAGGATCATAAGGTTGTGTTGTTCACATCATGGTTTGCTGAAAATCAACATTATTATTCAATTGTATTTCCCTTTCATGTTGAAAGAGCTTTAATAGAATGCCCTCACTCGGCTTATGAGATTCCTAGATCTGCATTTAGCTACTATAGATTGATGCTATTTCATGAGTTATCAAGAGAAATAAGGGTTTTTATCTGCTTCATAATAAATTCAGTGTATTCTTTGATAACTGGTACCATATAAGGAATCTATAGGTCCACCCACATAAGTTTTGCAGAGGCTGAAGAAGAAGAAGGGTCATGCCTTATAGTTGGCCTGGTGTCTGAATGGGCATGTTAAAAATGGGAGTTAGTTGCCCTTAGATATGTTTTGTTATCATTAGGGTAATTGGAAATTGGTAGCATTTTCAAACACCAACAGGTTGTAGAGCACAACAATGTGGCCAAGGCTAATTGCCTAGACCTAGTTCCATTGAGAGGATGCCCCATTAGGCATCTAGCTCTGTTGCCCTAGGTCATGCTCATTCTAGAGCATGAGGAAGGATTTTCAAAGAAGAGAAAGCATGTTTTTCTCAAGTTGACAATGTCCTAGTGTTGGAAATTTTCATTGTTTTCAACATTGGGAGAAAGATGCAACATTGCACTTGTCATGCTTGCTACTATTTTTAGTTGCCCACATGCATGAAAGAAGAAATCAACTGGTAAGGAAGTGAAACTACTTCAACAAACTAGTTAATGGATTTGTTTGACTTTCCATATCTATAAATTTGTGTACATAGTATATTAGGTGTTTTCTACTTTTCAAGAAGTGCACAAGCACAGGTTGTTTCTCTGTGAAATAGTAGGTTTCAAATTTTCTTGGTTGCATAGGTTGAATTTTTTCTAGTTGTTTGAATAATAGGGTTCATTTTTGTGACTCTATAGCCCAATGGATTGCTTAAGGAAATTGGTATATGCTTAGCAAGCAAGCATCCCCTTTAAGTCACCAGAAATGTTAGCCATTTTACCACCCCCCCGCCTCTTTCTGTTCCATGTTGCCATCCTCATGAACACCCAAGGTGATAGCCATGTCCTACGTTTAGATGAACTATTCATAATTTCCATGCAAACATAAAATGGATATGTAAAACTTTGATTATGCCTTATTTTTCTTTATATCCCTAAGTCCTTTAAACTCTTCATATTGTATGTTAATATTCTTATGAATATTTCAAGTTGTGATGGTGTGAGATCCATTCCATCACCTTGTCATTCTGATTTATGATCTAACTATCAAATGGGCTATGAGGATGTGAAATAGTCAAGTTCATAGTTGGCTTAGCTTTGTAGTTGTTAGCACTAACAACTAGGTTCATGTTATGAGGGAATGACTCACTATCAATCATAGCTTCGCACAGTTAAGCTAGGAGAAAAGGATTTTTAGTTGTGAGGTTGCCACTGATGGTTTTCGAATTATCACATGCAATTATAGTTAAGTCTAGGTGGTGGTGACATCGCATAGTGGACACATATTGACATTTTAGAAGTTTATGGAGCATTAAAGGAGAAAGTACAATGAGGCCCTGAAATGGAATCTCTACCATCAGATCTTTTTAGATCAAAGATCATCATTTTCTCACTTTTTGAACTCGCACGAAGGTTAGCCAAAGTGAGAAAGGGATGAGTGGACACATGTCTTAGTGGAACCCAATTCATAAGAATCCTTCGTTGCATCATCATAGGGTCTGAGGTAGCTTAATATAATCATTTTTGAAGGAGTGTCTCTTTGATAAATGCAAATAGGTTTAAATAGTTATCACTCCATCCATAGGCTTCAATTTTTCAAGTTGTGATGTTGTGAAACCCTTTCAATCACCTTGTCACATCTTAGTCTTGGCTAAAGGAATTTTAATCTGTGATAGTACAAAAGTCAAACAACTTCAGTCAAGATTCAGTTATCACTCCATCGCACATGGTTAAGGGCTACCTAGAGTTAGGGCAACAATGATGCAAAATGGCTTATTTCTAGCTTTCCAAGGTTAAAGGATGGTTAATTTTTTAGGTTGTGAGGTTGAGATTAAGAGGAAAAAATTAGCTTCAGTTAGTTATTGCACCATCTTATAGTTAGACCAAGAGAAAAGAATTGAAGTTGCAAGGCTATGAGGGACATGTGACAGTCAAAGAAATAATCCTAGCATCATCGCAACTATCTGAACTATAGTGAAATTTGAAGTTGTGAAGCTGTGAGTGGGGATCATGATAGTTAAGGTTCAGGTAAGTCCCAGTGTTAGATGGAGTTAATGCTAACCCCTAGTTTAGGTTATCAAGTGAAAAAAGGCTATTGTTGCACATTTACAGGGTTAAAATTGAGGTTAAGATTTGAAGTTTTGAGGCTGCAAAATGAAGAAAATGTTAAAGTCAAATGGCATCACAACACCACATGGTTAAAGAAATGTTTAGTTCTGGTAGTTATGAGGGTGTAAAGCAGGCAATTCATTGGTCATTGCTAGGTCACAGTGGTTAATGAAATGAAGAGATTTCAAGTTGTGTTCAAAAATGATAAAGCATAAAATAAAGAGGTCATAGTTTCACAAGGTCATGCAATCAACAAAGATTTTAACTTGTGAGCAGTGAACAAGTACAAGTATAGGGTCAACATGATAGTGAAGAGCTCGATGATCTGGTGGAATGTTTAAAGGATATAGGGCCACATGGAAAAGTCAAGTGTTGAATTTAGTTGACTTGATGACATGGCTGACCTGGAATGGTTGTGAACACAAAATCAACCAACTCTGATGGTGAATAGGTCCTTTGATCATCTGCAACTACCCTTTTGATGTTCTTCATGCCTAATAAATGTAGCTTTCATCTTTCCATTGCCTTAGTTATCCATCTACCTAGCTAGAACAATTATGTCTGTCGTTTATGGTTCTTCAGAGCTAGATTTGCATGTAAAAGTTAGATTTTTTCATGGGGATGTGCATCTAAATAGATCTTTCTCTAATTAGTAGGTATTTATCTCCTCTACAATCTCACTCCACTTGGTTGGGGTTTGAACCCAATGTAAACATCAGAGTTATGCCTAAACTCTATAAAAGGTAGTTGTAAATATTTAGAGGGATTTTTTTGTGTATATTTTGTAGCATCATTATTCTCTATAACTTTTGTTATTTGTTAATTAAATAGCTCTCTTCCTTACCTCTTCTTTCCATTCATTATTTGTGCATGTATCTTGCCTTGTTTTGAATGTTTCTTGCTGTTTCTAAGGTTTCTACGTTGTGTTCAATCTATTGAGGATTTTTGTACTATGAAGATGTCTTTCCTTTCAAAATTTGATCAATTATAAACTTGTGTGTGAATTATTTGAAGGTAGATTAGAGTCAAGGTCTATATATCTAAGTGTCTCATTGATGTTTTGTGCAGCCATGGGTAGAGTTGTAACCATTTCAATTATGTGCATCACCCCCTTTCCCTTTCAGTAATTTACTTTCCAATTCTCCTTCTCCCTTTTCTTCTGAAGTAGTAGTTAGGCACATTCTAATTCTGAGGAAGTCAACCTTCTCCAAAGACTCAATCTCACACTTCAAGTCCCATAGCTTGGAGATTACTTCCATGTTACACAACATCACTTGAAGTTTATACCTTAAGAAGGGGTGCAAAATTTTGTGTCAAAAATTAATAAAGGAAAGTTGGCATGGATCTTGTGTTAACTGAGTTCACTTAGTTACCAATAGAAAGTTAGTTCAGAATCAGTGTTGACTAAGTTGGGTTAGTTAACAAAGGGTTTCTCTAAGTTGACTGAGTACTCAATTCTGTAGCAGTCGATTAACAACATATTGAGTTTGGTTAATGTTAGCCAACTTAAGGAATAAAAGTTGTTTGATTGAATGTATATTCAAGCTAACTTGACAAGCTAAATCATATATGTATAAGGTCAAGTTGATATTTGAATATTGTGAAGCATGGGATTAAGGAAGAAGAATTAAGGAAGTGAATTAGAAGGATACTTGCACGAGGAAAAAGTATCTAAGTTGACCAAGCTACATAAAACATTCTAATCAAATAGGATCAAGTTATCAAGCTAGAAGAGAGGTCTTAAACCAGAAAAGATATTTGCATCAATAATCAGATCAAGTCATTGCTACTCTCTAATTATTATAGTAGTGAATCAAATCTCCTAATAGAGTTACCCTAACAACTATTTGGTAAATCCTCTAACAAGGTGGCATTTCTAGATTGAAGTGTTTGAAGACCTCTAACAAGGTGAACTAAATCATCTAATAGGGTCACCTAATAGTGTTCTTTGTAACCTTTAACAATGTTGGCTCCTAATAGAGCTCAAGTTAGAAGAGTGAAAAATAGTAATTAGGTTCAATTGGTGGTTTTCCCAAATTGGGTTTCCATGTTAAATCTTGGTGTCTCATGTGTTCATTTTATTTTTTTATGTTTTTGCAACTATTTAATTAAGGTTAATCACATTTAATATCTTAAGATCTACATGTTCAATGTTAACTGAGGGATAGTAACATTATTAATGTTAACCAAGTGATAGTAATATTTTTAGTGTTAACCGAGTTAAAACAAGTATTTGTTTTGAAGTTGTATTGACATCTTAAAGGACTTGGATTTATTTTTGTAGTAACTGATTCACCCCTCCCTTCTCAGTTACTCCTTTATATTTCCAAAAGAATCCTCTTGTTGTCACCAACCCTCAACTTCTTCGTTCATTTAGATCATTCTACAACTGCACACCCTTATTCACACTCCCATCCCCATGTCATGTATCCTTCATCATGTGATCTATAGTACTGTAGTCACCTAATCCTCATCACATTTAAGACCCTATATTTTCTTCTCCATCAAATGAATTAATGTGAACTACCTATCATCCTTCACAATAGACACAACATTCCTTCAACAATCATAGATAGCCCCAATATTATATTGCCAAGGTCTTCCTAATAGAAAATATGGTAACAACTCATATTAACCATATCACACAATATCCTATCCTTGTAAGGTCCAATGTCAAACTTAACCAAACATCGCCTTTTTACTTCCACTACATCATCATCTTGAAATCAAATTATACCTTATGGAATACAATGTTTAAGTCTCCTTAACCCAATTTTTTGTATCATTCCCTCTAATATGATGTTATAAGTACTACCACTATTTACTATGACATTGTAACATTTACCACCATATTTATAAATATTCCTAAAAAACCCTCTACTTTTTATAGGATCAACTCTACTCATCATGACCTTCTGAACCACAAGAGATTATCCTAATTTAGGTGAAACCATAAATTCTTCAAGTTAACCAATGTATTGCTCCTCATCTGCAACTAGGTTTTGTTTACCTTTTCCTTTTCTAAAGTCAACCAAACATTGGAAACATCTATGTCCAACATTACCACATGTGAAATATGTACCTTTAACCTCTCTATTGTCACTTCCTCTTCCATAAATCCTCTTATCATTTTCCTCTTTAATGCATCCAAGGTCAAAGTGTTAGAGTGATAAAGCTTTCTTATATTAATTAAATCATATTGGTTTAATTATTAAGTACTTATTATCTCTAGTTTACTTAAGCTAAACTTTGGGCATATAATAATTAATTCTTTTCTTAATTATTATCATCCAACCTAGGTGAGTTACTTGCTAGGTTTTTTATCTCATTTTATAAAGATTGATCTCTTTGTAGTTTATTCATTCACTTTTGATACTAGCAATTTCTCTTTTTTCTCATCAAGAATGTTTCTTCTTTTGTGAATACAAGCCTCCATAGATTTTCTCCTCTCTTTCTATGATAGGTGTTTGTATGCAGGTGATTCTTGGTAGTTGTGAGGTTGAGCTTTCATCAACTTCAACATGGTATCAGAGCTCTAGATCTTCATGCCCCTCTTCTGTTTATGAGAGGTCTAGCTTGACTTTGAGCCCAAATGGACATCACTGCTGAGCTCAAAGAGCCCAAAAACCCCTATTTTCATATAAAATTCATCCAATTTGACCATAATTAGAATTTGAGGCTATAAACTATTGCTCCCAAATTTGGCACGTTTCTTAGGGCTACGACTTTCTAATTTTTGGCATGTAAATTGAGATTTTTTGGAATGCAAATCGATATTTTTCAACTCAAATAGAGAATTTTTGTGAGATTTATGAGCATGCAAATTGAAATTTTTTGTATGAAAATTGAGATGTTTTACAAATGTTGAGATTTTTTGCAAGCAAATCAAGATTTTTGGTGCACAAATTGGGTTCTTTTGGCACACATCTTGATATTTTTATAGGAAAATCAAGGTAATCTGGTATAGTAATATAAAATACTTAGTAGGAATCTTGAGGTAATTTCTAGTACTAGTGGGCACACTTCTCGATGTCTTTTGCCATGGATCTCGAGGCAACAATTTTTTGTTTTGCTTTTCCAGTGCTTTTTTGACCTACCTATGGTTTTTCACTATAAGATTCTCATATGGACTTCATTTTTCATAAACAAAATATGGTCAAAAATTTGGATTCAAGCCCATCATGATGGTGTAATTTATTTAGATTTTTTATGTTGTTTGGTTTCTAATTTATGCAGTCAAAGTTAGAGGTTTTACTTTACACTCTGGGAGACATATCTTGGTGCATTCTATCTTCCAGATTCTGCTCTAGGCACATCACATTTATTTTTTTTATTTTTTTTGCATTTTGGTAGATATGTTCATCATTTTAGTTCGAGACTGGCCATGCAACCCGAAGTCAACAAGGGGCTTGACTCCCTTGCTATACTCAAGTGACATTGCTTTTGACACCACTTCCGGGATACCATGACCAAGATGTCCCACCTGGACTCCCTAGTCAGGCCAACTATCCTCTATGGCTCTACTATTTAGGGCCCCTCCCTCTTGGAGTCTGACTGGGCCTTCATTGAGAGAGTCAAAAAACTTTTTCTTCAGTGCATTATTAGATGTCACTAGTCCACACCACACAACATCATTTTGGTAGAGTTTAGAGCTCACCCTTTTAGATTGGGGACCATCTTTAATTTAGTTTGGCTTCTCCATTGGCTTTGGAGCTTTGTTGATTCCTCCAACGGCAATCACAAATATTCCTACTTGGCTTATTGTTCCTCTATTGTAGTTGTGGGTTTAGACCCTGGTTACAGGTCTCATTTTTTGTTTTCCCAAGCATCTACCCTCTTGGGTTTGATTAGTATTACTATGGATCACCTTCCCCCTTTCATCTTTATTGAGACACTCCATCTCACCTCCTTCCACCTCAGCAAGAGTTGAATGAGTATGTTAGACTTGACATCTACAAACAATATATTATCTTGGCCTAAAGGAATCCCTAGGGTGGGCTTCATCCATATATGGCCTTCTACCTTGAGCACTTCCTTAATATCCAGAAGGGGATCATCTTATGCCCTTGGTACCTCACTCGTCATTGGACTCATGCTCTTCATATCTCTTTGGGATCCTTTAGAGTGTGATCTCACTGACTATGTATTCAGATTAATCACAAGATTGACAAGGAGGATAGGATCTATCACATTTGTCACCATGGGGAGGTTGAGATCGAGTCACACTTTATTTTCTACTCCCCCATCTATTATGAGATTTGAGGGAGATTTTATTACCTATTTAGAGAGTGTCGGTATCTTCCCTCATTTTTTAGATATATTCACGAGTAGTGTCTCGCACTTTACCTTGAGGAGATCATGCGGCTTCATGACCACACTCTATAGCTCCAAATTTTATTGACACTAACCCCTATGTAGCTCATCACCTCCTTTTTTGCTCCTATGGTTCCTGCCTAGGGGTCAAAGTGGTCTCTCTACACTATCTCAAACCACACCATAGTTATGAAACCCTGTAGAGATCACACAGGATAGTGCCTCCCTACTACTACTGTTGCTTCTTGCAAGCCTCAAAGGAAACCTTACAGAGCGCCTAATCATACTAGAGCACACCTTTCCATTCTTGACTGCTTCTCATTTGTGAGGAGTACTTTGCTCTTTCTTTCTTTGGTTTTCTATTGTTTTGCTTTCATGCACTTTCGGCGAACACCATTTGGTGCTCTCCCTTGCTAGAATTTTCCCTTTTTACTATTTCTAGTCACTTAGACCCTCTTCGTTCTCTTTTTGGACATTAATAAATTTATCTTATCTTATATTAGCTTCTTGTTTAGTTTTTTTTACCTTTGAAGTAGTTTTGGCTATCAAAATTCCTTGCCTAGGATTATTTTATGATTTGATTATCTCTGTGTAGATTGTACATTATCTCTCCTACATGGTGAGAGTGAGAACCTAATTAAGTGACCACACGGTTGAGAGGTTCTGTCTTCTTACCATTTGGGTCCCCTTACATTTTTAGTTGTTAGATGTTCATTGATACAGTGGTACCATTATCACTCTTATTCTTATCTTGAAGACTTCTATTTGTTTGATGTATCTATGTATCATGTACTTTGAGATCCTATAGGATATTGTATTGTATATTGATGTACTTGTATCTATTTTTGCATACCCTGTGACATTGGTGGTGGATGTTATTAGATGTTCTTTCATATCATTAGTTGTACTTATGCATTTTCTTTATGTTTAAGAGACTTTTTACTTGAGAGTTAAACTAATTTATATAAACTTTTTAATGTGACTCAACATGAAGGGACCCTTGAGGAATGAAAATTATATTTGTAATTTTCTTATGTGTACTTGATGTGTATGTATATATTGCTTTTGCATTATTGTTACTTTGATGTTGTTTAAACTTATTATTATTATATGTGTGTGTGTGTGTATGTGTGTGTGTGTGTGTGTGTGTGTGTGTGTGTGTGTGTGTACATATATGTATGTGTATATATATATATATATATATATATATATATATATATATATACATACATATATACATACATACATACATATATATATATAATTCAATAAACATTATAACATGTTAGGTTTATTTCTCTTGGGTTTCCGAGTAGGGCATTACAAGACCTTACACCATCCATCCGATTTTTTCTCAAATCACTTTGTTTACAAAGAAATTTGAAATTTAATTCAAACATAATACTGATTTCCTTTTCCACATTATGAAAGTTGAAATTTTCATTTTTTTAAAAACATAAAAAATAGTGAAACTCTAATTTTCAATCATCTAATGAGTAATTTGCAAGGATTTATCTCCTCCAAGAAGATGAATCTGAAAGTGAGCAAGGATTCCTCTCATTATTTTAACTACCTTTCTTTACTCATTATTGCTTGTCAATGCATGCAATGTCTTAACACTCACTCACCCCTTTAATACTTAGGCATTTTCTCATCTTGATAATGTAGTATCTTCATTGCTTAGGCTGGTAGAAATTGGGTAGTAGGGAGGATAAAAAGAAAATTGTGTGTCCCTGCCAAAGTTAAAATGATTTCCCAAATCTTAGCCTAATCATTGGTTTGTATTAGACTCCATAGTTTATTGCAAAATTAGCATGTCCCAAATTAATCTTAATTTATCTTATTCACTCCTAGGAGCACAATGATGTGAATAGACTAAAGAAAGAGGGGGTCCCATTTCAATGGGGTGTGTAATACCCCAAAATTAGCACATCACCATATTAACCAACTTTGGTTTATTCAATTATTCCTAACTCCTATTTTACTAGGCAATTCTAATTTTGATAATCACTACTTGACCTAGGTGTCAAATGCATAAAACCCTAATCTGCATTAATCGTGCATTATTTATTTAATTCCTAAGTATCAACTCAAATTAGCTACATAAGCCTATTGATTTAATTTAATTTGATTATAAGTGTTCTACTTTGATTAAATTAAAATTACTTCTTTAGCTAAATATACAAAACCTATTGATTTAACTTAATTTAATTATAAGTGTTCTACTTCAATTAAAATTAAAATTATCTCTTTAGCTGAAGTACAAAGGAATTAAATACATTTAATTTAATAAGATATCTCCTCTTTTTAATTATTGAATTTAATTATCCAATTAATTAAAGTTATTCATTAATGAGGTCGTATTCGAGTTTATTAAATTAAATATTGTGTCAAAGGGATTAACTTCTTTTATCACTCAAAAAGTAATCAATTAACTCCTTTTATCACTCAAAAGGAATCAATTAACTCCTTTTATCACTCAAAAGGTAGTCAATTAACTCCTTTTCATGAGGAAGTTTCCTTTATGACCGGCTCTCCTCTTCAATCTTGATCCGTCGATCACCTCTTGGATTCTATAAAAGAAGCTCTCTATTCCTCCTTAAAGAGATAGAAAATTGGAATTCGCATCAAAATTATGCTAAAATATCTACTCAATTTGCTTGAGCATTCTTAGTTCAATTTCTTAAATTGAAATCTCATATTAGCTTAAAATGCATTCATTTAGCATAATGTGTTTCTTTATTTCTTAGCGTAACCATGCATTTTTATCTAGATTAATCTTGCATATCTCATATAGCTTAATATCCTTTGTTCTAGAGGTTTGCTTTCTTGTTTCTCATTCTGAGAGCAAAGGCATGATCCTTCTAGTTAGAAGCCAATGGGTGGATTTGTCAAACTATTTCAGATCAACAATTCAATGTTCATTATGGGATGGTTTCACATATAATGACCATGTTGAAGTGTGTGTGAGGATCTGAGGCTCGTATTTCATGTATACATCTTTTATAGAATATAAGAGGTGATCGACAGTCGAGATTAATCAGAATGGACGATCAAGATTAAAAAGGAGAGCCAATCATAAAAGAAACTTCCTCATGAAAAGGGAGTTAACTAGTTGCCTTTGAGTGATAAAAGGAGTTAATTGACTATTTTTTGAGTCATAATGTAACACCCCACCAAGGGATCCAAAAGAATTAACCTAAAGTTTTACTAAACTTGCCAAACATTTTGTTTTTAAGAAAGAATAACATACACATCAAACATAAAGTAGTAGAAGTAATGACATACAATCATGCATAAGCAAACTTAACAGATTACATTCCGTAAGGATCCCAAGATGTTGAGTCACATTTAAATTTTAATTAATACTAAGTCTAACAATTAACATATCCATATGAAAGAATAATTGAAAGTCCAAAGTCCTGAATATAATATACATTTTTTCCAAATGTCACTTGGCAATAAAATTTGGAATGCTCAATCATCCATTGTACATGTCACAGGGTATGAAAGGCTAAAAGAATATACATTTATAAAAATAGAATTGCATCATTCCTTTCTGATCTATGATACAAAGTACAATATAATAAGTGAAACCATCCATCATAAAGATATAACTATCTATCATAAAGATACCACCATCCATCATAATACACAGAGATAGAAAAAAAGGGAATGCAGACAAGGGAACTCTAGCCATGGTATCAATAGACAGATCTCAATGGTAAGAGTAAAAAGAACTACCACCCGACCGCATGGTAACCCAAAAAGTCTCACTCCCACCACACTGAGGAGATAATCTCAAGTACAAAATAGGATATCAATCCAACAATCAAAAGTAATCTCTATGTCCAGAAAACCCTAAAATCAATCTAACTCAAAGGTTCCAAGATAAATTGACATCTAGACCTAGAGGCAAAGACAAACATTTAGGAAATCTATATTGCTATTGGGCAAGTGCCATCACACAAATCAATGCTAGGGTTACTCATCTAGTCTTTTAATCTTTCATCCCCCTAGTGACTCTATGTGCACTAGTATCCATTCGTACTGACAAGGCATACTAATGAGTCAACTCTGAGATTACCTGGCTAGTCTTTTAATCTTTCGGCCCCTTAGTGACTTTTTGTGGTACCAATACCTTATTAATTCATTTTAACCCATTTAATGAAATGTTATCTCTTATTAAACTACTTATAATGAGTTTCCCTTATAGCCAATTTGGGCCTTGGCCCCCATTGCAAGCCACTTCCCAACTTAGCATATAGATTACCTACCCTAGGCCCATAAAAGTATAAAACAAAGAATCACAAATTTCACCCCAACCCTATACAAGTGACTAGAAAGAATCAAAAGATAATTGACAATAACACATCATTTCTCTACGAGCAACTGGAAAGCACCACAAAAAGACTGATTGAAGACTTAAAATGGTTAAGTCAACTATATCAAACATTCACCTCAGCTTTACACAAGAACACTAGAAAGCAATAACGAACAATAAATACAACTCATCATAGAACATACCAACATATTACCATGGTTGAGTTTAGAAAGATCGAGATCAAATCATCATAACATCACAATCACAGAAACCCCAAGCCTCTAGTAGACATCCTACAATTGGCCAACACTCTAGTCAACCTAAACCCAAAACATAGACAACATACAAATAACAAAGTGTAGGTTTTATAATTTGGTTTGATTTTGAAAACCCTTGGTCGAGTTAAGACTAAGGTTTCAGTTTCTCGTTTAACATATGTTTTAAACAGATAAAATTCATAGTTTACCCTTACAAATTAACCCATTCTTATATTTAAATAATTGTACAATTACCCTCTTTAGATTTACACGTTCTAAATATTTTTAAATTAATTGCTTATAAAATTATTAAACTAATGATTATTGATTCTAAAATAATTTCCATATTATTTAAAAATCAAATCATTAATAATAATAATAATAAATTTAAAATTTATTTAAGAAAATACATTTTATTAATTCAACATAATTAAATTACATTTAATTAAATTACAATTACACAAAATTAACTATATTACCATTCATTAATAATTTATTAAAATTAATAATTATTAATAAAATTAATTATTATTTATTAATAATTAAAATTAGTAATATTTAATAATTATTAATTACAATTCTTTAATAATTGATATTTAATAATCCTTAATTAATTTAATAAATAAATTATAAAATATTAATAAATTTATTAATAATTAATAATTAAAATTTAAATACAAATTAAATTTAATAATATTAAAAAGAACAACTTTAAAATTTAAAAAGAAAACCTTACTTCTAATTAACCCTATGGCTTCCTTGCTATTGTGGCAGCACTGCTACTGTGATAGCCTTGTTGTCCACAGTAGTAGGTTTGTCATGGCAGCCATGGGTCTGCCGTGTAGACCCTTTGATGGTCATTGGCATTCCCATGCTAGTCATGGGAAGAAAGGTGGGGGGTGGTGTCACGGCCCCACCTCCCCTTCAAAATTGTTTTTTTTAATAATTAAAAAAAAAATCTTGTATAAATAAATAACAAAAATATTATATATATATATATATATATATATATATATATATATATATATATATATATATATATATATATATATAAACAATAAGATAGGAAAACCACAATCAACCATTCAAATTTCCAAATTAAAATTTTATTTTATTTGAAAATCCCTCCCAATTTAATTTCAAAAATTTAATTCTACTGAAGGAGGATTGTAATGATATTTTAATCTTCATATATAAAGTTTAAAAAAAAATGCATACCAAAAATTCCAAATTATAAGATTGAAAGATTTGTCACAGTAAACTATAGACAATCAATTCACAGTCACGAACAAAATGGGAAAAGAAATAGCATAATCAACTGTGCAAATAATCACAAGAATCTACCTGGCCTCTAATGCTAATTGCTATGTCCAAAAAGATTTGTGAGAGAAATTTCTCCTCTCAAAACCTTCTCTTCCAAAAATTCCTTCTCCAAAACTTCATCCCTTGAAAACTGAACCCTCTATTGTGATATGAAGTTCTCTCCTAAAATTGAGGCACTAATTATGTGATCACCCAAGAGAACTCCTTGCTCACCAGACTTTAACTCTTTATTATCTTTTCTTTATATTTTTCATGCACATTTATGAATTATAAAATAACTTTATTTAATTTTACTTGACTTTTTTCTTTAATTAATTTATTAAATTTTAATCTCATGCACACTTTATGCAATCTTAAAACTTTTAATAAATTAATATCTTTTTCACATTTTAGTTTATTTCAAAACGTTAATTGATAAACTATTTATTAACTTAAATGATAATAGTCTTTAGAATTTATTTAAAAATAAAATCTAAATATATTATTATTAAATTAAATAAATATCATCACATTCTAAATTTAAAATTATAACTTTATCTTTAAATTTATTTCTTTTTATTTAATTAATTTCCCAATTAATAAAGTATAATTAAATATAATTACCATAATAATTTTCTATTAAATTAAATCATTAATTTAGTCTTTTAGTTAGACTTAATTAATAGAAAAATCACCAAAGATTTATAAAAAAAAATATGAAAACTCGTCATAGAAAAACACATACAAGTTCAAACTAAAGGGTTATAATCACGAATTAACATCATATGACACATTCAAAAGGTAATCAACTCAAATACTTGTCCTAGTTTTCTAGGACAAATTGGTTCAAAGGTTAGGACTTGGACTTAAGAATCTATCTCCCCTCTCTTACCATTGACATAATGCGATAGGGTACGCTCATCCTGGTAATTTAAGAAATTCAATACTCAGTACCTGCAATCTGCATATCATCTATGCATGTACAAACACATATATACTAAGATAAAAATGCACTGGTAGGAAGTGGTGCATCGTGTAGATCTCGACTAGCACATGACTATGACTCCTTTCCTTAACCACATTATAAACACCATACATAAAAAAAACATAACATGAACACCATACACATGCAGTATGGAGTAAGTATGCATAAGAAAACACATATGATAATCTATCTACCTAATCATCATCAATAACTAAAAACACTATAATAATCATCATGCATACATGAAGTATAGAGTACCACCTAATGTCATCATAAAACAACTAAATCTGAAACAATATCTGATAATCTAAAAATAATGCTTACTACTAATCATAAGCATAAAACTAGCCAAAAAGACTTTGGCAATAAAAGCAAAAATGTAAACTAGGGACAGGCACTACATCCACCCCCCTAGACTTAGGTTTACTCCTGGAAGCTTACAAGAATGGTAAAACTAAAGAGCTCACTTTGTGGGTCCCATTGGAGCCCTTCCACTAGTAGGAGGATATGAATCCACCAAGAACACTCTTTGGGACCTACCCATGTCACCAAACATAGGTTCTAAAACTGAAGGTCTCTGATTTTAAAATTGTGATTTCCCTTGAGGGTAATGGGATGACTTGTGTCCATGTCATCTGCATGAGAAACACTCTTCGTCGAAACTCCTCTACACTCTAGGTGCACTAGACTACTAACACTACCCTGACTAAGATAAGAATGAATGCTCTGAGATGGTCAGTCATACAGGTTGTGCTTATTACATTGCATATTGTGATAGCTCCTAGCATTGGAACCACTGCCACCACTCTGTGTTGGAGGATAAGTTCCTCCCTATTGTTGATTACCTCCAGAAGGGGGTTTCTTAGTACCACCTAAGTTATGGTTACCCTTAGATCCTAATATTGTAGGTGCTCCCACAAAGCCCCCATGTCCTAGGTTGACACTCTGCTCTACAAGAATGGCTCGATGTACCACATCTTTGAGAGTTTTAGGATCAAACACCTTAATGCCCCCAACTAGATGCTTGTTCAAGCCTTTGATGAAATGTTGTGCCAACTATGGTGGCTTATCACTAATTCTTGAAAAGAGCATGAGCTCATAGAACTTGTACTCATACTCTACTACAATCATAGTGAACTATCTCAGGTTGTGGACCTCATCAGATCTATGTTGCTTCAATTCCTGTGATAGGAATAACTGATGGAAGTTTTCAAAGTATAAATCCCATGTGACAATGTTCATGTCTATGCCTAGCTTCTTCTCTTTGATAGCCCACCAAGTTACCCTAAAGGGTTCTAGGTTGGTGATAGAAAACCTTGCTTTGACATTACTGTCAAAGTCTTGAATAGCAAAAACCCTATCAAAAGCAATAAACCACTGCTTGGCTACATAATTTGAACCATGCCCGTTAAAGGGCTTGACCTTGGACTTTTGAAGGTCCTTCATTTGAGCAACTACTATAGATCTATGATGATCCCTTTGAGGGCTCCTAGACCTAGGTCTATGCTCTAGTCTTGTCCAATGTGCCCTATCTTGGTCATGAATAGGAGGTAGGCAATCAATGATGGTTTTCATCATTTGCCTTAGGTTAACCTCCCCAGAGTTGGCTTACCACTCTCCATGGTTCTCTTCTTGATTCTCACTGACATGATCTTCCCTATTCTCTTCGTGAATAGGGCCTTTGTGGATCGACTCATGTACAATTGAATTTTTGCCTCATCCACTGCCTCTACCACAGCCTAGGCTATGACCTCTAATAGAAGATCTCATCCCAGATACCATTTTGTAATATCCAAGATACAAGATGCTATAATAACCATAAACATCCCTCTATAAAGATGGAAAACACATGTTTTGAAAATAGTATAAGTTTAATTTTTAGTTTTTCCTACTTTTAGGTTTAAGTATATTTCAGTTTTGAAGTCTAGGTGTTTAAGTTTGAAAGTATACAACTAAAATTTTTATGTTTCAGTTCAACTAGTTCAAGTTTCAATTTGAAAAGTTATACATAACAATTTAAATTGCATTTTAGTACAACTAGTTAACATCTAGTGGTGTTCCAATATACCCAAAACTCCCAATGTAGAACTAGGGCTCTGATACTAGATGTAATGCCCCACCAAGGGATCCAAAAGAATTGACTTAAAGTTTTACTAAATTTTCCAAACAATTTTTTTTTAAAGAAAGAATAACATACACATCAAACATAAAGTAGTGGAAGAAATGCCATACAATCATGCATAAGCAAACTTAACAGATTACATTCCTTAAGGATCCCAAGACATAGAGTCACATTTAAATTTTAATTAATACCAAGTCTAACAATTACTACATCCATATGAAAGAATAATTGAAAGTTCAAAGTTCTGAATATAATATACATTTGTTCTAAATGCCACTTGGCAATAAAATTCAGAATGCTCAATCATCCATTGTACATGTCACAAGGTATGAAAGGCTAGAAGAATATACATTTGTAAAAATAGAATTACATCATTCCTTTCTGATCCATGATACAAAGTACAATATAATAAGTGAAATCATCCATCATAAAGACATAACTATCTATCATAAAGATACCACCATCCATCATGATACAAATAGATAGAAAGAAAGGGAATGCAGACAAGGAAACTCTAGCCATGGTATCAGTGGATGGATCTCAATGGTAAGAGTAAAAGCACTACCACCTAATCACGTGGTAACCCAAAAAAGCTCACTCCCACCGCACTGAGGAGATAATCTCAAGTCCCAAATAGAATATCAATCCAACAAACAAAAGTAATCTCTAAGTCCAAGAAACCCTAAAAGAAATAAAACTCAAAGGTTCCAAGATAAATTAACACCTAAACCGAAAGGAAAATACAAACACATAGGAAATCTATACTGCTAGTGTGCAAGTGTCATCACATGAATCAATGCTAGGGTTACCTAGCTAGTCTTTTAATCCCCTGACATCTTAGTGACTCTATGCAGCACTAGTATCCTTTTGTACTAGCAAGGCATACTAACGAGTCAATTCTAACGTTACCCGGCTAGTCTTTTAATCCTTTGGCTCCTTAGTGACTTTTTGTGGTACCAATATCTTATTAATTCATGTTAGCCCATTTAATGAAATGTTATCACTTATTAAACTACTTACAATGAGTTACCCTAGCTGCCACTTTGGGCCCCGACCCCCATTGCAAGCCACTTCCCAACTTAACATATAGATTGCCTACCCTAGGCTCATAATAAGTATAAAACAAAGAATCACAAATTTCACCTTAGCCCTATACAAGTGACTAGAAAGCATCAAAAGATAATTACTAATAACACATCAGTTCTCTATGAGCAACTAGAAAGCACCCCAAAAATACTAATTGAAGACTTAAAATGGTTAAGTCAACTTTGTCAAACATTCACCTCAGCTTCACACAAGAACACTAAAAAGCAATAACGAACAATAAATACAACTCATCGTAGAGCATACCAACACATTACCATGGTTGAGTTTAGAAATATCGAGATCAAATCATCATACATCAATATCACAGAACCACCAAGCCTCTAGTAGACAACCTAAAACTAGTCAACACTCTAGTCAACCTAAACCCAAAATGTAGACAACATACATATAATAGTTTAGGTTTAATAGTTTGGTTTGATTCTGAAAACACATGTTTGAGTTAAAAGTAAGGTTTCAGTTTCTCGTTTAACATATGTTTTAAATAGATAAAATTCATAGTTTACCCTTACAAATTCACCCGTTCTTATATTTAAATAATTGTACAATTACCTTAATCAGATTTACATGTTCTAAATACTTTAAAACTAATTGCTTATAAAATTATTAAAATAATGATTAGTGATTCTAAAATAATTTCCATATTATTTAAAAATCAAATCATTAATAATAATAATTAAATAAATTTAAAATTTATTTAAGAAAATATATTTTATTAATTCAACTTAATTAAATTACATTTAATTAAATTAATTAATATTTACACAAAACTAAGTATATTACCATTCATTAATAATTTATTAAAATTAATAATTATATATAAATAAAATTTATTAATAAAATTAATTATTATTAATTAATAATCCTTAATTAATTTAATAAATAAATTATAAAACATTAATAAATTTATTAATAATTAATAATTAAATTTTAAATACAAATTAAATTTAATAATCTTAAAAAGAACAACTTTTAAAAAACCATACTTCTAATTAAGCTCACAGCTTACTTGTTGTCATGACAACCCTACTACCATGGTAGCCTTGATGTTCACGGCAGTAGGTCTACCATGGTAGCCATCGATCTATCGTGCAGACCCTTTAATGGTCGTTGACATTCCCACACTGTTTGTGGGAAGAAAGGTGGGGGGTGGGGGTGTCACATCCCTACTTTTAAAAAAAAAAATTATAAATAAATAACAAAATCATTACATATATATATATATATATATGTATGTATGTATGTATGTATGTATGTATGTATGTATGTATTTTATAAACATTGCCAAAGATAGTCAAATAGGAAAACCACGATCAACCATTTGAATTTCTAAATTAAAATTTTCTTTTCTTTCAAAATGCCCCCCAATTTAATTTGCAAATTTTAATTCTACTAAAGGAGGATTATAATGCTATTGTAATCTTCTCATATATAGTCGAAAACAACATGCATACCAGAAATTCTAGATTATAAGTTTGAAAGATTTGTTGTAGTAAAATACAAACAATCAATTCACAATCATGAAGAAAACATGAAAAGAAATAGCATAATCAACTATGTGAATAATCACAAGAATCTACCTGGCCTCTGATGCTAATCGCTATGCCCAAAAAGATTTGTGAGATAAATTTATCTTCTCAAAACCTTCTCTCTTCCAAAAATTCCTTCTCGAAAACTTCGTCCCTCGAAAAATGAACCCTCTATTGTGATATGGAGTTCTCTCCTAAAATTGGGGCACTAATTGTGCAATTACCCAAGTGAACTCCTTGCTCACCAGGCTTTCACTCTTTATTATCTTTTCTTTGTTTTTTTCATGCACGTTTATGAATTATAAAATAACTTTATTTAATTTCACTTGACTTCTCTTTTTAATTAATTTATTAACTTTTAATCTCATGCACACTTTATGCAATCTTAAAACTTTTAATAAATTAATATCTTTTTCACATTTTAGTTTATTTTCAAAGTGTTAATTGATAAAATATTTATTAACTTAAATAATAATAGTATTTAGCATTTATTTAAAAATAAACTCTAAATATATATTATTATTATTAAATAAATATCATGATGTTCTAAATTTAAACTTATAACTTTATCTTTAAATTTAATTTGTCTATTTAATTAATTTCTCAATTAATTAAATATAATTAAATGTTAAAAATACCATAATAATTTTCCATTAAATTACATCATTAATTTAATCTTTTAATTAGACTTAATTAATAGAAGAATCACCAAAGAATTATGAAACAAAATATGAAAACGGATCATAGAAAAAAAATACAAGATCAAACTAAAGGGTTATAATCATGAATTAATGGCATATGACACATTTGGAAGGTAATCAACTTAGATAGTAGTCTTAATTTTCTAAGAAAAATTGATTCAAATATTAGGATTTGGAATTAAGAATTTATCTCCCCTCTCTTACCATTGAGATAATGTGATAGGGTATGCTCATCCTAGCAATTCAGGGAAGTCAATACTCGGTACTTGCAATCTACATAAAATCCACGCATGTACAAATGTATATATACTAGGCTAAACATGCAATGGCAGGAAGTGGTGCATCATGTAGATCCCGACTAGTAGGTGACTATGACGCCCTTCCTTAACCACATCAGAACTGCCATACATAAAGAAAACATACATGCACACCATACACATGTACTATGGGGTATCTATAAGAAAACACATGATAATCCATCTAATTAATCATCATCAATAACTAAAAAAAATGTAATAATCATCATGCATACATGAAGTATAGAGTACCACATAATCTCATCATAAATCAACTAAATTTGAAACAATATCTAATAATCTCAAAGCATTGCTTACTACTAATCATAAGCATAAAACTAGACTAAAAGAGTTCGGCAAGAATAGCAAAAATGTAAACTAGGGCAAGCACTACATCCACCCCTCCTAGACTTAGGCTTGCTCTTGGAAGCCTACAAGAATGGTAAAACTAAAGAGCTCACTTTATGGGTCTCATTGGACCCTTTCCCCTAGTAGGAGGATATGACTCCATTGAGAATACTCTCTGGGACCTACCCATGTCACCAACTATAGGTTCGGAAGCTAAAGGTCCTTAATCTAAAATTGTGATTTCCCTTGAGGGAAATGGGACAACTTGTGTACACATTGTCCACATGAGAGACACTCTCTGTTGAAACTCCTCTGCACTTTAGGTGCACTAGACTGCCAAACGCTACCCCCACTAAGACAAGAATGAATACTCTAAGATGATCAGTCATACTGGCTACACTTATTACACTAGGCGTTGTGATAGCTCCTAGCATTGGAACCACTACCACCACTCAGTGCAGGAGGATAAGTTCATCCATGTTGCTGATTACCTCCAGAAGGAGGTTTCTTGCTACCACCTAAGTTCTAGTTACCCTTAGATACTGATACTATAGGTGCTCCCACAAATGTCCTAGGTTGACACTCTGCTCTACGAGAATGGCTCGATGTACCACATCTTTGAGCTTTTTAGGCTCAAACACCTTAACACCCCCAACTAGATGATTGTTCAAGCCTCTAATGAAATTTTGTACCAACGGTGTTGTGTTATCACTAATTCTTAAAAAGGGCATGAGCTCATAGAACTTGCGATCATACTCTACTATGGTCATAGTGAACTGTCTCAGGTTGTGGAACTCATGAGCTCTATGCTGCTTCCATTCCTCTAGTAGGAATCTCTCATAGAATTTTTCCAAGAATAAATCCCATGTGACACTATTCATGTCTATGCCAAACTTCTTCTCCATGATAGCCCACCAAGTGGCCCCAAAGAGTTCCAGGTTGGTGATAGCAAACCTCGCTTTAACATTACCATCAAAGTCCTTACTAGCAAAAACCATGTCAAGAGCAATATGTCATTGGTCAGCTACATAACCTGAACCATGCCCATTAAAGGGCTTAACCTTGGACCTTTGAAGGTCCTTCATCTAAGTAGCTACTATGGATCTATGATGATCCCTCTAAGGGCTTCTAGACCCAGGTCTATGCTCTGGTCCTATCTGATGAGCCTTATCTTGGTCATGAACAGGAGATAGGTGATCAATGATGGTTTTCATCATTTTCCTCAGGTCAACCTCCTCAGAGTCAGCCTGTTGCTCTCCATGGTTCTCTTCCTTATGCTCACTGACATGATCTTCCCTATTCTCTTCCTGAATAGGGCCTTTGTGGACAGAATCATGTACACTAGCATTTCTGCCTCATCCACAACCTCTAAGACTGCCTAGGCTATAACCTCAATAGGAGATCTCATCCCAGATACCATCCTACAATTATATCCAAGATACAAGATGTTATAATAACTATAATCTTTATGTTGTGAAGCATAAATGGAAAACACACATTTTGAAAATAGTATAAAGGTGTGTGCACCAAGTTGTGGTGCCAAAAATATGACAACCCAATTTTTTTAATTTTAAATAGTGTGTGTGTGCTATAGCGCATATGCGCTTTTAAAATTAAATTTTTTTATAAATGGGCTACAAACCCATGACGCATTTCATTTTTCTTTTTTTTCCTCCTCACGGCATGTATGCAAGTTGAATAAATTGAAGAGTTTTGTCACCCACCTTCTCAAAATGCCTCCTCATCACCGAAGTTTGAGATTGAGATCACATCGTATGTTTCCTACTCTTGTTTTTGCATTATTTTGTAAGTTTTTTCAATTTTTCTTTAAATTTGTTTATTTATTTAGATTGCAATTGGTTTCTTATCAAAAAATATGAATAATGAACCACCAAATCTCTAGCTGAATCAACAAGATCCAAACCAAAACCCTCCACAACAAGAGCAAGAAACTCTGCAACCTACACCAATTGGAAGACCTCCTCTTGGCACACAAGAAAACATAAAAAATGAAATAGAAAGAGGGAGAAATGAATTAGAAGCAATCATTGGTAGGTTGAAAGCTTGTGGACAAATGAATCCAGTGAGAGCACAATTGGCATCCTCCCTCGAGTCCATTATGACCTATGTAGCTTTTGTTATTTGTCAGTTGGATATTTGGCAAGTTAAGAGGGATGAAAAAAGAATATATTATGCAAAAAAATTATCATATCAAGATATATTAAAAAATAAATAGAAAAAGGTAGTATTTATGCATTGCTTAAAAAGTCTGGTGAACAAAATACTGTTAGAACTACAACTAAAATATTTCCCATCCATTGGTGCATACATAATGGTATTAGAAATAAATTTTGGGATAGATGGTGGATGGTCTTTGATGCCCCTCCTTGCAATAATCACGAAGTTCCAATGTATTTCTTAAAGAAATTGTATTGTGAATTTTTCCTTGGGGAGATTCCCAATTATTTTGATATATTATAATCTTAAGGTAGAGGTGGGGAGTCATCATTTTAGAGGTCGAGGGCACGTCATGACTCTAATTTAGTTAGGGCACCTCTTGTCAAGCCATAGGGTGAGCATGTGATTATTCCTTTAGTTGTGAAGCAACATGTAGAAACTAGTACTCTAGGGACTATTACTATTTTGACACAGACCCTCATTCATTGCATGAGTCCATTAGTTGAGGAGGAGCCTTTTGTGTATCATAGTCACATGTGCACATCATTTGGATCCTTATTCACATTTGGCAATCATGTTGGAGATAGTATGGATGATGGGCTAGTCACTGATTAGTTCCTGAGTCAAATATTTGGCATTGGCACATAGGTAAATTGCAATTATAATAAACTAATTTGATCACTTTTCGTATGTATACTGAATGACTAATTAATTAGCATATATTGACATTGTTCAAAATTCAGGGTAAGAGTGTTGCTAACCCTAGTAGAGATCCCCTGGCCCCATTTTTTCATCCTGTTGATGACTCCAGAGGTATGTATCAATTTAATTATTTAAATTAATACATATTTATTAAGTAATCATATGAAGGGTTGACAAAAAAAAATGCATGTGCATTAGTTCTCTATAGGACCATCCACATTCACTGGGGACTCCAAGCGTAGGCATGATATGAGCTTTGTAGAGGTACATTTGTTTCATGTTACATGTAACTTATATTGTATGACATACAACTCTTGACATCTGAGACTCCTCCTCATCTTCACCAGTCCATCAATCATGGTGTTACTGCAGCGATGGCCAGTTCAGAGCCATTCACTGAGGTATGAAAGAATTTTCTTGGTTTTAGTTGTTTTTTATAATAGTTAGTATTGAAATTTCTAATGTTATTTATAAGTGATTATATTGATTGAATTGTTGTAGGGCCTTGTTACACCTGATCATCCATGAGCCTTTGAGGTGGATGTATAGAGTGACTATTTGATGGTGGTAAGAAAATAATTAATTTTGTGTGTTCATATATTTGATTTTAGTGTATAATAATTATTGATACATATCTACTTTGTTTTTATCATCTCAAGTTAGAGAAGAGCCTAAACAAGAGGATGAGCGAGCGTGTGAGGAAGACCCCATCATTACCATCATCTCCCTCCACATGACAACCGAAGACCTCTAGGGATTTTTTTTCTTCCCCTCATGGGAAGGAGAAGATATAGCTGATAGACACATGTTTATAGGCATTAGTGGACATAGATGTTGGATTTTATGTTAGTGGACATATTTGATATACATTTGATGTATATATGACATTTTATATTTGATGTATGACATATTTTTGATGTATGACATTATTAGACTTATGAAATTATTGGTTATCATAATATATATCTTTTTTTTATTGTTTACATTTTAAGTACATTTCATGTATCTAATTTTAATGTAAGTTGCATCCAAAATAATTTAGAGTGGTCACACCAAAATCTAGTGGATTCCTAGCAAGAACACTTTTAAGGAAAACTACCTTTTCCACCTTTGTAAGTGTCTTCAAAGACTCTTTCCAAATTGGTTACAATATTGAACAAACTTATACCTAACATCACAAAACTACTTGCACTTTCCCTATTCAAGAGTTGGGAAGCAATAAGGAAAAAATGAGAAAATTTGAGAAATGGATCATAATCAACTTCTTGCTTCAAACTAACATCTTAGCCACTTCAAGGAACACCTAATAACTATCTCACAAACTTCAATTTTTCATCTATTCTATCCTTCCAAGAGATTCTTCAAGATTCTATGAGTGAAAACAATCTTCCAACATCCTATGACTATATTTTCTTTGCAACAACATGTAATTTTTTGATTTTTGGACAACTCTTCACAAAGGGAAGTGGTTATGTTTCAAACCCATGAAATGACTATTAAGAAAACCAAGAAGATCATTAAAATCTTTCACTAACTTCATTTTGTGATAAAATGTAGCTATATAAGGTGTAATGATCTCAAAACACCTATTGAGTCAACTTATTAACAAGAACAACAACAAAAAGGAAAATCGTTAGGACTAAGTCAATTTGGGTTTATAGGTGACCTCAAGTTCTTTGACCTTACAAACAAGGATTGCCTTATTACCATAAAAAAATAACATGTTCAAAATGATTTCTATGATCTCCCCTTTACTTTATATCATGAGTCTCCATCATTGGATGAGATGAATATCCAGTTGCCGTAGTCAAAGATCACTACCCTATGGCATTTAGTGACTCTTAGGGACAATTTAGTTTGATGTACTCGAGAATGTTTGAGCACTCAATAGGATGGGAGGAGCTTGGGGCTAGTGTTTACCTATGCACCTAGAGCTAACGGAATAGAAAGTTTGATTTCACGATGAAAGGTGAGAGAGATTTGGTAGTTGGCAATTTTTTACTAGCCAACACTACAAGTTTCAACATCACCCGAGATGGCATTGCAAAATCAAAATGGAGTAAGATCACCAAAAAGTGAGAGAGGTTATTTTAGGTCTCTGCAACACAGTCCTATAGCACCCATAATTGTATCCATACCTTGCACGAGCTTTGAGATATACCCTGTCAAAGATTGCTACTCTATGGCATTTAGTGACTCTTAGCGACATTTTGATTTGGCATGCCCAAGAATGTTTGAGCACTCAACGGGATGGGACAAGCTTGGATCTATATTTTAGCTAGCCACCTAGAGCTAATGAAATAGATAGTTTGCTCCCATGACAAATGGTGATGGAGATTTGGAAATTGGCAACTTTGTACTGGCCAACACTATGAGTTTTAGCATCACTCGAGATGACATTGCAAAATCAAAATAGAGTAAGATCTCCAAAAAGTGAGAAAATTTATTGTAGGTCTCTACAACATGGTCCTATAGAACCCAAAATTGCATCCATACCTCACATGAACTCCGGGATATGCCCCGTCAAAGATCCTTGCCCTATGACATTTAGTGACTCTTAGGGATGTTTTAGTTCAGCGTGCCTAAGAACATTCAAGTGCTCAACGGGATGGGACGAGCTTAGGGCTAGGGTTTACCTGACCACTTGGAGCTAATGGAATAGACACTTTGATCCCATGATGAACAGTGAGGGAGATTTGAAATTTGGCAACTTTGTACTAGCCAATACTATGAGTTTCAGCATCACCCGAGATGGCGTCGTAAAATCAAAATGGAGTAAGATCTCTAAAGAGAGAGAGAGAGAGGTTAGTGTAGGTCTCCGCAACATGATCCTATAGCACCCGTAATCAAATCCATACCTCACACAAGCTCTGAGATATGCCCCATCAAAGATCACTGCCCTATGGCATTTAGTGACTCTTAGGGATGTTTTGGTTCAGCATGCCCAAGAACACATGAGCACTCAATGAGATGAGATGAGCTTGGGGCTAGGGTTTACCTAGCCACTTGGAGCTAATGGAACAAATAGTTTGATCCCGTGACAAACAGTGAGGGATATTTGGTAGTTGGCAACTTTGTACTGGCCAACACTATGAGTTTTAGCATCACCCGAGATGGCATCGCAAAATTAAAAAAGAGTAAGATATCCAAAAAGTGAGAGAGGTTATTGTATGTCTCCAACACACGATCCTATAGCACTTAGAATCACATCCATACCTCACATGAGCTTCGAAATATGCCCTATCAAAGATCACTTCCCTATGACATTTAGTGACTCTTAGGGACGTTTCAGTTTAGTGTGCCCGAGAATGTTTGACAACTCAACAGGATGGGATGATCTTTGAGCTAGGGTTTACTTGGCCACTAGAGCTAATAGAATAGATAGTTTGATGCCATGATGAATGGTGAGGGAGATTTGATAGTTGGAAACTTTGTATTGGCCAATACTATGAGTTTTAGCATCACCCGAGATGGCATTGCAAAGTCAAAATGGAGTAAGATCTCCAAAAAGAAAGAGAGGTTATTGTAGGTCTCTACAACATAGTCCTATGGCACCTAGAATCACATCCATATCTTGCACGAGCTCTGAGATATGCTCCATCAAAGATCATTGCCCTATGACACTTAGTGACTCTTAGGGATCTTTTGGTTTGGCGTGCCTGAGAACATTCGAGCACTCAACAAGATGGAACAAGCTTGGGGAGAGGGTTTACCTAACCACTCAGAGCTAATGAAATAGACAGTTTGATCCCATGATGAACGATGAGGGAGATTTGGCAGTTGGCAACTTTGTACTGGCCAACACTACAAGTTTTAGCATCACCCGAGATGGCATCATAAAATCAAATTTGAGTAAGATCTCCAAAAAGAGAGAGAGATTATTGTAGCTCTCTATAGCATGGTCCTATAGCACCTAGAATCACATCCATACCTCATACAAGCTCTAAGATATGCCCTATCAAAGATCACTGCCCTATGGCATTTAGTGACTCTTAGGGACGTTTCAGTTCGGCGTGCCCGAGAACGTTTGAGTGCTCAACAAGATAGGATGAGCTTGTGGCTATGGTTTACCTAGCCACCTAGAGCTAATAGAATAGACAGTTCAATACCATAAAAAATGGTGAGGGAGATTTGGCAATTGGTAATTTTGTATTGGCCAACACTACAAATTTCAACATCACCTGAGATGGCATTGCAAAATCAAAATGGAGTAAGATCTCCAAAAAGAGAGGGAGGTTATTGTAAGTCTCTACAACATAGTCCTATAGCACCTAGAATGGCATCCATATCTTGCATGAGCTTTGAGATATGCCCCATCAAAGATCACTTCCCTATGGCATTTAATGACTCTTAGGGATGTTTTGGTTTGGCATGCTTGAGAATGTTTGAGCACTCAACAAGATGGGACAAGCTTGGGGCTAGGGTTTACCTGGCCACTTGGAGCTAATGGAATAGATAGTTCGATCCCATGACAAATGGTGAGGGAGATTTGGCAGTTGGCAACTTTGTACTGGCCAACACTATAAGTTTCAGCATCACTCGAGATGGTGTCACAAAATCAAAATAGAGTAAGATCTCTAAAAAGAGAGAGGTTATTGTAAGTCTCTGCAACATGGTTTTATAGCACCTAGAATTGCATCCATACGTCGCACAAGCTCTGAGATATGCCCCATCAATATCATTGCCCTATGGCATTTAGTGACTCTTAGGGACATTTCGGTTCGGCATGCCTAAGAATGTTTGAGTACTCAACGTGATGGGATGAGCTTGGGGCTAGGGTTTACCTAGCCAACCAGAGCTAATAGAATAGATAATTTGATTCCACGATGAATGGTGAGACAAATATGAGCAAGATATGTATGCTTAGGCCACTTTGTGCAAGATATGAGCAAAAGTTGCTAATTAGGCCAAATTGGGTCTTTTTTGAGTTTTTGGTCAAGATAAGCTTAGTATTAGGTGTTGTTAGTTTTTTTAAAAATAGTTTGGAACCTTTTCCAAGTCCTAGAAGTGAAATCTAGTGAACTTTGCATTAGTTGCACTTTTTGTGCAAAATTACAAAAGTTGTAAAACTTGCTTAAAAATGCATATCTAAATGGAAACCTTCTAACCCTCAAAACAATATTTCTCATTCTCATATACCTAAGTATGGATAGTTACAACTTCCCAAACTTCCATTTACAACATTTTTGCAAAAATTGTAAAAGTTGCTCAAGCAACTTTTTGAGCAACATTGCAACTTTTGAGCAATTTTTGCTCTTTACATATTTAGGTCAAATGGGTCCATCTAAGACTATTCTATGACCCTAGTTAAGATTCCTAGGACCTATTAGGTATCCAAATACCTTAGTTTCCCATGAATATTAAAAGATAATGAATAAGCAATTGGATGCCAGCTATAGATATTTCAAAGACATTGAAAACAATATATATTATTCTTTCAAGAAAAATGAGGTACCAATTCTAAAAATAAGATTGAAATGATTCCCATTAGTGGCATGGCCAAGAACTACCTTTTTAATACAATGAACAACAATTGGGCTCACTCCCCATGCCTTCTCATTTGTACGAAGGAAAGCTTAATATACAAAGGAATATATACAGAGGAATTGCAACTACATCTATTAAATATACAAAGGAAGATATAGAAAACCTGATTAATGGAGAGATTAATCTAAGAGAAAAGGACATTTCAGAAGAAAATGGTTATCTTAGTGTCATCTAGGGTATGCAAATTACTTAGGATGAAGAAACAAAACCTATAGCTATTGGGAAAGAGTGCACATGTACACAGACACAATTTTCAAATAGAGAAGTAACAAGTGTTATAGAATTGTCCATAGAGCAATGTGAAGTGAAGCCTCAAATTGGCTCACTAGTAGGCAAAGAAACTCATCACACACTTCACTCTAGCACTACAAATGTTTCAATTAGAAATTCCTACTCATCAATGGCCTTGCATTTATAGGATTTAGGAAGCTAGGATACTCAAGTTGGGCATGATCCCTCAAAGTTCTCATCCAAATATATTAATAATCTTAACAAAATAACATAAAGCTCATTGCCACAATTAAATGGAGAATTTCATTTAAATGGAGATTTTTAGTTTCCAAACATGTCCCAATCAAATAGATGACTAGTGCAGGAGCACCCATTCTAGACTCAACAAAGAAGGCATAGGTAAGGATCCTAGATAGTTCACTTAGGATAGGTTGTGATGTAGCAGTGCATGGTGGAAGCTTCTAAAAGGCAAGCCACTAGGAAATTAGAGAACAATGAAAAGAGAAAAATTACCATGGGATGGAATAAAAACACACCTTAGACCTATTAAGATCTATATATAGTAGATAAAGTGATTATGTTGTGTCCAAATAGCACAGATGTATAGTTACAATAGTTTGCCATTGAAAAGGCTAGTGGCCCTTCAAACTATAAATTGAACATAATATGGAAAAACCCGATATGAAGACATAGTTTAAAGTGAGTTTCAAACACCCTTTTAGGACATATAAAACATATGTAAACCTCACACACTAGAAGAGACTAGAAACCACTGTTGTAACAACATTTGGAAAGTGTTGATAGGCCTAATTAGGCTGCAGTTACACTACAAGTACCCTTTCACACATTCCAATCTAAAAAAAATTATTGGAACATCTAGGGGCATGTGAAATGAGTCCAAATCCAAAGTTATAGACCTTGGATCACTTTGGGGGGAAATTTATAGTGACTGCACTGTGAAATGTTGAATGGTGCATGTATGGAGCCATACACATAGGGTATGTTGGAAAAATTCATTCCTTGGTTAGCCATCTATAAAACCTACAAAATCATGAAGTACTCTAATATATCTTGCATTCCACTAAGGGGCATCAAATTCCCATGGTCGAAAGTGCCAAAACAATAAGGCCCTAGGTGAAACCCTTGGTTTTATGCTGATCTCTAGGCACCTTCAGCAAAACTTGAATAACTTGCAAACTACAAAGGATAAAAACATGAAACCAAGTGAAAATGAAAGGTAACTCACCCCTCTAACTCTTTGGGTCACTATCACATGTCCCAACATCTGTACTAGTCCATACAATGCTCTGAAACATGGAATTTTACAGGAAAAATAGGTTATTTTATTGATTTCTTGCCAAAATAAGTACATCATACCTATCACCTGCATGTAAAGGCTAATATAGGTTGTCCCCAATGGTTATAAGGTTTTTTTGAACCATTTTTCCCTTTGGGGAAAAGTTTTTGAAAGTTTAACAACTTTTTAAGAAGTTGCTCAAAAGTTGTCAAGCAACTTTTTGAGCAACTATGAAAAGAAGGATAATCAAACCAAACTTCCTCAAACAAAATTATTCTAAACAAACCAATCTACCATGGAAACTATTACAATCTACAAAAACAATGTCAAAAATGCCTTAAAACTCAGAAACTTAGTAATTTCGTGCTGTAGGAACACCTCAGACATTCAAGCCAAAGACAAAGATCATGAGGACCTTCATGAACCTCAAGGGAAATCCAGAGGATGGGATACACAATCAAGGTCAACAAGTCAATCAGAGGATAAGAAAAATTAATTGGGAAATACTAAAACCTATAATGGCTTTTTGATTCTACAAATCTTTAAAATTTTTAAAAGTCCTAAAGGGACCAAATTTTCTTTGTAAGGGAGACTAATAGAATCCTTGGGTTAAATTGGAATGTTTAGGGTCTAGGAAAGTTTAATGATCATAAAAGATCAAAATGAGTAAGTTAGTGGTCTTTTTGTTTAAAATAATTCAATAAATTGTATGTTGGAATTTTGAATTTTCAAAATCCAACAACTAATTTAGCATTTAGAGGGAAGTTGGAGTTGTTTTTGTTTTAAAAAATTAAACCTTCAACCCAACCGATGTGAGTTGGTTGAAACAATTTGGAGAAGTTATTTTGAAGCTTTTATATATGTGAGAATCAAGTGTACGGATAGACACAATGAGATTGGTGAAATGTAGCAATAAAACTCTCTGTGTTTGCAAGTTGGTTCATTCTTGAGAATCTCAAATTAGCTTGTTTTGATATGCCAATGAATCAATAAAGTTATTCACTCAACATCACTATTTTGAATGTGTTTATCTTTTCATTAAAATTGTTGTCACACTAGTATGCAGGACATTAAGTTTTCTTTGTCTATTACTGTTGTTGTAGTAAGAGTTTAAGGAATGGGAGTCATTCCATGAATAATTTAGGGCCCGATATTTATGGGATGACCAAACTAACTTGTATTATTAAGTGCTAACCAATCATATGTAGATTAAGACAAGTTTGAAGTATCAGTGTGAAGTTATCATGGAGTTGAATGTCGTGTGTAACAGTGAGTAATCTACCCGAGCAAGGAGTGGAGTTTGTGTTTGGGGACGTTTCAATAGAGTAAAGTAAGGGTGAGTTCATCACTAATTGGATGCATGATCGGGTGGAGAGTTCATCACCAATTAGTTTACTCATTGGATGTAGGATCGGATGCAAGATCGGGGACATTTCAATAGAGTAAAGTAAGGGTGAGTAAGGGTGAGTTCATCACCAATTAGTTTACTCATTGCCCTATGGAAATGTATGCCTTGATTTTTAGGCCAAAATAGTGACTCTTCTAAGGACATTAAATGACATCCAATATCCAATACCTAACTACCACACCTAGGTCTCGTTACCTAGGGTTTTCCTAAGTATTACCCCTCCCAGACAATTTTAAAAAAAATTTAAAAAAAGAAAAAACCTTCAAAGCAAAAAGAATTATATTTAATTATTTAAATAATTAAATATTAATATTTGAAAAATAATTAAAAATCACACTTTTAATATGTTCTTTCAAATAATTAATTCTTTCATTTCAAAAGATTTAATTATTACTATTCTAATGTGATATTGAAGGTCAAATGATAAATGAAGTCGGTGGGGTAAGGTAAATGTAAAAAAGAATTTGAAACAATTAATTCTTTAAAAAGAATTAATTATTCTTGTGAAATGAAATTGTAAAAGCTCTTGGGCAATTGATTAAAGTTGAGAAAAGATGTAAAATAATTAATTCTCTTATAAGAATTAATTATCATAGTAAAGTGCTAGAGAAGACAATAGAAATTCAGTAAGAAGTTGTGGTGGTTGTCCAACTGCTTGGAAAATTTATTTAATAGGGGCAAAACATTTGTAAAGGCCTCTTCTTCTTGGATCTACAAGTTCTACACCTGCTTCAGGGAGAAGATATTTCTATTTTGTAATAAGGGAAGAGAGATTTGTTTTGTAGTATGGTTGTAATGGAGGGATGGGATAATACTATTGTTATTCTATTATGTTTCTGAAACAAAGAGGATATGTGTGTGTTTGATCCTATGGTCTGTACACTTGCATTTCTAGTTTAAAAGATATTGTGGTCTTTTATTTCCTATTTTAGACACAGTCATGTTTATTACACCAAATTTGTGATGTATGTAATCTTATGGTTGATGTACTCAAATTTTTGCATAATGATATTTGTAACCCCTCTTAACTCTTCTATAATGTAATGTGGGAAGTTGAATAAGCAATCAAAGCATTATTTATTTGTCTTCCTTCTTTATTCATAGATCTAGTAATCACATTCACCTCATGTTGATGAGCGAGTGTTAGAAATCCTTTTGTGTCTTCAGGTTAAAGACACAACCAGATATCACATTCATTGAATATCTTTTATGAGGAATTTGTACCTCTCAATTGAAAGGAAGATTATCAATGAAATGATAATCTATCCAATTGTTAGTACATTTTGTCCTTCTTGTCAGGCACATTGAGTCCTATTTTGTAATTCTTGTTGAACGGCAAAAACTATTTACTAATAGTTTTTGGAAACTCAGTTGGGGAAAGAAAGCAAGTTCTAGTGCTTTTCTTTTCTTGGAAATCTGAAGGTTACCTCCCCGAGGATGGAGGTTGGTGACTCTAATTGATTGTGGTGAAAGAATTTTGGTGCTATAGCTTTGGTTGCAGCCTAGCCATGGGGGGCTCAGATTGGGTTGTTTTCTTTATCTCAGTTAGCCTTACCTAATAATTCATTAGAATATCTCCCGAAGCTTTTTGGTGATGCAAATCAAGACCCTAATGATCAAATTCAAGTTATTACAATTGCCTATGAGATTCTTGTTGTGCAAGAGGAGAATGTCTTTGTTAAATTATTTGTTGGAACCCTCATTAGAAGTGCATCAAATTGGTTCCAAAATTTGTTGGATGGTTGTATCACCTATTGGAATGACCTTGAGGTGAAATTTCTTCAAAGGTTTATGCCTGCACTTGATGTAGCTAAATTGTTATTTAATTTCTTTCAAATAAAATTGGAAAAAGGGAAAGTCATGAGAGATTTTATTGATAGATTCAACAAAATTGTTGGTAAGATACCCTTAACTAGCCAACCAATTAAAAACAATCAGTTGTGTGTTTTCATTGCTGCCATGCAAACAAAAATTAAATTTTTGCTTCTTTGTTTAAAAGTAAAAACATTGCAGTATGCACAAAGGGAGGCTATTAGTTTAGATGATGACATGTTTCTAAGTGGAATGATGTGTGAATGAGTTTCCCAGGTAGAAATTTGTCTCTATGAGCAACAACAGTATTCGAAGGTAAAGCCTAAACAAAAAGGCCTATTCTCAAAGCAATAAAATCAGCACCCACTATTTCATTTTGTCAAAATCTAATGGTCTTTAATTATGAAGATTTTCTAATTCCTCCTATGATTGAAAGTAATCCCCATTGTATAGCTGGAGCTTACCATCTACATGTTGAGTCTGAGGACAAATATGTCTCACAATCATTTGCCTCAATGAATGGCCTTGATGTATCTCCTAATGAAAAAGGGTTGCAAGGTGGAAGATCCAATGAAAAGCTATTAGAGGATGTTTCAAATGCAAAATTTGATTCTTTTATATTTGGGACTACTATTGATATTTCATCAAATGATGTTATTAAGGAAGGCATGAAAGATCAACATACACAAAAAAAGATCGAAGCTAATTATGAATTCTTTTTGCTTGATCATATTGAAATGAATGAAGAGTCTTTTCAACCCAAGGAATTCAAAGATATTGAGAAAGATGAGATAGAAGTCAAAGGAAATTTTTTTACCCCCAAACCAACTCCATGCACACAACCCGAATTAGAAGTGTTTAAGTTTGATTGTGAAGACGAGTTAATGGATTTTGGTCCTACACTAGAATCTTTTTGTTTTGAGACAGATTTTGTAGATAGGTTCTTGGAATATGAATCTTTTGCAATGGAAAAGGATCAAATTTTTTTTGTGACACTCTGCAGCTCTCTCCTCAATGTCGCATTTGGAGGAATCAATGCAGCAATCAAAAGATCAAGGTATGGAAAGTAAGTTGGAATTTCAAATATAGTGGTGAAAAATTCTATGCAAGACATTAGTTTCATATTTCACTCTGAAGAAATTCATGTTATTCATGAGAATATTCTTGAATCTATGTTCATTTTTCCATCCCTACCTAGCATTGTTAATGCATGAAACCTTACACTTTGGTTGTTTTTAGTTTACCTTTTGAAAAATTTGGTTCCATTATATCCAAAATTGGTTCGAAAGGGCTCATACTTTTTCTAGCCTATAAATGGTCACATTTAGTTTTAGGGTTTTCTCCTCTCCATTATAAATAACCATTTCCTTTTTGCAAATTTTGGCTTGTGTTTGTTTTTGTTTAGGTTGGTGTTTCCCTTCAACAAAGTTGCATAATATTTTAACCCTTCCCTTCCCTTGAGTCAATCCATTTTTAGGAAAAAAAATTAGAAATAAAGACCCTCATGAATTGATTGAGAACACCCCATACTCACCCTGTTGTACTGTCCAAGTTTCAATTTTAAATCTCAGCATGCAATTTCAAAGTTCAGTTCAAGATTTGAAGATTCATATTCAAGTTCAAGTTTAGTATGAGAGTGATGAGTGTACAAGTGTATAAGTGGACAAGCTTTAGCATTTCTCTTTTGCGTTGTATTTCAAAAATTTAGGGTTTTCATATTTTGTTCATGGTGGACAGCTTATATGGAAAAGTTACATTTACCTTTTGAAGATGGTGAATATGTGGATCCTTCATTAATATCAATATTCAAGGGTTTTAATCAATATTTTGCACTCAATAATTTCACTCCCTTACAAGGCTAAATGTGCAAAAAAATATTTGGGAGTGGTGGTGATAAAATGTTGAATAAAGGTGCGGGTCTCAAATGTTGAATATTGTGATGATAATTGCTAGTAATACAAAAATTTCAAAATTAGAGTTTTCGAAAGATTCATGTAAAGTCGATCACGTTAGTGGACATCAGTTGTTCACATAGATAAGTATCTTTTTGTATGCCAGTAGAATATCGAGTGTGCATATAGCACCATCTTCTACAACTGTGGTGAATGGAAGACTCTTAGATACCAAGCAGAAAATATGGTATGATGCATACAATCTCTTGAGAATGTCCACTTATAGGTTTCACGAGAAGGATCAAAATACCAAGGAAAATGGCATGAAATATTATGTAATAGTTTTGAAGCTTGGATAGTGCATGTAGACATTTTGACAGAATAACCAATCCATAGAAGTATTTGGGCCTCAATTCCATGGAGATCCCATGACTGTGGAAGCACCGAGTTGTTCAACCATGTGCCAAAACTGACTAGTGCATTTTGCAAAGAAAGAATTGTCATGGTTCAAGTTGCCCACAAGATGAGAGAGTCTAATCCATAATAGGATTTGCAAATGATAGCCTTTTCTAGCGTCATTTTTCAATCATGAAGTCTTGCACTTAAAATGTACTAACCCTAATTAGGGTGGTGATGGGACTGCAACAATACTAGATGATTATAGAAAATATTTTAGTGAAGAGTGTATGGAGTTTCTAGAATGTTTGAGAAAATTAGGAAGTGGTTTGAGGTGTTGGACGGTCTTCTGGGACCCTACTAGAAAGTAGTAGGTATGGCCTTCAATTGTACATTCCTTTTATTCAAATCTGCAATATAGCTCATCACCTATGCAAGCAACATTTATTACATAAATGATCACTTGGACAAGCGTACTTGGACATAAATATTCAGCACCTACTATGCAACTGTAGTTTTTATACTTTCCTTTCACAATTATAGGCTCTGGTCTTTCTTGGGGCTCGAAATGACCACTTATACTACTTGGTATTTGACCATTGCTTCTCTTGTTCATGGCTAGGTAGAAGGAGTGGAGCATTCAGATCCAACTTCAATGGTTATGTATTTCACTGGGGCTACAAATATCCTCTACACTTTTGGAGGTCATGTAGTGACAGTGGAAATAATGCATGCCATGTGGAAACCTTAGAAATTCAAGGCAGTCTACTTGCTTGCAACACTATATGTGCTTACTCTAACTCTATCTTTAGCAATATCTGTCTATTGGGCATTTGGAGATATGTTGCTAGATCACTCAAATACCTTCTCTTTACTACCAACATCAAGATGGCAAGACCTTTTAGTCATTCTCATGCTCATTCATTAGTTTATCACATTTGGGTTTGCTTGTACTCCCTTGTATTTTGTATGGGACAAAGTGATTGGAATGCATGATGCAAAAAGCATCTTCAGGAGGGCACTTGTGAGATTACCTATTGTGATTCCCATTTGGTTTCTTGCCATCATTTTCCCCTTCTTTGGACCCATCAATTCTGTTGTTGGTACACTCCTTGTCAGTTTTACAATCTACATTATACCGACCATGGCTCACATGCTAACATGGATTTATAACCTTTAGCAACATCCACTCATCCTGTTGATGAAGAAAACAATATGACACATGGATGAAGTTGATGTAAATGATTGACATGTGGTGGTTCAATACTGCCATAATATGCTATGATATAGAATGGGGCCTACACCACTTCACAAATTGTTGAGATGCCAATGTATGTTGTGAGAATGAGGAGAACAAATATTTTGAGGATGGCATATTCATGTGTGCAGTATGAAGATGCTTCAAGAGCTTGTTGATAGTGTCAAAGATGTTGTTTGAAGACTAGTGCTCAAGTGGGGAAAATGGCTTAAAGTATTTTCCACATGTCATGGTTGGTGATGTACTTGAGCCTAAGCGGAGAAACTAGATCAAGAAGAAAATGTGAATTAGTCAGAACTCTATTTCACTCGAGAGGAGGTTATAGAGTATTGCAAGGAAGGAATCTACAATTTACAAATATGAGAGTACAATGATAAATGACTCTACAGCCCAAGGAATCAAGGCACTGGACAACAACAAATAGAGATCTTGGAGTTCTCTGCACCCTGGCATAGAGTGCAGCCCCCAAAAAGAGCCACTATTACCTAGGGTTTTGAAACCCTAAGTATTACCCCTCCCAAACAATTAAAATTTTAAAAAAGAAAAAACCTTCAAAGAAAAAAGCATTATATTTAATTATTTAAATAATTAAATATTAATATTTGTAAAATAATTAAAAATCACACTTTAAATATGTTCTTTCAAATAATTAATTATTTCATTCCAAAAGAATTAATTATTACTATTATAATGTGATATTGAAGGTCAAATGATAAATGAAGTTGGTGGGGTAAGGTAAATGTATAAAAAGAATTTGAAATAATTAATTCTTTAAAAAGAATTAATTATTCTTGTGAAATGAAATTGTAAAAGTTCTTGTGCAATTTATTAAAGTTGAGAAAAGATGTAAAATAATTAATTCTATTATAAGAATTAATTATCATAGTAAAGTGTCGGAGAAGACAATAGAAGTTTGGTAAGAAGTTGTGGTGGTTGTCCAACTTCTTGGAAAATTTATTTAATAGGGGCAAAACATTTGTAAAGGCCTCTTCTTCTTGGATCTGCAAGTTCTACAGCTACTTCAGGGAGAAGAGATTTCTATTTTGTAATAAGGGAAGAGAGAATTTTTTTGCAGTCTGGTTGTAATGGAGGGATGGGATAATACTATTGTTATTCTATTATGTTTCTAAAATAAAGAGGATATGTGTGTCTTTGATCCTATGGTCTGTACACTCGTATTTCTAGTTTAAAAGATCTTATGGTCTTTTATTTCCTATTTTAGACACAATCATGTTTATTACACTAGATTTGTGATGTATGTAATCTTATGGTTGATTTACTCACATTTTTGCATAATGATATCTGTAACCCCTCTTAACTCTTTTTTAATGTAATGTGGGAAGTTGAATAAGCGATCATAGGTTTATTTATTTGTCTTCCTTCCTTATTCATAGATCTGGTAATCACATTCACCTCATGTTGATGGGCGGGTGTTAGAAATCCTTTTGTGTCTTCAGGTTAAAGACACAGCTAGATATCACATTCATTGAATATATTTTATGAGGGAGCTATACCTCTCAATTCAGAGGAGGATTATTGATGAAATGATAATCTATCCACGTGTTAGTACATTTTGTCCTTCTTGTCAGGCGTATTGAATCATGTTTTGTAATTCTTGTTGAAGGGAAAAAAACTATTTACTAACAGGTCCAATGATGCTTATTCTACTTACAAGGCTCACTTGGAGCATAACACAACAAAAATTAAAAGGTTAGGGCCCTATGATTCAAGGTGACCCTACCCCACTCTTTCTCTCTCTCCCTCTCTCCCTATTCAATCTAATGAACCAACTATATCTGCTCTACATTTTAATATCTCAAGTATTGCCTCATGGTCTAACTCGTGAACTTTCCAAAGAGTCTTATTATGTGGTTTTTGACCATATTTTATCAAGTGGAAATTTGATGCAACAACAATTTTTGAATAATGAATAATATTCCTCTTTGTTTGCCAATCCTCAAATAACCACAAGTGAGGGTTCTTCATAGAATATCGTCTAAGTCATGTGCCGGTTACAACCACTGTACCGATATGGTACTCTAAACCTTCACCATCTATAACTAAGTGATCCAATTTTTTTTTGGCTTGGACACAATGACACAAATAATAATTTGTCCCTTCTTCATTATCTTCAAGTGCAATAACAACAAAAATACGGCCTGCAGTGATAAATGTATAAAATGTGGTCATTAATTCAAAAAATACTTAGGTAAAAGTTATAAAGTTACATATTAAAATTATAAAGATATATAAATATATATATTACCAATTTGTACTAGATCAAACAAGTAGTCAAATTCAATAGACGGATCCATCTCTACCATTTCTAGTTCTTGTGGGGGATGATAAGTGTCAATTGGGTCCAAAAGTCATATATCCCATTTGTCCACCCATTTGGTCCACTCATAGTCATCCCAATTTTCCTTTGTACATGATGAAAAATAGTGTTGGTCTTAGATTGGTTTTGATAATTGAGTGTCAACACACTTAACCAATTCTTAAGTTCATGCCAAGTATAATACAGATGTCAAGCTATAGTATATGTCGAGTCCTTGATTCAATAGGTGTCAAGTGAACTTCAAGTGCCGAGCAAGATTCAAGTGTCGAGTGATAAGTAATGCTGAGTCACTATAGGTGTCGAGAAAAGTATAGATTTCGAGCTAAATAAAGTCACTATAGGTGCTAAGCAAAGTATAGATGATGAGCTAAATAGAGTTACTATAGGAGCCAAGTGAGACAGAATTCCTATATGAGCTAAGCATCAGAAAATAGTAAGTGTTGAGTAACACAAAATCAGTATATGAGTTTGTATCTTCACAAACTCAGAAGTAAACCATTTTTGAAGCTGACTCAGGATGAATCTCGAAGGATCTTGAAGATAAGATAGAATCTTTTGCATTTCCTATGTAATCAGCATGCAACCAATCAAACAAATGGAGAAGGCATGCAACCAATAAGAAAAGTGAAAGAATTGAGTGGGAAATGAAAAATGAATATGGATCCTAGATTCATACCTAAACCTTTGAAGCCTTGAAAAGGATTACGAAATCCCATTATGCAAGAATATGAGAGAGTGCATGTGATAAATTTATGGGTGAATTATAGAAAAGTGCATAAGGGTGTAAAGACCTATAAAGAGCATAACAACATTGTAGAATTCAATTGATCAAGAATAGAGTATCAAAGTTTTGAAGAGAGACATATCAGATCAAGTAAGGATCATAACAAATTGAACAGAATGAGGATCTGGAATCAACAATTGAAGATTGCAAGTCATCAGGTCAAGACTTTCTAATAATCTCTAGCACTTGTATTAAGAATGAAAATCCTATGTTGATAGGTTGGCTTAACAGCTATATAGGTTTAATAGCCATATTGTAGATCCTCAACAAGATTGTAAATCCTTTAATAAGGTAACATTCCAAACAAGTGTTTGTAAAGATCCTTTAAATAGGTCTCTTTTAATAGGGTGTAAAGTCTTTAAAAGGATAGGCCTTTCACAGGATAGACCATTGGAAGTTGTCAAAACTTTGTAACCTTGAATAGTTACATATTGCTACAGTGATACTTTTTGGGTGTCATCCCCACGCCAGTTTTACCTTCTCATTTTGGAGGGTTTCTAGGTTACCAAATTTTTGTTTTATTTATTCTCATGCATTTCTTTACTTTCATGTTTATTAGATGGATTAGATGCATGTGAATGATTTTAGTTAAAAGGTTTTGAAAAGGTTAAATTTAGTTACTTCTAATTCACCCCCACCCCGCACCACCCCCCCCCCCCCCCCCATCCTCAAAAGTATATCTTCCTACTTGTAAATTGCAACAATTGGTATCAAAGCCAAGTTCTCACAAGAAGGAGCCTTACAGCTTGGAGAAAAGATCTAGAAATGGAAATCTACAAACCTGGGAAGATCATAGAGAATCAGGCAATTGATATACAACTTGCTCTACATACTTTGGAAGAAGCCAGGGAGGAACTAAGAAAATCCTTAAAGAGAAGAAGAGAGATTGCCTTAGCTAAAAATGATACACAATACAAGGAGATTGAGACCACAAATTTTTTTGCAAATGGAGATTCCAAAGAGTTTGATGCAGCAATAGTAGAGCTAATGAAAAAGAATAGAGCCCAAGTAGAAGAAATTATAACACTCAAGATTGACCAAGAATCACAAGCCATGATGCTTTGTGAAGTGACTAAATAGAAGAAAAGAGCCATTGAAGATAAGGTTATGTTAGAAGAAGACAAGAGAGACATTGCCAACATACTAGAAGAAAAGTCAAATGAGCTTGCAAGAATTTCAAACATGTAACTAGACGCCCTAAGCCAAATGATGAATGCACATCATGAACTGAATATCAAGGACATTGAAATCTCTACACTGAAGATGCAAAATGAACAACTGAAAAATGACCTAAAAAGAGAGAAGGAAATTGTAGAGAGCTTCAAAAAACCTAATGAGGCCATCAAATACTTTGAGCAACTACTGAAATCACCAAGGGCTAGCAATGATACTTTAGGACTAGGATACACTACCACTGAACAAAGAGAGTCATCCAAGACTGCAGAAGAAAGGAGTAACAAAGGTAAAAAGACTAAACCTACTTGTCATTTTTGTGGTAAAAAGGGGCATACCTCTAATGTATGTAGGAGCAAGAATGCCCATCATCATGAAAAACCTAAGAATATAGGTTACTATCATAAGTGCAAAAATTAAGGACATCAAGCACATGACTGTAGGACTAGGACTATTAGAACACCAAGATTTGAATGTCACTGCTACAATTGCAAAAAGTATAGACATAGAGCTTTTGAGTGCAAATCAAAGCCTATGTGGACACCTAATCAGCTAGCAAGGGGAAATAACCATGACACCACTACAATTGGAATTACAACACCAGGTATAGCTATCATTACTGTCAAGAATATGGACACATTCTTGAAAATTATATAAGAACACATTTTGGAGGAAACTACAGTAGATGGCTCAGCCAAACTACATGCTTCAGTTGTTTGAAGACTAGTCATATCAGTAGAAATTTCCCAACAAGATCAAAGGCACCCAAGCTAGAGATCAACAAAGGAAAAGAAAAAGTAGATGTTGAACACATCAGAAGAGAGATGAATAAGACTTGGAAGAAAAAAGATGAATGTAGCACATCAAATGAAGGGATCACTTCACCTAAAAGGTCAAGTGGTCACACCTCACCAAAATAAGCACAAGAAGGCATGAGGAACTGATATACAAAGGTATATCATACATCAATTCATAAAAAAAGCAAGTACTGAAAAGAAGAGATCAGCATGAATAGAGATGCAAATCTAAAATTTCAAGATTTTGTAAGTATTGCCAAGTTGCCCTTAGATGCTGAGTAAAATCTCAATACATGCTGAGTTGATTGCCAAAAAATAGTAGAAGCCAAATGATTAGTTGTAGCCAAGTTGGTAGTAGAAGATGAGTGAAGAGAAATTTTAGCTAAAGCCAAGTGAAGGATACTTCTGTAGATGTTGAGTGGTGGAAAGACAATGGAAGCCGAGTGGACAGTTGTAAACGCACTAAGCATTAAATGCAATAAAATAGGGTATATTATCGTCTTTTGAATCATTTTTCTCTTCATTGCAAATGAAGAGAAAAGATGATGAAGAGTGTAGAATGACCTCAAAGAAAAGAATCCAACATTTGAGCCTGTTCCAACAGCAATTCAACACAATTTCATCAAATTCAAGGTATTTACATTTGTGTCAAGTTATGTAGTTTCATGTTTTCTTTGTGTTCAAACCCTAGATGACACAAATGGCTTCTAGCTCTAGGAAAACTCAAGAGAAAGAGTCATTTGAGGTCCAATTAGTGTCAAACAAAGTAAAACAACCAAATTTTCGGCCAATACCAGAAGTGGCATATAAAAATGACCCAGTCGAAGCCCTATCTGTCATACCTCCTAAGGTAGTTATGGTCCAAGATGTTAAAAGATGTTACAACTATAAAATTGGAGCCATAGGTGATATGGAGATGAGGAAAGCATATGAGAAATTGTGTGAAAATGGAGTTTTAAAAGAAGAATACCAAATTACTAAGAAGAAGGGTTTGATGTGTGCCCTAGAATTACCCACAATTTTTAAAACTGAATGAATCAGGATAGTATTGAGCAGGATACATAATGGAAGCTTATGTTGGAGGATGGGCCAGTAAAAATAACAAAGAGAATTGTACATAGAGTGATAGGGTACCCAACCCTAGATCAACCAAAGACCCTTAGGAGTGATTCTAAGGAGGCAATTGAAAAGTATACTAGTGCCAAGTGGAACAAGAGAGGAATGACAATAGACACTATTCAAGACCCTCTTGTTGACTTTGCTGTTAGAGTCATTGCACACAAATTTTACCAATCTAGCAAACTTAACAGTGTACCATGCATTGTAGTGGATGTGGGTTACAAGCTGGTGAAAAAAGATCATACTTATGATCTTGCAGAACTGTAATTGTAGCAAATTAATGAGAACTTAGTAGCAATAAGGAGAACCAAGGGAGCCCAATGCAAGTTTGGTGAAATTTTGATTTGCACATTTTTCTATGTACATAATGAATTTCCATCTTTTGTTAAAGTTGATTGGAAAACAAATAGATCTGTAATAGCTCAAGTTAATGAGTACATTGAACAAATGGGAGCTAATTTTGAAACCCTTATGACTAGTTATTTTGAAGACTTCAAGAAGATGATGAAGCAGAGGCTAAGAATACCAATTTCATTGGTAGAAAAGCATGTAAATGATGTATGATTTCTAGTAGTTATTGACTACACCTATTTTAAAGTTGTTACACCAAGAGTTAGATGGTTAAGACCTCTTGGCTATGAAATGAATATAGATGAGGCATTAGCAGCTATAACTACACTATTAGCTAAGGAAGTGGACAAAAGTGCACCACATTTTGGAACCTATGATGTGGTAAGATCAAAGGTGGATATGGAGTTGAAGACTACGTCTACACTAAAGAAAAAGGATAAACTTGTTAAGAAGTTAAAAGCCAAATTTGGTGAGGGTACTGTAGAAGGAGAAGAAGAGGATGAAGAAGCTAAAGAGGAAGAAGAATAAGGACATGAAACACTTGCTTTGACCCAAGGCATGGGGGAGGATGCAAAAGAAGAAGAAGGTGCCAAGCAGGAAGCACCCAAGGTTGAACCTAAGAATTGGAAGGCATGGAAACATCAAGTTTCACAGCCCAAGGGGAAGAAGAAAGCAACAAAGTTGAGCCCAACCAAGCCAACTACAAGGGTAGACACCAGGGCTACAACTCAAATGGCTAAGGTAACAGGGGAAGAAAAGAGCCACAGAGAAAAGAGGGCCTACATAATAGAAGAAAAGAAGAAAATATGTTGCACCCTTAGAGTCAGATGAAGAAACAGAATCTGACAATGATCAATTTAGATTGGTAAGACATTCTACCAAATCTAAATTGGAAAATGTTTGTAATAACATTAGAGATAATGCAAATTTAACTAGTTTGAATACCATTGATTTTAATAGACTAAGTAGAGAAGAACAAAACATTGTAGACGAGTCTATCTACACTATGATGGCTATGTTCAAGACCACCCCACTTGAACTAGACAATTCAATGCCTAAGGAGCTAAGCTTCATTGTAGAGAATAAGTGGCATTACTACTTTAAAATGGAAAAGGAAATAAGGGAGTCAACATTGGATCATGTAATGCTAGACCTTACAAAAGGTCAAATAAGAAAGGCTAACAAGAAACATGGGAGCAAATTTGCACCCAAATACAAAGCCTTCAGAATTTTGCAAAATCAAATTGAAAATGTTGTGCAAAAATCCACACAAATGTGGAAATTAATTTATGGATTGACTACTATCAAGGAAGGGAAAGAAGATCCCTTTGAGGGAAGAAATGATGAGCAAGAAGAGGAGAATGAAAAAGAGGAGGAAGAAGAGAAAGAAAAAGAAGAGGTTACAATGGAGAAGACACAACAAGATGAAAAGGCAACAACTGAGGAGCAACAGCTAGAACATAGGGTCCAAGACACTCAATTGCCACCACCAAGTCCTCCACATACAACACCTATAGAAACTGTAATTTTTAAGGATGTTCCTAACACTTCAGGTCAGAACATCAATCCATTAACTGTAGAGGATCTCAAAAAGATCCCTCACCAAACCACATTGTAATCACAATTGTGCACAAATCTTGTTTTGGTGAGTGTGGAAGAGTTGTAGAAAGTTGTAGTAGAAATTACCAAGGAGAAGGTGAACACACAAGAACCACCTTCACAACCTCACATGGCTATAAAAGATCAACCAAAAGAGCAAGCAACACGAGACACAACTGCTAAGGTTGATCCTACAGTCATGTCAACTACAACTATCAAGGAGTCAACAAAGGAGAAGACATGACAAGATGTTCCTACTACACAAAGCCAAGCCTCAGATTATTGTAATTGATCAAGAAAAAGTGGAGAAGATAAGGAAGAGGAGAAAACCTCCAAGGAAAGAGAGCAAGAGGCAATACACACATTAGTCAATCTACCTACCTCAGGGACTCCTACCAAGCAACTGAGCATTGATGTAGTACCACTAAAAATCTTAGCACTAGGCTTGAGCTCCACAAAGGTAGCAAGGGTACTTCACTATGGAGACCCTACGCTTGATTAGGAAATAGCCATACCAAGTTATGACTCCAAGAAAATGAACCTAGCATAGATAAATGAAGTGCAAGAGGCATTGGAGATGAGGAAGAAGTAGGAGATACTCATAAATGAGTATAGATAGAGGCAAGCATTAATAGAGATCAAAGACATATTCCTTGATGCATTCAACTTGCTAGTACCTGACAAAACAAAGCCCATTATGGAGCAACTGTCCAATATAGTGGACCAAGTACAAAATGAAGACCTTGACACTAATGTCAAATTATTAGAATGGTCTGAAAAGAAATTTCAAATTAAAGTTAATGAGAAAATATCCAGTGAGATAGCACTATCACAGGTTGAACTGGCTAAGAAGATTGAAAAGGTTAAAATAGTACTTGGGAACATATTCTCATTGTACTCCAAACTATGTCTCTTCATATTTCACACAAGAGACTAGCTAGAGAATACTAAGCTTGGAACGAAATCTTAAGATATCTAGCACACAGCTACATAAAGATCTAGCTCAAAGTGAGAAGCATTTTACAACAATGCTTCACACTCAAAAGGAATTAGTTGTATTGACAATAGAAGAGGCAAATGTCAAGGCCAAATTGATGCAAATACAATCTGCTATTACCCCACACCTAGAGGTACTACATAAGGAAGTGGCCTATGCAAAAAATATTTTGAAGAAAGACCCTAATCTTTCTACCTTAGAAGGCCTAGTACATCTTGCAACAGAGACAACCATCCATCTCAAATCACTGGAAATAGCATTGGACAACTGGGATGCTTCTTTGAAGATGATAATGGAGGTAAATAAAACATTTTTGACTAAATATTCCATTCATTCTTAGGACTCCTTTGACATAAGTGTCAAAAAGGGGGAGATATAATATTTTGAGATATATAAATAGGAGATAATAAGAATAGGGGAGTAATAAATTATGCTATGCAGGAGATATACCCAAAGGGGAGATATAAAATTTTGAATTTTTGAGGAGAAATAAGGAGATATAGCCAAAAGGATAAATTGCAAGGAGATGTATGAAAGGGGGAACAAAAACAAAGGGGAATTACAAACATATCAGATGCAAAGTACAAAAAAGGCAAAGAGTATCATACACATCAACATGAGACAAATTTAGCACAAGAGTCTTTGGTTATAGGAATGGAATTTTGGCTATAGAAATGGCACATTAGCTCAGGAGGAGTTACAAATTTTTTGAGGTATATAATCATCTACAAAATTTTGAACAATTTTTTGAAAGTTTGTACATATGCTTAATAGAATCTGTATTATACTCATAGTGACTAGATTCATAATGCTTAGTTAAGTGTTTTTGCCAATCATGCCAAAGGGGGAGATTGTTGGTCTCAGATTGGTTTTGACAATTGAGTGTCAACACACTTAACTAGTTCTTAAGTTGATGCCGAGTATAATATAGATGTCGAGCTATAATATATGTTGAGTTAGAGATTTAATAGGTGTCAAGCAAGATTGAAGTGTTGAGTGATAAGTGATGTCGAGTCACTATAGGTGCCGAGTAAAGTATAGATGTCAAGCTAAATAAAGTCACTATAGGTGTCAAGAAAAGTATAGATGTCAAGCTAAACAAAGTTACTATAGGAGCCGAGTGAGACAGAATTCCTATATGAGCCGAGCATCAAAAAGTAGTAAGTGTTGAGTAACACAGAATTAGCATATGAGTTTGTATCTTCACAAACTCAGATGTAAACCATTTTTGAAGCTGACTCAGTATGAATCTCAAAGGATCTTGAAGATAAGATCAAATCTTTTTCATTTCCTATGTAATCAACATGCAGCCAATCAAAAAAATGGAGAAGGCATGTAACCAATATGAAAAGTGAAAGAATTGAGTAAGAAATGAAAAATGAATATGGATCGTAGATTCATACCTAACCCTAAGTCTTCAAAGCCTTTAAAAGGAGAACAAAATCCCATTATGAAAGAATATGAGAGAGTGCATGTGAGAAGTGTATAGGTGAATTATAGGGAAGTGCAGAAGGGTGTAAAGACTTAGAAAGAGAAGAACAATATTGCAAAATTCAGTTGATCAAGAACAGAGTATCATAGTTTTGAAGAGAGACATATCAAATCAAGCAAGGATCAAAAAAGATAGAGTAGAACGAGGATCTAGAATCAGGAATTGGAGATTGCAAATCATCAGGTCAAGACTTTCTAATACTCTCTAGCAATTGTATTAAAATTCAAAATCCCATGTTGATAGGTTGGCTTAACAACTATATAGGTTTAATAGCCATATTGTAGATCCTCAATAGGATTGTAAATCCTTTAATAGGGTAACATTCCAAGTGAATGTTTGTAAATCCTTTAAATTGGTCGCTTTTAATAGGGTGTAAAGTCTTTAACAGGATAGGCCTTTCATAGGGCAGACCATTGGAAGTGGTCAAAACTTTGTAACCTTGAACAATTACATATTGTTGTAGTGATACTTTGTGGGTGTCATCCCCACCCCAATTTTAACTTCTCATTTTGGAGGGTTTTTGGGTTACTAAATTCTTCTGTTATTTGATTTCATGCATGTCTTTACTTTCATGTTTATTAGATGGATTAGATGCATGTGAATGATTTCAATTAAAAGGTTAAATTTAGTTACTTCTGATTCCCCCCCCCCCCCCCCCCCCCCCCCCCCGCCTCTCAGAAATATATCTTCTTACTTGTAAATTCCAACAAATAGCATGTCATTTTTCATATGCAGATACTCCATGAACCTACATCAGAGCTTCTAAAAGAGTGAAACTCACTTGATCTTGTTAGTGTGCAACAATCCTCATATGGTGCAATGTTAGTATTATCTATCAACCAAAAAAATATATGAATCGTAGACTCACCTTCCTTACTTGGATCCATTGTAGCATTACACCACTAGATGATGGATTTTGCATCTTCCAATATTGCTCTGTCTTTGTACTTTAGTTCTTCATGAGCTAAAGCTCTTTTGATGCATGCGCTTGCACCATCATGCTCTCCCTTTCCATGACCAACCTCTATGAAATTCCATATATATTGAATTGTACACAACTTGTGCATCATGCTCAACTAATAGAACACCTGTGCATTCTTGAATTGAGATACACAATTGTTTGATCAAATAATGTGCTGACAATATGGTATGCCCCTGTTAGTCAAATCTCCATAAAATAGTTGAAAATAACCATGTACAAACTCTATAGAATGTGATTGATCATTGCTGATATAAAAATGGTACTCCCTCAAAATCTTCCTGTCATCCTCTGTACTTGTAGGTGAATGCATGAATGTTATGTGAACAAATATGGAAACCTGTTGAGAAATATAATACTTTGCTTGCACCTCATTTTATGGTTGTAGTGTGTAATTATTTGCAAAATCTACAATTGAAACAATGGTATCTAATGGAAACGTATCCTTGCACAACTTGAATTGCAAATCCAACCATCGAGCTCTATGTGTATGTCTTGCATACTTGTAATTAATCTTTTCACGAAATTTTTTCATAAACTCATACACTAGAATCTTTTCAATGACTTAATCACATATTTTACCCTATTTCCCATCTTTTAGAGCATATGTCACTATCTTATATTTTCCATAATCTACTATTTCATTTCTAATTGCATATGTATTATCCATATGTTCACAAGTTGATAAAAGTTGCAAAAAATCACAAAATAAGCATGTACCATCCAAGCATGATGTCTTGTAAAAATGTTGGTCATACCCTATTTCACATAAAATTTTAGATATGAATTCTCTTGAAGATCTTGGTGGCTCATTCATGTCACACTCTTGCAAAATAAACTTAGAATGCAAAAACACACATATATGCCTAAAAACATCAAAATGGTTAGAAAATTCAATATGTATCCTACAACAAAAAGTTGTGCATGTGTGATTTATCTTCACATAAAAAAATTTACCCATCTCAAAAAATCTTTGACTTATTCAAATTTGAGGATACATACAAAAAAAAATTGCAAAAAATTGTGTTTGAGTTGAGTCCAAAAAATGTTTCGCATGTGGGTCACGATTTTGGCTATCAATCCTCCTTACATCTCTTTGATTATGGGAAACAAATGTGTTATTTTTCCAAAAATCTTCAATCAATAATTCCAAAGTTTCACTAATTTCTTTATCCTTTTGTAGTAGTTTACCTCTAAATATCCATAACTCATTTTTGTTGGATCTTCTAATCTCTCATGTCTTAGCATGGCTCTCCTTAGAGTACCTCTACCAATTTTGAATGTTTTGCTTGTCTTTCTCATGAGTTGAGCTTTCTTCATTTAGGTACTTACTATTGTCAATGTAAGTACTCATCTTGTGATATTACTATCTTTGGTGCGTGATTTAGAGCTCACTTTTTCATAAGCACTCATTAGATTCTTTACAAATATTTTTTCATTTGAATCATCCATCGTTCTTAGTCCAAGAATCTTCATGATAGGCCTAAATTTCAAATTCCTCACCATTTTAACAAATAATTGGCATTGATGTATAATATTTAATTCTTCAAAGAATATTCTCCACATACGATTAACTTTTCTTTGACAAGTACGCTTGCTAATCTTGTCAAGCATTGATTTCAAAATGTTAGTATCAATATCAATCAAATATTTTGGTCTTCTAAAATGAATTCTAGAAGGTGTTATAATCTCTTTCATTCTATCAACATTTTGAACATTAACATAAGATTGAGTGTTTTGTATACCTTGAACCAAAGATGATGTGCCTTGGTAATAAGATGCAAAAGATAAAATATCACTTACTTGATCTGTTGATGTTGTGTCTTCAAAATGACATGATGGAGTGTGTATATCATCAAATCTACAAATTAGTGTCTCTTCAACATGAGAGGATGATATGACTCCAGCATTAGAAGATGGTGTAGCTTCACAATTCAATTGTCTTCTTGAGCATAATAGTCTCATTTATTCTCTTTGCCTTTCTAATTCTTCCTCTTTGTTTTTTTGTATCGGTGGTTCGTGTTCCTCTTCGAAAGTCAATTCTTCATTATTGCTTTGCAATTTTCTTTGTTCATGTAGTAGTTTCATTTTATCTCTTTTAATTGCCAAATCTCTCTCCCTCTCTTCCTTTTTATGAGTTTTTGGTTTCTTCTTTGGTATGATGATGATTTCTATATGTCAAATTATTCAAACATCTAAATTATTTATAATTTGTAAATTAAAAATCATTCAAATACATATAAAAATTAATTATTTCAATGAATACACAATATATATTAAACAACTTGCCAAATTTCTAACCATTTCCAAATAATAATTTATTCAAAAATACAAATTTCAATGAATTCACTATATATTAAACATGTCCAATTATAATCAAATTTGTCTCTATATAACAGCAAAGAATATTTAAGAAGGACTATACTAACCTTTTCTATAGAAAGAATATTCAAAAAGCCTTCAAATAGCATATCCAATTATTGAATTTGGTGTTTTCTAGCTTCAAATAGAATGAAAGAATGTTCAAAAAGCCTTCAAATAGTGTTTTCTAACTTCCAACAACTTGAAACTCATGTTTTCTATCAAAACTATAGAATGCACAATAGACAAAAAGAAGAATATGGATCAAAAGGGACCCAAACTTGCATTATGACTTTTTTTGTTCTCATATAGTGCATACACAGTATAGCGTGTACACCCTATAAAGCACGTATGCACTATGTGAAGAATAATCTCCCACCATCCCAAATCCCCTACTCTCTCTCTCTCTCTCTCTCTCTCTCTCTCTCTACTATCTCTCTCTCTCAATCTGCTCCCATCCCCCACTCTCTCTCACTCTCTCTCCTCTCCCATCCTCTACTCTCTCTTGCTCTCTCTCTCTCTCTCCTCTCTCATCCCCTACTCTCTCTATATATATCTCTCTCTCCCACCACCTACTCTCCCATCCCCTACTCTATCTCTCATCCCCTACTCTCTCTCGCTCTCTCTCCTCTCCCATCCCTACTTTATCTCACTCTCTCTCCTCTCCCATCCACTACTCGCTCTATCTATCTATCTCCCTCTCCCACTACCTACTCTCTCTCTCTCACTCTCTCTCTCCCATCACCTACTCTCTCTCACTCTCTTCTCTCACATCCCCTACTCTCTCTCTCGCTCTCTCTCTCCTCTCTCATCCCCTACTCTCTCTCTCTCTCTTAGGCTACTCTCTCTATCTATCTCCCTCTCCCACTCCATCTCCCACCACCTACTCTCTCTCTCTCTCTCATCCCCTACTCTCTCACTCTCACTCTCTCTCCCGTCCTCTACTCTCTCTCTTACACACACTCCCATCCCCCCTCTCCCTCTCTCTCACTCTCCCTCTCACACTCCCTCTCCCACTACTACTCTCTATCTATCTATCTCCCTCTCCCACTCCCTCTCCCATCACCTACTCTCTCTCTCCAATCCCCTACTCTCTCTCACTCTCTCTCCCACCACCTACTCTCTCTCTCACTCTCCCAACCCCTACTCTCTCTCATTCTCTCTCCTCTCCCATCCCCTTCTCTCTCTCTCATCCCCTACTCTCTCTCTTACACACACTCCCATTCCCCCCTCTCTTTCTTGCTCTCCCTCTCACACTCCCTCTCCCATCGCTACTCTCTCTCTCTCTATCCCACTCCCTCTCCCATCACCTACTCTCTCTCTCGCTCTCCCTCTCCCACTCCCTCTCCCACCACCTACTCTCTCTCACTATCTCTCTCCCATCCCCAACTCTCTCTTACACACGCTCCCATCCCCCCTCTCTCTCTCTCTCACTCTCCCTCTCCCTCTCCCACCACCTACTCTCTCTCTCTCTCTCTCTCTCTCTCTCCCATCCCCTTCTCTCTCTTACACACACTCTCATCCCCCCCTCTCTCTCCCTCTCCCACTCCCTCTCCCATCGCTACTCCCTCTCTATCTATCTCCCTCTCCCATCACCTACTCTCTCTCTCTCTCTCTACCTCTCTCACTGCCTACTCTCTCTCTCTCTCTCTCTCTCTCTCTCTCTCTCTCTCTCTCCCCCATCCCCTATTCTCTCTCTCACTCTCCCTCTCCCACTCCCTCTCTCACTACCTACTCTCTCTCACTCACTCTCCCTCTCCCACTCCCCCTCCCACCACCTACTCTCTCTCTATCCCACTCCCTCTCCCATTTCCTACTCTCTCCCATCCCCTACTCTCTCTCCTCTCTCATCCCCTACTCTCTCTCTCTCTCTCCCATCCCCTACTTTCTCTCTCTTACACACACTCCCATCCCCCCTCTCTCTCTCACTCTCCCTCTCACACTCCCTCTCCCACCACTAATCTCTCTCTCTCTCTCTCTCTCTCTCTCCCCCACTCCCTCTCCTGTCACCTACTCTCTCCCATCCCCTACTCTCTCTCTCTTGCTCTCCCTCTCTCACTCTCTCTCCCATCCCCTATTCTCTCTCTCTCTCTCTCTTACACACACTCTCATCCCCCCCCTCTCTTAATCTCCCTCTCCCACTCCCTCTCCCATCACATACTCTCACTCTCACTCTCTCTCACTCTCATCCCTGACTCTCTCTTTCTCTTACACACTCGCATCCCCCCTCTCTCTCTCTTGATCTCCCTCTCCCTCTCCCATCCCTCATTCTCTCTCTTGTTCTCCCTCTCCCACTGCCTACTCTCTCTCTCTCTCTCTCTCTCTCTCTCTCGCTCTCCCTCTCCCACTCCCTCTCTCACTACCTACTCTCTCTCTCACTTGCTCTCCCTCTCCCACACTCTCTCTCACACTCTCTCTCACTCTCATTCTCACTCTCTCTCTCTCCCATCCCCTACTCTCTCGAACACACACTCCCATCCCCCCTCTCTCTTTCCCTCTCCCACCGCCTACTCTTTCTCCCCTCTCCCATCCCCTACTCTCTTTCACACACACACACACACACACACACACACAAACACTCATCCCCCCTCTCTCTCCTCTCCCATCCACTACTCTCTCTCTCTCACACACACTCTCATCCTCCTCTCTCTCTCTCTCCCTCTCCCACTACCTAGTCTCTCTCTCTCTCTCTCTCTCTCTCTCTCTCTCTCTCTCCCATCTTGTACTCTCTCCCATCCCCTATTCTCTCTCTTACACACACTCCCATCTCCCTCTCCCACTCCCTCTCCCACCACCTACTCTCTCTCTCACACACACACTCTCTCCCATCCCCTACTCTCTACTCGCACACTCTCACCCTCCTCCTCCCTCTCCCTCTCCCACTGCCTAATCTCTCTCTCTCTCCCTCTCCCATCTCATACTCTCTCTCTCTCTCTCATAGTCTCACACTCTCTCCCATCCCCTATTCTCTCTCTTACACATACTCCCATCCCCCCTCTCTCTCCCTCTCCCACTCCCTCTCCCACCACCTACTCTCTCTCACACACTCTCTCTCACTCTCCCATCCCCTCCTCTCTCTCTCTCCCCTCTCCCATCCCCTACTCTCTCTCTTTCATAGACACACACTCCCATACCCCTTCTCTCTCCTCTCCCATCCCCTACTCTCTATATCTCTCACACACACTCCCATCCCCCCCTCTCTCTCCCCCTCCCACTCCCTCTCCCACCACCTACTCTCTCTCCCATCCCCTTCTCTCTCTCTCTCTAGCTACTTTCTCTCTCCCCTCTTCCATCCCCTACTATCTCTCTTTCATAGAAAAGCACTCCCATCCCCTACACTCTAGATCTCTCACACACCCCATCCCCCCTCTCTCTCTCCCTCTCCCACTGCCTACTCTCTCTCTCTCTCTCTCTCTCTCTCTCTCTCTCATCCCCTACTCTCACTCTCTCTCTCCCATCCCCTACTCTCTCTCACACTCTCCCATCCCCTACTCTCTCTTACACATACTCCCATCCCCCCCTCTCTCTCTGCCTCTCCTGCTCTCTCTCCCACCGGCTACTCTCTCTCTCTCTCTCATCCCCTACTCTCTCTCTCTCTCTCTCTCTCTCTCTCTCTCTCTGGATACTCTCTCTCTCCCCTCTCTCATCCCCCGCTCTCTCTCAGGCTACTCTCTCTCTCTCTCACACACACACACACACTCTCTCTCATCCTCCTTTCTCTCTCTCTCTCTCTCTCCCATCCCCTACTCTCAATCTCTCTCCCATTGTACTCTCTCTCTCTGCCACCCCCTACTCTCTCTCTCTCACACACACACTCTCACACTCTCTCCAATCCCCTACTCTCTCTCTCTCTCTTACACATACTCCCACTCCCTCTCCCACCACCTACTCTCGCTCTCACACTCTCTCCCATCCCCTACTCTCTCTTTCACACATACTCACTCCCATCCCCCCTCTTTCTCCTCTCCCATCCCCTACTCTCTCTCTCTCTCTCTCTCTCTCTCACACACACACACACACACACACACACACTCCCATCCCCTCATTCTCTCTCTCTCTCTCTCTCTCTCTCTCTCTCTCTCTCTCTCCCATTGCCTACTCTCTCTCTCTCTACCACCCCCTAGGCCCTCTCTCTCTCCCCTCTCCCATTCCCTACTCTCTCTCTCTCTCTCTCTCTCCCATCGCCTACTCTCTCTCTACCATCCCCTACTCTCTCTACCACCCCCTAGTCCCTCTCTCTCTCCCCTCTCCCATTCCCTACTCTCTCTCTCTCTCTCTCTCTCTCTCTCTCTCACACACACACACACACACACACACACACACTCACATCCACTCTCTCCTCTCTCTCTCGCTCTCCCTCTCACTCTACCATTTAGGTATTAGTAGTGTGTGCGCACTAAAGCGCGTACACGCTATTAAGACCAAAATTTTAAAAACCTTTAAATAGCACGTGCACACGCTATAATGTGCACGCGCTATTCAAAGCTTTGCATTCTACCAAACTTAAGGCTTCGTTTTGCCTTGGAGATCCAACTCAAAGGTTTGGAGTCTCTAAACTGGTTTGAGACGTGTTTTGCTGCAAATATACAAAAAATGATTGATTTTACTTGTGTAATCCTCTTCAAGTTTCCTCGTGGTTAAGTATCGATAAAATTAGGTTACATGACATTGTAGGTCTCTATGTTAGCTATATAACCATATAAATTTATTTTTTATTTGAACTATTTCAAGCCTTTCAACTATAATTTCTTTTGAATGTATGTTCATTTTTTGTCAAAAGCCAACATGTACTAATTGGGTTGTAGATTTTAGCTCGTTCATCAAATTTTGCAACAACTTTATGCAATCTTAAAATTTTTAATAAATTAATATCTTTTTCACTTTTTAATTTATTTTCGAAACATCAATTGATTAAATATTTATTAACTTAAATAATAATAGTATTTAGCATTTATTTTAAAATGCACTATAAATATATTATTATTAAATTAAATAAATATCATCACGTTCTAAATTTAAACTTATAACTTTATATTTAAATTTAATTCTTTTTATTTAATTAATTTCTAATTAATTAAATGTTAAAAGTACCATAATAATTTTTCATTAATTTAATCTTTTAATTAGGCTTAATTAATAGAGAATTCACCAAAGACTTATAAAACAAAATACGAAAACCCATAATAGAAAAACACATACAAGATCAAACTAAAGGGTTATAATCATGAATTAACATCATACAACGCATTCGAAATGTAATCAACTCAGATACTTGTCCTAATTTTCTAGTACAAATTGGTTCAAAGGTTAGGATTTGGATTTAAAATTTATCTCTCCTCTCTTACCATTGAGATAATGAGATAGGGTACGTTCATCCTAGCAATTCAGGGAAGTCGATACCCGGTACCTGAAATCTACATAAAATTCATGATGTACAAACACACATATACTAAGCGAAACAGGCAATGGTAAGAAGTGGTGCATCGTGTAGATCCTGACTAGTAGGTGACGACGATAGGAACACCATACATAAAGAAGACATACATGCACATCATACACATGCAGTATCGGGTAAATATTCATAAGAAAACACATATGATAATCCATCTAACTAATATCATCAATAACTAAAAACACTGTAATAATCATCATGCATACATGAAGTATAGAGTATCACGTAATCTCATCATAAATCAACTGAATCTGAAACAATATATGATAATCTCAAAACAATGCTACTAATCATAAACATAAAACTAGCCTAAAAGAATTCGACAATAATAGCAAAAATGTAAACTAGGGGCAGGCACTACAAATAAAAGGAGTTAACTTATTCTTTTTGAGTGATAAAAGGAGCTAACTGATTCCTTTTTGAGTGATAAAAGAAGTTAATTGATTCCTTTTTGAGTGATAAAGGAAACTTCCTCATGAAAAGGAGTTAATCTGTTTTTTAGAATATTTAATTTAATAAACTAAAATATGACCTCATAAATGAATAATTTTAATTAATTGAATAATTAAATTCAATAATTAAAAAGAGGAGATATCTTATTATATTAAATGAGGTAATTTTAATTTTAATTAAAGTAGAACACTTATAATTAAATTAAATTAAATTAAATCAATAGGTTTTGTACATTTAGCTAAAGAAGTAATTTTAATTTAATTAAAGTAGAACACTTATAATCAAATTAAATTAAATCAATAAGTTTATGTAGCTGATTTGGGTCGATACTTAAGAATTAAATAATGTGATTAATGCAGATTAGGGTTTTCTGCATTTGACACCTAGGTCAAATAGCGATGATCAAAATTAGAATTGCCTAGAAAAATAGGACTTAGGAATAATTGAATAAACCAAAGTTGGTTAATATGGCGATGTGCCAATTTTGGGGTATTACATGGTGATGGTGCTTAAACAACACAACATCTAGCACCCACCCAAAAGAAATTTTTTTGAACATTTCAAGGGTAAAACTTATTCACAACTAAGAATCTTTAATCAATTCCATTTTCATCTACCAAGATACTATGAAATGCACTCAAAATGGATGAAACCAAAAAAATGTGCTAAGAGAATTCATCTTCGATTACCCATGTGTGTGCAAGTGATTCATTCCACACTCAACACAAACCTATAAAATTTCTTACATCCACTAGACTTGGCTAGTTTGATATCCTTGCTCCAAAAGCATCCTGGTTAGAACTTCACTGCCAATTATACATCCATATCCTCGACGAGGTTATCATTGTGGTCAACCATGAACATTGCTCTACCCTTAGTGATTTTTTTTAGTAGCATCATTAGAGATACTTGCACATCTAAAGCCAAATCACTTTCAATTTTTCTTTTTCTCTTTTTAAATTATTTTTTGGCAATTTTCTTTCTTTCCATTTATTTTGATTTGATATTTCTTTTCTTTTCTTTTCTTTTCAATCCTTGTTTTGGCTTACAAGCAAAGAATCTTGTAGATGGTTTGGAAAAGCATAGTAGCATTGAAGCAAGTATATGATTTTCACTAAACTTCAATTTGAAAACTCCTAGTGAACTTCACATTAATTAAATATGATTTAAAAAAATGTTGTAATCAAAAGACTTTGATACTCAAAAGACAACTATAACCCCCTTCTAAATTTAGGACAAATCCTCTTCGAACAATAAGGTTATTAGGAATCCAATCTCCAATTCGAGGAAATTCACTTAGAGATATCCAACAAATATACCAAACATAGCTACTGCCCTAGAGATACAAGTGTGTGTCATCTAAAGCCTCACCCTTCTCACAAATTTGGGTCCCTCTAAACTAATCTAACCAAAGAACCTAACTAAGGCAAACTAAAAAATTAAAGCAAACAACTATTTGGATCAAATTACCCAAGTCAGACCAACTCTTTAAAGCCAACTAACTTAAAGCGACTAACTGAGCCACTAAAGCCAATCTAAAGTCAAATGACTCAAGATATATTACTTTCCCAGCTCTTAAAAAAACTACTCTAACTAAAGGAAAGGAAACCTAGTCTAACCCTCTTGAGCCAAGTGGGTTCAAGATAAACCTGCCTTAACTATGTATAGGAATCTCTAAGGGACAAGAGTGACTAGACTAATATATACACTTGACCTAGCATGATTTCTCAAAATGTTCAAGAGCAGCAAGGCTTAGGTGATGGTTCTTAGTTTTCTAAATTCATCCTTGTACTCTACAAGATATGTTATCACCTCACATTCAAATTCAGAAAATATATCATGCAAGATCAATAATTGGGGCAATTCATTTGGTCCATGATCAATCCAAATGCAAATTTTCTTTGCTAAAACATCATAATCAAAATGAGAACTATTATAAAAAAATTAACATTAGAAGCAAGGAAAGAAACAACCCGGTGTGATTCAAATGGCAAGTCCTGTTCATATTCTTGTCGGTCATCCACAACTCCAGGAGGTCACAGTGGATGGTGGATTTTCCTTTGGCATCAGCATTTAACTCATGGGTGGTCTAGACAAGATCACTCTTGAGACCAAGTCCTTGGAATATTTCTCTAGGTGGCTTGCCCTTGTATACTATGAACCGTGCATCCTTGTGAATGTCGCTAAGCGTATCCTTAAATTCCCTGATAATCTCTCCATCAAATATCTCCCCAAGCTGATCAAATCCGACATCTACAACATCCAACCGCAAAATCATCCCAAATTGTTCTTCGTTTGTTTCTGTAATCAAATGCAACATCCAAGTGTAAAATCATCCCAAATTGTTCTTCATTTTCTTCTCCCCCAAGGTTGCATGTAGAATTTTCTTTATCAACATCTTTAAATTCTTCATATAGAATCTTGTTGATCAAAGCATCCTCACAACTAGAAGGAAGATCAACCACTATCTTCATGATCTGCTCATCGAATTCAATCTCAAACAGCGTGACCTTTCGAGGTCAAAGCTGATGGTTACCGTGCCACTTGCAATAACTTGATCATCTTGAAATGCATTTGACAATAAATTGATTTCTTTCATGATATCGTTTCGCACCCCCCGCCCCCAAAGAGCTTGGTGGTGATGAGATCTTCTAGTACCATGCCAAATTGCTCTTCACATTTGGATTCACTTGTGACTGCTTGAAAGTTCTCTGCGTACCACATCAACTCGATCGCCTGCATCTCCAACAGTACTTGAAATTTTTTGCAATTCTTCCTTTAAAACCTTGACTTGAATCATGGATGAAATTTCACAAAGGAATTCATCTTCTCAATATTGGTGATGATCACTTTCATGTTGTTCAAGACGTAGGTCTTTCTCCTTTATGATTTTCCTTCCTTGGAAAAACTCCACTGCTTGATTTGATAACGTAGCATCTTCATTGCTTGTGTTGGCAGAAATTGGGTAGCAGGGAGGGCAAAAAGAAAACCATGCATCTCTACCAGAACTAAAATGCTTACCCAAAGCTCAGCCTAATCACTGATTCGGCTTAGACTTCTACAGTTGATTGCAAACTCAGCCAATCAACTCAGCCATTTAATGGGGCCGCAATGATGTTTAAACAACACAACATGGTATAAGTATTATAACATTATAATGCAGGCAGCTATTCTATACAAAGGAAGTGGGAGTACGGCCAATAAGAGCTTACAGGTATATATTTGCACTTGTGCTTGTTTTTTACTATTTCTAACCTGAATTAAAAATGTAACCAGGAGACAGTCTGTGCAAAGGTTTTAAATAGCTCACAAGAGCACAATTTGGAGAATGGTCTAAAATTAATGCTAATTGATCACTTAAATAACAATTTCGCAGGCTAAAGACATTATTAGACAAGGCCAAAAGACACTGTTAAAAATTAATGAATTCAGTAGCAGGGCAAAGCATGAGCGCAGAGAAAATAATACATATATGAATGGTTTAACAAATCATAATTGCTTTTGCTTCTTTAAAGAATGGAGCTGTTTTGATTTCGTATGCTGTTTTTAGGCACTGGTTAAAGCTCCTTACAAAATGTACTAGACACAAAAAAAGAAGTTCAGATTAGCAATTTTTTTTCAATTTTCTAATAAATTTACAGCAAGCCGATTCAGAACATGTCGAACAAATGTTGGAATTTCAAAAAAAAAAGTGTTTTCTATTTTGTCGAATCTAATCAAAAGTACCTTTTGTATAGAGCATAGCCACATCAATCAACGATGTCAGCACTTTTGATCCATGTTAACGATTTCCTTCTTGTTTTCTTGCTGTCTTTTAAGTACTAATTAGTTCTTGTTGACTAACTGCAGTTAGTCTTGTTAATTTTATTGCAATTTATTCTGCCTTGCATTGTGTTTGAGGCCCTTCCTCCTTTATTATAACCAAAACAAATCAAAACATTCTGTACAAGATATAAACTAAACTAAAATAACCAACCTTTCTACTAGTATGATGAGATATGGCGAGGCAGCCTCCATCAAGAATGAAAAGATACCATGAAGGATATAGAAAATGCTCTCCCCGCGCTTCTATTCATTATATTTTAAGACATGGGCCAAAACCACCCTCGCTAACTACAAATTTAAGTCTTCAATAATGGGGTGCAGTGGGGCAGAACTCTTCAACAATGGGGAGATATTCTGAAGGGTGTTGAAAAGGCCTTTCTTGTACTGTTATCCATTATATCTTCACCTGGGTACCCAGGCAACAAACTCCACTCCACGGAACTCAAATTAAACCTCAACTGGTTCTTGCTGCCTCTTAGCATAAACCAAATTCCATCCCTGCCATCCGATGCAACTAAAAAATCTGTACCATCCGATGACTCCACAGCAGCTTCCAACAAATCCTGGGGAGACCCAGAAATGAGAGACCAAATCTTAGAATTTGACCTTAAATCCAACTCCCAGACTCCCACCAAACTGTGCTTTATAACAGGCAAACGGCCAAAGAAGGACTTGGGGTTTCGTAATCTCCCCACCAAAATGATCTTCTCACCACACACCACTAAGGAAGGCAGTGTAGCATGAGGGTTCTCATCAGAGTCAAGATAATCAATCAGCCGAGGCAGCTCTCCATCCATATCTAGGTATTTGAATTCTGTACTTTGAATGTCACAACAACCCACATGAACGCCATATGTACTTGTGCAGTATATCAGCCCTTCATGTAAGGTACTCCTCCAGGGGTGTGCAGTTGTTCTCCACCAGTGGTGTTCGGTGATTGTCCAGGGTCTTGCCTCACTAGCATGACCAGTTGTCCACATGTTCGTACTGGAATTGTATATAAGAAGGCGTACTTTTGATGGCTCTCCAATGTTGCTTGAAATTACAATGACATTAAAATTGTTTGAAATAAGGTCAGCGATCAGCTCAAAAGCCATTTCAGCATGCCACTCCTGGTGGAAGGGAAAATCGGGCAAAATCGTGTATTGTTTAGTTAAAGGGTTTAGTACAACAGGATTAGAAATCTCCCCACAATTCCAGTCCACAAAGAGGAACAATCCACCGCCCACTGCACACAGTTGGACAAGAGACGGTGGGGTGAATTGGCAGATACTATGTTTTCTCCACTGTAAAGGTAAGGGAATTCGGAACCAACGGTTTAGAGAGGGGCTGAAGAGGATAATACCATGGGAGCCCTGGGTTGTGTTCTGCATCACAAGATAGTTTGAATTCACAGAGTTGCAAAGAGACCAGAAAGATGGAGACGCACATATTGCATTTTTCCATGCCTTCGATACGCATTTCGTCCTCATCAAAGAGGGCAGAGGAAGCCTTGCTAGAATTTGCTCGATTAAAAGACAATCCATATAGGCTGTAGAAGAATTGCTAATTTTTCCTCTAGAATTTAGCTCTTTCTGTGCTAACCATGGCTGATTATGGGTCTGCGACATTATCCCATAACGTTTGTGAGGAGATGCTATTAAAGAAGAAAAAGGAAGGCCCGTACAGTGGTTACCTACTACCAGGCGCCATCCACGGTTGAATTCTCTAGCGCCATCAGGTGATAAGAATCTTCTGGGATGTAAGAGAAAATGGAAAGACTGTCGGTCATCTGCAAAGCGGAAGATATTTTCAATCTTCAGCATCTCCAACTCCTTAGCACTTGGAAAAATTAGATTTATATTCCTATACCTGATCTTATCCACCAACTCCTTAGCACTCGGAAAAAATAGATTTATATTCCTGTGCCTGATATTATCCACCAATTGCCATAAACCAAAAAAGAAAGGGCTATATTCAATTAAGAATTGGGGAAGCTTCACCAAAATCCTCCAAACAACTTTAAAGGCATTCTTGAACCTATCCAACATACCACCTAACTGAAAACTGCTTTCCGCTCCTACTTCAGGCAAATTACAAGTAAATTTCTCTGATAAATCATCTGTTTCATAATTCCCCACGAAACCCTCTGATACATTATCAGATTCATAATTCCGAATAAAGCCCCTTGATGCATTCTCAAATTCAATATTATGATGATCTGCAACCATGCCTATAGCTTCTACTTCGGCGGCACCGCAATAAATATGCAGGCCAAGCAGAAGTAAAATAAGCACAACGACAGATACGCTAACCCTAACCGTAGGCAACAAGAATCCAATTCCTCCCATATTTACTTCACTTAAACACTAATACTAAATCCAAGGCACTGACCTTTCTATTGGAAAACAGAAAAGACGAAATCGCTAAAACACAACCGAGTGGAATGAAACCCTTGCTCCCGCTTAAAATTTTCCAGCAATCATGTAGACTGCGCAGATTAAAAAGAGCACGATACTCACAAACTAAAGAGAAACGTAATTGCTGAATGTAAGATGTTTAAATGATCTAACCGTCTGCAGATTTCTTACGGTCAAATTCAGAATATAGAAAAGTTATGTGCAAAATCACCTCGAAATTACGAAGAAAATTCCAAGGAATTGCTTGCATGAGTTTCCAAGATTTGCTTTTTACTCTAACACGGACTTCCAAGCATATATAGATGACATGCAATCAGAGGATAATTAGGGCACCTCATTCTGTTTAGACGACAATTTTGAAGTGAAGCAGGCCTGAGCAGAAATTCCCGGTTTAAAAAACTCCAAAAATTATGTAATTGTCATTGAAAATATCATGCATTTGGGATCATGTTCTCAATTTCTGATAGATTGATAACGATACACGAGGGAATATTGGATTCAAAATTAAAGGCAGATTAGGTAGCATAGGTTTGACTATTTGTTCTGTGCTTCTCTTCAATTTTATTTATTTAAAAAATATTAGTGTTGTAATAAGGTGTGCTTTTTTGTGTTTTTTTGGATGAATATCAAATTTAAATTTTAAATTTTAAAATTTTAAATGACAAATTAATTAATCTTATAAATTTAATAATTTATTCCTATCATGTTAAGTGGTTAGTTTTGAGTGTGTGAATTTCCTTCACATTTAGGATAGTACTTCATGATTTTTTTGAGAAATGAAAGAATCAAGGATATGGGGAAAAAGAACTACATTATCAACGATATAAACTATGTATACTAATATAGACTATAGTACTATGTTTAAAACTTTTTTGATTTCAGGTATTTGTAAAACATGGCTTTTTGATGCTTTGTTGGAACATTAGATTTCAGGTCCTTGTAAAACCTGGTGATCCGATTATAGAAATGATATGTATGAAATGTACATTGTGCTTATTTTTATGTAATAAATTAATCATATCTCACAAATTTAACAATCTATTCGAGTCTTTGATTTTGAGAGTAATTTCATATAGAACTTCATGATCTTTCATCTACAAGGAAGAGAAGAGAAGGATCTTAGAACTGTAAGCATCTACCTAATTTTAATTAGTTATTAAACTAAACAGCTTTAACCAATCACAATTTACTACTTTTGAATGTATTATATCATTACAAAATAGTTAACTTTTTCAATTTGTAAAATTATTTATTGTGCATTCTATGACTAAATCTATTAAACAATTTATTTATCTTAAATATGATTGGTTCAATTCATTTTGTGTTGTCCTTTATATCACAATTTTTTGTAAGTAACCTCTTAATTCCTTTTAATCATATGCAATATTTATTTGTCATTTCTTTGAACAATTAAATTCATATAAAATAAACATAAACCTAAATCTATTGCTTAAAATTGAGTTAATTTCATAATTCTTCATTAATAAATTTTTGTAAACATATAGAATATACTATTGACTCCAACTTGCACTCAATCTAATACAAACAAATTTAGTTAAGATAGGCGAAGGGAATCTTATCATTTCTAAATCAACAAAAATAAATAATAATAAAATAAATATTAAATTGAATATTTAAAAAAATTATAATTAATTCAACATATGTTCTCACTAATCTAAATATTCTACCATCATCAATCTTGACTTGCATTCTCATAAAAATAATTAAAGATCTTTGAAAGACAATTTCTTTCAATTACATTTTGATAGAAAATAATTTCTTAAAATTATGACCTTACATATATATAATAATTGATACAACTTTATCTATAATATATTTTAAAATAAAATTATTTATTTTGGATTGTTGTTACTATTAGTATCTTGATTTTTAAGATCAAATAATAAATTTAAAAAATAAATAATAAATAATAAATATTAATTTGAATAAAATGTTAGTAACTATTTTTTGATTAATTCAATAATTCTAAAGCTTCCATATTTATTTACTATTTTTTTCTATTATACAATAATTATTTTAATATTTATTTTTTCTTTAAATTCACTTCCATTCCACTTTTTTATGAAGTTTCACATTGCCAACTCATTGATGGGTGATGACCTTCAACATGCAATAGATGTCATTCATTATTGATTATTTGTTCAAAACCACTTCTCAATTTGGAGTTATAAGTTTAAGTTTTTAGTTTTGTAATGTTTAAACGTATGATTTTTAACTTTGAAAATCGTGAAAAATATTTTCTTACAATTTGATTGGCTCATATATTTTGGGTCTTATAGGAGCAGATTTGAGGAGCAGATTTGAGGAACCACTACCCAAAATTTTTGAATGAAATATTTATTAAAGTTTAAAACCAATATAATAACATATGATAAATTTCATATTTGATTTTTTACCTTAGAGCTACCAATTCTTTTCTAGCATTTCCCATAAGGTTTAAATTCAATAATAATTAAAATTCTTCCTATTTCAATTTTTAATTTTTAATTTTAATTTTAATGTTTATGTCTTATTTTTAATTTCTAAAATAATATTCTAACTATTATAACTAACAATACTATTATAACTGATAATAAAACATATTATAACTAATAATAAAACATATAGAATAATTTATATTATAATAATAACATTACATTAATATGAAATGTTAATTAGATTAAATACTATTAAATATTATCAGCACAATTATTGCTTTCTAACTATTAAATTTTTAACTTTCAACTATTAGAACTTTAGGCAAATACATGCCACTATGTGGCACTTGTTCAAATTTGTTGATGCAAAATACAAGTTGTATGTTATTTTACAAAATGAATGAATATATTTTCTAAAATAATAAGTATTGACATATTTGTAGTATGTATTGGGTGTTGCACATGTAGGTGGACGATCCTAACATGGATCACGGGTGTTAGGAGAGATCATAAGACATGCACACTTCTTGCATTGTGTATAGAATCAACAACAAACACCTAGGCTTTGATATGGTTGCTGAAAACAGGGTAAAATCACCATTACTTATACTTTGTGGAGGTACTGTATTTGATATCTTTCATTAGTTGAATTTATTTTTTGAAATTTTATTGTTTTGATCATTGGAAACTTAGTACCTTTGTCAGGTGTTTCATTCCACAGATTATAGAGGATTCTATAGTGATACTCTATCATCTAAAGTTTTCCCACTCTACTGCTCCTACTCTTTGAGTAAGTACCAATATGGAAAAATCTGATTTAGTCATTTTAAAATGAGAGCATCTTTTAGAAAAGATTAGCACAATAAAGATGCATGTTAGAATTACGCTTGATTATATCTATTAATATTTCTTACATAATTTTTAGTAAAATTTATAATAGTGTAAGGAATTATAAAAATTAAGCATCAGAATTTTTTTTCTTTATTTAAAATAAATTAAATTAAATTAAATTTAACTCATGATATAAAGTAAAAATTGAATTGATTTGTTATTAAAAAGCAAAAATTAGATTTAATTTATTTCTATTTATATTAATCATCAACAAAAAAATAGAAAGCATGGTAATTATTTAAAACAAAATTATGATTTGATTTATTTTATAAAAAAATTGAACTTAACTCATGGTTTAAAATGGAAACTAAAAATATTAATTAAAAAAATTGATTTAACCCATGACATAAAATAGAAACTAAATTGATTTGTTTTTGAAATAAAAAGCAACCAAAACAAAGGGGTCAACCCTTATAACCAAAAAGTTGTTAACTAGCACATTACTAGCAAAACCAACAGATAATAGTCAGAAACAACAGCGGACTAAAACTATTAACCAAAACACCACTAATAAAGAAACTACTAACTAGAACAAAAACTATAGTACTAAGCATACTAAGATTGTTCAAAACATGAACTATTGGCACAAACAAAACCAACCCAATCCAAAACCATCACACTATCATTTACATCTATACTAAACTATAGTACTAAGCATACTAAGATTGTTCAAAACATGAACTATTGGCACAAACAAAACCAACCCAATCCAAAACCATCACACTATCATTTACATAATATCTATACTAAACCTAAAGACTAAAGTACCAAACATACTATTGAAGTTTAGTATTTTAAATCTGTTGGCATAAACAAGCCAACCCAAGTTAGTGAATAAGCTATAAACTAACAAACTAGGTGGGTGATCTCACAATAATGGGTTCCACTTTTTGACCAATTTTGACACTGAAATCAATATTTTTGCAACAAATGTCACGTTCAAGTGACTATATCTCCAAAACTATAAATAATTTCAAGATGACATAAACTAGTGATTTTGAGTACTTTTTTCCTACTTTGTAACCATATTTTTTAATCTAAAAAAAAAAAAATATTTATGTCAATTTTTTTTATCTCCTCTGAAAAGTGGCACATAATAAAATTCAATATTTTAAAGAGTGACAGTTCGTTTGACACACATAACTTTTTTTTCTAGAAATGATAATGAAGTAATTCTTTTGGCCTTAGATTTGTAACATCAATATCTAGAGGATGCATTTGGTTTGATGTATTTTGGTTGAATATTGTATAGTTTATGAAGTTTTGAAGTGACATGAACTGTAATTCAGACATACGTTCCATTTGACACAGATAATTTGAAGTCAATTTATCATGAACCTTTTTTTTTTTGAATAGAAAGGTATCTTAATAAGCTAGTTCCTACATATTTTTCAAAAAAAAATTGACGTAATTTACTAATTTTCCCAAGGTGTCAAAGTCGGTTGATGTTTAATCGGTAATGAACCTATAATGAGTTAAACTCATATTTGAAAGTCTTAATGATTAAAATATGTATTACAATTATAGTCATTGGAAAGCTTGCTCCGAGTAGCACATTTTGACATTTTTTATTTTATAGTAGGAGATCATTCTTCTGCAATTATGGAAGTCAAAAGAGCAAAAAAAAAAATGAAAAAAAGGTTAAATTTTTCTAATTTTGCATGTTCGCACGAACATACCCTCCAAAACTTTGCGGCCGCAAAAACAATTTAGGCGTATGTTTGGACGAACATGTCTGTAGTCAACATATTCGTGCGAATTGTCTAAAAAACTCAAAAAAGTTTTCATTTGTAAAGCTATTTTCCATCAACCTAACCAGTAGTGCATTGTCTGTCTTTGCCATGAATTTCGTTCACAAAATTGAAGGCATCAATTTGGTAAAAAAATTGTACATCTAAATTATTTATTTATTTCTTTCATTAGTGAAGTTGTTTAACGAATGCATTGAAGTTAAATTAAAAATTAGTAACACATTAATGGTGTTAAGAAATGTATATTCTTATTGTGTTACTAATGGTCTCCTTGCAACATGTGTCAATTGTGGGATGAAGACATGATCATAATAAACTACTAATGCTTTCTTTGCAGGACGTTGTCGAAGACCATTGTGTGTTTGTCAAAACCATGTGTATGGATTTATTAGATTAAATAACACTTCGTTTGGTGCTTAAAATGAACTATTTCATTTTTGTCTAGCATGTCTACAATGTTTAAATCCCTAAGAGTTGCATTGGACGTATCCTCTCCCCTCGCCATTCATGGATCTTGGGTGTAAGAGAAATCCATGTAACTTCTATAGGAGGCCTTCCTTGGACCAAGATACTCGATATTGGGTATGCAAGGGGATGACCTTAGAGTGGTAATGGGCCAAAAGCCAGGTCAACGTTCTAGCCACTATATAAAACTCGATTACGATGAAAGCTATGTCGGTGGTATTGCTGAGTGATAGCTCTCCTCCAGTACTCTTATGGTGCATCAAACCCTGGTTCTCGGGGCTAGGAGACCTTTTGAGGAAGTTTATTAGTCACTTGCTAAATGGAATGCCCTTACTAAAAACCATGTTTTAGTGGCCAAAATCCTTTCTATCCACTGGCTCAAGGGGTCACCCATGCCTGTGAAGACATCCTACATTCTCACGATCCTTAGTAGAGACAACAGTCCCTTGGGAAGTCATGCCCCTTAAGACATGGATCTTGGTAGCCCCGAGAAGTGAGTGCACTGTAAGGGGGAGCTTGTGGTGCCAAGGTCCTAAGTTTTCTGCTCTGGATTAGCGCGGTTGAACTTTGGTTCAAGTAGGCATTTAGTGGATATAGTCCTAAAGCCTAGGTTGTGGTGTGATTGTTCACTTTTAACAATAGCTATTCTTGTCTTAATGTGTCTTGCGTGTGTGTAAAACATAATCAAGATAAAAGCCAACATTCAAATTTACACCTTGGAAACTAGCAAAACCTTGTCAGAACATCAAACATTGTCAAAACCTTGTCAAGATTTCACCTAAGTTCAAAAAACCTTACGTATACCTCTATCATTAGCATAATCATATTCCTAAATGTCATTTTTAACTTACCCTAGTGGTATATCCCCCTCATATTGCATTGTTCAAACCCTAACATCAATTTCATTATCAAACCCTATCAAATTGTCCATCAATCAACTTGTCTTCTTGATCACCTATCCTCATTTTGCATAGCCTAAATGCCATTATCAACCCTAGGAAACCATCCCTTGCATAGTCCACATTGCATACACCTACCTTTAGAATCCTTACCAAGTCCAAAACATAACCCTAACCTTCATTTTGCATATCATAATCTTCATCTTGCATACCTTCAAAACGACACCTTGCATTTGCACTTGCATAATATCCCTAGGACATTTGCACTTGCATAACATCCCTAGGACATTTGCACTTTGCATATCAAAACCCTAGGTCATTTAGCATTTCCTCACATTGCATAACATCCCTAAACACTTAAAAATCCCAAAAACACTCATATCTTACATACCCACATCTTAATTATCAAGTTTTGACCTCTTTTACCAACTGCAACCCTGTTTTACCAACTGCACACTTCATGGGTGTAGTTGGTAGTTTTAGGGTGCACTTGGTAATTACGTGTTTCATTCTAGGTTCTAGAACCCTAATCTGCACTTCCACACCTTGCATTGCATCCCAAGACCTTAGGAAACACTCTAAATCACTCAAAATTTGCATTTTAGGCACCCTACAACCCTGTTTTACCAACTGCAACCCTTTTTTATCAACTACACACTTCAAGTGCACAGTTGGTAATCTAGGTGCACACTTGGGAGGCATAAAGTTCATTTAGGTTTCCCTCCACTGCATCTGCATTCTGAGGTATCATGCTAGCACTCACTAGGACACAACCTTTGGAGTTGTCAAATGCAATAATGGCACCTATAAGGTCTCATCAAGAATCAACCATTGAAATCCTCCAAGGTACATTTGAACACATCAATGTTAATCCCTTGTTTGATGAGATACCACCAATTCCTAAATATCCCAAAAGGACGTTAAGACTTGATTTTAGGACTCACATCATTTGGAGCTACATCATTTGGAGAAGAAAGAAGGACATGACAGCTACAAATGAAAGAGGGGATTTCTAACATTATGTTTGCTTCTTTTGATAGTCGATGCCATTTTCTTTTATGTAGCAATTTATTCTTGAAAAAATATACTGATATTTTTCCATAAAATGAAAAGCAATTTATTTTTTAGGAGAAACATTCTAGTATTCATACCATGTTAGTTGTTTGTGATTCAATGATGGCTTAAGAAGGATTTGGTGCTTTGCCACTTGTAAAGAATGCAACTCATAGATTTTAGTCATATAATGAAGAATATTTATGCTTTGTTGTAGATGACTGTACATTCTATTGATTTCTATCAAACAATTTAAAAGTACCAACATCGATAGACAAATATGTACAATGATTTTTTTATCTGGTTATTGCACGAAATTTATCTTGAGGCAAGGGATAATTTTATTTTTATTTTTATTTTTTTTAAATTTTATAATGGGAAACAAGAAAGGAAGGAAAAAAAAATATGCAAGGAAAAGATCTGATGAAGCAGAACAAAGAAATATTCAGAAGATTGTGGCACGTTATCATCGAATTAAACAAGGTGAAGGAAATGTTGAAGAAGGCTCAACAGAAGTAGAAGTAGTGCATATGGGAGAGAGGTAAGGAACACTCCCTACAAAATCTCAAACAATGAATATTGAAGAAGGTTCAAGATTAGTCCCTATAGAGGTTCAAATAACAGAAATCGGAGAAGGGTCAAAATCTTTCCCTATTGAATCTCAAACAATGGATGTTGGAGAAGGCTCAAGATCGGTCCCTGTAGAAATTTTAGTAACAAAAATCAAAGAAGGGTCAGGATCAGGTGCAGGAACTGGTACAGATGAACTCTTAAATATTGTCCAATCTATAAAGTATGGTATTTCTCATAAGAATTTAGATCATTTACTTAAAATGGATGTAGATAAATTGAGAAAACTTGCAGCTAGTGTTCAACCATTAATTTTGTCTAAGAAAAGGTCAATGAAGAAGAAGATAAGAGAAATTATGAATCAATTTGATAACATTGAAACACTTGAACAAGCTCAGTTTCTTTCACTTTTTCTTACACAAAAAAAGTTGCAAGAGGCATTGAAATTGTTAGGTGTAAACACAACATCAAAGAAGAGAAGATTTTCTAGCATGCAAACTGATCTGATTGAAAATGTTAAACAATGTTTAAGAAACATAGGAAAACACTCTCAAACTAAAGATAAGTCTATGGCAAGAAAAGTGATGTTGATGTCTATTGTAAGTAAAAATATGTCTCAATATAGATAAATATCTTCAATTTCATCTGAAATGGGTTTTAGTAGGAAAAAAATGAGACAATATGTTAAGAGAAGATTAATTGTGGATGACAGTACTATGGAGGGCAACTGGGCAATCATGTGTAGAGCACCTTGTTCTGATAGAATTGAAGAGTTATTAAAAAATTTAGTCATATCATTTTGGATTGATAACACTCATCCTTTATCAAATAGTAGAGATGTTATCAAGCATAAGATTGCACCTGGTCAATATGAACATCATACAAAACATTGGTTGGACACAACACAACATGAGTTATATGTGTCATTTCATAATGAACATCCTAATGTAAAAGTTGGGCAAACATTGTTTGAAAAATTGAAGCCATACTTTGTGAGGTCAAACAAAGTGTTTGAAACTTGTTGTTGCCATCATCATATTGAGTTTGATCTCCACTATTAGGTATTTCGAAAGTTTATAGAAGACACATATGGTTTTCATGTTGCTCCTCCTAGTAGGAGAAGTGAGTTTATATCATCCATTTTGTGTGACAACATAGATGATCCAACTGGTAAAATAAATTGCATCAAAGGATTATATGAAACATGTGGTGAATTGGCTCTATTTCCTTTGAAAACTGAAAATATTGATGTAACAAAAATATTGAATTGCAAAAGTTACAAGTATGTCAAGAATGAAATAAAGTTGGGGAAAGAAATAAAAAGGTTGGAATATGTTGAAGAGGAGTTGCATGTTCTAACATTTATGGACAGATTTAATAAATTGATTCAACCTTATATTTGTCATACATTTTTTGCAAAGTGGCAAGCACAATAGTTTCAAACTCTAAGAGATAATTTTCCACTTGGAACTATTGTATCAGTTGTTGATTTTGTAGAGAACTATTCATTTGTTCATCAAAATGCAATTCAATTAGATTATTACTTTAATAAGTAGGTCACTATTATGGTACATGTTTTTTTATAGACATGCACAGTTAGATTTGGATGGTGTTCAGAGTACAGTTCAAGCACGAGTAATTATAAAGGAATGTCATTTTTATAGAAGTGATGATAAAGAACATGACATTCACTATGTAGAACATTGCTTCAATACGTTCTTTTCTTATTTGAAAGAAAGAAACATAAATGTTGATAAACATTATCTTTGGTTTGATGGATGTGCCACACAGTTTAAATCATCTAGACCATTTTATGCATTGTGTAGATATCATCGCAATGAGAATATAAAACACATATGGAATTTCTTTGAGAGTGGCCATGGAAAAGGTGAACATGATGGTGTTGGAGCTTGCATCAAACGTGCTTTGTGAAAGTATCAAATGAATTATTAGGGAGTTCATGTAAATGATGCACATGATGTTGTTGAATGGTGTAAGACTCATTTTGCATTAGATGAGGTCGGGACATCATCAACAATGAGTCGATAGACACCATATAGAGTCTTTTGGGAGATAACAGGTATGGATGTGTATGTCTGATTCACTTTTATGCAATTAACTTATAAAATTTTATTGTTAAGTTTTATTTTTGAATTCGTTGAAGTTTAAATTTAATTTTTCTATATTTTCAATTTAATGAACTTTCAGGTGTTATTAGAAAAAACATGCATGGTTGCAAGAGGATAGAAAAAACTCGTTCCTTGCATTCAGTCATGAGCACAGATAATTGTAGTTGGACATTGAAGACAAGAGAACACTCATGTTTTTGTGATAGTTGCATTGATGAAAACTATGAAGAATGCATCAATCAGACACATGGATATACAGGTGCATGGATTTCGGTACCACTTGATGTTACTGATACATTTGATAAAGGAGATGAAAATTTTGATGATATTCCATTGATTTCTAATGATTATAATCATATCTATGGATTGGTAAAAGTGGGTGAGTATCATAAGAATTAATCTCAACTTTTTATTTAATTATTAATTTCAACTGTCTTATATATATTGTATACATGCATTCATGTATACTTGTTATGCAGGAGATGTCTTTGCAGTGATTGTTGAGCCTAGAAATCATGAAGGTGTCAATTATTATTTATTGCGATGTACTGCAGAGAGGACAAAGTTATATGACCCTGAAGAAAGTGATGGAATGTTGTTCCCAATAGGTAAATTATACATATAAATGTACATGCACATATATATTAAAATAAATATACATATATCTAGGTAACTTCATATCTATCAAATTTTAAAACACTTAAATTTGTGGTACAGGTTCTGTTGTGATAGATGGAACATATTTGAAGCAAGACAAAATTGTCCAACATGGAATACACTTTGTTGATTATCAACTTGACAACAAGGTTTTACAATACAACCACCTAGTCGTTGCTACAGGGCTTTGTCTGCATCCAATCAAACTTAAGCATGCACGTCGCAAGTGGAGACTAGACAGTAAAGATCATGAAAAAATATTGCATGTTATAAGTGTATATCATGGTTGATTAGACCTTTGAGATTTATTTTATAATAATCTAAATATCAACTTTGGTGAAATTGTGTTTTTAATTTGAATATCTGAGTCTTAGTTATCATTATTTTATTTAAAAACTATAATACTAATTGTACTATGGATTAATTTAATAATTTAACAACTTGATATAAATAGGCTAGAAGTTAGTTCGAACTTACACAATTTCATTATCTATGTTACAATTCTTAAATATCAACTTCTTTTCAAACTATTGAATTTCATCTTGAATTAAATGTGTTTAGATTAATTTTACGATCATAAGTTCTTAATTTTAATTAATTTATTAAAAAATTAGATAATTTAATAATTTAAATTAATTGTACCATGGATGAATTTAATAATTTTTATTTATTTATCAACTTTTTTTTCAAAATAGATTGAATTTCATAAGTGATAAATTATATTTATCTTTCTACTTAATTAGATTTAGGGTTAGGTTCAATTGTACTCATTGTTAAGAATGAAATTCAATTAGTTTTATAGTTATGGTTTAACAAGATTAACATATAAAAAGTAAGAACTTGTTTTTAAAAAGAATAGTGTGAGACTGCTTGGAATCTGATACCTGAAATAGCATCACTACAGAAGTTCCCATCTAAGAAAAGGGTTTCCCTTAATCATCTACGGTTCTCCATACTCCACCTTAAAAAGTTCCAAGGAAATTCAAGTAGTTGCAAACAATAAATATGGTGATTATGTATCATTGTAAAACAGAACGCATACTTTCTAAGCCTATGGAGGTCCTCCAAAAGTTATAATTAAAAACCATCCATTAAAGAAGATCAGAAGCATTATTATTATGATAAGCTTCCACGACAAACCACTTTAGAGTCAGTTCAAAGAAATTTGTTGGACGACTGAAAATTGAACTCTCGTTAAAAGAAAAAAGTATTTTCTGATTGTAGACCTTTATAAAACTAGTTTGAAAATGAAAAAAATTACTATTCTTAGTTAGGGTATGTAATCCTTTGATTTGACAATTTAAAATCAGTAGAGAACATTCTATTCTAGTTAAAATCCTTTTCCATTTTTCAAGTAGTCTATTAACGTTGAGCTATTTACAAAAAAAAATGAGCCTACACATTGATCAAGAAAAATTATTAGCTGAGGCTTTTGAGTGCATTATTTCCCTCACTTCCACCACAATGCGAGGAAACTCATAAAAAATAGATACTACACAACTTAAATGTATCCCAAGTCAATGAAGAGCAACTTCTACTCTACCAATACTAGAAAATAGAGAAAGTACTCTGACGCCATTAGGATATAATGCTTTCAAGACTGATAAATGATATGCAACTATATCTGTTTGGAATGAATTACCCAAACAAATCAAGCAATCAGTCGAACAAGAAGTTCCACGAGTGTGATCTCTATCAAATCTTAATATAAGCTCTATCTCATGAAGCTCTAGAGGGATGAGGTCACTTGGCCCCACCCATACCAAATTCCACTCTTCACACTTTTGAAGTATATATTTTTGCACACTATCTTGCAGTTGCCCTTGTGAATTTTGAATCATATCTCTCAGTCTATCAATAAGGATAGTGCCACATCATCTTGAGTCTATGGAATTCAATTTTTTCCTCTGATCCCATGAAGGCCAATACTTTTTTATTTGCGGAAGTGCTTCCTGAATAGTCATGGGGGGGGGGGGAGGTTCTACTTGAAATTGCTCCTCTATTGGAAGGTTATGCACATACCCTCTTGCTCTTCTGGAAGCTGAAAAGAACATGAGTCCACAACTCTAGTTCAACACTATTAAATTGTTCGAATATTGTCTTCCAAATATCCTTCGATGCAAAAGCATCATTCTTATAGTAGAAAAAATGTGGCCCTTGCATGAATGCATTGATTTCCTTTGAACGCTGACCAATAGGTTTCCCAGGAGCTCCAAACCAATTAGTTCCTTGGGACCCAAATTAGGGACTGCATCACATACTTCAAACATTGCTTGCTTGTCTTGCATACCCTCTATGTATTTTTCATACTTCAACACTTTCATTATCTATGTTACAATTTTGAATTTACACAATTTCATTATCTATGTTACAATTCTTAATTATCAACTTCTTTTCAAACTATTGAATTTCATCTTGAATTAAATGTGTTTAAATTAATTGTACGATTATAAGTTCTTGATTTTCATTAATTTATTAAAAAATTATATAATTTAATAATTTAAATTAATTGTACCATGGATGAATTTAATAATTTAAATTTATTTATCAATTTTTTTTCAAAATAGATTGAATTTCATAAGTGATAAATTATATTTATTTTTTTACTTAATTAGATTTAGGGTTAGGTTCAATTGTACTCATTGTTAAAAATGAAATTCAATTAGTTTTATAGTTATGGTTTAACAAGATTAGCATATAAAAAGTAAGAACACAATTTTAAAAAGAATTAAAAATTGATTAAAGAAAGTGATTTTTTATTAAAATTATATAGTACAAGTTTACAAGTTATTATTAAATTATGATTACAATTTTATACATCAATCAGAGTTACATGATAAATATTATAGAATAAACATCTACAGATCTAATATATCTCTATGTAACTAAAATACAAACTGTAAATCTCGAATAAATACATGTACGTGGCAAAATATAAAAATCATATATATGTAGATGTGATGGTATCTAACTACTGAAGTACTGAATAATCAAATAAATAGTGAAAGTACATGTATGGACCATCAAGGTATTGAAATACACATATGTGTACATGTAAATTGTCTCCAATATATAAATGCATCAAAAAAATAAAAATAAATAGAATATATATATATATATATATATATATATATATATCTCATCTACTACTGGAGGGACCCCTCAAGATGCATACGAATAGAATGACCCTCTGATTGAGTCTCCTGTACATCCTCTTGTCGAGGCGCATCAACCGAGCCTTGCAAATATATATATACATGTACATGTTAGAGTTATATCTTTAAAGCATATATATACATACACATGTACATGTACATTCAAATTAAATACGAACTTGCATATATATAGATATATATCTAGTTTTCAAAACATTTAAATAATTTTAAACAAACTATTTCAAACTTAAGTACCTGAGCACTACCAAGTGCCTCAATAGAATCATCTGTCTCATGTACATGATGCCCTGAATGAACAGTATGTGTAACCATGTGCTCAGCAACCTATGCCTGCATGATTTATTATGAGTTAAAGGTCAAATTAAATATTCTAGATATATATCTGAACTGAATTTTTTAATAAATGAACATTTTTAAAATTTCATATGTATTTAAAATTTAAAATAAATTATATATGTACTTGGATCTCCGGAGGTGGAGGATGATCAGTAGACTCCATCATATCATCTACCGATGCACCTGAGCCTGAAACTCTGACACCTACTTAACCTCCCTCAGCACCATGTCCAAATGCTAGTAAATTTGAGTGAAGTGGACTATGTAACCGGGTGGGTAATGGTGTAGAATTAGTGTTGCCATGTCCAAACAATAGGTCCATGTATGATGAAACACACAGGCTCAAACTAGCATCAATTGCAAATAGGCATCGCAACTGCTAACCAAACTCATCAAGACCCTCATTTGTGATCTAGACATCTCCAACTCGTATGCCCGAGTCCTCTATAGAGTGTCGTGAGCCTGGTGCTAAATGCTGTGAGCTACGCACAGGTGTATCATCTGGCACTAGTGTGGTGGCCTGTGTTTGTGGAACCATGTTAGGGCTATGATGTTGTCTAACAACATCCATCACTTCATGTAGCAAAATCCCTAGTGTATGAGAAATATATCTAACAATATGCAACATATCCTCTAAAAAATACAGTGCCGCATCCATATGTCTTTGCTGTCCTTAAATACCAAGAATATCGCATGGTAGTGGTAGCCCAGTAGCTCTATATGCATCATCAGAGGAGGTGCCTGAAGTGCTACTAGATGCCGGTGAAGATGGTCGACCAAGTGGACGAGAACACTGACTATGATAAATAATGATCAATAGAATCTGATGTGATACTAGCCACTGTAGATGCAATGTGTCCAATAGTGTCAATTTCTCCCCTTTGGGAAGTAATGACAACTCTATCTACAATAGGAGCATACACATGAGTCACAAGAGGCATCCTCTATCAAACAAATTGTCTAATATTTGCAGGTGGCAGACGATGTGCACTGTGGTACTGGTCACGATCTACGATTTGACCACACCCCTATCTGCAATAATCAAGAATATCCAAGTAGTTGACATTGAGCCCTATACGAAACTCAGTGTACAATTACTGTGAAAAATAAAGGGGTATCTGGTCATTATTAGGATAACAACCATTTGCTGCTAAAAATTGTGGATAGATGATGCTAGCAATAATACGGTCTTTGCATCGTGTGACTCTGTAACCTCTCACCCTACCCCATGTACCCTCATACTCTGGAAAGAGCTCTCTCTTGATGACATCTTTGGGGGCTACCCTCTTGATGTCATCGAAAGATGCATCTCATGAAACCTTAGCCCTAAGCTCACTAGATATGGAAGCTAATATGGCAGGAGTAAATGAATGGTGAGCTCAAAACCTAGCTGTCAAATCCTGTAAACTCCTACATATCATAGTACATATGTCTCTATAAAGACCATCATCAGAGGTTGATATAGAGTGTTATAATCTACCAATCTCGTGCTCTAAAAATGCAAATAGAGCATCAATATCGATGCATGGAGGTGGTGCAACAGGACCTCCAACAGGTGCTACAGGTGGAGCCTGACTTGGAACAGGAGCCACACCAAGAACCAGAACATGAGTTGCACGATGAGCCCTACATTAAGGTATACCACAAGCTATAGCATGAGCCCCACCATGATCAACACAATGAGCTACATGAGGAGCCACAATAGGTGTCACAGCAGGAACTACATCAGGTACCACACTAACCTGTGTTGCAGTAGGAGCCGTAGTAGGAACTACATCAGGTGCCACACTAGGAGCCACATCAAACTGATCGTGTGAAGCCATAGATCTATAGAAATGTATGAAGCTCACTGAACTGCCTACTGTACACACAAGTTTTTATTTTTAAAATTAAAAATTATACACATGTATGTAATTGAACATACATCACACATCATGGACCTAGATAATCTGTAACACATGGACTTAGATTAATTTGCATATAGGTAAGAATATAACATACACATGTACATATATAACAACATATAACTTAGAACACATGTATGACCTAACTTAGAATACATGTTACAACGTTTAATTAACAAAAGTTAATTATAATCTTTAACATAACTTATTATAATATATGCAAACATAAAGAATGTACATCATGTATATTTGAACATGTAAAGATCTTATATATCTTAGGAGAGTCAAGGTATTTAATATCTCTTTTTCATCATGATCAATCTGGGCTACTTGAGAAATTTCAAGTTCATTTGGGAATATGCAAAATGAAATGGGTTCTCCCTTTTCACTCCCTAGAAAAAAATTCATGTAACAGGAGTTATCAACACTCAAGGATATTCCCGTGGTGATCATTGTTAGAATTTGAAAAGATTAATAACCCAAAAAACTAGTGCAAAGAGTAAATATCTAAACTATGAATGCAAATGATACAAAATCAAAATAGCATCATAGAGTTAGTCTCCAAGAAAGTAATGCAAATGCTGGAAGCAAAATAGCATTAAGAGGATGCAAAAACAAGAGATACAAATACAAGCTAGGTAGCATGCTTATATAGGCTAGGAAGAGGGAGGAGGTGACAACACCAAGCAATGAGGAGCAACCATCTATCCGACTAAAGATAGCAAAGTATCTTCCCAAGATAGCTAATGGATGCTCACATGTAGGAAGGTGACACCTCACAACCATTCACCTAATAAGACATGCTTTATTAACCTAAGAGAGATTATTAAAAGTGTAGGAAAAACCTAGTAAAATAGGAAAAATAAAAAACTACACTAACACCCCCCCATAAGTGAAGCTTAGGTGGATGCTAACCTAGCAAAGCTATGAAAGTAGGAAAATGGGTCCTGGCAACAAGGCCTGATCAGGTACCCAATACAAGAAAAAGAACTAGATGAAGGAAACTAAGCCTCCAATCTAGGAAATGTCCCAAAGAAAGGAATAAGAAAGAGCATGAAGCATCTCTGAAGTATGAAGTTGCAAACACTGTCAAAAGAAACTGCTGGAAACCCCACTGAAATAGTGCATGACCAAGTAGAGAAGACAAAGTCTGAAGAGCTGATCAATCAAAGAGGTGACCTCCAAAAGTAGGAATGAATGAGTATCTATATAGTAGATGAACCATCTCACCAAAATGCATAGGTGCCTAGCCATTGCATCCGCCTAGTACATAAGAACAAAAAATGAATACGTAGATCACTCAATCGAACCAAAGAAGCAATAGAGCCAACTAGTGAACCCCTCCATAATGCTAAACAGGGAGAGGGGTGATAGGAACACTGAAATGCAATGCCAAAAACATCTGCAAGAAGAAGAATCAGGAACACCAATAGTGCAATAGAAGTACAAGCACATGATAAAGGGCGGTGTCACTGACACACTGCATGGGCTAATGTCGTGGAAGAAAAATTCACTTGACAAAGGTGGATGAGCACAAAATGGAAAAACATCATGACCCCCCATGGCACTTTATAACTGAGTGCGAGTACAAACAAACACAAGGTGTACAAGATCCCAGATATGCAAAAGTAGGCACTTTATCTCAGTGCATTTATAGAAAAAAGAATGCAACAGAATAGAAGCATATAATGCTCAAAAGTCAAAAAGAAGAGTGAGCCAAAAGAATAGAATAAGAGATTCCAAGACCTATAGAATCCAAGTAATCTACCAGAGTGTGAAAGTGCAAAACTCAAAGGAGAAAGAACCTGGAGAAAAATCTAGATAAAAGACCTCTGCAACTGAATAACTCATAGAACCAGCTTTCCAACGATATCTAGCGAGCCCAAAAAAGAGTCTGAATGAGCGAGATATGGCTCCCAAAAGGAAAAATAGAACATTTGGCTTTGACTGCCAAAATAGGAAACCAAACTGTATCAAAAAAACCTGTACCATCATCTTCGTCTCAAAACTAGCTTTCTGACGCATTTTTTGGATCGAAAAAATGCGTCTGTATGCTCAAGTTACGGAAGAAAAACTGACAGGGCCTCCTCATGAAGAGCATATGCTAAAAGTGAAACTTGGGCACAATAATCAAGGAAAAAAATAGCACCACTTTGATCTACTCGAAAAATCATGCACTTTCAAAAAAAGAATCGCCTCGATATGAGGTCGTATGAGAAAGTTATGATCCTTCGAAGTTTCCAAAACGAGAACTGTGCATAGTCATGGCTGAGAATCTACAATTTCTGAAGAATTCATGCATGAAAATCAAAAAACAACTCCACTAGTGGATAAAGCCCAAAAAAATATCCAAGTTCATAACAAGAATCATCAAAATCGGAGTCTGTATGAGCAAGAACGAGACATTTGAAAACTGTATTCAAATCTATGACTACCAACATAGAGGGGTATGGCTGTAGCCTTTCATGCTCAATTCTGCAAAATATATAGCTTGCATGCAAAATCTAAAAGATACCTAGATGGTTTTTTAGGGTTGCGAACAAAACCCAGAAAGCGTTCTTCTTGTTGATGTAGAGAAGATGTTGCTGTAGTGTAAATTAGACGCCTTTAACAGTAAAAAAATGGCTCCAAAAATCAAAATAAGACCCTAGCAACCAAAATATGACATGCAAATGTTGGATCAGCTTCCTAAGTCCATCAATGATATGCTGGAACCTACAATACTGATTGAAAACTTCAAATATGCAAGTTGGTTGTCAGATTTGAGATTGAAACCCTAGAGAAAAACTATTTTTGACAAAACTTTTTTTATTCTCAAGATCATCCAAAGATGCAAGAGAAGAGCATACTTTGTTTTTCAAAAAACTATAATAAAGTTTATTAGCCCCCCTCGAATCTCTCAAATAAGGAAACTAAAATCTACTCTTGCACATAGAAAAGCTCTGATACCATGTTAGAATCTGAAAAGATTAATAACCCAGAAAACTAGTGCAAAGAGTAAATATCTAAACTATGAATGCAAATGATACAAAATCAAAATAGCATCATAGAGTTAGTCTCCAAGAGAGTAATGCAAATGCTGGAAGCAAAATAGCATTAAGAGGATGCAAAAACAAGAGATACAAATACAAGCCAGGTAGCATGCTTATATAGGCTAGGAAGAGGGAGGAGGTGACAACACCAACCAATGAGGAGCAACCATCTATCCGACTAAAGATAGCAAAGTATCTTCCCAAGATAGCTAATGGATGCTCACATGTAGGAAGGTGACACCTCACAACCATTCACCTAATAAGACATGCTTTATTAACTTAAGCGAGATTATTAAAAGTGTAGGAAAAACCTAGTAAAATAGGAAAAATAAAAAACTACACTAACAATCATGTCTTCAGAGAATGAGGAGTCATGAACAAGGAAGGTAAGAGCTATTGTCCATTGCATTGTTATTTAAGTTTGATCGCATTAGCCTTCAAGAGGATTTAGGGTTTTGAAATTTCTTTTGTGTTTTTTAAATTGGGTGTAAATAATTTTTTATTGAAGTCATTGATTCAAGTTATGATTTGGGGAGGTCAGTTAATATCTAGGAGTTCATTCCAATAATAGGAGTTTGATCACATTAGCCTTTTTGAAGTTTTACATTTTGGAAGATATTTGTTAGATTTTTCAAATGGAATTTGAATGATTTTGATTGGGGTTATTGAGTCAAGATATGAGTTGGGTAGAAATGATTTTGATTGGGGTTATTGAGTCAAGTGTGCATTTGAAATCGTACCATTCCCACGATTTAAAGACGTATCCTCCTTGGGAAAAGGTTTCTCAGAATCATAAATATTTTTAAGGTAGCAATGTTGTAATAATAATAATATGGTTATGATTGTATTAATCAGTTCAAATCGATTAATTGAAATGTCGGCCAAATTAAATTAATCTCCTCTATTCCTTAACATTTTTATTTGATTTTATTTTGGCAAATTTGATTAAATTATATTTTAAGAGTATAACCTTATACAATGAACTTAATGGTTTCTTAATATTTTAGATTTAAACTAATTTTTATTTTATGAAAAACTAAACAATTTATAAATTATAATGTGTCATGTAATTTTTTTTAAAAAAAGCATATTTATATAAAATGTTAGATTTAAATATTTTGAAGGTAATATTATATATTTATTATTTGTTCAAATTATATATTATTAATTATTAAATTTAATATAGTAGAAGATAATATAATATATAATGAAAATTTAAATATTAAATTTAAAAAATAAATTTGATATAAAACAAGAATAATGAAATTTATTTTGTTAGCATTATTTATTTTGTATTATAGCTATGTCTAAAAGATATATGGTCTACTTTTTAATGAAATTGTGAAACTAATAAGATAGCACATAGACTATTTAGTTATATTGTTTAATTCTAAATTTAGTTCATTCAAAATTTCTATTATTATATTTAACTTAACTAATGCAATATTTTGTTTATTTATTAATATTATGTGATCTTGGGTATTATAGTTAGAACAAAAGTTTTTATCAAGATTATTGTCAAGTTAAGATTACAATTATTTTTTAGACTATAGGATTAGAATTATAGTTACTATTATGATTAGGGCTAAGATTTATATCATAGTTCATATTCTTATTGGGATTTGGATTTGGGTTTAAAATTATGATTATGGTTCTCTTGAAAGTTTATATTGTGGTTGTAATTATGATGAAGCTTAGGGATTTCATTTAGATTCATAATTAGGGTTAGTGGTAGGATAATGATTTAGGTTTATGTCACAATTATGGTTAAGATTAGGTTTAGAGTTTGGGCTATAATCTTGTTTTGTGTTAGGTTTTAATGTTTGGGTTAGGATTAGAGTTAAGATTAGGAAAATGTTACAATTATGGTTAGTATAAGGGATTACAACATACATATTATCATGGATTAGAATTAAGGGTAAGGTTAGAATTAGATTTAGACTTTGGAACACATTTAATTTTATGGTAAAGCATAGGGTTATGGTTAGGATAATGGTTTAGGTTTATGTAATAATCAAGGTTAGAGTTGTGTTTATAATCTAGGTTATGATCTTTTCCATAATTGACCTTCAAAATTTATTTGACATACCTATTGCACACTAAGGTTTTGATAATGGTTAGGGTTATGGTTTGGATGTACATGTATGTTATATATTCATATACTAAGTAGATATGCAAATTAATGTACATTCTTGTATATGTATAATTTAGGATCTCCCCTTAAGACATGTCATTGAATTATATTATATAGTTAATTATATACTTAAAGACATTAAAGTCTAAGCATTCTTTTAGAATTGCAATTTAGCATTTAAATCTAACATTTTAAGATAGATTAGTGTATAAAGATTAGGGTTTACTATTTAGGGTCATGGTTTAACATTTATGGTTTAAATGATTATTATTAAAAGGTTAGATGTAGAGGTTAAACATGGGTTTGTATCATTGTTAGAAGTATGGTTTAAAGAGGGTTAGGGTATGGGTTTACATCATTGTTAGTTTAGCATGGCTAGAGGGTTAGGATTTGTATTAGGGATCATCTAAGATTTGAAATTTAGGAGTTATGTTTAATCATCTAAGATTAGGGGTTATAATTTATGAAATTTATGGTTTTGCAGTTGGGATTATGACCATGTTTAGTATTTAGGGTCCTATTGTTTAACATTAAGGTTTAAGAGTTAAAATTTAAGTAATATATAAGATCTTTACATGTTCAAATATACATGATGAACATTCTTTATGTTTGTATATATTCTAATTAGGTTATGTTAGATTATAATTAAAATTTTTATTAATTAAATATTCTAACATGTATTCTTTACATCATACATGTTCTAAATGGTATGTTCTTACGTATGGACACATGTATGTTATATTCATACCTGTATGCAAATTAATCGACATTCTTATATATGTATAATTTAGGATCTCCCTTTAAGACATGGACATTGAAAATTATATAACTAATTATATACTTTGATTATTAAGACATTAAAAATAATTACACATTTAAACATGTATATTGAACACATACATGTATGCACGTCTATGTTAACATGAACATATTTACATGTACATTTATGAAATAAAATATACATTTTAATCTACATTCTTATACATATATAATTTAGGATCTCCCAGGTTAAGACATGTGTCATTAAATATAGTTAATTGTACACTTAGTTATAAGATAAATTAAGATCAATAGTTAACATATATATATATATATATATATATATATATATATATATATATATACACACACAAATTATACATATAAAAATATGAATTTATTAAAAACATGTACATACATCTACTTTTAACCATGAACAAATATACAGGTACATCTATGTTCAAAATAAAAAATTATACATTCTAATCTATATTGTTACATATACAATTTAGGATCTAGACCCTTAAGATATGTCATTTAATTAAACTTCTAAGATTAAGATATTAAGGTGAATTTCACACACACACACACACACATAAACATTAATATCAAAAACATACATGTCTATATTAAAAATTAACATATATATTTCTAATATTTTTCTAATATTTTTCTAAATTTTATATTATTATAAATTTTATAATGTTTTTCTAATTTTTTTTAAAATTCGTTTTCTAAAATTTATATTATTATAAAATTTTAAATGTTTTTGTAATTTTTTTCCTAAAATTTATATTAAATTATAAATTTTCTAATGTTTTTGTAATGTTTTTTCTAAATTTGTTTTCTAAATTTTATATTAAATTCTAAATTTTCTAATATTTTTATAATTAAAAAAAAAAAAAAAAAAATTCAAAATTTTATATTAAATTATAATTTTTAAAATATTTGTCTAATATTATTTCTAATGTTTTTCTAAATTTATTTTCTAATTTTTTAAAATATTTTTTTCTAAATTTTCTTAATTTTTAAAATATTTTTTCTAAATTTTCTAATTTAAAAAAAAATCTCTAAATTTTTTTTCTAAATTTTTTATTAAATTATACATTTTCTAATGTTTTTGTAATATTTTTTTTCTAAATTTGCTAATATTTTTTAATAAATTTTCTAATTTTTTTAATAAATTTTCTAATTTGTGTTTATTATTTTTTTTTCTAAATTTTATATTCAATTATAAATTCTCTAATATTTTTGTAATATTTATGTAAATTTGTTTTCTAAATTTTCTAATTTTTTGTAATGTTTTTTCAAAATTTGTTTTCTAATGTTTTTGTAATATTTTTCAAAGTTTGTTTTCTAATGTTTCTAATGTTTTTCCTAAATTTTATATTATAAATTTTCTACTATTTTCCCTAATGTTTTCTAATATTTTTTGTATAATATTTTACTATTTTCTAAATTAATATAAATAAACAATAAAAAATTTAAATTAACATTTAGATATGCTTTCAAAATTGTTGAAAACGTAAATAACATTCAAATATGCTTAAAAAACATTTTAAAAAATGCATTGAAAACATTAAAAAATGCTTTAAAAACATTCAAAACATTGAATTAATAATATTTCGACATACTCGAAGATGAAGAATTTGAATGAAAGCGATAGGCAATGCTAGTGGGGGTAGTAAAAATCGTATGTTCGCCCGAACCCGTGAGTTAATAGTAGTCACCATGAAAATGAAATGGAAAAAGTTAAAAACATGGTTGTAAGCGCCATAAATGTTCCTTTCATATGTTTGTGCGAACATAGCAATTTGGGCATCAATATGTTCACACGAACATATGTAGATAATATGTTCACACAAACATATTATATAGGTTCACGCAAACATGTCATACCAAATGCAACAAGCCAAAATTGCGATTTGGCAAACTTTTTGAAATTTCTTCATTCCACTAAAGTGGAACCCATTAGTGTGGGTTCACCCAGGTAGCACTAGGAACCAATAAACAACCAGAGCTTAAGAAACCCCTAGAAACCACCACATTATTTTTCATCTTTATCTTTTCCCTTCCTAGCCAGAAGCACTCTAGCCCAATCCTTAGCTAGGAACTTATATAGGAGCTTGCTATCCTCCATGTCTAACCCTGACTCATCCTTCTCTTGTGCCAATAATTGAAGGGTGTTAGCAGTAGCATGGGTAACCTTCAAGGAAAATTTAGAGGAGTAAAACCCATCCTCTAAGGATTTGACCCTTCTCTCTATTTGTGCATTCCTCTCATTTTTCTCCTCCTCTTTCTCTGTGTTTCCTTTTTCAACATTCTTATTTTCCTCCTTTGTCTTTTCCAATGGTTGGTTTTCATCTTGCAAAACCTGGGGGTTAGTAAAAACATTGGTTTTTTCCTTAGCCGTAGAAGAGATGGTAATGGGGGAGGCATCCACTTTATTGTTGTCTTCACAAAAGGTAATAGGCTGGAAGGTAAAGCTAATGACACATGCATCATCTTAGTGGTATTAGAATTACCAACAAACACCTGGGTTTTATCTACAAAATTTTCACTTTTTTCTTTCTCTTCATTCCCCTTTTCTCACTTGGAATTAGAGAGTTTCTCCTCCTCCAATTATCTTTCATTATTTTTAGAATTCTCCTCTTCCACCTCCTCAACCCTAAATCTATTAGCCTTTTGTTTATATCTTGCTTGTGTTTTGCTAACCTTCTCGACCTTCTCCTACCATTTCCTCCCTCCTCCTCCGACTCCCCAATGTCCACCTCAACTGGCTTTTCCATTTTGAATTTTTCACTACCCTTTTGTTCAACTACCGAGTCTAGGTTTTTCTTTTTCTTATTATATCTACTAGGGGAAGCATGCGACATCTGAATTCAGCTTCCAGTGCTAGTACTTGGAGGGGAATTCTAGTGGTGACATTGATTATCAACAAAAACCCTAGGGGGGACAGAGGGCAAGATGAAGTTGGTAAAGTTGAAAGATCAGACCTTGGTGAATGATAGTGGAATTATGAACCTTACTTCTTTTCTCCCTCACATCATTTATCATGTCCTCAAGAGAGTGTAATAGAAAGAACATGATAGAAATGAAATATCTATTTCTAAAATGGTTCGGTATGGGGAAGTGATAATAATAGTAAACTCCAAACCTATCTTCAAGCATAAGGTATTTCGTGATCACCAGGAAAAAATCATCCCAAGGAGCCAGTAGCTTATCCCTCTAGAAGCCTCCCCTATAGCGAACAAGTTCCTCATCCTCAACAAAAAATCTATTCATGTTGATTTCGTCCGTCGTATTGATGACCTTCTTCCATTTTTTTCCCTTTCAGGGACAACCCAGTAGCCATCACAATAACCTCATCATTCACTTGAAATGTGATACCATTTATAGTATCTCTGTGGTCATTCCATCCATTCATAAATTCAAGAGCATAATTTTCATCGTAACCTACCATTGCCTACATATACTATAGAAATACCCCTTCTTTCAACAAGAACTAGGTCACCATTCTATCCTTAAAATTTTCAACCTTTGTTAGCTCTAGTCGATTCAAGTCTCCACCCATTTCTTCCTCACTATCTCCTGTCCCCCCAACCTCAATAATTTGCATCTAAACCTTCTTACCCTCAAGCTCGCTAACAATAGAGATATTTTTCATTAATGGTAGCACAACGATGTTGAAAATAACACCTATAGGGCTTTTAATCATCCTATAAGAAATTTTTTGAGGCACTTCAAAAGCCCATCCCTTTTCATTATGGGATTCATGCATACTTTGCATCATAACTCCAACATCCCTAGAATTGAGCTAATCGTATCTGTAATGATATTATTTGTAATTTCAAAAAGAAAATATTTAAAATTTTGCATTATGTTACCATAATTGTGAAGTAACTATTGCCTCAAATTGCATCTATTTATTATCTGACTTGTACTATAGTCTTTTGTCATCTTTCTTTTATAATTATTATTAAAATTGGCAAGCTTCACTTTCCTAAATATGATATTGCCAGATTTTGGCATTGATCATTATTTGTCTATCCATGCTTAGTTTTTGTTCTCCCCCCTTCCTTGAAAATTAGGGTTTTAATTTCCTCTTTTAGGATATCCATGCTTCTCTAGCACATCCTTTCCTTTAAATCAAACCCCATGGTAGTAGCAGCATCCGCCACCATATTACCTTCCTTGTACATGTGATGTAATTGGACTTTTTCCATCTCATTTAGGATATGTCTAATATCCATGATAATATTTTGGATACCCCATCTTTATGCTACTTGGCATTCTTTCCTTCTTGGTTCTTCCTTCGGTAACTTACATTTGGTAATCTTTATATTTTCTTTTAGTAGATTCTCCATAATTCCCATAACTACCTTAACAGGCCTTTCCTCTTCTCAAAAGATTTTGTTCTTTCTTTCCTTCCATATGTGTTAGCAAATGTATGATGGGACAATTCTCCATAGGAATACCAGCCTGGAGTGATAAAAGAGGCAATCCAAGATTTCCACAAATTGACTCATATTTTCCTTCATCACCCAACATAGTTCAAATTTCTTCCACACTAGTGACCAAATCTTTAGGGTATATGGACATTCTAGGAAGAGGTGAGAGATAATTTCCTCCTTTTCCTTATAGAGATAGCATCTATTTGTGATGAAAGAACACCTTTTTTTTCAGGTTTTCCAATGATAGAATCTTACAATGTTGGATAGTCCACCAGAAGAAGTTGATTTTAGATAAAATATTACTAATCTAGACTTTATGCCATGTTATGGGACATAGGTCCTTAGAAACAAGGAGTTTGTAAGAAGATTTGACAATATAATGGCCACTAGATGTTATCTCCCACACCACTTTATCCTCCTATATTAACATTGGGATTCTTTGAGCTTCTATCAACTCCTCCAGTTCTTTAAGTAGTTGAATATCCTCCTAGGGGTAAGTATCTTTTCACAATTTCTTCCACTTCCTTCTACAGTCAATATAATCTAAAACTTTCATCCCCCCCTCTGCCTCCAATGTTTCCATTAGTCCTCTAAATTTTTTGTAAACCAATAGTTTCCGCCCCATCCTATTGTCCTCCCAGAATCTGATGTTTTGCCCACTACTTGTGATCCACCTCACTCCTTCCCTCAGTAAAATTTTTCTTTTAACAATATATATCCATATTTTTTATCCTCCCGAAGGTCATTATTAAAAAGATTATGAGTAAATAAGGAGTTAGATAGGTATTTATCTTTCATTATATTGCTCCAATCCATTTTTTTTTCTCCCAGCCTCCATCCAATTTTAGCAAGAAGGGCTTTATTCAAATCTTTGAGTCTTCTTACTCCCATTCCCCCTCTCTCTTTTGGTTTGCAAACATCCTCCTAGTTGACTATATTCAATTTGTTCTTTTCCTTTATTCTTGACCAAAGAAAGTTCCTTTGTATTCTCTTGATTTTTTCCCCCATGTTTTGGTTTATTTAAAAAGGGATAGAAAGTAAATTGGAATACCTTGCAGAGCTGCTGAGAGTAGCTGCAATTTTCTAGCATTACTAAGAATTTTCCCTTTCCATCCTACCAATTTTTTTTGTACTATTTCAACAATGGTATCCTAGAAGTCATTTGTTACCTCCTTGGTGGTTAAAGGTAAACCCAGATAAGTATCTGGGAGGTTAGCTGATTGACAACCTAAAATGTTCCTGATCTTCCTTTGTGTAACAACATTAGTGTTAAAAAAGTAAAGTTTACTTTTAGAGTAGTTTATTTTCTGACCTAAGCTATCTTCATAGTTTTCAAGGATACTCTTCCATGCTCTAGCTTCCATTATAGAGGATTCTCCAAAAGGAAAGGTGTCATCAACAAATTGCTGAAATGAACACTTCAATTCTGGTAGTAGTAGCAAGTTTAATACCTTTAACATAGCTCGTGCTTAATAGTTTAGAGAATGATCTCCCCAATACCTCTGCCACCATAATGAAGAGGTAGGGTGATAGCAGGTCACCTTGCCTTAGTCCTCTCCCCACTTCAAAATTACCCCAAGGAGAGCCATTTAGGAGCATCACATACTATAAAGTACTCACCATCATCCTTATGAGGTTTATGACCTTTTCATTAAGCACCACTCTTTCAAGAACATCATACAGAAAGTCCCACCTTACCTTATCATACACCTTAGAGATATCTAGTTTGAAGGCCATACTAGGTATTATATTTTTCTCCATAATATGTATGATCTCATGGGTGGTTATTGCAGCATCCAAGATTTGTCTACCAAGCACAAACCCCTTTTGTAGTGTTCCTATAATGTTCTCTAGGAAGGGCTTAATCCTGTTGACCATTACTTTAGCAAAAACCTTATAAGTAGTGTTACAAAGGCTTATAGGTCTAAAATCAAGGAGACTCATGGGAAATGGAGTCTTATGTACCAAGGCAATAAAAGTCTTATTTATCCTTTTTAACATCTTCCCCATTTTAAAGAAATCCTTGGTTGCCCAAATCAGTTCATTTTTAATAACCTCCCAAAATTGCTAGAAAAACACCACGGGGAAACCATCTGGTCCTTGGGCTTTGTAAGCTTTCATAGAAAACATAGCCATTTTAACTTCCTCCTCCATGATGTTTCATAGAATGCTATTATTTTCCACCTCTCCTAGCACTTGTGGGATCGTGTTTGTCAAGCTTCTTCTTATTACCTAATTCCCTAGTCTATTTTCCTTTTTGTACGCATTGCTAAAGTATTCCATAGCATGTCTCCCCATCTCCTCATATCCCTTATGTTCTCCTCCCCCTTCTCCTTCCAACCTCTTGAACTTGTTTCTTCTTTTATGGTCTCAGGCTGATCTGTGGAAAAAGGTAGTGTTTATGTCATGCTTTTAGTTAACCATTGTACTCTCAATATTTTCTTCCAAAATATTTCCTCTCTCAAAATTATATCCTTCCATTTTTTCTATACTCTTCTTCTTCTTGTGTAGCTTCTTCTAAATTATTACCCTCAGCAATTTTCTCCTGCAATTTTTTAAGTTTCTCTTCTATCTCCAAAGGAACTCTTAGCCCAACCCTTAACATTTCTACTTAAATTATATAATTTTTGGGTTAGTCTATACATTATTGTACTATCTATCCTTATATTCCACCATTCTTCTATTCTGTCCTTGAATTCTAGGTGGGATTCTCACATTATTTCATACCTAAAGGGTTTCAAACCCCCTTTCATATCATCTTCCCAGTGAAAGATTAAAGGGGAGTGGTTAGAAGTAGTTCTTGTAAGGTTCTCTAGAAAGGAATCACTCAGCCAATTCCAGTTCCTTATCACCATTAGTCTATCCAATCTTACTTGAATGAGATCACTTCCTTTTCTATTGTTAGTCTAGGTGAATGGGTTCTCTCGCAAGTCTACATCAATCAAATCCATTTTCCCATAAAATCATGAAGGTCTTGCAAGCTTTTAGGAAAGTCTCTATTTCCCCCTATCTTTTCTTAATTGTAAAGGGGAGTATTAAAATCTCCCATACACATTCTTTGTCTTTCCTTCATAGTGTCCATTATCTTTTCTAGCTTTCCATAGGTTTCTTTTCTTCTTATATTATTATTAGAAACATATATATTGATAATTCCCCATCTTTGATTATTAGTTTGGAACTTAGTTATTAGAAAAAAAATTGTCTTTCGATAACTCAAATCTAATCATAGAGCATGGGTTCCACATGGTAGCAATATTCCTTGAGGCTTCATCAGCATCCACATGCATGAAGGCATCCCCAGGGAAAACATGATCCACTAGTCTACCAAAATTAACACTAGACATTTTGGTTTCTTGGATTAACACAGAGTCAACCTTTTCCTGGAATATACACTACTTCAGAGCATATTTTTTTTTAGGGTTATTCAACCCCCTTAAGTTCTAAGAAAGAAATTTCATTTCTTACCTCTCATTACAGTCTCTAGTGTAAGTTGTTAACCACTCACCATGTCCCTTGCTACTTGTTTTGTCCTAGTTGCTCTACTACTTAGTCCTCTAGTTGTACCATAGGTTCCTACATTTGCTGTCCCCCCCCTACCCCACATTCTTCTTTTTTTGAACTTCCCATTCCTCATTATCATCTACCTGTGGGGAAGTGGGGCTTAGTTCCTTTTTAGCTTCCACTTTATCTAAGCTTGCCATCACTTTTGCTACTATCTCCACTAGAGAGGCCTTCAAGATTCTTATAAGTGTGCATACCCTCTCCTCAGTAACATAGTATATAGACTTTTGTTCCTGTAATCCCTTGTTTCTTGAACTTGTTGAATAACTAGGAGGGGAATGTTATGCCACTATTTCACCTTCCTCCATCATCTCTCCTTCCTTAGGTCCTCCCAAAGGTGACCTTAATAATTCCTCTAGCTCTTGTCTAAATGGTTACTCTTTACTAAAAAGAAAAAATAAGATTGGATTTGTTTCCATTTATGTTAATCATCAGATAACATTAAACATAGTCATTATATAATACAAAACTATGATTTGATTTATTTTTATGAAATAAAATTAAATTGAATTTAACTCATGATATAAAACATAAACTAAATTAATTGTTAATTAAAATGGAAAATTAGATTTGATTTCTTTTCATTTATGTTAATAATCAACAAAATAACACAAAAAATGGTCATTATATAAAATAAAATTATGATTTGATTTTTTAAAAAATAAAAATTTAATTTAACTTAACTAATGATATTAAAAAAAATCTAAATTTATTTATTACTAAAAATTAAAAAATTAGATTTGATTTCTTTCTATTTATGTAGTCATAATAGCAGACAAAATTAAAAGCAATTTTAAGGTTCATCCACAAAAAAAGATGACAAGTAGAGTAGATTATGAGAAAGTGACACATTTGATATATGCAAATATAAACACACAGCAAAAAGGCCAAAACTGACAACCTAAAAAGCTAGGGCTTTCAACGTTTTACACAGATCCTCCATTACAGGTAGCTAGAAACCCTAGCAAAACACTGGATAAGGATGGAGAAATACTTGATTTTAGTCAATCACCCAACAAGGACCCTACAAAATTTAACTACATTGTTAAAACAACAAATCCATTCTCAATTTTAGATGAGACTTGTGATTTGGATCTACACGATAAGCAATGAAAAAAATCTCAAATTGGGGTCCATTACAGTAATAAATCAAGCTAACAAAGTGGGAAGGACTAGGCATTAGATTTTGTCAATACTAAAGGATAACTTCAGATGTCGAGTCGATTGGCACCCATATTAGGTTTCTTTGTATCTTTCTTTCCAAGCTCAAAGTAAAATTAGCAACTCTCTGGTCAAATCCCATATGATGTTTAGTGATTTCCATAATTCCTACGGCCCATATAGTCCTCACCCTATTATCCTTTCCACATTAAGCTTGGATAAACAAATCCACTTTTATAATCTCACCAAATATGTAGACCTTAACAAAAACTCCTTATACGCTCAATAGATAGGTTTTTTAACTGATCCCTATGTGGATCCAATTTTTCCTGATAAGAGTCTACATGGGAATATTGAAAATATTAATAACATTCCTTCCCCTTCCCCCCCTAAATCTTATATCCTCCCTCATCATAGGACTTCGGTCTCCAATTATTCTCCTCACTCTGTTATCCTTCCCCTCCTGCATATTAGGCCTAGTCTAATAAAAAAAGAAGGAAAGGTCCTTATTATCAGTGATCAGGATAGCAAAAATAGATGGTAGGAATGCCTAAAGGTCAGTTTTTTTACATTTTGGAATGGGCCAAGATCAGAAATATACAATCTCATGAATTGGCTTGAGGACTTTTGTGAAAACTAGGTAAGTATCTCTCATCATTCTAATAGACTATTATACATCCACTATAGTGATGAGTTTGTTAAACAAGATTTCCTCTATGTTTTTGATTGCTTCTTTAAAGTTTATGTGGTCAAATTCTTTGAGTGGTTCCAAAATTGTAAGGAAGATAATTTAAATTTCTTAATTCCAACTTGAATCTCAATCAATTCCATCCCCATGCAACTAAATTAGATAGAAATCATTAAGAAAATAGGTCTTTCAACTGGAGACTTGATTAGAATAGACACATCTTTCAAATTTTGCAATAACATCAAGCTCTTAATTAAATGCAAGGTTAATAACATGGAATTCAAATCCATCAAAGTAATAACAAATAGATCTCTATATAAACTAAAATTCCATAGATGTGAGGGAAAAATCTCAGAAATTATTAGACTAGATGATGAGAGTAAAATCTCCTATAAAAAGCTATATTCTTCTTTGGATCTTATTACTACCTTCCCCATGATGAACATAAGAATTCAAATAATTAATCAAAGGGAATCAACATTAAGGCAAAGTAATATGAAGGCCCCCCAAAATACAATAGGGAAATAAGATCCAGTATTAGAAATTGGAGTAGAAGGTAAGTCAACCAAGTCAAGTACAGAGGACAACAATAATCTACCACTCTCCTCCAAGAAAAATTAGAAGAATGCACTGAAGCCAACACATGAGGTTAAAAATGGGAAACCTCAAATTATGGATATGGATAATTCCCCAAGATTAGTTAAGAGTAAAGATGCTATGGAACTATCAAATAGGAAGAAATCTAAAGGTATTAGCCCTATTTTGGAAATTTAGCCTAAGAAGAATGACTAGAGTTGCAAAGACCTCAATAGAGCAGTAAATGAAACCAATCAAGATATGCCTAACATAAGGAGGTAGAGTATAGCAATCTAAAAGAAAAATTTCATAAAAAAAGCAAAGAAAGCAAAGAAGGGAAAGTATCCAAAAGCATTAAATGGAGAAAGGACAATATCAGAAATCAAGCCAAGGGTCCAGGATAAAAAGACTCTAAGTAACATGCTCAACAATATAGAAGAGATTGAAAATATCTAATTGTTCTCTCTTGAAGTCCCAGATTATGAAAAGATAAAACATATAGAAGATAAATTGAAGACCTCACAACAACAGTTAGAAGAATCTATGAGGGAAACCAGGATTTTTGACAACAAGGCAATAAATTTGTTCACCAAATTTTGGCAAACATCTCCCACAAGGAGAGTATCTCTAGATCATATCCCCAATGGACACAAAAAAAAAGGAAAATGAATAGAATAAGATAAAAGGAACCTTAATACAAGATTTTTAGGTTTTTTTGAATAAGGATATGGAAAGGGATGAATATTGGAAAATGGTAATATTAAATGAGGCTGAGAAAAAATAAATAGAACCTTAATCCAATGAATTGATCTGAGTATTTGACTATGAGAATTTAGATAAGAGTAACAATTCATAGAAGAGGAACTTATGCAATGAATATTAAAATTAGGCTGAGGAAACTTTACTTTTGAAGACCTTAAAAGAGACCTATTATCATATGAAGAGGGTGATAAGACTAGAAGATCCTTCCAAAAAGTATAACATAAAGAAATCATAGCACAAAATGATGGCAATGACAAAGATACTTACAACAAGAATTCTCTCTTAAAGGATCAACCTACTTCGGTAGAACAAATTATGCAAGAACTAGTTAATGAAGATAAAAATGAATTAAAGGCAAACAATCTGAAACTATTCTAAACACAAATGGAAACATAGATTAGTTGGGCATTCTAATGAAACATGAAGGGATTATCACACCTAATTATGATAAAGTTAAAGCTAAAAGAGGAAGGAAATCTCTTAAGGAACTTAGAGAAACTGATGGGAAGGCAAATGAGTAGCAAAAGATCAATTATTTACTCAATGCAGGGAAGGGGAAGAACCTCCCCAAGGCATCATGAAGATCACAAGTTGGAATGCTAGGGGCCTAAATGCCCCTAGCAAGAAACACTTATTAAAAAAAAACCTAAAACTATTTGAATATGAAATTATTATACTACAAGAAATAAAGTTAAATAAAGAAGAATGATCTAAGCTAGAAAAAAGAAACTAGGTAGTTGGAACAACCATCTACATGAATCTAGAGGAGCCTTAGGAAGTTTAGGTATGATCTGGAACCTTAGGAAAGTCTCCCTAAATATTTTAATTTCAAACATTTCATAGTTGAGCAACAGAGTCAATAGCATTAAAAATAACTTACAATTTATCCTAGTTAACATCTATGGTCCAACTTCTATTACTGATAAAAAAAGTCTATGGGATGAAATTAGTATATTCATTAATAATCACAGCAATGAACTCATTCTCCTTGGAGGTGATTTTAATACTATTTTAAATATAGATGAAAAAATTGGAGGTGTCCAACAAACCTCCCAAGCAACTAAGGAATTTAAGAGTTGGTTAGATATTTTGCTTAACAATGGGAAGTACATGTGGAATAATAAAAGGAAATTTTTTACATATATAACTGAGAAACTGGATAGATTTTTTATCAAAGGAGAACTAAGTGAACTAAACTCTGAGATCCAAACCTCAATTCTCCCAATGGCAGGATTAGATCATTATCCTATTTGCATTGAATTTACTGAACCTATCAAACCAGTTTGAAATCCATTTAAGTGTGAAAAAATGTGGTTTTTGGACAATAACTTCATGGAGCATATTAAATAATGGTGTCTGCAAGGTAATTTTAAAGGTTCTAAAATGTATATTTTTGTCTCTAAATTGAAAATGATTAAAGAAAAGATACTTAAGTGGAACAATAATCATTTTAATAACATATTTAAAGGAAAATAGAAATAGAAGGAAGATTAAAAGAATTAAACATCAAAGTAATTTAAAAGGGGATGAATAATGATAGCTATAATCTAAAATAAGAATTATGTACCAAGTAGGAATCTATCCTGGCCAAAGAAGAAGTCTTTTGGAGACAAAAGTCAAGACAAAAATGGCTAGAAGAAGGGAACACAAACACAATTTTTTTTTTAATAATAGTACCCTGCAGAACAAAGCACAAAATAATATAACAAAAATTAAATGACACTATTATTGATAACCCTGATAAAATAGCTAAGATTTTTGTAAGTCACTTTAATAACATATTAAATAATCATGACTACTCAAATATGGTAGCACAAACAAAACTGCTTGAAGCCATTCCTAGAGTGGTATCCCTATAAGATAATAAAGCATTAATAGTCCTATAACTTTGGAAGAAGTTAGACTTGTGGTTTTTGACATGAAACTAGATAAATCTCTAGGTCTAGATGGCTTCCAAGCCTTGTTCTATAAAAAATGTTGGGACATTATTGGTTTGGACATGCGAAAAGCCATTGAAGCATCAAGGAATGGTGGATCAATTTTATCTAAAATTAATAACACCTTTCTCACTTTGATTCCTAAAAAAGAGGATCTTGAAAATTAGTAGATTTCAGACCTATAGCTCTTTGTAATACCATCTATAAAAATTTATCAAAAATTCTAGCAAACCGTCTTAAACCAATTCTCCCCAAAGTAATATCAGAAGAACAAACCGACTTTTTTATAGGTAGATCTATCATAGATGGCTTACTCATAATTCATGAAACTCTGCATTCAATGAATAAGAAAAATTTGGCTAGCATGTTCATGAAATTGGACATTCAAAAAGCTTATGACATGGTTGATTGTAGGTTTTCATGAAAAATCTTAGAAGCCTTTGGATTTTCACACCAATGGATTAACTTCATCTACCGATGCATTTCCACAACCAAGATCTCAGTCTTCATTAATGGAGCCCTAGAAGGTTTCTTTGATACATCAAGAAGTATAAGACAAGGAGACCCACTTTCTCCCTCATTATATATCATTATGTTAGAATCTTTTGGAAGGGCTTTAACCAAAGCACATTTAGAAGGGAGAATAAATGGTATTATAGTTATTAATAACATTCCTAATATTACCCATCAATAGTATGCTGATGACACCATCCTACCTAGTGAAAGTTTAACAAATGAGGCCCTAAACATCAAATCCATCATCCAATAGTATATGGAAGCTTCTAGTAAAAAAATGAATGCTATAAAATTTGAATTTTTTTCATTAACATGAAGCTTGAAAAGGAAACATAAATTTGTAACATCATGGGTTACAAAAAAGGTACTTTTCCATGCAAATACTTAGGAATAGACTAGAAAAAGGTAGTAGATCAAACAAGGAATGACATAGTATTTCTAATAAATTGGACTCTTAGATAGGAGGTTGGAAAGATAAATGGCTTACCAAAATAGGTAAAGTCACCAAGATTAGAGTAGTGTTGTTTTCCCTTCTGACCTACGCTTTGTCTTGCCTTCCTTTAGCTAAACATACTAATAAGCAATTTGAGGCCAAATTTAGAAACTTATTTTGGAACGACTCAACTAATTCTAATAATATGGTCCTCATAAAGTGGGAAAAAATCTATAAACCAAAGGATTTAGGAGGTTTAGGCATAAAAAATTTATACTAGCATAATGAAGCACTTGGGGCTAAACTTGCTTGGTGCTTTTTCATTGAAAGAGATTAAAAAATGGGCCAAAATATTGTATAATAAATACCTTAATGCAATAAATCCATACTCCATTTTTAGAATGAGGACCCTCCCTAAAGGATCCAAGAGCTGGAAATTTATAGCTAAAAGTCGAGCTCTCATTTGTAGATATCTCACATGGGATGTTGGTAAGGGCGATGAGGCTCTATTTTGGGAAGACTCATGGGATAGGCATCCGCCAGTAGATAGTATGGGGATCCCAAAAAGCATTAAAAAGTATTTAGTTAAAGCCTAGGGGTGCAAGGTTAGTGATTATAAAACCAAAATATGTATTGGTGGAGACTCAAGATGGGAATGGAAATCAATAGAAAATTTGGATATAGATCCAAAAGGAAAAAAAGGTATTTAGGGAGCTAATCTAGAATAGGAAAATCAAGCAATTAGATAGAAACAACAATCTCATATGGGCTACATCAAAAGATGGGAGGTATAGTGTCAAAAATGGATATAGAGCTATCATTCATTCCCATGAATAGGGAGAAGTAGACATTCCCCTTAATCTCTGTTGGGATGTGTCTTGTCTGCCTAAGGTTAGGTTCTTCTTATGGCTAGCATTTTAGAATAGGATCCCAACATCTGATAGATTGAGAAAGATAGGTGTTGAGGGCCCATCAAGATGTGTGCTCTATCAACAAGACTATGAAGATGCTAACTGTATATGAGAAATATGTTAGCAAGTAATACTAATCTATTAAAAAACAAAAGCATTAGCTAGCATATAAACCATAACATAAATGAGAGACTAAAGAGGAAACCCCAATTGGAAATGTGAGCCAAATGAATTGACTCTCCCAATGGGATTTAGCTCCTTGCTTGGTAGATGGGTCTAAAGATTGGGATGTATGCTTAAGGTTCCCAAAAACTAGCTTCAATGGAGATGAAAAATGGCAAATTGGTAGCTTTGTGAGCTCTCAATTTGGCATTATAAGGGTATGGTTGATGGCTTTTGGCTCTCAAAAGGGCATTATAACTTTAGCTCCAAGATTGTGATGAAATGGCTTGGGAGGGGATTCAATTTATAGGATAAGGGCTTGAGGGATGGAGGGCTAAGATGGAAGGAAAGATAAAAGATTAAGGAGGGCTAGGATGCACTCAAAAGGGAGCACATGGATTGTGCTTGTTTAGCACCAATCAGGGAGTGACACATGTCACAAGGTAAGTGGATGGAAGAAAGGGGAAGGATGAGTCAACAAAGGAGGCTCAAAGGATAATATCTTCATAAAGACCCTTCATTATGGCTTGTAAGAGCTTGTAAGAGCTTGTAAGAGTCTTTATGGCTTTTGTAAGAGCATTCAAAGCTTAGTGGTTGGGATATTTTGAGGGGAGTTGAGATTGTTGACTTTCCTTGGCTTAAGAAAGTCTTAAGCTTGCTTAGGGAATGTGACAACATTAGGGAGTGGATTAGGCTTGGGTTTAGGATTAGATTAGGGATGTTAGAGATTTGCAAGTGGATGGCATTCATGAGGGTGGGTGAGTTAGTGACTAAGCTTAGTTAGTATGGGTGGATGGGGTGGATTAGGCTAAAAAGAGGGTTTAGGAATAAGTTAAAGGTTATTAGATTTGAGGGTTTCATTTATCAAATAGGTTTATTTAATAAATGGGGAGTTTGGAATTAGATAGAAGAATAGGATTTAATTGATAAATAATAGGTTATTTGATTTATCAATTAGGACTATAGATGATTAATTAAATTAATCAGCTAGGGGATGGCAAAGGATTAATTAAATAGGAATTTAATTAATGATGCCTTTAGAGATAACTAAATAGGATTACCAAAGCAATGTAATCAAATTTAGGTGTCTACACTAACCACTTCCTATATAAATGCTCATATACACAACATTGTTGGGATTGGCTCAGACAAAGGTTAGGATGGAAAGCCCCCATGCTAAAATTCCTTACTGATTTCCTTAAGGGATGGCTTATAGAAAGTTGTAAAGGTGCATACAGTAAAATTTGAAATATCAGTCCATCTATCCTTATGTGGGAGATATGGAAAGAAAGAAACACAAGAATTTTCCATAACCAGGATATGTCGTCAAATGAGATACTTAAAAAAATTAAAGCATGCATAGTCAAGACCTTAAATTCTCATCTCAACCAATTCTCCCCAAAATAATATCAAAAGAACAAACTAACTTTGTTCTAGGTAGATCTATCATAGATGACTTACTCATAATTCAAGAAACTCTGCATTCAACAAACAAGAACAATTTGGCTAGGATGTTCATGAAAATGGACATCCAAAAAGCTTACGACATGGTTAATTGGAGGTTTTTATGCAAAATATTAGAAGACTTTGGATTTTTACACCAATGGATTAATTTCATCTACCGATGCATTTCCACAACCAAGATCTTAGTCCTCATTAATGGGAACCCTTGAAGGTTTCTCTAATACATCAAGAGGTATAAGATAGGGAGACCCGCTTTCTCCTTCATTATATATCATTATGTTAGAATCTTTTGGAAGGGCTTTAACCAAAGAAAATTATGGGAAAATAAATGGTATTACAGTTAATAAAAAGATTCTTAATATTACCCATCAACAATATGTTGATGACACCATCCTACCTAGTGAAAGTTCAACAATTGAGGCCCTAAACATCAAATCCATCATTCAAGAGTATATGGAAGCTACTGATCAAAAAGTGAATGGTATAAAATCTGATTTTTTTTTTTCATTAACACCAAGCTTGAAAAAGGAAACATAGATTTGTAACATCATGGGTTACAAAAACTGTACTTTTCCATGCAAATACTTAGGAATAGAGCTAGAAAAAGGTAGTAGATCAAACAAGGCATGACATAGTATTTTTAATAAATTGTATTCTTGGATAGGAGGTTGAAAAGATAGATGGCTTACCAAAGTAGGTAAAGTCACCAAGATTAGAGTAGTGTTGTTTGCCCTTCCGACCTACCCTCTGTCTTGCCTTTCTTTAGCTAAATATACTAATAAGCAATTTGAGGCCAAATTTAGAAACTTCTTTTGGAATGAATTGAATGATTTTAATGAGTTGGCCCTCATCAAGTGGGAAAACATCTGTAAATAAAAGGATTTAAGAGGTTTAGGGATTAAAAACTTATGTTGGAAAAATGAAGCACTTGATGCTAACTTGCTTGGTGCCTTTTCATTGAAAGAGATAAAAAATGGGCCAAAATATTGTATAATAAATACCTTAATGTAGCAAACCCATACTCCATTTTTAGAATAAGGAACCTCCCTAAAGGATCCAAGAGTTTGAAATTTATAGCTAAAATCCAAGCTCTCAATTGCAAATATCTCACATGGGATGTTGGTAAGGGGGATGAGGCTCTATTTTGGGAAGACTCATGGGATAGGCATCCCCTAGTAGATAGTATGGGGATCCCAGAAAGCCTTAAAGAGTATTTAATTAAAGCATAGGGGTGCAAGGTCAGTGATTATTGTAGACACCTAAAATCCACCACTCTACCAAGCTTCCAAATCTAGCCACCAAGCTATCAAACCCCATCAATTCCATTTCCAAGCTTTCAATTCCCACCACCTCCACCACCAACTAATCCATTACATCCTATGACCAACTATTTTTCTATGCCACTTCTAGGAGGAAATCCACCACTACCAACCACCAATTACTTGGCCTCCTTTGCCATGCAGATACCTTCCCAAATGGGGGCACAACCCACATATATTGGTCAAACTCCTAAAATCCAAAGTCAAGTTCCAAAAGCTCCCCGATCCTTTCCCCAAGCTTCACAACCATCTTATATCTTACCTCCAAAAAGAAATCCATTTATCCCACAGCCAACTTATGTTCCTCAATCCCAACCTCAAATCCAATATCAACAGCAAGCCTCACAACACATGTAGTAATATGTGTCCCCTCCACCTCAACAACCCATCATCCACCATTCAGTTGCCCAAGCCATGTACAATCCCTACAAGCCCATACCTCAAATCCATCCATATTCCATTGCCCCATCTAGCACATACCTACCTCAGGGCACTCCTACATTAGGGGCACCCCAACCATCACCCATTAATTCAGAATGGGAAGCCATGAAGATAGCTTTGAAGAACATCCAAGAGGGAAATGATCCAAAAACCTTCAAATTTGAGAATGTGTGTCCTTACCCATTTGACAGAGCCATTACTATGACTCCATTCCCCAAGCATTTTGAGACACCCAAGTTTGACAAATTCAGAGGAAAAGGAGACCCTATCACACATATCAAAGAATTTTACATGCATTGCCAAGAAGTGGCATACGATGATGTCTTCCTCTTGTGTCTCTTTCCCAAAAGCTTGGATGGACCAGCTCTTGAATGGTTTTATAGAATACCATATGGCACAATTAAAAACTTTGCTGAATTGTCTGAGGCATTTGTAGCCCAATATGCCCATCTTGTTGAAATAGAGCTATCAATAGTTGATCTTGTCCACACAAAGCAAAAAGGTGGAGAAAGCCTTCCCAAATATGTGCAAAGATGGCAAACCCTTACCACCTGCATATCTTGCACCTTACCAAAGCATCATTTGGTGAAAATGTTTATTGATAATGCCCATCCCAGCTTGGCTCACCACATGACCATGAACTATTTGCAGACCTACAAAGATATCAAAGAGAAAGGAATGATCCTTGAGAAAGGACTCATTAAAGATGGTATGGTCAATATTTACAAGGAAGCCAACCAAAATCAATCACATTCCAATGACAAGTCTAGGTATTGGAACAAAAACAAGCACGTTGCAACAGATGGCGTCACTGACACCAGACATGTGAATATTGTTGGTCCTTCTCAAAACCAGTCCAACCCACCATATCAACCAAAAAATCAACAAGCTATCAACTACCAACAACAGAATAACCAAAGCTATCAAAACCACAATCCAAGACCTAACTTCCAAGGGTCTAGTAATCAAGCTAATGCCATCAATGTAGCTGCAAGGCAAAAGCCCAGATTCCAACATGCACCTAGAAACTATACACCCCTTGGTAAGCCATTGGATGTCATTTTTGAGAAATTAGTCAAGGAAAACCTCATCAAATTTCCTCCTACCCAGCAAATTGACCCAGGCCAATCCAAAGTTGCATGGTACAAAGCTAATGAGTACTGCAAATTTCATAGGGTAAAAGGTCACACCACCCTCAGATGCATGAAACTGAAAGATTATGTGCAAGACCTCATTGATCAGAAAGAAATCACCTTTGGTGCCCAAACCTCTCCCAATGTAGGCTTATAGATCTATCAAAATGATTTTCCTCCTCACAACAATCAAAATCCTAGAAAAGCACCTATCCAAAACAACAACAACAACACCAACAACCGCCAGCCAAACCAACAGCATGGGAAGAACAATGAACACACTTCATCCTACATAGACTATGGTAGCCTCATCGGTTGTATATCTGAAAAAGAGCCTTCTGTTAATGTTATCAATATCCAAGGCCCAAACAATGAGTGCGAAGTCACCACTTGAAGAGCACGATTTAACATCACAGGTCCACTAGTTACACCAGTACCATCAGCTCCATCAAAAAGCCAGTACAATATCTTGGAACACCTTGGGAACATGCCAGCCCAAATCTCCATTTTAGACCTTCTCTACACCAGTCCTGTGTACAAGAACATCCTTGAAAATGCTCTCATAGAATCCCATGTCCCTTCATATATCAATGCTACTGATTTTTGTAATCTTGTTTGACACCTTTCATCCTCATGTGCCCTATCTTTCAAACCCACCGACATACCCGTGGTCAAGCCAGATCACACCCTTACGCTTCGCATAGCCATCATGGTATCCAATTTTTCTGTAAAAAGAGTAATGATAGATAATGGATCAGCCTTGAATATTTGCACCCTAAAATTCATAAAACAAGCTAGATATACTGAGGCAGATATCATCAATGAGGTTATCACCATCAAAGCTTATGACAACTTGGAAAGAACCATAGAAGGAACTATTTTGCTGCCAATCAAGGTTGGGCTAGTCATCTAAGAAACACTTTACCATGTTATTGATCTAAACCTACCATTCAACATCCTCCTTGATCGCCCATGGATTCATGCCATGAAAGCCATTCCATCCACTTACCATCAGTGCATCAAATTTCTGCATTAGGGCACTGAGGTAACCCTCCATGCCGATCCAGAACCCTTTGCTTACTGCAATGCAATTGAAGCCTCATATACAAATCATTTCCCTAGAATTGATATTGGCATAGCCATTTCTAGCTCATCCCACACTTGTAATGACCCAAAAACCATCCTCACCTCCACCGTATCTACTGTGAAGATCAATAACAAAGGCTATGGAGAGTATAGTCTTTCAAATGCATTTTCTGTCGGGGCACTCCCACTTGATCCACATGCCCATAGATGACCAACATATCACAAAGCTAAGGAGATTCCACCTCCTTGATACAAATAGTTTGGCCCAACAACCTTTGTATCCTCAAAAATCCCTCTTCATGAGGAGCTCACTCTAGATATCAATAATTGGTTACATAAGGATGCACCTCCAAGAAATCAAACATGCCTTGATCACTTTAGCCAGAAGTATCCCCAAGAACATAAGTTCATTGATAAATGGAACTATCAAGGTGGTGCTCTTGGACTAGAAGAAAGAGGCATGCAATGCCCCATCGATGCACACAAGTGGGAATCAAAGTCAGGTCTTGGCTTTGGCATACCCACAACTGGGGACACCAATACGAATGGTCACACTTTTTCAAACATTCACTGCGACCTTGTCAAAATCGAAGACATTCCTAAGGACATTGAAAAGAGAGCCTACGATGATATCCTAGACCAAATCTTCCTTGGAGACTCTATTCTCTAAGAACTATCCATCTATTTCATTGACCTACCACTCGCCCATCCACAACTCATAGATTGGGACCAACCAAGTGTCATACACATTGATGAGTTCACATCAGAGGAAGCACTTATGAGTTTCATGGGGGCCAAAACTCCTCACAAGCAAACAAAGCCAGATTCTGCCTATATCTATAAGCTAGATCCCAAGGGGTATTTTGGAGAAAATCCCCAACCTAGTTTTGATACACCCAAAACTAGAACTAAAGTGAATCCGAGACTAGCTAAGGCAGTGAAGAGAACCCCTCAGCAAGAAAATCCAGAGTCACAAGCAGAACATGAGGATTTAGCATTGCCTCCTCAAGATAATTGACTAGAGGTGTCTTCTATTCTAGTTGAGGATACTAGAGAAGTCAACATCGGTTCTTTAGAGATCCCCAAACTTGTTCACATTGCTGCATCCCTATAACAAGACCGAGCTGACCTCCTCTTTGAGGTCTTAAGAGAGAAGATTGGCTGATTTGCATGGTCATATCAGGACATGTTAGAACTTAATCCAAAGATTGTAGTTCATCATCTTGTAGTCGATCCAAAGATCAAGCCCTTTAGACAAAAGCTTAGAAAAATGCACCCCAAGGTGGCATTACTGGTCAAAGTTGAATTAGAAAGAATGTTAGCTGCTAAGGTTATCTGACCTATCGACTACTTAGAGTTGATCTCCAACATGGTCCCCATCACTAAACCTTCTGGTGACTTCAAAATTTGCACTTATTTCAGAGATCTTAACAAAGCTTGTCTAAAAGATGATTTTCCCTTGCCCAACATAGATATGATTGTGGATCTTATAGCTGGACATGAAATTTTGTCCCTCATGGATGGATTTTTTGGGTACAATCAAATCAAGATTGCAAAAGAGGATCAACATAAGACAACATTCACTACCCCTTGGGGAACCTTTTGTTACAACATGATGCCTTTTGGCCTAAAGAATGCTGGGGCTACCTATCAAAGAGCTATGACAACCATTTTTCATGATCTCATCCATAGCATTTTGGAGGATTATGTGGATGATATCTTGGTTAAATCTCACACCTTCATGGATCATCTTGCTAACCTGGAGAAAGTCTTTGATAGGTTAGCCAAATATCATCTCATGCTGAATCCCAAGAAGTGTGTCTTTGGGGTCACATCTAGCAAGCTTCTAGGCTTTATAGTTTCTAAACGAGGTATAGAGATCGACCCCAAGAAGGTCAAGGCTATCTTAGACATGCCTCCTCCCCAGACACTACGACAGCTTTGCTCTCTTCAAGGAAAGCTTCAATCCGTCTGGCGCTTCATCTCCCAGCTTATAGATAAGTGTACGCCATTTGCACATTTACTGAAGAAGGATGAGAACTTCAAGTGAGATCCTTTATGTCAGTCCATCTTTGAACAGCTCAAGCAGTATCTCACCAACCCCCCTATCTTGGTTCCACCAGTTCCTGGTCGTCCCTTGATTTTGTACATATCAGCAATGCCTACTACTCTAGGGGCACTTCTAGCATAGCTTGATGACTATGGTAGAGAAAGAGCCATCTACTACATTAGTAGAACCCTATTTGGTTATGAACTCTATTATACTCCTATGGAAAAAGCTTGTTTGGCAGTTGTTTTCTCAACTCAAAAGCTTTGCCACTACATACTAAGTCATACCATCCAACTAGTCTCCAAGATTGACCCTCTCAAGTATATGCTCTCCAGAACAACACTTAAAGGTCGTTTGGCCAAATGGGTTATGCTCCTTAGCGAATTTGACATCGAGTATGTGGACAGAAAGGCAATCAAAGGGCAAGCTATAGTAGATCACCTAGCTGATGCGCCTCTAGTAGATACATATCCTTTGATCATAGAATTTCCAGATGAGCATATTTGTCTAATTGAAGAATAGCCCCCATGGAAACTTTATTTTGATGACTCATACACATCTCATGGATTAGGGGCAAGAATATTGTTGGTCACACCTCAAGGAGATTACATTCCAAAAGCTTTTAAGCTACAATTCTCTAGCACCAACAATATAGCTAAATACGAGGCTTTCATAGTAAGATTAAAGATAACGGCAGAATGGAACATTACTGAGTTACAAATCTTTGGCGATTCTCAGCTCATGATCAAGCAAGCCCTAAATGAATATCAAACTAAAGATGAAAAGCTATTACCCTACAAAGAGCTAGTTGATCAGCTAACCTAGCATTTTACAAAGCTTCAATTTACACAAGTGCCTCAAATGCAAAACAAAGAAACAAATACTATGGCTACTATCGGCTTGCTCTTGGAAATTCCCCAAGTAGCTACACAGTATGAGTTTTTAGTCAAGCAGCTCCTCACACCCACCTATGCGAATGAGGATTCAAATCGTGTTTGTATCTAGGTTGGTCCCCAATCCCCTTGGTACCATGAGATTCATGCTTACCTTAACGATGGTATCATATCTCCTCACCTCACATGTACCCAATGCCAAAACCTCATCCAAAAATCATCTTGCTATGTTATCATAGCCAATACCCTATATCGTTGGGGTTATCATGATACTCTCTCTCGATATTTAGACCAAAACGAGGCCATGATGGTGTTTAAAGAAGTACACTCTAGACTTTGCAGCGCCTACATGAGTGGTATTGTCCTAGCATGACAAATCCTTAGAGCAGGATACTATTGGCCTACCATCGAAGAAGACTCCTATGAATTTGTTAGAAAATGTCTCCCATGTTAGCAACATACAAATCTTGTGCATGCTTCAACACAAGATCTACAGCCTATTGCACCACCTTGGCCTTTCGCTTGTTGGGGCCTTGATCTAGTTGGAACTATCACACCTCTCTCATCTGATGGATATAAATGGATAATAATAGCTACACACTATTTCACTAAATGGGTGGAAGTAGTCCCCCTAGTCTTAGCAACAGGAGTTCAGGTCTCCAAGTTCATCTTTTTACCACACAGTTTGCCGCTTCGGCATCCCATCCACCATCTTCACCGACCACAGAAATAACTTTGAAAATCTCAACATGGAAGAATTATGCACTTCCCTCCGCATCTATCACTTCTTTTCTAGCCCATATTTCTCACAAGGTAACGGCCAGGTAGAGGCAACTAACAAAACCCTCCTAAAAATTCTAAAGAAAGTTGTCAATGATTTCAGTCGCGATTGGCACCTACAAATAAATCCAGCCCTATGGGCCTATCGAACTTCCTTCCGTACATCCATAGGCACAACTCCATACTCCTTAGTCTATGGTGCCAAAGTAGTACTACCCATAGAGGTTGAACTCCCCCTCCTTGCACATTTCTTTGCAGGGGCAAATATTAGATGAAGAATACAAAGTAGCTCGCCTCACCTAGCTAGATCTCTTAGACAAGAAGCGACAACAAGCCTATGATCATCTCACAGTCTATCAAACTCATCTCAAAAGGAATTTCAACAAGAAGGTGCTCCCATGACACTTTCAGCCAGGTGACATGGTCCTCAAAGAAAATATGAAAGTCCAAGCCGATCGAGAAAAGAAAGGCAAGTTTGAACCTACATGGCTTGGTCCTTATGTTGTCAGTGCCTCCTTTGGCTCTGGAGCCTATCAGCTATCTACACTAAAAGAAGAACTCTTGAATGATCCTACTAACATCATTCATCTCAAGAAGTTCTATACTTGAAAATCCTTAGTATACTCAGCTTTTGAAAAATACAAAAAAATAGTAAAGAGAAATAAGCATCCAATGGTGAAAACTTGGCAATTCAAATGCCATGGATAGGTACCTTGGTGAAAACTTGGTAATTCAGGCACCTTGTGTACTAAGACTAATCCATTATCTATCACTATCCTATCCCTCCTCCATTCACCCAACATCTCATAAAACACCTACTTGTTCCCTTGGTGTTCTGACCAAATATCCAAAATCTAATGAAGCTTGTAAATACCTCCTGTACAACTTGTAAATCTTGTACCTCAGCTTGTAAATCTTGTACCCCAGCTTGTAAATCTTGTATCATCCCTTGTATCATAGCTTGTATATCTAAATCTTGTCCAAAGCTTGTACCATATTCCAGCTTGTAAATAATCTTGTATCCTAGCTTGTATCCTATCACATGCCCACAAAGAACCCCATTTTCACTTATGCTTTTTGTAAACCATCTACCTATCCACCTATCAATTATTGTAGACATCCCACCTTTCAAAAACATTTCCATCTCACAAAAACCAAAACATGAACAACCTTGTACATTTGTAACATATTCGAGTCTGTCAGCTTGTACATCCTCTTTAGCTTAGTACCATTGTATCTATCTAGCTTTCGTGTCAATTCCTCCTTGATCAACATCTTGTACACATCGCACAAATCTTGGTTAGCTATTCCAATGCATCCTTTAGCTGATATCCTATCACCAAAGTGTTATCCTTCTTAGTTCAGCTTGCCAGATGCATCACTCATCCAAATCCATCAGTTTAGGTGCTCTCTGATAGGTCCTTGTAGGATATAGCTTTCCTCATGTTTGATCTTGGTCCATTAGTACCTTGTCCTGCCCATCTCATTGGCAAACGATTCTCTTTTGGATTTTCATTTTTTTTGATTTGGAATCTTTCCTTTTGGGTCTTGAAATATCTTTTTCAAGCAATCATTTTGTTCCCTCCTCAAGGTTTCCATGATCTTCCATATCATGGTATACTGCGAATGGGGCAATCTGAGCGTAAGGTCTTGATCAAGTCTTTTTTTTCTTTTTTTTTTCTGCTTGTGGTTTACCCATGTCGGTTCCACTCTGATTCTTCCAAGATTCATGTGTGATGCTGGGGCAATCCTTGCATGTTTGTTTTGAGTCAGTTCATCAGTCCTCTGGATAGTTGGTGAAAAGGCCTTGATATTCTTGGTAACCTTGGCAATTAACCAACAGTCTTATAGCAAATCTAGTGCTCAACTACATGGTGGTACTTCTCTTTGAGGTATCCCCTTGCTCAAAAAAGCTTCAATGGAATCCCTTCATCTCCATTATCCCTCATTCATATCTAGCATCTGCCTCTCCTACCCCGGCTTATGCATCAGTATCTCTTTGAATCAATCTTCACTTTTAGCTTTAGGGATCCACAATCCTAGTCTTAAGGATCCACCAATCCAATCAATCCACCAAGCCTCATCTTTTGAGATCCACAATCCTAGTCCTAGGGATCTCCGAAACCCATCTTTCCCCAATCCGACTCTTTGAAATCCTATTCATCAACTTTATAACCCCCTCATCCATCTCCCTATATTGGATTCCTTTTTATAGTGCTCTGCTCCTTCATCCTTCACCCTCCCTAAAGTCTTAAGCTTGTTTCCTCTTGTGCCTCTGATTCTCCCTTTATCATTCTCCCATAGTGAGAGTTTGAGCTAACTAAACCTCTTCTCTTAAGCCAATCTGAGTCTCCTTGCTCATCTTGGATTCTTGTACTTTTCAAGAAGCCATCAAACCTTGCTTTCTCTCCCTACCACCTTCTTGAGGGGGCATCTCGCAGTCCATTCTCTCCTCTTCTACTCTAGCCTTGGGCATCTTATTTTCTTATCTTTGATGCCATGCCACTTGCGGCATCACATCAAAGAGGGGCAAAATGTAGACACCTAAAATCTCTTAGAAAATAAAGTATTTTTTATTTTTTGAAAAAGTCCTCGATGACATCATCATTTATTAATTATTTATTTAATTAATTAATTAATTTATTTTTATGTTCTGTTGCATAAAAATGTAACTAAAGGAAAACACATTAAGAAACTAATGCACATTCTTACATTATCATGCAAAACCTCAAAATATGAAATAAGACATGTAAATGAACAACAAAATAGCACTATGCAAACCTCATAAAACCATCAAGTGTAAATGATTTCATTGCTCATGGGATGTGGTTGCTCACTATTCCTACAACATAACAATGAGGTAGATAGTGCTTTTTAAAAAAAAAATATTTGATGAGCAAAGAAATATATTTTATGCATATACACCTTAAAATTTTGAAAATAAAGCAATAAGAAATGCAATATAGAGTGTTATATGTCAAAAGGCTTCCCTTATACGCTCCAAAATTGATGGTGGGCTTTATGGCTTGATTAGATGCTCTTCATCAAACTCGATCTCTAAATGCAAGTCTTCAACCTACAAGCTTGAACATTCACAAAACACTCAAAAACACATTAGATGGTTAGTTTGATCCCGTGAAGTGGGTCCCACCGGACGTCCCAAAATGTGTTGCATAAAAATGTAACTAAAGAAATAACACTAAGAAACTAATGCACATTCCTACATTATCATGCAAAACTTCAAAATATGAAAGAAGACATGTAAATGAACAACAAAATAGCACTATGCAAACCTCATGAAACCATCAAAAGTAGATGATTTCATTGCTCATGGGATGTGGTTGCTGACAAGTCTAGCATCATAACAATGAGGTAGATAGTAGTTTGTGAAAATGAGGAGAGGGCTCTCCTTTTATAGGAAAATGGATGCAACAGACGGTTGAGATCAAAGGCAAGATGGAGGGCAAGGATCTCTCAGGATCAATGAGGTGTCCATGAGGTGGAGGCCAAGTAAACTCCAAGTGGATTAGGGTTTTGACCATTCAAAGGGGGCAATATGCTCACACATGTGTGAGAAACCTTTGATGGTGACATGTTAATGACAGTTGTAAGAGGTGTATAAGATCATGTTTCCTCACACATGTGTGAGACACTTTTGAAAGTGATGGGTCAATGACATGTGTAAGAGGGTTGGAGGCTCAAGGTTTCTCACACGTGTGAGACACCTTGGTTCACATGTGAAGGGGGACAAAGTTGTAAGAGATGTAAGAGTCACATGTCACATGTGACTAGGGTTTGCTAATCCTTTGATTAGGATTGTGCAAATGATTAGGGATGTGATTAGGAGGGAAACTAAGATTAATTAATGAGAAAGTGGATTGACCTAGGTTAGGAGGATGGGTTAGGTTAGGGAAGTGAGGTTAGGTGAGGGTTAAAGGTAGGATCCATGTGCTCAAATAGGATTAAATTTAATATTTAATTTCAAGAGATATTAGGCAAGGATTAATTAAGTAAACAAAGCACTTAATTAAAGGGGATGGGTTAGGATTTTAATAAACCTTAGTTTGTTTAAATCAAGAAAAGGTGAACATAATTAAATATATGTAAAATTTATTTAATTAAAGGTAAGGGAATTAAATAAATAATAAATATTTATTTAATTGGTCAAAACACGTGATTTGGACAATTTTAGGTGTCTACATATGTCATTAAATCCCTTTATCTTAATTAAAAATATTTAATTAAGGAATCCCTCCCAAAAATGTTTAAATCTTATTTAAACATTATTTTCTTTATTTATTAATTATTTAATTAATAAATTGACCAAAAATCTCAAAATAAATAATTTATTTATTTTTTTCCCAAAAATTGGCCAATTTCTTTAAGATCACTAACCTCTTCCAAAATCTTCTAATCCTTCTTTAATTTTGATTAAAGGCTAATCCTATCATTTTCTACCTTTAATCCCAACTCAAAATATTTAACTAAGGTTAAATATCAATCCTCATGTTTATTAAAAATGTTTTAATAAATATTTCCTTAACCCAAACCCTTGAGATAAATGAACTTTATTTATCCTCAAAACCTTATGAAGTTCTAGACTCTTCTAGAAGGACTTTATCCTCTTCCTAAAGCCTATCTCTAAATCCCTTTTTTAGCTTAATCCACCCCATCCACCCATACTAACCAAGCTTAGCTACTAACTCACCCACCCTCATCGAATGCCATCCACTTGCATATCTCTAACATCCCTAATCTAAATCCTAAATCACCTCTAATTCCACCCCTAACCTTGTCACATTTTCTAAGCAAGCTTAAGACTTTCCTAAGCCAAGCAAAGTCAACGATCTCAACTCCCTCCAAAATATCCCAACCACCCAACCATGAATGCTCTTACAAGGTCATAAAGACTCTTACAAGCCCATTCATTGCTCTTACAAGCCATTTATGAAGGGTCTTTATGAAGATATTATCCCTTGAGCCTCTTTTGTTGACTCATCCTTGCCCTTTCCTCCATCCTCTCACCCTGTGACATGTGTCACTCCCTGATTGGCTGTAAGGAAGCACAATCCATGTGCTCTCCTCTCATTCAATCTGAGCCCTCCTTAACCATTTTTCCATCCTTGCATCTTAGCCCTCAAACCCTTAAGCCCTTAGCCTATAAATTGGATCCCCTCCCAAGCCATAACATCACAATCCTTGAGTTAAAGTTATAATGCTAGTTTGAGAAGCCAAAGCCCTTAACCATACCCTTATAATGCCAAATTGAGAGCTCACAAAGCTACCAATTTTCCATTTTCCATCTCCATTGAAGCATAGTTTGAGTATCTTGAGCATACATCCTAAATTCATATCCAAATTAGACTCATCCCTAAATCAAGAGAATAATCTTATTGAGAGAGCCTCTCAATAGCTCACATTTTCATTTGAGTTTGTTTCCTCTTTGTCTCTCTTAAAGGTTATATTAGTGTTGTTAGTTGATGCTTTGTTTTATTTAAATAGATTAGTGTCTTCTTGCTAACATATTAGTATATATAATTATAAAATCAAAATATGTATTGGTGGAGACTCAAGATGGGAATAGAAATCAATAGAAAATTTGGATATAGATTTAGATGCAAAATAGGTATTTGGGAAACTAATTTGGAATAGGAAAATCAAGTAATTAGATAGAAATGACAATCTCATATGGGCTGCATCAAAATATGGGAGGTACAATGTCAAAAATGGATACAGAGCTATCATTCATTCCCATGAATGGGAAGAAGTAGACATTCCCCTTAATCTCTGTTGGGATGCATCCTATCTACCTAAGGCTGGGTTCTTTTTATGGATAGAATTTCAAAATAGGATCCTAACATTTGATAGATTGAAAAAGATAGGTGTTGAGAGCCCTCGCAATGTGTGCTCTATTGGCAAGAGTGTGAAGATGCTAACCACATCTTATATAAATGCTCATATAAACAATATTATCGGGATTGGCTCAAAAAGAGGTTAGAATGGAAAGACCCCATGCTAAAATTCCTTATTGATTTCCTTAAGTGATGGCCTATAAAAATTTGTAATGGTGTATACAATAAAATTTTGAATGAAAAGAAAGGAACAAAAGAATTTTTCGTAACCAAGATTTGTTGTCAAATGAAATACTTAAAAAAATTGAAGCATGCATAGTAGAGACCTTAAATTCTCATCTCAACCAATTCTCCCCAAAATAATATCAAAAGAAAAAACTAACTTTGTTCTAGGTAGATCTATCATAGCTTACTTACTCATAATTCAAGAAACTATGCATTTAGTGAACAAGAACAATTTAGCTAGCATGTTCATGAAATTGGACATCCAAAAATCTTATGACATGCTTGATTGGAGGTTTTTATTCAAAATCTTAAAAGCCTTTAGATTTTCACACCAATGGATTAACTTCATCTACCAATGCATTTCCACAACCAAGATCTTAGTCCTCATTAATGGAACCTCCAAAGGTTTCTTTGATACATCAAGAGGTATAAGACAAGGAGACCCACTTTCTCCTTTATTATATATCATTATGTTAGAAGATTTTGGAAGGGTTTTAACCAAAGCACATTTAGAAGGGAAAATAAATGGTATTATAGTTACTAAAAAAATTCCTAATATTACCCATCAATAGTATGTTGATGACACCATCCTACCTACCAAAAGTTCAACAAATGAGGCCCTAAACATCAAATCCACCATCCAACAGTATATGGAAGCTTCTAGTCAAAAAGTGAATGCTATAAAATTTTTTTTTTTTGTTGATATATGATTGAAAGGACCATTTAAATGAAAGATTGTTAAAGAAGTGTTTTCAATCATTATTTTGTCACTGATGTCAAACCTGCCATATGTTAGTAAGACAATTACTTATATGTTTCAAGCACTATCACTTAGTTGATTGATAAGGAGGATTTGATCAACAAGATGTGTAATGCCCCGCCAAGGGATCCAAAGAATTAACCTAGAATTTCACTAAATTTGGTAACATTTTTTTTTTTTTATAACATGAAAGTAAATACCACATATAACTTGTACATAATAACGAAAGCAATAGTAACAAATCAAATGAAATTAAACATGACATATACAATAGGTTACATTCCTTAAAGATCCCTTAACATTGTATCACATTTAAATAAACTATCCATCTAACATCACATCCTTATGAAATAACAAGGATACATCCAATTTCTTAAAACAATAGACAAGTATCCTTTTGTAATTACATTTTAGTTTAGCTCAATCATCTACTGTACATGTTACAAGGTATGAAAAAAGCTTAAAAGAATATACATATGTGAAATAAGATACATCATCCTATTCCAATCCATGATACATCAAAGTAGAGATAATCACATGATACATCATCATAGAAGACATATACATCCATCATAAAAATCAAACAAAATAAACTAAGTGCACGGTTCCTCCCAACTGTAAATAGCATCATTAGACCATCGTGGATCCTAGCCATCCCTCTGTGCGTAACATTCCAAAGCACCGAAGAGATCATCGGTATAAACATAGTAGGAATGTCACTCCTAAAACATCCTACTAACATACAAAGTAAAAGCATAAGATAACATCATCTAACATATCCAAATCATCAATATAAGAAACATACCAGTAAATACTTCTATCATAAGGTATATCATCTATCATAATGCTCCAAGAACATAATAAAGATAAATACCAACCAAGAATACTCCAGCCACGGTGTCTCAAGCGGATCTCAAATGATAAGAGTGAAAAATACACTACCACCCGACCGCATGGTACCTAAGTGGTCCACTCCCACCGTGCTGAGGAGATAATCTCAAGTCCCAAACAGGCTATCCATAACACATAGCACAAATCTCTATAGTCCAAGAATCCTAAAAGTATACTAACTCAAAGGTCTCAATCATGAAACTGACATCTACTTCCCAGAAGAACACAATGACATGTAGGAACCTACTATGCAAGCGAAAAAGTGTCATCGCATTTATCACGTACAAGTTACCTTGGCAGTTAGCTAAACTCCACGGGTCCATACTGATCTCATGCGGCCACTAGTATCCTCTCATACTGACGAGGCATACTACGGAATGCACGGTCACAACCATACATTCTCACTACTCCCATCCTAGCCTGTACAAGCACTCAAGGCATGGGCAAGAACATCAAAAAAATTATCTTTTTACGTTTATTTAATCTTCATTTAGTGTGTAAATGTTATCACTTATTAACCAAACTTACAATGAATTACCCTGGTAGCCACTTAGGGCCCCGGCCCACATTGCAAGCCACTTCCTGACACTACAAGTAGATTACCTACCCTAAGCTCATGGAATCATAAATCTCAAAATTACAAAAGATAATCTATAATAAAATCATCAAATATGCATAAAAACATCAAATATCCATAATAAAAATCATCAAACCTCAAAGATAAGAATTATCAAATCTCCATGAGCATCCGAAAAGCATCCATAGAAAATCATGACCATAACAGTTCTCTATTGGCAACTGAAGGCATCATTGATAATCATAAGTATCCATTGGTTCTCAATAATTAAAATATATCTCAAAATAAATCACAATATTCATTGGTTCTCAATAAGCAACCAAGAATATCTCAAAATCATACTGATCAAAGACTTCAAAATGGTTGAGTCAAACATGTCACAATATGATATCATCAAGAAATAAATCCACATTTTGGTCCCATCATGGCGACTAAAAAATAATCCAAGGATAACTGATTGATGACTCAAAAATGATTAGCTCAGGTATCTCATACACATACATCTCAGCTTCACACATGAAGACTGATGAACAAATACAAATATTTCATAGAGTATACGATCACATTACCATGGTTGGGCTTATAAAAATTGAGACCAAATAAGATCAACATGCCATCACATCTCATAACTCCTGAGCCTCTGGTAACAACATAAGACTAGTCAACACTAGTCAACCCAAAACCCAAAACAAGAAGCATATAGAATACATGATGCAAACACATATTTTGGTTTACTAAATTCACATAGTTGAATAATGTAGAGGGGTTTCCAGTTTTTGGTTTGTAAGTTTACTTTCAAGTATCTTAAGTTTCATCATTTGACCTACACGTCAACCCGTGTGTTCCCCGATAGCATTATCCTTCCATTATTAAGAATTACATTCGAAGAATAACTTAAGAATAAAAATTCACTAAACTGATCATCATTGACCTTTAATTAAATTGTCCTCTATATTTAACCATGATCCAAATTCTAACTGATTAACCTTTCAACTTTTCTAAGATCATTATTCGTTATATTATAAGAGGACCAATTATCATTCTTCGAATAAGAGATTATAACTTCATTAGAATGATCAATTAACATCGGTTCACAATCCTTGACCTTTTATCATTCTAATAATTCTTAGTTATATATATCACTAAGTCTTCACCATTAAAATATCTAAAGTCATTATTCAAGTCATAAGAATAAGACCTATCAACTTAATATCAATATTTCTACAATCTCATTAAAAGAGTTATATCAAATAAATCTCTGTTACATAACTTAATTATTAATTAAATCCAATTAACTCTAGTTAATTGATTTAGTTAATAATTTCACAACCAAACCATCAACCCAATAAATATTAGTTGACTAATAATTAAAAGTTAGCCATACAAAAATATTCATGTTCTTAGTTCAATAATAATAACTGGTTAATATTTAATAATAGATCTCATTCATCATGATAATCATTTCAAGTTAAAACTCTATCGCATATAATCATATTGTCAACTCAATAAACATTAATTGATTAAAAATCAATTATACTTCAAATCTCAAAACTATTATCTTTTATAAAACTTAAATAATCTCCACTTGATTATCTCTAATCAAATTTGTTGATAACTATTTAAACTATTATTTATTAATAGTTTGCTAGTCCTTACAAACATTAATAAATAATAAACTCCTCAAACTATAAATACTCGATCTATAGAATCTTTTCATAAACTCATTAGTTAATATTTGGCTAACTCTTAACTCCATTAAGGTATTCAAACATATTAACCAATAACATAATAATTCAGTCTTAATCCAATATCATTCAGAGTTTTTAAATTTAAATCAACATGATATAAATTATCATCTTACAATTATTTAATCAATATTAAAATCAACCATTAGACTCCATTTTTTAATTGTTCTAATAATATTTTGTCTATATAAACGTTGTTTGAAAAAGATCCCTATCACAAACCAATAAGACTCATTGTAGATTTTAACATGAATAATCTCCAAATTCTTAACATTATTATCTTCATTAAACAACTCTAAAATTGTTTAATATATATTAAATAGTATTCACTATACATTATAAAAAGCTCACTATATAAACTATATTAAAATCTCTTTTCTTTTAATTTTTTCTCATTTAAAAAATCTATTTACTTAGATTGACTAATAATTAATTACACTTCTTCTACTATTAACTAATCTTAATTAAATTTGATTTAATTAGATTAGATAATAAACCATATAAAACCAATGCATATTAATAAGATTCTAATAAGGAAAGATTGCAATAATATCTTTAATTCATTCCATGTTTTGATATATTATTTTTGTGAAGTTTAAGCATAAAGAACTTTTGGTTATGGAAAATTGAAAAATATCTGTCCTTGAATAAAATAGTCCTAGTACGACGACCATATCTCCCTAATGAACCGTTGGATCGGGCTGAAATTAAAATATGTTAGAGAGGGCCAAGTTGCACCACTTCTAACCGGAGTGATCGAATAAATTCGATCACGATAAAAAGTTATGAATAACTGAGTTCGGGTCTATCCAAGGGGCAGCGACAAGACAATTTGTGATGAATTAAGAATTTCTCCTAAAAAGGCAGTTGCTCTCTAAATTTACCCATTCATCTATCTAATAGGTTTGTCTATACGCATCTGAAAATATAATTTGATAGAAAGATTACATCTAATCATTCGAATTTTCAACTTAGAATTTCTATTTTAATTTCAAATCTTGTCTATCTAATTTCACAATATAAATTCGAACCCAAACCTGATTAAGATCTAATTATTTCTCCTTAATTGGATCTAGGATTTTTCTATTGTTTTCTTCTCAACCAAATAAAATATCTAGATTTCAATTCATATCATAGATTCAATCATAGAGAAGATTCAAACACATATAACAGACACGATGAAGACAGGAATGCATGATGCGGAAATAACATAAGTGAAATCATAAGAATCTACCCGAATTCTGATGTTAATTCACTCTTCTTCAGAAAACCCACAGAGCAAGCTCCCTTCTTCAGAGTTCTTGAGTCCTCCCATGCTCCAATTGCTCTCCATGCTATAACTAAGCTTCTATGAATGCCTGAATATAAAGAGCTCTCAAAAAACCTTTGGAATGCTTCTTGAAATAGCTGGAAGGTGTCACCAACTAAGCATGGGTCTTTTCCAACCTTTTTGATGAGTCATAGAGTTGTAGACACCTTGTGCTTAATTGATGCACTAACCCCCGTATTGTTGACACATGTTAATTCTCATACAAGCTTATAACTCCAATTTACTTTACTCTTTCCAATTTAATTAATTAATTTATTAAGTCTCATGCACTAACTTTAATATCTCCACTTTTCAATCTTAATATATTTATATTTTAATCATATGAGATTTAGAATCTTTTAATAATTTAAAATATATTTTTCACTTTTTAAATTTTATTTTCCAAAATTTTATTGCTAAAATATTTATTAGCTTTAATAATAATATTATTTAGTGATTTATTTAAAAATGAGCTCCAAATATATTATTATTAAAATAAATATTGTCACATTCCAAATTTAATATTATAACTTTTATCTTCCAATTTAATTATTTTATTTTCAAATTTAATTATTTTATTTAATTAATTAAATAAAATAAATATTAAAATATCATATTAATTTTTTATTTAATTAAACCATTAATTAAATCTTTTAATTAGGCTTAATTAATAGAAAATACTCCAAAGACTCACAAAGGTAAAAATACGAAAAACTCATCATAGCCAAAATACATACAAATCAAACCAAGGGATTTATATCACAAATTACATCATCTGACGCATTTGGAGGGTACTCAACTTAGTTACTTGTCCTAATTTTTCAATTAGAACAAATGGCTTAAAGGGTTGGGATTTGGACTTGAGAATTTATCTCCCCTCTCTTATCATTGAGATAATGTGATAGGGTATGCTCATCTTGGCAATTCAGGGAAGTCGATACCCAGTACCTACAACCTGCATAAAAACTATGCATATACAAACACAATATATACTAAACTAAATAAGAAATGGCAGGAAGTGGTGCATCGTGTAGATCCCGACTAGTAGGTGACTATGACTCCCTCCCTTAACCACATCAGACACACCATACAAAAGCAAACACACAAAGAAAATACGCACACTATACACATGTAAGTATGGGGTAAGTATCCATAAGAAAACACATATGATAATAAATCATCTTACTAATCATTATTAATAACTGCAAACACTGAAAATAATCATCATACATACATGAAATATAGAGTCTAAGTAATCTCATCACATATCAACTGAATCCATAGCACAATATCTGATAATCTCATAATAATATTACTAACCATCAACATGAAACTAGCTTTAAAAGAGTTCAACAATGATAACAAAATGCGAACCAGGGGCAGACACTACAAGATGCAACAAAATTACCTAGCAGAAAGGTTGAGTTATGATTATGTATTGAAGTGCAAAAATCAGTTAATACAGTGATAACTTAATGTATTGATGATCTACTTGAGGTTACAAAATGATTGGCTACACTTAGAAAGTTCAGAAGAATAAGGTTGGACAAAGTTCATTTGCTAAGCTTGACCAAGTTGATAGAAGATGTCGAGCAAAGTTAGTGCAAGCTGAGAAAATAGTCAGTTGGAGTTGGGTGAAAGTAATCTCTAGTGGATGCCAAGTAAATTAGTAGGTGTTGAGAAAGGTAGTTGAAGTTGATCGATTTTCATTTGATACTGAGCACCAACAAAATCCAGTTGATGCCAAGTGATTTTTCAATAGATGTTGAGTAACAGAGTAAGTGTTGAGCATCAGTAAATTGATAATCCTGAGTTGTTGCATTATGGAAAAGATTGAAGATTTGCTAATTAAAAGGCAACAAGTTTATTTTCTTGGAACTTGTGAATTAGGAGGAAGATAAGATTGATGAGCTGGAGGCATAAAATCTTATGTAAACCATTTTGGAGGTGAATTCAAATAGATTCTAGGAGAAGTTTCTAGAGAAGACAAGATAAATACATTGTATCCTACCCAATCCATCGAAAACCCTAATTTTTGATATGGATAATGAGTGGGAAAAAGAGTTCTAATTCCCTATATGAAGGGATCTCTAGTCATGAAGCAATGTTGGATAGAAGTTAGAGAGTTTTGGATGCAAAATTGTAACAAGGAGAAGGAAGAGGGTTTGCTTCATCAAGTGAGCCAAGATAAGAAGCCTGCAATGTCGAGCTGAGCAAGAAGGCTAGAGGAGGATGAATGCTTGAAGGGTGAAAAAGTTGTGAGAGCTACAAAGATTGGAAGCCAAGTAGAGTTGAGGACTAAATAGTGATCTGTAATCTACAAGTAAGGTTGTAAGTTGTATCAGATCAAAAGCTCTACTATTACTTTTTGACAATCGTATCATATTAGTGTAAATCCTTTAGAGAAAAGTTGACTTAACAGTCATTGAAAAATCCTTTAACAGGGTGGCATTCCAAGTGAATCACCTAAAGTCCTCTAACAAGGCTCACTTTTAACAGAGTGATTGAAATCCCTTAACCACGTCACATTTAATAGTGTGTGTTGTAACCTTTAACAAGGTTGGCCTTTAACAGGGCATTACTTCAAAAGAGTTAAAAAGAAGTAGCATATTACTGGTGGTTTTTCCCAAATTGGGTTTTCATATTAAATCATTGTGTCCTATGTACTAATGGATGTTTTTTGTTTTATGCTTTACATTTTTTAATGTTAATGTTACAGTAACATATCAGTTTTGGTAAGCACACAATGAATGCATGCATGGTTGAGAATGTTTAAAGGGTTTATGGAATTGTGAAAAGTTTTATTTTGTACATCTAGACCTTGAATAACTAATTGACCCCCCCTCTCAATTATTCTAAAAGTAATTCCAACATTTTTTTATTAACACTAATCCTAAAAAGGAAATATAGATTTGTAACATCATGGGTTACAAAAAAGGTACTTTTCCATGCAAATACTTAGGAATAAAGCTAGAAAAAGGTTGTGGATCAAAGAAGGCATGACATAGTAATTTTAATAAATTAGATTCTTGGATAGGAGGTTGGAAAGATAAATAACTTACCAAAGTAGGTAAAGTCACCAAGGTTAGAGTAGTGTTGTTTTCCCTTCTGATCTACCCTCTGTCTTGCCTTCCTTTAGCTAAACATACTAATAAGAAATTTGAGGCCAAATTTAGAAACTTCCTTTGGAATGACTTGACTAATTCTAATAAGCTATCCCTAATCAAGTGGGACAACATCTGTAAACCAAAGGATTTAGGAGGTTTAGGCATAAAAAACTTATGCTGGCAGAATGAAGCACTTGGGGCTAAACTTGCTTGGTGCCTTTTCATTGAAAGAGATAAAAAATGGACCAACATATTGTATAATAAATACCTTAATGCAGCAAACCCATACTCCAGTTTTAGAATGAGGACCCTCCCTAAAGGATCCAAGAGCTGGAAATTTAATTATAGCTAAAAGTCGAGCTCTCATTTGAAGATATTTCACAAGGGATATTGGTAGGGGGGACGAGGCTCTATTTTGGGAAGACTCATGGGATAGGCATCCCCTAGTAGATAGTATGGGGATCCCAAAAAGACTTAAAGAGTATTTAGTTAAAGTTCAAGGGTGCAAGGTCAATGATTATAAAACCAAAATATGTATTGGTGGAGACTCAAGATGGGAATGGAAATTAGTAGAAAATTTGGATATAGATTCAAATGTAAGAAAGTTATTTAGGGAACTAATCTAGAATAGGAAAATCAAGAAATTAGCTAGAAATGAAAAAATCATATGGGTTACATCAAAAGATGGGAGGTATAATGTCAAAAATAGATATAGAGCTCTATCATTCATTCCCATGAATGGGGAGAAGTAGACATTCCCCTTAATCTCTGCTAAGATTTGTCATGTCTACCTAAGGCTAGGTTCTTTTTATGACTAAAATTTTAGTATAGGATCCTAACATTTGATAGATTAAGAAATATAGGTGTTGAGGGCCCATCAAGATGTGTTCTCTATCAGTAAGAGTGTGAATATGCTAACCACATCCTATATAAATACTCATATACACAATATTGTTGGGATTGGCTCAGATAAAGATTAGGATGGAAAGCCCTCATCATAAAATTCCTTACTAATTTTCTTAAGGGATGGCCTATAGAAATTTGTAAAGGTGTATACAATAAAATTTGGAATATCAGTCCATCTATCCTTATGTGGGAGATATGGAAAGAAAGGAACAAAAGAATTTTGTGTAACCAAGATATGTCGTTAGACAAGACACTTAAAAAATTGAACCATTCATAGTTGAGACCTTATATTCTCATCTTAAAAAATATTAGATAGAGGAGGGTTGATTTTTGAGTTGGGATGGATCAATTAAAAAGAACTAGAAAAACCTAATCAACCCCTCACTTATTTATATTAAGAAGAACAAACAAGCAAGGGAAAACTGCAGATGGACCCTCCCACCATTGGGGTGGACCAAGTTAAATTTTGATAGGGCCTTAAGAGGCAACTCCAAAATTGTTGGTATTAGATGCATCATCAAAAATGAGTTTGGTAGTTGGATTGCTAAAAGAGCTAAACCCATAGAACCCACAACTAACAATATTGCAGAACTAGAAGCCTTACAAGAAGGACTTCAACTATGTCTAGATTTAGGTTCATTGAAGATCATTATTGAAGGAAACTCTTATATTGTCCTTAATGCCTTTAGGAAACATGCTACACCAAACTGGCTCCTAAACTCTAAACTAGAAGAAGTTTTTAATATTTTGGAACAATTCACAGATATTCAAATTCTCCATTTTTACCTAGAAGGTAACAAGAAGGTAGTTGGCTAACAGGGGTGCTAATGGAAAAGACCTTTTACTTTTTAATAATCTATAAACCTAAGATGAACCTTGGATATATTAGGTTAGTCCTTCTCTTAATCTCAAGCAACTAATTTAGGAACATATTCAGCTCTAGATATAATTGGTTAGGTAAATTTATTTAGCCCGATAGAATATCACTGGTTACTAGGATTCGAATTCACCTTATCTCTTATTCTAATTGTATCCCCCTAGCCCAACCTATTGAAGGTTAAAATTATTACTACATATATCTATATTTTCATAAATATGTACTTTAAGTTTAATCATATATCATAGAGGGAGATAGAGTATCAACAGTAAGGCACCTAGAAAAGACAATTTTAAAAACATAATTTAATACTTATTTAGTAGGTTTTCCTTTATGTTATGTTACATCTCATAATTCTCACACTAAGGGTAGGGCTCATGATTTATTATATAAAATCTTAATCAGATACTAGTCGTGACCTAAGTAAGATCAATCATTTCTTGGTAGTGCCTTTTTCTGCCTACTCTTTTATTGTCCTCCTTAATTTGCTTCCTTGTTTTTCATCATAAGATGACACTAGGTTCCTTTTAGCTGCATCATGAGTTGGTGTCATCAGATGTCAACATCACCTTTTAGTTTTCTCTAGATCCTTTATCGGTTAGCTATTTTACCCCTTTCTTTCCTAGATTTTCCATCGCTGTTAGTTTGAGCCTTTTTTAAACCCCAAGATGGATACAAATATCTATCTCTTTCACACTTCAAAGGTGCATACTATGGCATTCTGGGGAAAAATGAAACCTGAGAGATAGAGTTGGGTGTTGAAACCAATAGATGATATAACTAGAATTGCGGTGAGTCATGCCACTAGAGAGGTTTCCTTCAACTATGATTACACCTAGTAGACCAACAATGACAGTATTGGGACTTTCATTGGGTGTTTGGCCAAAGCCAAGGTAGAGCAGTGGGCTATGATTAGATTTTGATGCAACATCTTTGACCTAGTTTGGCATGTGGGTCTGGAAGAAGTCATAAAGAGCATTGATGAGAAGCTCAAGATTCCACTCTCCAAAATGTATATGGCACACCCTCCTAGCAGCTTTGAACTGACTATTGTGATTAGACGTCCCTCCATGGTCATCCATGAGAATGTGACCTTTTACAAGGAATGGCCAAAGATGGAGGCCAGCATCAAGTTCCTCCTTCAATGGAGAGGAATCATTGAAGACAAAAGAATGGAGTGGCTTAGTAACTATGTAAGAATCTTTAAGGCATATGTCCATCTAGGTGTGGAGTTAGACAATCTAGAAGCATTGAAATAGTGCTTTTGAATTCCTTCCTAATTTCCAAATAGAGAAACCCAAGGATGTTGTAGAGATCATTATGGTATATTGGAAATAGGTGTCATTTTAGGGACTTTCTTTTGATGGTGGTGGGGGGTAACTTCCTTGTATGTTCTCCAATTAGTTGGTGAGGGGGTTCTCCTATTTTGTCCCCCCTCCCCTATTTTCAACTTCTTGTGCTGGCCTTACCATTTTGGCCCATGTCTTCCTCTTTTAGCTTTGTAGGCCTTTCTTTTTTAGTCTTTCAGGTCATATGGGCTTATGCAAATATATTTCATTTCTTAGCATTCTATTTCGGTCAAGGATGATATATAGTGTATCTTGTTTATAGTCTTAGCTATCTTATATTTTTATGTTAGATAGTTTATATTGGAATATGTATTGCATCTTGGACCTTATTCCAGAAGGTGGTATGCAAATATGGCTTGTTTTTATTGTCTTCCAAGATACCAATATGTAATCCTTACCAACTTAATATATATAAATGCCTTATAATTATCTTTTTATTTGGTTCTATTTTGCATTTTATCTTTTTTACACAGTGATGCATGCTAAGAATAAATTACTTATAGACATTTCTAGCTGTGCTCTATTTATTTTTGTTTTGTAGTAACAAAGGTAGTGGTTTAGCTCCATGCTTTAACCTAAATTAGAATTAAATTAAGCAGATGTGATGTACCCACCCTTTCGTTAGGATTAATTGAATATTGTTTACATTGTATTTCAAATAAATCTCTAATAAGAATAAAGTTAGAAAAGGGTATTTAAAGTAGACATTAAAGTAACTAGTTAAGTCAAATTTCTTATTCTACATAAAGTACTAATCGAAAATATTAGGTTAATTTTAGATAAATCAGTACCTCTAGGCATATACTTGACTAAGCTCTTTTTTATGTGTTGTTATAAAAATAAGAAGGCCAGGGTTAAGCATATAGTGCTAGCATTCAATTGAGTAGAATTGAGAGATATTATCATGTAATTTGATTGAACTATAGTTATGTCTAAGAAAAGAAATTTAGGAACTCCAAACAAGGAATCGGGTGATCTCTTATTCATAGGATTTTAGCTAACATTACTAATGTTCTTTTTAAGTTTTACTATTGGTTCAACATGTTCAAAGGCATCAACACCTTATGAAAACCCAAATAAGTAGCAGCTCTTAAAGTATACAAAGCCTAGGCCAAAGATATTATGCAATCTTCAGACAGTATCTAACAAAGATTGATATAGGGATTTCTAGTTTTCTCAAAATTGTAGAATGACTACAACTCTATATCTATGTACTTACTTATCTTTGACTATTTCCAACTGGGGTATGCCCCTTTTGACAATGTAATAAATAGGACCTTGGTCCTAGGCAATACTAGAGGTTTTATGCTTCATTCTTTCCTACCAATGCCCATTTGAATGGAGATACTCATGTTTATTTTTATTATTAATTCATTATAATCAAGGCTTCGACCATCTACTGATAAAAAAAATATTAGACAAAATTATGATTTAATTCATTTAAAAAAAAAAAATTAAATTAAATTTAACTAATGATATAAATGTTGGAATTTACAAGTGGCAAGATTTACTTCTAAGAGGGGGAGTGAATCAGAAGTAACTAACTTTAACCTTTTCAAAACCTTTTAACTGATATCATTTGCATGCATCCAATTCATTTGATAAACATGAAAGTAAAGAGATGCATGCAGATAGATAATACAAGAATTTGGTAACCTAGAAACCCTCCAAAATGAGAACGTAAACCTGGGGTGCGGATGACACCTACAAAGTATCACTACAACAATGTATAATTGTTTAAGGTTTCAAAGTTTGACCACTTCCAATGATTTTCCTTGTGAAAGGCTTATCTTGTTAAAGGCTTTGCACCCTATTAAAAGTGACCTGGTTAAAGGATTTACAAACATTCACTTGAAATGTTACCCTATTAAAGGATTTATCACCTCGTTTAAAGGCTTACAACATGGCTATTAAACCAACGTATCATCATAAGATTTTCATTCCTAATACAATTGCTAGAGAGTACTAGAAAGTCTTGACCTGATGACTTGCAATCCTTAATTTTTGATTCTAGATCCTCGTTCTACTCTGTCTATTTTGATCCTTGCTTGATCTGAAATGTCTCTTCTCTAAACTCCAAAACTCTATTCCTAATCAACTAAATTCTACAATTTTGTTCTGTTCTTTCTAAGTCTTTAAACACTCCTCTAAACTTCACTATAATTAACCCATACACTTCTCACATGTGCACATATAATAGGGTATTTTCCTCCTTTTAAAAACTTCGAAGACTTAGGGTTAGGTATGAATCTATGATCAATATTCATTCTTCATTTCTCACTCAATTCTTGCACTCTTCCTATTTGTTGCATGCCTTCTCCATTTTTCTTATTGGCTGCATGTTGATTACATTGGTAATGCAAAATATTCAATCTTATCTTCAAGATCCTTCAAGATTCATCCTAAGTGGGCTCAAAAATGATTTACATCTAAGTTTTTGAAGATACAAACTCATATGTTGATTATGTGTTACTTGACACTTTCTAGGTTCTAATGCTCAACACATATAGGAATTTAGTCTCACTCGGCTCCTATAGTAATTCTATTTCACTCAGCACCTATAGTGACTTCACATCAATTATCACTTGGCACTTGAACTTCGCTCGACACCTAAAGTTTACTCGGCACCTAAAGTTCACTCAACACCTATTGAATCTCTGACTTGGCACACATTGTAGCTCGATATCTTTGTTATACTCAGCATCATCTTGAGAATTGGTTAAGTGTGTTGACACTCAAATGTCAAAACCAATTTGAGACCAAAAATCTCCCCCTTTGACATGTGTGGCAAAAATACTTAACTAAACATTATGAATCTAATCTCTATGAGTATACTACACATTATGTTCAACATATGTACAAGATTTCAAAAAACTTGTTCAAGATTTTGTAGAAGACTATATACCTCAAAAATTTGTAACTCCCCCTAAGCTGATGTGCCAATTTTGTAACCAAAATTCCACTCCTGTAACCAAAGACTCTTGTGCTAAATTTTTATCATGCTAATGTTTTTGCTACTCTTTTCCTTGTCTATGCTCTGTATTTGCCTATTTCTCCCTTTGTTTATGCTCTACGTTTGCTCCCCCTTTCATACATCTTCTTGCAATTTTTATATTCCTTTGGCTTTATCACCTTATCTCTCCAAGGTTTAAAATTTTATTGTCTTCCCCTTTGGGTATATCTCCCAAATCTACATAATGTATTATTCCTGCATTCTTATTATTTCTTATCCTTATCTCCCCCAAAAATATTATATCTCCCCCTTTTTGACACTTAAGTCAAAGGGTCCTAAGAATCAATAGAATATTTAGCCAAAAATGTTTTATTTACCTCCATTATCATCTTCAGAGAAGCATCCCAATTCTCTAAGGCAATTTCCAATGATTTGTGTTGGATGGTTGTCTCTTCTGCAAGATGTACTAGGACTTCTAAGGTAGAAAGATTGGGGTCTTTCTTTGGAACATTTTCTACATAGGCCATTTCCTTATGTAGTACTTCCAGTTGTGTAGTAATGGTAGATTGAATCTGTACCAATTTGGCCTTAATATTGGCCTTTTCTACTATTAATATAGCTAAATCCTTCTGCATGTGAATTGTTGTTGCAAAATGCTTTTGACTTTGAGCTAGATCTAGAAATCTTAAGAATATGTTCCAAGCTCAGAATCTTTTGGCTAGTTTATTATGTGAAATATGATGAGTCACACAATTTGGAGTATAATGAGAATATCTTCTCAAGTACAGTTTTCACTTTTTCGACCTTCTTAGTCAATTCAACATGTGAAAGTACTATTTCACTAGATATTTTCTCATTGACTTTCATTTGGAATTTCTTTTTAGTCTACTCTAATAGCTTCACATTTGTATCAAGGTCTTCATTTTGTACCTGGTCCACTATGTTGGACAATTGCTCCATGATAGGCTCGATTTCATCAAGTATAGGCAAGCTAAATCCATCAAGGAATATGTCTTTGATCTCTATCAATGCTTGCCTCTGTCTATACTCATTTTTGAGTATCTCCTGCTTCTTCTTTCTCTCCAGTATCTCTTGCACTTCATTTATCTACACTAGGTTCATTATCTTGGAGTCATAACTAGGTATGACTATTTCCTCATCAAGTGCATGGTTTCCATACTGAAGTACCCTTACTACCTTGGTGGAGATCGATCCTAGGATTGAGATTTGTAGTGGTATTGCATCAGTGCTCGACTATTTGGTAGGAGTCCCTAAGGTAGGCAAGTTCACCAATGTCTGTATTACCTCTTTCTCTTTTTCTTTAGGGGTTTTCTCCTCTTCCTTCTCTTCTTCTCTATTGCCTTGGTCAATAATAATGACTTGAGGAGGTGCACCTTGGTTTTGTGTTGTAGGAACATTTTGTCCTATTTGTTCCTTTGCTGGCTCCTTGGCAATTGTTGTTATGACTATATGATCAACCTTAGCACTTGTATCTTGTACTTCTTTCTCTTTTGGTTGATCTATTGTAGCTATGGGAGGTTGTGAAGGTGGTTATTGTGTGCTCACCTTCTCCATAGTGATCTTTGCTACAACTTTTTTTAATTCTTCCACACACACCAAAATAGGATTTGTGCACAGTTGTGATTGCAATGTGGTTTGGTGAAGGATCTTTTTGAGATCCTCTGTAGTTAATGGGTTAATGTTCTAACTTGAGGTGTTAGGAACATTCTTTATAGTTACAGTGTTTGTAGGTGCAGGTATTGTATGTAGAAGACTTGGTGGTGGCAATTGGGTGTCTTGGAAACTCTGATTTAGCTGCTACTCCTCAATTGTTGCCTCTTCACCTTACTGACTCTTCTCCACTATTTCCTCCTCTTTCTCTTTTTCTCCTTCCTCCTCTTTTTCATTCTCTTCTTCTTCCTCATAATTTCTCCCCTAAAAGGGATCTTCTCACCCTTCCTTGATAATAGTTAATCCATAGATCAAATTCCACATTTGTGCGGACTTTTGCACAACATCATCAATTTGATTTTGAAAAATTCTAAAGGCTCTATATTTAGGTGCAAATTTGCTCCCATGTTTCTTGTTGGCCTTACATATTTGACCTTTAGTTAGGTTAGGAATTACATGAGAAAATGTTGACTCCCTTATTTCCTTCTCCATTTTAAGGCAGTAATGCCATTTATTCTCTACAATGAAGCTTAGCTCCTTAGGCATAGAATTGTCTAGTTCAAGTGGGATAGTCTTGAACTTAGCCATCATAGTGTAGATGGACTCTTTCACTATGTTTCTTTGTTATTTTGAAAACTTATTAAAATCAATGGTCTTTAAACAAGTTAGATCTGCATTATCTCTAATGCTATTACAAACATTTTCTAATTTAGACTTGGTAGAATGCCTTACCAGTCTGAATTGATCTTCATTAGACTCTATCTTTTCTTCATCTGACTCTATAGGTGCAACATATTTTCTTCTCTTCTCTTTATCTGTAGGCCCTTCATTTCTCTATGGCCTTTTTCTTCCCCTATTCCTTTGCCACTTGTGTCATTGCCCTAGTATCTGCCCTTGTAGTTGGCTTGGTTGGGCTTCGCTTTGTTGCCTTCTTCTTTCCCTTTGGCTATATAGCTGGCTATTTTTGTGCTTTTCTCTTCTTTGGCTCAACCTTGGGTGCTTCTTTCTTGGCACCTCCCTCTTCTTCTACATCCTCCTTCATTCCTTGGGTTAAAGAAAGTGTTTTCTATCCTTGTTCCTCTTCATCATCTTCTTCACCTTCTTCACCTTCTTCTTCTTCTACTGTTCCCTCACTATATTTGGCCTTAAGTTTCTTCATAAATTTTTCTTTCTTCTTCAGTGTGGAGGTAGTATTTAACTCCGTATCTACCTTTGACCCGACCCCATCAAAAGTTCCAAAATGTGGTGCACTTTTGTTCACTTCTTCTGCTAGTAGTATAGTAATTGTTGTTGATGCCTCATCTATATTTATTTCATAACTAGGAGGTCTTAACCATCTAACTCTTGGTATGAAAACTTGTATGTAGGTGTAGTTAATGTCTACAAGAAAGCATACATCATTTGCATATTTTTATACTAATGAAATTGGAATTCTTAGCCTTTCCTTTATAGACTTCTTGAAGTCTTCAAAATAGCTAGTCATTAAGGTCTCAAAATTAGCTCCCATTTGTTCAATGTATTCATTAATTTGAGCTATGATAGACCTATTTGTTTTTCAGTCAACTTTACCAAAAGAAGGAAACTCATTCTCTAATAAAAGAATATGCAAATCAAAATAGCACCAAACTTGCATTGTGCTCCCTTTGTCCTTCTTATTGCTACTAAATTCTCATTTATTTGCTACAATTGTAGTTCTACAAGATCATAAGTATGATCCTTTTTCACCAATTTGTAGCCCACATCCACTGCAATGCAAGGCACACTGTTAAGTCTACTTGATCGATAAAATTTATGTGCAATGACTAACAAAAAAGTCAACAAGAGGGTCTTGAATGGTATCAATTATCATTCCTCTCTTGTTCCACTTAGCACTAGTATTCTTTTCAATTATGTCCTTGGCATCACTCCTAAGGGTCTTTGGTCGATCTAGGGTTGGGTACCCTATCACTCTATGTAGAATTCTATTTGTGATTTTCATTGGACCATCATCCAACCATAAACTTCCGTCATGTATCCTACTAAGCACTAGCCTAATCTATTCAGTCTTGAAAATTTATGGAATTCTAGGGCACGCGTCAAACCCTTCTCAACAATCTAATACTCTACTTTCAACACTCCATTTTCACACAATCTCTCATAATCTTCCCTCATTTCCATGTCTCCTATGGCTCCAATCTTGCAATTATAACATCTCCTGACATCTTGAACCACAACTACCTTAGGGGGTATGAAAGATAGGGCTTTAGCTAGGTCATTTTTATATGCTACCTCTAGAATTGGCCAAAAATTTGGTTGTTTCACTTCATTTGATACTAGTTGTACCTCAAACAACTCTTTCTCTTGTGTTTTCCTAGAGCTAGAAGCCATTTGTGTGATCTAGGGTTTGTACTCAAAGAAAATATGAAACTATGTAACTCAACACAAATGTAAATACCTTGAAATTGATGAAATTGTGTTGAATCACTGTTAAAATTTGCTAAATGTTGGATTCTCTACTTTGAAGTCATTCTACACTCCTTTTCATCTTTTCTCTTCATTCTCAATGAAGAAAAATGTTTGAAAACGTGATAATATACCCTATTTTTATTGGATTTAATGCTTAGTGCATTTATAGCTATCTACTCGGCTTCCATTATCTTTTCATCACTCAGCTTCCATAGGAGTATCCTTTACTCAACTTCAACTAAATTTTCTTCTTCACTTGGCTTTCATTACCAACTTGGCTACAACCAATCATTTGTCTTTTATTGATTTTTGAAATCAACTTGACATGTACTAAGATTTTACTCGGCTTCTGAGAGCAACTTTTTTAACTTGACAACATTGATTAAAACTTGAAGTTTTAACCCTGCACCTCTATCCATGCTAATCTCTTCTTTTCAATATTTGCTTGTTTAGGAACTGATGTATGATAAAGCTTTGTAAATTAGTCCCTCGTGCCTTCTGTTTGCTTAGTTTGATGAAGTGTGACCACTTGACCTTTTAGGTGAAGTGATCCCTTCATTTGATGTGCTTCTTCCATCTTTCTTCTTCCATGTCTTATTCATTTCTCCTCTAATATGTTCAACATCTATCTTCTCTTTACCTTTTTTGTTCTTTGAGTTAGGTGCCTTTGACCTTGTTGGGAAATTTCTATTGATATGACCAATCTTCAAGCAATTGACACATGTGGTTTGGCTCAACCATCTATTGTAGTTTCCTTTGAAATGTGTTCTTATGCAATTTTTAGGAATGTGTCCATATTCCTGATAGTAATGATAGCTATACATGGTGTTATAGTCCCAATTGTAATGATGTCCATGGTTACTTATTGGCTAATTAGGTGTCCACATAGGCTTTGATCTGCACTCAAAAGCTTTATGTCCATACTACTTGCAATTGTAGCAGGGACCTTCAAATCTTGGTGTTTTGATAGTCCCAGTCCTACAGTTATGTGCTTGATGTCCTTGCTTGTTGCATTTGTGAAAATAACTCACATTCTTAGGTTTTTTATATTGATGATCATTCTTGCTCCTGCATACATTAGAGGCATGTCCCTTTTTACCACAGAAATGACAAGTAGGTTTAGTGTTCTTGCCTTTGTTACTCCTTTCTTATGCAGTCTTGGATGACTCTCCTTGTTTAGTGCTGATGTATCCTAGTCATAAAGTATCATTACTCACCCTTGGTGATTTTAGTAGTTTTTCAAAGTACTTGATGGACTCATTGGGTTTGTTGAATCTTTTTGCAATTTCCTTCTCTCTTTTTAGGTCATTGTAGTTGTTCATTTTGCATCTTTAGTTTAGAGATCTCAATATTCTTGACATTCAGTTCATGATGTGCATTCATCATCTAGCTTAGGGTGGCTAGCTACATGTTTGAAATTCTTGCAAGTTTAGTTGACTTTTCTTCCAGTCTATTGGCAAGATTTCTCTTGTCTTCTTCTAGCATGGCCTATCTTCAATGGCTCCTTTCTTCTGTTCAGTCACCTCACAAAGCATCATGGCTTGTGATTCTTGTTCAATCTTGAGTGTTCTAATTTCTTCTGCTTGAGCTCTATTCTTCTCCATTAGGTCTACTATTGCTACATCAAACTCTATGGAATCTCTATTTGTAAATAGTTTTGAAATGTCAATCTCCTTGTATTGTGTATCATTCTTAGCTATGCAATCTCTCTTCTTCTCTTTAAGGATTTTCTCAGTTCTTGTCTAGCTTCTTCCAAAGCATGTAAAGAAAGTTGTATATCAATTGCCTAATTCTCTATGATCTTCCCAAGTTTTTAGACTTCCATTTCTAGATCTTTTCTCCAAGTTGTAAGGCTCCTCCTTGTGAGAACTTGTCTCTGATACCAATTGTTGGAATTTAGAAGTGGAAAGATTTAGTTCTGAGAGGGGCGAGTGAATCAAAAGTAACTAACTTTAACCTTTTCAAAACCTTTTAACTAATATCATTCACATGCATTTAATTCATTTAATAAACATAAAAGTAAAGACATGCATGAAAACAAATAACACAAGAATTTGGTAACCCAGATACCCTCAAAATGAGAAGGTAAAATTGGGGTGGGGATGACACCCACAAAGTATCACTGCAACAATATGTAACTATTTAAGGTTACAAAGTTTGACCACTTTTAATGATCTACACTATGAAAGGCCTATCCTATCAAAGACTTTACACCCTATTAAAAGTGACCTGATTAAAGGATTTACAAACATTCACTTGGAATGTTACCCTATTAAAGGATTTAGCACCTTGTTTAAAGGCTTATAACATAGCTATTAAACCAACCTATCATCATAGGATTTTCCTTCCTAATACAATTGCTAGAGAGTATTAGAAAGTCTTGACTTGATGACTTACAATCCTTAATTGTTGATTCTAGATCCTCATTCTGCTTTGTCTGTTCTAATCCTTGCTTGATCTAATATGTTTCTTCTCTAAACTCTAAAACTCTATTCCTGATCAACTAAATTTTGCAATGTTGTTCTATTCTTTCTAATTCTTTAAATGCCCCTCTGAACTTTGCTATAATTCACCCATACACTTCTCACATGCACACATATAATGGGGTTTTGTCTCCTTTTCAAGACTTCAAAGACTTAGGGTTAGGTATGAATCAATGCTCAATATTAATTCTTCATTTCCCTCTCAATTCTTGCACTTTTCCTATTGGTTACATGCCTTCTCCATTTTTTTTATTTGTTGCATACTAATTACATAGGTAATGTAAAAGATTTGATCTTATCTTGAAGATCCTTTGAGATTCATCCAAAGTCAGCTCAAAAATAGTTTACATATGAGTTTGTGAAGATACAAACTCATATGCTGATAATTTTTTACTTGACACTTACTAGTTCTTGATGCTCGAACATATAGGAATTTAGTCTTAATCATCTCCTATAGTAATTATATTTCACTCGACATCTATACTCTTCTTGACACCTATAGTGACTCATCATCACTTATCACTTGGGACTTGAACTTCGCTCGACACCTAAAATTTACTCAGCACCTGAAGTTCACTTGACACCTATTGAATCTCTGACTCGACATACACTATAGCTCGACATCTGTGTTATACTTAGAATCATCTTGATAATTAGTTAAGTGTGTTGACATTCAAATGTCAAAACCAATCTAAGACCAACAATTAAAAAAATTAAATTAATTTATTACTATTGAAAATGCAAAAAATAGATTTGATTTATTTCTTTTTATGTTAAAGCATAGTCATTATATAAAAAAAATTATGATTCAAATTTTTTATTTTTTAAAAATTAAATTGAATTTAACTTTTGATATAAAACAAAAATTAAATTGATTTGAAACTAAACCAAAAAAAAAAAAAAAAACTTTCCATTTATGTTAATCATAGGATGTTTTATATTACAAGTGACTAAAACACATGAAATACTTGGTGGCATGATGAATCATTGTAGGGAGCAATTTGGTTGCAAAAGTCAATAGAAAACTCATTGTATGTAAACTACATTGGAGCTAATGATCCCAATTTGAGATCTTACTATAGGGATAACATATTCAAGTGGGATTTAAAGAATGTTAGAGCAAGAGTTCTTTTAGCCAATCTTAATAACTAAACAATAAAATAAAATCAGCTCAATGTCTTATATTATAATGCCTACTATTAACTAGTGATTCTTACAAGTTTGTTTGGTAGGAATTTCTAGTAAAAAAATGTGATTACATGGGCCAAACTAATAGCTTATTTAGTTGGTCTCTTCTGCCATAAACTTCATCTTCATAATACACCAAGTTTCAATGGATATTATATATTTTGAAAAAGAATAAATTTAAATTTCTTAAATATGTTAATCTTAAAAATGTTCTCCACAACTCTTTATGAGTTTGACAAGTAGAGATTCATATAGATTTCCCTACTTTTTAATTATTTCATCAAATTCTTAAGGCTCATGCTCATTATAGGTTTTGGTTTATATTTTTCATGTCATATTTTTTTTTTATCAAGAAGGGTTTTAGAGTGATTACAAAAATTTGAGTTACAATCTATGTACATAGAAATAAAATAAAGAATAAAAATGATAATATTCATAAAACTTCTTATCAATCTCAATCTTGATGAAATTGATCTTCTATTAGCTAAGTATTTTCTTATGTGGCACTTGTTGTACTTGCCATAGGCAATGTACTATTGCATTCACTCTTTCCAAGATTGAAATTAAGTTCTACCAATCATTTGTTACCATTTTTTTAAACTGAAATATTTTAAAGATTTTTTTTAATGAATTTTATATAATAAACAAATTACATGATTGGCTCAAATAGTTTTGCATTATAGGAGCCCTTTTTGGAAGCTCTTCCCTATTTCCATTTTTTTGCTGAAATTTTTGGAAAATGTTAAAAATAAAATATTAATCATAATCTTTTTTTTATTATTGGTAAATGGTCAAAGCCTTCTATTATATTATATTAATAAAATTAAAATGGTTACAAGGGTTTCTCCATTCTCATGGGCACTAGTAGGAAAGAATGGAGCAAGAAAACCTCTAGTCTTGCTCAGGACCGAACTCCTATATTATACATATGTAAAAGGGGCATACCCTAGTGTAAAATAATTAGATGAAATGACATGATAATTACAAAAGGACATGCTTGAAAGATTAGATCTTTTTAATCCATCTGAGCTCAAGATGCTGCATAATATGAGTTAAGTTATATGTCTTGATATCTATATGACATCACAGATTAAACATCAAGTAACATTAAAGATTAGTAAAAACATAATTTAGCATATATCATAATGTGTTAGTGCATTAAAGAATCCAAAGGGAGCATAACCCAACAAAATAACAGTCAAAGATTAGAGCTCAAAATGCTGCAAAAGACCAAAGATTAGAGAGTAAGCTATATCATAAAGAGTAGAATTGTCAAGGAAAAACCATACTATAGTCTGAAAATAGCTAAAGGAAAAATAGTCTACTGAAGACAAAATGTGTTTAATTAAGATAGAAAGGTATCAAATACCATACATGGAAAATGCCAATCTAAAAAGGATAGAGTGACACGCATGATAACAAGGGCAAAACTGAAATAATAGACTGGAAAGAGATCCCTATGCCGAAATCATAGAGGCCATCAAAACTAGCTTATGAATATGAGAGAGATGATAACGAGTAACGATCATAATATATTCCAGAAAATAATATTTACAGAGAGAAACTATATGAAATTTTAGCAACAAAAAAATGGGAAGACTGCTTATAAAATGTAGCCTTATAACAAACTCATACAAGATTTCAAATTTGCAAAGGGAAAGCGTCTAGCTAATGTATAGAAACTAAACCTAGACATAGATTCTATACCCCATACTTTACTAGGTCGGATTAATACAACAAAATTGGCCCATATCTAAAACTATAGTTATCAATTCTATTTCTTAAAAACCATTATAATTTCTAAAGCTTCATGCAGGTTTTTGGCCTTTGAACCTGATGGAAACTCGTAGGCAGTCCTACCTCTACTAAATTTATCATAATTTGGGAGACAGAATTCCACATTTTCCAAGTTGGAGAGGTCCACATCTAGATGGATGTATGCATCATAGGCCCATAGATAATTTAGGAGCTAGTCTCTACCAAGATCCTCAATAATTCCTCTCCATCTTAGCAAGAAGTGGATGCTTGCTTCCATCCTTGGTCACTCTCTAAAAAATTGAATAGACATAGGTTCCTAGGGCTATTGGCAAGTTCTGGGCTTCCCAATTCATTTTCCATGTAAGCTTCTAGGAGGGGGATTCATAGCCTTTCATCAATGTTAGCTACCCCTATCTCTAGCCCTAGCAACCAACAGGTGTCAAAAAGGTTGAAGCTAAGCCTAATAATGTCCCATTTCTCAACCCCTGCCCTAGCAAGGTAGCCTATCCATTGCCCCAAAATGTCACTATTTGTTCTCCATGAATAATCATAGTTGAAAATCCCCTCACCCAATGTTCTATTGATTTTAATTTGACTCATGTCATCTATCGACTGAAAGATCCTATTCCATCTTTCTTGTTTAATAGAACCATAGAAGGCCATAGTGAAATTTTCAAAAGCATGATACAACCAAATATTGGCATCCATGGAGAAAAAATATTATAGACCTAAGAGCTACATTGAAGATTAAAACTTTAGAGAAAAATCTGCTAGATACAAATTTTAGGAGGAAAAATCTAAACCCAAAATGATGACATAGTCACACAAAAGGGTTTGGAACTGTCACTCAATTTCATAATTAAGCTAATTTTTATGCTTAGATGAAAGATATGCATCAAAATATGGTATGAGGCCTGATTTAATGATAATTAAAATCATGATATCATAAGATTTTGGAAGGGAGAATAAAAAACTAATTAAAAAAGTTATCATAGTTCACTTTGGTTAATATATGCGAGAATCTTACCTCTTCAAATTTTTCTAATAGTTTCAGGGTTGTTTCTAGTCTAGAATTTATGATCCAATTTGGTGTTCCCCCTTTCTTGAGAGTCTTTAATATAATATGTGAGTCTCCTTCGATTATAATCTTTTTAATGCTAAGGCTACTACATATTTTTAGACCTTCTTCTACTGCTTCTAATTCTGCTAAGTTATTGATCATTATTTCTAGTGGCTTGGACCTTTTTGCTAGCCAGTTTTCTAATTCTTCCCTAACAATACATCCTATGCCTGACTTGCCTGGATTGCCTCTAGAAGCTCCATCAAAATTTAGTTTCTTTCATTCAATCAGTGGTGGTTCCCATTTACATGCTTTCCTAGCTAAATGATTTTTCTTCTTGTAAGAGAGAGGAGGATTTATGATGAGATGCCATAATTGTTTAATCTCTACATCCCATTTTGTAAATTATCCTTCTTCTTTTGGTCTTTTCCTTAGGTCAATATTCATAACTTCCATAATAGTGACTTCAATTTTTGTAAAGACAGGTTGCAAGTTAAGATCTTGATTTTGAAAGATGTATCGGTTTCTTTCTTTCTAGATCTCCTAGGTTAGGGTTGTTGGGATGATATTCCAAATTTTCCCATATACATTATTAGGAGGGTCTTTAGGCTAGCTAATTAGGCGATCTAACCAATTACCTACTAGGGGGGTTGTCTACTTGAGTTTGTATTTGAGCCATCTCTAATATTCCTAAGTGTATTTACAAAGATATAAGAGATGTTCTACAATTTCTTCACTTTCTTTACATAGTATGCATCTTGAAGGACCTTCGAGACCCATTTTTTTAATTCTATTTGATGTTAGCATTCTCTTATGCATGTCTACCCAAAGAAATATACCTATTTTGGGAAGCCTTGCTGAATCCCAACATAGGTTTATTGGGAGGGTACTAATATCCCATCTCTAAGAATTTGTGATTATTCTATACCTTTCTTTGACTTTATAAGTTCCATCCTTAGAAGTTGCCCAGATTAGTTTGTCCTCCTTATTTTTAATTGAAATTAGAAAATTTTTAAGGATTTTTTCTAGAATATCTTGATCCGCCTAGTTGAGCCCATAGTTAGTGAGGGGTTTTCATTTCCAACTCTTTTCTGACTCAAAGTAGTATTCTTGTATATAATCTTTCACTTTTGAACCCCATATTGTCTTAAGGTGAGTTATATCTTCTAGGGTAATTTATGATATATTTATAGATGGATGTCCATTCCATGAGTCCTAGAATAGAGCTTCATTGCCTTTCCCAATATCCCATGTAAGGTATTTGGATATCAGATGTCAATAATTAACTAGGAAGTTCCAGCTTGAAGACACTTTAGGAGGCTCTCTAATTATAAATAAGGAGGTGCTATTCGATGAGTTGAGCTATTTGTTAAAAAGGATTCTAGCCCATTTTCTATCCCATTCTTGATACAGTCTCAAAACTTGTTTAGCTCCTAATTCTTCATTCTGCCATTCTAGATTTTTGATTCCTAGGCCCCCAACTTATTTAGGTTTTCAAATTTTATCCCAGTTAATTAGAGCTGCCTTGTTTTTATCCTCTAATCCATTTCAGACTTTATTTTCAATTTTTAGATCTATATTCTTAGGTAACTGTGTGTAGGAGAGTTGATAGGTGGGAATAGCTGATAAAACAAATTTAATTTTCGTAGTTCTCCCAGCCTTGGTTAGCCATCTTCCTTTCCAAGTCTCTATTTGGTTATCAATTTTCCCTGGGATGTGCTCCCATCTTGGTTTGGTCTTGCTACATTTGTCTAGGAAAATTCCTAGATATTTAAATGGTAAAGTGCTCTTTTTAAATCCTAATTTGTTGCATATTTGGTCTTCTCTTTCCTCTAGTGTATTTAAGAAGAAGATTTCTAATTTTTTAGCATTAATTCTTTGGCCCAAGGCTTTAGTATATGTTTGTAGAATATTTTGCATGTGTTCAACCTCATTCATAGTTTTGATTCCTACTAGGATTGTGTCATCAGTAAATTATTGATGAGTCATATTTTCTACATCATCTGTTACTTTGACTCCTTTAATTTTGTTATGTAATTGCACAAATTTGATTTCTCTTCCAAATGATTCTACGATAATGATACAAATAAATGGGGATATAGGGTCTCTTTGTTAGATCCCTCTTGAAATATTGAAAAAGCCTTCTATCTTCATCTTAATGAGAAGGAATTTTTTTGGGGTAGATATACATTGATATATGATGTTTATTCATTGTTTTGAGAAGCCAAAGGCTTCAAGAGTTTTACATAAGAATCTCTAGTCTACTTTTTTGTAAGCTTGTTGAATATCTTGTTTTAATAGCATACATGCTTTGTTATTTTTGATTGTAGAGTGGATAGTTTCTTGGATGATAGAGATACCATCAAGGATGGATCTAGTTGGAACAAAACCTATTTGTTCCTCTGATATGAGTTTAGGGGGAAATTTTTTGAGATGGTTGGCTAAAACTTTTGAGAATACTTTGTAAATAGTATTACAAAGTGTGATGGGTTTGAAGTCACCTGGTTCTACACATACATATTTTTTTAGGGATAAGGGTTAAGAAGGTGTGATTTATTTTTGATAAGAGAGACCCTCCATTCCTAGAAGCTTCCAAAGCTTTCCATAGGTCTTCTCCTAGTATATCCTAGAATTGTTGGAAGAAGAAAGCTTGGAACCCATTTGGACCTAGGGATTTGTCTGGATTAATATTGAAAATATGATGTCCCCAAAGTGGGCCCATAACGGAAGGTGACGTAGGTTTGTTTTAACAATGAACTTACTACCCACTAAGTATTGCTTGAATTTAGCCAATGCATGCATAATGGCCAACATTTCCTTGTCATATATATTGTAGCTCCTCTTAGGGCCCCTCAACTTCCTACTTTCATATGCAATTGGATGTTTGTCTTGCATAAGGATAGCTCCAATCCCCTCACCTGAAGCATCACACTGCAACTCAAAGGGTTTAGTAAAATCAGGCAATGCAAGCACTGGGCAAGTAGTCATAAGTTGTTTGAACATCTCAAAGCATTCTTGTGCCTCATGAGTCCAAACAAAATCCCCTTTCTTAGTCAAATCTGTAAGTGGTACTACATGGCAAGAATACCCGTTGAAAAATCTACAATAGAATCCACATAAACCCAAAAATCCTCTAAGTTGTGTCAGATTCGTCAGAGTAGGCCACTCAATAATTGCCTTGACCTTATCTAGATCCATCTGAAATCCTTTTGCACTAATGATGCGACCCAAATACAATAATTTTGTCATGCCCAAATCACATTTAGATTCCTTTTCACATAGAGATTCCTTACCAAGAATACCCAAAACTATGTCAAGATGTGCAAGATGCTCTTCCCATGTCCGACTATAAACCAAGATATCATCAAAGAAGACTAACACAAATCGCCTCAACTATGAATGAAATACCCTATTCATAGTAGACTAGAATGTAGCAAGGGCATTGGTTATCCCAAATGGCATAACCACAAACTCAAAATGTCCACAATGGCAACGAAAAGCTATTTTCTCAATATCTTCTTCTCTCACACGAATTTGGTGGTAACTTGATCTTAGATCAATTTTGGAGAAGTACTTGGCACCATGCAATTCATCAATCCTTGGAATGGGGTAGCGGTTCTTGATTGTTCTCTTGTTAAGCATCCTATAATCAATACACATCCTTAGAGTACCATCCTTCTTTTTAACCAATACTACTGATGAAGCAAATGGTGACTTACTTAGTCTAATATGCCCCATAGCTAGCAAATCCTTGATAGTTTTCCCTATCTCATCTTTAAGCCACTTAGGGTGCCTCTAAGGAGTGACTATAATAGGCTTAGAACCCTCCTCCAATTTGATGATGTGTTCTATCCCTCTATCTGGAGGTCTACCAGGTGGAATCTCGCTAAAGACCTTGTCATGCTTGATCCTCAACTCCTGTATATCAGGATGATAAATAAGTTTTTGCTACTCTTTCCATGTTGGCTTCAAAACATAGCCTACTGCCCATTCAACCATGTCATGACACAAGATATGTCCCATTTTCCTAAGGGAAATAGTCTTGCAACTGGTGTCTCTGAGTGCTTTCAGCACATGAGTTTTTCCATCCATCTCAAATCGCATTTCCATCTCATGGAGGTTGAGGGTGAATATTCCTATGTCATGTAACCATGTCATTCCCAAAACCATATTTGTGTCTCCCATGTTCACTACATAAAAATCTACCTTGAACTCATAGTTATTCAAGTGCATGGGCAATTTTGGAATCATTTTATCACACCTAAGAGTGAAACCATCAACAACCTTAACTCGAATGCCCTCAAACTTCTCAGTCTATATACCATGCTTCTCAACAAGCCTAGTATCAATGAAATTGTGTGTCACACCTATATCAAGAAGAGTAATAATCTTTTGACCAGCAAGAACCCCTCACATCCTAAAAGACCCTTCTTGCTGAATACTTGTTAGATGAGCCTCTTTAAGCTTCACTTCTTCCTCTAATTCTTCATCATGTTTTGATTTTTTTGATTCTAAATCATTAATTTCAGATTGTTGGTCTAAATCAAAATCTTCAATTAGTGCCCACATTGCATGATTTCACTTCCCCTTAGGTTTCATAGGGTAGTCATGGTTAATATCATATGGTCCCTTACAATAGAAGCATAGTTTCTTCTTCCTAAAATCATTAAGAGTCTCACTGTCAAGTGGAAAAGTAAACTTATCTTTGGCTTTGTCCTCCTTAGGAAACTTCTTGTTGTCATGACTAGAAAATGTTCCCTTTGATGTAAACTTTCTGGTAGGGGCAGCAAACTCCATGCTTCGTGCCTTCTTCATTGCTTCCTATAGTGAGGGAGGATCGAAAGCTTTCAACCAAACCTTCAATGGCTCCATCAATCCTTCCATGAATAAGACCACCAATCTTCTTTCACTGATTTTAGGAACCATGACCGATAACTGTTGGAAGTCATTCACATAAGCATCAAAAGAACCATGTTGTTTTAGTTGTGCCAGTTCACAGAAAGTCACCTCAGGATCTTTGACATCAAACCTTTCAATCAGCCTATTAGTAAACTCCTCATATGCAGTGATAAGGTTATGTCCAAGAGTGACTAACCCATGATACCACCACTCATGAGCAGCTCCTTCTAGATGTAGTGTGGCAAATCTTATGGCATCCTCTTCAGGCATTGGTCTCAAAGAAAGATAATTATCAAGCTTTTGAACCCAAGACCTAGCTGTGCATTTGTTACTTCCATCATAGTAAGGCATGGAAATCTTACCAAGTGTTTGTTGATAGTCATTTCTTGGAGCATAGTGATCATTCCTTCCTCCTCTCCTATTCCTTTGATTCATGAATTGAACAAATGTTGATATTTCTCTCATATCAAGAGGAAGATTGGTATACTCCAAGTAAGCCTATCTAGCTTCATCTCCAAACAAAATAGCCGGAGTAGCATGTGGTTGTTCTTCTTTTGGTATAAAGGTGGGAAAAAGAGGCCTAGAGGCTAATCCTCTAGTTTCTTTAGCATGATGTATATACCTTCCCTCATTATTTCCACTATGTTCAGTTGTGTTTTGATTTTGAGTGGTTGTGTTCTAATTTTGAGTGACTTGCTAATCCATTTTTGCTAATAAGCATGACAACATATCAAGCATGGTATCAAATTTCTTTTCAGCTCTTCCATCCCTATTTTCTTCTTTTGCCATATTTTGAACTATTTTACTGGTATCTCTTTCTCTTAAAGCTTTTGAGGATGTATCCCCTTCAACCTATGGATTCTGATATTGTTGTTTCTGTTGTTCCTTGTTATAGCGTCTGATTTCTCTCTCACTCATTTGTTGTTTGACTATTCACAGGATGGCAGGATGAAAGGCTCTGATACCAAGTTAGTAACCATTGCACCAAAAGCCCATACTATTAGTAAACGACGCCTCCCTACATTAAGGGGGCAACCCTAGGATAGCCTCACTAGCGAGGACCCCAGACATGTGGTAGTGACAAATCGCATGGATAGACCTATGTCACCTTCCATTAGGGGTCCACTCTAGGGACATCACAAAAAAGGGAAACTTTGACTTCTTAAAGAGTAAAGGGTTTGTTAAGGATTCTATTATCTTCATCTCTGATCAACTTGGGAAGAGATTTTAACATTCTGGTCTGCCTCACAATAAGTGTATCATAGTCATGCTCTAGGCCGTACTTAGGAATAGTATATTCAAACTAAGGACTATTTTTACCACTATGAGGTGCATTTAATCTTTTCAACCCAGGGATATATACTTGAAATGGTTGACACAGTATGTGCACTAAGTCTCTTAATGAGTCACTAAGCTTATGGTGCAAGAAAGTAAAAATGCAAGGAAAATAACTTACACTATTTCTGCAGGAAAGAAACACACTAAATTTTATGCATACTAGAAATACAATGAAAGGCTAACAAATATTCCAACTCAGTTCATCCACTATAATTGTTCTCACATATGCTACAAGAACATTCATGAAGTGTGATGCTATATGAAGGAACTTACAACTTCTACTTACAATACCAAGAATTCTTGGAAATAAATCTATTCTATCCTAATCTAATCCACCTTCCAAGTGGGTCTCCTTGGTTGGCTTCAACTAAACTACTAACACAAGATAGAAGCCAAAAACTTAATTCTTTACATTTTAGAAATTCATTACATAAAACAAAACCATAAAAACACAACTCACTATAAAAGTTAACATTCTATTCTCATAAACTCTTTCTTCTAACTGGCTAAACCAACACACTTGGGTTGATTCTTATATATAGGAGATCGACACTTACTCCATAATAGAAAAGTAAATGACCTAGCTTTAAATCCACAAGAGAGAAAGAAGGAAAATAACAACTCAAGGCAAGGAGAATAGATAATGGCTTAAGGTAGGAATAATAAAGTTTGAACATTCACTTGCCATAGGAATAAATACAGAGAAGGAAATAAGTCTTCATAGCTCCTCCATATTCACTACCATGTCATTTGGAACCATTACAATTTTCCTCCACTGTGGCTACACCTTAGCATTCTTTTCTCCTTGAATGTTTTTGGTGCTCATCTTTGAATTCTTCCAATCATCTTTCAGCTTCATTGCTAATAGGTTAGTTATTATGCAAAGACATATTTGCAAATAATCATTTATCAAATTAAATTCAAATATAAGAACACACATTTTGATAACTATATGAAATACTGCATAATATATATAATACTAGAAAAATATGGCATAGTATCTACCCATAGGTTTATCATAGGTTTTGGTAAAGATAGGTCCACAATTTTTTTGACAAAAATAAAATAGAGTATCAACAAAGTGTTTAAAATCTATTATGAAATAAAGGCAGTATTTGGCCTCATCATCTGCCCCTAGCTAAACTAATGCTTGTCCTCAAGCATTGTACTTTATTGTTAACAACTTGAACTCTCCAATCTTAGTCCTTCCTTTCCTACCACTCTTGAAGGTATAGTAAAATCCTCTTATTCTTTCCCACACTTCCCTTCTATGATCTTCTTGAAGCTTGTTGAGTCTATCAGCATTAATGTCATATAAAGGCCACAGGAGCATTAGAGGCTGCATGGTTAGGGGACACCATAATTCTAGTCTGACCTGCTTCCCTAACTCTAGATACTTTGGAACCCTATGAAGTGTTTCCTCCAAGTTGATGAGACTATGTGGTTCTGACTTTTTAAGTGATTCATGCAATCTGGCCCATCTACTCCTAGCACTAGTCATAGCTCTCTAGAAAGCAAAGTAGGGAAAATTCTCATATTTAGCATAAGTCTCAGCTCTAGCAGCAAAGATCCTATCCCTTACTTCTAGATTCTTCTTTCCATAAGTTAATGTGAACCAATCCCTGAGAACTTAGTCTGGCTTGCTACTCTTAGCTCTTAAAGCCAAGGATTCTTTCCTTTCCTCATCCCTGTAATTATTCAGCTACCTATCATAGTTTGCTTCATTAGACATCTAGGACATGAGAGCTCTTAAATGTATATCCACTATATAGAGCAAGGGATTCCATTGAGTCTCTGAAGGGATAAAAAAATTATGAACATATAATTCAAAAAGAAAATTCTGCTGCTAGGGTGGAAGAGTGATATAGTTCATAAAATTCTTGTGTTGATTTGAACTGTGCATTATTATCCTTAAGAGTTAACATTAATTGAAAAAAAGGAAATTATTCTTTTAAATAGAGAGCATAAACTCTTGGCGATGGTCTACAAGAAAGTGCCTAATCAGTGAACTTGAGGGCATGATCTATCCATTTCTTTTGACTTGCTAATTGTTCCTTTAAATCTGTGATTTCTTCACCTTGAGATGCTATAACTTTATTCTCCTTTTTCATCGCTTCATGCCACAAGGCCTCAGCAAATAGATGATATCCAAAAAACTAAAAAAGGAGTTCGTGTAGTGTAATAGAACCATTGTCTTCTTCATAATTTATTTTCCTCTTTCTCTGTTCCTACCATAAATATTCTACAAAACTAGTAATTCATGTTGATTTATGGGAAACTAGGGTAGTGTTTGGATCAACTTTATCAAGAACTATTTCATCCCTCCAACTCAAAGTACCTAGTCAATTTGTTGGGGCATCATTTGGATTTTCTTTGATTTCATCCCTACATTCCTCATTAGGATTTTTGGGAATGTTGGTAATTTAAAGATGGGGAGGATAGTGATTAGAGACAATCTGGACAAGGAATTCCTTAGTATATGTTTTGGACAAAGTAGAATCTTTAGAAACTTTCCCTCATATCCTAGAGCTTCTCCTTATGGGGATTTCTTCTTATATGATAGCCTTTTGACCACCTTTCCCTTTGGGTGTCTCTACTACAGAAGTAGTTGCTATAGGACTTTTCTTAGTTCTCTTCTGTCTCACAACTGTAGGGTTTGGCTCTTCCTTTTCCTGAATAGAGATTTCTTCTTGCAATTTTTGTTTCCTCTTTTCTCTACTAGAAGTAGGTTTTGAGGTTTCTTGCACATGTGAAGGTACAATCTCTTGAACAGGGATAGTTTCTTGCACATTTTCTTGGGTATTTTTGGCTTTAGCCTCTTGGGTATTTTGTTCAATAGACTCATTAGTGGGGACTACATTTTCCTCACTAGGTTGTTCATTAGGGACAGCTTGGGGTTGTAGAGTTTTGGCTTGTACAAATTCATCCTATGTCATGGGAGACACATCCCTAAGTGGCCTTTCTATCAGTAACTTAATTAGGGCATGATGGGTAACAAAATTATCTTTTCCTTTCTAAGTTACTTCTACACTAATACAAAGTATATTATATAAGAAATTTGGAATGTTTACTAAAAGATTATTCCTTTTACAACTAAGTAATTTGAAATGATGTGCATGTAAGGTACTTGATAATATGCATGGCTAATTCATTGTATGGCGGCATCAGTGACATTCTCTTGCAACCTTTCTTTGTAATGTCCATTTGAGGATCAATCGGTCTAGTAAATTGAGCTCTTGCTGACCTTGCATCATGTGTGCTGGGATAATCTTCTCCAATTGTAGGCAAACCACTTACTTCAGAAATGAATTCCTCTATTGCAATCACCATTAAACTCCAAACAAAAGATTCACTTTCATCAAATGTCCTTGTAAATTCTACAGCTACCTCTTCATCATATACCGTCAAACTCAAGAAATACCCTAGCCATCCACATGTATTAAACCTTCTTATGACCTCTTCATTTGAGAGCAATATAGTATGTTCCATTGGTTCTCTCCTCTACAACTGTCTACCCATTTTCTTAACACTTTCTCTATTTGCTCTATTTTCCTCCTTTTGAATTCAAGCTGCTTTGTTGTTTTACAGACTCAACTTCACATTTATTTGTTTTAACAAGAAATTATTGTCATAAAAAATTGTTGTACACAATAATATGGCTTTAATGAAGGTAAATTATGGATATGTGTGAGAATCGTTTGAAAACAGGGTTAAGATCACATAAAATTTAAATGCAAGTAACATCACAACTTAACAATAAAATCATTCAAAAATAAGGGGTAGGACACCTCACTTGTGTACTTATGGAAATTAAATTCCATCAATGAAGGAAATACAAAGATTTGGAAAAATCTTTATGGATAAATAAGAATTCCATTCGATATTAGTGACCTTCGCTGGCCCCTACTAAATATGGATAAGTTGTCCACACTTTTTAGACCTAGTATGGGTAAGGGATTGGCATAATGCCACCATCATATACATTATGTAGTATTAAATATAATTAATAAAATATGTGTACTATAAGTGAATTATAATTTGAAAATGTTATACCTTTCAACTAATCATCACACATACCAAAAAGGTGGCATAAGTGATATCAACATTGGCAACATCCATTATCATCTTGCGGGGTTTATTGAAAACATGAGAAATTGATGACGTGGAAAGTGGGTGGATACAAGATAGAGAAATGAGGTGAGGTGGATGGGTGGAAGGTAAAGAGATGAGATGGAATGAGAAAGTGAATGAAAAGTGAACTTTATGTGGACATAAAGTCTTTATTATGAGCATGCACAAAGAAACTAATGTTGAAGAGTGGCAGGCATAAGGTTGACACCTTGAGCTATAGGAAGAGTTACCATGTTTGTATTTGAATTTGCCTATTGAAACTATTGCAGGAAGTCCTCTTTTGTTTGGGGCCATTTATATAATTTGAGTCTGTGACCATTGACTAATAATTTGAAAGGTACTGGATCAATGGTAGTTAGTTAAATAGCTCCATTATCAAAGACATGACTAATTTCATATGGTCCTAGCCATCTTGTTTACAGCTTTCTTGGCATATCTTTATATCTGGAATCATATAGTAGTGCCCAATCACAAACTTTAAATTGTTTACTGATAATATGAGAGTCATGCTATTGTTTCCTTTGTTTCTGTATAAGTTTAGATCATTCCAAAGAAACTTTTCGCATTTCATCCAAAGAGTTAAGATGTAGAAGACATTCTCTTTATGCTATAGGAAGTTCAATATCCAATGTCAATGTTGTCCTTAGAGTTTTATGTTCAAATTCAATTGGAAGCACTAATACCTTTCCATAAAGGAGCTCAAATGGTGTGAATCCTGTAGTAGTCTTCCATGTTGTTTTATAAGCCCAAATAGCTTCTTGTAATCAATTGTCCAATCCCTACAATGTAGATGAACCATTTTGTTAGAATGTTCTCTAGTTCATAGTTTGTGACCTATGCTTGTCCATTAGCTTGAGGGTGATAAGGATTGGATTTTTGGTGCCTGATGTTATACTATTTAATCAATTTTGAGATCAGAATAGAGGTAAATTGCACACCTTGGTTAGTGACTAGCTCTTTGGGTACACTATAGCAAGTAAAAATTTCTTCATATAGAAATTCAGAAACTTTTTCATCATGAGCATGCTTCATGGCCTTGACTTCAACCCATTTTGTTAGGTAATCAATGCACATAAGAATATAGGATTTCCTATTAGATGGAGGATCATTTGGACCAATGAATTCCATGCCCCATTTGTCAAATGGTGTTAATTCCATCTAAGGATTAAGAGGCATTTCATCTATTCTTGTTGGTCGACCCATCCTTTGACACTTGTCACACTTTTGTGTATAGTTGACTACATCTTTGTGAAGTGTAGGCCAATAATAACTAGTTGTCAAGATTTTTAAGGCTATTTCTTTTGTTGCAAAGTGTCCTTCGCATGGTTCATTATGACATGCATGTAGAATATCATATGTCTCATCCTCTCTCACACATCTTCTCATAACTTGATTAGGTCTAGTGTAAAACAAGAAATTATCTACCTAGGAGAAACAAAAAAATTTCTCTACAAGAAACTTCTTTTCCTTTTAAGAAAAATGTTTTGGTATTTTTTTAATTGCAATATAGTTAGCAATATCTGCATACCATGGAGTTTGAATAGTAATATGAAATAAATGCTCATCTAGAAATGCATCATCTACCAAAGTAGTGTCAGTATCATCATGATGGATTCTTGATAAATAATTAGCTACAACATTGGCTTTTCCAGGCTTATCAATAATAGTTATATCAAATTCTTGCAACAACAGTAACCATCTTGCTAATCTGGAAGTTATAGTAGGTTTATTCATGAGATATTTAATTGCTGCATGATCAGTATGAACAAATATGGAATAGCCAGTTATGTAATGCCAAAATTTGTTCAGGGCATAAACTATTGCTAGTAGTTCTTTTTCTATCACTATGTAGTTTAATTCTGATCCATGAAGGCTCTTGCAAATATAATAGATTGCATTTTCAAGATTTTTGGATTGTTGTGCTAGGACTACACCTATGGCATAATCAAAGGCATCTATATATATATATGAAAAGGTAAATTCCAATCAGGGCCTTGTAAAACTAGGGTTGTAGTTAGAAGTTTCTTAAGCTGCAAGAAGGCTTCATCATATTCAGATGTCCAACTAAATTCAGCTTCTTTTGTGAGTAACATATACAACGGACTATCTATTTTGCTGAAATCTTTTATGAAACATCTGTAATATTCAACATGACCTAGAAAAGATCTTACATATTTTGATTTTGTAGGTATGGACAAGGTTTGAATTACCTCTATCTTAGCTAGATCCACTTGTATTCCTACAACTAATATGAAATGACCAAGTACCATGCCTTCCTACACGAGCATGAAAAAATTTTCACTATTAAGTGCCAAATTATGTTCTTGACACCTTACCAAAACCTTTTCAAGTTTCACCATTGCTTCCTCAAAAGTTACTCCAAATGTTGTGAAGTCATCCATGTATATTTCCATACAATCATGTGATATATCAGCAAAGATGCTAATAACTACTTGTTGGAATATTGCAAGAGCATTACATAGACTAAATGGTAATACAAAGTATAAAAAAGTACCTAAAGGACATATAAATGTGTTTTTGTCTTGTTCTTTAGGAGAAATACTAATTTGGTTATAACCACTATACCCATCTAGAAAAGAAAAGTACTTCTTTCTAGCTAGAGTGTCTAAAACTTGGTCTATAAACGGTAAAGGAAAGTGATTCTTTTTGGTGGCCTAGCTCAATTATTTGTAATCTACAAAAATTCCTCCTTTTTCTACCTTTTTAGGCAATATGACAAGGGGTGACACCCATGTACTATCAGATATAGGATAAATAAAACCAGCATCAAGTAATTTTTGCAATTCAGTTTTAACTATCTCTCTAAGGCTTGGTTTTATCCTTCTCTGGGGTTGATGGAGTGGTAGACAACCTTCATTTATGTATATCCTATGGGTGCATAGTGTAGGAATTAACCCTTTCATATCACTATAGTCCCATGCAAAGGCCTTTTCATGCCTTTGAAGCAATTCTTTTAACTATTCCATCTGTGTGTGTGTTAATTTGGGATTAACATGGAGATTATGACATTTAGTTAGTTCAACAGTAGTGGTGGACTCTATCATAGGAGCTTCAGAGATTGGACTTGCTTCTAATTCACATGGTAAGAGTGGATAATAAATATTAGGTTCTTTGAGCAAATTAGATCCTTATTACATTCTTCATATGTGATTAATTCCAACGCAAAACTTTTAGATACATCTTTTTCTACCACACAACTATTAGTGAGGATACTTTGAAGTACTAAATCTTTCTCTTGTAGTTTTAGAAAAGATTGTCTATGTAATATCATGAGTTGTACTATAGAATTTAACTCTTCTTCTTCATCCCCTAAATCTAGCAAAATAGATGTGCTCAAATCTGGTAATGGTTGGGCTAGAGGATACAAATCAAATTTCTTTATTGCTTGGCCATTTGATATGGTCATATTCCCTGATCTACAACTTATATTCGCATCAGCTATGGCTAACCATGGTCGACCTAGGATGACAGGGTAACCAGATAGATTAACTTTAAGGGATAAAATCATGAAGTGTGCATGAAATTTTAGAGAATCTAAGGTTACAACTATGTTTTCTATCATCCCATCATGGGTGATAGTAGAACTATCTACAAGTTGCAGAATTGTTGGTCTAGCTCTTAGTCCTTTTATTTTCAACTTCTTCATAGTATCCTTGGTCATGACATTTATAGCAGCGCCTAGATTTATTAAAGATTTTTTAACAAACTAACCATTTATACTGATATTCACTACTAGACTTCCTACATCAGAATATTTTGGTGTGATAAATTTCCCTAACATGATGTCATCCAGTTGTCCCACAACATGGACTATGGTGGGGTCCTTTTTCTTCCTTTCAGGCTTCTTTAGGCAAGCATCTCTAATGGCTTTTCCATAAAACTAGAACATCCTTAATGGCTTGAAACAAGGATATTTGGACATGAATATTTTTCAACTAATCAAAAATATCAAAAGGTTGTTCCTCTATTTGTTCAAGTTTCTTTTGTATAAGCTTTTCTGGAAAAGGAGGTTCCACTTCTAGTTGAGCTTGGGTTGACAAAGTAACGTTGGTTGGGTTAAATTTTTTAGCAACTGAGGGTTTTGACGCTATAGGAGGGTTTGGTATTTTAGTTATAAGAGGCATTTTAGGTATTGGTAAAGTTGTACCAGATCTTAGATGTATATCTGCAACACCCAAAGTCTAAGCAGGATACTGCTGAGCATTAACACTATACATGGGCTATTGTGGCTATTGGCTATTTGGGTTTGGCTAAGGTTGTGTAGGTAACTATGTCTGCTTTTGAGGTCTAGGATTTGTAGGTGGTGGCATCAGAGCAAGTTATTGAACTAGAGGTGGTAATTGTAGAGTACCAGTATTTTGGTTAGGCCATTGCTAAGATCCCCTCTATTGGTTTGTAGACTACCAATTTCCCTGGGGTAGTTGCCATTGGTTCTGTTGGTTTTGCTAGTAGTTCTATTGGTTTTTCCATTAGTTACTCTGTGGGTTAGGCTAAGGTGGTTGGGAATTCTGAGGCCATTGGGATTGTTGCTAGTTGTTTTGCCTAGCATTGTTCCAATTAGGTTGATATTGTCAAGGACCTTGGGGATTAAATTTTTTTCGTTGATTACCATATGAATTTGAATTTTGCAAAGGGTCCTGAGGCATACCTTGATGTTGGGCGCATGGTTAGCATTGAGCAACAAAGAATACTTGCTCATGATCTCCATCTCGCTTGATGTACTTAGTTGGAAGATGTTGGTTCTCCATGCTTGTGACTACTTTACATTGGCAATCCTTCTTTTGCTTCTAGAAATGAGGGTAGTATTCACCTAGTTGTAGCTCATCTTTTGCATACTTCTTCTTTGCAGTCATTGTGTCAAGATTTGTAGTAACATCATTGATGATGTCTTGTTTGAAATCTGACAATAGGTTAGATATCTCTAGCTTTGAAATGCCTTGGTTAATTCCTTTAGTAACTATAGAACAAGGTCCTCAGCCTTTCTTCATGGTTAACCTTGAATAGTTCTAACAAATCTTCTTGAGGTCTTCCTAGGAAGCTTGATATACATCACCACCAGCCATCAGGTTTAGTGCTTCTAGATAGTCATCATTCACACCTCTTAGAAAGACTAGCTTTTGTGAATCCTCGGATAACACATGTTGAGGGTTCTTCTGTAGTGTATATAAGAAATGTGAAACATAGTCTTCCAATGTTTCTTCCTCATTCTTAGATATCCTCAAGAAACCATCTCCTTTGAACCAGATGCTTTGCAATGCTCTTTATACTTATCTAGAAATAGAGTTTGCATTTCATCCCAACTTCTTGCTGCATTGGCTCCTAAGCTCATGAACCATCATAGAGTAGATTGTTTCAGTGTTGCAAGAAATAAGTTGAGCTTGTGGGCATCAATGTTGTAGTCAAAACTATGAAAAAGTATGTCAAATTCAAACAATAAAGTATTAGGGTCTTTGGTTGCGAGGCCATAGAACTTTGGAAGGGTAGTTGCAGGTATATTCTTGAGATTATTAGTATTTACAAGGCTTGGGAGAGGAAATGGAAAAGTAGGTTGTGCCATGACTAGAAGTATTAGATTGTGAGGTTGTTACTGGAAAGGTATATTGGGTACTAGATGATTAACAACTAGTGGATTTAGAGTAGTGTTATCAAAAAAACTGGCCAAAACTTCAGTAAAAGGTTGAAGACCACTTGTATCTATTGGTTCAGCTCTTGATGATGATGTTGTGGGAAAAGTAGTGCTTACATCTTCAAAAGGTAACTCAACTTCTTCTTCTTCAATTTCTTCATTCAAATTAAAAGACTCCTATGAAGAAATGTACCATAGTCATCTCATCATCTTCCTCTTCGATGCATGCAATTAAACTTTTCACACTGGTGAAAGAAGCTTCAAAACTAGAAATTTCTTTAAAAAAAACTTTATCTAAGAACTATGACTCAAAAATGCTCCTAGTTTGACACCATCCCTGACAATAGTGCCAAAAATGGTCCACCTCACAATAGGTGTATCATAGAATAGCATATTCAAACTAAGGACTATTTTTTCCACTATGAGGTGCATTTAATCTTGTCAACCCAGGGAGATACTTGAAATGGTTGACACAGTATGTGCACTAGGTCTCTTAATGAGTCACTAAGCTTATGCTGTAGGAAAGTAAAAATGAAAAAAATGAAAGGAAAAGAACTTACACTATTGTCGTATGAAACTAACACACTTAACTCTATGAATACTGGAAATATAATGAAAGGCTAACAAATATTCCAACTCAGTTCATCCAATATAACTATTCTCACATATGCTACAGAAACATTCATGAAGTGCGATGCTATTAGGAAGGAACTTACAACTTCTACTTATTCTACTAAGAATGCTTGGAAATAAATTTATTCTATCCTAATCTAATCCACCTTCCCAACGGGCCCCCTTGGTTGGCTTCAACTAAAATACTAACACAAGATAGAAGCCAAAAACTTAATTCATTACATTTTAAAAATTCATTACATAACACAGAATTGTAAAAACATAATTCATTATAAAAGTTAATAGTTTGTTCTCATAAACTCTTTCTTCTAACTAGCTAAAATAACACACCTGGGTCAATTCTTATATATAGGAGATCCACACTTATTCCATAATAGAAAAGTAAATGACCTAGCTTTGAATCCGTAGGAGAGAGAGAGAAGGAAAATAACAACTCAAGGAAAAAAGAAGAGATAATAGCTTAAGATGGGAATAATAAAGTCTAAACATCTACTTGCCATAGGAATAAATGTAGAGAAGTAAATAAGTCTTCATAGCTCCTCCATATTTGTTGTCATGTCCTTTGGAACCGTTACAACTTTCCTCCACCATGGCTACACCTTAGCATTCTTTTCTCCTTGAATGTTGTTGGCACTTATCTTTGAATTCTTCCAATCATCTTTTAGCTTCATTTCTAATAGGTTAGTTATTATGCAGAGACATGTTTGTAAATAATCATTTATCAAATTAAATTCAAATATAAGAACACACATTTTGATAACTATATGAAATACTGCATAATATATATAATACTAGTAAAAGATGGCATAGTATCTACCCATAGGTTTATCATAGGTTTTGGTAAACATAGGTCCACAAATGTTTTGACAAAAATAAAATAGAGTATCAACAAAGTGTTTAAAAATTATCATGAAATAAAGGCAATATTTGGCCTCATCAATTTCCTCTTGGTCTACCTTGTTTGAAGAGTTAAAATTATTGAGGGTATCTTTGAAGTCGTTGACAAAGATTTCTACTTTTTTTTGGATTTTTAGTTTGCTTACCTTGCAGATTCTTTAATTTCGTTATGTTATTACATGTTCTATTATGTAGTGTGCTATTATGGAAGAATTTCATGTTGTGATCTCCTTCTAACCACTTCTCTCTAGATTTTTTGCTTCCAAAATATTTCTTCTTTTGCTAGTATTTCTTCTTGTTTTAAGAGGTACTCTTATTCTAATTGATAAGTTTCATTATTCATTCCATTAATCATGATTTCTTTGTTTAATTTATCTAATTTTTCTTCAATATCTAGTTTTTCTTTGAAGATGTTTTTAAATTGTGTTTTATTCCATTTTAGAATTTTCTTTTATGCTTTTTAACTTTGAAACAAAGAAAAACATTTTTGAACCCTGAAACTATTCTTCCTGCCACCATCCTTTTTTTTGATCCATGATAGATTTGTCCATAAACTACATCTTTTCACATTTAAAAGGGTTCCTTCTTGGTTTAGTCTACTCTTTAATTTCCAATTTTACTGGAAAATGATCTGAACTTGCCATTGGTAGTATTTTTGCATTGACTTCTTTATCCAATATGCTAATCTCTCCTTTTAGGAAGAATCTTTCCAGTCGTTCTGTGATATAACAAAAGCCTTTCCTTCTATTATTCCAAGTATATAAGCCATTTTGGTAGTGATGCCTATAAGGGAATCCTTCTAGATCTAGTTTCTAAAGTCTTCCATAACTGAACTTATTCCACCATATTTTTCCTCTTTTCTTGAAATAACATTAAAATTTCCTCCAATGATAACAACCTCATTTGGTTTTGTATTAATAAATTCACTAATTTCATTCCAAACTACTAATTTCTCTAATGATTGGGTGGGCCCATAGACATTTATTACAATAAACTATATGTTTGATTTTCTACTGACAACTCTGTTTCCCATCCAGTTGGTGCAGGTAGATATATCTTCTATATTGACTTGCCAAGAATGCCATATGATACCAAGTCTGCTTGAGGCTCCTTGTGACTGTTTAAATTCTAATTTCCAATTTTCCAATTTCTAACTTAGTTTTATTCCATCTTCTCTATTTAATTTTGTTTCTTGTATTAATGTAATATTTGAATCAAATAATGTGAGCTTACTCTTTAATAAGCATTTCTTGCTAGGGGCATTTAGGCCCCTGGTGTTCCAAGTGGTGATTTTCGTTGATCCTTGGGAAGGCTCTTCCCCTTCTCACCTTGTAGAATGTTGAAAATCTTTGTCTGTTCCTTTACTTGTCCTGCAACCTCCCTTAATTCTTTTAGTGATTTCCTCCCTCATTTTTGCTTGGTTTTCCTGCAATTTGGTGTCTTCATTCTTTCCTTATTTACTGAGAGACCTATCTTTTCCAAATTTTGTTATTTTAACACTTTTTCTACTATCTTTGAATCTTCTCTTACCTAATAGTCTTCTGTAAGAATTTATTTGATTATCATTTTATTTGTTTGATAATATTTTAATTCTAAATTTTGGTCTTTTTCTTTGTATCTTAACTCTTTACTTTCTTTTCCTCTATTAGGGCTATCCCCTAAATCATTCCACATTGCTTGCTCTTCATAATGTGAATTTGTTAATCCTAGGGTTAAGATCCTTGTTTCTGATTCTAGTTGTGTACCTTCTTTGATTGGGGCAAACATGTCCATGCCATTGCTAAGGTTTTGCTAGAATTTGTAACTCTTCTTTTTTTCCTTCTTTCTAATAGTAATATTGCTCCATTGGTTGAATCTGCCAACAAAATGTTAAATTCTTGTTCTCAAATCTTCGATTGTTGGGCTTCTTCCTAAATTCTATCTTTTTCTAATTCTTCTCTTTTATTATTTCCTAGTTCTATCTATTTAAGTCCCAGTGTTTCAACTAGGACTTCTGATGGTCCTTCTCAAACTTTGATTTGGCTACTTCTATTTTTTGATGTTTCCCCTATTGTCAATGTTAATATCATTTTTCCTTTGTGCTCTTTGTGAGAAACTTCCTCTAGCATGCTCTGATCAATTAGATCATTCTATAGTAGGAGGATCTCATGAAATAACATGTTTATTTTTTTAATATTGAGTTCCATTTCTTCTGCTCTCTCTCTTTCCATTTGGCAGTCCTTGCACTTTTTAAATTTATCCAATGTGTGCTGGTAATTTATGTTTGTTGTCCAATCATTTTCCTCCACTCATTCTTTTCCTAAACTCTCCTGTTGGTATTCCTCTTTTTTCTTTGAATTTCTTTTATTTTGGTTTTTGGTCTTTTCTAATACTCTTTGACTATCTCTATTGTCCTTTACTATTGCAGTTTCTATGATAGTTCTTCCTTTTCCCAAACCTACACTTTTCCTGTCTTTGGACTATCTTTAAAGTTGTTCTTGATATGTACTTTGGTGAAGTTTGGATCCATAATTTTATCTATTTCTCTTGAGTATTCTCTAAAAGATAAGTTATAGATAGATCTATTGGTTATAATTTTCCTACTTACTATATTACTTAGATTTGTTTTTACCAATACTCTGATTTTGTTGGTTTTAATTATGCTAGCTTCAATTGCTATTAGAAATCCTAGAGATTTGCCTATTCTCTTAATGATAATAATCTTCATTAATTCTGATGGCATCTCTATACATTCCATCCATTTGATTGTTTGCATATTTTTGATGTGGTTTTTGTTGAAATTTGGTTGCCATGCTGTAAAATTAATATGATGCCCCTTATAGAAATAATTTGCAGAGCTTAAAATTTCAAATTTAACCTTTGTATTCAAACATTGAATGAACCAATGTTTGTCTGCAAAAGGGGTTATATTACTTACCTTATTGCCACATTTCTTGGATATGTTACGTACCAACATGCTTCTATGTTTTGATGGCCCGTTCGAATATGCATAGATGCCCTTCTCAGCGCATTCCATCCATCTTGTTCACTATGTGAATTGCTAATGATTATAGTGTCACTGTTACTATTTTTTGTTCTGATTTTTTTTTGGATTAAGGCCTAAAGGTGTATTGTGGGCTTTCAAAATTGCTTTAGGCCGATTTGGATGCTTACTCTAAATTTGCTTCCTTGGACTAGGGATTTGATCTACTAGAGTTGCATACTTCATTTTGATGAAAAAATCTCTTTGGATTCACAATCTTGATGTTGTGCCATCTTTGCTCTATGGTAGCCATTGCCGATTTTATTTTTTTCTTATTTTGGACGATCTGCCATCCTTCCTAAACTTTGTTGTGTTGCCTTTCTAGGATTACTGCATTTCATTTTGCATGATGCTTAACTAGATTTTCGAAGCTATCCATTTTGGATTTACAAATTTGTTGGTCATTCTGAGAGGAGAGGGCTTCAAACTAATTACTAGTAAGCAATGGGCCGATCTCTTTCTTCTGATGTTGATATGCATGTTGGAATGGTGTGAAAGTTTTTCCTGGATTTTTTTTTTGCAGAGCACATTGATAAGTGAGATTATCTCTCCTATATGGTTGATTAAATATTAATCACAATCTTAGTTAAACAATACAATTATGAATAAAATTAAACTTGTTAAATAATTAACTTAGCAATTTTATGTTAACATACATACAAATATTATTGCAAGAAAGTAGATATACATATATGTAATTTATGCAAACATTTTGACTTATATGTAAATAAGTTTTTCTATTATTGATCATTTTTAGAATGTAAAAGTATTACTCAATATTGCACTATTTTGGCTTGGATTCATATTCTAAATTTTATTGAGATTACATATTCAAATAATAGAATATTTATTCATTTTACTGAATACTCCAAATTCTATTTATTTAAAATAAATATAATATCTATTATGTTAATAACTCAATAATAAGTTTCTTACAACTTACTCAATTAATAAGCATATAAAAATGTTATACTTTCAACTTTTTTTTAACAACATTTATATTATATTAAAATTTACATTTATCTACTTGTAATTCAAAATTTTGTTCAAATCTATATCTACAATTTAATTTCAATTTTATAATAGTTCTATACAAATAAATAATTTTTATAATAATATATATGATAAAAATCTTTTTGAAAATTAATACTATACAAGCAATCAACTTTTAAACTATAGTAGTTATGCACTATTTTCTATTAGTTTTATGTAGATGAGAAAAAAAGTTTCAAATAATTTTAAATTTATTTAATTATTGAAAAATTAAACTTTTATTTTAAAAAATTACAAAATTCATTTAGATTTTTCTATAATCAAAACTAAAATTAATTCTAATAAATTAAGTTAATTGCAATTTAAAGTAACAAAGATTTTTATTTTCATATTGTAAAATAAAATCTATTTGAATTGACTAGTAATAATTGTGTATCTATGGAAAAAGTTGTTGAACTTTTGAGATACTTTTATTATCAATTAGTATTGTATTTTCCTATGTGTATTTTTAAATTTTTTTGTATTCTAAATCAATTAATACACTAGTAGTAATACATGCATACAACCTTTGTAATACATTGTTTTAATTTTTCTCATCCATAACAATTGTGTATCAACCCTATAATGATTGAGTATCCTATACTATTTAAACAAATAAACATAAGAAAAAACTTTAATCTACACACTACAATGCTTCATTAAAAATTTCAAATTTATTTTCAAAGTTCAAACAATGCTAATATTAAACAAAGAAACATAGATAAGATAGATAAGATAAATTTATTAATGTCCAACAGGAGACCAACAAGAGTGTATAAGACTGAAAACATATAGAACAAGAAGCAAAGAACCAACAGAGAAAATAGAAAATCATATACAAGATGCAGACTAAGAGTTCTTTTTGGGTTGAAAGAAGTCCAACAGATAAAAACTTTAACCCACACATCACAATACTCCATTAAAATTTTTAAATTCATTTTTAAAGCTCAAACAACCCTACCATACTTTAGACAAACTTTGTAGACCTTGTTATACAAAGAATTTTTTAAAAATTATTATATTTTTCATAAATTTCAAACTTAAATATTCTTACAATTTATCTTTAGAACTTACACAATAAAGATTATTATATCTCATAAAATTTTACGATTTATTATTATAACATATCTATATAAAATGATAAAAATATAGCCCATAAGAACATTCTCACTTTTGTAGAATTTAAACATGAATGTTCTTATAAATTATTTTATTTAAAAACCAGCTAATCTATCTTATAAATGTTATATTTTGCTAGCTTAGGATATAAACACGATATTTTAGAAAGTAGATGCATATGGATGGAATCATATAACTTTTTGGGTACATGTTTGGCTAAGTATCCAACATGGAATGACCCATAGGACCACAATAATTCAATAATGCATCTAGATTTTAAATTTCTAAAGTTGTTTTTTAATATTTTAAATACTTACCTTTAAAAAATATTCCGAAGTATCGTCAACGACCTCCAAAGACTTAACCAAAATAAATTGTGTACTCTTTATTATGGGGCCCTAGTTAAGTGCAATCATTATGCCATGCTACTCATGTCTATAATGGAAAAAGTTGTATATTTTTATTGCTCACTTTTTAATTTCGAGCATATTTTGGTTACTTAATGAGGTTGTAACTGTTATAGTCTAATTTTTTTTAAATGAATTTTTAATATTTAAAAAAATGATGGAATTTGAAATGGTCTAGAGTTTAGCTCGAGATAATACAAATTGCCATGTTTTTTATGTATATCTTGAAGTTATAAAAATATTTTAATAAAGGTAACAATTAATTATTAGGATTGACTGTTAGATTTACATGGAAAGAATTCATAGTAGTGCAGTTTTACTAATTATTTGAATCAAGGGTGAACCATTTGAAATATTTATATTTGTATTTATTCTATATATTATTTAATGTATTTGATCTTAACTACAAATGCGTACTTGATCTAGGTCAATTCTATAATAATTATTATTAAACTTATATTTTTAAATCAAAAAATTAAAACCAAACGTTCAACCATTTCATTAGCCATTATGAGCCAATCTAATACACATTCATTGATTTGTGAGCTTGCTGATTTTATTTAAAGACATTCATTTATTCATTGAAAAATCCACATAAAAAATCAAAGAGTGTGGTGTGATTAAATGTGAACAAAGATTTTATGAGAGCATTCTAATAACATCTATCAAAGTAAACTATCTATAACATCTTCCTTGCATTGTACACTTGATTTGTTTTTCTTTTCTTTTCTTGAAGCCATAGAAATGGTACACGTCTAAATGAGAAGAACTTGGCCTTTGTAATCCAATGGATTTTGTAAAGTTATTAATAAACATTAGTGCTCTATATGCATATTTAGACATTGAGAATCAAGGTAAGAATGCTCCAATTGTCCACATATTGTTAAACTACATTTAAAAGATTTTTAGTAGGTTCAAATATTAGAGCATTTCTTCACATAGGAAAGTCAATTTGTAGTCATTAATTTTAACCTAAGAAATGGACAATTGATTTCTAGAATGCATAATATTAATCTAAGTTAGTCCCAAAATCATATTACCATTGTGAATTGGTTACATTTGTCCCATCATACTTCCATCATTAGATTTCTAATTTCATTCCATTTATTTCAGTTTTCCATTTTATTTTTATTTTTATTAATGATCAATCATAAAAAATTTACTTAAGATGATTATTTAATTAGCCTAAGATCATTTATATGAGTTATGATTAACCCATTACATTTTTGGTAAACTTGACACTTCCTAAGAAGAAAATGCTTTGATCTTATGCTAAATCCACATATTTCAATATTTAGATTTGATTTTCTTGATTGTATATATTCTATATTATATATTATATATGATTTAAATATAGTCTTGTTAATATTTTTTCTTTAATTGTATTAGGGCTTAGGATTTTTTTTTTGGTTGTTTCTTTTATCCTTTGTGCACTTACAATGTTATATCTTTTTTTTAATCCTGGTTCTATTTTCTCTCTTCTATAAAATGCTAACTACTTATGTCACTATGATTTATGATGATACATCATGTGTCGTATGATATTCACTTAGCCTCTATTTTATCCTTACATGTATTTGAGATATCTATGGATATTTATTCGTGCTATTTTGTTACACTTGGCATACCTCTAGTGATGACATTGTCCATGTATCTCTCTTAATATAGCCATCCTTAGGGAACTTAGTGGAATCCCTATACATGATATAGACTTTTTACCTCCGAAAATCACTTGAGTTGTTATCTCCTATGTGTCACACACTAATCTTTCATCTTTATCTTTTGACCTATGACTTATTGATGATATAGTGATGAGTATATTGATAATTAATTTTCTATTCAAGAAGAGGCTGATGACTTTTTGTTTCAGGTGATATTTTATCATGCACATTCTTTTATTGCACTTGAGATTAAATAACTTATGTTAGGATTGGTTGTATAATTCACCTAGAAAACTCTAGGTCTTCTAAATTATATTTAATTATGTGGATGATATATAATGTGTTATCTTTGAACAATGAGAAGTACACAAAATGGGTTGTTCATGTAGGGGAGGAAATATTATTTATTGATTTTAATTTAATATAATAATTAGAATTTTATATTTTAAATTTAAATTGGAATTGATGGATTCATGAAAAATAAAATAAATATGGTGTTTGAATTGATAAGAGTCACAAAGTTCCAAAAAGTCACCTACAACCAAAATGCCTATTGCATCTAAAAGGAAAAAGAAATGATTGTGTGGTGTGTAAACTTAATATAGAGATTGTGATGCAATCAAGGAAGGATAAATCCCCAAGGTATATGTGTAGCCTTCTAGATAGAGACAACACAAAGGAAAGGACAAAACAAAGTAATAAACAACACCAACAAATAGGGGGAAATGGTAATCAATTTACATCAAGTTGGCTTGCAAGTGCAAATTGTGGATTTTGAATAGACATGCCCTATTCATGATTTTTACTATTAGATCTCTTGGATATCATCCCTTTATCTCCTAAAACAAAAAAAATACCCTACTTATATACAAGATTACCAACCACAAGTCATCTTATCAGATCATAAATGTCTAATGAGAAGGAAATGCATTACAACCAAATAGGTTAGGACTCAAATCATAACAACACCTCAAAATTGATCCATCATGACATGGGAATGCACAAGAAGGTTTTCCATATGTATAAAATATAGGAAAATGCACTGATTAGCATCATCAATCATGAAATTCCTTTGTAAGTCAAATAGTGTCAACCTGCTTGCAAGAATAGGAAAAACATAATAGTACTGGACCAATCTTGTAATATCTTCACCGAGAAGTAATGAAACATGATGTAAATATAGAAAAATATTTTCAAGACCTTATAGAAGAATCATACTTGGAACGCATAATAAAATGAGCCAATTGCAATGATCACTACCTAAAATATAGAAAATTACCCAAGTAGAATAGAGTACACACAAACTAAACGGAAATATTTTTGGTGATGCAAGACTGTCAACAACCCAAGGATGCTCCTACATCAAACACCTTAGATGAGTAAAAGATGTTTCACAAGAGGAAATTATGAACATCTAAGAGGATTCAAGAGATAAAGCCCATGCTTATTTTTTATCCACATGTTCTCCTCATTTGCAAAGTACATTTTTTGTATTTTTTTGCAAATAGATGTGTCAATTATCCAAATTCATGAGCTAGGTAGTATCATCCATTATCAAGTACTAATCTAAAATCACTTTGACTATTATTGAAAGACACTTTTAAATTACTTCTACCTCTATCACTCATATAATAAACAATAAATATGTGTCTTCTTCCTTGTTGCTTGACTTAATCTCAATCATTACTTAGAAACTTCCTTGCCTTTGATGTAGTCATTATATTTCTCTTCTCATCTGATACTACCTTGGTAAACTATTATTGTAACATCTGTTGAAAACAATTATTCAATTGTATGTTCTCTTTTATGTTACACAAAATGTCAAGCCTTAATGAGCAGTCAGTATCGATTGAGCTCACTCAGGTGTTGGAGACAGTTTCCTATGTATGTTAGTGTTTCAGTTATAACCAAGTTTTGAGTTAGTTATTACCAATCTCACTCGGGTATTAAAGGCAGATCATGTGTTAATCGAGCTCACTTAGTTACCAAAGGAAAGTTGGCATGGATCTTGTGTCAACTAATTTCACTCAGTTAGCAAAGGAAAGTCATTTTAGAATCAATATTGACTAAGTTGGGGTAGTTAATGAAGAGTTTCTCTGAGTTGACCATGTACTTAATTCTGTAGCAGCCAATTGACAACATATTGAGTTTGGTTAATATTACCTGACTTAAGGGATGTCAATTGTTTGTTTGAATGTATATTCGAGCTAGCTTGATAAGGTAAATCATATATGTATAAGGTCAAGTTGAGGTTTGAAGAGTGTGAAGCATATGATAGAAGAAGCTGAATTAAGGAAGCGAATTAGAAGGATGCCTACAAAAGAATAGAGTATCTGTGTTGATGAAGCTGCATAGAACATTCTGATAAAAAGGATCAAGTAATCAAGCCAAAATAGATATCTGAAATTAGCAAAGATAGTTGCATCAACAATCAGGTGAAGTCATTGTTACTCTAATAATTGTAGCAGTGAATCAAATCTCCTAATAGAGTTAGCTTAACAACTATTTGGTAAATCCTCTAACAAGGTGGAATTTCTAGATTGAAGTGTCTAGAGACCTCTAACAAGGCCACTCCTAATATGGTGAACTAAATTCTTTAATAGAGTCACACCTAATAGTATGTTTTGTAACCTTTAATAGGGTTGGCTCCTAATAGGGCTCACTTTAGAAGAGTGAAAAACAATAACTAGTTGTAATTGGTGGTTTTCCCAAATTGGGTTTCCACATTAAATCTTGGTGTCTCATTTGTTTATGTTATTTTCTTTATGTTTATACAACTAAGTTAACTAAGGTTAATCACATTTAATATCTTAAGGTCTTCACGTTCAGTGTTAATTGAGTGACAATAACATTTTTAGTATTAACCGAGTGATAGTAATATTCTCAATATTAACCAAGTTATAAGTTTTTTTTAAAAAGTTGTATTGACATCTTAAGGGACTTGGATTTATTTTTGTGGTAACTATTGTGGTTTCCACAACACACACCCCATTCCTAGTGAGGAATGGGGACCCCCTACCTTCCTTTTTTTGACTCTCAGACTCACAATTCGAGTCAGGAGAAGAATTTTTATTTGAAAGTTGAGTCCAAAAATCACAAAAAAAATCAAAAAATTGAAAAACAAAAACAAAAAAAAACAATTTTTTAAAATAAATAAATAAATAAAATCTCGCGCTTGTGCATATCGAGGCACGCGCGCATGTAAAGAAAGGAGGAAGGGAAGTTATAAACCCCCCCCCCCCGCTCCTTGTTTTTTTTTATTTTTTGATGTTGAAGAAGTAGAGCTGAGGATGGAAAGGTATGGAAACCATCCCCCCTCCACTTTCCATGCAGACCTAGTGCTCGCGCGCACGACTAGAAGAGGAAGCACGTGGCGCAGCGCTACGCACGCCCTTTTGGACGCTCGTGCGCCACACCATGGCGGTGCCCTTTTGGGCTGCGCGTGCAAGCCGTGCCGTCGTAGTGCCCTTCATGAGTAGTTGCCACGCCCTTTTGGGCGTTTGACAGCGCGCCGTTGTGTGTGCCTTCTGGGCTGCGCGGCGGCCGCTGCCACCGCGCCGCTGTGCACACCTTCAAGGCCTCACACGGCCACCACTGCATGCACCTTCTGGGTAGCACATGACCACTGCCGCGGTGCCCTTTTGGACGCGCATGCGTGGTAGCCGTCGTGCCTTTCTTGGTGCACGCAGTCGCCGCCGCACCCCTCTTGAACGCGCGTGCTGCCACGTTTCAAACCCCATTTTTTTTATTATTATTTTTTAAAAAATATATATAAATATATAGTTAAAAACCCAAAAAAATTAAAAAAATTAAAAAAATCACAACAAATAAAATAAGTTCTAGAATATCATTTAAAAAAAATGTTTTATATGTATCCAGTAATTAATCGTTCTTTTTCTTTGTGATGTACAGGTAATATAATCAAATGGCATCCACATCCGGATCAACAACAAAGCCAGTTGTGTACAAGTTCCAAGGCGTAACCCCGAAGTCACGATTGCACAATGAACACTCTGAGATCAAAGACACAGAACTTGGACACACGGACTTGGGAGAATTTTTGAGGGTTTGTAACAACCCAACTAAAAGATCTTCTTTGAGATCTGCCTTAATCCGATTTGGATTGATAAATGCAGCATCACATCCTAGGACCATTCAATCAGCTAAATTGATTATGACCTTATCTCAACATTTTGTTCTCGAGGAAAGGGTGGTAAAGAGCATCACTGGGGAAGTGGTTTTAGATCTATGACCTGATAATATCGAGAGATTTTTTCACTTACCTAGAGCTTATCAATTTATCAGTCTTTCATATGAAGCAGCTGAGAGGTGGCATAAGGATCATCACCAGGAGGCCATCAACATCATATATTCCTCATACTTCATTGAGAAGCCATCTCGGGGAAAGAAAATCAGTAAGTTGATATGGCTTGAGGATACATGAAGGATGACATTGGATATTCAATCATTCTCCTGAGCAGAGTTATGGGATTGCCTGTAGTAGGTCATCTTGTTCCATTCATGGTTAACTTCATTGAAACCATCAGACATGCAAAGATGCCACTGGATTGGGCCACCACACTTAGTGAGAATGTGTGTGATTAGTTGCAGATAGTAAAGGACAAGAAGAAGTTTTATATGACTTCTAATGTGGTATATCTACTTGCAGCAAGAGCCACCGACTATCTCGGGTTGTACAAAAAGGGCAGTATGCAGGACCCTAATGGATGGCCATATATAGTTTATCCTCAGCTAGTTAAGAAGAAGCTCTCGCTGCAAAGCAAAGAGTATAGGGTTGTGAATGATGCCTTTATCTTTGCTATCATTTGATTCATCAAAGGCGATTATGGAAAGAGATTGTCTGATGAGGCCAAGGCACAGATCATAGCTCTCAGTGCATATTTTATCCATTTTCAAAAATTCACATACATTCGGGTTGGTGGTGCATCTATCCATCCAAAGAAGCTCCCAAGGTACCCAAGTGACAAGTTGGTTCTAATGGAAATTTCTCAGCATATTGATTCAGCTTATGAGAGGATCAAGAAACAACGAAGGCCTTGTTGGGATTGGCCATTTGTAATAGGAGCATACCAGGTAAAGAGAAAGTAGGATATCCTGACTTTTGAGTGGGAATGGGAGAACTATCCTCTCAAAGAATATAACTCTCCATGGCCATTCTTCGACAATGTTGGTAAAGTGGAAAATCTGGTAGGAAAAGAGTTCTACCATGAGGACGCAATTGAAGATCATTGGATGAATGCCACGAATGACTATGATGTCCATATCAGGGACTATTCTAGAATGACTTTGTATTTAGCAGAGAAGGCTCTCCATTTGACCATCTCGGATGAGATAAGGCTACAAGATTCATAGGAGCTACTGGATCCCTTATTCAATATAGATAAGGTTGTCAAGAGGCCCATTCTGAATGCAGAAGTTGACAGGGAGGAAGGAGATGATATTAATCATCGAGCAAGACATGTCATTAGAATGACAAAGAGTCGGATCAAGAAACCCTTTCCACTTGATCTGATTCCAGAAAGAGTGATATTTCATGCACATGCTCACCTAGAAAGGGTAAAGGGGAGGAAGGTCACAGTTCCTATCTTTGTGCTCCAGTCTCCTATTAGGCTAGAAATAGTCTACCAGCTTGGTCATCTAGTGGGATACTTAAATCCTTTAGAGAAGAAGAAAGAAAAGAGGAAGAGAGCCTCTCCTCAGAGGATCCAGATAGAGCATGTTGAAGAACAGGCCCCTTTGTAGCAACATGAATTTACTTCCCAAGACCCCTGAGACCTTGGAATTTCTCATATCTAGGTTGATTTTCCATTGCCTCCTGTTTTGTCAAGCCAACAAGAAGAAGGAGAGATTCTAGAGACATCTATTCATCTTATGCATGAAAAACCCACTTCTCCTATGGTTCCACGGAAGCAAGGAAGGTTAAGGTTAGAATGAACAAGAGGCAGAGAGTTTGTAAAAGATTAGTGCCTAATCCATCTGTTCCTGAAACCATTCCCGAGGAAGAATTAGATGAGGATGAGACAGAGTCAGATGGGGAGGAAGAACAAGTGCCTTTACAAGGGAGAACTCGACTTGCCAAAGCCACAGAATTGGAAAGAAAGAAGAATGTCACAAATACCCCACCACCCACCCGAGCTGAAACAGTAGAGCTCTCTTCTTCAGAAGATGAAGTACAATGATGGGTGAATGAGCAAAGAGAGCTAGCTGATGATATTCTCTCCATTCTAGATTTTGATTTCATGCTAGTGGATATAGAATTGGTTGGAGATAAGATTAGAGATACTCCTACAAGTGAATTTCAACAGCAAGATTGGACATAGATGCCACCTGAGACACAAGGTCCTCATCCAACGTCCCCATCTTCACCTCAAGCTATGATGGTAGATAAGGTCTCAGTGACACCTCCACCTTCGAGTTTAGAGGAACATGTTCAGAAAGAATCATCATTACAAGGAGAACCAGAACCAAGGACTACTAATGAGCCATCAAAAGAGGCACAAGTAATGGAATGTATACAACAACCTTCCTAGGAAGTTGAGGATCAAACTATGGGATCTACAGAAATAGAAACTACAGAAGAAGAACCCTCACAATAGGAAACTCCAAGAAAAAGTGATAAAGGGAAAGAGGTAGTTGAACACATCCCTTCATCATCTAGAGCCAAGGTTACAAAAGGACATATCCCGAGATGGTTTCGAAAGGAAATAATGAGAAGTGCTAAGCATCATTTCCTTGCTTTAGAGGATGATATATGTGACATTGTAGAGATTTTGAACAAGCCTGACTCTCCATTACAGGATGCAACACCATTTGCATTCATTACCACTACTTGGAATCAAGACTTATTTGCACAAGTGGCTCATCCCCCAAAAGGTACAGATGAAGAAGCTGTCAACCTTCAGGACTATGAAGTAAAGGATATCATGCTAGGGAAACCTACATGAGATAATTCTCGATAGATGATGACTATGGGAGTCAAAGAGGTTCTTAACCATATGAAACGTGATGAGATTTAAATTAGAGCACTTCGAAGGCAAGTTGAGATCTTGAAAGGATATCTAGCTGAAATTATTGGTCCTCTTGATTTTGAACACCCTGAGGAGACTTTGACTACCAGTCTTAAAGAAGGGGAAGGTGTACATCTCAATCCATTCTTGAGAGCTTGTCAGGATTGGTGAGACAACCTTGAGGATAGGGGTGTCACTATAATTACAAGAAGTCTGAAATTATTACATGCTACACAAGACAATGTTGATAAGATCATGGCAATTTTGAGGCAAGACTTCAGCATTATGGATGAGGTATGGGTTTGGAGCAAGGATTTGCAAATTCTACAGGCCATAAAAGGACAAAGGTACCACATTCTGACTGATGTATATACCAGAGAAGAGATAGACATGATAGATGATTGGATAGAAAAGATTGCAAAGGGAAATAAAGTGATGGAAACATTGTGTGATGAGATACATAGGCTCAAGGACCAAGCTTGAGAGAAAATTTTGGAAGTAGACAAGTTATATAATGATGCATGCTTGGATATTATTGAAGATGAAGAATGAGAGAAGCTTTTACCAGTTGAGGTAGTTGTAAAAAACTTTAGAAAGACTTTAGAGGAAGCATCTAGTGATGAAGACATCAGACAAGCCTTTAGGACAGAAGAAGCATTGTTAGAGTTGGATACCAAACTCGAGGATTTTGTAGAAACTCGAATTGAGGTGGAAAACTACAGACAAAAGGTAAAAGATAAGTATGAGGCTTTGGATCTTCCCAATGTTGCTAAGATTACTGAGATTTTAGAAAAATTCAAGGGGAAACATCCAAAGATATCTTTAGGATGAAGATGAACAAAACCCAGATGACAGAATTTCAATTTTGACACTTAGAAATTTTTTGAGATTTTTGACTCAATTGAAGTCTGTAGCTCCGTAACTCCACAGGTCCGTAGCTCCATAGCTCTGCAGGTCCGCAGCTCTGCAATTCAGAGGTGCGCTGATAGTTGACTACCAGTTCCAAAAATAGCACTTTTCATGCATTGGAAATACATTTTGATGGCAAGTTAACTCTGACACACATCAAGTGAAGGGCCAACTTCTATTTTTGGTGTCTCCATGCACTTCTACTTTGATTGATGGTTTCCTCCTACTTTCTCTCTCATGCTTTCATCATTTTTGACAAGTAAAAGGCTCATGCATCTAATTAATGAATAAAATATGGATGGAGTCCCTCTAAGAACCAATTAGATTACCAATTTCTATATATTTAGTTTGTTTTAATGTTTTAAAAGCATTTTATTGCATTCAGATATCTCTCACTCTCAACAAAAATTGAGGAGACAATTTCTTATAAATACCCCATTGTAAAATGTAAAAAAGCCTGCCGTTATTATGCAATAAAATTATGCTTTTGCTGCTAGAATTTGGAGTGTAATTATTCTTGCTTGAATGTGTCATTGTTTTTTGGATTTATTCATGAGATTTTGATTGAGCCAAAGGTTTATTGCATTGTTTCTAGTTGTGCGATCTTTTAGTTCTGGTGTTTGCTACAGATATATGAATTTTGTTGATGTAACGAGCTTGAGAAGAGATCACACAATTATGTCCACATAGCTTTTTTGTCTTGCATGAGAACACTTTCTGTGGCCTTGTGATTTGATGAAGAGTGAAACATCATTCGATTTGTTATAGATTCTCACCGAAAATTGCATCAGTGGATTCTAGGAAGCGTTGCTCCTATTTTCATTGGTTTCCTACCGATTTCTTCAAAGGTTTAACTTGCAACGTGTTGTGTTCTGTAGCTTATGTCTGTTTAGGAATTTCAATTTCAAGTTATTTAATTTCATGTTATTTGCTTTCAATTTTGTTATTTTCTTTGCTGACCCCCCTGTTAGAATAGGACCTCATAGTAGCTGCATTGTTAGAGTTGCATTCATTGAAAAATAGAAAATAAAAAAATATTGTTCTTTTGGTGTGATATTTTGAGACAGTGAACACATTTTACTTAATTCCAAGGTAAAAGAGTTTTTGGAACCAGCAAAGGCCTCCTCATGAACATTCACATTTATCTTCTACAGAGCAGATTTTGGTACATCGAAAGACAAACACTGAACCTTGGAGTGGATCCTTAAAAAGATTTTCTTTTCAAGAGAGGAATTACACTATGGATTTTTGCTATTGACCTCATGCAAAATGAATGCCCAACAGTAACTCATCCACCCCTCCCATCCCAGTTACTCCTTTACATTTGGTATCAAAGCATTTGGTGCTTGTAGATAAGGTTTCAAGGACCTAAGATAAAGATCAAGATGTCTTAAATAAGGGAAATTCCTATTGATCTTAGATTGGTTTTGACAATTGAGTGTTAACACAATTAAGAAATTTAATAAGTTCATGCCAAGCTAGTAACATATGCCACGTATAATGTGTATAGATCCAAGTTTGCAATGAATGCTGAGTCACTCATGTGTCGAGTAAATCAAGTGCTGAGTAAATAGTATGTACCAAGCATTAGTATTAACAAGTGTCGAGTAACATAGAATTGACCTAGTTGTTTATGATGGCACAAACAACTACGTAAACCATTTTTGTGCTAACATATGGATAGATCTCAAAGCTTTGAAGATAAGATCAAATCTATTTGGATTCTCTATGCAATTAACATGCAACCAATCAGAAAAATGGAAGGGATTGAGCAGGAAAATGAATGAATCTCAATTGTAGATTCATACCTAACCCTAAGCCACCAAAGTCTTTTTAGAGGAGACGAAGCCCCATAATTTAGTATGTAAGAAAGCATTAGAGAATGCATGTGAGAAGGTGATGATAGTGAAGATTTGAAGGAAGTGAAAAGGGGTGAATTGATCAGTATACATTCAAGGTGACTTAGAAGAAGGACAAAATTGCATAATCAATTTTCAGAATAGAAGATCGAGGATACAAAAATTCCATATCAGATAAGAAAGGATTAAGACAAACTAAATTGAGATTTGAAATCAACAATACCAGATTCTAAGTGTATCAGATCAAACATTCTACTATACTTTCTAAAAACTATATTAGCAGGATGAAATCCTTTTTATTAAGATTGACTTAACAGTTATTGTGAATTCCTTTAACATGGTGACATTCCAAGTGAGTGTTCTAAAGTCCCTTAGCCAGGCACACTTTTAACAAGGTGTTAAAATCCTTTGATAGGGTAGGATCTAACAATCCTTTGTAAGCCTTTAAAAGGGCAGGCCTTTCACAGGACAAATCATGAGAATGGTCAAATCATCTAACCTTAATAGGTGAACTTTATTGCTACAATAGTGAAGAATTATAGGTGTCATTCCCATCCTAGTTTTACCTTCTCATCGGAGGGTTTCTAGGTAATCATATCTAGTGTCAAGTTTTTATGTGGATGCATTTACTTTATATGTTAGTTCAATATGTTTATGCATGCATTGTTTTAAAGTTAAAAGTTTTATTGGTTAGATATTAGTACTTCTAATTCATACCTCTCCCCTCTCAGAAGTATACATTTCCCATTTGTATTTCCAACAATTGGTATCAAAGCCTAGTTCTCATTAGGAGAAGCCTTACAGCTTGGAGAAAATATCTTAAGATGGAGGTCTATAAGTTGGGAAAGACCATTAAGAATCAGGAGATTGAGATACATCTCTTTCTACAACAACTAGATGAAGCCAGAAATGCCGTGAGAAGTTCACTAAAGAGAAGGAAAGAGATTTCTATAGCAGAAAATGGCACTCAATACAAAGAGATTGACACCACAAAGTTATTTGCAGATGGGAACTCTTGTGAATTTGATGTAGCAATCATAGATCTTATGGACAAGAATAGAGCACAAGCTGAAGAGATCAGAAATCTCGAATTGGAACAAGAATCACAAGCAATATTGCTATGTGAGGTGACTGAACACAAGAAGAAAGCTATAGAAGACAAGTCTATAATTGAAGAAGATAAGAGAATTTTTTCAAACAGATTGGAAGAAAAAGTAGTAGAGTTGTTTAGGATCTTAAACATGCAGTTAGACACCCTAAGACAAACGATGAATGCTCATCATGAGTTGAATGTCAAGGACATTGAGATAACTACATTAAAGTTGCTGAATGACCTAAAAAGAGAAAATGAGTTTGCTGAAAGTTCCAACATGCCTAATGAAGCCATCAAGTATGTTAATTAGTTATTGAAATCCCCTAGATCCAGTAAAGACACATTAGGATTGGGCTACACAAGCATTGAAGAAGGAGAATCATCCAAAGTTGTTGAGGAAAGAGATAATAAAGGTAAGAATTCTAAACCTACTTGTCATTGTGTGGAGAGAAAGGACACACAACTAATGTTTGTAGGAGCAAGAATGCTAGTCAGAATGCTAAGCCAAAGAGCTTGACTCATTGTCACAAGTGCAAAAAACAAGGTCATTAGGCACATAAATGTAGAACAAGGGACATGCATGCACTAAGATTTGAAGGAAACTACTACAAGTGTCAAAAGTTTGGACACAAAGCCTTTGAATGTAGATCCAAGTCCACATGGTCATCAAACAAGGGAAGAAGCCATGAAAATTCCTATAATTGGGATTACAATACAAGGCACAACTATCATTATTGTCAAGAGTATGGGCACATCCCTAAGAATTGCATGAGAACACACTTTAGAGGTAGCTACAATAGATGGTTGAGTCAAACTACATGCTTTAGTTGTTTGAAGACTGGTCATTTAGCAAGCATTTCCCAACAAGGACAAAGGAACCTAACTCAGAGTTCAATAAAGGAAAAAGAAAGGTAGATGTTGAGAACATTAGAGGAGAAATGAGTAAGACATGGAAGAAGAAGGATGGATGTAGCACATCAAATGATGGGATCACTTCACTTGAAAGGTCAAGTGGTCACACATCATCAAACTAAGCAAAATGAGGTATGTTGGACTGGTATTTAAATGCTTCGTCATACATCAGTTCTAAGATAATTTAGTGCTAAAAGGATAAACTAGCATGAATAAAGATGCAAGTCAACTAGGAAAAACCAAGGTCAAATCTTTAAGTTTTCATCTTACTGCTGAGTGTGAAAAGTTCTCTTCAGTTGCCAAGTAAAATTCCAATGTGTGCTAAGTTGTTACCCAATGTTAGTTGAAGCTGAATTAGTAGTAGCTATTGAGTAAAGGAAATTTCTATTGGAGTTGAGTGAGGATAATTCTAGTGGCTATCGAGTGATGGGAAAATCAATGGATGCCGAGTAAAGTAGATATTGTGTAGAAGCCAAGTTTACAACTGTACATGCACCATGCATTAAATGCTACATTTTAAAAGGGTATAAGGCAGATTTTTGCTCATTTTTTATCATTATGAACACAAAGAAAGAGTGAGTAGAGTGAAGAAGTGATTGATGAATAGAGATTGAAGCTTTTTCATAGATTCTAGCAAAGATGAAGCATTGTTTCATCGATTTAAAGGTATTCTTCACGTGTTGAGTTACATAGTTACATAGTTACATAGTTTTGTATTTGTTGAAACCCTAGTTTGCAAAATGGCCTCTAGTTCTAGGAATCCTAAGGAAAAGGAACCATTTGAAGTTTAGTTGGTTAGTAATGAGGTAAATCAACCAGACTTTAGGGCTATTCTAGAGGTTGCCTACAAAAATGACCCAGTAGGTGCATTATTAATCATCCCACCCAAGGTCATAATGGTTTAGGATATAAGAAAGTGTTATAATTGCGAGGTTGGGGGAATAGGAGACATGGAAATTCATCAGGTGTATGATAAACTATGTGAAAATAGGGTATTAAAAGAAGAATTGAAAATCATAGAGAGGAAGGTCTTAACCTGTGCCCTAGATTTCCCCACTGTCTTCAAGACTAAATGGATAAGAATTGTCTTGAGTAGAATCCATGATGGATTCCTATGGTTGGAAGGAGGGCCCATCAAATTGTCAAAGAGGATTGTGCATAGGGTTACAGGATATCCAACCCTAAAATAGCCCAAGACCCTAAGGAGCGATTCAAAAGAAGCAATTGAGAAAAATATAGGGGCAAAGTGGAATGAGAGAGGAATGACCATTGATACTATCAAGGATCCACTTCTTGAATTTGCAGTAAGGGTCATATCTCACAAATTCTATTAGTTAAGCCAATTGAATAGTGTTCCATGTATAGTAGTTGATGTAGGATATAAGATTGTGAAGAAAGATCACACCTATGACCTAACAGAGCTACAGTTGCAAAAAATCATGGAAAACTTTGGAGCAATAAGGAGATCCAAAAGTGCTCAATGAAAATTTGGTTCAAATTTGATATGCATATTCTTTTATGTTCAAAATGAGTTTACCTCTTTTGGTAAGGTAGGATGGAAGACCAATAAGTCTATGGAAGCACAAATAAATGAGTACATTGAACAAATTGGAGACAATTGTGAGTCTGTGATGACTAAAGTAATCAATAAAATAGAGGCTGAAAATTCATGTTTCCCTAGTGAAGAAATATTACAATGACATATGTTTCTTAGTAGGTATTGACTACACTTTTATCCAGGCTGTAGTACCTAGAGTGAGATGGGTAAGGCCTTTGGGGTTTGAAATCAACATAGACGAGGCAATAGTTATGATCACTGCATTACTTGCAAAAGAAGTTGACAAGTTAGAAAAAATCTTTGGTAATTATGATGTTGTCAAATCCAAAGTTGAAATGGAGTTGGAAACTGCCTCAACTTTGAAGAAAAAACATAAAATGGTAAAGAAGCAGAAAACCAAATTTGGTGAAGCTGAAGGAAATGATGATGATGAAGATGAAGAGGAAGAAAAATAACAAGGCCAAGAAACTCTTGCCCTAACCCAAGTCATGGGTAAAGATGAAGAAGAAGGTGCTAAGGAGGAACAATCCAAGGAAGCACCGGCAAAATAGGAGGCAAAGAAGAGAAAGGCTAAGACAAAACCTATAGCTTAGCCCAAGGGCAAGAAAATTGTTGAACCAAGTCCTACAAAGCCTACAGCCCCAGCCACAAGAGCAACTACAAGGGCCACCACTCAAAAGGCTAAAGAGAAAATAAAAGAGAAGAAGAAGGCTACTAAACAACAAGGTCTAGTGCAGAAGAAATTAAGGAGGAAATATGTTGAACAACCTAAATTTGATGAAGAAAGGACCAAGTTAGATGACACAAGCCAGTTCAAAGTGGTAAGTCATGCTCCCAAGTCTAATATTGAATTTTTTTATAATATTAACTACTTTGAAAAACATTGAATTTAATAAATTAAATATAGAAGATCAAAATAAGCTTGACGAACCAGTGTATGCCATGATGGAAAAATTCAAGAATACCCCTCTTGAATTTGACAATACAATAAGGATTTATATTCCATTGTTGAGAATAAATGGCATTCTTGCCTAAATATGGAGAAGGAAATAAGAGAGTCCACATTGGTACAAGTGATGCTAGAACTGTCAAAAGGAAAAATAACAAAGGCAAACAAGAAACATGGTAGCAAGTTTGCACCCAAATACAGGGCATTTAGCATACTTCAAAACAAGATTGAAGATGTTGTAAACAAATCAGCTCAAATGTGGAATTTGATATATGGCTTGACTACTATCAAGGAAGGAGAAGAGGATCCCTTTGAGGGAAGGAACAATGGAGAAGATGAATAGAATGATAAGGAAGGAGAAGTTGAAAAAGAAAAGGTAGATAACATAGTGGAGGAGGCATCACAAAAAAAATTGATGAAAAGGAAACAACTGAGGAGTAGCAAATAGATCAAAGTGTGCAAGACACACAATTGTCACCATTAAGCCCTCCACATGACACAAACACACCTGCAGAGATAGTAAAGGTAAAAGATGTTCCTAACAACTTAGCTTAGAACATCAATCCATTGACTATAAAGGATCTAAATAATATTCTTGAACAAACCACACTACAGGAAAAATTGTGTGACAATCCAGTGTTGGTCAGTGTGGATGAGTTGCAGAAAGTAGTAGCTAATATAACTAGGGATAACATGAAAACACAAGAACCACCTTCTGCCATCCCTATAAATACTAGTGGTTAACCTCAAGAGCAAACATCAAAAGATACATCAATAAACGTTGATACCATAGTTAGTGTTGTTATGATTGAACAACAGACTACGACTATAGAGAAGCCCATAAAGGAACAAATAGGATAGACAGAGGTATCTATATCTACTGCACAAACTCAAGGTGCACCACCAATAATTGTGATTGATTAAGGAAGAGTAGAAGAAGAAAAGGACACTCGAAAAGAAAAAGAGTAGGAAGCCATTTAGGAATTGGTCAACTTACCAACAACTGGCACTCCTACAAAAGTTCTTTAGAAGCCGACCACGGATGCAATGCCACTCCAAATTTTTGCACTAGGCTTGAGCTCTATAAAGGTTGCAAGGGTACTTCATTATGGAGACCCAACATTAGATGAGGAAATAGTCATACCAAAATATGACTATGCAACCATGAACCTTGAATAGATCGATGAGATGCAAGAGGCATTGGAAAGGAAGAAGAACCAAGAAATACTCAGAAAGAAGTATAAGCAAAGGCAAGGACTACATGAGATTAAAAACATCTTTTTAGATTCATTCAACTTGCAAACACTTGATGAAACCAAGCCAATATTGGAACAATTGTCTATAATTATTAAACAGGTGAGAAATGAAGACCAAGAAAGCAATGCAAAACTCATGAAATGGTCTAAAAAGAAGTCTCAAGGAAAAGAAAATGAGAAAATATCTAGTTGAATTGTGCTATCACAAGTGGAGATAGCTACAAAGATTGAAAAAGTGAAGAAGGTACTTGAGAATATATTCTCACTGTACACCAAATTGTGTGAGCCCACACTCTTCACACAAGAAATGAGCCAGAGGATTCTGAGTCTGGAAAGAAACTTGAAAATATTTGGTATGCAATTACCATAAAACCTAGCTCAAAGTGAGAAGCACTTTCATTCCACACTTCACACACAAAAGGAACTAGCTGTATTAATAGTAGAAAAGGCTAACACAAGAGCCAATCTAGTTTATATTCAAGCTTCCTTGACCCCTCACATGGAGATATTACAAAAAGAACTAGCCTATGCTGAAATATTACTCAATAAAGATCCTAATCTTTCAACACTTGATGACTTAGTTCTCCTTGCAGTAGAGACAACCATCCAAATCAAACCACTAGATGTTACAATAGACAACTAGGATGTTGCTCTTAACATTTTAATGGAAGTAAATAAGAACTTCTTGGATAAATACACACTTAGTGTATAATCCCTTTGACATCAATGTCAAAAAGGGGGAGAAATATTAAAGGGAGAGAGATATATGCAAGGGGGAGACATGTGAAAGGGGGAGTTACAAAATAATCAAAGAAAAGAAAGGGGGAGCCAACAATAGGAAAGAAGAAACAAGGCATATCAGAACATATTAGATAAAGAGTATAAAAATGATTGAAGTGAAAGAGAAACAATAGAGGCAAATCTACTTAGAGAGATTTTGGATATAGAAAAGGTAGATAAACTCATGGGGAGGTATAAAATTTTTGAGGTATATAGTTCTTTACAAAATTTTGAACAATTTTGAAGTTTTGTATATATGCTTAATTGGATGTATATTATACTAGAGGAGATTAGATTCATCATGTATAGTTAAGTGTTTTTTCCACTCATGTCAAAGGGGGAGATTGTTGATCTCAAAATTGTTTTGACAATTTAGTGTCAACACACTTAAGAAATTTACTAAGTTCATGTCAAGCTAGTAACATATGTCGAGTATAATGTGTATAGATGCTAAGTTGCAATGAGTACCGAGTCAGTCATGTGTCAAGTAAATCAAGTGCTGAGTAAATAGCATGTGCTAAGCATCAATATTAACAAGTGCTAAGTAATACAGAATTGACCTAGTTATTTGTGATGGCTCAAACAACTATGTAAACCATTTTTGAGCCGACATATGGATAGATCTCAAAGCTTTGGAGATAAGATCAAATCTATTTGGATTCCCTATGCTATCAACATGCAACCAATTAGAAAAATGGAAGGGGCTGAGCAAGAAAAATGAATGAATCTTAATCATAGATTCATACCTAAACCTAAGCCACCAAAGTCTTTTTAAAGGGAGATAGAGCCCCATAATTTAGTATGTAAGAGAGCATTAGAGAATGCATGTGAGAATTTGTAGTTGATGAAAACTCATAATCAACATGTGCACCATCATTAGAACACACATCAACCACTGCATGCACATTGCTAAACTCCTCATTGGATGTTTCAACTGACACAGAAGTAGCTATTGATTTGACAATATCCTCACACTCTCCTAATTCTACTATTGTTACATCACCATCCCTTGACAAAACTTCATATGTAGACTCTTGACTTTGCATACATGACTCAACACTAGATTGCAAATCAATAATACTAGAGCATAAACCCACATCTACTAATTTTGCTAAAATTCCCACATCACCAACATCATAGCTAGGTGGTTCTATACTTGTCTATATCCCACCTGAGGAAGCAAGTACCTCCTATACTAGAGCAATATACAAATATTCAATATTGATGCCCATTTGTCTAGCCATTAGTTGCAACATCTATCCATTCACTTATTCTACTCCTGTTGCATATGCTACCTATCCTCTAATGTATCTAATAACCTGAACATTACATTTTCCTGATCCAAAATGATATACATTTTTTCAAATACTATTCCCTCTATTTAGCTATACAAATTCCCTATAAGACCTCCACAGAATGGCAAGACTTATAACTTTTATACCACTATAATGGATACCTTAGAAATAGCTCTGGTACCATTGTAATGGGAACCCTTGAAATACCCAAGAACTAAACCAATTTTTGAAAGTGATCTAAATGTCTTTGCATAGGTTTCAATTCACACAACATGAGCAAGAAGGAATTTATGCAAACTGAAGATTGAACTGCTACTAAAATAATATTAGTTCTCGCAATGATAAAATCAAGTACATAACAATATATTCCAAAGGTGAAACCCCAAGGGAATGGCATCTAAAATGTTACAAGAGAGGATGAATGTCCCCTAATGCCAAGAAAGATATGTGACTCACACATCCAAGCTCTTATCAAATGTAATTCACAATCATCCGATGCTCAAAAATGACTCTCCCACCTCTATTTATACTTTTCCTACACTCTTCTAGAAGGAATCAAATATTAATTAATTGCAAGTGCTAGAAGCTTCCCCCTTCCAATAATTAATGTACTCTCTAGAAACTCCTCCGTTGCAATATAATAATTAATTGTGATTCTAGAAAATTAAATTACTAGAGGCTTCCCCCTTTCCAATAATTAATACATGCTCTAGAAGCTTCTCCCTTGTAATGCAATAATTAATTAAATTAATTAAATATAAAGTCACCTTTTAATTTTTAATTTATTTAATGAATTTATAAGAAATTAATTTAACTACTAAAGTGGGTACATTACATGAATTCATCTCAAATGAATTCAAAGAATTTTGTAATGAAAGAGGAATCAAAAGACAAGTATCCGCACTTGATACACCTCAATAGAATGACATAGCAGAAAGAAGAAATAGATCCATTATGGATTATGTAAGGACACAAATGATAGAGAAAAGTGTTGCAATCAAATACTAGAAGGAAGCAATCAAAACTATAGTTCATACCTTGAACCTAGTTTAACTGAAGAAAGATTAAGAGAAAACACCTTATGAATTATGGTATGGCTATAAACCTAATGTCTATTATTTCAAAGTATTTGGAAGAAAATTTTACATCTTAAAAGAGACAAGGAAAGGGAAATTTGATGTGAAAAGTGATGAAGGCATATTTCGAGGATACTGCAACAAAAGAAAATCATATAAATGTATGAATCTTACTACTCAAAAGGTTATAGAAAGTGCACATGTAAAAATTGATGAGTTTATAGAAAAAGAGTAAAGAAAAAAGCATGAAAGAACTTGAAAACTATAGAAACTTTGTTTACTATGAACCTGATACTTTACTTGAAGTTTAAGAAAATGTATTTGGAAATTAATAGTATTCACCACCTCAGTCCCCTAAATTTCTAGTTCAATCTAAGTTGTAGCTAGTGTAACATGAGTCACAGTCTAAGGGACACAAGTCTTAGTTAGAAGGACCCAAATTTTAGCTAGTGGAAATTGAGTCATAGTCTAAAGGACCTAAGTCATAGACAATGGGACCTAAGCATGGTGAACCAAGTCATTTAATTCAAAATTCTAGAAGGAAGGAACTTGTACTTGCTAGATATGTTTGAAGGCATCATGCACCCAAAAAAATTATTAGAGTTCAATCAAAGGCCACAATGACAAGGAACAAACTAAAAGGTACATGCTTTCTGATTGAATTTGAACCTAGAACTATTAAAGATGCATTACATAGTGAAAGTTGGATTGAGGCTATAAATGAAGAGATTGAACATATTGAAAGGAACACAACTTGGACCCTTGTTCCTAGACCCAAGGAAAAAAATGTAATTGGCACAAAATGGGTATTCAAAAATAAGCTGGATAAAAATGGAGAAGTATCAAGGAACAAATTAAGGCTAGTATGCAAATGTTATGCTCAAGAAGAAGGTATTGATTATGTAGTAACTCTTTCTCCTATTGCTAGACTAGGAGGTGTTAGAACACTACTTTCTTATGTTGCACATAAAGGATTCAAAGTATATCAAATGAATGTAAAGTCACCTTTCTTGAATGAAATCCTAGAAGAAGAAGTCTACATTGAACAACTTGAAGGTTTCATAGATCCTAGCATTAGGAATATGGTTTGTAGTTTACACAAAGCTTTATATGGTCTCAAACAAGCCCCTAGAGCTTGGTATGAAATATTGGATAATTATTTGGTAAAGATTGGTTTTAAAAGAACAAATGATAACAACAACCTATACATCAAGGAAGGACCAAAGAAGAAGATATTGTTGGCAAACATTTTTGTAGATGATATATTATTCATTGGATATGAGGACTTGTGTAAATATTTTTATAAAGAAATGAATAAGGAATTTGAAATGCCAATGTTTGGATAGATCAAATTCTTTGTTGGCTTGCAAATTAAATATAAGAAGGATGACATTTACATTACTCAATCAAAGTACATCAAGAATATATTGAAGAAGATTGGAATGCAGGATTCTAGACTAGTTGGAACACCTATGTCTACTAGACATAAGCTTTCAAAAAATGATGATTCCAAAGGTAGATCAGAATACTTATAGTTAAATGATTTGAAAACTTTAGTATGTAGTGCACACAAGACCTGATATTGTACTAGCAATTGGTATAGTGGCAATATTTTTTGCTAATCCAAAGGAAAATATATTACATAAATAAAAATAATTATGAGGTATCTAAAAGGTGATAAGGATTATGGTTTGTGGTATAAGAAAGGAGGTAACCTTGAATTAAAAACCTTCATTGATGTTGATTGGGCAGGAAGTATTGATGACAAAAAGAGCACTGGTGGTGGAGCCTTCTTTCTTGGAAAGAGGTTAATGTCTTGGAAAAGAAAAAAGAAGAATTGCATCTCTTAGTCTAAAAAAAAAGCATAACATGTTGTAGCAATAGTCAATTATTCCAACATTATTTGGTTCAAACAAGTGTTGTTAGGTGTGAAGGAAGAAATAAAGGATCTAGTAGTTTTCTTTTGTGGTAACACCAATGCAATCAATATTTCCAAGAATCCAATGATGTATACCAATACAACACATATTGCAATAAAATATCATTTTTTGAGAGAATTAGTGCAAGAAAAAGAGGTGAGATTGGAATATGTGAATACAAAAGAAAAAATTACAGACATATTCACCAAGCCATTACCTAAGGATGCATTTTTGTATCTAAGAGGTAAGCTAGGGGTCATTCCACTATCTGAAGCTCAAATAGAGTTTAGTGATGCATTAATTGAGCATTTTCAAGATCAATCAAGTTGATGTAGTATTATAAGAGAAGATTGCATATGAATTAGTACATCTAGTACATGACATATCAATCGATTGTTGTCTTTGGGATGAGATGTCAAAGAGGGAGAGTTTTCTATCATATCAAGAAATTTTGTAAAGAGGGGGAGATTTCTATCAAGTCAAATGGAGAGTAAAGAAGGAGAGTTGTTGTTAGAGGGAGAAATTGGAGTTAGAGAAATCACAAAATCATTCCAGAGGAAGAGATTGATGTTAGAGGGAGTTCTTGCTGATGGAGAGAGTTCTCATGGATGAGAATTAGAATAAAACTAAGGATATTATCCTTACTTTTATTTTTCTCTAAAATTTCATTGCATTATGACATGTTGCATTGCAATCAAAGCCAAAGAGGGAAATTTTTGAAAATAATTATTCAATTGTATGTTGTCTTTGATGTCACAAAAAATTTCAAGCCTTACCAAGCAGTTTGTATTAGTCATGCTCACTCGAGTGTTGAAGACAGTTTCCTATGTATGATGAGCATTCTAGTTATAACAAAATTCTAAATTAGTTATTACTAAGCTCACTCGAGCATTGAAGGTAGATCTTTTGTTAAAAAAGTTCACTTAGTTACCAAAGGAAAGATGGCATGGATCTTGTTTCACTTGGTTACCAAAGGAAAGTAAGTTTAGAATCGATATTGACTAAGTTGGGTTGATTAACAAAGAGTTTTCCTGAGTTGACCAAGTAATCAATTCTGTAGTAACTAACTCACATCATATTGAGTTTGGTTAATGTTAGCTAACTTAAAGTATGAATTTTTTTTGATTGAATGTATATTCAAGTTGACTTGACAAGGTAAATCATACATACATACATACATACATACATACATACATACATATACATACATACATACATATATATATATATATACATATATATATATACATACATACATATATATATATATATATATACATATATATATATATATATACATATATATATATATACATATATATATATATATACATATATATATATATGTATATATATATGTATGTATGTATATATATATGTATATATATATATATATATATGTATATATATATATATATATACTAGATGTAAAAGTGTTTGTGTTGACCAAGCTACGTAGAACATTTTGATCAAAGAGGATCAAGTAATCAAGCTTGAATAGAGATTTGAAATAAACAAAGACTGTTGCATCACAGCAATCAAGTCAAGTTATTATTAATCTCTAACAATTGTAGTGGTGAATCACATCTCCTAATAGAGTTAATTTAACAACTATTTGGTAAGTCCTCTAACAAGGTTGTATTTCTAGATTGAAGTGTCTGAAGACCTCTAACAAGGCCACTCTTAATAGGGTGAACTAAATCCTCTAATAGGGTCACACCTAGTAGTGTGTTTTGTAACCTTTGATAGGGTTGGCTCCTAACAGGGCTCACTTCAGAAGAGTGAAAAACAATAACTAGTTGCAACTAGTGATTTTCTCAAATTGGGTTTCCACATTAAATCTTGGTGTCACATGTGTTCATGTTATTTATTTATGTTTCTAAAAATAAGTTAATTAAGGTTAATCACATTTAATATCTTAATATTTGAAACTAAGTGACAATAATACTTTTAGTGTTAACCAAGTGACAGTAATATTTTCAATGTTAATTGAGCTACAAAAAGTATTTATTTTAAAGTTGTATTGAAAACTTAAGGGACTTGGATTTGTTTCTATGGTAACTGATTCACCCCTCTCCTCTTAGTTACTCCTTTACATTTCCAACAACAACCTCTTGTTGTCACCAACCCTTAGCTTCTTCATTCATTTAGATCCTTCTGCAACTGCACACCCTTAGTCACACTCCCATCCCCATGTCACATATCCTTCATCCTATAATTTTTAGTAGTATAATCTCCTAAGATGTAAATCCTCATCAATTTAGGCTCCCATATTTTCTTCCTTCATCCATCAAAGGAATTGATGTGAACTATCTATCATCCTTCACAATAGACACAAAATTCCTTTAGCAATCATAGATAGCCTCAATATCATATTACCAAGTTCTTCCTAATAGAAAATGTGGTAAGAACTCATCTAACCACTTCACATAATAACCTATCCTTGTAAGGTCCAATGTCAAACTTAACCCAACATTGATTTTTTACTTACACTATATCATCATCCTAAAACCAAATTATACCATACGAAATACGATGTTTAACTCTCCTTAACCACATTTTTTGTATCATTCCCTCTAATATGATGTTATAAGTACTATTGCTATCTACTATAACCTTGTAACATTTACCACCATATTCATAAATAGTCCTAAAAGTACCTCTCCTTTTCATAGGATCAACTCTACTCCACATGACCTTCCTAAACATAAGAGATTATCCTAATTTAGGTGCAACCATACCTTCTTCAAGTTAATCAGTGTATTTTTACTCATCTACAACTAGATTTTGTTTCCCTTTTGCTTTAAAGTCAACTAAACATTGGAAACATCTATGTTCAACATTTTGACACTTGAAATATGTACCTTAACCTCTCTATTGCCACTACCTCTTCCATGAATCCTCTTATCAATTTCCTCTTTAATGCATCCAAGGTCAAAGAATTCCCAAAAAAATATGTAAAATACCACATTATAAATAATAACACAAAACAGTAATAACACTAGCCAATAATGAAATTAAACTTCAATTATCATCAACTTGGCTCACAAGTGTAAACTATAAATTTAGTACATATGCCTTCTTACATTCTAGGCATACAATATTGATTATTTATTACATTTAATGCTAGCCTTCTAGCTATCTCCCCTCTACCAACACTTCCTAAAACAAATACTACTAGCTTATTGTTGGTAAATAGATTGTTCATTCCAATGTAACTCTTAAATGCCCAAAACCGTGAGAAATAATTTGATACCAACAGCTGGATAATCTATCATGAGGTTGATAGATTTCCCCTGAATTAAAAGATATAGCTCCCTTATCAATAATATTCATGAATCTTTTTTTATTCCTAAACTAATTGGGTATGTTCTTAACCTAAGAATGAAAGAGGAAAACCAAGCTAGCCCTAGATAGAACTAACTCAGGTGGAGAATTTAGTTCTATACCTAGCCAACCCTAGGAATTCACACTTCCTATGACTCCCTAACATTGGTAATGCAATGTGAATGCTATGTATGCAAATGTAGTGAAAAATGAAATGAAAGAGAATGTTAAATAATCCTAATTCTTGTAATAGGAACATTTGCAAATACTCTGATCTACAACCCATTCATTATTACACACAAGATGCAAGATGATGCCCAAAATTGAAAATTACAATACTCAGATTGATTATAATCAAAGGAAAAATAACTAAATGCTTCAATTCTGAATAAAACCCCTATTGCCTTGAACATCACAAATAAGAATGCTCAAATTTTATTTTCTTACAACTTATGCTAAATCTATTAGAAAAACTCAAACTCTTAACATGCATAATGCAAATGTAGAAAACTAAACTAAGTTCTTTCCCCCTACTCCAACTCTCTATCTCTTGCAGAAAAGAAGAACCCTACATATCAGAAATTATTTACAATAAATAGACTTCTTCATAACCATTCTATTCTCCAACAATAACCTTTCAGTTGTATAACTATTCCTTCCTGGAGATTCTCTTCACATTCTGATTGGTTCTTTTGGTGACTTTTTAGTTCTGTAACTGACACTTTCTCTTTGATTTCCCCTATTTTCCTTTTGAAAATTGACATACTTATAAACTATGATTTATAAGGATATACTATAAAATATTTGAATGACTTTTGGATAAGTGATATCAAAATATATTAAATTCAAATCAAAATGTTCCCTTGCTAGTCGGACTGAAAAATAATTTTGTTTGTAAATTTGGGTCTAGTTGCGGGGGGCATATCTTTTGATTCCACAATTGGATTGAGCTCATTTTTTGATATGTTTTTTCAAACCTAATTATATTCATTTTGATTGAATAAATTGGAAAAATAATCACTTAGTCAAAAGATATGAGCTACTAAATACTGGTCTATATGACTGTTGCAAAATCATAATTGATAAAATAAAGTTTCCAACCATTCTTCTTTCACATGCTATGTAACCCATATGTTTTCAATTTTCCAGTATGTTATCTTCCATGGTTACCATATTTATTCCTTTTTAAATTTTGGGAGTGATTCTCTGTAATGCATGTGATAGAAAATCCCAAATGAAGGTTGAAAAGTGTACCAAGTTCTCAGTTTTCCACTTCTCTGTTGTAGGTGAAATTCACACATTCTAGTAACAGCTACACTTTGAAAATAATTGACAAGAAATACTTCTTCTTTGCTATCAAGTCACCAGTTATAAAATACTCTAATTCATCCTTTGTGGAAATTTGACTTTTGTCTTCTCCCTTTGTGGAAAACTCCAAATTAACTGCAAAAGGTGTAGCAGAAAATGAATTTTCCACTTCATATTTAATGTCATGTTGATGTCCAAATCTTCAAGCAATAAATCATTATGAGATTACCATTCTTTTTTTTAATCGATTAAGAGCTCTTTTTCATCTCTCTATTGTGGATTTGATGCTTGGTGGAAATTCCATTTTTGAGTGTGAAAAGTGCAACCAATCTTCAATTTTTCATTTCCATGTGGCGAGCACAATTTTGATGTAGATTGATTCACAAATTACTTTTGTAGAGTGATCTTGATACCAAACCCCATATATCTTCATTATGAATTGAGATATGCCTTTTCTTTCCTCATGTGGAAAATTGAACTTTGACTGCGAAAGGTGTAGCAGAAAATGCATTTTTCCTTTTGGTGAAAAATGAAACATTTTCTTCTCCAATGGAAAATCTGAAAATGATTGTGAAAGGTGCAATGGAAAATGATTTTTCCACTATGCATTTTTTCTTTGGTGGAAAATGAAAAATTTACTTCTCCAATGGAAAATATGAAAATGATTGCGAAAGGCACAACAGAAAATGAGTTTTCTGTAGACACCTAAAAATCCTTTAGAAAATAAAGTATTTTTTATTTTCTGAAAAATTCCTGATGACATCATCATTTATTAATTAATTAATTAATTAATTAATTTTTATGCCATTAAATCCTTTTATCTTAATTAAAAATATTTAATTAAGGAATCCCTCCCAAAAATGTTTAAATCTTATTTAAACATTATTTCCTTATTTATTAATTATTTAATTAATAAATTGACCAAAAATCCTAAAATAAATAAAAAATTTATTTTTTTTCCAAAAGTTGGCCAATTTCCTTATGACCAATAACCTCTTCCAAAATCTTCTAATCCTTCTTTAATTTTGATTAAAAGCTAATCCCATCATTTCCTACCCCTAATCCCAACTCAAAATATTTAATTAAAATTAAATATTAATCCTCATGTTTATTAAAAAAAATTTAATAAATATCTCCTCAACCCAAACCCTTGAAATAAATAAAACTTTATTTATTTCCTAAAAATCTAATTTATCCTCATCCTAAGAAGTTCTAGACTCTTCTAGAAAGTCTCCATCCTCATCCTAGGAAATTCTAGACTATTCTAGAAAGTCTTTATCCTCCTCCAAAATCTAGACTCTTCTAGAAGATGTCTTTAAACCTAATCCTAATCCCCTCCTAACCTTGTCACATTCCCTAAACATGGGTTAAGACTTACTAACCCAAGCCAAAGCTAACAAATATCTCCTCCTTCACCCACCCTCATTAAATGCCATCCACTTGCCTATCCCTAAGCTAATCCTAAACCATCCTAATCCATCCTCTAATCATTTGCACAAGCCTAAGCAAGCTTAAAACCTTCCTAATCAAGTCCAAGTCGAATTTGCTCTCATCACCCTCAAAATATCTCAACCATAAAACTTTATGAAGTCCACTAGGTCATAAATGACTCTTACAAGCCTTTTTATTGCTCTTACAAGTCATTATGAGGGTCTTTATGAAGATTTTATCTCTTGAGCCTCCTTTGTTGACTCATCCTTGCCCTTTCCTCCATCCTCTCACCATGTGACATGTGTCACTCCTTGATTGGCTATAAGGAAGCACAATCCATGTGCTCTCCTCTCATGCAATCTGAGCCCTCCATAAGTTTTTTCACATCCTTGCATCCTAGCCCTTGATCCCTCAAGCCCTTTGCCTATTTAAGGAATCCTCTCCCAAGTCATTTTACCACAATCCATGAAGTAAAGTTATAATTCTATTTTGAGATCCAAATCCATTCTAAAGCCATCTATCCACACCAAAAATCCACAATCATCCATTGAAGCCTTTGGAAGCATATTGAGCATACATCCTATCCATTTAGATAAAGCTACTCAACAAGAGAGCTTCTTATTGAGAGAGTCCATTAATGGCTCATATTCTCAATTAAGAGCTCATCTTAGTCTATCTTGAAGTTTATGAATTTTGTTTAGTTTGTAGAAGCTTTATTTAAATTTGGTTTCTATTAGCATACTAACATTGCTCATATACATTTTGGCACGCCCGGTGGGACCCCGCATGGGTCATCTTCATTAGCTTTTTTAGTCAAGTTTTGTATGTCATTTGCTGATTTTGGCTAATTTTTCTTGTTTTTGTGATTGGTAGGATTGTATAAATTGGTTTTGTAGGTCCACATGAGCATGAAGAAGACAAAGGAACTCATAATCTATCTCATAGTGTTTGCAGATTTTTCAAGCTTATAGGTGGACAAAGAACTTGAAATTCTTCTTCTTCTTCTTGTCTATATTCTTCTTATTCCATCTACTTCTTCTTCTTCTTCTTGTGGGAGATCTTGGCCATTTTTTTTTAAGAAAGCAAAATCATATACACTTCTTTTTAGTGCTTAAAATGAACTCCCAAATCATACTTAAATCCATTGAAAAATTAAAAATTTGCAAAAAAAGAAAAAAATCTTTTAACAAGTGAAACTAAACCAATCTAATCATTTGCATCCTTTTAACATCAAGGTTTTAGATACATTCATGCAAAATTAGGAACACTTCATTTTTGGGAATTTAAAAAGAACTTCAAGTTTCCATTTCAAAAGGTTCAAAATCAACACTAAGTGCACACTAAAGTTCTTTTAAAAAAAAAAATCTCATAAAAACTAAGAGTCCTAAATGGTTGCCAAAAATTGTCCTAAAAGCTTTGTTATTTGTTCCAAACAAATGTCTTATTGCAAAATCTTGAATGTTTCTTAGGATTTTCATGCATCAAAACAATCTAGGAATATCATTTTTGGGTTTAAAATATGCAAACTAGAACACAAAATCTTGAATGAAAACCAAAGTCCAAAGAGTCATTTTCACTTTTGAGTCCAAAACAATCTTGAATGATCTAAGGTTAAAACAAAGCACTTCAAAGTTCTTAAAACAACACACAAAATCTCAATCTTGAATGCTCAAAAGAAAACACTTGAATGTTTAACCACTTTCCTTTGAATGCATGTTGCTAAAATCACTCTTGAATGCCATGGATTAAAATCAAATTTTCCTTGAATGCATGGTTAAAACAACAAATCCAATCTTGAATTCTAAGGATCAATTAACTATTGCAATATCAAACACTTCATTTGGAGCTTCTAAAAATTGAACAAAACAAATCTCTTTTCCACATGCAATCTAGGTAAAGTTTGAATTTTGGACATTTAAGAAACCTTGTTAAGTTAAAATACAAATTTGCAAAAATCAATTTGAGTAGTTCCTTGGACTCACCTCTTTTCTAATCACCCATCAAATATTAACCATTGGTTGCAATCTCAGCGCCATTTATGGGGATGGGTCTACTTGAAAAAGGTGTTAGATGTTCCACAATCTAACTCACTCACTTGGTCTTTGAATTTTTGCTTTAACTTTATCAAAATTCTTAAATGATCAAAACTCTAGATTAAATCGATCACACTTCAAGTTTGGGCACTAAAATTGAACAACAACTGACGTGGAGAGCCTCCGGGCGCGCGCTTGAAATCGAATCTCACACACTTTTGTTTTGGGCTTAAAACAAACTCACACTCAATCTTGAATGCCTTAAAGAAAATTAATCGATACTTGACGTGGAGGGCCTCTGGGCACGCGAGTTTTCTTTTGTTGACCCTAACTCCTCTTATTGTTTTCATTCTTCGATCGATTTACTTTTGTTGGCGCTTCAAGTTGGAATAAACATTGTATCTTAAACATGAGTGCTTGCAAAGTCTAGATCAGAAAACTTAAGCGTCAGTTGGTAAAAGAACAAATGTGTTTTTTAGCCCAAGGTCATCCAAGTCTTCTCTCCCCTTGTCGTCTTTCGAGACCATCTTGGGTGCATAAGATTAGGATCCAAAACCTTGTTTCTTTTTAGGAGGCCTGCTTGGGGATTTCATCACCCCTTGGACGACCTCAACTCCAGCGTTCTGGCAGAGTATAAGAATCGGAAGGTGAAGCGAAAGACACCTCTCTTGGGATCAAGATTTTGTCACTCGGGCTAAGCCTCAAGGAACTTTATACCCTTCAAAAGTGAAAGAGGAGAAGTGGGTTACCGCTCCTCTCGGCTGTGTGACATCTTTTTGGTCTCATCTACAGATTTGGGCCTCACGTACCTTGGGTATATCGAGGACTCCTTAGCTAAACCAACTGTCAGCCTTGTAGACAACCATCTAGGATGTTAATGTGTTTGAGGTGACTGATCGAAACATTTGTAGAACATACACACTCCTTGGCGCAAGTATCACTTTCTGAGAATCAAAAACTTCTATCTGGTTGTTTCTATCTATTGCTTGATCTTTTATTTGTTGAATGAATGTTTGCCAAACTTGGTCAATCCTAGCTTAGGGCATACTTAGCGTAGTCACTGCCTATTCCAGAAGTTGAATGAGTTGAAGCAAAACAACCAAGATCTCTCAAAGCCAAGCAAATTCAGAAATTGATGTCAGAGCAACCCAAACCCAAACAAAAGTTCCAAAAAGTTAAACTCAAACCATCTCTAGCATACCAAGAACTTTCAGCCAAGAGAAAAAAATAACACCAAGCCCACGAATTGCCAAACTCCACAAAGCAGAGGACAAAGCTACCGACGAAGCACTTCAAGAGGCCTGGTTAGAGCGCACCATCAAATTTAGCCAACATCCAGGAGTTAATCCTGCTTATGCCTTACCAACTAGGCATGATTTCTATGATTAGACACCCTTGTTTCTCCACATCTTCTTGGATAAGCTTCACTTTAGAGTCATTTTTGTAGAAAAGCCAGCCATCTTAGGTTATCCCCTTAAGCATTATTAGCTCATCCATCTCATTTAGAATCAAACCATCTAGCCAGCAACCAAAACCTCACATCCAAGCCTTCACAATTGTTGTCACTTTTGCCAAAAGTTTGCCACTCCTAAAATCTTCCAAATCCATCAATCTCACCAAGGTTATCCCTTTGACAGAGCTTTGTCTAGGGTGATCCAGCTTTGTCACTTGTTATCCCTCATCACCTTGAGCTAAAGGTTGGGATCCACAAGTGGTCAATCTCATGTTCTTCCTAAAGGATCATCAGTCTATCCTTAAGTTGACACAATCACCACCAAGCTTACACATAGGAAAGCAGACCTTTCGTGCTTTGGCAACATATCTTTGAAGTTAGAATATCCAACCCAATCCTTCTTAGGTTTTGTCGTATAGCTTTGCCTTAACCTAGGAAATCATTTGCATAGAGAAGCCTTCCCCCTTTTGCATCCATCAGCATTATTGCATCTCATCCCTAAGAGCATTTTTCATGCCACCCGTCACTCGCTTAGCCAAGAAGAAAGAAACAATGGAGCCCTATCATTTGGATCGAACAGCCTCACCCCCCTTGAGCACTCAGCCATCCTTCAGCGCAGAGAAAGCTATGCCATCACGTACTGACATTGAAGCTTTCATGAACCAACCAGGAAATGCAGTATTGGTAAATGCCATTATAGACAAGAACAAAGAGACAATCATGGCTAATTTTCGAAGGGAAAATGTAGGAACCTTTGACTTTGGAAGACCCCCTCCATTATCAGATCCATCTCACCCATTGTTTGGGCAGCTACCACCACCCATAGGCTCTTATGATCCAAATTATCCTCAATATATGCCAAAAGAAGAGCCTCCAGCCAATCCATATGATCCAACAGACCCAAACATACCATCATCCACCCAAGTTGAAATCTCCATGCCGCAAGCCAACCCAGCCACCACCACTCCATCCTTGGTTCATACCTCTCCGCTCCAAACCCCCTTTACCCAAAATAGCTCACCGTTCACCCCCTTCACTATTGCTGCTGCTGCTCCCCAACCCAGCCTTCCAAATCCACCCATCTCCCAAATCAGTGCTAGCATCTTTGGCCAACCTCAGCAATATACAACAGGGATGCCACCCATGGGGCCAAGTAATCAACCTTTCATCACCCCCAGCTTGTTCACTACAGCCCAACACACAATCCCATCATTTCCATTAGGTCTTGGGAGCTCAATACCATTAGCCACAAATCTACAAGCTACTACCCTCACTCCACAAAGCTATCAAATCCCACAAGCTACTACCAATTTTCTACCAAGCTCCCAAGTGACCCCAGCCCCTGCCACCACTCTACCAAGCTTCCAAATCCAACCACAAAGCTATCAAACCCCATCAGTTCCATTCCCAAGCTTTCAACTCCCACCACCTCCACCACCAACTAATCCATTACCTCCAATTACCAACTACTTTTCAATGCCACTTCTAGGAGGTAATCCACCACCCCAGCCAACCACCAATTATTTGCAGATACCATCCCAAATGGGGGCACAACCCACATATATTGGTCAAACCCCACAAGCCCCCCGATCCTTTCCCCAAGCCTCTCAACCATCTTATACCTTACCTCCACAAAGCAATCCATTTATCCCATAGCCAGCTTATGTTCCTCAATCCCAACCTCAAATCCCATATCAACAGCAAGCCTCGCAGCACATGCAGCAATATGCACCACCTCCCCCTCAGCAACCTGTCATCCACCATGCAGCTGCCCAAACAATGTACAATCCCTATCAGAAAATCCCTCATAGCCATCCATATTCAGTGGCCCCATCCAGTACATACCTACCTCAAGGCACTCCTACATTGGGGGCACCCCAGCCATCACCTATCAATTCAGAATGGGAGCAAATGAAGATAGCTCTGAAAGCCATCCAAGAAGGGAATGATCCGAAGACATTCAAGTTTGAGAATGTGTGTCCTTACCCATTTGACAGAGCCATTACCATGACACCATTTCCCAAACACTTTGAGGTGCCCAAATTTGACAAATTCAGAGGAAAAGGAGACCCTGTCACACATATCAAAGAATTTTACATGCACTACCAGGATGTAGCATACAATGATGTCTTCCTCTTGCGCCTTTTTCCCAAAAGCTTAGCTGGACCAGCTCTTGAATGGTTTTATAGAATCCCCTATGGTACAATTAAAAACTTTTCTGAATTATCTGAGGCATTTGTAGCCCAATATGCCCATCTTGTTGAAACAGAGCTATCAATAGTTGATCTTGTCCACACCAAGCAAAAAGGTGGAGAAAGCCTTGCCGAATACCTGCAAAGATGGCAAACCCTTACCACCCGCATATCCTGCACCTTGCCAGAACGCCATGTTGTGAAAATGTTTATTGATAATGCTCATCCTAGCTTGGCTCACCACATGACCATGAACTGTTTGCAAACCTACAAAGATATCAAAGAGAAAGGAATGATCCTTGAGCAAGGACTCATTAAAGATGGTGTGGTCAAGCTTTACAAGGAAGCCAACCAAAATCAATCACATCCCAATGACAAGTCTAGGTATTGGAACAAAAACAAGCACGTTGCAACAGATGGCGTCACTGACACCAGACATGTGAATATTGTTGGTCCTTCTCACAACCAGTCCAACCCACCATATCAACCAAAAAATCAACAAGCTATCAACTACCAACAACAGAATAACCAAAGCTATCAAAACCACACTCCAAGACCCAACTTTCAAGGGTCTAGCAATCAAGCTAATGCCATCAATGTAGCTGCAGGACAAAAGCCTAGATTCCAACCTACACCTAGAAACTATACACCCCTTGGTGAGCCATTGGATGTCATTTTTGAGAAATTAGTCAAAGAAAACCTCATCAAATTTCCTCCTACCCAGCAAATTGACCCAAGCCAATCCAAAGCTGCATGGTACAAAGATAATGAGTACTGCAAATTTCATAGGGTAAAAGGTCACACTACCCTCAGATGCATGAAACTGAAAGACTATGTGCAAGACCTCATTGATCGGAAGGAAATCACTGTTGGTGCCCAAACCTCTCCCAATGCAGGCTTACAGATCTATCAAAATGCTTTTCCTCCACACCACAACCAAAATCCTGGAAAAGCACCTATCCAAACCAACAACAACAACACCAACAACCGTCAGCCAAACCAATAGCATGGGAAGAACAATGACCACACTTCATCCTATATAGACTATGGTAGCCTTATAGGTTGTATATCCGAGAAAGAGCCTTCTGTCAATGTTATCAATATCCAAGGACCAAACAATGAGTGTGCAATCACCACTCGAAGAGCGCGATTTAACATCGCAGGCCCACCTGTTACACCAACACCATCAGCTCCATCAAAAAGCCAGTACAATATCTTGGAACACCTTGGGAACATGCCAGCCCAAATCTCCATTTTAGACCTTCTTCGCACTAGTCCTATGTACAAGAACATCCTTGACAGTGCTCTCATAGAATCTCGTGTCCCTTCTGATATCAATGCTACTGATTTTCATAATCTTGTTGGACACCTCTCATCCTCATGTGCCCTATCGTTCAAATCCACCGACATACCCGTGGTCGACCCAGATCACACCCTTCCGCTTCGCATAGCCATCATGGTATCCAACTTTGCTGTAAAAAGAGTAATGGTAGATAATGGATCAGCCTTGAATATTTGCACCCTAAAATTCATAAAACAAGCTGGGTATACTGAGGCAGATATCATCAGTGAGGTTATCACCATCAAAGCTTATGACAACTTGGAAAGAACCACAGAAGGAACTATTTTGCTGCCAATCAAGGTTGGGCCAGTCATCCAAGAGACACTCTGCCATGTTATTGATCTAAACCTACCATTTAACATCCTCCTCGGTCGCCCATGGATTCATGCCATGAAAGTCGTTCCATCCACTTACCATCAGTGCATCAAATTTCCGCATCAAGGCACTGAGGTAACCATCCATGCCGATCCAAAACCCTTTGCTTACTGCAATGCAGTTGAAGCTTCATATACAAACCATTGCCCTAGAATTGATATCGGCACATCCATCGCCAGCTCATCCCACACTTATAATGACCCAGAAAGCATCCTTGCCTCTACCCTATCTACCGTGAAGATCAATAACAAAGGTTGTGGAGAGTATAGTCTGTCAGATGCATTTGCTGTCGGGGCACTCCCACTTGATCCACATGCCCATGGACGATCGACATATCACAAAGCTAAGGAAATTCCACCTCCTCGATACAAACAGTTTGGCCCAACAACCTTTGTATCCTCGAAAATCCCTCTTCATGAGGAGCTCACTCCAGATATCAACAAATGGTTACATAAGGATGCACCTCAAAGAAATCAAGCACGCCTTGATCACTTCAGCCAAAAGTATCCCCAAGAACATAAGCTCATCACTGACAAATGGAACTATCAAGGTGGTGGTCTAGGACCAGAAGAAAGAGGCATGCAGTGCCCCATCGACGCACACAAGTGGGAATCGAAGTCAGGTCTTGGCTTTGGAATACCCACAACTGGGGGCACCAATGAGAACGGTCACGCTTTTTCAAACATTCACCGCGACCTTGTTGAAATTGAAGACATTCCTGAGGAAGTTGAAAAGAGAGCCTACGACGATATCCTAGACCAAATCTCCCTTGGAGACTCTGTTCTCCAAGAACTATCCATCCACCTCATTGACCTACCACTCACCCATCCACAACTCATAGATTGGGACCAACCAAGTGTCATACACATCGATGAGTTCACATCAGAGGAGGCACTTCTAAGATTCATGGGAGCTGAAACTCCTCACAAGAAAACAAAGCCAGATTTTGCCTATATCTAGAAGCTAGATCCCAAGGGGTATTTTGGAGAAAATCCCCAACCTAGTTCCGATACACCCAAAACTGGAACTAAGGTGAATCTGAGACTAGCTAAGGCAATGAAGAGAACCCCTCAGCAAGAAAATCTAGAGCCACAAGAAGAACATGAGAATTTAGCATTGCCTCCTCAAGATAATCGACCAGAGGTGTCTTCTATTCTAATTGAGGATACTCGAGAAGTCAACATTGGTTCTTCAGAGATCCCCAGACTTGTTCACATTGCTGCATCCCTATCACAAGACCAAGCTGACCTCCTCTTTGAGGTCTTAAGAGAGAATATTGGCCAATTTGCATGGTCATATCAGGACATGCCAGGACTTGATCCAAAGCTTGTAGTTCATCATCTTGCAGTTGATCCAAAGATCAAGCCCGTCAGACAAAAGCTTAGAAAAATGCACCCCAAGGTGGCATTATTGGTCAAAGCTGAATTGGAGAGAATGTTAGCTGCTAAGGTTATCCGACCTATTGACTACTCAGAGTGGATCTCCACCATGGTCCCTGTCACTAAACCTTCCGGTGACATCAGAATCTGCACTGATTTTAGAGATCTTAACAAAGCTTGTCCAAAAGATGATTTTCCCTTGCCCAACATAGATATGATTATAGATCTTACAGCTGGACATGAAATTTTGTCCCTCATGGATGGATTTTCTGGGTATAATCAAATCAAGATTGTAGAAGAGGATCAGCATAAGACAGCATTCACTACCCCTTGGGGAACCTTTTGCTACAACATGATGCCTTTTGGCCTAAAGAATGCTGGGGCTACCTATCAAAGAGCTATGACAACCATTTTTCATGATCTCATCCATAGTATTTTGGAGGATTATGTGGATGATATCTTGGTCAAGTCTCATACCTTCATGGATCATCTTACTGACTTGGAGAAAGTCTTTGATAGGTTAGCCGAATATCATCTCATGCTGAATCCCAAGAAATGTGTCTTTGGGGTCACATCTGGCAAGCTTCTAGGCTTCATAGTTTCTAAACGAGGTATAGAGATCGACCCCAAGAAGGTCAAGGCTATCTTAGACATGCCTCCTCCCCAGACACTGCGACAACTTCGCTCTCTTCAAGGAAAGCTCCAATCTGTTCGACGCTTCATCTCCCAGCTTGCAGATAAGTGTACACCATTTTCACATTTACTAAAGAAGGATGAGAACTTCAAGTGGGATCCTTTATGTCAGCGCAGCTTCGACCATCTCAAGCAGTATCTCATCAATCCCCCTATCTTGGTTCCACCAATTCCTGGTTGTCCCCTAATTTTGTACATATCAGCAACACCTACTGCTCTAGGGGCACTTCTAGCACAACTTGATGACTACAAAAGAGAAAGAGCCATCTACTACATCAGTAGAACCCTAGTTGGTTATGAACTCAATTACACTCCTATGGAAAAAGCTTGTTTGGCAGTTGTCTTCTCAACTCAAAAGCTTCGCCATTACATGCTAAGTCATACCATCCAACTAGTCTCCAAGATTGACCCTCTCAAGTATATGCTCTCTAGAACAGCACTTACAGGCCGTTTGGCCAAATGGGTTATGCTCCTTAGTGAATTTGACATCCAGTATGTGGATAGAAAGGCAATCAAAGGGAAAGCTATAGCAGATCACCTAGCTGATGCACCTCTAATAGATGCTTATCCGTTGATCACAGAATTTCCAGATGAGCATATCTGTCTAATTGAAGAACAACCCCCATGGAAAGTTTACTTTGATGGCTCATACACATCTCATGGATCAGGGGCAGGAATATTGTTGGTCACACCTCAAGGAGATTACATTCCAAAAGCCTTCAAGCTACAATTCCCTAGCACCAACAATATAGCTGAATATGAGGCCCTCATAGCAGGATTAAAGATAGCTGTAGAATGGAACATTGTTGAGCTACAAATCTTTTGCGATTCTCAGCTCATCATCAAGCAAGCCCTAAATGAATATCAAACCAAAGATGAAAAGCTATTACCCTACAAAGAGCTAGTTGATCAGCTAACCTAACATTTTACAAAACTTCAGTTTACACAAGTGCCTCGAATACAGAACAAAGCAGCAGATGCTATGGCTACTATAGGCTCGCTCTTGGAAATTCCCCAAGCAGCTACACAGTATGAGTTTTTAGTGGAGCAGCTCCTCACACCTGCCTATGCGAATGAGGATTCAAACCGTGTTTGTATCTTGGTTGGTCCCCAATCCCCTTGGTACCATGAAATTCACGCTTACCTTAACGATGGTATCATATCCCCTCACCTCACACGTACCCAACGCCAGAACCTCATCCGAAAATCATCCCGCTATGTTATCATAGCCAATACCCTATATCGTCGGGGTTATCACGATACTCTCTCTCGATGTTTAGACCAAAATGAGGCCGCGATGGTGTTAAAGGAAGTACACTCTGGACTTTGCGGTGCCCACACGAGTGGTATTGTCCTAGCGCAACAAATCCTTAGAGCAGGCTACTATTGGCCTACCATTGAAGAAGACTCCTGTGACTTTGTCAGAAAGTGTCTCGCATGTCAGCAGCATGCAAATCTTGTGCACACTCTAGCACAGGATCTACAGCCTATTGCACCACCTTGGCCTTTCGCTTGTTGGGGCCTTGATCTAGTTGGAACTATCACACCCCTCTCATCTGATGGACATAAATGGATAATAACAGCTATAGACTATTTCACTAAATGGGTGGAAGCAGTCCCCCTAGTCTCAGCTACAGGAGTTCAGGTCTCCAAGTTCATCTTGTACCACATTGTTTGCCGCTTCGGCATCCCATCCACCATCTTCACTGACCACGGAGGTAACTTTGAAAATCTCAACATGGAAGAATTATGCACTTCCCTCCGCATCCATCACCGCTTTTCTAGCCCATATTTCCCACAAGGTAACGGCCAGGCAGAGGCAACTAACAAAACCCTCCTCAAAATTCTAAAGAAAGTTGTCAATGATTTCGGCCGTGATTGGCACCTACAAATAAATCCAGCCCTATGGGCCTATCAAACATCCTTCCGTACATCCACAGGCACAACTCCATACTCCCTAGTCTATGGTACCGAAGCGGTACTACCTATAGAGGTTGAACTTCCCTCCTTGCGCATATCTTTGCAAGGGCAAATATCAGATGAAGAATATAGAGTAGCTCGGCTCACCCAGCTAGATCTCTTAGACGAGAAGCGACAACAAGCCTATGATCATCTCACAGTCTATCAAACTCATCTCAAAAGGAATTTCAACAAGAAGGTGCTTCCACGACACTTTCAGCCAGGTGACATGGTCCTTAAAGAAAACATGAAAGTCCAAGTAGATCGAGAAAAGAAAGGCAAGTTTGAACCTACATGGCTTGGTCCTTATGTTGTCACTGCTTCCTTTGGCTCTGGAGCTTATCAGCTATCTACACCAGAAGGAGAACTCTTGAATGATCCTACTAACATCATTCATCTCAAGAAGTTCTATGCTTGAAGATCCTTGGTATACCAGGCTTTTGAAAAATACAAAAGAAAAAAAATAGTAAAGAGAAATAAGCGTCCAATGGTGAAAACTTGGCAATTCAAGCACCTTGGTGAAAACCTGGTAATTCAGGCGCCTTGTGTACTAAAGACTAATCCATTATCTATCACTATCCTATCCCTCATCCATTTACCCACCATCCCATAAGACACACTTGCTTGTTCCCTTGGTGTTCCAACCAAATATCCAAAATCTGATGAAGCTTGTAAATACCTCCTGTACAGCTTGTAAATCTTGTACCAAAGCTTGTATTATACCTTGTAAATCTTGTACCATACCTTGTATATCCAAATCTTGTCCAAAGCTTGTACCATACTCCAAATTGTAGATAATCTTGTATCCTAGCTTGTATCCTATCACATGCACCCAAAGAATTCCATTTTCCTTAAGCTTTTCACAAACCATCTACCTATCCACCTATCACCTATTATAGACATCCCATCCTTCACAAACATTTCCATCTCACAAAAACCAAAACATGAACAAACTTGTACATTTGTAACATATCTTGGTCCATCAGCTTGTACATCCTCTTTAACTTAGTACCATTGTATCTATCCAGCGTTCATGTCAGTTCGTCCTTGATCAGCATCTTGCACCCATCACACATCTTGGTTAGCTATTCCAACGCATCCTTTAGCTAGATTTCCTGTCACCAAAGTGTTATCTTTCTTAGTTCAGCTTGCTAGATGCATCACTCATCCAAATCCACCAGCTTCGGTGCTCTCCAATAGGTCCTTGCAGGATATAGCTTTCCTCATGTCTGATCTTGGTCCATTAGTGCCTTGTTCTACCCATCTCGTTGGCAAACGGCTCTCTTTTGGATTTTCACTTTCTTTTGATTTGGGATCTTCCCTTTTGGGTCTTGAAGTATCTTTTCCAAGCAATATCCTTGTTCCCTCCTCAAGGTTGCCACGATCTTCCATATCATGGTATGCTGCGAATGGGGCAATTAGAGCGTAAGGTCTTGATCAGGTCTTTCGTTTGTTTTTCTTTTCTGCTTGTGGGTTCTCTAGTGTCGTTTCCACGCTGCTTCCTCTAGGATTCATGTGTGATGCTGGGGCAATCCTTGTGTGTTTGTTTTGAGTTAGTTTGTCAGTCCTTTGGACGGTTGGTGAAAAGGCCTTGATGTTCTTGGTAACCTTGGCAATTAACCAATAGTCCTATAGCAAATCTAGTGCTCAACTACATGGTGGTACTTCTCTTTGAAGTATCCCCCCGCTCAAAAAGCTTCAATGGTTTTCCTTCATCTCCATTATCCCCCATCCATATCTAGCATCCGTCTCTCCTACCCCAGCTGATGCATCAGTATCTCTTTGAATCAATCATCACTCTTAGCTTTAGGGATCCACAATCCTAGTCTTAGAGATCCACCAATCCAACTCAACCCACCAAGCCTCATCTTTCGAGATCCACAATCCTAGTCCTAGGGATCTCCGAAACCCATCTTCCGCCAATCTAACTCTTTGAAATCCTGTTGCATCATCCTTATAATCCCCTCATTCATCTCCCTATCCTGGATTCTTTTTTATAGCGCTCCGCTCCTTCATCCTCTGCAATCCCTGAGATCTTAAGCTTGCTTCCTCTTGTGCCTCTGATTCTCCCTTTATCATTCTCCCATAAGTAAGAGTTTGAGCTAACTAAACCTCTTCTCTTAATCCAATTTGAGTCTCCTTGCTCATCCCAAATTCTTGTATTTTTCAAGAAGCCACCAAGCCTCGCTTTCTCTCCCCGCTGCCTTCTTGAGGGGGCATCTCATAGTCCATTCTCTCCTCTTCTGCTCTAGCCTTGGGCATCTTATTTTCTTATCTTTGATGTCATGCCACTTGCGGCATCACATCAAAGAGGGGCAAAATGTAGACACCTAAAAATCCTTTAGAAAATAAAGTATTTTTTATTTTCTGAAAAATTCCTGATGACATCATCATTTATTAATTAATTAATTAATTAATTAATTTTTATGCCATTAAATCCTTTTATCTTAATTAAAAATATTTAATTAAGGAATCCCTCCCAAAAATGTTTAAATCTTATTTAAACATTATTTCCTTATTTATTAATTATTTAATTAATAAATTGACCAAAAATCCTAAAATAAATAAAAAATTTATTTTTTTCCCAAAAGTTGGCCAATTTCCTTATGACCAATAACCTCTTCCAAAATCTTCTAATCCTTCTTTAATTTTGATTAAAGGCTAATCCCATCATTTCCTACCCCTAATCCCAACTCAAAATATTTAATTAAAATTAAATATTAATCCTCATGTTTATTAAATTTTTTTTAATAAATATCTCCTCAACCCAAACCCTTGAAATAAATAAAACTTTATTTATTTCCTAAAAATCTAATTTATCCTCATCCTAAGAAGTTCTAGACTCTTCTAAAAAGTCTCCATCCTCATCCTAGGAAATTCTAGACTATTCTAGAAAGTCTTTATCCTCCTCCAAAATCTAGACTCTTCTAGAAGATGTCTTTAAACCTAATCCTAATCCCCTCCTAACCTTGTCACATTCCCTAAACATGGGTTAAGACTTACTAACCCAAGCCAAAGCTAACAAATATCTCCTCCTTCACCCACCCTCATTAAATGCCATCCACTTGCCTATCCCTAAGCTAATCCTAAACCATCCTAATCCATCCTCTAATCATTTGCACAAGCCTAAGCAAGCTTAAAACCTTCCTAATCAAGTCCAAGTCGAATTTGCTCTCATCACCCTCAAAATATCTCAACCATAAAACTTTATGAAGTCCACTAGGTCATAAATGACTCTTACAAGCCCTTTTATTGCTCTTACAAGTCATTATGAGGGTCTTTATGAAGATTTTATCTCTTGAGCCTCCTTTGTTGACTCATCCTTGCCCTTTCCTCCATCCTCTCACCATGTGACATGTGTCACTCCTTGATTGGCTATAAGGAAGCACAATCCATGTGCTATCCTCTCATGCAATCTGAGCCCTCCATAAGCTTTTTCACATCCTTGCATCCTAGCCCTTGATCCCTCAAGCCCTTTGCCTATTTAAGGAATCCTCTCCCAAGTCATTTTAACACAATCCATGAAGTAAAGTTATAATGCTATTTTGAGAGCCAAATCCATTATAAAGCCATCTATCCACACCAAAAATCCACAATCATCCATTGAAGCCTTTGGAAGCATATTGAGCATACATCCTATCCATTTAGATAAAGCTACTCAACAAGAGAGCTTCTTATTGAGAGAGTCCATTAATGGCTCATATTCTCAATTAAGAGCTCATCTTAGTCTATCTTGAAGTTTATGAATTTTGTTTAGTTTGTAGAAGCTTTATTTAAATTTGGTTTCTATTAGCATACTAACATTGCTCATATACATTTCAACTATGCTTTTTTCCCTTTGGTGGAAAATCTTGATTTGACTACTCCATTGTGAAAAATTTAGGAAGTGCTTCTTCATGGTGGAAAAATGAACTTTGACTTCAAAATTGAAGCGAAAAATGAATTATCCGTTTCTTTAAAACTTTGTCAGATTTTCACCATTTTGCTTCCATGTTTGCATATTTGGACTTAGAAGCAATTCAATCCTTCATAGAAACTTTTTTAGAATCAAGGAATATAATCATAGGTGGCAATTTAAAAGTTTTAAAAATTGGGGTGCTTTTAGTGTGCCTATAGCTAGCTCTAATTGGGGATTATGTGTTGCAAAGTGCATAAAGAATCTAGTATCTCTAGCAAAAGACAAGTGCCTATCCATTGGGCTATAGAGTCTAAGCACAAATAGGACCATCAAAGAATTTCTTGCTGGGAGGGTAGAGGGGAGCAAGGCAAAACAAAAGCCAAGAAAGAAGGAAACACTAAGCTAAGCACACCAAAACTATGGAAACAAAAGCTTATTTACAAATATAGGTGAGAAGGCCTCACCAAAGGAAAGGAGGAGAGAAATGGACTCATACATGACCATTAACTAGAATGAAGAAGTATGAACCTTTCTAGAAAATAAAATTGTGCTCCAATAACTTAAACCAAAAAGATTCCTTCTTGGTAACTTCATAATCAAAAGTGAATCCAAAGGTAGGCTAAAAATATGTGGCCCAGAAATCTCTTCCAAACAACCATACTTCATCATATATTTCTAATTCTTCCATGCCTTCATGTGCATTACTTCTTGCACCATCAATCATTTTTTGTGAGGAAAAAAAATATAAAGATTCTAAATCTAGTACAAGAATATACTCACCTTCATCTCTTTCTACACCATCAATTTTAATAGAGATTTTAGCATCCAAAACAAGATTGACAAAGTTAGGATACTCAAATGGTTTTGAAAATGATATTCCATCATATGCACATTTATCACAATCAATTTGAATTGAACTTTCAGATTTCAAATCAAGGCTGAAATAAAATGATTCTTCATTGCACATAGGGTCAATCTGGACTGAAGTAACTTCATCCTTTCTAGTAGCTATCAAGTCTGAAAATTCTCTATCCAAATTCAAAACTCCAATACTTGAATCAACTATAGAGGAAGGCTCACCTTGGGTAGGCATCAAGATTTGATAAACTTCCATTTCATGGCAAAGAAAAATATAATTAGGCTCTTCATCCTCTTTATGATGATCCACCACTTCATTAGATGTCAAAGGTATTTGTCTAAAATCTGTCCTTGCAACCACTTCTTCAACCACATCTTTAGACTTAAAATGATATTTTTCAAAACATGTTTCAGCCTTTTCATCAATACATAATTCATCAAGAATACTCAACTTGGCATCTTCTACAAATGAAAATAATTCTAACATAGGATCATCATAAACTTGTGAAGATGAAAAATCATTTTTAATATCATCTTCTTCAAGCTTAAAAGTTTCATATTCCACTTGTGTACAAACCAAGGGATGACTTTCACAAGAAATATTATGCAAAAAATGATCTTCATTATTCTCTTCAAACTTGAAACTTTCAATAACAGGAGAAAAGGAAAGCATGGGTAAATCCTCATTTTCTATTTCACTTACCATTTCCTTACTGCCATCAAGAGTGCCTTTGTTCACTAAAATTTGTGCCTCTGGAAGCTGGGGTATTTCTTGTTCTCCAAGAACCAAGCAATTGACTAGTATTGGTTCTTCTTTTACTGATTTTTCTTTAGGTAAACTTTCTGAAACATAATTCCCTTTTCTTTGGTCTTCAACATTAAAATATCCTTGGATCACACACTTTAACAATAGAGAAGATTGATTATCTTATGAGGGATTTAATCCTTTTCATTAAGCTTCTGTAATACTTTCTTTAAATGCAGTCAAAGGAATTGTAAGTTAGGACCAGTCTTAGCATTTATTTCTTCAAATGTGGGTTTCCTTTTGATTTGTTTTTTTGGTTGAACTTTTTGCGCACTCATGATTGAAAAATTATAGGAAAAAAAATTAGGTGGAACTTCTAAAACCACTTCATCATCCACTTTTAATTCATTGCTTATCTACAACACCTTTTCCTCATAGTCTTTTAATAACTTTGTCTTCACCTCTAGCTCTTTCAATTTGTGATACCTAACATAGACACCTTTCCATAACACAACTGGTGCATGATCTTCTTTGATACTTAGGTTCATTTTTCTTCCATGGGTAATTCTTTCTCTAAAAGCATCAAAAATATTACGCAAAGCTAGATCATGAGTATGATAAAGTTCAATAAAGGAAGGGCCTAGCCTCCTCCTTTTCACAACTTTAAAAGGAATGGTCCTTTAATAATAGAGTCACCAATCTCCTACAAGTAGAGATAATAATAATTTTGAAAATGAAAACACCAGACTATTCAACCAAAAATTATGAGAACTAATAACAGAGTCACCAATCTCTAGATAGCAGAGATAATAATAAAACTAAGGAAACAATATTCGACACTAATCTTCTTTTTCACTTCCCTAGTAGAGTCATGAAAAATCTATTGGTAAACAGATTATTCTTTCCAATGTAACTCTTAAATGTCCAAACCTATGAGAAATAGTTTGATACCAATAGTTGGATAATCTATCATGAGGTTGATAGATTTCTTCTAAATTAAAAGGTACAACTCCCTTATCAATAATATTCAATGAATCTTGTTTTATTCCTAAACTAACTAGGTACATTCTTAACTTGATAACAAAAGTGAAAAACCAAGCCAACCCTAGACAAAACTAACTCAGGCAGAGAATTCAGTTCTATACCTAGCCAACCCTAGGAATTAACACTTCCTATGACTCCCTGACATTGGTAATGCAATGTGAATGCTATGTATGCAAATGTAGTGAAAAATAAAATGAAAGGGAATGTTAAATAATCCCAATTGTTATAATAGGAACATCTACAAATACTCTGATCTACAACCCATTAATTATTCAACACAATATGCAAGATGATGCCCAAAATTAAAAATAACAATACTTAGATTGATTATAATCAAAGGAAAAATAACTAAATGATTTGATTTAGAATAAAACCTTTATTTCCTTGAACATCACAAATAAGAATGCTTAGATTTTATTTGCTCATAGATTATGCTAAATCTATTACAAAAACTCTAACTCTTAACATGCATAATGAAAATGTAGAAAACTAAACTAAGTTCTTTCCCCCTACTCCAACTCTCTTTCTCTTGCAGAAAAGAAGAACCCTGCATATCAACAAAGATTTAAAATAAATAGACTTCTTCATAACCATTCAGTTTTCCAACAATGACCTTTCAGTTCTATAACTGTTCCTTCTTGGAGATTCTCTTCACATTCCAATTGGATTCTTTTGGTGACTTTTCAGTTCTGTCACTGACTCTTATCACTTTGATTTACCATATTTTTCCTTTTGAAAATTGACATACATATAAACTATGATTTATAATGATATAAATTAACATATTTGAATGATGTTTGGACAAGTGATATCAAAATATATTAAATTCAAATAAAAATGTTCCTTCGCTGGTCGGACTGAAAAATAATTCTCCCTGTAAATTTGGGTCTAGTTGCGGGGGGCATATCTTTTGATTCCACCATTGGATTGAGCTCATCTTTGGATATGTTTTTCCAAACTTAGTTATCTTCATTTTTAGTAAAGATATTGGAAAATAAATCAATTAGTCAAAAGATATGAGTTACAAAATACTGGTCTATATGACTTACAAAATCAAAATTGATAAAATAAAGTTTCCAATGATTCTTCTTTCACATGCTATGAAACCCAGATGTTTTGGATTTGCTAGTATGTTATCTTCCATGTTTACCATGTTTATTCCTTGCTAAATTTTGGGAGTATTATCTAGAATGATTGTGAGAAAATATCCCAAATGAAGGTTGAAAAGCATACCAAGTTCTTAGTTTTCCACTTCTCTGTTGTAGGTGAAATTCACACATTCTAGTAATAGCTACACTTTGAAAATAATTAACAAGAAATACTTCTTCTTTGCTATCTGGTCATTGGTTATGGAACACTCTAATTCATCCTTTGTGGAAATTTGACTTTTGTCTTCTCCCTTTGTGGAAAACTCCAAATTGATTGCGAAAGGCATAGTAGAAAATAAAATTTCCACTTCATATTTAATACCATGTTGATGTCTAAATCTTCAAGCAATAAATCATTATGAGATTACCATTCTTCTTTTAATCAATTAAGAGATCTTTTCCATCTCTTTATTGTGGATTTGATGCTTGGTGGAGATTCCATTTTTGAGTGCAAAAGCACACCCAATCTTCAATTTTCCATTTCCATATGGTGGGCACAATTTTGATGTAGATTGACTCAGAAATTACTTTTCTAGAATGATCTTGATACCAAACCCCATATATCTTCAATGTGAATTGAGATTTACCTTTTCTTTCCTCGTGTGGAAAATTGAACTTTGATTGCGAAAGGTGTAGCAAAAAATGCATTTCTCCTTTTGGTGGAAAATGAAACATTTGCTTCTCCAATGGAAAATTTGAAAATGACTATGAAAGGCATAGCGAAAAATGAGTTTTCCACTATGCATTTTTCCTTTGGTGGAAAATGAAACATTTTCTTCTCTAATGGAAAATCTGAAAATAACTGTGAAAGGCACAGCAGAAAATGAGTTTTCCACTATGCATTTATCCTTTGGTGGAAAATCCTAATTCAACTACTCCATTATGGAAAATTCAAGAAGTGCTTCTTCATGGTGGAAAAATGAATTATCCGTTTCTTTAAAACTTTGTCAGATTTTCACCATTTTGCTTCCACATCTGCATATATGGACTTAGAAACAATTCAATCCTTCATAGAAACTTTTTAGAAACAAGGAATATATTAGTGAAAATTTATCATGGGTGGCAACTTAAATTTTTTAAAATTTGGGGTACTTTTAGTGCGCCTAAACTTAATGTAATATCTCCATCCACAAGTTAGCTTATCTAGTAAAAAATCTCCAAGACAAAGGAAATATATTAAAAAAACATAAGTTAGGACCCAAGTCCATAAAAATACCCTCAAATAGATGCATAATTCCATGCAAGAATAGAAGAAGGTCACCTGCATCTATAAAACATAAAATAATGCACCAATTAGCATTGCATGTCATAAAACTCCATCATAAGTCAAATCTTACCAACCTACTTGTTAGAATATGAAACCAAATATAAGACTAGACCAATCATAAGATGACTTCATCTGAAACCTCATAATGAGTTGTGAAGCTAGATGTAGGGTTTGTGACTCTTATAAGTAATATATGTTGCTATTCAGTGTCAAAAATATGGAAAAGAAGAAGTTCCAATAATAGTTTGTGAACATAGTAACCGAGTGTACATAATGCCCAAGCATAAAGGAATAGAAGGATACATATACAATTATTATGAAGCATAGTACTTTGTGAGAAAAATGCCTCACCAAGCTAGACATATATCACTGAGCTAGATAGTTATAACCAAGTAGTGTTATCGCCAAATGACAATACAAAGAATAGAGTACTTATTAAGTAAAATAGTGGCTACATACAAAATAGATTTAGCATAAAATCTAATGTGATACAATCATATAAAGTGGGAAAATGGTTTAGATGGCTCAAGGTAAAGATTTAAAAAGATTTCTTAAAGACTGCAAATTGATTGTTTTGATTTCAATGTAGAAAAGACCAATAAAAATGAGGAAATGGAAGGAATGAAAATATTTACTTTAGATCATTGATTTTGATCAAAGATATATTTTGGAAAGTTCCAAAACCCTAATTAGGTCACATCTTGAAGAGATAAGAGGAAACTATAAAATGACCTAACTAGAACAATTTAAAGTTGTTATTGAGAGGACTATTGAAGAGAGCAAGAAGTTTTTATGATAGAGGAAAGAGTTAAGGATATAAGAGGTTAGAGATACAATTAGTATAAAGAGGAATTATAAATCAATCATAGAAGGTGATATATCAATAAGAAGAAGAGGGATCTATTCAAGCAAAGTAAATTTTTGTTATAGAGATCATTTTTTGTTTCTTTTTAATCATCGTAGTAGTTCTAAATCATTGAAAATGGTATACCTAACATTCTTTTATGTAAATCTCTTGACCAAGTACATACTTAAAAAAAGTTTTCTAAAATCCTTGAAGAAGGTAGATTCTAGTAGATCTAATTATATACTCTTAATCGTGTAAGTCCCCATAAGTGACAAAAATATTGTAGTCCTAACAAGGCATGTTAGGAATAGATAATACTGAGAGCAGGGGCGGGGGTGCTGAATCAGTAATCTAAATTTTTTTTCCCACAACTAGATATTATTAATTACTTTACAACATGAATATGAAAGTAAACCAATAATGCTAAACAATAAATAAATTTGTACATAAAGAGATATCATAAGACCATATTTTATTAGCCAGGGAAACCTTTGGCAAGGGAAAACCCTAGTGGGGATGATACCCACAAAATGATCCACTAAACAAAAGAATCATGTTAAGGATATTGACCCTATTAGGAGTCTATGAATTGCATATAGCGTCTCTATCTTTGTTAGAGGACTAGGCCCTATTAAAAGCCTTAACCTTTTTAGGAGTTACTCCAACCATGTTAGGAGTTGATAATACAATTAAAACTATATCCAAGAAGAGCCCACTATCCTAACATGCAATTATATAATTTAGTGCCTCAAACAAAATAGAGATAGATACATAAACCTCTTACTACTTTAGTTTGCATTCCTTTTGATCATACATTAGACTTTGCATTATATAAGGCTTGCATATCATATATAAAGACCTTGCATAATCTCACATATTACTTTCATATTATTTTGATACACACCTAACTTTGCGAGTTATGATTTCTTACATCTTTTCTTTTTTAAAAACTTTGTCCAGTTGACCTTTATGCTTCCACACATTTGACTAAATACAAAATTAGGACTTTTCCTCTTAGGGTTAACATCTGGGACATCCTTGCTAATTAGTTAAGTAATTATTTCATAAAACTAATAATTTCTTAATCTTTTATTCATTAGTTTCTATTGTACTCTATAGTGTTCTATTCACTACCTTTACTGGTGTTTGACCTGTAACTAGATTTGTACTACCCATACTAATATGTGCACTTAGACATGTCATCAGGACTATATGTTCTACATGTCCTTAACTATGCACATGTCAACTTTCACCATAGACTTTGTAATATAAAAACTATCTCTATAATGATATTAAAATTGTCTAACACTTAGTTAATGTTTGGTCTCTAAACATAGAGTCTTCAGCTGTACAAACTATCATATCTTTAGAGATATATGTTACCATAAATGAAAACCCTTAACTCCACTCACTTATCCATGTTTCCAATGATATCCCCCTTTTGCATTGATTTCAACATATGGGAAAATTGGCTAAGTCCCAAAAAATGTTTTACAAAAGCTTATTGAAATTGGCCTTTACAAAATTTCAAAATTAGAAAATTTGTGTGTTATTAATTTTATAACCATCTATCCATGTTTCTCCTAATAAATAAATTGTCCCCCTTTCTTTATATATTTATACAATCATTGTTTTACTCCCCCTTTCATTGTACTTTATACAACTTTATATAAATACTTATCCCACAATTTTCCTATATACTTCTCCCCCTTTGACATCAATGACAAAGGTGTCAAAATTTATTTACATGTCAAAAAAAATTTTCATTACCTCCTTTCTAGGCTGATAGGAAAAAAATAAAGTCTCCAAAACTGACTATAAGACTCTTCATGTTCTTCTGCCATAGATCCTTTACTCCTTCTGAGATGCTAAGGAGATTGTATAATCCATAGGATGAAATCTCTGCCACATTCAAACATGAGTAAATGAAGTTGTCAAAAGATGTGTTGGCTGACAAACATTCTTCCAACTAACACTCAATGGTGCTCAACTTCATAGATATGTGCTCTCTTAGAAGTGAGAACATGTTTGTGATACTTGTCTTTCTATATTCCAATAGACTTATCTCATTATAAGTCTTACTAACTTGTGCTTAAATTCCTTCAATCTTTACACTAGGTTTACTTATCTAATCTTTCAATTCCTTAACTTCTTTGCACTTCTTTTTAAGCTCCTCATCAATGTCTTTTCTAAAAATGAAAGGCATTGCACATTTTGCATACAAGGTTTTACCTTCAAGTTCACACTTTCTTAATGCCTTGATGCAAGCATCTAGAGTCATCAAATCATTCCTGATGTTTTGATAGATAGTGTCAATAATCTGTATGTCATGTTTAGCTTGAGCTTGTGTTGCTACAACTTTTGATAAACTTGTGAATTCAACATCAAATGCTTGAATTATAGCTTTGGCTCTATCTTCTAGATTAGGATCACGTGACTTTACAATCAAGGTACAGTATTTGTCTTGCAACATACCAAAATCTACTAAGTTGAAGATAAATGTGATTGTTCATGAGGAGGCCTTTGCTGGTTCTATTTTGATCTGAGAATGAAGTAAATTTGTTTGTTGTCTCAAAATCACACACAAAAGAACAATATTTTTTGTATTTTCTGATTTTTTTTCAATGAATGCAATTCTAATGGTGCAACTAAAATGAGTTCCTAATCTAATAAGGGGTTAGCAAAGTAAATAATGAAATTGAAAGAAAATAACATGAAATTGAAATAACTTGAAATTGAAATCCTAAATGAACACAAGCTATAGAAAACAATATGCTGTGAGTTAAGCTTTAAAAGAAATTGGGAGGAAACTAATGAAAATAGGAGCAACACTTCCTAGAATCTATTGATGCAATCATAAATGGGAAATTTCAATAACTAAATGATGTTTCACTCTTCATCAAATCACAAAGGCATGGAAAGTGCACTCATGTGAGACAAAGAGCTATGCAGGCATAATTTGTGATCTCTCCTCAAGCTTTTTATGTCAATGGAATTTGTAAATATGTAGCAAACACTAGAACTAAAAGATTTCACAACCAAAAACAATGCAATAAACCTTTGGCTCAATCACGATCTCATGAATAAAATTCACAAAACAATGACACATTCAAGCAAGAATGACTACACTCCAAATGCGAGCAACAAAAGCATAATTTTATTGTATAATAACGACAACCCTTGTTACATTTTAGAATGGGGTATTTATAAGAAATCATCTCCTTAATTTGTGTTGAGAGAGAGATATCTTCGTGCAATAAGATGGTTTTAAAAAATGAAAACAAACTAAATATATACAAACTGACCATTGATTTGGTGCTTAGAGTGATTCCATCCATATTTTATTCATTAATTGGGTAGATGAGCCCTTTACATGTCAAAAACAAAGAAATCATGAGAGAGAAAGTAGGAGGAAGCCATCAGTCAAGGTGGAAGTGTATGGAGGTGCCAAAAATAGAAGCTGGTCCTTTAGCAAGCATGTGTCAGAGTTAAACTATCATCAAAATGCACTTTCGATGCATGGAAGGTGCTATTTTTGGAATTTGCAATTAACTATTGGCACACGTCTAAATTATGGAGTTGTGGCCCTACGTACCTGTGCACCTATAGACCTGTATGAAAATGCAAAGCTATGGACCTGCAGAGTTGCAGACCTTGATAGGGTCAAAATCTCAAAATTTTACTGTGTCAAAATTGAAATTCTGACATCTAGATTTTGTTCTTCTTCATCCCAAAGCTATGTTTGGATGTTTTCCCTTGAATTTCTCTAACATCTCATTAAATTTGGCTGCATCTAGAAGATCTAAGCCTCATATTTATCCTTGACCTTCTGTGTGTAGTTTTCCACCTCAATTTGAATCTTTGCAAAATCTTTGAGTTTGGTGTCCAACTCTAATAGTGCTTCTTCTGTTCTAAAGGCTTGCCTAATATCTTCATCACTGGATGCTTCCTCTAATGTTTTCTTTAACTTCTCTACTACTAACTCAACTGGCAATAGCTTCTCTCATTCTTCATCTTCCAAAATGTCCAAGCATGCATCACTGTACAACTTTTCTACTTCCAAAATTTTCTCTTGGTCTTGGTCTTTGAGCCAATGGATCTCTTTATGTAATGTTTCCATTACTTTATTGCCATTCACTATCTTCTCTATCAAATCATCAATCAAGTCTAGCTCTTCTCTGGTATATACATCGATCAAAGTGCAATACCTTTGCCCTTTTATGGCTCATAGAATCTACAAACCCTTGCTCCATGCCCATACCTCATCCATGATACTGAAGTCCTGCCTCAAAATTGCTAATACCTTATTCACGTTCTCCTGTCTACCATGCAATAACTTCAAATTCCTTGTGATTGTGGTAACACTTCTATCTTCAAGGCTTTCTCACCATTCCTAACAAGCTCTAAAAAATGGATTGAGCTATACACGTTCCCCTTCTCTAAAATTTTTATTTAGAGTCTCCTTGGGGCACTTAGGATCAAGAGGACCAATGGCTTCAACTAAACATCCCTTTAGGATCTCAACTTGCCTTCAAAGAGTTTAGAGTTCAATCTCATCTTGCTCCATGTACTTGAGAACCTCTTTGACTCCCATAGTCATCATCTGTCGAGCTGAATCCTATGTAGGCTTTCCCAACATAACATCCTTCACTTCGTAATCCTCAAGACTAATAGTTTTTGCATCTATACCTTTAGGAGGGAGACCCACTTGTGCAAACAAATCCTAGTTCTGTATGGTAGTGACAAACATGAATGGCATTACATCATGTAATGGAGACTTCAATTTTTTCAAGATCTGTACAATATCAAAAATATCATCCTTTGAAGTGTAGAACTGAGGCTTAGCACTCCTCATTATCTCATTTTGGAACCATCTTGGATTGTGTTTCTCTACAACCTTGGCTCTTGATGATGAAGGGGTGTATTCAACTACCTCTTTCCCTTTACTGCTCTTGCTAGGAGTTTCCTCCTATTGTGAGGACTCTCCTTCTATAACTTTAGTCTCTGTAGATCCTGTAGCTTGCTCCTCAACATCTTGGGAGGGTTGTTGTGCATATTCTTGTCCCTCTTTTGATACTTCATCAGTAGCCCTCAACTCTGGTCACTCTTATGGTTATGAACCCTCTCAATATATTCAAGTCACAAATCCAATACCACTTCCCCTATGATGCTCTTGACCAACCTCTCATTAGGAATGAAATGCTAAGATAGGGCCATGATTAGTTTAGTCGACTGCACTAACAAGGGATGTGACATTGCACTCACTAATCTAGAATGGATCAATGCAGATACCAAGGCTGACCTCTCCATTGTCTTGTTGTAAATTCTTAGGAAATCCCCTAAATCTATGTGTCTAAGGTCAGTATCTTTGATCTCAGCATAATCATCATCGAGCCTTAACTTTGAGGGCATGCCCTAGAACTTGAAAACTATGGGTTTGGGTGTTGCTCCAAATATAGATGCCATTTGATTACATTACCATTACTTACACATTGTGAAAAAAAAGCATTTATTAGTCACAAAGATAGCGTACAAACAAAACATAAGTAAGAAAAAAAAAGTCACCCTTTGGCCTTTGGGGATATATATATGTATACATACATACATACATACATATATATATACTTATATATATACTTATATATATATATAATTTTATTATTATTTTTCTTTAATTTTAAAACATTGTACAAAAAAAATCAACAAAAAAAATGAAACCTGAAGGTGAGCATGCATTGAGGGCATGTGAAAAGCACACGGGTGCATGGCATTGGCACTAGTTGCACCGAGTACATGGCCCAACATGCAGTGCACAGGCATGCTGGGTCAATGTTGGTAGCGCCAAGTGTGCAAAACTGGTGCTAGCAGTGTAGAGCACATGGCCTAGCACGCATAGCACTGAGTGCGTGGCCTAGCACCGACACACAGATATGAGGGGGAGAGGGGAGAAAGTGCTCACCTTGGAAAAAAATGGGAAAGATGGGGGGGAAAGGGGGGAGGAGGGTTTTATAACCCCTCCTTCCTTCGCGTGCCAAACAAGACAATGTGTGCGCACGTGAGAGCTAGGCACACTTTCTTTTCTTTTCTTTTTTGTGAATTTTGCATTTCAAATTTTGAGTTTTCTAATTTTTTGATTTTTTTAATTTTCTTATTTTTTTTGTGATTTTTTTATTTTCTTTTTTGTCTTTATTTATTTTATAAAAAAAAATTCGACTCTAAAATTCTAACTACCAAATTTTCTTCTCCCGATTCTTGAACTGTGAGTCTGGGAGTTGAAAAAAGTAGGGGGTCCCCATTCCTAGTGAGGAATGGGGCATGTGTTGTGGAAACCACAACAAATAGCCTCAAAAAAAGGAAGAAATGACCAAGGCATTTCTTCATCAGCAAATATTCCTCCAATGTGTGATGAACACCAACTAAACTTCAAACATCTCGAGCATCTTTTAGATGACTCTTCAATCAAAATCTTAGAATTTGAAACCTTCAAACTCAGTGTGTGTATTATGTATTCATTTCCTTTGACATGTCAGAATGTAGTCAATCAAAGTTTTTTGACAACTAGAAAATAATCTTCTACTCTTCCTAGCTCTATCATTCAAAATCTTGACGAAGGCTTTTTATCAATCACTTGCTTGACTAGATGAGAGAATCAGTTCGAGGGCTCTTGACAGGATGCCATGTTCTTTCAAAATTTCTAGCTATTTGAATAATTTCTCCATGTTGTTCAAAATGTTACTTTTGATGAAACAATACTTTGAATACAAGATACTTTGTTTTGAGAATGTATCTTTTGCCATTTTAGATCTTTAGAGTCCTTTAGACTTAACACCACATTTTCTCCCCCCCCCCTTTTTTTTCCTATATCTTGACTACACTTAGACTGTGTAGTCAAGACATCAGCATTATTTCTTAGATTTGATCTCTTGTGAATATCCCTTGTGTTCCTCTTTTAGAACTTTTTGGAAACTCTCATGCCAAACAATGATCTTAGCAACCTTTCGAGGAGATCCCGCCTATTCAAACCAGTTGAAGTTTGAATCATCTCTCGCCATCTTTGACTTCAAATTGACAACACCTAAAAAAATCAAATTTTTAAGATTTGCAAAGTGTTGAGAACTTGTTGGTCTAGGCCTTTGATTTCTAGATTGAAAATCTCTTATTTCCACAAGAAATACCCATTGCTTGGTTGGTATGAGACACACAATCATTGAAATGTTTTGATAAAGAAATACCTCTTCCTAAAATCAGAACCAAAATGTGGTTAGTAAAATCTTTGAAAAAATCTCAAGTACACCTTACCCCTAAGGACTGACACAACTTTGAAAGAAAACACACAACATGAAAGCAAACACACTCACACAAATAAACACACTTGCAGAAATGAAAATCTAACTAATTTTTTTTTTTTTTTTGTCTTTTAGGCTTTGAAATAATGATTTAGAAACTATCCATTTATGGGCAAGGGAAGAAATTCCCCCTGTAAGGAACTGAGCCTAAAAGTGTTTTGTCCGAGAATTTTTGCGATTTGGTAAGGGCCTATCCACAAGCGTTAAAACTTGGTATGGCTGCCCAGCTTTTCTTTTGCCTTATCCCAAAGTAAAACAAGGTCAGAAATCATAAATAATTTGATTGTGGCTCTCTTGTCAAACCATCTTTTCACAACAGCTTGATGTTTAGCCATGTACTCCAATGCAGCTATTTGTTTTTCATCCATCTCTAAAAGATTCATCAATTTGATTTGTACTTTGTTAGCATCTTCAACATACCCACTCATGAATTTCAAAATGGGAATTCTGAGGTTGAGTGGGAACATTGGTTCTTTCCTGTAAACAAGAAAATATGGAGAAGTCCCCAAGGCATTTTTTAATCTCACTCAACTGTCCATAGGGTGTATTTCAATTGTGTACACCAATCCCTAGGATTCTCTTTCAACAATCATTTTATTACTATGATCAAGTTCTTGTTTTTAGATTCTACTACCCCATTTACTTGTGGGTAGTAGTTTGAAGAGAACTTGATAATGACTTTTTTTTCACATGCCCATTGGGTCAAGAATGTAGATGCAGAAGTAGAGCCATTATTGCACACAAGGGAAAATGTCATTTTGAAACTAGTAACAATGTGTTCTTCCAAAAAATCCATCACCACCTTAGCAGTACAATTTCTAAATGTTTCTACTTCCATTCATTGTGTGCAATAATTTTTAGTTTTAAGAATAAATGCATGTCTAGTTGATGATGGTGGGTTGACCAGACCGATGAAATCTAGCCCCCACTTTGTGAGGGGACATATCTTGTACATAGGTTGTAAGGGCATTATCAGATTTCTTTCTTTGTTGGCACTAGTTTGATAGATATGACAAGAGTGTACATGCTGAAAAGTGTCTTTTAATATCAAGGGCCAAAAATAACTCAATCTTAGAATCATGTGATTTGTTGCATCTGTTGAACCATGCCTTGTACCATACTTGTCATGAAAGTGTTTCAAGATTTCTCTTTCTTCCTCATGGCCTAAACACTTCAAATAAATCCCTTCATAATTTTTTTATACAAGTTTTCATGCAACATATAAGATTCACACTTCATTTTAAGTCCCCTACATTGTGAACTATTCATCCACCTGGGGCATTGGTCATGTAGGAGATAATAGATAATGTCTTGATACCAACATCTATCACCACTCTCTAATTAATGTCAATTATGATACAACCATCTTCTTTTGATCATCCTCATTCATTTCATCATCAAACTTGAATTCCTTTTCATTTCAATCCTAGTTATCAACTATCATTTTTGACAACCATTGACCTCTGACTAATCTCATAGATTGAATTCTTGAACTATGGCCATCCACTTTCCTCTCCTTTCACTAAGTGCATTCTGCATCAAAAGTTTCTTTACTACTACATCAAGTATAGTTGCATACATCTTACTTCTAAGTATATAGTGATGAAACTTCTTTACTACCTTGATCAATGCAAAGGACTATTTATCAAGGTTTGAATATTTCAACTTTGCATTCTTCAAAGGACAACTCATAAAAGCAAGTGGTCTCTCATCTTCCTTTTCCCTTTTCTATGTTAGGATCCCTATGCAAGAGTGTTCGAAAGCAAAGGAATAGATCTTGAATGGTAACTCATAATTTGGACTCACCAAAATTGGGGTCATTGAAATGGCAACCTTGATATCTTCAAACGACTTCTTTATCTCAGGCACCCATTCTATCTTAGCCCCTTTCTTGAGTAAGTCATTAAGGGGATGAACTATCTCTGCAAAGCCACTTATGAATTTTAGCACAAAGTTTATCTTTTCGAAGAAAGACTTCAACTCCTTCTAACTATGTGGAGGTGCCAACTTCAAAAAAGACTCAACTCTATCTAGATCAATGGAGATTTTAGCCTCAAAAATAACATGTCCCAGGATCTTTCCTTTAGTAATGCCAAATGAGCATTTCTTGGTATTGAGAGATATGTCGTATTTATGACATCTATTGAATACCTACCTTAGATTAGTAATATGGGTACTTCAATCTTTTGAAAATACAATCAAGTCATCCATGTAGATAAATATACACCTATTAATCAAGCCTTTGAAAGCTTCATCCATTGCAAGTTGAAATATAGCTCCTATGTTAATTAGTCCAAAGGGCATCCTTCTGTAGGCAAAAGTTCCCCACTTCATTGTGAAAGCCATCTTTAGCCTATCTTCTTCGTCAACCATCACCTGATTATATCTTGAGTAACCATCCAAGAGTGACATCATTTTTGAACCATTAACAATTTGCAAAACTTCATCTAGTGAGGGTAGAGGATAGTTATCCTTCTGGGATTCTAGATTCAAGTTACGAAAGTCAACATAAATATGAATCTCTCCTATCTTCTTTTGCATGAGAACCAAATTTTACACCCATATGGAATGGTGGATGGAAAATATGATCTCAGCATCTAGTAACTTCTTTACTTCTTTCATGATCAGTGGTTCAATGAGAGGATTTACCGATCTTTATCTTTGTCAAAATGGCTTGGCATCGGGCTTCAATGAGATGTCATGTGTGATAATCTTAGGATCATAAGTCTTTAGCTCTTCATAGCTCCAGGAAATGACATCCTTATACTTAGTGAGTAATTTGAGCATGTCATCCCTTTCCTGTGAGTTGCACGCTTTTCCTATCTGTACCATTCTTGGTTCTTCATCAGTACCCAAATTGTATGAGTCACATTCTTCAATTCCCTTTTCTTGGGTTTCCCTTCTATTGAGTTCTGATTCATCATGGTCAAAGATGCATTCTAGTTCAGCAATTCCTTTTGGGATAGTGTTAGTTTTTAAATTTAGAATCCCATCTTCATCTTCAAGTCCATCATCTTTAGGTCTGTCATTTGGTGTATCATCAATTTCTTGTCCCTCAAAATGTTGACTACACATGATAAACTCAAGTGTATGTTGATCAACTTGAAAGATTTGAAAGTTTGTGATATTAATAGGGATGGATAGAATAGAGACCAATTCTACCTAAAATCTTTTCAACTTGGTTCTTTCAACTAGATGAGATGGCAAGAGCATCCACTACCATGTTTTTTCTTCTTGGAATGGACTTGATGTTTAAGGCCTCAAGGTCATCCAATATGTCCCATACCCTTTTCCTATAAGCAAGTAATCTTTTGTCATTGCAAGAGTATATGGATTTTACTTTTCATATAACCAATTGGGAACCCCCTTCAATTTTAAGAGTTGTGACTCCTTTCTTCAATGGAAAGAGGAGTCCTCATATTAACACCTCATATTTTGTAGCATTGTTAGTGCATCTAAATTGTAAATAATACATGGCATAGAAAGACCTACCTTTTGGGTTGACCAATTCGATGCCTACACCAGCTCCCATCTTGCACCTAGAATCATCAAAGTAGAGTGTCCAAATTGCATTTTCCTTGGGTTTTTTGACTTTATGTTTATTCATCCTTAACTTCTCTTTCACTTGAGCCTTGAATGATTGTTTCTTAGGGATCCATTGTAACTTTCCTCATGCAGGACTTAATGAGTCCCCTTCATAACTTGTAGATAGAGAAAGTGTGTGTTTTTCTTGTTTATCTTGAATCCCCCCTATCAGCTCTTTGATTTCCTCAACTTTAGGTTCAGGATGAATGATTACTAAATTCCATCCTTTACCTTTCACATACCATCTTCTTCTTTGGACTTTGATCATCCCTAGAGGAGGAGAAGACAAACCTCTACCATCTGAAGAGGTATCAGTGTATGACACATTTAGATCTTCACTTTCTTCTTCAATCTTTTCAACAAGGTGGGATGAGTTCACAAAATTTTGACTTTTTGTGAGTTCATCTATTGAGGTCTTTGTATCCTTGTTTTCCATCATGCAGGTCAATACCTTTGCAATTGCTTCTTGACATGATGAACATTTGAATTTAGAGTGACTAACTTTGTGTAACCAACAAAATCTTGGAAGGCGTAGAATGCTAGGATCAACTTCTTCTCCTAAACATTGTAAATTAGTCACCATACTAGCTATGAATTGTGTCACAGTTTCACTTTTGGGCACTGGCACCTTAGGTTCTCCTTTTTGATCTTGAGGTGTATTGTTCAAAACCATATCCAATACCATCACCTTCTATGAATCCAAATCTGATTGTAAGAATGCTATCTCGTTTGGGGCATTGTAATCTGTGATCACTGTTTTCAATTTGGGCTCAACATCTATCTTGATTTGATTGTTCAATCCTTTCCATGGTAGCCACAATTGAGTAAAGTATGTAGAAAACCATCCTCTTAGACATTTCATACATTCTCTACTTAGAAGTAATCCATATGTCTCTGAGATGTCAACCACATGTATATCAATATCATCTTGAATGCGAGGGTCAACTGTTAACTGTATCTATACATCTTTCAATACTCCAATGACTTTCACTTCTATTTTATCCAACTATATTACCACTCGATTAGAGGCTTGAGGACTAACTCCTAGCCTTTGAGATATTGATAATGACATTACATTACATGAAGCTCCTAAATCAATGAGGAAATTGTGAAGGTTCTTCCCATATATCCTAATGCTAAGCAAAAATGGGGATACCTCAACTTTGTCTTTGAACATAGTGGGCATTGCTTCTATAGCATTTACTTGTTGCGATACTATTTTTTGAGGGACAATGTTCATATTGTGAGAAACCTTTTTATTATCCAATGTCTTCACGAGTGCTTCTCTTTGTTGTGGAAAATTCTATAACATGTCAAACATGGACATATTGGCTTTAGTTTTCTTCAAATCTTCCACTGCATTTTAATTTTTAGTGGACCAAGTAGGGTTCTTCAGTATCATTGGTATGTTTACTTGATTCTAATACTATTGTCCTCCTTGCACTAGTCTTACCGGTCATAGATTTTTGTTTGCTCTTGGATCAGGTGGAGTTGGTTGCAAACATGGAGTAATCCCATCTATCAAGGGGTTCTTTCTATTTCTGAGATTGTATGTATTCTGATTGTCATTGCAAAAATAAAACATCTCATCATGTTGAATATTAGGTTCCTAGCTAAATGGGAATGAAAATTCCTCATTTTTTGGTTGCTCCACTTGTGCATTTTGTGCAGAATCATAGCATTCCAATACCATAGCATTGAATTATACAGGAGGAGGATTGTCATTTACTTTTGAATCTTGATTCACCTCCTGATTACCATTGTAGTATGAACCATCATTGTTAGGCACATTTCGGCTATCATCATACTGATTGATATCAGCATATTGAACATTGTTGTTGTTGTTGTTATCAGCAAGGATGCTTCCATTATTTGGTCGAGTGTTCCATTGTCAATTTTGCCTTTGGAAGCCATTATTGTGATTAGGTGGATTGAAGTTATTACCTCTGCCATTTTTTTTGCATTCCTGTTATTCCCATTGAAGTTCTTGTTGTAATTTTGACCAAAATTGTTGTTGTAGGGGCTAGGGTTGTTTCTTTGGAAGTTTTTATTTTGTCCTTGTGACAATCTAAGACATGCCAATTCATTGTTCATCTATGACATAGTCTTCTTCATTTGACCAACTTCTGAAATAAGATTGTTATCTGTTTCCATGGGAATCATTGCTTTCTATTCAAAGAAAGCTATTTTTGGAGGTTTATACCCTAGATATGTTATCACTTGAGCTTGTGGAGCAGGTACCTAATGTAATGGAACTAGGTTCATAGGTATGAACTGGCTAGGCACCGTGGGTACTCCAATGGGGTATGTTGGTATTGTAGGGACTACTTGTTCGAGAAGAATCATTCCTCCTCTATTAGGATTGGCTTGTTTTGTGAATGTGATCACGTTTGCAAAGACTTTATCCATTGTGTCAATATTTTCTGCAGGTAGTCTTCTCAGAAAGATTTCCATAAGAGGGTCCATAGCATTCAGATAAATTTGAATAGTAGCTTCAATGGGTTTAGTGTATGGCATTTCCAACTTGTAGTAGGCCATATGAAAGTGATGGTTAAAGCATGAAACTATCTCAGTTGGGTCCCTTTTGATTGATATGAATTGTTGATGTATCATAGCTAGGTTGATGAATATTTTGAATTGTTGCAAGAACAATTTTTCAAATGTATCCCAATCTCCAATGCATCTGGGTGGGAAATTGATGTACCAATTGAAGGCAATTTCTCCCAAAGAGTAGGGAAAAAAAAAAAGAACCATGTCCTCATTAGCAACTTGTTTGAAATTGAAAATTTTCTTGAATCCCTTGACATGACCTTCAGCAGTTTGAGTCTCACCATAGATAAATTTGGTGCAAAACTTCTCAAGATTATTGGGGAGGTCATGGAGTGAACCTCTCAAGTTTATTGGTGATCTACAACATTTGAAAAAAAGGCCATTAGAGGGTTTGGTGGACCTAATGGTGGTTGTTGAGGAGTAGCTATCAGAATATGTGGTGGTTCACTAGGTGGTTGGAGTGGAGGTGGAGTTGAAAAAGATGATGAAAGCTCAAATGGAAGTGATTGAACTCGAGATGTTCCCTTTTCACTACATGGTTTACGAAAGTGAGTAAGCTTGATAAACTCGTTTTCACTTGGCATAGACCTTAATGCTCACTGAAATAGAGATTTTGGATCAATATACTCTAGCTTGCATCAATTTTTGGAGAAAAGTGTACCTTTGCAGAATTACACTTTCTCACTATTCTAAATTTTGTGCACCATAGAGTTTTGCACACCTGTGAAGCTATAGACCTATGGACCTACATATTTTTGGACCTAAATACTTACAAAGGTATAGAGTTGTGGACCTAAATTTGTCAAAAAACTCAATAAATTTTTCTAAACTTTTGTGAAGCATAGATTATTGTAGAACTGAAGAATTCTGAAACTTTAACCAATTTTCTTCCTTTTAGGGAGTCAAAAGTGTCCCTCCTTCTGGTGCCACTTCTTTTGGGCAGTCATTTTACATGAGGTCAATGGCAGGAATCAATTGAACAATTCCTCTCTTGAAAAGCTAATATTTTTGGGATCAACTCCAAGGTTTAGTATTTGTCTTGCGATGTTCCAAAATCTACTCAGTTGAAGATAAATGTGATTGTTCATGAGGAGAACTTTGCTGGATCTATTTTGATATCAGAATGAAGTAAATCTATTTGCTATCTCAAAATCACACACAAAAGAGCAATATTTTTTTTATTTTTTCAATGAATACAATTCTAATAGTGCAACTTAAATGAGTTCCTAATCTAACAAGGGGTTAGCAAAGAAAATAACATGAAATTGAGAAATCATCTCCTCAATCTGCGTTGAGAGTGAGAGATATCTTCATGCAATAAAATTCTTTTAAAATATTAAAACAAACTAACCATTAATCTGGTACTTAGAGGGACTCCATCCATATTTTATTCATTAATTGGATGCATGAGCACTTTACATGTGAAAAACAAAGAAAGCATGAGAGAGAAAGTAGGAGGAAGCCATCAATCAAAGTGGAACTAGTGTATGGAGGTGCAAAAAATAGAAGTTGGTCCTTCACTAGGAGTGTGTCAAAGTTAAAGTTTCATCAGAATGCGCTCTCGATGCATGGAAGGTGCTATTTTTGGAACTAGTAGTTAACTGTCAGTGCACTTTTCAATTGCAGTGCTATGGACCTTTAGAATTGTGCACCTATGGACCTATATGAAAATGTAGAATTGTGGACCTATGGAGCTGCATGAAAATATGGAGCTATGGACCTACGAAGCTATGGACCTTGACAAGGTCAAAATCTCAAAATTTTACAAAGTGTCAAAATTGAAATTCTAGTATCTAGGTTTTGTTCTTCTTCATCCCAAAGCTATTTTAGATGTTTTCCCTTAAATTTATCTATCATATCAATAATTTTGGCCGTATCTAGAAGATCTAACCTTTATATTTATCCTTTACCTTCTGTCTGTAGTTGTCCACCTCAATTTGACTCTCTACAAAATCTCCAAGTTTGGTGTCCAACTCTAATAGTGCTTCTTCTGTTCTGAAGGCTTACCTAATATCTTCATCACTCGATGCTTCCTCTAATGTCTTCTTGAAATTCTCTACTACTACCTCAACTAGAAATAGCTTCTCTTGTTCTTAATCTTCCAAAATGTCCAAGCATGCATCACTGTACAACTTTTTTGCTTCCAAAATTCACTCTCGAGCTTGGTCCTTGAGCCGATGGATCTCTTCATGTAAGGTTTCCATTACTTTATTGCCATCTACTATCTTCTCTATCTAATCATCAATCAAGTCTAGCTCTTCTCCAGTATATACATCAATCAAAGTGTGGTACCTTTGCCCTTTTATGGCTTGTAGACTTTGCAAATCCTTGCTCCATGCTCATACCTCATCCATGATAGTAAAGTCCTGCCTTGAAATTACTACAATCTTATTCACATTCTCTTGCATAGCATGTAGTAACTTCAAATTCCCTATGATTGTGGTAACACCTCTATCCTCAAGGCTTTCTCACCATTCTTGAAAAGCTCTCAAAAATTGATTAAGCCATACACCTTCCCCTTCTCTAAGAATGGTATTTAGAGTCTCCTCAAAGCACTTAGGATCAAGAGGACCAACAACTTTGGCTAGATATCCCTTTAGGATCTCAACTTACCTTAGAAGAGTTTAGAGTTCAATCTCATCTTGCTCCATGTGCCTGAGAACCTCTTTGACTCCCATAGTCATCATTTGTCAAGCTGAATCCCATGTAGGCTTTCCCAACATAACATCCTTCACTTCATAATCCTCAAGACTAACAACTTTTGCATCCGTACCTTCATAAGGGAGAGCCACTAGTTCCATATGGTTGTGACAAATGTGAATGACATTGCATCATGTAATGGAGACTCAAGTTTGTTCAAGATCTCTACAATATCACAAATACCATCCTCTAAAGAATAGAACTAAGGCTTAGCACTCCTCATTATCTCCTTTTAGAACCATCTCAGAATGTGTTTCTCTACAACCTTGGCTCTTGATGATGAAGGGTTGTGTTCAACTATGTCTTTCCCTTTATCTCTCTTTCTTGGTGTCACCTCCTATTGTGAGGACTCTCCTTTTATAACTTCAATCTCCATAGATCCTATAGCTTGCTTCTTAGCATCTCGGGAAGGTTTTTGTGCATATTCTACCATCTGTCCCTCTTTTGACGCTTCATTAGTAGCCCTCAACTTTGGTTTCTCTTGTGGTGATGAACCCTCTCAATGTTGTTAGGTCACAAATCCAATACCACTTCCCCTGTGATGCTCTTGACCACCCTCTCAATAGGAACAAAATGTTGAGATAGGGCTATGATTAGTTCAACCAACTACACTAACATGGGATGTGATGCTACACTCACTAATCCAAAATAGATCAATGCAGATACCAAGGCCAACCTCTCCATTGACTTGTTGCAAATTCTCAAGGAATCCCCTAAATCCATGTGTCTAATGTTAGTATCTCTAATCTTAGCGTAATTACCATGGAGCCTTGACTTTGAGGGTACACCTTGGTGTAGACACCTAAAAATCCTTTAAAAAATAAAGTATTTTTATTTTTTGAAAAAATACCTAATGACATCATCATTTATTAATTAATTAATTAATTAATTTTTATGCCATTAAATCCCTTTATCTTAATTAAAAATATTTAATTAAGGAATCCCTCCCAAAAATGTTTAAATCTTATTTAAACATTATTTCCTTATTTATTAATTATTTAATTAATAAATTGACCAAAAAACCCAAAATAAATAAAAAATTTATTTTTTGCCCAAAACTTGGTCAATTTCCTTAAGACCACTAACCTCTTCCAAAATCTTCTAATCCTTCTTTAATTTTGATTAAAGGCTAATCCCATCATTTCCTACCCCTAATCCCAACTCAAAATATTTAATTAAGATTAAATATTAATCCTTATGTTTATTAATTTTTTTTAATAAATATCTCCTCAACCCAAACCCTTGAAATAAATAAAACTTTATTTATTTCCTGAAAATCTAATTTATCCTCATCCTAAGAAGTTCTAGACTCTTCTAGAAAGTCTTTATCCTCATCTTAGGAAATTCTAGACTATTCTAGAAAGTCTTTATCCTCATCCAAAGTCTAGACTCTTCTAGAAGATGTCTTTAAACCTAATCCTAATCCCCTCCTAACCTTGTCACATTCCCTAAACATGGGTTAAGAATTACTAACCCAAGCCAAAGTTAACAAATATCTCCTCCTTCACCCACCCTCATTAAATGCCATCCACTTGCCTATCCCTAAGCTAATCCTAAACCATCATAATCCATCCTCTAATCATTTGCACAAGCCTAAACAAGCTTAAAACCTTTTTATCAAGTCCAAGTTGAAATTGCTCTCATCACCCTCAAAATATCTCAACCATAAAACTTTATGAAGTCCACTAGGTCATAAATGACTCTTACAAGCCCTTTTATTGCTCTTACAAGTCATTATGAGGGTCTTTATGAAGATTTTATCCCTTGAGCCTCCTTTGTTGACTCATCCATCCCCTTTCCTCCATCCTCTCACCATGTGACATTTGTCACTCCTTGATTGGCTATAAAGAAGCACAATCCATGTGCTCTCTTCTCATGCAATCTGAGCCCTCCATGAGCTTTTTCCCATCCTTGCATCTTAGCCCTCAATCCCTCAAGCCTCTTGCCTATAAATTGGATCCTTCCCCTTTGCAAAATAACACAATCCATGAAGTAAAGTCATAATGCCATTTTGAGAAGCCATTTTACATCAAAACCATACACTCACACCCAAATTCCAACTCCATTTGAAGCCCTTTTTGAAGCATAAGCTTGAGCATACATCCTATCTATTTAGACAAAGCTACTCAACAAGAGAGCTTCTCATTGAGAGAGCCCATTAATGGCTCATATTCTCAATTGAGAGTTCATCTTAGTCTATCTTGAAGTTTATGAATTTTGTTTAGTTTGTAGAAGCTATATTTAAATTTGGTTTCTATTAGCATACTAACATTGCTCATATACACTTGGAACTTGAAAACTATGGGTTTGGGTGCTACTCCAGACATGGATGCCATTTGATCATGTTACCATTACCTACACATTATGAGAAAAGCATTTATTAGTCACAAAGATAGCATACAAACAAAACATAAGTAAGAAAAAAAATGTTCCCTTATGGGGTTGGGGATTTTTTTTTTTTAAGTTAAATAATCGAGAGAACAAAAAAGAGGTACAGTATCAAAAGAGGGGAGGAGGCAAGCTTCAACCACCCAGATCAAAGTCCAACAATCAACTAGAAATAGCCAACTAACACATTAAGTAGTAGTTCTAGTGAGATAACAAAAAGAGGAGATAGAAAAGCTATTCCAAAACATCATCATGATCATTGAACCAAGTTGTCCATCCCAGATCTCCTTCCATCCATATGACTTTTTTCCACTCAAGAGTGTGAGCAACAAAGTCATGTTCATCAAAAAAGGGGCCTTTGTTCTCATGTATTTCCTTGAGTAGCTCCTTAAGATCTTTTCCAAAAGCAGTCTGGTTATCAAGAATGCTGCCCAATTCCATCCCATGCTTCATCTCATAAATGAATATCGTAGCGAGCCCATCATGGAGGAATCTTTTTAGCTTGTTCATATCGAGCTTCATAATGCAACAAATCTGCGAGACAATCTTAAAACGGATGAGTTTCAAATGAAACAAAGTAAGGGATCTACCAATATCTTGAAATTTGTCCTCATTTCTACATTTCCAAATAAACCAAAGAATGTGAGAGGATAGAATGTTCCAGAAAAAATTAGCATCCTTTTTAAGACCAAATAAGTTGCCAAGAATGGTATCTAAAATAGGAACACAATCAGCTATAGAAATTTCAAAAAACTTCCATATAATCCTAGCAAATTGACAAGTAAAGAATATATGCCTTAAATTTTTAGGAACCTTGCAAATAGTACAAAGTTCAGTATCACCAACATGATTTTTAATAGGAAGTCTATCGAGAAGGAGCTGCCATTTAAAATGTAAGATTTTTGGGGGAATATGTGATTTCCAAAATCTATCAAGAATTTTTTTCCATTCAAGAGAGTTCAAGTTCATATACCAAGTGGTATTAAGGTGAGAAATAATACAGTTGTCTTTATTGAGAACCTTATATATATCTTTAGCTTTAATTTTATGTAGGAGAGATCCATCATCCCAACGGAAATTCAAAAATCTATGAGAGTCCACATCACACCTGTTGGAAGAATAAGAGTGCGGCAGGCATTGGCAACCATATTATATGTACATTTATGGGAGATAGGAAGATCAAAATTGATTCTAATATCCTACCAACTAACAAGGTTATCATTCTCCAAAATGTCAATAAAGCTCTGGATGCCAAGGTTGTTCCAAAATTTTGCAGAACAACCTTGAGTCATGGCAAGAGGCTTACCATTATGATGTAGATTCCACCATATAGAACGCTCACCGTGAATAGAGTTATTACTAGAAAAGTTGGAATTATAGATGAAACCCCTCAAAAGCTCCCAAGATTTCCAGGTAGACTTGAAAACCATGGAACCTTGGATAGAGACAGGGAATGACCTAGCAACCAGATTAGTAAAAGGAAGGTTTTTCCAATGTTTGGCTTGCTTAGGATAACCAGACTGAATGTTGTTTCTAAGAAGAATCTTCCAAGGTTCTTGACCATCAAGAGCCTGAAAGATCCACTTAGCAGCAATGGAAATTCCTTGGATCCTAAGGTCAATTAGGCCTAAGCCACCAGAGTTCTTGGCAACATGACACCAACTCCATTTAATAGCATGTTTCTTCCTGTGACCTTTGCCATCAAACCATAAGAATCTCCTAATGGATTTTTGGATCTCAAACACTTGGTAGTTACTAAACATCCAGATAGAGGAGTAGTATATACTATAGGATGACAAGATTTTTTGACACACCTGCACTCTACCAGCAAGTGACAACACCTTGTTGTCCCATTTGTAGAGCTTCTTAACAATTTTATCCTTAATCCAAATCCACATGTCTTTGAGAGATGGGGAGATGGAAAAGGGAATCCCCAAATATCTAACAAGCTTATTAGGTCCACCCCATGAGTATCCAAACTAGAGAAACCAATCAAGAGGCTACTCTTTCCAACCAAGCATTATAGATTTGGATTTGGAAATGTGAGCTCCAGAAATGGTCTCAAACAGGTCAAGTTTAAGATTAAGATGCTGAATATTACTAGAAGATAGTTCAAGGAAAAGAGAAGTATCATTCACAAACTGGATATTAATAAGCTCAGACTTATCAGGGAGAGAAATCCCATTAACTTTTGGAGAAATAGTGTTATCTCTAAGGATATAGTACAAGGCATCAGAAGTGATGACAAAAAGAATAGGAGCAAGGGGACATCCCTATCGAATTGATCAGGACAAAGGTATAGGATTAGAAAGAAAACCATTGATTTCAATTTGAGTAGATGAATCCTTAAGCAAAACTTGAATATACCGAACAAATTCATTAGGGAATCCAAATGCCTGAAGAATAGAGAAGATAAATTCCCATTCAACATGGTCATAGGCTTTCTCAAAATCTAGAAGAAACATAGCAGAGTTTTGATGCAAAGTCTTAGCCCAATCCATTAACTCCCAACTGGTGACAAGGTTCTCTAATATATATCGACCCTTAATAAATCCTATCTGAGTGTGACATATGAACTTAGGAAGAACATTAACAAGCCAAGAAGCCAAGGCTTTGGCCATAATTTTATATGAAACATTAAGAAAAGTAATTGGCTGCCAATTCTTGATAAGGGACTTATCTCCATCCTTAGGGATAAGTTTGATAATCCCCATATTGATAGAATGTCCAAGTGTACCATAATCATAGGCTTCTGAATATAGGTCAAATAAGTCCTTGGCAATCCAATCAATATTGGATTTGTAAAATTCAGCAGGGAGACCATCACGCCCAAGTGCTTTATCTTTTTTGAGAGTAGATATAGCATTAGAGATCTCCTAAACTGAGATCCTAGCCCTAAGGATGGAGGCAACATCGTCAATAATTTTCTTGGGAATAAGCTTCTAACATCTACTTCTGAGATTTTTGGCATTGTTGTTGTCCTCAAACTTGAATAAGGCTTTGTAGAACTTCTTGAAAGCAACAACAATGTCATTAATATCACTGAGCTCCTGATTATCAACCACAATTCTATCAATTTTCCTCTTACTCTACTTTTGTTTGAGGTAATTAAAGAAAAATTTAGAACCCTTATCCCCATATTTCAACCATTTTTGATGGCTTCTAACAGAGGCTCCAATGGTTTTAATATGTTGATGTTTCCTTAACGTATCTCTGGCAATCGAGACACGTTCAACATGAGGAATGGAAGTGGGATTAGCTTGCACATCTATTTCTACAAGATGAAGGCATTCATTTAATACACTTTCCATTCTTCTATAGTTTTTTGCCTTCCTTTGGCCAAGGATTTGGAAAATTTTCCTCCACGAGGAGACATTTCTATTCCACCGATCAACTTGGGAGGAGAAATTATTAGAAAGGTTAAACAACCTAACCATCTTAACAGCAACACAAGTATCTTGGTCATTAAGAAATGAAGTATTAAGGATAAATTTTTTAGTATGATGAATGCAAGGAGCAAGAGCATTTCTAATGTTAATGAGAGCACTTATAGGGAGATGATCTAAAAGAGTAGAGGAAGAGGCAAAAATGGGAGAATGCTGTTGGTTAGGAGAAAAAGAAAAAAAGTCAGAGTTCACATAGAATCTATCAAGCCTGGAGTAAATCCTCTTAGACCCCTATTGAAAATTACACCATGTGTACCAAAGGCCAGAGCTATCCCTTTTACACCCTTCCATAAGATCAAACAAATTAAATCTATGTTTACAACGATCCCAATGTGACTTCTCTTGATGTTTGTAGGCAAAAGGAAGATCACCAAACTTATCATCTTGATCCTCAACCATGTTAAAGTCACTGGAAAGGATCTAGGGAATGTCAAGAAGATTATACAACCAATTCCATAAAGTGATCCTATCCTTAAGCTCATTAGGAGCGTAAATAGAACAGACACCAAAGGATGAACCTTTAAAGTCAATAACAACCCAAGCTGCTCGATTACAAGGGGAGCAGCCAGCTGAGTTAATATAATTTTTCTAGTAGGGATTGATGAGTAAAGCAGCACCACCTTTCCCTTTAGGACGATTGGTGAAAATTTTAATAGCATCCCTCCAGATAAAGTCTAGAGAGGAGCTAAGAAGAAAGTTAACAGCTTTAAGCTCTTGCATCATAAAAAAATCTATGTTTTTATTCCCCAATAGAAATCACTTAATGATAGATTTCCTATCAGGAGACTCAAGGCCTCTTATATTCCAAGATATGCACTTCATGATGAAGAATGCAAAGAAGGGCCAGTAAGAGGAGCCAATATCTCCCCATTCTTCTTTTTATTTTTAGAGCCTACGGGCCTACCTTTTTTCTTAGAGCCATTGGATCCTGTGAGGGAATCATCCTCTTTCTCACCAATAAATGGCTGGGTAAAGTTGGGCTGGGGGCCAAACAAGTCAAAATCCTCAATAGCATGAGATCCATCCAGGGTCTGGGTCATCATGCAATCAAAATGTCCAAGGTTCCCTTTAAACTTAGCACCAACCTAATTCAGAGATTTAGTATTAACAGGACCTTTTTTAGCAAGTATGACTTCAATGAGGCAATCATCATCCAATTCATTAAGGGTAGATGTGGGAGGGCTAATAGTGTTATCAGGAAAAGGGGGGACAACATTTAGAATAGAACAACTACCCAAGTCTGTGGTGAGATCACTCATGGTAGCATCATCAAACCTACCATGAATTAATCTTTGGTCTTCTGAAGTATTCTTACTGGAGGTCACACTATCAACAGGGGGTCCATCTTTAATCAACAAAGAAGGAGAAGACAAAGTGGTTAGTTTTAGGGGTGACACAGAACTGATCAAGGGCCAATTGTTGAGCATTCTTTTTCCTAGGTTTCTTGTTTTTAACAGCTTGAAAACCCTCATTATCCCTCAAAGTGTTTCTTTGGTCAGAAATGGTAGAGTATTGAATCTTAATAGGTTGATTAACTATAAAGTTATTAGTGTTGGGTTTATCATCATCTTTTCTAGTGAGAGGACCAGAAAGTTTATCAACATTCCTATTAGGGTTCAAGGTAGAGGGAATAATAGCCAATTCTTTGTTGTTAGGGATGCTACTCTCAATGTCCCCTTGAGTCAATTCAGTCTTCTTCTTATTAATAATTGGGCAGTTCTTCTGAATATGTCCTTCTTTTTTACATAAGTAACAGGCATTAAGACCCCTGAGGATTTCAATCGAGCAAGTAATAGTTTCTCCATTAATTTTCAAGGTAAGTTTATGAGGGATATCAATTCCTGGTTTTAGAGAGACTAAAATCCTAGCATCCAGATTAGACACAAGCCTGGAGGTTTCATTGATTCTGATAATGGATCCAAATGGTGCAAGCAATTAAGCAAGAAATTTCCATAAGAAAGGAGGAACCTCCTTTATAATCATCCATCTAGGTGAAGAAAAAGCCAAAAATTCTTCACAAACCACATCAGGTGACCAGGCCAAAGCCCTAAAGGAGGTTTTACTAACATTCGAATACTATCACTTTAGGGCTTCAGTTTGAGCCTCATGACTTCTAAAGAAAATAATAAAAAGCCCTTTCTAGACCTGTCTACAGAAAGAGATTTTAATCCCTAATTTCAAGTTCCACAAATTATGAAACCAATCATCAAGAAACTTCCTAGGAGGGCATTTTTCAGTGTCTACGCAAGCAAAAAAAAATTGTAGTGTCACAGAGCCGAGATTTCTCCATAACAATTTCTTTAAGCATAGCGTCATTGGGAGAGACAACAAATTCAGTCAAAATGTTGGGAGAACCCTTATCTTCATTGAAAAATCTCTTGCCTCTGACCACCTGCACAAATCTAGCATCAATGGAGACCCCATATTTTCTGGGTGCCACTATTTCAGCAAAAGACTTCTTCAAAGGTACGGTTGAAGGGTTAGGGTTAGGTTTAGCAGTCGAAGGTGCGGAGATAGAATCAAAGGGCAAGGTAGAAGCATTTGAAGCCGAGGGCAAAGCATGAGATGGAGGCGATAACATACCATTATCAAGTTTAACGGGGCCATCAGAGCCTGTTTCCATAGGAAAAGTAGATACAAAACTGAAAATAAAAGAGGGCAGGAGAGAAAACTCAAACCAAAGTGGAGGAGAGTTCTCCTCCACAAACTATATCCATGCCTCTAGGAACCAGAGATCTCGAAGGAAACCCGCCACAAACCCTGCTTAAAAAATGCTGCCTCCTCTTGCTGCTAAAATTTTTTGCTATCGCTTGCAATATTTTAGAATGCTGTGTTTGATCGTTTCATTCATACATTGCTTTTTCCTACATATGTTCGCTGCCTAGGTTTGCTGCTTTTTTGCTGTTTCAGGCCAATCTCGCTATTTTGCTGCTTCCAAATTCAAATATGTCTAATTTTTTTCTGCTTAGCTAGCAAGTTATTCTCGCCCTTTATCGATTAGTGAAAGATCCTCCGAAATTTAGTGATTGGGTTTGATCTGCAATTTTTCTGACTGCGTAGGCGTGCACGCATGTTGCTTTTTCCTGTGTATGTTCACTGCCTAGCTTCGCTACTTTTTCGCTGTTTAGTGATATTGGTGTGAGAAATCACCGTTGGGGATTTATTTATTTATATATATACTTTAAAAAAAAAAAATTAATTAATTTTTGAAATTATATATATATTTTTTATTTTAAAATTAAATTTTTTTTTAAAAAAACATTTTATAAATAAAATGAAACACAAGCAGATGCGCACGGTGAGGCATGCATGCTAAGGGCATGTGGTGCTGACATTGGCCACGTTGGGCATGTGGTGCAGACATGAGGGGTCAGGGGAGAAAGCACTCACCTTGGGGAAAAAAATGGGAAAGATAGGGGAAAAAAGAGGGGAGGAGGTTTTATAACCCCTCCCTCCTCTGTACGTCAAACAAGATGACGTGCTTGTGCACGAGAGCTAGCGGCACTTTTTTTTTGTAAATTTACAGTTCAACTATTGAGTTTTCTAATTTTTTGATTTTTTTAATTTTCTTTTTTTTGTGATTTTTTAATTTTTTTTTTTAAATAAAAAATTTTACTCTAAAATTCTAACTTTTAACCAAATTTTCTTGTCTCGACTCTCAAACTATGAATCTGGAAGTTGAAAAATTTAGGGGATCCCCATTCCTAGTGAAGAATGGTGTGTGTGTTGTGGACACGACAACAATTTTTAGTTACATCCATCAAATTCTTCTACAAACTCTTAAATTGTATTTTCTTGTTGATGATCTTGCTTAGGATTGATATCAATTCTGATTGATCATCATTTGAGCATGTGAATGTTACAATAGTTAGAGAGGTATTGGTGCACTTGTTTCCTCTTCTTTCTTCTTCCCCTATTCTTCTTCTTTTTTCTTTTTCTCATCCTATTTCTTCTTTTCTTTTTCTTCCTCTTCTCTCCTCTTCTTTTCTTCTTCTTCCTTCCTTTTCTTTTCTTCCTCTTCTTTCCTTTTCTTTTCTTCCTCTTCTTCCCTCTTCTTCTCCTCATCTTCTTTTCTCTTTCTTCCCCTTCCTTCCATTTTTTCTCTTCCTCTTCATTCCTCTTCTTCTCCTCTTCTTATTTTCTTTTCTTTTCCTCTTCTTCTTTTTCCTTTCTTTCTTCTTCTTTCTTCTCATTTTCTTTTCTTGTTTTCTATTCTTCATCAATCTTTCTTCTATTCTCTTTCTCATTTGAGTTGGAGTAGTAAGTGATATTACCAATAATGTTTGGCCCAAGATCCTTAAAATGATCTTCTACAATGTTTACTATCATCGATGTGGCACCAACTTACATGGTGCCAGCTCCAATTGAGATCTTTTCCACTATTCACTAGTACATTTGCACTTATTTTTCTACCAAAACTTTTGGCCAAAGGTATGATTTTTTTTTTTTTTTGGTTTCCATACCCATGGTTGAAAATTTCCTAAATTTTCTCGAAGTTTGTCAAAATTTCAACCAACTCAAGTCATAACCTTAATATGCTAAAAGTATATTGGTCAAAAAGTATGTTAAAATTGATATATTTGTACGGGCTTATAGTCATATCATGATACTTTTATGTTATTCAATTCCCACATAGGCATGGAAATTTGCAGGTGATATTGGGGCTTCACGGGTAATATTTTGGTAGCGATCGATCATTGTAAGCAACATAATTCAATTTTTACTAAATTCAATACTCAAACAAGCCCAGTTTCGATCCTACAATGAGTATTGTGCATTTCACAGATTTATTCAACATGTTTCCTTTATTTTTCTTCATTGATTTGTCTTTTATAATTCCTAGTGAAGTTGTCATTTTTCTAGTGTTGGAGTTGTAGTATTATCAATATTGGAAAACATAAATTTTAGGGCATCTATTTCAGTCAAGTGGGTGGAAGCATGTATTGTTTGGAAGTCTAGCACAAAGTTCAAACAAGTCGAATCTGCTAATAATTTATCTTTCTCTTATTGCTAGCTCTAATTTTTTGTTTGAGCTTAATAGGGATTTAATATCTGATTCTATCAATATTAATTGATTTTAATTTTATTTTTATTTTTGAGTGTTCAAGTTTCTCTATCATACCCTTTTTCCTGTCAATGGTTGCTTCTTCTAATTAAGGACCATAACTTATCATTTGGCCATTTTTGAATAAATCTAATTGGGAAAATTTACACCCATATTGCTATTAAGACATTGTACCCATGAGCTCTCACCTTTTGGTTACTAGTACATTGTTGGTTCATGTGTGATTCTCTTATTTTATCAAGACCTTCTATAGAATCAGACTAAAAATATTTTGATATTCTAATGGGTTCTGCTAGCTCCAAACATGCTTACATAAATAATTTTTTGGTATTCAACCATATTCCTTCCTTATCAATTGATGATTTTGCTTATTTTTCACAATTCCAAACAACTATTATCCTCATCTTTTGATCTACAAACTTGAAATGTACTCTCCTACATAGACCTTCCATGACCCTTAACCTAGACACATACTCATGTAGACTCCAAATGCTTTCTATAGCCTTTATACTATTAAGAACTTTCCAAGAAAAAAATGGGCATTTTGATTCAATTTATATACAAATTTATGAGAGTAGACTCTTCAAACAAATACAAGAAATTTCTAGAACTTGTGATTTATCTTTATACACTTGTGGGTGTTTAAAAGAAAACACCTTTCATCTCTATTGCAATGGTTGACTAAATAACTTGATTTTTATAGCAAAATCATTCTTTTAATATTTGAACTAGTATTCTTCGATAACTTTAAATTCATCTTCGTCAAATGCTTCAATTTTTTTGGGCTTTGAATGGCATGAGATCTCTTTTCCATTTTGCCTCTCCACATATATCATCAACATCTTTAACAATGATCTTCAATTTTAGTTTCATTTTGGTATGGATCAAACTTTCCTGAACCCATGGACTATGACTCCAAACTCAATTTTCTTTTGAACCAAACCCAAGAATCTTCCAACTACATTGCAGTCATGTTATCACCTTTATTATGAATAATCATGTCCCAAATGATAAGCTTTCAGTAATCTCTTGCTACAATAAAATCATACTATAGTGATCACTATTCTCTTGATCAGAACAATGATATTTATTCTTCATCATGACTGCAAGCACCAATCTCAAACTCCCAAAAATCTTTGAATTAAAAGCTTTAGTGGATTTGTGTTTTTGATCATCCACAAATCTTACATGAATTTTACAAATACATATCTAGTTTCAAAATTTTCCAACATCGCTCTCTAATCAAACACCTCAATTCCTTTCACATAGATTTCATTTTATTCATTTATATATATTATTTAAATTGTCCAATCATGGATTTAACACCTGCTAGTTTTATGTTTGTGTAGGAGACACATAGCATGTTTTGATGGAAGAATTTATTTTAGGCAAATAATCTTGCATTTTTTTGCAGGACCACATCCAAGACTAAGCTCTAGCAACCCAATGATTCTTCCTAGAAGCTTTCAACTGATCCTTTTGTTGTAGTTTTAGAAGCAAATTCTTTTTCGTCAAATGCATCATCAGCTACATTTCATGACCCTCTTGAAGAATTTGGCATGCCAACTGAGTCTAGTAGTATGAATGATAGAAAAATTTCCACCAATGGAACTATTGGAATTGATGATATATTTGATGGCTTTTCTCAAGTAGTTCCCCTGCGCTCATCTCTCATCAATAATTTTGGTAAAGACCAAAACCCATTGAAGAAAAAATCAATTCTCAAGTCCTTAAACTAAGGATAGCAGAGAGGCTATGGAAAGCAACACTACTACATTTGACCTCATTTTTCTACCAAAATTTTTGACCATCACTTAAAAAGGTTTAGGTTGGTTAGATTGTATAAGGAAATTTTTATTTTTAAAAAAATCTAAGCTCGTGTTGGCCAAAATTTTGACCAATACAGGCTTAACTTTACAATGAAAAATCATTTTTGATTTCATTGTTGAGCATGCGAAGGAGTTGGAGCTACAAAACCTTGGGTCCACCCATGCTAATGCCAATTACTTTCCTATTACTGACTCCTCATCTGGAACACTAGACTCTCCATCTCTCACATCCAGCTTTGAATCTAGCACTTTCTACAGTTAAATCAGTATTTACCTCATACTTTTTATATACTTTCATACATTTGGTTGATTATTTTGTTTTTGTTAATAGCCACCAGTTATTACGTTCAAAACTACATTCCACTATTTTTGACTTGTTATTAGGTTCAAAACCGCATATCATGACACTTAACTTTACTTAATTTTCCCATCTTGTGGCACTAAACTCATGATGGGACTTTGCATTGAGATGTGTAGGATTGAAACTAGTGGTACTTGTGGCTACAAAATTACCAAAATGGAGTTATTAGTGGAGTTATCAGTGGCAAGGATGTTTTTCATGGTGGGGGTAAATTATTACATTAGGAATCATGTTGAGCAGTTCTATGTGGAGTCACATTCCAATGCCTTGCAAGCAATCTTGTTCAATAGTTATGTCTGGAATTTTTTCTTTTTCCCCATGGTGTGTAGTTGCCACGGTTAATCCTAGAATGTCAGTAAGTTATACCCCATTGCATATTCATTTTCTTATAATTTTTGTAGAATTTAGAAATGTTTAGGGTTTCTTAGTTTATTCATTCCCTTCTCTTTTTATCTGTAAGGTATTTTCTATATAATCTACAATCCCAACTGAGAGGCATAAGTGAACTTTTTGCCTTGGCATTAGATGGATTTGTTGATCTGCAAGGAGTCTAGTGTTGAGAAGAAAGAGCAGAGGGTTGAAAGCATGTTCTTTTATAGTGGGTATGCATGGATTCAATCTATTCATTTATTAATATATGTACTTTGTACGAAGCTTCACAGGACAAGTAGTTTTGTAGTCTTGGATGAATTCCATGAAGTTACAAATATATTAGTGGATCTTTAGTTTTGCATGAACATACATGAGATTTCTTTTTTGTTTTACTTGCACTTATATTTTTCAAGACATCTATTTATTAAGGCAATTGTAATCCATTATTCATCTCTGATCTCTCCGATTAGTTGATCCAATCACGAGATCAAGAAAAATTTATGATTCAATTTGATTGAATCAAATATTTGTTTAATTTTTTTCTATTTCAATTTGTCTTTGCTATTTCTTAACAATCTAAGTATTTATTAGATCAAGAATAATATTTCTTCATGAGATAAATTTGGTCAATGTTTGGATTATATAGGTTATGAGTTTTGACAGGGATTGGCTTATGGTGGGATATGGGCTAATATGGTAATTTATTTCACAACCAAATTGCATGAAGATATTGTTTTGTAAGGAAACTCAGGTGTAGAAACAACTTCCTACACTAGTATCATGAGGAAAGTATGATGCAAATCCTATTAAAATCTTCTTCACTTATAGATTCAATATCATGTAAACAACAATATTGCACCCAACCATGCATATAGAAAATAGATAGAGAAAGGAACACATAACACAAGGATTTTTTGGTGGAGAAAAACCTTTCAGTAAAACAACCCCACCCCTTCAGAACCTACACAATGTATTATCTTCAACAAAAGGTTACAATACACTTGCAGTGCAAGCTCAACATCGACAACAAAAGACTCTAGTAGCTACTTGCAGTACCAACAATACACCTTTTTCGCATCGCTTCTCTTCACAACCCTAAAAAATGCTTATATCACGTGCTTCACTTTAGGGCTACTCCCAAAGGTAAACTGTATTAGGGTTTTACCATTCTCTGAGAAAATAGGAACCCCAAAAAAAATTTAGGGTGATGCCCTGAACCCCACTATTGGGGTAGAGTGTACAGTACTGAAATATCTTAGTTTCCACATGTCTTCACCTGTCATTTAATCTTCCTAACATAGCTCTTATGTGTCATAGGAATCCATCATAACTGTTTTAGTCGTGATCTCCTTACACACAATTCAAGATGTTGACACATCAACATTATTTGCAAGAAATACATTTTACAAAACAAATAATAAGAATAGGAATTATACAAGGTTGAGACACCTTATTCCTAAAATTCTCCCACTTGTTGAACACCTTGTAAGAGCAACAGGAACATAACAGGAACTAACCGCTATAGGCCAAAAGGACCATAAACTCCGAACACCATTTGAACTTCTTAGTGCCCACTGGTTTCGTTAATGCATCTGCAACATTCTTCACAGTATCTACCTTTTCCAAATTTACCTTTCCATCTTACACCATATCTCTCACAAAGTGATACTGCACATCAATGTGCTTTGTTCTGGCATGGAAAGTTGGATTCTTTGCAAGGCAAATAGCACTCTGACTTTCACACCAAATAGTAATCTATTCTGCATCAACACCAACATCAGAACACAATCTCTTAAGCCAAATGGCTTCCTTACAAGCATGAGTAGCAGCCATGTACTCAGCTTCTATAGTGGACAAAGAAACCATAGGTTGTCGCTTGCTCATCCAACTGATGGCACCACCAAACATAGTGAACACATAAGAACTGGTGGATCTCCTACAGTCAAATACACCTGCCCAATCTGAATCAACAAACCCATGAATACAAATTGAATGTGGAGATCTAGAAGAGTTACCATGATAACATATGGAGTAATCTAATGTACCCCTCAAATATCTGAATACTCGCTTAACTGCATCCCAATGTATCCATCTAGGATTAGCCATAAATCGACTTAGGACTCCCACTACTTGGGCAATGTCTGATCTAGTATAGACCATAGCATACATAAGACTTCCAACTGCACTAGCATAAGGTACTCTACTCATGTCCTCCACCTCACTAGGAGATTTCGGACAATCATCTACAGATAACTTTGTTCCCATAGGAATAGGAACACATAGTGGTCTACAATCTGCCATGCTGAACCTATCCAACACAGAATTCACATACTTACTCTAACGCAACCAAAGTTTTCTGTTAGACCTGTCTCTACTAATTTCCATACCCAAGATGTGCCTAGCTGCCCCAAGATCTTTCATCTCAAACTGTGCTGACAACTGAGATTTAAAATTAGAAATCATACCCTTACCCTTCCCAAATAGCAACATATCATCAACATATAATGCAACAATAAGAAGGCAATCATTTTCAATTCTGAAATAAACACAATGATCTGATTTCGATCTTAAAAATCCAATTGACAACACAAAATCATCAAACTTAAGGTACCACATCCTAGGAGATTGTTTCAAACCATATAGAGACTTCTTTAATCTAAAAACTAAGGATTCTTTACCTTTAACAATGTAGTGCTCAGGCTGTGACATATAAATCTCTTCCTCCAAATCACCATGAAGGAAAGTTGTCTTTACATCCATCTGTTCTATCTCTAAATCATATGATGTAGCAAGAGATAATAGAAATCTAATGGATGTCAACTTTGCAACAGGAGAGAATATTTCACCATAATCTATTCCTTCTACCTATGAATACCCCTTTGCAACCAATCTAGCTTTGTACCTTTCAACACTGCCATTTGCACATAATTTCTTCTTGAAAACCCATTTACAGCCAATAGATTTTCTCCCTTTAGGCAAAGGTACAAGGTCCCAAGTTTTTTTTTTCTCTAATGAAGCCATCTCATCATCCATAGCCTCAATCCAAGAACCTGAATCTTCCATGCCCAAAGCCTCTTTCATAGATCTAGGCTCATCAGTGTTAGTAATCAAAGCAAAAGCACAACTGGAATCTAACATAGAATAAACAAACCTTTCTGGTTGCTTTCTTTCTCTTGTGGATCTCCTCAAGGGCTGAGGTTGAGGTTGTTCTTCCTCTTCTTCTAAACTATCAGAGCTGCTAGAGCTCTCCTCATCATTAGACCCAACATGGTCTCTCAGTTCAGTCTTCTCAGGGGTAGGAGGCAACTGAACAACATATTTTTCCTTTTATTTTTCATCTGGTTGTAGCACAATAGGAGAAGATGTTAGCTCTCTAAAAATAACATTTTTTCTATACAACACCTTACTAGTCACAGGATCCCAAAGCTTGTATCCTTTCACACCAGCACTGTACACAATGAAAATACATTTAACAACTTTTTTTTCCAACTTAGATCTTTTCTCCTTTGGAACATGTGCATAAGATTCACAATCGAAAACATGAAGATGTCTAATTGAAGGCTTCTTACTAGACCACACCTCCATGGGTGTCTTACCAACAAGGGCTAATGTAGGAGATCTATTAACTAGATAGCAAGCAGTGGCCACAGCTTTGGCCCAAAACCTTTGTTCTAAACCAGCTCCACTAAGCATACTCCTAGCTTTCTCCATTAGTGTCCTGTTCATTCTCTCTGCAACTCCATTTTTCTCTGGGGTATAAGGAGTTGTCTTATGCCTCTCGATACCTTGTTCTTTACAGAACTATTCAAACTCTGCTGAGCAAAACTCACCACCATTGTTAGTTCTCACACACTTAATCTTCTTACTAGTCTAATTCTCTACAAGGGCTTTAAATTCCTTGAATCAACTAAAGACTTGTGTCTTACTTTTAAGGAAATAAATCCATGTCCTTCTACTATAATCATCTACGAAAGATACAAAAAATATAGACTTGGAGATTGAAGGAACTTTTACAGGACCAAATACATCAGAATGAATAAGATCCAAAACATTAGAAGATTTGTGAGAACTAGAGTAAAACTAAACATGATTTTGTTTACCATATACATAGTGTTCACAGAAGTCAAACTTGAGATTGCAATCATTTAAACCCTCAATGAGATTTTTATTTTTCAGGGTTCTGAGACCCTTCTCACCAATGTGACCAAATCTTAAATGCCACAACATTGTCTTTTCTGCAGGAAGCTTTCCTTCCAAATTTTTTGCACCCTTAGGTACACTTTTTGCACTACCATCAGAACCACTAACAACAGTCTTCTTTACTGCTCATTCAAATGGTGGGGATGAAGTGATAGCTGCTCTCTTCTTTGAAATAGAAGAACTATTACACTGAGAAATGTGTGCATCAAGCTGAAACAAAGTACCTCTCCTAGTACCCTTAGCAAGCATCATAGCTCCTCTCATCATCTTACATCCATCTTTAGAAGACACAACTTGCACACCTACATCATTCAACATACTTATAGATAATAGGTTTCATGCCAAACCTAGAATGTGCATAACTCCATTGATTCCCTTTACTCGTCCATCAGGAAATTTGATAGTGACCCTTCCGCGTCCAACTATCTTTAGGTGAGAATCATCACCCAAGTACACCTTTCCACCATCAAACTCTTCATATTTAGAGAACTAGTTTCAATGAGAGGTCATGTGAAAAGATGCACCCGAGTCAACCAACCACACATCATCAGATGCATGGGCTGCCAAAGCTATGATGAATGCATCGCCATCTTCTTGAGATTTTTCAGAACCAAAATCTGAGGCTTTCTTATTCTTCTTAGGCTCTTTACAGTCTTTATGGAAGTGTCCATTCTTATCACAATTCTAACATTTTTCCTTGGACTTATTGGAAGTCTTTGACTTCCCACGGGATTTGGATCTACCCTTATTGTCAGACTTATTGTATTTTTATTTCCTCTTTCCGTGGATCTCCCACAAACAGCAAGGGCTTCTTTTTTTGAAACAGAAGCATTTCTCTACATCTCCTCTAATAGCAGCAAAGACACCACATCATCCATTTTGAAGGTGACTAATGTGCTTTCGAGAGCCATCACAAGATGGTCCCATGAATCTGGTAAAGAACACAAAAGTGTGTAGCAACGATCCTCCTCCTCTAACTTGACACCAACTGATGTCAACTGTGTAGCCAGCAGATTAAATGCATTTAAATGATCTGTTAAGGATCCACCTTCCTCCATTCATAGAGAATATAACTTCTTCCTTAGGAATAACTTGTTCACCAAAGATTTGGCCTGATACATGGCCCCAAGTCTCTCCCACAAACTATATGCAGTTTTCTCATCTAGAACATTCAGAAGGACTGCATTGATTAAACAGAGTCTTATGAGACCCTTAGCTTTATGGTCTTTGATATCCCAATCTACTTGAGCTATAGTTGCTGGTCTTGTAGCACTTGTAGTTGCTTCCCATAGGTCACAATCTTCCAACATGTCTTCCATCTTGAGTTTCCACAACTCTAAATTAGTGCCATTAAATTTCTCCACCTCCATTCTTCCATATGATGAACTCACCATTTCAATCTACAAATAAGATTCAGGATGCTCTACCCAAGACTCCCTCTCAACTTGAGATTAGCTCAAAAAACCCTACCCAACAACTAGGATCAAAAGTTGAACAAGCTTTGATACCACTTGTAACAAAACTCAGGTGCAAAACCAGCTTCCTACACTAATCTCATAAGGAAAGTATGATGCAAATCCTATTAAAATCTTCTTCACTTATAGATTCAATATCATTTAAACAACAATATTGCAGCCAACCATGCATATAGAAAATAGACAGAGAAAGGAACACATAACAAAAGGATTTTTTGGTGGGGAAAAACCTCTCGATAAAACACTTGCAGTGCAAGCTCAACATCGACAACAGAAGACTCCAGTAGCTACTCGCAGTACCAACAATACACCTTTTTCACATCGCTTCCCTTCACAACCTTGAAAAATGCTTATATCACGTGCTTCACTTTAGGGCTACTCCCAAAGGTAAACCGTATTAGGGTTTTACCATTCTCTGAGAAAATAGGAACCCCAAAATTTTTTTTAGGGTGATGCCCCGAACCCCACTATTGGGGTAGAGTGTCTAGTACTCAAATATCTTATTTGCCACATGTCTTCACCTATCATTGGATCTTCCTAAAATAGCTCTTATGTGTCATAGGAATCCGTCATAACTGTTTTAGTCATGATCTCCTTACACACAATTCAAGATATCGACACACCAACATTATTTGCAAGAAATACATTTTACAAAAAAAAAAAAAAAAATAGGAATTATAAAAGGTTGAGACACCTTATTCCTAACAGTTTCTACCTCAACTTATGTCACCATTTTGATTGGTACTATGTTGACTATGCCTCTCTTTACTAGTTACATTGTTGATATTGACTATGGATGGTACTGGACCTTCCTCACCTTTGTGTCTATCTATATACTAGTACACTTTTGTCCAAATTTGTTTAAATGTATCCCTTCATTTACAATCATTGAATTTCTCAAGAATATTCTGGAACATATTCTATATATAAATACTGTGAAGATTATAAATTTAAATGTTTTATTTTCTAAACTTGTGTTTTACATCCACATTTTAATCACATTCTACTATCCATCATCAATAGTTTTAAATTTTATAGAGAATTACAAATATCAACAAACCATGTTAAATTAAGACACACTAGCATATGTGTTCCAAAAAAATTTGATAACAAGCTTTGCAATTCATTATGATCAGTGTATAACTATGATAAAAATTAAAACTTAGAAACTTTTATGCTAGTTCTGCTCTTGCAAGGCTTGGGTGCCTCTTCAAGGACTATTGAAATTTCAAGTTTAAGTATCTAGAAGTAGGGGTAAGACCATAGACTATTCTTTTGAATATTAATTTTATTCATTACCCCATTAACAAGGAAAAGATGATGTTTATATTATATACACTATAATGTGAATATTGTTTGAAGATAGATTTAATAGTTTGAACAATGTAGTGCATAATGATATCTACAATACTAGTAGTATATCAAATTTTATATCTTGACAAAAAAATTAGATATAAAAAAGAGCTCTATAAACATAAAGAGAAATATAAGTGTGGAACTTTTTATTTTCAAAATCTAAAGCCTCCATGAGTGTTTTGAAGAATATCATTATATATTAGTTCGTTTAGTATAAGATGATGTGTAAGGTGATAATCTTTTGATTGATGTTTCAAAGCCAAATTTGCCTAAGCATGTGCATTCTCAAACTAAGATTCTTGGGATTAATTGTGTCATTTTCCTAATGATGTTGAAAGTGGTCTTGGGAAAAAGAGTTTTTAGTCACTATGATAGCCCTTTTCTAACATTATTGTATCAGAAAGCTAGTTTAAATACATATGTACATATATGCACTACAACCCTATACAAAGTTTCCTATTATCAAACATATAATGAAAAAGTCCCAAGATGCAAAAACTAATGTTCTTATAATAGTGTAATATATTTAGAATGATAAATATTAGTAGTGAGCGACACATGAGATATAAATGGACAATGTAAATACAAAAATTTGATACTTGAAGAACTTGCCAAGGAAGTATATATAGTGGAATAGCATTATGTGTATTAACAACAATACAATATATATATATATATATATATATAGACCTAAGGAGCATAATAATTTTGAAACTATTATTTGATTACCAAAGGCTATTTGTCAATACAAACAAGTCTGTGCTTCAAGGGGTTTCCCTAGCCATAAGAAAATTAAGTATTCTTTTCGCAATTATATGCTTGAACTTGTAAGAATTTGGAGTGATGGGCTCCTCATTGGTGGGATTTGTAGGAACTTTTATGAAGGATCTTATCATCCAACTCTGTGTGTTGGTTCTCTTCTTATGAAACCATCAACACTACCTTGCAATTTGACAAGTGAATATATTAACATAGGGCTATTGATGTCTTCAATTGATCATGAATAGTTTCAACATTTCAACCACAATGCCAATATATATGCAACTAAGTAGTTATCGAAGCCATATGAAATGGATAGCATCAAGAGTATAGGACCATTATTGATAAATAAAAATAATGACCAAGTGTAATTAGACACAACATCATCTCTAGTTTTAGGAAACTTGAGAAACCAAGCAAATCATATTTTATGCTAGATATTAGCTTGGTTGGGACATCGTCCAGTTGAATGTCTTGCAAGATGATAAGCTATCAATCATCATTTTGATATAAAAAAGTAATGATAAATTTTTGACTATCTATACCAAGAAATAATGTCCATGGAAACTACACCCTAATTGAAGCATATGGTAAAAATATGAATGAGATAGTGGTGGGAGTTTTAAGGAAGTCATCAAGGTTTCAGTTAGAGGGATGATAATGTTTGGAGTTGTCATTTGCTGTAGAAGACTTGGGCTTGTAGATAAAATAGATTGAGTGACTGAGTTTGTATAGGAAACTCCAATAATGTTGGAAAGGAGCATAATCAAATATGAACAATAATTGAAAATCATATGGGCCTTATGATCATGTATTGAGTGCTAATCTTCATTAATATTGAAATAAATTGTGCAATATTTACTATTACAACTTCTATGTTTGATAATAATGTTAAATAGTAACATTTTCATCTATAGTTCTCATTATTGGAGGACTTAGCTATGAATCTTAAGGACATATTCACTTTAAAATGTTGAAAGCTTCATGATTGTCGAATTCTACAATAGAAGAATAATGTCACTAAAAAGAATATAGTATATTAAATATATGCTACATGTATTATTTTGAGAATTATCTGGAGTAGGTTTTGTCACTAAGTATATATAAAAATGTCAGTGGCATGTAGTGTCTATAGACTGTAGAAGAAAATCAATAGTTATTTCTTTTGTTAGTATTTGTTTCTAAACAAATTTCCATGTTCTTAAACTAAGGTATTGTGGATTATTTTTAAGCCATTATTCATATAGCTATCTATAATTATAGTCTACTTTTATAAAAATTATCATAATGGAAATAAAAATAACTAGTACACGATAGCCATACCAACCAGCCTTGTAATAGCAATAAGTTCTTGTAGACACAATGTGTTCTAATTTTCTAAGCAGTTGTAGCTCTCTTCTATATATCCAATTGTTTTAGGAAGAGATTTATTAGTGGTAATTACAATCTATTTATGTAGGACAATGGTCTATTTTTTTTTTCAAACCTTATGCTCTCACGTGAGGATGGTTGTTACTAGAAAGTGTCACTAGAGAAGTCTATCTACTAAGAAAAACTCCTTCCATAGCATGTTAAATCCATCAAGTTGGCAATGAGTCCTTGTGGTGATCATGCTTAGGAATATACCACCAAATATAAAAGGCACTTGTAAATGTGCATCTGCACTTCTAAAATAAGTGAAGGGGAGAGATTAAACATTACATACCAAGTTACTAAATCTTAGAGACAAAATCCCCTATGAATTAGGTAACTTAAAAGAACTATAGGTTCTCATTCTATCTCAAAACAATCTTCAGAGTATCATTCCACAAGATTTGGGGAAACCTAATGCTCTTCTACATTTGGACATGAACTATAATTCATTAAGGAGACCCATTCCAAGGAAGATATGGAGCTTAAGAGTCTTGAAGGCCCTTGATATGAGCTACAACAATCTATGAGGCCTAATTTCTCCATTGATTGGGAGTTTGAAAATGTTGTAGATGCTAGATTTGAGCTCCAATTTTCTCACAAGACACATTCGTATGGCTCTAGAAAACCTTAAAAACATGAAGTTTAGTTCCATCAACAACACCAATTTTACTGGTAGGTTTCCACCTTCTTTGGTTAGCCTACAGAGCCTCCAATACTTTATAATAGACAACAATCCTTTGGTAGCTAGGTTTGGTCAAGGCACATCTCAGATCTCCTTGTTCCCTTGGAAATGGCCAGACATATCACACACATTTCCTAACATTATTTACCATTTTGGTGTCATTTTGAGATATGAAGTTTTGGGGAAAAGGGGGGAAACAAGTTTGAGGACCATCCGAAAAATGCCATGGAGGTAGGAACACTAGTTTGAGGACCAAGAACACATCCCCATTGAACAAATTTAGGGCCATACTTTACATATATATGGTTTTGGGAAAACCTTTCTTAAAAATAGACCACAAATATAGGGTTAGCATAAGCAGTGCATCCATGTTCTTGACCACATTGTTGGATGTTAGGGAGTAGTTGGAGTAGTTTCTAGGTGAATTGGATAACATATTGGAGGTGGCAGCCACTTGGCATAGGATTTTTTACATCATCAGGATCAAAGGATAGTGGGTGGAAATGTAACCCTTTTTCTCACAAATATGCATTTTGTCTTTCCATGAGACCATCTATAGAAAGGGTTATGTGTTTTTTTTTCTCAAGTGCATTATTGGGTTTCCACTGCATGAGAATCTCTCTCTCTCTCTCTCTCTCTCTCTCTCTCTCTCTCTCTCTCTCTCTCTCTCTCTCTCTCTCTCTCTCTCTCTCTCTCTCTCTCTCTCTCGCTATGTATATATATATATATATATAGTAATAACTAAGTTTTTATAGTAATGGTGGATAGGCCTATAAAAACAATGTAAATGTTTCTTATGACAACAAGAATTCTTTTCATAGTTTCACCTCTATGTTTTAATGTTTGTTGATATGAACCATGTGTTATCTTTGCTTTAGCATCTTTAGTACATTTATGGCTCTACCAAGATTATAATTCATGTTCACTTCCAGGCATTTCTCAATGTTCATTTTGTGATATTTTAGATTATTGCACATTCTCAGATTTAAATTTTACTAGCATATTTTTATCAATTTGAAAAACAATATCCACAATGAATTTTTAAATTCTAGATATAAAGTTTACTTCTTTTGGAATGGATTCTATTATTTGCATGCTTAGGACTTGCAAAGAATGCTAGAGGTAACATATCTATATCGCAAAATTTTGTGGCTTGTACTAAATGATACTAACTGATATTAGTTATGTTTTCTTGAAGTTTCCTTATTATCCTTGATGATTTTACTTTTATTAGTGTGGGTATGTGTACTAGTAACCATCTACATTTGCATGGATATGACAGTTTTGTAGTGCTACATGACCTTAGATTTGTAGCATACTTATTATAATTGAGTTTGTTTGCATAATCTATATTTCTTTTAATCCTTCTCTTTTAGTTGAATCCATTAAGGGCATAGAGAGAGCAAAAAAATTTACTAGCCATAACAAAAAACTTGGGGAATTCTAGTTCATTAGTCTCAAATAATGAGATCATTGAAATGAAAGAGTCCATATGAGATGATGAAGTTACTAAGAAAGATGTCATAAGAGAAATCATAAATGTGAAGAAGAAAAATATGCTTTCACATGTATCTCTTAGCATCATTCTTGTGTCAAGTACACTATGGCATTTATCATAACTTTTATTAGCTTTAAGAATTAGAAATAAAATCACCAATCTTTAAAAGATAGGTGGTATGCTAAGTGGAAAGGGTTCTCATCATCCTCATCTAGAAACTCTATCACTCCATCTAATAGGTCCAATCAGCATGCTAGACACACTTAAGAGAGTTCTCTATTTTACATAATGAAAATACCTATTTGGTATCCATAATTGAGATCCTTATAAATATTGTTTTCAAGAATCATACATTAGTGTTACATAGTTGTCTACCAAATGTCATGTGTTTTATATTTATACAAAAGACCAAAACTACAACATTTTATACAATGCAGAACAAGCTATAGCTAGAGCTTCTTCCATGGGAAAAAAGATAAAAATAAAAAGCTATAGAAATGTCCTACTTTCCAATTTCTATGCATAATTCAATTGTCCCCATCTTACAAAAATATTTTAATTTGTTAAACCTTTGGAACTAGGATCTGGCAGTTGATTCTCATTTGATAAACATATTGAAAGCCCTATAGTGTATTGAGTGAGTTCCTATGTACTTCTTGACAACCTGGTGCTTGCAGATAAACATTTATCCCTAGACAGACTATTGTCAAAAGTAAGGTGCCTTAATTTAAGAAATTTCCTTATTTTTGTCTTCATCTCTTCCAAGTGTTCTTCTAACCACTTGAATATTTGCTTGAATTTTGGTGCTTTTTGTCCATATTTCTCTAAAAATACACACACACACACACACACAAACACACATTTGTCAAATTCTCCCAAACTGGGACTGCTACAAATCCCTTGGTATCATCTACTTCAAAATTTTCCATACTGCATATTTTTCCTACTTGATAATAGTCAAGTTCATTTGGATGGCCTATGACTTTAACTGGTAGCTCATAAAATTTTCCCACACCGATAGCTCCGTGTTGTATGGCACTTTTAGTAATTTCATTGTGCAACTAGGAGTAATGTGGGTGAATTGATGAGGAGTCGTGTGTAAATATCATTTCTATCTCCATCAACTTAGTCACTTTTAAGTCCAAAGAACATCTTAATTTTGCTTCCCTCTTATATTTCAATGTTGTCACAAAGTTAGCAGTTGCGAAAAATGTTGACCACATGTCTTCAATATCTTCATGATTTAACTGGAGATTCCCAAGATTATCAAATCCATAGCAGTTACAACTCTTTTATATTAGGCATTTATGCTAGAGTGCACAGTCGAACCAACCAAGAAAATGAACTTCATTAAAGGTGCAGACACATTCCTAAAGCAGGGATCTACTATTGATGAAATAGCTTTTAATTTAAAATAATTATGTAAAAACACCTTAATTGTACTTACATGACTAGTTCAGGTCCAAGTCTAATTAGGACTCTATCTTTTGGATTGCCTGTGAAGTACAAAATTTTCAACTACAAAACAAGTCTATTCTTTCCCACATTTTACAACTTTCTTCTAGGAATTCAGACTGTAGATTACATCATGAATCAATAAAGTTCATCTTTTAATAGTTTGATTTGTAAATACATAATAAAAGTCTTTGGCAAAAAAAAATCATTCATTATTCAGATGTTTGGCTTCACTTGATTGAGAAGCAAATCATCTTAAATGGATACATTCATTGAAAATATTAGTTCCTATAGACAATTTAATAAAGTGTAGTTATAGAATTCTTGATGCCATGATAGGTAAAATGGACAACACAAAATAATAATCCCAATCTTATTACATGTAAGCAATGTTTGAATAAAGAGCATGCAGGGACATAGGCATGCCTTATTTTAGTCACATTTTTTCATATAAAAAAAGTGCAATCCCCTGATTATGGACATTAAATTAGTATTACTTTTCATACCAGCAAAGCTTTATTAGAGCTACATAAAAACACCACCAAAAATTACAACATGCATATGTGCCTTATTGGGTAAGTGAATTGCATGTCCAAGATAAGCACAATAACCACATCAAAAAGAGAAGCCACTAAATAATCATACATGAAAAACATGAACATCTTAGATGCAATTTTTCTATGGATTTTGTTTATTTATCTCACATGGTCATCCCCTTGGATATCCTCCCATTAGAAAATTTACTATTTTTATATTGCTATCAGGATTCAACTGTGTAGTTTGATTCAAACTCATTAACCCATATTTCATGAGTAGTGGTTCACATTTCACACCTAACCCATCTCTCATGAGAACAAATGGAACTCTTAGCATCCATTGGGTCTAGGTGATGCTCATAGAGGTGAAACATCAATATTTCTTTGGAGTTCACCCATTCCAGTACTACTCTAGCTTGAGCATGCATACTATGGAGTTTTCTTTATGGTTAAACCCAATATCTTGCAAACCCATTTGCAAAACCTACACCAAGTGTTGTGCCTTACAAACCAATCATTAGAAAACCCCTTATGCTCATCAGTTGATAGGTACGAGATATTTTCTCAATAAGTCAAATTGTGATATTGCCATTAGGATTCAACTGTGTAGTTCTTGAGTCAAACTCATTGATTCATTTATGGATTGGAACTATCATTTTTTTAAGATGTAATAAGTCATGCATACAACTTAATTTATCAGACTTTTAACTTGTACTACAAATGTTATTAGATTTTTTAATGACTCTTACAATTTGTTTTTGCATATGGGTTACAAAGTAATTCTAAAAATGTTTATGTAATACTTGTCACAAAACTTAATGATAGAGGATTTAGGGCCACCTAAAAATGCATATAACATAGTTGATACAAGATATAATTCTTATCCTAGTCAAAGCTCTATGTACACTTCCCCATGGAAAAATACTAGGCATGTTGGCCATTCCACTGGAGGTTATGGTCCAAGTACTGGTCATTTTGGCACTGCTGGAAGTTATGATCCAAGTGTTAGTCACTTGGCCACAACTAGAGGACACAATCTGGAAGTTTAATAGGAAAGAAAGGATCAACAATAAAGTCAATTGAAGAAGGTTTTGGTGCTAATATTTGAGTACTTGGTCCTGGTATTATCCTAATTCTCCTTTTTTATTAAAAAATTTGTTTATATTAAATTTATTTTGGTAATTTTGTTAATTCATTGATTTATATTAGTCAAAGTTAGCTAAAAATTTAAAACCAGCAAATTGTTGAATGTTTGTCATAGAATTTGGGTTTTCTTTTTAAAAAATGATTTGATTAACAAATGTAATTTTTGAAATATTTGTGAAAGATTAGCTAATCAATGAAAAATAACCTATTTTAGATATACTCTTGTCACTCATCTCTAGGTAAACAAAGTTTTGTCTAACGATCAATGGGTTTACTTTATCTTGTGGCATTATTTACTATCTCTTTTGCTCACACATATGTAGGAAAGAAAATTGATTATGAAAAGTGAATAATATCTATTCATTTAGCAAAGCATATTACTACTAAGATCATATATGCATACAAAGTTGTAAGATTTGTCAATTAGAAGTCTCTTTATTTTTTCCAAAAGTGAGCAACACAATTTTACTAAATTTGTTTAGATTTTTAGAGGATTATCTAGAACAAGCTTTTTGGAATTTAAAGTTAGTTCAATTTATAAAGTTTATGAACACTCTTTAGCATGCAGCTCATGTTTTTCCCAAGCCAGAAATTGCATTGTATAAAGAGCTTTTAAATTGATTTTTATATCCATGTAATGTGCAATGTCAAAGATTTTCTATATATTCTTGTTATATCTAGTTCATGATAGAACCCAATTGAAAAATATACACATTTTAATTTGAACAACAAATACTGTATCCATGTAAATGAGATTTCTACACGTTGATTCTATCTTTGACATCCGTAGCTTCAAGATTACATTGAAGCAAGGTTCATGAAAGGTGGAATTTGTGCATATTTATGAGAGAGTAATGCACAATAGTTAGATTAGTTAGATATTTTGGAGGGTTGAATAATTTGAGAGCATTGAGATGAAAAAATTTGATGGAATGGTTGTTTACATTTCATTTTCTTACTTTTTGTTGTCCAAAGCAATGCAGGATGGAAGATGTGTTTGTTTTCTTGAGAGAGATTTGATTGAACCTAATAGAATTGTGGGGGAGCTTTTACAACTAGGTAGTTACTTGAAACTTTTTGAGCTCGGTCTTCAATTTAAGTCTTCTCAATCTATTCTTTTATGCAACTTGTTGTTCCTCTTTATGTTTTAGGTTGGCAATTGATTGTGTATGAAATGGGATTCCTTTTGTAGCTATTTGGTCATGTGACTTCATTTCTAATGTACTAGCACCCACTTGATGAGAATACATGATCAAGTAATTTTTTCATCTATTCTACCATATAGCACTATATGCAATGTGGTTTTGTATATGGCAAGCATTGGTGTTGATATTACTATTGTTGTAGAGGCTTGGAATGAGCTATTTGTTAGGATTCACTTATTATCTAACTATTTGTGTAGATTGTGTTGATGGAATTGATACCCAATATGTACTTGGATATGGATTATTTAAGGAAGGCAGGAACACCAAAGTATCTTATCCATTAGAAAGACACCATGCAGATGTGGCTGGGTGTAGTTTCCACAATGGACACTACATTTAGCACCTATGGGAAAAGGCCTCGTCTCTGCCAACATACACACAATATCTTTTGTTTCTCTTTGTATTCTCATCATGGAGTATCTTGGTATCATTTTTTTAATACAAAACTATTGTCTTTATTGGAAGTTGTACAAGTTACATGAGTTATATGCATGGCTAAATTCTTATATATATATATATATATATATATATATATATATATATATATATATATATATATATATATATATATAATTCATTGAAAAGTAGATATATATGCACATGTACCTATATTTCTATCCATGTATGTATGCATTTGTGCGAGCATGCAAGTATCAGTATGTATGTATCCACTACATCTAGATTTAAAATCAATGAAAAGTCATAACATGATAAATTTTATGTACATATGCTTGCATAGTACTAGAGTGATAGCATGATACCATTCAAGAATTGGATACTATATAAAAAACCAAAAACTATTTCCTCCTGGGACTCTACATGTAATAGTTAAAGAGGATGCAATGCTACCTCTAATTGGACATTAAATAATTTCCCAGTCCATAGTCCTTAGATAAAAAATGTTGACCAAGTCGAGACTAGAAACCTTATTCAACATGCTTTCACTTATTTTTTCCCTTCAACTTCTACATCAGCACTAACATAGGGGATGCGATCCCACAACAAAGATGAAGACCATCAATTTGTGGAGCAAGTTAATTAGTGATGAAATAGAAAATGAAGAAGTTCCTTCTTCACATCTCTTATAACCACAGTGTCAACCTCATGGAGATTAGAAACCTTATATTAATTGGTGGCTTTGGCCCCAAAAAAATTTGTTGCATCTACATCACTCACATAACTAATGATTCCCTATGCATAAATGTCCATTTGTTCCATGTTGTATCGAGTAATTATTTCTTATCCAAGCCATTTAATTTGCAACCTTTTAAATCTCTTCAAAGATAAAGTTGGAGCAAGAGAATTTTTCTTCTCAAAGGTGTCCTCTGATTGCTAAGATCAAATCCTTCATCATCTACAAAATTGTTTTTTTTGTTTCCTCATCCACTCATTGATAATTGCCTCCCATTATTAGTATGAACCTCTTCTTATTCCTAAGATGATGTTCTAAACCTTTCAATAGATTGGCCATGTGTGCATCATTGTCAATTTGAAACAATTTGCTAAGAAGATTCTGTCTGATGTTTCTATCTTCTTCAAAAACTATTTTTCTTCTATTTATCAATCTCTCATAGAGATCCTTAGGTATATTATCCATTACATCTTCAAACTTCTTATTAGACCCAACAATATGTCTAATCATAGCATTGTCTAACTAAAATCTATCTATACCATTGTACAAATGATAATGCTTGTTTAACTCAACAAAAATCCCATCATTTATTATTGTCATGTTTATTTTGTCAATTTTAGGCTTCCAAGCCTTCCTTATTATGCACTTTCAAATTCCTTCTTAGTAGTTTCTCAAGGTTCTATCTAAACTCAAATCTTCTTGCTTGGTATGGTGGGAACAATTTCTTTCTTTCTCTTGCCTAGTCCTAAGGCCATAGTCTTCATTCTCTTCTTTGTTGGAGAGTTGGGTGATTCTTGTTTCATCTCTACAAGTCTTACTAACTTCCTCTTAACCAAAATAATTTGTACCTCATTAGACTACTTAGAAGGTTGAATAACAAGAGTTATAAGTACTTTTTATTGTGAAACTGCTACATAGGAGGTGTTTTCACTTAGGTTTGCACCCTTGTCCAAAGCCTATGCATGAGGACAACCTAGCGAAATATGGAAATAGCCTCCAAGCCGTGGGACTTGAATTGTGAGGTTGAGTCTCTAGAGAAGGCCGACTTCCTCTTACTATCAGGATGCACCTAACTACTCTTAAAGAGGAAAAGGGAGAAGGAGAGCATGAAAGCAAATCTACCTAATCTAATCTAAAGAGGTGATGCACCAAAATAGAGTGTTTAGACCAATCTCTACCTATATATGCACTTTTGAACCAGAATGAAACTAAGGATATACACATTCAGACTTGCTTTAATCTAATAATCACATGTAGATCAGAAGACCAAGATGAATGACACAAGGAAAGAGAGATTCACTTATATTATCATTCATAGGCCAAGGAGATACAATCATGCAGATCATAGATCTCTACAAAACACCAGTAAGAGGCAAAGAGTTCTTGCACTTCCATACCAATGGCTGAAGGAGATAGGATATAAAATCATGTACTTCAGAGGTACAAGGGAATTTACACTAGGAATCTATAGAGTAGTAACAGAGAAAATAGAGAAAGGTTGACCCTTTCAAAATTCACAAAAATTGCCTTTATAGTTCAAGCATAATTGAGATTTTCCCTCCAAAACTATCCTGCAACCATCGCCATTAAGTTCGGCAAAGAACAATCATGGGGATCCAGAAGAAAATTCAATCTGAATATAGCTTTTTGGTACCATGAAATCTAATTTTTAACTAAAATAGGGCCTTGAGAAGATAGAGGTGGTAACATTAAGCCACTCTGACTAGGTAGATGGATTGGATCAAAGGTGGAGTGTTCTTCCTTGTCTTGCATGAATAAGTAGAGTCAACGAGTTAGCCGAATCTCACAACAAAAATGCACAACATGGACCAATAACATCTTTTTATCTTGCCACCTTGTGGGAGTCCTACGTAGTTGACCATCTCTTTCATTACTAACTGTGCCACCTTGCAACCCTGACAGCGACAGTCACATTATATGCCAATGCATCAAACTATTATTGCCTTAACTGGACCCACTAAGACACATGTCAACGAGGTGCTATGTTGCTATGCATAATATTCTTTTAGCTTTCCATACTGAGATAGCACCCACCATTGATCTCCATGAGATCAACGATCGTGGAAGATCCTCATAATACTATGCTTGCCTCCATAAAGCTTCTGGCCTATGAATCCACTTGGCAACCACCTCGCACAACCTAGCATCCTCATCTTGGCGAGATCCGGCCCCATTGATCCACATGGCACAAGGGTGCTATGTCGCTATGAGTAACATCTTCATAGCTTTCCATAGTGAGATAACACCTACCATGGATTTTATTTAGATCTATGGTGATCAACAAATTTGTACAATTGCACACTGAGCTGGCTGAATGGACCAATGAAAAACCACCATTGTACTATGACCCACCTAACAACTGCCACTAAGGATGAGCTATAGTATCACTTTGGAGAAAGGTGGGCCCATTGCATCATCTATGTCATGCGTTACTAAGGTTCTATGTCACTATGGATAACATCCTCATAGCTTTCCATAGTAAGATAGCACCCACTATTGATTTTTTGAGATCTGGCGATGAGCAAGATGGATCTGGTCTATCAGTGTACCAACTAATGAGAACTGGCCACATGCCAACCTATCTGAGAAGTCCTCGTAGGGCCCACATTTTACACAGTCATACCTCAACTAATGAAAAAATTGACCACCCACCAATGTGTCTAACAAACTCATTACTGATATCTGATAGGGCATACTTGGCACCCACCTTCCTTTTGATGTCATCGCAATATCATTTTTTGTCTGGGCACTATGTCACCAACGGCGAGGAATGCAAATTTTTCAATAGAACCATAGCACCCATCATGGATGGAACAAAACTTGGTGCTAGAGAAATAACAAGGTAAAAGGGAGGACCCACCTAACACGTGACCAAAAGGCACTATGTCGCTATGGCAAAGGATCGTGCAACTTTCCATAGTGAGATAGTGCCAACCATAGATATCTTTCGATTCGACAATGGGGGACTTGTAGGTTTGCAAAAATAAATCATAAGGTTTGATCATTTAATCTCTTTAATATTCCTGGGATGTTTAAAATAATATTAAATCAAGAAGTGACTGTTGGGTGGGCAGTATTTAAAATTCAAATATTTGGTAGGGGGCACAATATGCAACATTTCTGGCAACTCGCAAGGGTTGCTAGCTTGCTATACATAAGACTAGTGGCCTAAAGTATCCATTGGCCTATAGAGTCATAAAAAATATGTAGATTCTGAGCACTATGAAACCCTAACCCTACCTCTGAGAGAAAAAACCTAAAACCCCTGTCTCTACAACTAGAACCAGAGACCAAAACCTCCTTCTACAACCTTCAAAATTTCAAAACTTGCTATCTCATGGAGATAGCTATGCTTGTGCACTTCTTGGAAAAGTAGGGAACAAACTGGAAATGAAACTACTCTACTTATATACATGGAATCTCAAACCCTCAGAAACATGGCTTGAGATAGATCCCATTGACTGGGATAGGCAGAATTTCACCACTAGGCCTACTTAACTAAAAAGCATTGGCCGGTTTACAACTGATAATTAGATAGGGACCACTCCATAATGCATCAAACTTTGAGTGTCTTCTTGGTTTTTCCCTATCTGCATCCCATTTTAGAACTAAATCACCTTCTCTGAAAGTCCTAACCCTAGCCTTTTTGTCAAAGCTCTTTTTTACCTACTGCTGGTGTGTCTCTAGGGTCTACATGGCTTTACTTCTCTTCTCTTTCAGCTCCATCAGCTTTTCTATTCTTACTATCATGGCATCATTTTCAATCAACTCTAGTCGATGAGCTAGCTCTAGGGATGGGAACTCTAATGAAATTGGAAGTCTTGCTTCTCTGCCATAGACTAACACAAATGGTGAATTCTCTATTGACCTTTTAGGTGTTATTCTGTCAGCCCACAATGTTGTCTTCAATTTTTTATGCCAACACCTCTAGTTATCTTCTATTGTCCTTTGCATGATCCTGATCAGGTTCTTGCTGGAGGACTCAGCCAAACCATTACCCTGAGGATAGTAATCTGGGGATGTGCTCAAATAGATATTATGATCCACTTCCCATGCACAAATTTGAGCTCCAATAAAAGAATTTTCATTATCTGAAATAATGGTTGAAGGGGCACCAAACCTGGTCACAATTCCATCAAAGAACTCAACAACTAAAGATTTAGTGGCATCCTTCAATGCAACTACCTCTGTCCATTTGGTGAAGTAATCTATAGCATCTAGAATCCACTTGTGACCAGAACTAGAAGAAGGATTGATAGGGCCTATGAAATCCAATCCCCACTGAGCAAAAGGCTGGTCCACCTGAATAGGATGGAGGGGAAGAGCTACAAGTCTTTGTCTGCTAGAGAAGAAGGCACATTTTTTGCACTTCCTCACATACCTATGACAATCATGAAATAGGGATGACCACTAATAACCAGCCCTCATGATCTTCATTGCAGTTGTCCTTGCTAAGAAGTGGCCACCATTAGGACCATCATGAAGTTCTTTGATCATTCTTTTGGCCTAGTTTGCATCAAGGCATCTTAATAGGGCTTCATTAAAATCTTTTTTAAAGAGGACACCGTCAACTATGACATAAGGAATTGACTATAATCTATACCATCTCCTTTAAGCTTTGTCTAATCCTTGAGGGTAACCATTGCCTAATAAGAAACTCATCATATCATCCATCCAACTCCTTGGGTCACTATTTCTTACCTCTTGTTTCTCTGTTAGTATCATAGTAGCTTCCTCATCAGGTTCTTGAGATGATAACATCTGTTTACACAACCCCTTCCCTCTTACCAGCTTGGTAATCTAAATATCAATATCATATTCCATCACTTTAGTAATCCAACTAGCTCTTTTATCACTAATATCTTTGCTCAAAAGGAAATCCTTCACACTAGCATGGGGTACTAACAAATGAATCTTATTATGAGATAGGAGGTGTCTCAATTTCTTTAAATCTTTGATGACTGCAAGGGCTTACTTCTCTACATAGCTGTATTTATCTTCATATTCTTCAAGACCTTCACTAAAGAAGGTTATGGGTTGCTCATCACCTTTATCATTTCTTTGAGTCAGGACAACAGAAATGCTTGACTCACCACCTAGGGTATAAAGGATGAAATCTTTCACAAAATTGGATTCATGAGAGTAGGGGCTGAGGTGATGGCTATCTTGATCTCTTCAAAACTTTCCTTCCCTTCCTTGGTCCATGCAAAGACCATACCTTTCTTGAGCATAGCTGTAAGAGGTTTCACCATGGTAACAAGATTAGGGATAAATCTTCTCACAAAAGTTATCCTACCTAATAAACTTTGCAGCCCTTTCTTGTGTTTAGGAAGAGGGAGGGCAAGTATTGCTTTCGTTCTCTCTAGATCAATGGTTAAGCCATCCTTAGATACAATATGTCCTAATAATTTTCCTTGGTTAGTAGCAAAGACACATTTTCTTGGGTTAAGGGAAACCCCAAACTCTCTACATCTTAAGAATACTTGTCTTAGATGATCAAAATGATCTTCTACATCCTTAGAATACACTGTAATATCATCAAGATAAACTAAGACAAACTTGTCAATCAATCTTTTGAAGGCCATCTCCATTGCCTTCTGAAATGTAGCACCTACATTGATTAGCCCAAATGGCATCTTATAATAAGCATAGGTACCCCATTTAGTGGCAAATGCAATCTTGTACCTATCAGACTCTTTAACCAGCACTTGATTGTAGCCAGAGAATCCATCAAGAAATGAAAATCTCTTTGAACAACTGACCTTGGAAAAAATCTACTCCATAGAAGGGAGAGGATGGTGATCTTTAAGGGAAGCTTGGTTAAGGTCCCTAAAGTCCACATACAATCTAATTTCTCTGTTCTTCTTCCTAACAGGGACAAGCTTTGCTACCCATGATGAGTGCTTGATAGGGAAAATTATGTGGGCCTCAATCAATTTGAATAGCTCCTTTCTCATTAAGGGTTCAATTTTAGGATTCACTAGCCTCTATTTTTGTCTTACTAGTTTTACATCATTAATTAAATCTATGGTATGTTGAAACAACCTTGGGTCAAAGCCCTTTAAGTCATCATATGTCCAAGCGAATACATCATTATATTCTTGACATAGATGAATAAAACTTTCTTGTTCAATTTTAGAACATACCTTCCCCATGTTTAAGGACTTTCCATTAGCAACCATGAATGGAATATAGTCATCTTCATTAGCAGCTAGGTTCATGGCCTTGCCTCTTGCTTGGTCATCAAGATTGAAAACACTCTCTATAGTAATGAGACCTTTAGGCAGCTTGTTGGAGCTGAGGTTAATGATTTGGTCACCATACTGATCCTGCAGCCTTAATTGGTTTCTCTCTAAAAATTCTGCCTCATTCTACAAGAAGCTCACAATTTTCTCATCAGACTTAAATACTTGCCAATGGTTGTTGTTATCATGGATGGTAGGCCTTACTACCACTCTGATTTGTTGCTTCTTCTCCTCCTCAAGATTCTCTCATACATCATAAGATGCACCTATTGGTACAAGTCTATCAACATATTGATTTTCTTTTCTAGGGATGCTTTGAATATTAAATGCATTAAAACCTTCAAGAAAATTCCATACCCTATTTTTATAAGACTTGAGCAAACCACTCTTGGTGGTATTCTAATTTCTCACTTGATTAACCACCAAATCACTATCTCCATAAACCCTTAAGGCTTGGATTCCTCTTTTTTTAGTACGTAGGAGACCTTGAATTAAGGATTCATACTTGGCCACATTAATAGTGCAACTGAATTGGAGCCTTAAGGAGAAGTAGTACCTTACTTTTACAGGGGAAATCAACATCACACCAGCCCCTAATCCATTTTTATTCCTTGATCCATCAAAGTACATACTCCATATCTCACTCATATCTTCTTTAGTCTCCACAAGATTGGGAACTAGAGCATCTTTCTCCAATATGTACTAAGGCCTGTCTCAAGAGTTTCTGATGTAGAATCAAATTGATATGCATCAGCCCATTCATCTAAGAAAAAATTAGGTATCTCTACTAGGGAAGTGGTGGGCTCATTTACTATGTCATTCTCATCCATCTCTAGAATAGGGCAATTCATGTTGATGGGGTTGGGGGTGTAAGATTTAGTATGATGGAGGGCTTGAGGCTCTACTTTGATTGAAGCATTGGATCCATATCTCATCTTAAAAGACATATACGACCAATCGGAAGATATGTAACCACCTATTTGGGTAGTAAAGTCTCTTGATAGACAGATGAAAAAATATGGCTTGACCTTAGCAATAGAGATATCTTGGGTTACAGTACAACCAGGGCATGCATGTAAGGCCATCTCCACATTCCTAAGGATCCCTACAATCTTTACAGTAATACCATCCAACTATAATATATCCCTAACAATGGGTTCATATTTCATTCCTAAAGCATCAGCAACACACCTAGGTATCACTGAACTGCTAGCCCCTAAATCAATCATGCAATTATGGACTAGATTGTCCCCTATGATTAGAGAAACATAGAATGGAGGAGGTCTAACCTTTTTACTTGTTTCTACCTCCCTTGATGGTTGTACTATACTTGTGGAACTTTCCATACTAAGTGTCTAATCCTTTGGTTCAATTCTTTCCAATTCTTGCTGCAACAACCTATTTTGCATGGGTATAGTAGCAACAACATCCCACATGGAGATATTTGCATTTGTCTTCTTCATTTTCTCTACCACACTAAATGGCATAGCAGGTGTTTTGGTAGAAGTCTTGGGAGATGCAATTGTATGAGGTTGAGATGGGATAACCTGAGGATCACTTGCATCCTTTCTGCCATGATTTTGCCTTTGTTGCTGAAAGGTATTTGATTAATTATTTGCTGCTTGCTCATGAGATATTGCATTTGAAGTTGAGGCCTAATTGGGAGGAGGAGGGACAACATCTTCCATAGCTCTTCTTTTTCTTCTAGTGTTATGAGAAATGGAATCCTGGTTTACATTGCAATGCTCCTCCATTCGATGATTCATAAAAGAGCAATCACCCTGTCTTTGCATATCCAAGGCATCCTTAAATTGTCGTTCCTAGTATGGTTGTTTTGCTGCAGGTTCTTGGACTGTCAAAACCATAAAATATTTAGCCTTCTGACACATAAAATAGGCATAGGAGTAGTTATAGGAGGGACAAAAATATTGATCTTGAGCCATATTGTTTTGAGGGACTATGGCCCTACTTTGGTTTACATTTGAGGTTGAAGCATGGCCACCCTAACTACTTTGATCAAAAGAATTGCTCCAATGATTAGGATTTGGAGGCCTGCCACCACTTGGAGTTTGATATTGCAATTGATGAGGCTTACTATCTTGAGCTTGCTATCTTTCTAAAGTCACCACCTTGTTGCTTACTTTCTACATCATGGAGGAGTTATCCTCTATCTTCTTCCCATGATCTTGCAATCTTTTCTCTAGGTTCTTTTCTCTTTTATCCATGTTCTGCATTAGAGATTGCATCATCTCTTTTATTTCATCTATTCAATTTGAAGATGTGGAAGCTTGAGGGATTGGGACAAGGGATTGTGATGTAGAAGTTGTGGGAAGAGGAGCCATTTTTGGTTGATGATTTGGAACATTAGGAAAGAAAGGTATAGGAGGCCTTGGAGCTAGCTTACCTCCTTGTATTAGGATGTTCTCTAATTTTATTGCTATGTCATAAGCATTAGGCAAGGTATCTCCTCCCATAGTTTGGATTGTAGTGGTGATATCACTATTAAAAGCTCTAAGGTAATGCAAGAAGGCATTACCAGGGGTAGGCTTCACTGAAGTAGGTATTCTATCCCATGTCTTTTGAAATCTATAATTAAAATCAATCATACATTCATGGGGGGCTCTTTTTATAGTAGTCAACTGCTCTAAAAGTGACAAATAGTCACTTTTATCCTCAAAATGTTTGCACAATCCTACTCCTAATCCATCCCAATCTATTATAGAACGATGAGCTAAACCTCTATACCATTGTAGTGCTTTTACTTTCAAGGATTAGGTTAGGAGCCTAAGTGCAACATCATCCTCTATAATACCATGGATATTATAGACATTTGCAACCTCTTGAATGTGTTCTGAGGGGGAGATAGAAGTCTCACCAGTAAACTCTGGTATACTTTTGAGGGTAGCTACTGGTATGTCATGTCTTTGGGATAATAAGAGAGGGCTCCCACCATTAAAGGTGGAAAAAGTATGAGCTCTAGGCAACACCATATATACAAGTGATCTATTGATATGTATTGATGGCAATCTAGGCTGAGATCTAATAGTAGGAGGAGTAGATATAGATCTTATAGGTGTATTTGTTACTACTACTCTCCTAACCGGTGATAAAGATATTCTAGTCTTCCTTCTTCTAGGGTTTGAAAATGAAAGCTCTTGATACTGAAACTTACCTCTAGAAGATGCCCTTGTTTTAGCTCTGGGCATGAATCACTACAACTTCGATCTAGAACCAGATATGTGTTTGAAGCTTAGAGTCACCATGTACTTTGAAGAATGAGCCTCTTGAAGGCTTAAACACCGAAGCGAGTACTATCTCCTTGCTATTGATCCTAAAATCTTCCCTTTGACACCAGTAGGCTTGAAGTTTTTTTAAAGGTTATCCCACTGGGAATGCCAAAAACTGTTGTCACTTAGGTTTGCACCCTTGTCCAAAGCTTATGCATGAGGGCAACCTAGTGAAACATGGAAATAACCTCCAAGCTATGGGACTTGAATTGTAAGGTTGAGTCTCTAGAGAAGGCTGGCTTCCTCTTACTATCAAGATGCACCTAACTACTCTTGGAGAGGAAAAGGGAGAAGGAGAGCATGAAAGAAAATCTACCTAATCTAATCTAAAGATGTGATGCACCAAAATAGAGTGTTTAGACCAATCTCTACCCATATATGCACTTTTGAACCAGAATGAAACTAAGGATATACACATTCAGACTTGCTTTAATCTAATAATCACATGTAGATCAGAAGACCAAGATGAATGACACAAGGAAAGAGAGATTCTCTTATATTATCATTCATAGGCCAAGGAGATATAGTCATGCAGATCATAGATCTCTACAAAACACCAGTAAGAGGCAAAGAGTTCTTGCACTTTCATACCAATGGTTGAAGGAGATAGGATAGAAAATCATGTAGTCCAGAGGCACAGGGGAATTTACACTGAGAATCTATAGAGCAGTAACAAAGAAAATAGAGAAAGGTCGACCCTTTCAAAATTCACAAAAATTGCCTTTATAGTTCAAGCATAACTGAGATTTTCCCTCCAAAACTATCCTACAACCACTGCCATTAAGTCCTATAGAGAATAATCATAGGGATCCAAAAGAAAATCCAATCTAAATATAGCTTTTTGGTACCATGAAATCTGATTGTTAACTAAAACAAGGCCTTGAGAAGACAGAGGCAACGCCATTAAGCCACTCTGACTAGGTAGATGGATTGGATCAGAGGTGGAGTGTTCTTCCTTGTCTCACATTCACTTTGGGTTGGTTGGGATTGATTATAGAGATCAAATCATGTGGCAAAACCTGATTTCTTATCATTCTTTGGTGCATGAATTAGTAGAGTCAGCGAGTTAGCCAAATCTCACAACAAAAATGCACCACATGGACCAATAACCTCTTTTTATCTTGCCACCTTGCAGGAGTCCTACCTAGTTGACCATCTCTTTCATTACTAACCATGCCACCTTGCAACCCTAATCATGATAGTCACATTATCTGCCAATGCGTCAAACTGTTATTGCCTTAACTAGACCCACTAAGACACGTGTTAGCGAGGTGCTATGTCACTATGCATAATATTCTCGTAGCTTTCCATAGCGAGATAGCTCCCACCATTGATCTCCATGAGATTAACGATCATGGAAGATACTCATAATATTGTGGTTGCCTCCATAAAGCTTCTAGTCTATAAATCCACTTGGCAACCACCTTGCACAACCTAGCATCCTCAGCTTGGCGAGTTTTGGCCCCACTGATCCATGTGGCACAAGGGCACTATGTCACTATGAGTAATATTCTTGTAGCTTTCCATAGCAAGATAGTACCTACCGTGGATTTTCTTTAGATCTATGGTGATCAACAAATTTGTACAACTACACACTGAGCTGGCTGAATGGACCAATGAAAAACCACCATTGTATTGTGACCCACCTAACATTTGCCACCAAGGACAAGCCATAGTATCACTTTGGAGAAAGGTGGGCCCATTGTGTCATTTGTGCCATGCGTCGCTAAGGCACTATGTCACTATGGATAATGTCCTCGCAACTTTCCATAGCGAAATAGTGCCCACCATTGATTTTATAAGATCTGGCGGTGAGCAAGATGGATCTGTTCTATCAGTGTACCAACCAATGAGAACTGGCCATGTGCCAACCTATCTGACAAGTCCTCGCAGGGCCCACATTTTACGTAGTCATCCCTTAGCCTATGACAAAATTGACCACCTGCCAATGTTTCTGACAAACTCATTACTGATATCCGATGGGGCATACTTGGGACTCACCTTCCTTCTGACATCGTCGTAGTATCATTTTTCATCTGGGCGCTATGTCACTAACAGCAAGGAATGCAAATTTTTTGATAGCGCCATAGCACCCTTCGTGGATGGAACAAAACTCGGTGCTGGAGAAACAACAAGGTAAAAGGGAGGACCCGCCTGACACATGGCCAAAAGGTGCTATGTCGCTATGGCAAAGGATCGTGCAAATTTCCATAGCGAGATAGTGCCAACTGTAGATATCTTTCGATTCGACGATGGGGGACTTGCGGGTTTGCAAAAATAAATCATAAGGTTTGATCATTTAATCTTTTTGATATTCCTGGGATGTTTAAAATAATATTAAATTGAGAAGTGACCGCTGGGCGGGTAGTATTAAAATTCAAATATTTGGTGGGGGGCACAATATGCAACAAGAGGTAATAGGGGTTGCAATAGGAGGTGAGTCCATTGTGATAATGTCAATCGGTTCTACTAATGCTAAGGGTGGAACATACACCATCCCTTGATGACTTATGTATTGCATACCAATGAGAGTCTATCTCACTATGGGTGCCTCCTTAGTTGTCATCCCAACTTTTTCAAGTATCTTCTTCATCACTACCTCTACCTTCTTCTTTGTAGATTTCTCTAGTTGGGTTCAACTTGTTGATTCCATCAACTCCTCATAGGTTCTAAACTTGTCAAACTCTTCATCTTTGTTTGCTTCAAGGATAACATTGACATATCCTTCAATCTCTACTTCTATCAACTCATAGCCTAAGGGTTACACATATATTATTTTAGGCTCAACTACTTCAATGTATGTGAAGTTGATGTCTACCATGAAGCAATTATCTTCCCTATACTTATCTACCATAGAGGGTGGCACTTTGAATCTCTCTATCATTTCAATCTAATAAGTTTTCACTATCAAATTTTCATTGTCATTCACCTTCTTAATAATGTGTCTATTATGTAATTCTAAAATATTTTCCATGGTAAATTTATCACTACTCATTATTGTGGATATTTACATAAATGGAAATATTTTGATCAAATGGAAAAACATGTATATAATCAAGGATTGGAATCTGAACTGGTTATTTTTCACTTTCTTCATCCTCTTTAGGTTCTTTGGCAATTGTGTCCTTAGGATTTCACACAAGTTGACTTTTTCTTTATCAACAGAATTCTTTTAAGCTTCTTATATGAAGCCAACTATCACAACATCTTCTTTGGAACCATAATATATTCTTGTAACCATGATTCTATTCAAGAATCTCACATCATGTTGTTTGATCTTACTAATGATAATTCCTCTACCATTGTATACTAATTTAGTGTTGTTAGTTACTAGCTTCTTGATATTCTTCTCATTTATAGGTATGCTCCCTTCATTACATAGTCTTTCCACTTCATGGATTGAATTTGTAGAAATTTCTACTATCACCCAGCTAGAACTTTCAATCATGAATTATGATTAGAATTATCCTTGTCCACTCCTCATTGTCAAATTCATAGTAAAACATAAAATTGATTAGGACACTATCCCTTTAATATATACACTTTTTTTTATAGCTCATGTCCTAGTTATAAATGTTGTCAAATTCCTTAGATATGTACTCTTCTCCAACATTCTCAAACTTACTCCTTAGATAACTACTAATATCTTCAAAATGAAGAACATTTAACATGTAGCTAGGCTTATCACTTGTATCTCTAACTAGATTAACCTTAATTTTAGGTCTTGCAACATCCTCTAAAGTATGAATCAATAATCTATCCACACTTGTAATTGATTTCTTTTCACAAATTTGAAGTTTAGAAATAAAATACCTTGTTAAAACATGTAACTAGGGTTTTTTGAACTTTGTACTTGCAAACACTTGAAATCTCCTTCAATCAGTGTCAAGTCACTCTTGAAATCTTCTTAACTCATCACATTGTTGAATGATACCCACAATCATGCTCCAATGACTTATATCTTTCTATAATGATCTCCACATTAATTATGCAACTACTTAATCCTTAAAAAAATGTTCTCTGTTTAACCAGTAAATGTGTTTTCATTTGTACATCTTTGTACAATCTCCAAATATCTTTCACTCTTTGCTAGATATCCCTTGTGATCTACTTAAACTTCTATTAACTTTGCAACATCTAATGCAACCTCTAACTTTTGTTTCATCTTTCTGATGCTCTATCTTTGATAAAAAAGTGTTTAATTCAATTAAGATGAATCACACACTATGGATGATTTCAATCTCTCATCAAGTGAATTGAAAAATATTCTTCTAAAATTGTATGTGAACTTTTTGGATCGTTTTCCTTCACAAAAACTTCCTCAAATTCTTCAATATGCTCTTTAAGTGCCTCCTATCTTTTATTGCTACTAATGTCATTTTTTTGTCATTTATGTTATTGTTCCTTCTATAATTTTGATTCCTATTGAATTCCTTCTATCCATTCTCCAAAATCTTGATGTATCCAAAATTATTGCATAAATGACATATTGGTGTACTCTTTCTCTGATTAAGTTCATTCTGATTGACTGGTACTTTGTGATTCCTCACAATGTGTGTAAAGTTATTACACTTATAGCACACAATGTTTCTTCTTGTTCCATTAGTTCTTTCTCCATTATAGGATTTTCTTGAGGATCTTCTTCTTTCATTACCTATAGGGTTAGTATCCCTAAAAATTCTACTATTTCCATTATTACTATCAAACTTAGGTTTTCTATACTACTGCTTTATGTCCAAAACCATGACAATTATAACAATAGAAATTAGTTATAGGTTAAAAAGACTTACATATGCAATCTCTCTTCAAATGATCAAATTCATTACATATAAAAGATCTACCTCTAAATTCATGTCTAACTTACTTAAGTGGTTCAACTTGCTCTATTTGTTTGGGTTCATCACATTTCTCAAGTTTATTTACTTGCTTAACTTCTTTAGGTACTTCTATAGACTTTCTTGGTCCAATCCTATTCTGATCATTCTCCTCAAGTTTAAGGGTTTCAAATTGAATTTGGTTCCTTCCTAACTTTAGTTTTCTTTGTTAATTTTTCCCCAATAAGATATCCAAGACCTATCTTATCATAAGAAGATCTTTGATAAAATAGTTGTTCATCAATTTTCTCACTATTGGAGTAAAGCTTCTCTAATTTTCTCTTAGCCTAGGTCAATTATCCTTTCACAATAGTGTTGTACTTCTCTAATTCTATATGATCTATTATGATAGAATCCAGCTCAGATGTCACTTTAGTCAGATGAGATCTTAAATCTGCATTCTTAGACTTCAACCTTGCTATCATTTTTCTTTAGACTCAACTTTAGTTCAAGAATCTTCAATTCATGTTTCAAAATATCATTTTATTTCCTAAGGGTTTCTACCACATCACTATCACTAGTTTTCTCTTTAGGTTCTTTTCTAGATTTGAGATAATCAATCTTATCTTTCAGTTTACCTATGTAATTTTTTGCATCTTCTAGGTTGTCTCTTTCTTCTGTAAGAAGGTCAATTTTCTCAAGGGGTTCTTAAAGGTTATTCTTTAACTATTCTATATCCATAGGGATCTTACTCAATTTGTTAAGCCTCTTCAAAGTAACTAGGCTCTAATACCAACTATTAGAAATAGATAATACTAAGAAGGGGGGGGTGACTCAGTATTCTACAAACTTTCGCCCACAACTAGATATCATTAATTACTTATAAAATGCATATGAAAGTAAACCAATAATGGTGAATAGTAAATAAATCCATACACAAAGAAAACTCATAACATCATATTTTGTTAACTAGTGAAACCTTGGCTAAGAGAAAAACCCAGTGGGGATGGTACTTACGAAATGGTCCACTAAAAAAAAGAATCATGTTAAGGATATTGACCTTGTTAGGAGTCTATGAATTACATATAGTGTCTCAGTCCTTGTTAGAGGATTGGGCCATGTTAAGAGCCTTAACCCTATTAGGAGTTGGTAATACAATTACAACTATATACAAGAAGAGCCCAATGCTCTAACATGTAATTATACAATTTAGTGCCTTAAAAAAAATAGAGATAAATACAAAAACCTCTTACTAATTTACTTCACATTCCTTCTGATCATACATTAGAATTTGTGACATATAAGGCTTACATATCATACATATATTCCTTGCATAATCTTGCATATCACTTTAGTATTAGTTCAATACACACCTAACTTCGCAAGTTGTGATTTCTTACTTATATCTTTTCTTTTTACAAAACTTTGTCCAATAGGCCTTGATGCTTCCACACATTTTGCTAAATACTAAATCATCACTTTCCCTCTTAGGGTTAACATCTATGATATTTTCCCTTATTAATTAAGTAATTATTTCATAAATAAAATAATTCATTAATCTTTTATTCATCTATTTTTGTTTTACTCTATTCTTCTTTGTTCACTGCCTTTACTAGTGTTTGACCTATACCAAGATATATACTTCCCATTCTGATCTATTTAGTTAGACACATCATTAGGACTATCTATTCTACCTAGCCTTAACTAGACACATGCAAATTTTCACTATAGACTTTATTTATAAAAAACTATCTAACACTTAGACAATTTTTCGTCTCTGAACATAGTGTCTTCAACTATACAATCTTTCATCTCTTTAGAGATATATGTCACCATAAATGACAACCCTTAACTCAACTTACTTAGCCATATTGCCAACTAGGCACCCTCTTACTACAGTAGTGATGAATTTGTGGGTAGCATCCCCACCACATTTTTCCCTCTAACCAAGGTTTCCTACATGACCAAATATGTGTGTTATGTGTTACAACTTTATGTTTATGATTTTATGGTTGACACATGTTGAATTAGTTAAGCTACTTTCATTTACAAGTATTGTGGTAAATGCTATATGATTTCCAAGTGACAAAGGAATCAAGGAGAATGCTAAATTTGTTTTAGGTTGAAATTTATAAAGGATATTGATTCACCCCACCCCCTCTCATAATCCCATCTTTCCTAATATTTCAACAATTGGTATTAGAGATCAATTCTCTTATTCAATATTTTACCACCTAAGAGTATAGATTCAAGTCATGGAGAGGTATAGGCTTGATAGGACTATTGAGAATCAAATACTAGAGTTAAAAATGGTCATGCGTCAAATCAATGATACAAAAGACACACTGAAGTAGTCACTGAAAAATGAGGAAGGAAATTCCTTAGAAAATAAATGAAACAAGTTATCAAGAAGTGATTGAAGAACTAACTAATGGAAACATTCTTGATGAGTTCAATGCTACTATAGCTGGTCTACTAGACATAAATCATAGTCTCACCAAGAAGATAAAAGCATTAAAAGGAGAACAAGAATTGCAATCTACTAGGATGTGTGAAGTAATGGAGAAAACATAAAAAGTTGAGGATGAAAGGCAAATGATGGAAGATGATAAAAGATAGATTATTGCAAGACTCAATGCCAAGGATGAAGAAATCACAAGGTTAACAAAAAATCATTATGATATGGTAAATTAGTTACTTAATGCAAATCACGAGATTGGAAGGTAGATGGAAGAGATTATTGAATTAAACACTGAGAATGAAAAGCTAAAGATTGAATTGAAATCTAAAAAATAAATCATTGAGAAATTGAAAATATCATTAAAAAGTATCAAGATACTAGATGAATAGCTCATAGGAAAGAGGTGATAGAGAGAGACATTTGGACTAGGCTATTATGAGCATTCCACTACTAAAACTGAAAAGTCTTCCAAGAAAGTTAAATAGAGGAAATTCTACACAAATCCTAAACCAAAGAATCCTACATGCTATCATTGTGAAAAGCTTGGACACACTGCAAATGTCTATAGAACAAAAACTAGTAAGTCCAATGTCACTCCCAAATTCAATGGTTACTTTTATCATTGCAATAAGTATGGACACCAAGAATATGAATGTAGATCTAAGTTTAGCCAATCACCAAAAAAGTATGTATTTAATGGTTATGACTATACCTGTAACAAGTTTAGACACAATTCATGAGATTATAGATCACATATGAAATATAACTAGACAGCAAAAAAGAAATGAAATAAAATCAATTCAAATTACAAAACATTGTATTCTTGCACTACATGTGGAAAGTAAGGTCATATTGTTGCTAACTACATGAGATCTCACTTTGGAAGAAGATCTAGTTACTAGAAGAATTGTAGAATGACATGTACTTATCATTCCCATAGGGAAAATCACTTAAGAAAGGATTGTAGATACTAATATTCAACATTGAAAGAGGAAAATCCAAAAGGAAAATGAAAAGTATATGTGGATGAAATACATGAAAAAATAAATAAGACATAGAATAAATCAAAAGAGAATAAAACAAAAAATGCAACTGATGGTGACACCTCAACCAATGGATTAGGTGAAACCTCTACTTCCAACTAAGCCTTAGAAGAAGGTACGAAAATTCACTACTATTGATATATCCTACATTAGCACCTAGAATGCAATAGAAAGAAGTCCATATCTGCATATTCTATGATGGACAAGGACAAATCACAAAGTTTGAAATTTTTTGCAAAGTTAGCGATTCACACCAAGATGGTCGACAACTAAAAATTATAGTATTGATTGAGCTAATCCTGTAAGGAGAGATGGTGTGTTACCTAGGTTTGAGAAAAATCTATTGTGCTAATGGAGTGTGTAATGGAAATAATGTTTTCTTCGAGTTTATTAATCGTAAAAAAAACATGTGGTATAAAGCATTTAATATTTCCTAGTGGTCATAAAGGAAAATTTATCATATATATTGGGGTTTTGCAATGTTCATTGTTTCACTCTACATTCACAAAGGATGAAGATATAATTTGAGTGATTTATGTAAAAAGTTGATCAAAAAATATTGTGAATTCAAATTTGATTAAGAATCGAAGTGTGAAGGTGAATGTGAAAGAAAATTGTGTGAAATGTAAAGTGTTTGTTTATTGAAACCCTAACCAACATCAATGGCTTCAAGTTCTATTACAATGAAGAAGAAAAATAATATAAACTCCATGAAATTGATTTGTAATGAACCATGTAAAGAACTAGAGTACAAGTTATATCCATGCATTGCTATGCAAATGGATAAAGTAGGTGCACTATCTTCCATTCCACCTACAATTTTGTTGGTGAATGATATTTGTTCATTTTCTCACTGCAAGATTAAAGAATTTTTTATTATGAGCTAACGGAGGCATAAAAAAAATTATGTGATGATGGGAACCTAAAGGATGAATACAAAAATCAAGAGACTAAGGGTTTCACTTATGTCTTTCATTTCTTAAAGGAATTTAAGGTAGACTAGATTCACATTTTATTGAGCCAAGTTCATGATATAAAAATATGGTTGTATAAACTAATTTAGATTACATGATATATCATTCATGTGGTTACTGTGTATCATAAAAAATAAGGTAAAAGTTTTTTGTACATCCTCCAAGGATGAAATTGAGAAAAATATATAAAAACACAATGGGATAAACAAGGTTTAAAAGTTGTACCAATTGAAGAACCAGAATTGAAATTTGGAGTTTATGTTGAGAATAAAAAATGTTTCAATCAAGAAGACCCAATAGTCTACTATATATGGAAGTTAACCAGGGTATAAATTTGTGTAGAAGGATCATGACTATGACCTTTTCAAGCTATAGTTGATGCAACTTGTAGAAAACATGAAGAAAATCAAGGTTGCAAGGTCTAATGCTTTTAAATTTGGCTCACTACTAGTATGCATTTTCTTTTACATATAAAATTGTTTCCCTACAATTGGACAAGTGAAGTGGAGAACATAAACTTGTATTATATATTAGATAAATGAGTATATTGGATACTCTAAGTAGAAACTTTGAAAGTGTGATGAGTGCAAATTTTGAAAATTTCAAGGAACGAATGAATAAAAGGTACAAAATCCCACCATAGTTAGTGGATAAATATCATGATGATATTTTCTTTCTTGTTTATACTGATAATACATGTGTGAAAGTGGAAATTCCTAGGGTTTCATGGCTTGCACCTATAGATTATGAGATCAACATAGATCGAGCCACAAGGGGAATAAAAGATTTTTCTAAATGAATTAGTTGACAAGGATGACCAACCATTTAGGACATATGAAGATTCTAAAGAAAAGATCAAGATAGATATTACTTCTCACAAAGTATTCAAGAAAACTAACAAAATGATTGATAATTTGGAAAGTGCACTTGGTCTAGGTGAAGACAATTAACCACTGATGATCACTAAAGTTAAGGGTGAATATGTTGTTGAAGAAGAAGAAAAGGGAAAATAAAGTTTTGTTTCCAAACCACAAAAAAGAAAGTTTAAAAAAGACGTTTGGCCACCATAATAAGCCCAATGAATAGTAGAGCAAGAACCCAAGTTGCATAAGAAAGTACACCACCATTAAAGAAGGGTATGGTTAGAATTACCAAGCCCACTCAATCACAAGCTAAGACGTATCAAAAGAGAAATAAGGTACCTAATAATCAAGAAAATCTATTTAGAAGTCTATGCAAAGGAGAATAAATTAATTCTCAAAGATGATAATGAAGAAGGCGATGACAGTCTAAAAACTAAGTTAGATGAAGGAAGTCACTTTAAAGTTTTTGTACATAGGAGACTAGAGACTGTTGGTTTAATTACTCAAAGTATTAAAAAAAATAGAGGTTTTTCTACATGTAAATTCTTCAAGTATGATTCTATGAGTGACGAGGACAAGAAAAAGGTAGAAGATGATGTAATAATCATGATGACTAGAATCAAGAACAAACCTATAGAAATTTGAAATCAAATTCTCGATGAACTATACCATAGAATTGATAGTCGATGGAAATATGCTCTAAAGACCAAGAAGGAAATGAGAGGAAGATCATTAGCTATTATTATGCCACACTTTTGACTTGAAGATATAAGTGAAGCATTGAAGCTTACAAAGATAGGTTTGTTAAAAAATGAAGATCTATTTATGCTTTAACAAGAAATGTGGAATTACTCGATGAAGACTTAGAAATGATCTGGAAGCAAGTATACAATATCAAAGATCCACAAGATGTGATTCAAGTTGATAACACCAAGATCAAACAAAACATTGAGCTTGACAACAAAGAGGAAGAGTGTATTAGTATATCCCCACAAGAAATGATAGATTCTATTCATGAAATGGTTGAAGAGATAATTGAAAGAACTATAATCATTAAAGATACAATAGATGTAGACCTAACTAAAAACCTAAATAAAGATGAAGATATTATGGTTGGAACCAAGGAGAATGATGAAGACCCTATATCTAACAAGTCAATGTTTTCTTACATACTAGGATACACACTTATTATCTAACAAATCAAACCATATCCTACATATGAGACATATGTGAAACTAAAAAGTGATAATGAAATATCTATTGGGTCATTACATATACTTTCTGATACTATTCCTATTATTATTAGTGAAGAACAAAAAGATCCAAATACTGAGCAATAGGCTCAAGAAACTCAAGAGGGATACAAGGATAAATAATTGGAACTACATGCACCAAACAAGGAAGCACAAATGTTGATGCTAAACATGCTCAAACTAGAGGAGACTCTACAAAGCACAAAGTAAATGATTATGCTATAGGTGATAAAGTACTAGCCCAAAGACCTTTGAGTGAGGGAATTATTGGATGACTAACTCATAGTTGTAAAGAAGAAAAGTGTGGATATTTTTCATTTTCATCATGCATGCCAAATTATGTATTTAATCTAATGTTGTTATATCCACTCTCTACACACCAAATAGAAGCGAAAAAGGAAGCAGAAAAACATTATGTTGCTACACCAAGAAAATCTAAGGAGATGCCTCAAGTACCACCACTAAAAAAATTTATTATTCCTAGTATTGAACAAGGTGAATAGAGACAAGAGAAAAGGGAAGGATGAAGAAAGAAAATTTAGGAACCCAAATAGACAGATCAAGAGTCCACCACTCTAATTCCTTTTATACAAACCATGGTAGTCACTACTATTGACCAACATAATAAGGGAGATGAATCAAAGAAAGAAGCTAGAATAAAACAAAGAAATATAGAAGTACAAGTTCTTATGTCATAGAATGTATCACCGAGCACCAGTATTATTAATGCAAAGGGAAAGAAGTCAAAGAAGAAAAATAAGGAGAGGACATCAACTATAAAGTCAAACCTAGTGATATTAGAAGTTATTGTTATATGGATCTAGGATCCAAACACTCTGGATGAAGAGAGAATGATTATAGATACCAAGATATGTGAAAGAAAATTGATAAAGAAAGACTAAGAAAGGATCATAACTTAAAACAATTTATGCATGATGTCAAGCACATATTGCCAGATGTTGTGCCAAATATTGTATTGAATAAGAAGACACCAATTTTAGATCAAATTGCGCCAATTGTGGAAAAACACAATGCAACAAAAAATGAGACTCAAAAAAAGATTATGGAGAGAGCATAGAAGAAATTTGAATGCAGAGTGTTGGATAAAATTGCTAGTAAAATTTCCATACAACAAGTAGCATTTTATTCACAAGTTATCGATTTGGAGAATATTGTTAAAAATGAAGAAAATTGTGTGATATTCCCCTATAAACAAGTGAAGTTAATTTTTTTTGAAAAATTTAAGTGATGATATAAAGGAAAGTGAAAATGAATTGAAAACAAATCCAAGAAGATCATCCCTACACTATTCTTGACAACCATTGTCAACACTCAAAATTGTCATGCTCTCAGTAGACATAGAAGCTTAGTTCATACTAATCACTTCCAAGTAGTCTAAACTCAGTCAGTACTGGTGACTCGATGAACACTTCGAAACTCGACATATAAACTGAATCACTTGGTTGATGCTACAAGACTTGGTCAACACTAATATTGCAAGCTCAGTATAAACTAAATCACTTGGTTGACACTTCTTGGCTCAACCAACACTTGATTCACATCACTAATGTTGTAAACTCAATAAACAATGGAGACCATATTTTGCACTGTGCAACTCAGTAAACACTATGAAGCTCAATTTGCATTGATACTCATCAACTCCTTAGATATTGCTCGGTGTGAATTGAATGTAGTTTCTATAATTTAGCAGCAACTATAGAACTTGGTAACAACTATATTGCTCAACAGTAACTATAGAACTTAGTCATAACTATATTACTCAATAGTAACTATTTAACCAATTCTCTAAGTGTGAGTCACTAATAAACAAACATGACCTTAATGTAAATAATCTCCCCCTTTGGCATTAGTGAAAAAAACACTTATTACTCAAAAACTGAATTCTCAAGTTCAAAAAAATCTTTTAGTCTCCATCTTGTGTCTTCAACTTGATAACATACTCTATTTTTGAGATTTTTCAAAATTCCTTTTGTAAGAGATATTTTCTGATTAACTATACATTAAATTATGGTGCTCCCACATACATATATCATACTTTACTCACTATATACATATATCTCATATCTTTATCTTCTCCCCTTTATATATCACATCTTATCCCCTTTTTTGAAATAAATGCCAAAGGTGTATGCTACATGGTAATGCTAAAATGTGACACCTTGCTTGTATGAAATGCAATTTGTACTTCTCCTGATAACTCCATCATGTGATTAGCTATGGAGAAGTTATTATCATGCTTGAGAGTTCTGGCATGTGCAATTTGTTTCTGTAATGCATCCATGTTCAAGAGAATCATGCCTTAGATTTCTACAAGTGTGGCCTTGATCCTAGCTTCTTATCTTAATAATTCTATTTTCATATTAGCTAGGAATCTGAGCTTTGAGTAGTGAGCAAAACTATAGCTTGGCTCAAGTGACAACTAGTGTGCACTTGCCCTCAAGTCTTCATCTATCTTAGATAGTTTATCTTTGATTTCCTTAGTGAAGATAGATATATCACATAACTTGCTAAATAATAAAGTAACATTATTTGCAGAGGTCTCTAATGAGTTGAGAATAGTTGATAGTTCTACTTGATTTATTGCAATTTTCTATGCAACTTGCTCCAATAATTTGTTCTCAAATTTCCTCTATGCTCTCTATAGCAACTTTTCTTATCCATTTAGATATTCATTGAATTTATAGACAAATTCTACTAACTAAACCAAAATAGGTTGAGTACTATCAACCTCAATGCTTAGTGCATCTACAAGTATGTTCTTCACATCTTCAAGCACTTGGTTTTCTCTCCTTTTCTCTTCTCTAAGCTTCTACTACTTAACTTTCTTCTACAATAGTTCACCTACCATGTTTTTTTGATTAGGATTTAGAGCAGAGATATCCCAATTTGGGATAAGTATGTCCTCATGAAGATCAATGTCTTCTTCTTTACCTTTGTCCTTGCTTGAAACTTTAGTATTTGGTTGAGGCTTTCTCTCAACTGTCTTTGTACTTACTATTTGCATACTTGGAATAGTAACAGTAGTAGAGATAGAAGGGCTAGCAAAAAAAGTAGATATTATAGTGACAGTAGAAATACTTAGTTTCTATGTAGCCAAATTTGATGATGGCGGAAACACTAGTTTCTCAATAGATGAAGTGTTGATTAGTTTAGTCAATATGGTACTTAGTTGAATAGGTGTAGAGATTGGTTGGGTGCATGTTGTTGTAGTGGCTTCCACAACCAACTTGGTAGAAGCTTTCTTTGATTTTGATGGGATTAAGGCTTCGCTCAAAGAATGAGGAAGTGATACCATAATTATTTCTATAATCTCTTTTAGGTTGGTTTCCTCAATACTCTAAATCTTAGGAAAATTCTCCTTAGTAGCTTCCTATTCTTGCTCCTCATCATCTAGAGTTACATCATCAATTTCTTCATTATTATTCTCATTTTATTCCTTGTCATCTTCATCATCTATGTCACTAACATGAATAAAAAAATCACTATGTTGATGAAGTCTATAGATATTCTTCCATGTAGTTGTAGCTTTCCTTACCACATGTTCAATTTCATTAACCAATATCATGCATGTGTTGAATTTCAAAGTGAGTTCATCCTCATTTTTATTCATGGATTTTTTTACCTCTTTATCACTAAGACTCAACATAAGCTACCTCAGAGTCTATTCAAATATATCTTTTGCATTTTTCCTAGCATTTTCCCATCTAGGCTTGATTATTTCCATAAGTTCATTTGGAATTTTCTATCCAAGTTTATTAGGTGAGTATTTCCATTTACCTAGTTTGGATGTTATCATGTCTTCAACTTGCTTCTTCTCATCTACATTCTTGGTTTCATATCTAAGAGATTTGAAGTTTTCCATGCTAGCTACTACCTCAATTTCCTTTAATTTTACCTAAAATGTAGGTGGAAATATTTTGAAGATAATTTATTTGGCATCTTCCTCACCTAATTTCAATTTCTTTCTTGATTTAGATGCTCTCCTTGTGAATATGATAGTAGATGACTTGGTGGGTCTGGTTTTGCTAACCTTACCTTTCTTCCTAATTGGCTCTTCTTCAAATTTTGTTTCTTCTACCTCATCCTCTACAACATATTCTTCCACCTCATCTCCTTTTCCTTCTATCAATAAGAGAGTATAACTTTCTATTCATCTTTTCTTTGAATGACTCGAAGTAATTGTCCATGGTACTTACAAAGTTCTCACCCATCTCTGCTATATATTCATTAATTTGATATAGTACTAGTACATCATTTCTCCATATGACTAAACCTTTTGAAGGGAAAAACTTTTTCACAAAGAAGAATAAAAAATTTAAGAGTGAACCAAACTTACATAGGTTGTTATTTGAAGTCCTAATGCTTTTCATGTTCTTTTTGAATCAATTTAGTATTAGCTCGGCAAGGTTCAAGGACATGTTGTTCTTCACCATCTTGAGAGCGAGATCAACTACCTCGTATGACACATTGTTGAGACAAATAGAGCTATATATCTAATGATCCATTACATGAATTCTAAATTTTAGCTCCATGTTGGTCACATTGTTGATCTTCATGCCTCTTCCATCCCACTTGGCATGAGTATTGCTTTCTAGTTCTATCTAACTTAGGGTTTTGGTAGTCTTTGATTCATTCAACATTGGGAGCCCTTTGATTCAATGAATTATTTTATTTTTTATTTGAATAGGTTTTTCCAACCATACTTTCCTATTGTGTACATAGATAAGGATAAATCTTACCCATTTTGTCTGAAAGTCTTGGGGCATATGTAGAATGTGTGTTAAACCCTAGGTCTCCAAATGTTTATGCATAAGTTTCAACACACCATTCACACATAACTTTTCCAAAGTCTCATCCATCTCTAGGGTTCCAATATATTGTATTAAACAATGAAAATGTGAACGAATATCATTAAAAAGTAATACCTGTGGTGGAATCTACGATTGAGCTCTAGTTGGTTCAAGTGCTTCTATAATTGACAAAGTTATCTTGAAGTCTAGTGCCTTCCAACTGATTCCTCAAACCAACATCTTGGATACTTTCTCATTTTTTCTACTAGAGGATGCTATGCTCAGTAGGGCCATTTATAACTTTGTGTCCAGATAATGATTTAGTGTAACTTGACCTTGCTTGGAAGCATCTTGCAACCCAACCTAGCTCAATAAGGTCTAGATTTTCCTTAGACACTCTGTGATCACATTGCATCTTGAATGTTGATATGGATTTTTCCTTCTAGTTAGCTCGAACTGATGTAAGATGCCTACTTTAAAGTCTGAGTTCCAGTCATCCCTATGGGAGATCAAGTAGAAATTCTTGAGTTACCCAATTCTTAAGTGACATGTGCTTCATAGCTTAGACTAGAATTCTTAGAAGATTTTGAAATCCATTGTTGCCTCATCTATTTTATGATGTTATCAGCTTTTGCTTTCATTTTATCTTCTACCCTTCTAGTGTTCATACAGCTCTTTGCAAGATGCCCAAGTTTTGTACAAATAAAACATCTTCTTTTGATGTCTCTTGTCCTTGTTGATGTTTCACACAATTTTCTCCAATGTATCCAAATTCTCCACGGTAGTGGAATCTACACCATGTGTTGTAATCCCAACCAAATATAGCTTTCATAATTTGTTCTACTAGGTTCAATATCTTGGTTTTGTATTCAAAATATTTGTGACCATGTTTCTTACATTTGTGACATTTACATTTAAATTCGGGTTTCTCTTTGCATTCATTAGCTCTATGACCATGCTTATTGCAATTGTAATAGTTTCTATTGAATTTTTTTAACCATTGCTCTAACATTTTTTTGATGTGTGACCTAACTTACCACAATGATTGAAAGTAGGTATTTGATTCTTTTGAGATCTTTGCTTGGATGATTCACCTTCTTCTGTGTATCCTATTCCTATTTTGCCTTTCTATCTATATTGACTTTGCTCATTCAACTAATTCACATTTGCTTGAGATTTCATCATCCTTTCATTTATTTTCTTTTCAAAATTTAGATCATTTTGTAATCTTTCATTTTGTAATCTTATATTCATGATTTCTTCATTTTCATTATTAAACTAATCAATGAAGTCTTCTTGTTGAAGTGATAGATGCTAAATTTCATTGTTCTTTCCTTCTATCTCTTCTTTGGCTTTGTCTTTTTCTTTCGTGACTTCACACAATCTTACTGACTAAATTTCCTACTCTCTTTTCAATTAACTTTTTCTTGAAGATTACAATTATTTTCTAATAGGTCTCTGATTGCCTAATTTGCTTCATCTAGATTTCTTTTTGGATAGATATTTTCAATTTTTTCTTTAGTGTAGAGTTTTTCATTCATTTGTACTACAAGATCTTTTCTTCTTTTGTAAGGATTGAGACAGTTGCTCCTATGCTTTCTTAAGTTTCCCAATAGCCAATTCAAAATCCAACTTTTCATTGTGAATAACCTTATCTAGCCTAAATACCTCCATTGACTCTGATCTTTGCTCAAGCTATTAACCCTCTTCTTTGAGAACTACAAAGTTCTGATGCCAATTATTGGAAATATAGGATAGTTTAGGTTATTAAGAGGGGAAGGGTGAATCAGGAACCAATAAAACTTATTATTGCTTCACCAATTAATCCTTCATATATAGTCTAATCTAATTGCATTCATAAGAAATTGAAAGCATTAAAACATTCATAACACTTTGACACAAGATATGGTGACTTAGAAACCTTCCAAACAGAAAGTAAAATTGGGGTGTGGATGATACTCACAATCTTTAGTACTACAGTATAAATTTGGCTATTTAAGGATTACAATTGATTGCTTGTGATGATATGCCCTATTAGGAGCAATAAGGACTACTAGGTCCACCTTGTCAAAGGATTTACAAAACATACAATGAAGCATACACTTGGTAAAGAGATTTGTAAAAGACTCTTAAGTCTTCCTTGTGAAAGGATTTAATTATTCCACCTATTAGGATGAACTAGTGGCTAATCTATGATCTAAAAGTCTGATCTACTAGTTGAGACTGCTTTGGAGTGTAATGATCACCTTTTTGTGATAGATAAATCTTTGTTGCTCCTTATACTACTTGTAGCCTTCTTAGTTCACACTTTTGGTCTTATTATATCTTATACATTTTATACAGCTCCTTATGGATGTGATACAATACATTACATATATACCAATCCAAATTACAATTCATCAAAGTTGACAACAATACAAGTTTCACCAAAATACAAAAAGTTGGCTCAACTACTGGTACTCAAGTTCTAAACATAAACTCGATGAGGTTCTTATACTCAACAACCATATCAACACTTGGCATCATCATGCTCTTGGTAGACATAGAAGCTTAGTTCATACTAATCGCTTCCAATTAGTTTGAACTTGATCAGTTTTGGTGACTCCATGAACACTAAAAAACTCAACATATAAACTAATTCACTTGGTTGACACTTGCTAGCTCAGTCAACACTTGATTCAAATCACTGATGTTGTGAACTTGGAAAACATTGGAGACCATAGTTTGCACTTTACAACTCAATAAATACTATGAAGCTCATTTTTTATCGATATTCATCAATTTGGTAGATACTACTTGGTGTAAGTTGAATGTAGTTTTTAAAACTTGGTAGCAACTATAGAACTCGATAACAACTATATTGCTCAGCAGTAATTGTAGAACTTGATCACAACTATATTTCTTGGTAATAACTATTTAACCAATTGACTAAGTGTGAGTCACTAATAAAAAACCTTGACCTTAATGTCAACAAAAGGAAGAGAAGGCTAAGTATAAAATTATTACCAAGCTCAATACTCACCAAGTAGAAGACCTCATCGAGCCAGATAGAGATCACCGACAAAAGACATTATTGAGCTAACAAATATAACTGAGTAGTGTTATCCCCAAATGACAACAAAAAGAACATAAAATTTACCATGTAAAAAAAATTCTACATACAAGTTCTATTTTGCATAAGATCTAATGTGACACAATCATATAGAGTGAAAAATGGTTTACACAACTTGAGGTATAGATTTGCAAAGATTTCTTTAAGATTGTGCATTGATTTTTTATGATTTTAACATAGAAAAGATCAATGAAAATGAGGAAAGGGAAGGAATAAAATGATGGATTTTTTTAGATCATTGGTTTTGATCAATGATATATTTTGAAAATTTCCCAAACCCTAATTAGGTCAAAAATTGAAGAGGTAAGATGAAGGTATAAAAAAGACCTAACTAGAATAGTTTAAAGTTGTTGCTAAGAGGAGTATTGAAGAGAGCAAGAAGCTTTTATGACAAAGGAAAGAGATAAGTGTATAAGGGGTCAAAGATAAAAGCATTATAAAGAGGAATTTTCGATCAATCACATAAGGTGATATATCCATGGGAAGAATAGAGATATAATCAAGAAAAGTAAGTTGTTGCTATAAAGATAATTTTCTGCTACTTTCCAATCATTGTAGTAGTTCTAAATCCTTGAAAAAGGTAGACCTAACAATCTTTTATGTAAATCTCTTAACCGAGTGCACATTTAGGAAAGTGTTCTAAAATCCTTGAAGAACATAGATCCTAGTAGATATAATTGTATACTCTTAACATAATAAGTCACCAGAATTGACAAAAACATTGTAGCTCTAACAAGGCACCCTCTTATTACAATAGTGATGGATTTATGAGTACCATCCCCAGTGTAGTTTTCCCTTTTATTAGGGGCTTCTATGTGACCAAATATGTGTTTTATGTATTATGATTTCATGTTTATGAGTTTATGGTTGATGCATTTTGAATTAGTCAAGTTACTTTCATTTACAAGTATTCCAATAGGGCCTCTATCATGACTAGACCACACCAACAAGGTTCAAATAAGATAACAAGACAAGTGAGATGATAACACCCTAAAATAGTATGAAAAGTTGTCCAAGTAGAATAGTAAGTGCACAAATTGAAAGCAAATTTTTCTGGATGATGCGAGATGTCAATGACCCAATGATTTGTCATGTATATACTCCCCAAGTTAATAAGATGTTCCATAAGAGGAACTTACGAACATGTGAAATGATTTAATACCTAAACCCTATGTATATTACTAACCCACATATCAACTTCATCAAATGGAAAAATATTGTGCATTGACAAATAAATAAATTTAGTATAGAATATTCCACCCTCGAGTACTTCTCTACTATTATTTCAACAACTTATTCTTTGGTTCCCCAATTTGCACCGATTTCTTCTTCCTTTGTCACCTCTACATATAGCAAAAAATATTTTTTTAATCTTTTACTTCTTGACGCACCTCCAACATCATTCAACAACTTCTTAGCCTCTAATCAACTCACAATATTTTGCTTCTTATATAATACCACTCCTTCAATAACCTATTGTAATACCATATGATTTTTACATGCGTTCAATTTTACCATTTCATGTACATCCATTAGATTCCTCAATAATTATCCAACCTTAATAACCTTCTCGACCACCTACTATAAATCCTTCACCTGTTGATCCAAAGTAGTATGATCTCATAAGGTTTAAGTTCTCATTATACTTAGGTTCTTAGTCTTCTTTCCTTTTCCCTTCAAAGGAATTAAGGTTAAAAAATTTCCATCCTTTATGATAGACACAATATTCCTCTAGAAATCATTAATAGCACCAACATTATATTGCCTAATTTTTCCCAATAAAACATGGAAATCACTCATAAACCATATAATTATTTCTACATTTTGTATATCATATCTTGATTTTTTTGTAATGTAAACCCTTCCATTTTTTCAATATAAATTTCTCCTTCTAATACACCATTCATGAAAGTAGATTTTAGATCCATCTAAACAAAATTGAACTTCTTTTACAATGCATAAGCTAGTAACATTCTAAAACATTCAAGTCTAGTCATTGGTGTAATCATTTCTCCATAATCTATTCCTTCCTCTTATTTATATCATTTACAAAATAGTCTTTTCTTTCTTATTTCATTGCACCATCCTCTTTTAGCTTGTTCCTAAATACCCACTTTGTGCCTACCACATTTTTTTCTCTAGGTGTTGGAACTAAAGTACAATATTAATATTCTATATTTGATCAAGTTCATCTTCCACAGACTTGAACCAATCATCATTTTTCAATGTTTTACTAATTATTCTTGGTTTGAATTTTGAGATCAAATAATTTCTTTTTCTAACCTTTCTTCTAGTTTGTACACTGACATCCTTGACTCTATATTTTATGGAATGGTTTAACCATGCATACCTTGCTATTACTCTTTTGGGCCTTCAAGGTTCTTCTTCTTCCATTTGTTTAACTATTTCATCTTCTGGATTACTGTATTCAATATTTATTTTCTTCTTTGATTGTACATAAATAATCCCCCAATCAATTTTAGACCAAACCTACTGGAATCATCATAAATATCAGATCTAACTATAAATTCATCTACCTTTAGATTAGCAATATCAATCAATTCATTAGTTATTTTGTTAAAAAAAATTATATGATTTTCTTTATTTAGAATATCTTAGGAAAATTTCTTCATCACCCTTAGGACCAATTTTATAGTGAAGTCATCTCTTTCCATATAGAATCTACTTTCAAAAACTTTAGAATAGCTCAGATTAGGAGTATGACCATACCACAATTCACAAGGAGTCTTACTAGTTCCTTTATTCTCTTGTATATGGTTTATAGTGTAGACTACAATGCTAATTTATTCTCTTCAATACATCTTTCATGTCCCCTTTTCAAATAATTAAAAATAATAATCTTTTCTAAGGCAGGCAGGCCCAAAAAGGTGAAGTTTTAGAAAAAGGGGATAATCTTTGGAAGCTAATGGACTAATAAATGAAAATTATTATTAAAATATGTTTTATTAACCCCTCTTGGACATGAGTTAGGTTTATGCCCTCTTTTAAGGGGTTTGGAGGCATTTTGGGCTCATTCCAGAACTTGATTTTTGCTCATTTCCTTGTTGTTCTTCAGAGGCCACCAAACCTGTGGAGAAGGAGACCCAAGAATGGGAGTTTTCAAGTTTCCAAGAAGGCTAAGGATGGGATTTTTAAGCCATTCCATGTGCATGCTCATGCAGAGTTTGCCTTTGTGCTGAACAGTGCAGATTTGTGGGTTTCTGAGTGTGTTTTTTGTAAGAGTTTGGTGTTTTCAGTTGATTATTTCATATCAGTTTGGGTTGCTTCTGTATTTCAGACTTTTTGATGTTAAAATAAGTCTGAATATATTTATTTGGTCATGATTATAATTCTATGATAGATTATTAGTGTTTTTGTGGTGTTTCTGGGCTATTCTGTGTTGTTTTCGGGAGCCCGAAGAGCATTGTTTTTATCCTCCATTTGGGAGCTGTTGTGTAAATGTTATAAAATTGTGAAAATTTAATTTTGTAGGCTGTTATGCTGCTGAAATTTCTATAAAAAATTTTACTTTCAGATTTATTAATAATTTGTGAAGCTGTGAAGTTTTTGACACTATTTTCGGCATACCCGATTTGGAGTTTATTGAGAAATTGGTGGATCTTTGAAATATTGTTTGTTTGATTTTAAAGATCTGATTAGAGGCTTGAAATAAAAAATAAAATAATAAAAGGTACATTTCAACATCTTACAAATATCACCTTGAATCAACATGGTCCTAGCAACATCCACAATTTTTCTATTCCTTCTTTCTACTATTCCATTCTATTATGGATTCCTAAGAGAATACATTTTCCTCTTGTTTCTATTCCTTTCATACTAGTCAATAAAATATTAAGAATTATATTCTCCACCTCTTTCTTATCTTAAAAATTTTATATTTTTGTCGATTTCTTTCTCATGTAGAGCCTTAGACACTTTGAACTTATAAAATTCTCCAAACTATTCTGTTAAGAAAGCTACCCACATCATTTTAGAGTAATCATTGAAAAATAGCATGAAATACTTATAAATGATAACTCCTAGTCCTCATAGGACCACATAAGTTAGTATGCCCTAAATCCAAGACATTTTAATATGAATAAGATTTTATACTAAAAGTAGTAACTAGTCAATTTATTCAATTGGTATTCCTTGCACATAACATTGCCTAGTTTCACTAATGGGCAAAATCCTCTAATTGCATTACTCTTTCTTATCTTTACCAAAATATTAGAGTTCACATTGGAAAAATATCTTATTCTATAACCAACTATTTTCAAATTTAGAAAACAAACAACTTTTAATACTAGTACTCAAATGGAATAGGCTACCTTTTGTTTTTCTCCTAGTAGAAATAAAAAAAATTGTGCTTCCTAGGAGCTTGCACAAAAATCCCTTGAAATCTAGATGATATCCTTTATCATGAAACTGACAAATAATAAGAAATTTATGTTGTAATCCTTAAACAAGATAGGCATCATTAAAATTACTTTTAACATTCAAGAAGATAGATCATTTACCTTTTATTGACCCTAAAGGAAATCTAGTATTGTCAATTAGTGCAAAAAAACTAGTCATTAACTAGGTAGATTTATTTGATCAACACAATGACTAAGTGATTCTATACATTTCGAGTAATTATATGTAAAGAATGAGATGTATATATCATTTTTTGTCGACCAGTAATCACTATCAAGCAATGTGTTGAACTGAGTACTCTTGTGATTGCTGAGTTGTTCAAAAGAAACATAAGTCAAGAAAAATAGTAGAAGCCAATTATAGTTAAGGTTGAGGGACAACATGAAGAATTAGTATGTGTCGAGTGTCATTAAGCTATTAGTGTTGAGTAATATGGTTTTGTATAAATGTTTGAAATGACACAAGCATTGATGTAAACCATTTTTGTTGATCTAAAAGTGTATTTTTATGATTGAGGAATTAATCAAGGATTTAATTACTCATGTAACTAAGGATCATCAATCCAAATGAGAGGTGATCAAATAGTTATAAAATTAGAAGGACTAATTGGAAAAAGGATGAATCTAGATCATTGATGATGAACTAGAAGCTTCACCAAATAACCATTTAAGAAGTATTTTAGACCAAATTAACTAAAATTGTGAGTTAAAAGTTTGGATGTGAAGATGAAAATGAATTCAATAAAGTTAACTGTTGAGAAGTAGTGAGGAAAGCAAGCTATGTAGAGAGGAGATAACATATACGTTGTTGGAAATGTAACAACAAATAGGTGATTGAGAGGGGGGTGAATCAGGAACCACTTGAACTTTTCACTTAAAATACTTGTTCTTTACTTCTTTAGATTGTCTAATCTACTATCATGTAGGAACATAAAGAAATAAAGAAATTAACACCATAAAAATTTGACACAATATTTGGTAACCTAGAAACCCTCTAAGGAGAAGGTAAAACTAGGGGGGAGATGGAACACAAAATGCTTCACTACTGTAGTAATGAAGTTGGACTATTTGTTGGAATAATTTAGAATAACTGGGGGTGAGTCAGTTATCCAAGGTCCAGATGCATAAATAAAACTTTGCATAGCTTAGTGAACCCATAAAACATTTATACTCATACATGCATCCATAAGATTATGTAATCACTAACAACTTGTAGGTTACTATCAAATCAACTTGTACAAATGTAAAGCATGAAACATAATAGATTCATCAACACACTTGACACAATGATTTACGTGGAAACCCAATTTGGGAAACCACCAGTAACATGCTACTCTTTTTCACTCTTTTGATGTGATGCCCTGTGAAATGCCAACCCTGTTAAAGGATTTCAATCACCTTGTTAGAAGTGATCCTTGTTAGAGGACTTTAGGCCATTCACTTGGAATGCCACCTAGTTAAAATATTTACAAATGACTGTTAGGTCAACCTTAATCCAAATAATTTTCCCTAGACTAATACAATTGTTAGAGAGTAATAGCAAGGCTTTAATTTGATACAACTTACAACTTCTCTTGCATATTACAAATTTCTATTCATTCCTCAATTTTTCTTGACCTTCATACATTTTAGCTCTAATATCTTGTTTACCCTTCAACCATTCATCTGCTTAAGCATTCTTTCTTAACATGCCATTGTAGACTCTTCTCTTAGGTCACTTGATGAAGCAAAACCCTTGACTCCTTATCTCCCTTAGGTTCTCACACATGGAAACTTTGCTTCATGACTAGACATTCCTATAGATAGGAGATTAAGATATTTTTCTACTCATTTTCCATCGTCCAATTTTAGGGTTTGGATGGATTATGTAGGATACAATGTATCTACCCCATATCTCATATCTCTTCTAGAGACTTCTCCTAGAATTCACTTTGAATTTTCCTAAAAATGGTTTACCTCAAATTTTGTGCCACTGACTTATCAACCCTATCTTCCACCTAGTTCACAAAATCCAAGAAAAAAAACTTGTCAGCTCAGATTCATCAAATCTTCAATCTTTTAAATAATGCAACAGGTCGGCATTATCAACCTTTTGATGCTTGACGCATACTATGTTTCTTGGCATCCACTATGAAATTAGTTAGAACCTACTAAAGTTTATTGGTGCTTGGTATTACCTAAACTTTACCCGACATCAACTATTTTTCTCGGCATACACTAGAATGAACTTTTACTTAGCTCCAACTAATTTTTTAGTTTAGCTAGCACTAACTTTTCTCGGAACCTACTATCCACCCAGTCAAGCTTGGCAGATAAACTTTATGTAACATGTTCTTCTAAACTTTCTAAGTGTAACCATTCTTTGTATCCTTAAGTAGATTATCAATACATCATGTCATCACTATCTTAACTGATCATTGTACTTCATTACATAATCATAACTCAACCTTTCCTCTAGGTGCTATTGTTAGATCTTTTGATCAAATCCTCTTCATCAATCAACTAAGTGATAGTACTTGAATCTTATAAGTAGTTGTCTTACCAACAAATAGCAAGTTTGACATTAATGAGAAAAAAATGGTTGAAACATAGTCTTCTTCAACAATCTCCCTCTTTCAATCTTTTTCAGCAATGATCTTTTTAATTAGATCTCAATAATATCCCTCTTTGGCATTGATGGTAAACCAAAATGATTAACCAAACCAACAAAATGGTAAACAACTTTGTTCAACCAAAATGACTAGGTTACAATAGTAAGACAATACCAAAAATAAAACTTGTATTGATATCTCTCCCTCTATCAACAACTTCCATCTTCTAATTAGGTTACAAAATTCACTCTTTCTTATAACTTCCTCTTACTATATCTCCCTCTAACTAGGTAGATTAGGATTTTTCTTGATATCTCTCCTCTAGCATATATACTAGCTTTTGATCAATAGAATATCTCCCTCTTTGAAAACAATTCCAAAGACATATACCAAAAAAAATTCATCTTAAACATGTAGATATAGGCTTTTTCAATTTCTTTAGTTTCTCCCTCTATCACCTTACTTGTGACTAATTTGAAGTTTTAGTTCTATGATTACTTTAGGAAGCTACTAAAGTAAAATCCTACATCAATGTGTATCATATGAATATCATCTTGTTTGATGTAGGGCACTCCTCTTTTTACTTGGATAGCCTTTGATAGGGGTATCACCCCTAGTTTACCTCTTAGATACTCATGAGCATCCTTAGATAATGGTTTTGTGAAGATATCAGCAATTGGTTCCTATGTTAACATATTCCATCTTCACTTCTCTATCTTGAACTAACTCTCTCAAGTAATGATACTTGATTGAATTGTGTTTATTCTTTGTGTGCATCATTAGATTCTTTGATATGTTGATAGCACTTGTATTATCACAATAAAGTATCACTAGTTTATTCCTTCATTCCTTTGAGTACCTATTTGATCCATACTATGGTTGTATAATTTATAGCAATAGCAACATATTCAACTTCAGTAGTAGGTTGTGAATTACAATTTTTTTTCTTACTAGTCCATGTAACTAGTCTCTTTCCTAAGAAAAAATTCTCCTCCAATGGTGCTCTTTCTATCATCAATGTTTCCAACCTAATCACCATCAGTGTAGGCTCTTAATTCAAAATTTTCACTCTTCTTGTGGTATATACCAAACTCTTTTGTTCCTTTCAGATATCTCATTATTCTTTTCATAGCCAATAAATGATTCTCCTTGGGATTAGCAAAGAATCTTTCAACTATCCCTAAAAATTATGCAATATTAGCTATGTTATCTACTACATATTGCAATTTACCAATCATAGACTTGTACAATGTTTGATTCACCTTAGTTGAATCATCATTCTTTGACAACTTGTTTGGAATTCTCTAATCCAAAAAATTTCAATATTACTTTGACATACTTTGACTGAGTGTTGTATATACCATATTTTATCTGATATACTTTCAAACCCACAAAAAATTTGATCTCTCCAAACATAAACATTTCAAATTCTTGCTTCATCTAATTTGCAAAATCCTTACATAAAGCATCTTGACCTCCAAATATGATATCATCAACAAATATTTCAGATAATAAAATACCTTTTCCTTTTTCAGTCTTCATCTATAGATTTTTGTTATCATCAGCCCTCTCAAATCCAATCTTCACAAGATAATGATGAAGTCTCTCATACCATGCTCTTGGTGCTTGCTTCAAACCAAATAGAGCTTTGTGCAGTTTACATACCATGTTCTTATTGTTAACATCAAAAAAACCTTCTGGCTATTCTATGTAAATTTCTTCTGTTGGCGCTCAAAATTGCCTTCCCGATTTTGAGCACCATTGAAAAAATCAAGCCCTTAAACGCTTTTAAAATGCATATGTGCTTGGTTGTACCCAGCTGTCCATTTGAAACCCCTAAGGTGTTTAATGCTTCTAACACTTTTCATTCAGCATGCCTAAGCATTTCGTGAAGTTAAATTGAGTTTCTGAGTCATTTGGCAAAGTTCTGTTTTGAGCTAGTATCAATTTTGCATTTTCACCTATGTCAAACAGCGACAGGAGGCTTTGTTTGTAAATGGATATCTCGCACCCAGAAATGTTTTGTGATTCACTGCTCTAGGAGTATCTAATATCCATACCTGAGAACCTATGTTTTATATTTTGAGTCATTTTGAGTCCGTTTGAATAGGTTTTGAATCCCTCAAAGTTGGTCAGTTACTATTTTCATGCTTTTGCACTTTGCACCTAATTCTGGGAAGCCCTGTTTGACGTGCAATAACTTTTGACCAGTTGACCAAAATGAGAAAATTCCTTTTGCACTGTATTGTAGACATCAGAGACTTGTTATGTTCCAAGTTTCAGCTTATGAAAAATCCTTTTGGTCAGTTTTTCAAGCATGATTCGAAACGCAATTTATAAGTTTTAACTGGTGTCAGTAATTGTAGATTGATTGTAACCCTTGTTCGAGACGTCATATCTCCTGATCTGTGATAGGTGTGATCAAATGGTTGGTTTCCCTATGTTCTATACTAAAAGTAATTTAAGTTTTCCAGTTTACAAGTTATGACGAATCCATTTGCACACTTTTCCAGGTCAATTCCATTCGCAAAAAATGCTTTCTATCAGCATGTCCAGTTTGCAAAATTTTTAGCCCACTTTGAATGATCACCATTTGCGCCCTATTATTCATCATGAGCCTAAATCATAGATTCGTAATGTCCTCATGACAAAGAATGAGTGTCCCAATTTTCATTTTCCCATGTGCTAATTTTCCCAATTTTCAAGGTCAATTCTGAGCCCAGTTTGTTGTTTTCTGACATGTTTACTTGCAGGTAATTCTGAACAGGCAACTTTGACAACAAATATCTATTGACCCCGAATTCTTCATGAGACGAGATTTGAAAGGCTGAGAGTGTGCGAAACAGAGATTCAATGTGCTAGTTTTCAGAGCCTGGTCAGTTGTCAAAATCAGTTTTTAAAGGCAGTCAACAGACCTCCTGGCATGAAATTCACAGTTTCATAGGAAGTGGTAAAATGAGTTTCAAATTGATTGTCCATTAGTCGAATTGGAGATGAATCAGTATAAGGTCGACAATGGATCAGTTTGAGGACTTAGTTGTTCGAAAACAAATTTTTATTTATAGTCGAACCCACTTAGGGCCTGACTGATTCCATTAGATTAATAAGGGTAAATGACGGTTATCATGGAGGAAATTGGATTCAAGAGTGTTTTCTTGATAACAAAATGGCCTTATACTTCTACCAATGAATACAAAATTTGATTCAATTAAATCCCTCCACCTGAGGTCACAATTGGGTATATAGTTCTAGAGTGGATCGAGATACCAAGTATTGAATGTCTCAAATGAATGCACAGTAGGAAACGCGGAGATGCAACACAGATGGTCATAAGAAGTTTGAGTTCTTTTGAATAGTCAAGATTGAGGATATAGCTAGATCGATATGCAAAGATCACTAAACTCTTTGCTTCAAGTTAGAGTGAGCACATGCATCCGAATGAGAGCAACTATAGATAGAAGAAGTTGACCTTTATGCCATGTAAAGAAAGAAAAAGCAGTTTGAACATGCATTATTTAAAAAGAAACCCACACTTCCAATATCAGAGGCATCCAATCTCATAAAAAGAAAGACAACCTGCATTAAAAAAGAGGACCACGTGGGGTTAAGGAGAGAGCTCACATAAAGGGAATGTGTGAGCAGTCAAGAGCAGCTCCATATCCATAGCACAATTGCCCACGTCAAACAGTTAGAAGTTGAAAACCAAAGAAGGGATCCCTGCATTGCAAGAAGGGACAGACAAAGTTTTAAAGGAGGCTGCCTGAGCATCAGACGTCCAAGTTAGAAGGAGTCCACGCCAAAGGGGTAGTAGTTAGAGCTTGCAGTCAGGGCCAAAGCCAAATGACAAAGGCACAACAAGAACTAAGTAACTCACAATAAAAAGACCCCAAGCCAACTCTAGACATCAACAACAGATATAAATAAGACCCGCAGACAAGGCATGAAGGTCGCCAATGGCTTGGAAAAGCTATACTATAGCACTCCACACAATTTGCAGGCTAAGAGCAAGATTCATGCCCAAACAAGAAGCTCCCACGCTTGATAAAAGGAAAGATAGTGCTGTCAGAGCAGAAATAGACCCACGTATCAAAAAGCATTAGGCAACTCACATAGTAAATAGGAAGGAGGGTGCTCTCATTCGAATATATGAGACTATATCATTTAAGCTTGTAGATGGGAAGTTCTCTCCTGATGGCACATCTATTATACTCTCAGATGAAGTAGGCCAGATATGCATCCTAGCCACAGGACAAGGAGTTTTGCAAAAAAAAAAAAAAAAACTTGTAATCAGTTCTTTTTGGGGATTATTATCCTTTGATTCAAGATGTACATGGGAATATGCTAGATTAGGAGACTCAACTTCCTCCATATCAACGCAACATGCAAGATCTTCTTTGTGATATAAGTATGATTCCTTACCCTGAGCCATATCAAAGTATGTATTAGCAGCGACGATTGAGAGCTCTGAGCAGCCAGCGGGTGAATTTGAAGGCATCAATAAAAATAGACTACACATAGCTACAGAGAGGACACAGGATAGTTAGAGGCCATATCCTGTGTCTCAAGTAGGTCTGCAGACGCAAAGAAGAGAAGGAAGGCACAGGAAAAAGCCATAAAGTGCAATTATCCCACATTCACCGTGGGAGGCTCTTTTGATGTTTTTAAATCCAAATTTGCACAGATGAGTAGTTGTCTTAAAGACAATGCTCTTTGGAAGGGCAGCGCTCATGTGCGTGGGCCCATGCGTCAGTGGATGCCACTTGGAGGTGTGACATCAGCGGGGTCGCATAATGCACAATTTTGAACCAGATTATACACGTGCTGATGTGGTGGCAAAATGTGAGATCATGACACATGGACAATCTGACGATCATTGCTATGTCACCATGGAGATGTAAGGAGGTTACCATGGCGAGATAGCGACGCTGACGTGGTGGGCTCGACTAGAAATGATGTGGTGATAGTGAAGCAGATCGCGACACGTGTCGCGATCCTGCGGCCATCGCTACCTCGCCAAGAGAAGATGCTCATGGGATAACCATAGCGAGGTAGCGATGCTAAGGTGGCAATGAGGGTGGTTATGGTGACGAAATGTGGTAGGAAAGGATAGGGTCATCAACCAATCATGAAGTGCCATGTGGCATGGGTCAACAAAGCTTTGACCTCAAAATTGAAGAGTTGGACAAAATAAAATAATTTTAAAATTTAGTTTTAAATTTATTTTCAAAATATGCACGTTTTCAAAAATTATTTTAAAATAGATCCATTCTAATGTTCAAACATTAGATATTTTAAATTTTGAAATTTAAAAAATTAAATGTACAGACATGAGTTTCTAAGCAGAGGAGTCATTTTCAAAATGACTTTCAGGAGGTTTTCGAGAGGCCAAATAGGTGATGTTATATATCGCCAGAATCGAGAGAAGACAAACTTTCCAATTCTGGAGTTAGTTTTTGCACAGGTATCAGTTAGTTTGAGCTACATGAGGTTTTCTATCAAGTACCTGAATTGCAACTATATTTAGACCAGGAAGTTTAGTTTTGATTTTTTGTCAAGATAATGACCTGGATATGCATAAAAGATGGTAATAATGTAGTTGGGGTTGAATTGGTTACATTAAAATCAGTAAAAAATTCATAATTTCACCAAAATTGCATAAGGTTTCAGATATTTTAGATGCAAAAGGATTTCATCATTAGGAAGAGTATTTCAAAGCAGTTGCAATGTAATGATGAAACAGAAAACCAAATCAGATGGGATGAAAGAAGAAAGAGGTTACTCAGTTGCACAGGATTGAATTTCAAGTGGACACTTGTCATCTTCAGAACAGATCCGGGAATTCTTTCTCTTCTATATCATTCTTTCTTTCTATCATTTAGGGGTTCCAATTTCTGGGAAGAAAAAGTTCATTGCTGTGATACCATTAGGGATTCTAGTTTTTGCACTGTGAGACCATTGGTTCCATTATTTTGACATGTTTCCATGACTGTGACACCATTTTCTTTAGCAGAACTCTCATGTGAACAATAGTTGTAGAGATAATATAGATAGTTATGAGATATTAGGTTGTTTCATGTTTTAATTTTATGCTTCTGAATGTATAGTTTCAAGGAAATGAATACATATGAGCAACAATTTCACTAGTTTTGTTCTGGTTCTTGTCTCCTGTCTCAGCAATCTGTAAGTCTTATGTGGTTTTGGAACAAAGATTTGAGACCCATTTGCATCCCTTTCAGGTTGTATGTTTGATGTATTTTGTTTTTGGACCAAAGGGCCAAGTAAATGCTTGATATGTTTAAACAAGGTTATTGGTTGTTTGAGAAGGATATTTTGTGAGAATGAGACCTGAATGAACACTGATGTCTGAATCACAAGGTGGTTGGATAGATCTGATATCTGGGTATATGAGATACGTCCTGATGTCACAGATGTATGTTTTGAATCCATGAATTTACCTAATGGACTAAGCATTGATAAGCTACAGGTTCATTACTTTCTCATTGTTGCATATCTGAGGGTTGTTGAAATCAACATCAATAATCAATGTCTTTACATTTTATGTTGAAGAGCTAAAACGGTCAAACCCTCACTCAGCTTGTGCATTTCATAGATTTTCATTCAACTATTGTAGATCTTTGTTATTGCATTAAGTCTTTAGGAGATTTAAGGGGTTTCAATATGCTCATTAGATTTAGGGATATGTTTTTCACTAGTTCGGTATCAATTGAATCTCAGGTCTACTTGCCTAGGTTTTACAGAGCCTGAAGAAGAAGAAGGGTCATGCCTTATAGTTGGCCTGGTGTCTGAATGGATGTGTTGATAATGGGAGTTAGCTGCCCCTAGATATGTTTTATTCTCATCAGGGTAATTGGAAACGGGTAACATTTTCAAACACCAACAAAATGGCGACTCTGCTGGGGACTGTATTGAATTAGATTTAAGAGAAACCTTGAAAATTTGAAAAGAAGAGATTCAATACAGCAGGAGAAGTGCATTAAAAAGTTTCAGCAATAAGTTCTTTGATGTTCTTTCTAGTTTTCTTACTCCAAATCATGCACCCCAGTAAGTTTTATCCATTTACAGTAGTATTTTTCAAGGTTGAATACAAATTGTGTTGCTAAGAGTGTTCATCTTCAATCATGTCAACCGGTTGTTGTTTTCAAAATACTGTTGTAATTCAGAGTCAGAATTGGTGAAAGATGTTTTCTCTCTTTTAAATGTTTTTAAAATTTTTGCAAAGTTTTCAAGTTGAATTTTTAGTTCAGATCTATAGTGTTATGAATCATGTTTAAGATCTTTCTCACAATAGTGAGTGGCGATTCTATCTAAAGGATCTCTGAATCATTGAAGATCAATGATGTATAAATTATTTTCAACAGTTTTTAGTGGAATCAAGTAGATCTAAAAGTTAGATGAATTTGCAAGCAAGAAGAGAGATCTATTATAAGATTCTGATAAATAAGTCTGGAAGTGTTGTTCGATCTGTTGTCATAAGAATTTGTAATGATAAAGATGAATCATAGCTGTGATTTCATTTCTCTCTTCAAGGAGATGGAAACTCTGTAAGGTTTGATTAGTGGTATAAAGAATTCATATTAGCACCAGGCCAATCAGCAGATCAGTGGTTTCCTGCAGCAACACTTGAGGTATTTTATGCTTTCATATAATTTCTTTTCAATGAAAGTGAGTTCCACATATGTGTTCTCCATCAAGTGAAGTTTTAGCACTAAGAAGAGGAGAATGATTTGATAAGTTTTGTGCACTTCATTAGATCGAGTTTCAATTGGTTATATTTAAAGTTTGTGAAGTGTGTTTGAAGTCTTCATTTGGTAGAGGGCTGTGGAAAATTGCTGCAAGTTATGAATTCTAAAAATGTTTAATGGTGAGTGAGCCTTGAATTTGAAGATTGTTAAGATTCATTTCACTTAAAATGAAGCCGGTTAGTGAAGTTCCTAGATCCATCTCTACCAAGCGGTATATGCCATTGAATTTTAATGGTATTCATGGTTTCCCAAATACTATGCCTTGTAACCTCAGACAGTATTTGCCTAAGTTTTAAGGAAACCATGAAAACTCAGCCAATCATCATGTTCAGTTGTTTAGTGACTTGGTTGGTGATTTTGAAATTGCTCATGAAGACATTGAGATGAAATTGTTTGTTCAGACTTTAGAGGATGATGCTACGGACTGGTTTTCATTTTTACCAGCATGTTCAATTTCATCCTGTGATGAATTAATGTCAGCCTTCATGATGCAGTTCAGGGAAAGAGTAAGCATCTCTGAATATTTTGATAAGTTTTTGAAAATTCAAATCAGGAATGGTTAGTTAGTTCTTGAATTTAATATCAGATTTACAAAGATTTTAAATGAAATTCCTGAAAGTTACAAGCCGGATGATCAAATGTGTTTAGTGGTTTATCTCGGTGCATTTGATAAAAAGATGAACTATCTGTTGAGAGATAAGGAACCTAGAACTTTGAATCGGGCATTCATGATAGCTATAGAGATTGAGAATAACATAAAATATGGCTTAACCCAGAGTCACTTCTCTAGAAATATTGGCTGGCAATATGAGGTGCAAAGAACAAGTCAATGTCATAAGGAGTGTTTGATTTTAGATTAGCAAATAAGCACTCCTTCTGTTGTAAATAGTTTTGTTGAAGCCTTAGAAATAAAAACATGTGAACATGAAATCTCTCTGTTGCAAAAAAGAAATGATTCCATTCATGCTGAAGTGAATGCACATATTTATGGTATTACAACAGTGAATGATAGAATTGATTCACTTGATGAGTCATCCATGAAAGATATAAATCCGGCCATTCATTTTCCTATTGATAATTTGCATTATGTTGAAAACATAATGAATCAGGAAGAGGAAAGGTATTCATCTCAGTATGAGGAGAAAGAAACCAGAAGTGATCTATCAAGTGATAAAGGTGAAATTGTTGATCCGACATGTCATGGCAAGATGACACAATATAAAGAATGTAAATCATATGTATCTCAGTCACAGTCAAAAGAACTAAGCTCATATGTTGATAATATTTCAGTAGTAGAGATGCATTCTCTTGACCAATAGGATAGGAAAGAAATGAATTATCTCATTGAGAGATTGCATCATGTTGAGAATGTTATTAAATCTGAAGTTGAAAGACAATCATATCAATGTGAGTATGATAAAGCTGAGAGTCATCTTTCAAGTGATAATGAAGTTGCTGATCCAATATTTTATCAAGAGGTGTCATATGAAGCTGATGATGAGAGTTATTACTCAAGTCAAGAAGAGGATAGTGCTAGTGTGTGTCTGTCTTCATGTGAATCAGATGTTGATTGGGAAGAAGAGAGCAATGATGGAAGTGAGTTTTCTCTTGCTAGAAAAGGTACGAATACTATTTCTAAATCTGAAAGTGAGTTTCCATTTCAGAATTGTGTAAATCAGTTTGAGATTGAAAGTTATGAAGAAAATGTGTCTACACAATATGAAGACAAAGAGGTTATCCATAGAGACGCATTACCTAATTGTGTAGAAGAGTGTCTTGAGGATGAGTGCAGTGATGATTAGTATGTGATTGATCCTAAGATTAATGCATCAGCACCTATTGGTAAGATAAATGATGATTTTCTTGCAAGACATTGTAATCACCTATATGGAGACAATGAAAGTAACTTTGATTTGTATTCTACATGCTTCATTGACGGAGTGGATGTTGAGTCTTCATATGATTCTGATTTTTCTTCTTCATATGTTGAAAGTGTCCATGACAGTGATGTTAGAAATGGTTTTAAATTTTTCACTAATCCGTTATATGGTGAGGAGTTTGATGTTGATCAGCACATCACTTGTCCTAATGTCTACAAAGGTACTTTTCATGGAATTATCAATCCTCGATTCAGATTTAGTTGAGAATGAGTTTGATGATGATACCTTGTCTTACTGCTGTAAGAGATCAGAATGTTCTTCTTTCAAGTTTGATAGTGAAACTAATGATTATGTAGCATCTGAGGAGGTAAATGACAAGGTGTTTGACGAAGTTGTTTTTAAAAATCAGTATGCACCTTGCAATGAGATTTATGATGAACTCTCTGATGTGAAAACTAATCTATTTGTTGATTGTGAAGAACCATTTGAAGATTATGGATTAGTTTCAGATTCTGATGTGGATGACATATGTGAATATCAGTCAGATTGTTCATTTGATTCCTATCTGGTTATGCAAAGGGATACACATTTTGAAGGTATGAGTGGTCTTTTTCCCCAAGTTGAATATGAAGCCTTCATATTCGAAGTTGATAGCATGCACGAGTCATTTTTTAGAGAAGGTTTTAAATTTCACTTTGACATTTTTGAGTATGTTGATCATAACTTTCATAATAAGCACGTGGTTGAAGATGAACATAGTTTTTATTTGCATTGTGAAAGTCAAGGTTTAGATTCAGTTTTGCTAAATGAGTTGATTCAGAATGATAATCTGATTGGTGAGACTGACATGAGTAGAAGTTTCAGTTTACCTCATGAAAGTTTAGATGAGAATCATGTTTATGATAGAGGTAAACAATTTTGTTGAAGTTTGGTGACCCGGGGTCATCGTTTGTAAATAGTGGTAGTTGTTTCCTTGCTTTCAATAAGCTGTTCGAGAGAAGTTTTAAAGTTTTTGGGAATGGTCTGCTTCCTCCAGAGATCTGAATCCTTTCCATGCCCACAAGGGACATGCATCCCCAGATAGAGCCACTGTTGGCACTCAAAATTGCCTTCTTGATTTTGAGCACCATTGAAAAAATCAAGCCCTTGAACGCTTTTAAAATGCATATGTGCTTGGTTGTACCCGACTGTCCATTTGAAACCCCTAAGGTGTTTAATGCTTCTAACACTTTTCATTCAGCATTCCTAAGTGTTTCGTGAAGTTAAATTGAGTTTCTGAGTCATTTGGCAAAGTTCTGTTTTGAGCTAGTATCAATTTTGCATTTTCACCTAAGTGTCAAACAGCGACAGAAGGCTTTGTTTGTAAATGAATATCTCGCACCCAAAAATGTTTTGTGATTCACCACTTTGGGAGTATCTAATATCCATACCTAAGAACCTATGTTTTATATTTTGAGTTGTTTTGAGTCCGTTTGAATAGGTTTTGAATCCCTCAAAGTTGGTCAGTTACTGTTTTCATGCTTTTGCACTTTGCACCTAATTCTAGGAAGCCCTGTTTGACGTGCAATAACTTTTGACTAGTTCACCCAAATGAGAAAATTCCTTTTGTATTGTATTGTAGATGTCAGAGACTTGTTATATTCCAAGTTTCAGCTTATGATGAATCCGTTTGGTTAGTTTTTCAAGCATAATTCCAAACACAATTTATAACTTTTAACTGGTGTCAGTAATTGCAGATTGATTGTAACCCTTGTTCAGGACATCATATCTCCTGATCTATGATAGGTGAGATCAAATGGTTGGTTTCCCTATGTTCTATACTAAAATTACTTTAAGTGTGCCAGTTTGCAAGTTATGACGAATCCATTTGCACACTTTTCTAGGTCAATTCCATTCGCAAAAAATGCTTTCTGTCAACATGTCCAGTTTGCAAAATTCTGAGTAGCCCACTTTGACTGATCACCATTTGCGCCCTGTTATTTTTCATGAGCCTAAATCATAGATCCGTAATGTCCTCATGACAAAGAATGAGTGTCCCAATTTTTGTTTTCCCATGAGCTAATTTGCCCAATTTTCAAGGTCAATTCTGAGCCCAGTTTGTTGTTTTCTGACATGTTTACTTGCAGGTAATTCTGAGTAGGCAACTTTGACAACAAATATCTTTTGAACCCAAATTCATCATGAGATGAGATTCAATAGGCTGAGAGTGTACAGAACAAAGATTCAGTGTGCTAGTTTTCAGAGCCTGGTCAGTTGTCAGAATCAATTTTTAAAGGCAGTCAATAGACCTCCTGGCATGAAATTCATAGTTTGATAGGAAGTGGTAAACTGAGTTTCAAATTGATTGTCCATTAGTCAAATTTGACATGAATCAGTATAAGGTCACCGGTGGATTAGTTTGAGGACTCAGTTGTCCGAATTTTTTTTTTTATTTATAGTCAAACCCACTTAGGGCCTGACTGATTCCATTAGATTGATAAGGTTAAATGAGGGTTATCATGGAGGAAATTGGACTCAAGAGTTTTTTCTTGATAGAAAAATGGCCTTATACTTCCAGCAATGAATACAAAATTTGGTTCAATTAAATCCCTCCACCTGAGGTCACAATTGGGTATATAGTTCTAGAGTGGATCGAGATACCAAGTATTGAATGTCTCAAATGAATGCATAGTAGGCAACGTGGAGATGCAACATAGATGGTCATAAGAAGTTTGAGTTCTTTTGAACAGTCAAGATTGAGGATATAGCTAGATCGATATGCAAAGATCGCTGAACTCTTTGCTTCAAGTTAGAGTGAGCACATGCATTGGAATGAGAGAAACTACAAATAGAGGAAGTTGATCTTCATGCCATGTAAAGAAAGAAAAAGCAGTTTGAACATGCATTATTTAAAAAGAAACCCACACTTCCAATATCAGAGGCATCTAATCTCATAAAAAGAAAGACAACATGCATTAAAAAAGAGGACCACGTGGGGTTAAGGAGAGAGCTCACATAAAGGGAATGCGTAAGCAGTCAAGAGCAGCTCCATATCCCTAGCACAATTGCCCATGTCAAACAGTTAGAAGATGACAACCAAAGAAGGGATCCCTGCATTACAAGAAGGGATAGACAAAGTTTTAAAGGAAGCTGCTTGAGCATCAGACGTCCAAGTTAGAAGGAGTCCACGCGAAAGGGGTAGTAATTAGAGCTTGCAGTCAGGTCCAAAGCCAAATGACAAAGGCACAACAAGAACTAAGTAACTCACAATAAAAAGACCCCAAGCTAACTCTAGACGTCAACAATAGATATAAATAAGACCCGCAGCCAAGGCATGAAGGTCACCAATGGCTTGGAAAAGCTATACTATAGCACTCCACACAATCTGCAGGCTAAGAGCAAGATTCACGCCCAAACAAGAAGCTCCCATGCCTGATAAAAGGAAAGATAGCGCTGCCAGAGTAGAAATAGACCCACGTATCAAAAAGCATCAGGCAACTCACATAGTAAATAGGAAGGAGGGTGCTCTCATTCAAATATATGAGACTGGATCATTTAATCTTGTAGATGGGAAGTTCTCTCCTGATGGCGCATCTATTATACTCTCAGATGAAGTAGGCCAGATATGCATCCTACCCACAGGACAAGGAGCTTCGCAAAAAAATAAAAAATAAACTTGTAATTAGTTCTTTTTGGGGATTATTATCCTTTGATTCAAGATGTACATGGGAATATGCTAGATCAGGAGACTCAACTTCCTCCATATCAACGCAACATGCCAGATCTTCTTTGTGATATAGGTATGATTCCTTACCCTGAGCCATATCAAAGTATGTATCAGCAGCGACGATTGAGAGCTCTGAGCAGTCGGCGAGTGGATTTGAAGGCATCAATAAAAAGAGAATACACATAGTTACAGAGAGGACACATGATAGTTAGAGGCCATAGCCTGTGTCTCAAGCAGGTTTGTAGACGTAAAGAAGAGAAGGAAGGCACAGGAAAAAGCCATAAAGTGTGATTATCCCACATTCACCGTGGGAGGCTCTTTTGATGTTTTTAAATCCAAATTTGCATAGGTGAGTAGTTGTCTTCAAGACAGCCCTCTTTGGAAGGGAAGTGCTCATGTGCATGGGCCCATGCGTCAGTGGATGCCACTTGGAGGTGTGATGTCAGCAGGGTCACATAATGCACAATTTTGAACTAGATTATACACGTGCTGATGTGGTGGCAAAATGTGAGATCGTGACTCATGGACAATTCAAAAATCATTGCTATGTTGCCATGGAGAAGATGCAAGGAGGTTACCATGGTGAGATAGCGACGTTGACGCGGCGGGCCTGACTGGAAATGATGTAGTGATAGTGAAGGAGATCGTGACACGTGTCGCGATCCTACGACCATCGCTACCTCGCCAAGAGAAGATGCTCACGGGATAACCATAGTGAGGTAGCAATTCTAAGGTGGCAATGAGGGTGGTTATGGTGACAACATGTGGCAAGAAAGGATAGGGTCATCAACCAATCACAGAGCACCATGTGGCATGGGTCAACAGAGCTTTGACCTTAAAATTGAAGAGTTGGACAAAATAAAATAATTTTAAAATTTAGTTTTAAATTTATTTTCAAAATATGCACATTTTCAAAAATTATTTTAAAAGAGATCCATTCTAATGTTCAAACATTAGATATTTTAAATTTTGAAATTTAAAAAATTAAATGTGCAGACATGAGTTTCTAAGCAGAGGAGTCATTTTCAAAATGACTTTCAGGAGGTTTTTCAGAGGCCAAATAGGCGATGTTATAAATCGCCAAAATTGGGAGAAGACAAACTTTCCAATTCTGGAGTCAGTTTTTGCACAGGTATTAGTCAGTTTGAGCTACATGAGGTTTTCTATCAAGTACCTGAATCACAACTATATTCAGACCAGGAAGTTCAGTTTCTATTTTTTGTCAAGATAATGACCCAGATATGCATAAAAGATGGTAATAATGCAGTTTGGGTTGAATTGGTTACATTAAAATCAGTAAAAAATTCATAATTTCACCAAAATTGCATAAGGTTTCAGATATTTTAGATGCAAAAGGATTTCATCATTAGGCAGAGATATTTCAAAGCAGTTGCAATGTAATGATGAAACAGAAAATCAAATCAGATGGGATGAAAGAAAAAAGAGGTTACTTAGTTGCACAAGATTGAATTTCAAGTGGACACTTGTCATCTTCAGAACAGATCCGGGAATTCTTTCTCTTCTATATCATTCTTTCTTTCTATCATTTAGGGGTTCCAGTTTCTGGGAAGAAAAAGTTCATTGCTGTGATACCATTAGGGATTCCAGTTTTTGCACTGTGAGACCATTGGTTCTAGTATTTTGACATGTTTCCATGACTATGACACCATTTTCTTCAACAGAACTCTCATGTGAACATCAGTTGTAGAGATAATATAGATAGTTCTGAGATATTAGGTTGTTTCATGTTTTAATTTTATGCTTCTGAATGTATAGTTTCAAGGAAATGAATACATATGAGCAAAAATTTCACTAGTTTTGTTCTGGTTCTTGTCTCCTGTCTCAACAATCTGTAAGTCTTATGTGGTTTTGGAACAAAGATTTGAGACCCATTTGCATCCCTTTCAGGTTGTATGTTTGATGTATTTTGTTGTTGGACCAAAGGGCCAAGTAAATGCTTGATATGTTTAAACAAGGTTATTGGTTGTTTGAGAAGGATATTTTGTGAGAATGAGACCTGAATGAACACTAATGTCTGAATCACAAGGTGGTTGGATAGATCTGATATCTGGGTATATGAGATACGTCGTGATGTCACAGATGTATGTTTTGAATCCATGAATTTTCCCAATGGACTAGGCACTGATCAGCTATAGGGTCCTTACTTTCTCATTGCTACATTTTTGAGGGTTGTTGAAATCAACATTAATAATCAATGCCTTTACATTTTATGTTGAAGAGCTAAAATGGTCAAACCCTCACTCAGCTTGTGCATTTCATAGATTTTCATTCAGCTATTGTAGATCTCTGTTATTGCATTAAGTCTTTAGGAGATGTAAGGGGTTTCAATCTACTTATTAGATTCAGGGATATGTTTTGCACTGGTACGATATCAATTGAATCTCAGGTCTACCCGCCTAGGTTTTGCAAAGCCTGAAGAAGAAGAAGGGTCATGCCTTACAGTTGGCCTGGTGTCTGAATGGATGTGTTGATAATGGGAGTTAGCTGCCCCTAGATATGTTTTGTTCTCATCAGGGTAATTGGAAACGGGTAACGTTTTCAAACACCAACATCTTCCTCTAATATACCATTCAGAAATGTAGATTTAACATCCATCTGATAAACTTTGAAACCTTTGTATGCAAAATAAGCAAGTAGAGTTCTTACTCCTTCTAATCTAACAACAGGGGAAAATGTCTCTCCAAAGTCAATTTCTTCGTCTTGTACATATCTCTTGCAAACTTATCCTTCTTTTTTCCTTGTAACTTCACCATTTTCATCTAGCTTATTTCTAAATACCCACTTGATACCAATCACATTTTTGTCTTCTCATCTAGGAACTAAACCCCATGTTTTGTTCTTTTCTATTTGTTCAATTTCTTCTTCCATGGTTGTATACCAGTGAACATCTTCTAATGCATCTCTTATTGATTTGGGTTCCTTCATACTCAACAAACATGTTTCACTTTGCAGTCTATTTCTTGTCATTGGTCTAGCATCTTTATCTCCAATGATTTGAATAGCAAGATGATGTCTTTTGACATACTTAGACAATCTTGGTTTAGCTCTTGTTTCTTCATTTTGTCTTTCAAATTCAGAATCATTGTGTTAACCTCTATCAAGTCTCTCAACTTCTCTTTCATGTGTACTAATCTCTGAATCAAAATGTACTCCCACTTCATTCTATAACTTGACATCTAAATGTAGCTTAGTTCTTAAATGAAACTTGACATTCATAGGGTGTGACTTGGCATTCATTATAACTTGTTGTTGATTTGTAACTTTATTTGTAGTATCTTCTTCAGTAGGCATACCTTCAGAAAAGTATACAAATGATTTGTATTCTTCTAGTTCTTTCATAGGTTTAACCTCATACACTTCTATATATTCATGAAAGTTCACATTTTCCCTTTCCACAATTGTTTTGGTGTTAGTATTCAAACACTAATAAGCTTTACTTGTTGTGGAGTAACCTAGGAATATACCCTCTTCACTCTTTGCATCAAGCTTGTCATTTCTAACATCTTTAAGAATGTAACACTTACTTCCAAATACCTTAATGTATTTTGCATTGGGTGAGTATCCATACCATAAGAAAAAAGGTGTTGAATGAGTACCTTTCTTAATTTGTGCATGGTTCAAGGTATAGACAATTGTACTTACAACTTCTCTCCAGTATTTCAAAGCAACATTCTTCTCCATCATGAGTGTTCTAGCATAGTCCATTATGAATATTTTTCTTCTTTTAGCTATTCCATTTTGAGGGGTTCTAGGGGTATATGTTTTTATTTTGATTCCTCTATCATTAAAGAACATCTCAAATTCATTTGATGTGAATTCTCCTCCTTTGTTCGATCTCAAACATTTAAAACTTTTACCTATTTCCTTTTCAACTCTTGCTAAGTACCACTTAAACATTTGAAAAACATCATATTTTTGTTTTAGAAACATAACTGTCATCATCTTAGAATAGTCATCAACTAATAGTATTATGTACTTATCTCCCTTGTATCTTTGCACATCAATTAGCCCACACAAGTCAGTATGAATAATCTCTCGTATTCCTTTAGAGGTATAAGTTTTACTCTTATAACTTGACTTTGTCATTTTTCCTAACTGACATTATTTTCACATTACATTATTAGGCTTCTTCAACTTAGGCTAACTTTCTTCATATTACTTATACTAACCAAGTTATCAAAATTAACATGACATAACCTCTTGTTCCATAGCCATATATCATCAAATTTTACAAAAAGACAAGTAGCATCATCTATATCAAGGTAGAATAGGTTACTTCTAGTTTGATCACCCTTTTGAATCATTTTCCCATTTGTGTCATATATCATGGCTATCTTGTTTTCAAATTCAACCTTACGTCCCAAATTGTTTAGTTTTGACACACTCAACAAAGTATAGTTAAGTCCTTCAACATAGTAAGCATTGTCACATAAAATCTTATCTGTGAATTTGATAGAACCTTTTCCTTTTATCAAACATGGTTCATTATTACCAAATCTTACACTATGTCCATCATAACAATTTAGAGTAATGAAATTACTTTTGTCTCCAGTAATGTGATGTGAACATACACTGTCGATGATCCATCTATCATTCTTGTTCACACAAGTCACAAGTGTAGTTGCATCATCCTCATTAGATTCTTCCTTCATTGAAACACATACTACCTCATCATCATGTTCATCAAAATCATTCTCTTTAGCAATGTAGCAAGATTTCTTGACTTTGTCTTTGTAATCTTTGTTGTCTTCATCTCTTCTATTCTTGTACTTTTCACTACCTCTATAGTTCTTCTTTTCTAGACATCTAATAATAATATAACCTACTTCATTGCAATTGAAACAAATGATGGGTAACTTACCTTTGAACATGACTTTTTTTTTTGTTCAATATTCTTTCTAGTAGTGCTTCAAGTTGTTCAATATCCTCCTCATTTGTATTACTATCACTAGATACATACTTCTTCTTTTTCTTCTTCTTATCATCAAGTTCCTTTAATGACAGTTTAGCTTTGAAAGTAGATTCAATCTTTATAGGTTTGTAATTATCAAAGTTAGATAGCTCAAAAGCAATGAGTCTACCTACTAGACCTTCAAGTGATAGCTTATTCCCTAGAATACATCTTAGTTCTTGAATTGTAGGAACTCTAATAGCATATATAGGTAGTAGTGTTCTCAAAACTTTTCTTAAAATAGTATCATCATCTAGTTTTCCATTTTCTCCTCTTGTTGTATTAACACTTCTTTTATGCTTTCAATATATTTAATAATATTCTCACCTTCTTCCATTCTCATTTCATCAAACTTACCTCTGAGGCTTTCAACTTTGGCTCTAAGAACATTGGTGTCTCCTCCATAGATGATAGCTAGGGAATCCCACATTTTCTTTGCACTATCAAGACCCTTGCTATCATCAAATTTGGCATAACTTAGGGTAGAGGCAATCTCCAACATTACCTAGTTGTGTTCTTGCTTCTTCCTCATATATTTAGTAGTTGGGGCACCTGCAAGATCAACATGTTCCACCAAAATGATAGATTGTGCATGATCTCCAAGTCCTCCAAGGTGTAGCTTCATCAAACTTTGTCATTCAGGAAAGTTATCTCTATTGAGCTTGGGTACTTCTCTTTTAGACATCTCAATTTTTGTATTTCTAATACTTTCAAACAAGTTCTTTTAAGCAACTAGGCTCTCATACCAATTGTTTGAATACTTTAGAATAACTAAAAGGGGGGGGGGAGATGAATCAATTATCTAAGGTCCAGATGTATAAATAAAACTTTTCATAGCTCAATGAACCCATAAAACATTTATACTCATGCATGCATCCATAAGATTATGCAATCACTTAAAACTATAGGTTACTATCAGATCAACTTGCAAAAATGTAAAACATGAAACATAACAAATTCATCAACACATTTGATATAGTGATTTATGTGGAAACTCAATTTGGGAAAAACCACTAGTAACATGCTACTCTTTTTCACTCTTTTGAAGTGATGCCTTGTGAAAGGTCAACCCTATTAAAGGTTAAAATATACACTATTAAATGTGACCCTATTAAAGGATTTCAATCATCCTATTAGAAGTGAGCCTTGTTAGAGGACTTTAGGCCATTCACTTGGAATGCCACCTAGTTAAAGGATTTAGAAATGACTGTTAGGTCAACCTTAATCCAAAGGATTTACCCTAGACTTATACAATTATTAGAGAGTAATAGTAAGGCTTTGATCTGATACAACTTACAACTCCTCTTATAGATTATACATCTCTATTTAGTCCTCAATTATGCTTGGCCTTCATACTTTGTAGCTCTGATAGCTTGTTCACCCTTCAAGCATTCACTTCCTTAAGCCTTTTTTCCTTAACATGCCATTGCAAACTCTTCTCTCAAGTCACTTGATGAAGTAAAACCCTTGACTCCTTGTCTCCCTTAGGTTCTTGCACATGACAACTTTGCTTCATGACCAAACATTTGTATAAATAGGAGATTAAGATATTTTTGTGCTCATTTTCCACCATCCAATTTTAGGGTTTAGATGGATTAGGTAGGATACAATGTATCTACCCCATATCTCATATCTTGTCTAGGAACTTCTCCTAGAATCCACTTTGAATTCATCTAAAAATGGTTTACCTCAAATTCGGTGCCACTAGCTCATGAACCTTATTTTCCACTTGGTTTACAAAATCTAAGAAAATAAACTTGTTGGCTCAGATTCATCGAATCTTCGATCTGTTAAATAATGTAGTAGCATAATATTATCAACCTTCTAATGCTTGGCACATACTATGTTTCTCAGCATCTATTGTGAAATTACTTGGCACCTACTAAAGTTTACTAGTACTCAGCATCAACTAAACTTTACTTGGCATCAATTATTTTTCTGCTCGACTTGCATTGACTTTGCTTAGCACCTACTATCCACTTGGTCAAGGTTGGAAATTTTTTTTTGTGTAACTTGTTCTTCTAAAATTTCTAAGTATAACCAACCTTTGTATTCTTAAGTAGATTATCAATACAGCATGTCATCACTATCTTAACTGATCCTTGTACTTCATTATTGTTGTGGTTTCACAATGCATGCCCATTCTAATTAGAAATTGGAGACCCCTACTTTCTTTTTTGGCTTCTCAAACCCCTAGTATAGGGTCTAAAAGTCTTCTTTGGTTTTTGGTTAGGATTCGGTCTTGACTCAAAAACCTAGTTGTCAAAAAAATTAGAGTTTTGGAAGAGATAAGTCCTTTTTGCAAAGAAAAAGGTGTACCAACGCACCCAATGAGGTATGGTAGTGCACCAAAAAACTAAAGAAGGGGCATTCCCCTTTGGTTTTGAATAGATAAAAACCTATGCAAAACCTAAGGCATGGGGGGTCTATATAACCTTGACCCTCCCCTTCTAGCCCTTCACTTGTTATTTCTTCTGCGTTGAGCTCCATCATTGTAGCTATGTACTAGTCAAGGTGCACCCTTATGTTTGTCTTCACCTTACATAAACACAAAAAAACACACTTTAAATAATCAAAAGGGGGTGTGAATTAGTGCACCTACCCAAGTACACAAGTTTGCACCTCCATTTTTCCCAAAAAACTTAAAACAAATAAAAAATCCTATTTGGGGTGTGCAACAATGCACCTAATCAGGTGCGCTACTGCGCACGCCCACTAAAAACTTAGACTCTTGACAAAATGGTAATAGGGTATACATTAGTGCACCCCATGAGGTGTGTTGATGTACACCCTATTCTTTATAAACTTTGATAAGAAATACAAGTGCGCTTGGTACACCATTTTTTGAATTTTAGGGTTTAAATCAGGGTTTTAGGTGTTTTCAAGCGATCTAGTTTTTAGGGTTTTGTTTTGTGATAGTAATAGGATGTCATTAATCTATTTTTATTTAATTATGAGCTAATGGACATGTATTTTATGTAGATTCAATGGCATCTTGATCATCCTCCCTTGCTGAGAAGATGGTTCTAAAGCCAGTGGTACTCAAGTTCTAGGGTATGCCAACAAAATTGAGATTTTAGGATGAGTAGTCAGAGATCTGGGACACTAAGCTAGGACATATAGATTTGGGTACATTCTTGAAACTATTTAATAAACAAATATAAATGTTTCAAATAGTTTCTACATTGATTAGATTAGGACTTCTCAATGCAATGTCACATCTAGTGTTAGTGTAATCCTCAAAACAAATTTTGACACTCGTAGAGAAATATGTTCATGAAGAAAGGGTAATAAAAAGTATAACTAGAGAGATCATCCTTGATCTCTAACCCAACAATATAGAGCAGGTTTTCCATCTACTAAGGGTGGATGAATTCAATAGATTATCCTACCACCAAGCAAAGAGATGGTATAGGGAACATGCGGAGGAAATCTTTGAAATTGTATAATCATCATACCTCATTGAGAAAACTCCTCTAGGGTGGAAGGTAGGAAAAGTGGATATGACATGAGGGTACATGAAGGAAGATATTGAATACTTGATCATACGCTTGAGCAGAGTTGTGGGTTTTCTAATATTAGGGCATTTGAACATTTGGATAGTTCATTTTATTGAGATCATTAAGAAGACAAAGATACCACTTGATTGGGCCTCCATTATGAGAAAGAACTTTAGTGAGTAGCTAGTGGTAATTAAGAAAAATAGAAATGTTTATATGACTTCATATTTGATATACCTACTAGCTACAAGAGTGACTGATTATCTAGGGCTTTATAAGAAGTGTAGTATGCAAGATGTCAATGCATGGCCTTACATTGTGTATCCTCGGCTAGTAAAAAAGAATCTTTTAGAGCATAGCAAGGAATATAAGATTGTAAATGATGCTTTGATATTCACAATAATTCAATTCATAGAAGGGGATTATGTGAAAATAATGTCACAAGAGGTAGTTGCCAAGATATCAGAAGTTGAGGCCTATTACATCCCATTTTACACATTCACATATTTGAGGGTAGTAGGTACTGTACATTAGAAAAGGTGCACTTCTCTAAACCATTCTATTCGAGATTCTCCATAGATTGGAAAACTTGAATGCCGACTTAGAGCTCCCTAGTCATGGAGTACAAGGGGCATACAAATGAGCATATAAGAGCTCTCAGCTGAGCCTTAAAAATGCAGTCCTTGCTAGTAAACCACAAAATGGGAGATTCTTTAGACAAGAGCAAGAGTGCTAGTGTCAAAGAACTCTTGGATCATGCAATGCAAAAATGAAACTATATTAGGATGAGATGTGCAATGCAAGCTATGCTAAAATGAGATGGGAATATTACAAATCCAACTATTAAGCTATGTGATCTAACTATTTGCAAAGAAACTATGCTAACATGCAATATGATCTTAAGACTAATATGAAGTGGATGAAAGAATGAGACAAGAAATGAGAAGTTCTTCAAAAGCTCCAAGAAAATCTATAGCATAAAAATATTCAAAAGTGTCTCCTCATATGAGGAGAGAGCCCTCTTTTTAAAGAAAATTGGATGGTTGAGATCAAAAGACAAGAAATGGTTAATCAAGGGTGGAGAATAATCCTTGCCTTATTTTTTACATTAAAATGTCCTTACTCAAAATAAAAGGCTCCACTCATAGAAAATTATGCATTTTTGTAGAAAATGATTTTGTTTTGTCAAAATGGGAGGCTTCTCAACACATGGAAAATTACACTTTCATGTGTAGACAAAATATTTTATCAAAATAGAAGGCTCTACACCTGGAAAATTACACTTTCATGTGTAGACAAAATATTTTGTCAAAATAGAAGGCTCTACACATGGAAAATTACACCTTCATGTGTAGAAAAAATATTTTGTCAAAATAGGGGGCTCATTTGTAGACAAAAAATGCATTTCTTTTATTTATAAAATAAGAAATTTATGGATGGATTTTGAGAATTATATTTGAAATAAAAGGGAGCAAATTCTTTTATTCAAATATGTTTAGAATATGATGGTCAAATTATAGGTTAAAATCAAATAAATTGATTTTACCTTATTTTTGTGATCAAATACTTGGTAACATTAGCAATAAATGCTAGAAGGGGGTTTATGGTCTAGGTAACCATTTTTAGGTGATTACATTTGCCCCTCTTTGACTAATGTGTGATCAATGTGGAAACACATGTGGTCAAAGAATAGAAAAAGCTTAAAATTATACATCTAATATGTGATCGATATGGGAACACATCAAATGAAGAAGCCATGATAGTAAATAGATAGATAGTTCTAACTTCAAACAATGAAGCCATTCTCTAACTAATGTGTGATCGATGTGGGAACACATGTAGTCAAAGAATAAAGAGACTATAATAGCAATGGATGCAGCAAGCATTGAGTGACTAGACTGATAGTGATAGTCTAGAACACTAGTAGATAGATCAAGAGCAAATGGAGATGGTCAAGCATATGCCCTTGAATATGATCATGTTGTCAAGCATAGCGATGATAGATAATGTCTGCCCCCTCGGGATCAAAATTGAAATGGTAGAGAGGAAGTGCAGAAACTAGCAAGATATGAGAAAATCAAAGTGCATGATGACAGATAGGTTATTAGAACCAAATTTTGATCATAAAGAAGTGATGGAATGCCCCAAGTGAGAAAAAGTTGACCATGAATGATGAAATATGAAAATGAGGTCAAATCAATCAAAAAGAATGATGTAGAGGTGAAAGTTGTGAATTGAAGTAGACATGAAGCATGGTAATGGTGAATTCATGGAGGAATGAAGATGCCCCAGTGGAGATTCAAGGACTAGACCTCCAACAATTAGCTAACTACAAAGAAGTAGGTAGAATGTGAAAATGTGATTTTGACCTAAAAGATAAACTCAAATTTTGATTTCAATCCCGACAACATATCAAGATGGAAAAATTAGCTAGGGTCAAATAATAATAATAATAATAAGAGATACAAAAGGGTAGATAGTTGTAATGATAGGGTTAAACCTTTTGATGACAGAATATCAAAGAGGTGAAGCGAAAGATCAAGAGAGTGAAAAGACATGAGCAAGAAGAAAGTAAAAGATGAGATGAAAGCAATTAGCTAAGATGTTTGAAAAAAAAAAAGATAAAGAGAGAGCTCTCCCCATATGAAGGAATGCAAGACTATGCAAATGAAGATGCAAATTGGTTTACTAGCAAGGAGTACAAAACATTTAGACTCTAATTTCATCATCAAGATTTTATAAGATCATATAATCAGCACTAGCATGAGCTATGAAGATATGAATATGACCTTATCTGGATGTCAGGATGAGGTGTAAGCATTAAGGCACAAGAAGTCAAAATGACCAGAACACCTATCCCTTTTAATTTAGCAAGGGAAAATAAGCATCAAAAGCATAAAGGCTAGGATGACCAGAATGTTTCTTGCAAACAAGCACACCAAACATGCGAGAGATCCATCTTATGCTAAGTAATCAAGAAGTTTTTTGTCCGCAATGACCCATGTGTTCATAACCTAAGATAGAAGTTTGCAAAGGATACTTGTAGTGACCCATACATTCACTTAACAGGATGAGTAGCAGTATTTAATATAGCATAAAGAGTTCACTCCAATAAGCAAGGAGAAGAACCAACCTCACTAAAGCATCCATACAAAAAGGGTTGAGGTATACACGGCCATCCAACATGAGATAGAGGCTCTTATAGTAGATGCCCCTTTGATATGGATTCGTTAGATCATTGGAACTAAACCATCAAGAAAAAAACAAATAAAAGATCATATCCCATAGTCATGCCTTCTCTAGTTTTGAACATCGTTGAGTGGCAAGAGACATGGGACTGAAGAAAAGAAAACATCACATAGTCTTTGTTTATTACAAAATAGTGTGTGATAGTATTTAACAACATGCAATTTGTTCTTATCCTGTTGAATAAAGAAAAAAGTGGGAGTTGTTTTAGACCATTAAAGGATAGTGGAAATTGAAAAAATCATGTCGTATCATGAAAAGTACAGTATCCAATGGAAAAATTGAGCAAAAAGTATAATAAAAAAGGATGTGTGAGACACCTATCCACAACTACCCAAGTCAATATTGACAAATCAATGGACAACTTCACCTACTCCCCTTATGACTTTGACTTGACACATTGTAATGACAAGATGAGTGAGATGACATGTAGAGGCAACAATGTATGTGAAATTTTTTCTATAAATGAGCAGCTACATTGAGTGAACCATTTCACAACTCTGTGAGATTACTATTAGTCTTGAGAAGTTGGAGTGAAAAAAAGTTTTTGAATTGTTATAGTGATGGCCAGCGCTCAAGATAAAGTGCAACAAGAGCTAGAGATGGTAGATACTAGAAAGGGGGGATGGATTGATGAGGGAAGTGATAGCTTGGTGGATGGAATGAGGCGAAGGGGATAGAGAAGAGAAAAGCACAAGTGGTTAGAACCAAGAGGAGCATCATCTCATCAAAGGGTTCATAGAGCCAACCTAGAAGTGGTTGGAGCAAGTCTAATGAAGCTACCAGTCTAGGGTCCAATGGAGGACAACGCAGAGGACCCTACCTTACTTTAGTTGTTAGCAGAGAGTGCAACATGACTCATGGAGGAAAAGAAACCAATAGAGGAAATAAGATCACCCAGCCTGGAGAGACTTAGTGATACTGTGAATGTGCATATCAGTTTCACATGTAGCCAGGTGAAGGAGCAAATGTCGATGGAGGAGCCTTCACAAGATATGGAGCAAGGACCAGTGCTAAAGCCTATTGCATCACCATGGAGGTCAGAAAAAAACATCTTAGGGGGTATGAGCAACATCCTTGAGGAGAACACAAGTGGTGCTCTAAGGTCTACCTTTCATCCATTTAAGGAAGCACAACCTAGCATGGTGTTGCCACCAGTTCATGATGTAGCCAAGGTGATGGAAGTGGAGCTAAAGAAAGCACCGGCAACAAAGAAAGAGTGGGCTGATAATGCAAAAAAAGATGTAGAGTTCTTTCAAGGTTTAATTGAAAGAGCTTGAGAAGATGGAGCATGGAAGGAAGCAAAGCATGTGGAAGCAACATTGTCAGCAGAACGAGTGCGGGCAAAAACTACAAAGACATCTCTAGCAACAGAGCGGGTGGTAGTGGAATGAATTTGGAATGAGATGGTGTTGCTACAAGCTCAGGTGGAAGCATTTAGAGAAATTATGGCAAAGACTAATGCCATAGCATACTAATCACAGGATCAATTAAATACTGTCAATGCAAGGATCACCTACTTCATGAACCAGATGCATGAAGTAAAGCATGAGAAGGAATCATGGAAGATGACTATGAATAGATATAAGATGGAACGAGACATTGCTCAACAGGCAATGACAGTAGATGAGGTAGCAAAATTGCAAGTAGACATGAATGAAGTAAGGGAGAAGTCAGAGAAGTTGGCACAAGAGGCAGCGTACTACATGGGTTTGTACCATCAGGCAGTCCCTCCAGAGTACAGGAGAGGAATATCCTTCTTGGATAGCATGTTTATTACTTAGATGAATACTTTGTTGAGATGCGGCCATATCCTGATTCTGATGGATACAATCTGGGAAGGTGCAAGACTGACACCAAGAGCTTCATCATCTAGGACTACACAAACAAGAGTAACCCCAACTGGAAACCCAAATGCCCCACCTCCACAAGAAGGACATTGACAAGCATTATACTAATGTTGTGACCTTATGTATCGTATGGTAGGAAGTATTTGTTCAAGTGGATTGTGGTGATCTCATGCCATAGCTGAATGTTCTTGTGATTTTATTGAAAATGTTTTAAATGTTTTGTAAGCTTTTTTATGAATATATGGATGTTTTTGGAATTTTTGAAAAATATATGAATTTTTTTGGAATTTTTGAAGAATATGTGAATGTTTTTGGAATTTTTTTGAAGATTATTGTAAAGGTAATTTCCATAAAAGTGTGAATAATACAATCTGTAGAGTAGGGAAAACCTTTACTTGTATGCGGGGAACTGAATGTCTACAAACTTGCATAACATTTAGAGAGTTGTAGTGTGTAAAGCGTAATTCTGTGTGTACTAATAGCCCTTATAGATGATTACAAGGCCAACATTGGGATGTTTTTCTAAGTGTGCACCGAGACAAACATTCTCAAGGTCTATGAAAAGGCATTTTGGGGGCCCAAAAGGACACTTGGGCCTTGAGAAAGACCAAATAGGGCCTTGAAAAAGGTGCTTGAGCCTAAAAAGGACTTGATAGGCCTTGAGAAAGGCTCTTGGGCCTAAAAAGGCAATTGATGAGCCTTGAAAAAGGTGCTTGGGCCTAAAAAGGCACTTGATGGGCCTTGAAAAAGGCTCTTGGGCCTAAAAAGGTGCTAAAGGGTTCCAAAAAGGACACTTGGGCCTTTGAAAAAGGTGCTTTGGGCTGAAAAGGCACTTGATGGGCCTTGAAAAAGGCGCTTGGGCCTAAAAAGGCTCTAAAGTGGTCCAAAAAGGACACTTGGGCCTTTGAAAAAGGCGCTTTGGGCCAAAAAGGCACTTGATGGGCCTTGAAAAAGGTGCTTGGGCCTAAAAACGCGCTAAAGGGGTCCAAAAAGGACACTTGGGCCTATGAAAAAGGTGCTTTGGGACGAAAAGGCACTTGATGGGCCTTGAAAAAGGTGCTTGGGCCTAAAAAGGCACTAAAGGGGTCCAAAAAGGACACTTGGGCCTATGAAAAAAATGCTAAAAGGGGAGCCAAGCTCTTACACTTATGCCTATTTATTCGGTGCCCCCAACTGTATAAAGATGAAAGAATATGATGGATATCGAGGCTTTCAAGATAGCATTGATATATTTGTTGAACGTGGTTAGACTAATCGTGGCCACTGCAACTTAAATAAGGCTAAAAATCCTTCTTGATTCACATTAATAATGGCTACATGGAAGGAAGGCAACAGTCAGCTTTGCGACATCTCTTCTGCTATCCGAGTTGTGCTAGATTTTCTTAAGCCTGGAATTATGTTTTAGGACATTACCACACTTCTTCTTAATATCAATTTCTTAATAAAAATTGAGAGGAATTTTGGGGTGGTAAATGTTTCAAGCTTTTATGACCATGTTGGGCAATTTTTTACCCCTTTTGAATGTATTGGGCTTTTTGTGGAATTTTTTTGATATTTTTGGGCAATTTTTGAATTTTTTTGGCATTTTAATGCAATTTTTGAATTTTTTTTGACATTTTTAGGCAATTTTTGAATTTTTTGATATGTTAAGGAAATTTTTGAATTTTTAGGCTATTTTTGAATTTTTTTGATTTTTTTAAGGCAAATTTTGATTTTTTTTTTTTTTTTAGACAATTTTTGAATTTTTTTGATTTATTTTGGGGTGAAATGGAGGATGTGAGTGAGATTTGGTGGATTATCAGGTAATTAGGACCACGGGAGGTACCTAAAGAGGCAATGGAGGGAATTTATGATGCCAAGCGAGTTGACTGAGAGCTAAAATAAACATTGGCGATCATTGGCCAAAGTGGATAGCACAGATGTGCATTGATTTCCCTACAATTCATGTCTATGGTATTTCAACACATAATCAGACTCCATGTTTCCTCTAAGCCACAACCATTCCTTCTCTCCATCTACCTGTAATGTTGAGCAACCACTAATTGGTAGAGCAGAACTTAAATCCAAAAGTGTTTGTCAATTGGGTATTTGTGAAATTAATTCTAGATCAAATACCAGCCTGATAGACTACTCTAGTCCAGGCTATAAGCTTCTCAGCCCCAGATAAACAAATACTTTTGCACCAAATACCTCTGAATAATTTGACTGTAAATGCTACGCCTTTTGCTTATTCCTATCTTCTATTAATTGCAATGGAAAGCCACAAAGAACCAAAATTTGTCTTAGAGATGGAAAATCAACCATTCAACTGTAGCCCTTTGCAGCATTCAAGGCATTGTGTTGTTTAGGGAAGTCCAAAAGTGCTATCTCTTGCCCCTTTTTGAATCAAAGGTGGCGTTCTTCCTTCTTCTTCTTTTTCTTTTTTTCTTTTTTCTTTTTTTTTTACCTTTTGTAATTTTTAGGATTTTTTTTAGGATTATAGATATGTACAAGATAGTTGAGCAGTAAGCTGTTAAGCATAGAACTTCTTTAAGTGTAGAACATTAATAGGTTCTACAAGTTCTTCACCTTCAAGAGTAGACAATTGATAGGCCCCAAACCCAAATGTTGCTGTGATAATGTATAGGCCTAACCAATTAGGTTCAAACTTCCCTTTCTGCTCCCTATGCTATTGATTTTTTGGATTTTCTCTAAGCACGAGGTCACCAAATTGAAACTCATGTGGATGAACCTTCTTGTTATATTGAGAAGACATGCGCTTTTGATAAGCTCTCATGTGATCAAGAGTTTCCTTACAGAGCTCATCAAGAGTCTCTAACTCACGTATCTGCATAGCTCGATGGTCTTCATCAGTTATTAACCCATGTAAAGAGACTCGCAAGGAGGGGATCTCTACTTCTAATGGGAGAATAGCCTCAGAGCCATAGACTAAAGAAAAAGGAATGACCCCTATAGGAGTATGGATGGTAGTTCTATAGGCCCAAAGTAATAAATTTATCTGTAGATGCCAATCTCTCCCAAACTTATGAACTGTACGATGTAAGATTTTCAACAATGTTTTGTTGGAGGCCTTAGCTCAGTCATTCCCTTAGGGATAGTAAATAGAGGACCAGTGTTGTTTGATTTGAAACTTTTTGCACAACTGCTTTAGGTCCTTATTCTTGAACTGCCCTTCATTGTCCATAACAATAGAGGATGCGATACTATATCGGCAAATGATGTGATTTAGTATAAACAGTGCAACATGTTTGCCTATAGTAGCAGATAATGGTACAACTTCAACCCATTTAGTGAAATACTTTGTCACTATGATGATGAATTTATGACCGTTGGATGAGTTTGGATGAATCTTTCCTACTAAGTCAAAGGCCCATTGCTGAAATGGCCAATATGTCACAGAAGGGATTAATTCTCGCCCAGGAGCATGTATCAAGTTTCCATGGAGTTGACATTTTAGACAGGACTTCACATAGTAAGCAGCATCATCTTGCATGGTGGGCCAATAATAACCCGTCCTAAGCAGTTTTTGAGCAAGTGCAAGGCCATTAGAATGTGCCCCACAAATGCCTTCATGGACTTCGGCAAGTGCCTTTTCAGACTCTTCTTGCTCTAAACACCTAAGCAATGTTCCATCTAGACCCTTTGTATACAAGTCACCAGAGACCAGAGTGTAATGTGAAGCATTACGAAGGAGTTGGCATTTTTGGTTGCGTGTGAGGTATTCAGGGATAACTGAATCACGTAGGTAGGAGAAGATAGTTGCGTAGCGGGAGGAATCGTAACCTACAATAGTGTAGATCACCTAGTTATCTAAGGAGTCATAGGTAGGATGACATAGTTCTTCCACCAGGAACTCAAATCACAATTCATGTTCTTGTAGTTGGAGGATAGATGCTAAGGTGGCCATAGCATCAACAGCCTTGTTTCCTAATCTAGGAATCTGTTGGAATGTTACAAAGGTAAAATAATTTCTTAGAGCATCTATCAACTTTTTTTAAGGGATCAACTTTGCATCCTTTGTTTGATATTCATTATTTACTTGGTTCACAACAAGTTGAGAATCACCATAGATGTGTAGCTCTATTATCTGCCATTCAAGAGCCATTTTGCTTCATATTCTGTCATATTGTTTGTACATGGGAACAGGAGTTTGTAGGACTTTGGGATTGTATATCCATGAGGGGAAACAAACAAAACCCCTGATCTAGCTCCATTCTATGTATGAGATCCATCAAAAAACATCTTCCATGTTCTCTCTGTAATGTACATGATTGAGGCATCTGGAAGTTCAATTTGCATAGGTGCCATATCTTCAAGTGGAAAGTCAGCCAACTGGTCAGCTATGGCCTGGGCTTTGATTGCCTTACGTTCGACATACTGAATGTCAAATTCAGAAAGAATCATCATCCATTTAGAGAGATGACCAGTAAGTGCAACTTTGTTTAACAAATATTTCAAAGGATCTATCTTAGCAATTAAGTGAATTGTATGTGCCAACATATAATGTCAAAGTTTTTGAGAGGCAAATACTACAGCAAGGCATGCCTTGTCTATACTTGTATAGTTTAATTCATAGGCTACCAAAGTTTGACTGATATAGTATATGGCTCTTTCTTTACCTGTCTCATCACTTTGGTCTAAGAGCGCTCCTAGAGAAGAATTCATAGCTGAAATATAAAAAATCAAAGGTTTTCCTAGGATGGGTGGCATCAAAGCTAGAGGTTTTGCCAAGCAGCCTTTGATTTGATCTAAACTCTGTTGATAGTCATTGTTCCAAACATGGGTAGATCCTTTATGTAGATTTTTATTGAAAGCTTGAGCTTTATCACCCAATTGAGAGATAAATCTTCTTATAGATTGGAGATGCCCTTGTAGACTTCTAAGCTGGCTGATATTCTTTGGTGGAGGCATATCCATGATAGCTTGGACTTTTTTAGGATCAACCTCAATACCTTTTTCTGAAATGATATAACCTAGCAATTTACCAGAAGTGACACCAAAGGCACATTTTTTTGGATTTAGCTTGAGTTGAAATTGTTTCATACAGTCCAATATCAGACTAAGGTCTACAAGATGTGTGTCTCATTTTTCAGATTTAGCCAGTGTGTCATCAACATAGTCTTCCATGTTTTTATGCATCATATCATGAAAGATGGTTGTCATTGCTCTTTGATATGTAGTGCCAGCATTTTTAAGCCCAAAAGGCATGAAATTCTAGAAAAAGGTACCCCATGCACATGTAAAAGCTATCTTTTCTTGGTGTGATGGGGCTATCTTGATTTGGTTATACCCAAAAAATCCATCCATGAGAGAGTACATCTCATAACCCATAGACATGTCCACTATCATATCGATGTTTGGTAGTGGAAAGTCATCCTTGGGGCATGCTTTGTTGAGATCTCTGAAATCAGTACAAACTCGGATGGGTTTGTCATGTTTAGAGATAGGCACAATGTTGGAAATCCACTCTGCATAATCAATGGCCCTAATGAAGTTTGCATTCAATAATTTTTCCAGCTTAGCCTTGACTAGTAGGGCCACATGTGGATGCATTTTTCTTAGCTTCTATTTGACAGGCTTGACATTGGGTGAGATTGATAAGTGATGCATGATGAGATTTGTATCAATCCCTGGCATATCAGAGTATGTCCATGCAAAGTTGACCTTCTTGTCTTGGAAGAATTGAGAAAACTATGTCTTTTCTTTGTCTGACAAGGATTGAGCTACATGAATAATTTGAGGACATTCTTCTGTAACCAAGTTGATAAGCTATGTAGGCTCAATTAGAACTGAAGATCTATCCTAAAAATAGCTTGGAAGACTACCAAGTACCTCATCTGTAGGTACCTCCAGGAGGTTTTCACCCTTAGATATTTCTTTATTTTTACTTTTTTGAGGATCAAACATTGCCACAATGTGGTTTTCACCATCTAACCGCTTATTTTTTCTTTTAATTTTTTGACTAAGGTACTTGATATCTAATTCTATTATGTTAACCATAGGTTCACTAGTGCAAGAAGTGATAGGTTCAATGGCATTCAGGTAACAAGCGATCTCATAGTCATTCTGGAAAGACTGTATTTTAGGTCTTTGATTTTGGAGAGACCAATCTATGAGATCTGGGTGAATTAGTGAGAGTGAGGAGGAAGTTTCAATGTGATTGATACGGAAGGATTCATCTTTGCTGACTTGTGAAGTAGAGCCTATAGAGAATGTCGCAAAGGAGTCTAGCTCAAGAATAGTCCTAGAGGGACTAGCGTCTTCCATTGAGACATGGTGTGAGTCAAACTCATCTGACCCTATACTAGACCATTCAACTACATTTGGTTGGGTTGTATAGGCATGAATTACATCCACCCCTAACTCACAAGATGCATCTGATAGACTTTCTCACTCATACTCATGAGAATCTGTACTATGATCCCTAGCTATGAGACAAGCAATATTTTGTCTGATTTGTCCTCTGTTTATGTCCTCAGGAGTAGATTTTGTTGGTTCTTGTTGTTGGGAAGTGGAAGCTTCCTCATCATTATTAGTGGTTAATATTTCTTCTCCCCAAAGGAGGGAAGTAAGAGGGACAAAGTCTTCATCATGTGAAGTAGTAGCAATCATGGGAGGGTCATCATCCTTTGATTCACTAGATGTGGACTGTCTTTGACCACATGTTGGTATATCATTATCTAGCTCAAAGCCTAGACCAGTAGTGTCTCGAGTATCATGACCTTGAGCATGACTTAAAGGTTCAACTAGAGCATTCTTACAACTAGTTAAGGATCCATGGCCCTGATAGCCCATTTTTGTCAAACATGTATAGCCTTTTCCATATCTTTTGGGGGAAATAGGAGTAGTCACTGTAACTTCCTCATCTTCCTCTTCTCTGTAGATCCAGTCTTTAATGGCCTGTTCTTCCTTTTTTTCTTCTAGAGGTACTAAAGATTGTACAAAAGTGCCAAAAAGTGTCATAGCAGAAGCGGAAGGCTTCTTTGTAGTAGTTGGTTTTCCATAGGACCAAGGGGAAACTGTTAAGGCAGCAATAGAGTCCAAAGTGTACTCACCCATACCAAGGCTCATCCTTTTTAGCTTTTGTGAAAGATGATGCTGGCTCATGAGAAGAGTGGTTGTCAGGGACTAACATTTCAGAAGTGCTCAATGTGTTAATTGACATCGAGTTTTCACTAGGGACAATTATCTTAGTACCATCAAATGGGAATTTGATGCATTGATGGTACGTAGAGGGCACTGCTTGCATTTCATGAATCCATGGTTGTCCCAACAACAAGTTATATGCAAGAGGTATGTCTAGGACCTGGAAGACAACATCCTTTTCCACTGGACCCTCTCGGATTGGTAGTACAATTAAACCCTTAGAAGGGCATTCAACCTCATCATAATCTTTGATGGTGATCTTTTTCCTAGGGTCAATGGAAAATTCTGACATGCCCAACTATTGGATTACCTGGAATGAGATAATATTTAACCCTACACCATTTTCTATCAGGACTCAATAGACATGGGTACAAAATATTTGAACTTCAATGTGGAGAGCCAGGTTATGGGGATGACTAAGAGCTCGGTCATCTTCTTCAGAGAATGTAAGGTGGTGAGGTGATGAAATGTGATTTACCATAGCTTGGAACTGTTCTACATCAATGTTTGTGGGGACGTTGGCAGAGTGTAGAGCTTTCTCTAGGATATCCTTGTGCAAAGGAGATAACTATAGTACCTCAAAAATGGAGATTTGTGTTGGTGTGCATTGTAGTTAGCTAACAAGATCATAGTTGGAGATTGTGGTAGTAATAGGTTGTTTAGATGATGAAGCATTTTTAGGGTCATGAGAAACTTTTAGGAAAACCTTAGATTGCCCCCTAGTAATAGCGTTAAGTGGTTCACTCTGAGAAGACAAAGACTCAACCACTCGGAGCACCACCTTGGGTCTAGTATCAATATGGTCTTGAGGAGTAGATTGTGACCTTGAGACTAGTTTTGGTCGTTCATCCTTAGCATCATAATTTGGCCAATTGTCATTGTTGGAGCTTTCCATGCATATGTATTTAATGGGCTCAAGCATGCATATAACATTATCAGTGTCAACATAAGCATAACTAATTTTAGTGTCATGATTCTTTTTGGCGGCCACTATTGAGGTCTCACCCTTTTTGTATTCAGGTAATGGTTGTTTGAAAGCTTTATGATCAGCATTTTTAACAAGGCCATCTGTGACAACTTTTCTAGCTTCAATGAGGTCTTGAACCACATCTTTGAGCTTGAAGCAATTTTTTGTGTTATGCCCTTTACTTCAGTGATAGCTGTAAGTATGATCTTCTCTTCACCATGGAGGTATTACTGGTGGATCATAAGGACGTGAGTTGTCTGGCAAGGTAACCAACTTGTTTGCAATTAAAGTTTTTAAAATCACTTCATAAGGTTCAACCATAGGTGTGTAAACACGTTGCTTCCTTGCAAATTTAGAGCCTTTGTCAAAGGTTTGTGACTTTGAAACTTCTTTTTGTTTCATTGCATAGATGGCATTGGGAAGATTAAATGCAGGCTCCTTAGTCTTAGGAGTTTCTACTACTCTGTCATTGACAACATACTTGTTTTTATTTCAAGGTTTGCCTTTGTCTTTACCATTTCCATTGTTAATTTTATCCTTGTTTATGACAATGTCCCCTTTCTTGATAGCAACATCCTCAATGCGATATGCACTCTCAACCATGGTGTTGAAGGATGTGAATAGTTTCTTTCTGAGATCAAAATATAGCATAGGTACAAGTGTGTTGATAAAAATATCAATTTTTTCAGCTTCAGGAACTTGCTGAGGGTATCGTGAGTATAGAGATCTCCACCGTTGGAGGTAGATGGCAAAAGGTTCCCCTAATTTTTGCTTGATTTGGTATAAGTCCAACACAATCACAGGATGTTGGATGTTGTATGAATATTGTTGGATAAAGCATTGTGCAAGTTCATCAAATGTCTTAAGAGGGGGAATCAATTTGGTAAACCATTCCATGGCTTGTCCTCTCAAACTTCTAGGGAACAGACACATAAGAAAGGTTTCTTCATGCGTAAAGTCCATGCTAAGAGCATAGAAATGTCTCACATGATCATGAGGATCACCATTTCCATCATATTTTTCATACTTTGGAACTTCTATATCCCTAGGAAATGGCTACATGCATAAACTCCTATCAAATGGTAGAGCACATATTGAATCAATGAAAGAAGTCTTAGGTGGCTCTTTTGATGTTTGTAGTTGTGCAAACTTTTTCATCATTTCTTGCACTTGTTTTCTCAATATTTTAGTTTCAAAGGGTTCCTGTTTATGAATTATACATTCTACGTCAATACCTTGGGGTAGCTTCCATCCCTTTGCTGCCATGTAGTGGAAGTATTGATCTCCATTCTCTTCTAAGGAACTAAGCATTAGTTTTTGGCCAATGCCATCTTGTTGGAACCTGATCACATCTTTGCTAGTTATTGCTTCATCACTATCATGATGAGAAGACTTAGGTGGTGAAGGAAATACACCCATGGTGGCTCTAGGAGTCCTTGGGGGACTATGGTTGCCATCATCATTCCCAAAAGGATTGTGTGGACAATTTCCATTATGTCCTTCATAGTGTGCTTGATTGTTAGTGCCGACATGTTGGTTTGCTCTTTCAATAGTGTATATGGCATCCAAGGTTCTTTGTGTTTCACGTGCTTGTTCTTCTAAGCAATGTTTGATTTCATCGAGGTGCACCATAGTGGCTATACTACTAGTATCATTGGATGTCTCAGAAGATGTACCAAATGGATTCTCAAAACTATAATGTGGGTTGTGTCAAACATTGACCATTTGTGTTTGGGCAGATTCAAGATTGTGATCACAAGGTTGCTTGCAAGGTCGTTTGGGTGGTGTTTCCAATTGATGGAAAAAGAAAGGTGTGTGGTTATCATTACCAACTTGATGTCTAGTTTTGATCAGCATGTAAAGAGTTATCTTTTTTTAGTAGGATAAGAAAAGTGAGCCAAATTTGAAGCTTTTACAACTAGGACTAGTCACTTGTCAAAGTGTGATAGATGGCTTGTCAAACAGTGCTCAAGATCTTACAACACTGGTGACTCAAGCCAAGTGGGTGAGCAAGAAGCTCAATGGCAAAAAGCTAGAGTAGAATAATAACTAAATTTTGACAGGTGATTCATCAAGGATCTTTCAAGACTTATATTTGATAGACTAAACCCATCTTTTCAACCTAGGACAAATTCTTCACACATAGATATGTAGCTAGGATCAAGGGTGACCAATTTGACACTCCTTAGACCAAAGAAAAATCTAACTGTAGACTTTGTGTTTACCCAAAATACCCTAGGCAATACTTTCCTAGAGTTCGTGTGGCAAAAGTTCAGCACAAAGTATCACGTGATAGAACTTTGCACAAGGTGCGATACTTTTCTCGATAGAAGGGCTATACTTAGTAGCCAAGCAATAGTTTGTAGGATGATATTGTAAATGATCTTTCTTTTTTTTCAACAGGTTGATTTGTTTCTATATCAAGACCAAGCATAGCATTGATAGATTCTTTATCATGAACCAAGCACACAAGATAGCAATCAGGGATTTCAAGCAAACAATCTTTAAACAATGAGCAAGGGGCAAAGCAACCTTGTGCATGAACAAGTATAGTGACTTAGTATTTCTACTCCTTAAAGGTTCTACTTGTGTATGTTCTTGAAAATGTTTTAGTAGGCACTTAGAACACAAGAACACCTTATCAAGTTGTCTACAAGGATATACGTGGCTTTCTAAAAGGAGTCCTTGATATACACAAGGTATGTGAGGCCCAAATCCGTGGATGAGAAGAATCCAAAATCACACAGCTAGGGGGAGATGGTAACCCAAATCTCCTCCTTCACTTCTCAAAGGTATAAAGTTCTTTGAGGCTTAGCCAAGAGTGATATCAAACTCAATTCCCAAGAGAGGTTTCTTTGGATTCACCTCCTGATAATTATACTCTGTTGGAACACAAGAGTTGAGGTCATCCCAAGGGGTGATGAAATCCCCAAGCAGGCCTCCTAGAAATAAAAACTAAGTAATTCACTATCAAAAGTATTTAGAGCACTAAAGGTGGAACACTTAACTCTTCAAGTAAATGCGAAGTGAGTCCAAAAGTGAAACATTTAACCCTTTAAGATAATGTGAAGCAAGTCCAAAAGTGGAACATTTAACCCTTCAAGAGAATGTGAAACGAGTCCAAAAGTAGAACATTTAACCCTTCACACAAACTCAAAGTGAGTCCAAAAGTGGAACATTTAACTCTTCACACCAACTCAAAGTGATTCCAAAAGTGGAACATTTAACTCCTCACATCAACGCAAAGTGATTCCACACCTTAGAAAACAAGTGAGTTCCAAAAAGCACAAAAGCGTTGCCTAGTGGAGTAATTAACGCTTCTTTCCTATAGACCCCTCCCCCTTAATGTGGGGTTGATCTTGCAACCACGGGGTGGAAATGAGGGGCTGGAAGATTAGTGAGTCCAATAACCCAAGATTGCAATCTAGATCAATCACAAGTAATCTAAGACTGCTAATCAATACTACTCACAAATGAAAAAGGGTCGAACAATGGAATATTTAACTTTCCAAGGAAACATAGAGTGATTCCACAAAGTGGTGCATTTAACTCCCTATGTAAACAAGGAATGAATCCATGCCCTCAATCACTTAGTGAGATATTTGATATTGGGACCAAGAATTACTTAAGGTTTAAACACAAGCATTCTCTTACACAAACTTGTATGAAAGCAAATCTATGTTCATTCATTTCCCATTAAGAGCATCAATTGAAATGTGTTCTATGAAAGCATGTAAAACACTCAAGCCAAACACATGAGAGGTTTAATTTTAATCCCAAATTTAAATGTTTTAGAGTTCAAACAAAATATTTGATAATCCTTGTAAAACATCTTTTCTTTGTTGTACCTTTCATTTACGCTTGATCACTCATTGGTGACAAACAAAGCAACAGACAACACAAGCAAACTCAAGAATGTAATATATGTCCAACTCATGCAAATTTAGGGTTAGATCTAAAAATCTGAATTCTAAGACTAATAATAATCAACAAATAACCCAAATGAAAGCCCACATTATGCATTGATTCATTGTAGAAATGAAATGCAAACTATTCATTAAATGCCTTTTTTTCAATTGATTTTTGACTTAGTCATAAAGATTGGATTTACATGATATGAATTCGGATCCAAAACTCAAAATACAAAAAAGTAACCCCTATAAAAATTAGAGAGCTTTCCAAAAATGTAAAAAAATTTGAAAAGATATTTTAATTTGTGCCTGAGGGAGTCATTTTATCAAAATAGACTAGTTTTTATAAATCAAATTAGTGACCCTTAATATGACCTCTAAAGTCAAAACACAAAGAACCAACTCTATTTAAAATTCAGAGAGCTTTCCAAAACTATAAATTTTTCCAAAAAAAGCTCTGATTTGCGATTAAAAATGCATTTTTATGAAGAAAAAAAAAGAAAATGTCATAACTAATGCAAATCGAGTCAAAATGATCCAAAAATTGGGCTGAGACCTTTGTGATGCACCATCAACCTGTAGAAAAAATGTTAGATCCGAACTCAAAGTATTTTTGGAGATATACTCAAATCTTTCAAAACAAGATTTTTAGCCTTTAGATGAATCTGGATGAAGGTTAGCCTTAAAGACAAAGTAAGAAACCTGCAAAACCACTTAGTTAGATCCAAGAAGTTGCTGTAAAAAAAATAAAAAATGATAATTTACTCAAAATACAAGTAAAAAAATGGAGCTAGAAATTTGTTCTAGCCCAACGGTGGGCGCCAAAAATGTACACTAGAAAAGGTGCACTTCTCTAAACCATTCTATCTCAGATTCTCCATAGATTGGAAAATTTGAATGCCAACTTAGAGTGAGCCCTAGTCATGGAGTGCAAGGGGCATACAAATGAGCATATAAGAGCTCTCAGCTGAGCCTTAGAAAAGTAGTCCTTGCTAGTAAATCACAAAATGAGAGATTCTTTAGACAAGAGCAAGAGTGCTAGTGTCAAAGAACTCTTGGATCATGCAATGCAAAAATGAAACTATATTAGGATGAGATGTGCAATGCAAGATATGCTAAAATGAGATGGGAATATTACAAATCCAACTATTAAGCTATGTGATCTAACTATTTGCAAAGAAACTACGCTAACATGCAATATGATCTTAAGACTAATATGAAGTGGATGAAAGAATAAGACAAGAAATGAGAAGTTCTTCAAAAGCTCCAAGAAAACCTACAGCATAACAATATTCAAGAGTGTCTCCTCATATGAGGAGAGAGCCCTCTTTTTAAAGAAAATTGGATGGTTGAGATCAAAAGACAAGAAATGATTAATCAAGGGTGGAGAATAATCCTTGCCTTAATTTTTTACATTAAAATGTCCTTAGTCAAAATAAAAGGCTCCACTCATAGAAAATTATGCATTTTTGTAAAAAATGATTTTTTTTTTTGCCAAAATGGGAATCTTCTCAACACATGGAAAATTACACTTTCATGTGTAGACAAAATATTTTATCAAAATAGAAAGCTCTACACATGGAAAATTACACTTTCATGTGTAGGAAAAATATTTTGTCAAAATAGAAAGCTCTACACATGGAAAATTACACCTTCATGTGTAGACAAAATATTTTGTCAAAATAGGGGGCTCATTTGTAAACAAAAAATACATTTCTTTTATTTATAAAATAAGAAATGTGTGGATGAATTTTTGAGGATTATATTTGAAATAAAAAGGAGAAAATTCTTTTAATCAAATATGTTTTTAGAATATGATGGTCAAATTATAGGTTAAAATCAAATAAATTGATTTTACCTTATTTTTGTGATCAAACACTTGATAACATTAGCAATAAATGCTAGAAGGGGGTTTATGGTCTAGGTAACCATTTTTAGATGATTACAGGTACAACTATCAACCCTAAGAAGCTCCATAGATATACCAGTGTAAAATTCATTTTACTAGAGATTTCTTGACAACTCTTGTCTACATATGACAAAGTTAGAAAACAACACAAAATATGTTGGATATGGCCTATTGCAATAGGACCATTTAGGGTGGATTGGAAACAAGAAATTCTATCTTTTGAGTGTGAATGGGATCAATATTCCTTGGAAGAGTATAACTCCCCACAACTTTATTTTGATAACATTGGAAGGGTAAAAAATCTATTAGGCAAGACATTCTAGCATGAGGATGTAGTTGAAGATCACTAGATGAATGCAATAGATGACTACAATATCTGCATAAGGGATTATTGTAGGATGACTCTATATTTGGTAGAAAGATCTTTACAGATAAAGATCCCATTAAAGATTATGCAACAAGATATGGAGGAGCTTCTTGATCCATTATCTAATAGGGATAAGATTGGTGAATGACCTATCATGAATGCTAAGGTGGATAAAAAAGAAAACACAGATATCAATCATAGGGAAAGGCACATCATTAAATTGACAAATGATTTTATTAAGAGACCATTCAAACTTGATCCAATTCTTGAAATAGTGATCTTCCATGCTCAAGCTTGCCAAACCAAAGGTTGAGGAGCTAAGTTCATAGTATCTACATTCATATCCTAGTCACTAGTGAGAACAAAAATAGTACACCAACTCGGTAGGAAAGTTGATTATTATTAGGACCAAAAAAGTTAAGGTAAAGGAAAGAGGAAGAGCACTTCTCCTTAATGAATTGAGCCAGAAGAGAAATCAACTCAGGTGCCTCCACAATAGGGAGAAGAAAATATATAAGGGTTAGAGAATGTAGAAGCCACACAAGCTCAAGGTGATCCCCAAGTGTCACCAATTGAACAAGGCCAAGGGGAAGTAGAAATTGAAGTATAAGAGGTTTCTCCCCTCAACAAGTGGAGCAAGCCTCCCCCAACATGCCTAAAAGAAGAAAGCTCAAGACTCCAATAAAGAGAAGGCTAAAGGTTATTAGGAAAGTGATCCCTTTCCCATCAATTCTTAAACCAATCCTTGAAGAGGCAGAAGAAGAGGATGATGAGAATGAAGAGGATAATCTACCTTTGAACTAGAGAACTCAATTCACCAAAGCCACAGAGTGGAAGAGGAGGAGAAGCTCCACAATCACACTTCCATCTATCTCTAATGAACCCATTCAGACCACTACATTAGAAGATCAAACACAACAATGGATAGATGAGTAGTATGTGGAGGACACTAATGTCTTTTAGATGTTATATTTTGATTTCATGCCATGGGTACTAAATTGGTTAGGGATAAAATAAGAGATACTCTAACAAATCAACTTTAACATGAGGATTAGCATCCACCCAAACCACCAGGACTAAAGGTAGCATCATCCCTAGTACAAATCACATTTTTTGTAGATAAAGGATCAACTACCCCTCTTCCTCTAGGCACAGAAGTAGAATAGGTCCAAATAGTGTAGGAGGATGATCCACAACAAACACCTACCAAGTAAGTGTCAGAAGAAGGGTAGATAAGTGAACAACCTCAGAAAACTTCTTAAGAAAGGGGAGATAAGGGAAAAAGCATAATAGAATAGACTCCTTCATCCTCAAAAGGAAAATCTCTATTGGGGCATATCCCAAGATGGTTGAGAAAGGAAGTGATAAGAAATAAGAAGCAACAATTTGTAATACCCAAAATTGGCTCATTGCTATTATACCAATTCTGGTCTATTATGATCAATCCTAAGACCTATCCTAATAGGAAATTCTTATTTTGCTACTCGCTACTTGACTTAATTGTCAGATATAGAAAACCCTAATCTCTATTCATCATACTCATTATTTAATCTCTATAGTACGCACTCATATTAGCCATATTAAACCTATTTGATTTCAATTTAATTTAATCTAAAGTGTCTATACTTTATTAAATTAAATTATCTCCTAAGGCTAATGTATTATGGAATTAAATTTATTTAATTTAATAAGTATGCCTATTTTAATTAATTAAACAAAATTATTTAATTAAATGGAGAAGCTACTTCTAATTAATTAAGTAAAGTTATTTAATTAAATGAGAAGTCATTCCTAATTAATTAAATGATGTTATTTAATTAAATAAGAAAAGTGTCTTTAATTAATTAAATAAGAATTATTTAATTAATAAGAAAATATATTTATGAATCATATCTCATTTTATTAAATTAAATATCTCTCCAAAATCTCTCTTCAGTTCAAAAAAGGGAAATTCTTAGTTCACTACTGATCAAGTTGGAAATGACTCAGATCACTTACTCTGACACTAAAGTCTATCTGAGTTGACTGACTCTTACACTCAGATCTGAGCCAGTTAACTCCCTTTGATTTAGGAATCTTCCTTTATGATTGAAATTCATCTTTAATCCTGACCATTGATTGAAATCGATCTCAACCGTCGGAGGTTTTCAAGTACGTCTATTTAAGAGACCCTCATCTCTTAATTTTCAGAGGATGAATTAGAATTTGCATCGAATTGTTACCAAATTTCATACTCATTTAAGCTTATTACATTCCCATAGATTTTCATTGTTAGCTTAATTCTCATCTAGATCTAATATGCATACATCTTTAGCATAGTTTCTTTTATATGTTCTTAGACTAGTTTGCATATCTCATTTTAGATTAATTTGCATATTCACATAGATTAGTTGCATTTTATTTTCAAATCCTTCATTCTTAGAGGGTTTGGTTGCTCACACCTCGATTCTGAGGATATCAACGGGAAAAATCCCTTTAGATAGAAGGCAACAGGTCAGCTTGTTGGATGATTTTCGGATGGACAATCCAATGTTCATTCCAGGATGAATCCTCATATAAAGACTATGTTGAAGTGTGTGTGTGTGAAGTGTAAGGCCACATTCTGCATATACATAATTCACAATTAAAGAGGAGGATAGAATGGGATTGATTGAAGTGTTGATGAAACCTATATCACCTCCAAAGGATCCATAGGTGTTAGCCTGCATTACGAGTGATCAAAGCCATGACTTGTTTTCTCATGTGGTTATCCCTCCTCTACATTGAAACATTGAAGAATTGACACCACAAGATTATTAGATATGGGGGATCAGGCTTGTGAAGCCTACCTTTAATACTACTAAGTTAATGGTCACAATAGGAATAAAGGAGGTATTCAAGAGCTTGAAGTAGGATGGGGTAGGATTGATAATACTTCAGTAACAAAATTAAATCCTAAAGGGATATTTAAGTGAAGTTTTTCCTCCTTTAGATTCCACAAACCCTAAGGAAACTTTAAATGCAATAATTGAGAGAAGAGATAGGGGTGTTGTACAGTTGGACCCATTTTTGAGAGCTTGCTAGCAATGCTGAGAAATTTTTGAGGGGAAAGGTGTATTGATTGTTCAAGGAAATTTGAAGTTATTACATGTTATGTAGGAGAATGTGGACAAGCTAGTAGCCATTTTGTATCAAGATTTTGGTCTAATGGACGAGATACATACCTAGGGCAAGGATTTGCAAGCATTGTAGTCTATCAAAGGACAAAGGTATCTGATGCTAATGGGTGTATATATAGCTGAGGAATTAGAAAAAATCAATGATTGGATAGAAAATATTGTAGATGGTAATAAAGTAATGGAGACATTACATGTGAAGATTCACAGGATTGAGGATCAAGCCCAAGAGAAAACTTTGGAAGCTAAGAAACATTATACTAATGTGTGTTTAGATATTTTTTAGGATGATGCAAAGGATAAGTTAATTTCCATAGAGGTAGTAGTTGAGAAATTCCAGAAGACTTTTGAAGAAGCTTCTAATGATGATGATATCAAGTAGGCATTTAGAATGGAAGAAGCCTTATTGGAGTTGGAAGTAAAACTCAAGGATTTTGCAAAAAATTGTATCGAAGTGGAAAACTATAGGCAAAAAGTGAAAGACAAATATAAAGACTTAGATTTTCTAGATGTGATTCAAGTCACTAGATAATCAAGAAATTCAAGGGAAAATACCCAAACATAGCGTTGGTATAAAGGGGAACAAAACCTAGAAGCCAAAATTTTGATTTTGACACTTAGTGAAATTTTGCATTTTTTGGATCTTGCTTCTGAGGTGCACTATTGCATAGGTGTGCCAAGTGCATAGGTGTGCCAGGTGCACTAGTGTGCAAGTGCACTTTTTCAGTAATGTCATGGAAGATTTTGAGGAATTTAGAGGTGTGTCGATAGTTAACTGTTAGTTTTAAATTTAGAGCTTTTCATGCATCAGAAACACATTTTGATGATAGTTTAACTCCTATAGATGCTTAGTGAAGATGGAACTTCTATTTTTTCCACTTATAGACACTTCTACATCATCTAAAATCTTTCTTTTTCTTATTCTCTCATGATTTCTTTGTTTTAAGACATGTAAAGGCTCATGGATCCAATTAATGATATAGAATGGATGGATTCCTACTTAGCACTAGTTAGATAGTCAGTTTGTACATAAATAGATTTATTTTATTAGTTTAGAAGCATATGATTTCATAAATATGTCTCTCACTCTCAATAAAATTTTAGGAGAAGATTTCTTATAAATACAGGAATGTAATATGTAATCAAGGCCACCGTTATTTTGCAATAATATATGCTTTTGGTGCTCACATTTGGACTATAGTGATTTTTCCTAAGTGTGTTATATTTTTTGAATGTATGTTCATGGGATGTAATTGAGCCAAAGGTTTATTGTGTTATTTATGGTTGTGTGATCTTTTAATCTTGGTGTTTGTTACAAGTCTACAAATTCCATTGATGTACTTAGTTCGAGAAGAGATCATCATATTGTTCTTGCATGATTTTTTGTCACGCATGAGCACACTTTGTGTGCCTTGTGATTTGATGAAAAGTGAAACATCTTATGATTACTAAATTCCCATCAACGATTGCATCATTGGAATTAAAGAAGCGTTGCTCCTATTTTCATTGGTTATCCCTAGATCTTTTCAAAAGCTTAACATGCAAATGTCTTATTACCATGGCTAATGTCCATTAGGATTTACTATCATGTTATTTTCTTAAATTTCTTGTCACTTTATCTTTTTTATTTTCTTTACTAACCTCTTGGTTAAATTAGGAATTCATATAGTTGCATTGTTAGATTGCATTCATCCTTAAACAAAAAAATAGAAAAATATATTTCTTTCTTGTGTAAGTAGATTCTACATCTTATCTGAATCATTTCAAAACCAACAAAGGCCTTCTCATGAACATTCACATTTATCTTCAATTTAGTGGATTCTAGTAGGTCACAAGATTGCCTAGAACCTTGGAGTTGATCCTCAAATTAGCTTTTCAAGAGAGGATTTTGAAAGGATTCCTTCTGTTAAGCATCGTGCAAAATGGCAACTCAAAAATTACATAATCATAACTCAACCTTTCCTCTAGGTATTATTGTTACATCTTTTCATCAAATCCTATTCATCAATCAACTAATTGATAGTACTTGAATCTTATAAGCAGTTGTCTTACTAGAAAATAATAGGTTTGACATTAGTGACAAAAAAATTATTAAAACACATAGTCTTCTTTGACAATCTCCCTCTTTCAATCTTTTTCAACAATGGCCTTTCCAATCAGATCTCAACACTATTAGGGCTTACAATTGATCACTTTTGGTGATCTACTTTGTTAGGAGTATGAAGGACTATTAGGTCCACCTTGTGAAAGGATTCTATAATACAATGAAGTATGTACTTTGTTAGAATATTTCTCAAATAGCTATTAGGTCCACTTGGTTAGAGGATTTGACTGATGCACTTGTTAGGATGAATCAGTAGGTTGATATTTGCTTTGCGACTCTATTTTATAAAATAGATCCTTTGAATAATATGATCACCTGACTATGATGGATGCATCTATCTTTTTCCCTTTATAACACTCTTTCATATTCCTAACTCATTTGATTCTACTTCAATGATTCATCTTCCATGTATTTGACATATTAAATCATAGAAAAACTAATTTTCCTCCCTTATATATACATCAAACAATATCTTCATTCCAAGTCATCTCACATAAGAGATATCTTTATAATAACCAAATTATACTTCAAGTTATCCAAATGGTGATGCTCATGCCACACTGTACACTTTGGTGTTATGTTGATGCTTGGGAAACACAGTTAGTTCAGGTGAAAAATCTGGCACTCGGGTAACACTGTGGCACTTAGGTGACTCAGAAGCATATTAACTTGAGTTGGAAGCTCGATTCATACTAAGAAATCATTGTGAACTTGGTTCACACTAAGAACTCTGATAACTTGGTTTATACTATGAACTTGGTGGTTTATACTATGAGCTTGGTTAACATAGTATATCCTTGATTTTCTTAGGCTACACTAGAACATGTTATCTTATGAAAAGCTCAGTTGCAATATTAACTAACCTCCCTAGATGACTTAATTTTTTTGTCACTAATTGACAATATGTCTTTCTATAGGGTCAAAAATTTGCCCCTTCGACATTAGTGACAAAAAAAACTTATCTTGCATAGTTCTATCAGTAATCAAAAATCACTTAATCAATTTTTTTTGTCAAACTCCCCCTTTCTATGTGCTTGGTTCTACAATTCAGTTTGAACTAAAAAATATGGCTAGGTCACAATTGATTTGATTTTTCAAAATTGTTATTTTTTTCTATACATCTGATCATCTACTTTACATACACACACACACACACACACACACACACACACACACTTTTCCCTTTCCTCTATATTTTCCCCCTTTTTTTTGTTACAAAGGCCATAAACATAGCTTTACAAGGTTATACCAAAATTATTGAGGAAATCATGATGCATTTTCAAAATTAAATACATAGTTTTATCCCAATTTTCTTTCAATACTTTCAAAATTTTCAATTCAATCTAAAGTTCAACTAACAACTTGTCATGTCCCCTTTTCAAATAATAAAAAAATAATAATCTTTGCTAAGACAGGCAGGCCCAAGAAAGTGAAGTTTCGGAAAAAGGGAGTTAATCTTTGGAAACCGTTGGACTAATAAATGATAATTAATTATTAAAATATGTTTCATTAACCTCTCTTGGATGTGAGTTACATTTATTCCCTTTTTAAAGAGGTTTGGAGGCATTTTGGGGGGATTCCAGACTTGATTTTCGCTCATTCTTTGTTATTCTTCAGAGGCTGCCAAACCTGTGGAGAAGGAGACCCAAGAACGGGAGTTTGCAGGTTTCCAGGGAGACCCAAGAACGGGAGTTTGCAGGTTTCCAGGAAGGCTAAGGATGGGAGTTTGAAGCCATTCCATGTGCATGCTCATACAGAGTTTGCCTTTGTGCTGAACAGTGCAGATTTGTGAGTTTCCGGGTGTATTTTTGTAAGAGTTTGGTGTTTCCGGTTGAGTATTTCATATCAGTTTTGGTTGCTGCTGTATTTTAGACTTTAAGCTGTTAAAATAGAGCTGAATATATATATTGGGACGTGATTAAACTTCTGAGATAGATTATTAGTGTTCTTGTGGTGTTTCCGGGCATATTTTGTGCTATTTCGGGAGCCCGATGAGCATAGTTTTGGTCCTACATTTTTGAGCTGTTGTGTAAAGGCTATACGAATCTGGAAATGTCAATTTGTAGGCTGTTATGCTGCTGAAAGTTCTGTAAAAATTTCCATTTTCAGATTCATTAATAATTTGTGAAGTTGTGAAGCTTTTAGCACTATTTTCAACATACCCGATTTGGGGTTTCTTGAGGAATTTGGTGGATCTTTGGGATATTAGCTGTTTGATTTTAAAGATCTGATTAGAGGTTGAAAATATCATGAAAAATCAGAAAAGGGACATTTCAGTGGTATCAGAGCCATGATCTTGCCAGCCTGAGGGTTTGTAGAAGTTGCAGGTCAGTTTTGACAACTACACAGATCTTGCATTTCAGTTTTGAGAACTACCCAAATCTTGCATGTCATAATTTATGATTGCATGTTGCTTCTAATCAGTTGCATGTAAAAATTTATGGTTGCATGCTACTTCTAATCATTTTCATGTTAGTTCTTGGTGAATTTGGTGGTTGTAGAAGTTTGCATTTCAGTTTTGACAAGTACCCAGATCTTGCATGTCAGTTTTGACAACTACCCAAATCTTGCATGTCATAATTTGGTGGTTGCATGTTGCTTCTAATCAGTTGCATGTCCAAATCTATGGTTTCATGCTACTTCTAATCATTTTCCTATTAGTTCTTGGTGAATTTGGCGGTTGTAGAAGTTTGCATGTCAGTTTTGACAACTACCCAGATCTTGCATGTCATAATTTGGTGGTTGCATGTTGCTTCTAATCAGTTGCATGTCCAAATCTATGGTTGCATGCTACTTCTAATCATTTGCATGTTAGTTCTTGGTGCTTGAAGAAGTTATATCCTATTGGGGTTACACTCTACTTTATCCAGAATGGACAGGTATAGTACAGAGTCTCAGAGGGAACGATCTTGGACAATTGATAGCCAGAGTCAAAATAGTAGAAAGGATGGTTATTTAGACATTCGAGATAAACTTATGAAAATAAGCCATGACATGTCTAAACAGTTGGTTGAGCACCACCGTATAAATGACATGTTATCTGACCCAACTAAGGTGGATAAGTTGACTGGATTTCTATTTGGCAGATTTTCTCACAGGACAGATGACACAATTTCCAAGAACTTGCATGAGGAGTTTGAGAAACTAGCTGATAGCCAGGTAGAGGTCTCAGATTCTACTCTGCCACAGGAGGTGGTGGGAAAGGATATTACACAGATTGATAGTAAGGGGCAACTTGATACTCAAATTGAGACAATTGTTTACAGGTTGTCAAAGGGTGATGCCACAGGTATTCAGGATGGTATAGTTACAACAGGCAGTGACTACAGTGTAGTGGGTTCAGATGATGATTATGAGGATGTTGTTGTGCAGGATGGTGAGATACCTGGTAGAGATGAGCAGACATTGAGCATTCATGACTTTGCTGAGAAAGAGTACCAGGCACAGTTAGATGCTTCATCACATGAGGTTGAGGCTGGTAGTACTTCACATGATTTGTCCAACCAGCTGAAGGTGAACACAGATAGTATTGTGACTTCATTATCTCATCATGACAGGTATGTGGAGTTAGTTGGTATTGGTCAGATTACTCAGGTGAGGAGTTTGCTTGAGTTACCAGTTGATTCTAGTTTACGGATATGGACTCGAGATTGTTATATTGGCATTTGGGATTCAGTTGACTGGAGATCTTTAACACTTTTTGGTAGCAGTGTTTGTTTGGGTGCTATCATGGATTTGATTTGCAGATTACACGGTGTTGTCTTTTCTTGTGCCAGTATCTTGTCTGATGTTGGTATTAGTTTTTATACACCGGTGTTGGGCTTTGTTCATATATCTAGTCGACCATACTTGCTGGAATGTGTTGATGATATTTCATATTTGGCAGTGTGTATAGATGAGTCCCAGGCTCACATTGGCATTGATGACATCCAGAAGGATGCAATGGGCGGTTTTGAAGACTTAGTTTCCTTGGGTATAGAGGAGTTGGACAGCAATGCTAATATTTTTGATACTTCGTATGTTGATATGAGCTTTAGATTTGATTCACAGGATATGGATGGTAATACTCTAGAGACTAGTAACTTTGAGGACACTCCTTCAGACAGTGCATCAGAGGAGGTTTGTAGGAGACAGTCAAGCCAATGCCATCATGTGTCTAATCAGTTGAGAGTTAGTGACCAAGACATTTCTATCACTTGCCAACATTTTGATGCTGCTCGTCAGTTGTTAGCAGTTTATGGATGGGGTTCTCCTACTAGTGATGAGCAAGGAGGAAGTTATCTTTCCTTGACAGAGATCCACTCTTTATGGGAGGCTATCCAGATTCTGAGACAGGATTATATGCAGTTGGTAGCTGACAGAGATTATCTTATGAAGTGGGGCAGTACAGCATATGATGCATTGTTGGCCAAGGAAGATGAGGTGAGTGAGCTTACTGAGCAGCTTGTGGTGACTTCTGAGATTCTTGAGAGTACTCAGTTGGCTTTCAAGGAGTCACAATTTCATTTGGCTAAGGTGACCATGGAGTTAGAGCGACTACAGTCTTTATCTGATTCTATACAGTCACAAGCTATGGTGTTTGGTGATTCGAGGATGTCCATGGCTGAGATTGTTAGAGACAGTGGAGATGGGGATGCATCCATCCTTGATACTAACATTGGCATATCAGGTTCATTCCCACTAGAGTCAAGTTTAGTTGAGTTGGGTATTGTAGCAGATTATTGTATGCCTGACAGGGTGGTGGCTTCTAGTACTAAAGGCACAGAGACTAGAGATGTATCAAAGGTCATGTGTGATGTTGGTGAGTCGACAGTTGGCATGGTTCCTACTAGTAATACTACTCCCTTGGTGATATCTTTGGAGGTAGTAGTCAGTTCCAACATGGTTGATGATCAATTGCAGTTAGTTTCATCTAGATTACAGTCTGAGCCACTGACTGAGATTGGCGCATTCTATCGGCATTACACTGTGAGGTACGCTCATCAATTTACCATTGATGACCATGTTGATGAGATTATGATACAGAGATGTACTTTGGTTCCTAGTGCTTATCATCAGTTATGGAATAGTTTGATGCCTCAAGATGAGAGTTGTGATGGGCACGACATGGCGACAGGTTCTGTAGTTGATAACTTGATAATACATGACTTAGAGCAGGAGTTTTGGAGTGATGCTTCAGCAAGTGTTGTTATTGATTCTACTCCTTTGGCTATGACATCTCCTGACTTAGCTAGTGATCAGTCACAGTGGGTTGTATCACTTGTTCATGGTGAGCTATTGACTGAGGTTGGTTTTTTTAATCAACATTATATTGCAGGGTATGTACATCAGTTAACAATTGATCCTTATGCTGAGGATTTGATGGCAGGAAAATTTGGTTTGGGTTCCATTTCTTGTTGTTTATCTTGTGATGGCTTTTCACCGTCAGGGGTGCATGGGAGTTATGGTTATGAGACAGTGGCCAATGATCTACAGAGTTGTGTTGACTGCAGGAGTTGTACAGTGTGTGGATTCTCCATACTTGGTATAGTTTCATTTGAGAGCATTCACCATTGTTGCAGAGTTGGATTGTACATTCCATATAGGCCAGTGGAATGCATTGATGGTATTTACTATGTTGGTAGTCCACTTTACTTGGGTTTTGATATTCTAAGAGTTTGTGTCTCATGGATTTTTTACTGTGGTAAGGGTGATTTTGGAGTTTGGTTGAGCTATAATTGCCAGTTTGATTATGGATTCCTCTTGGTCATATTGCAGAGGATCTTGCAGGAGTCTGTGTTAATTGGTAGTAGTATAGTTCATGACTACATTTGGGATCCAGGAGGATTGATTGGTTTATTGTTCAGCCATTGCTTGAGGACAAGCAATGTTTGGGAGGGGAGGACTTGTCATGTCCCCTTTTCAAATAATAAAAAAATAATAATCTTTGCTAAGACAGGCAGGCCCAAGAAAGTGAAGTTTCGGAAAAAGGGAGTTAATCTTTGGAAACCGTTGGACTAATAAATGATAATTAATTATTAAAATATGTTTCATTAACCTCTCTTGGATGTGAGTTACATTTATTCCCTTTTTAAAGAGGTTTGGAGGCATTTTGGGGGGATTCCAGACTTGATTTTCGCTCATTCTTTGTTATTCTTCAGAGGCTGCCAAACCTGTGGAGAAGGAGACCCAAGAACGGGAGTTTGCAGGTTTCCAGGGAGACCCAAGAACGGGAGTTTGCAGGTTTCCAGGAAGGCTAAGGATGGGAGTTTGAAGCCATTCCATGTGCATGCTCATACAGAGTTTGCCTTTGTGCTGAACAGTGCAGATTTGTGAGTTTCCGGGTGTATTTTTGTAAGAGTTTGGTGTTTCCGGTTGAGTATTTCATATCAGTTTTGGTTGCTGCTGTATTTTAGACTTTAAGCTGTTAAAATAGAGCTGAATATATATATTGGGACGTGATTAAACTTCTGAGATAGATTATTAGTGTTCTTGTGGTGTTTCCGGGCATATTTTGTGCTATTTCGGGAGCCCGATGAGCATAGTTTTGGTCCTACATTTTTGAGCTGTTGTGTAAAGGCTATACGAATCTGGAAATGTCAATTTGTAGGCTGTTATGCTGCTGAAAGTTCTGTAAAAATTTCCATTTTCAGATTCATTAATAATTTGTGAAGTTGTGAAGCTTTTAGCACTATTTTCAACATACCCGATTTGGGGTTTCTTGAGGAATTTGGTGGATCTTTGGGATATTAGCTGTTTGATTTTAAAGATCTGATTAGAGGTTGAAAATATCATGAAAAATCAGAAAAGGGACATTTCACAACTCCATCATGAGATCTACAACTAAAAAATTTGTATCATGAACTAGTGTCTTTGCATGTGCAAGATGTTTCTACATCACATCCATGTGAGGAAGTATCTATTAGAAAACTAAGATAACTAGGGTGGCAGGGCGAGGGGTTGGGGGAGGTGGGGTGAATTAGTTATCTAGTAATTAAAACATTTAACAACCTTAAATAATGTTATACATTCAAAAAAAGTAAACAACAACAACCATAACAAGATGTACACCCACAATTACACTAGATATGTTAACTAGGGAAACCCTAGATCAAAGGGAAAACCCTAGTGGGAATGACACCCACAAGATGATGTACTAATATAAATATTCCTTACTAGAGGATGAACCCTGTTAGGAATCTATTACAACATTTAGTACATATGATTCCCTATTAGGAGACTTTGAATCCTTGTTAAAATATTCCAACCCTATTAGGAGTTGTAGAAGACAAAAGGATCCACTATCCAAATAGCTTCTGGGGCAAGATCATTGAACTCTCTATCCAACTGACCTCTCAACTATTCCTTGCAAAATAATTGTATGTACTATAATTTAACTTCTTTCCTCTATCCTAACAACTAGACCAATCACTGGTAGATCTTGTAGACCAAGTCATGAACCTTGGATCCAAGTAGCAAACTTTAGATCACACAATAAAACCTCAGTAATGAAGTTTCCTTCACTTCCACTCTACTTTTCTTAACTTGCATTCTTCTCTTTTTGCTACTTACAATCATTCACTTTCCTCCATATCTCCTTCCTTTGTATCGATTCCATAAAAAGATTCTCTAAGTTGGCTGTTACACCTTCTCAATTAATTATTATAAGACCACATTAAGAACATGTTACTCTTATCAATAACATTGATCTTTCACCTTGAAACTTTAATAACTTTTCATACATGAAACATTATGATGAGCGAGATTAACCACATCATCATCAAAAATTACTCTTCACATCTTTGACTTGAGCTTCTTAGAATAACAAATCTACTAAGAGATATAACAAGTTTACCAAAACATGCTTCTATAAACTCTATCTCAGAACAATCTTCACTAAAACATGCATAACTTCATCCAGCCTTAATATCTTATGATTTCAAGGTTAGTTGTGTATACTAGACACATAGTATAGACTTTCTTTAACCTTGCTACTAAAAGTACTCAATAATATATTTGTACCAACTTGATCTTTATCATTGTTCTTATGTTAGATACCACAGAAAATTTCTATATTGACATCAATAACAAACATAGTAATGAGTGTAACATGTCATCATGATAATGATCTAATCATGTTTCTACAATACTTTCCCATATGAATATCATCAACATTCATGCTTCCAATAGTATCATATTTTGAATATCTGATACTATTGCCCTATTTCTATCTTCTTCCCTCAATAATTCTACCTATAAATCTATCAAGAATCTAGCCTTCACAAAATGATTGGAGTTGGAACTCGAGTAAAGTACTAACTAACTATCACTATTCTTCAAGTCTTCATAAATCTTAGTCAGTTTATCCTTTATTTCCTTAGTGAAAATAGTAGTATCACACAATTTTGTAAATAAAGAGACAACCTTATTTACAACTCCCTCTAATGTACCAATGAGAGTGGACAATTCCACTTGATCAAAGGCAATTTTCTTAGCTACATTCTCCAAAACTTTATTTATAAAATTTCTCTCTATCATTTGCAGAAGTTTATCCTAGCCATCTATATACTTATTGAATTTATGTATAAAATCAATTAATTTCTCAACAATAGGGGCCTAGGGCCTTATTATTTACCTAAATTTGCATTATATTCAAAAATATGTCCTTCATATCTTCAAGAACATTTCCTCTGTCTCTTTTTTCTTTTAATTTCCTCTAATGTGCTCTTTTCCTCCATAGTTCACTTAGAATCTTCATCTATTCAACAGAGAGATTGGATTGATCTAAATTTGGAATTACAATCTCAGTATCAAGGTTAATCTCTTTAGAAATCATTTCCTTTTCATTTCCCTTGGCACTTGAAGAAATTATGATTCTTTTCCTTTATCTTTATCCTTCTTCTCTTCTCCTCTTGGTTGAATCTTGGTTTCTTCTTTGCTTCCTTTGTCAACCTTGTCCTCATCCTTTTCTGATTTTTGATTGGTTAAGCTTGGCCTAGAGGTAGTCAAAGTCTACTGAACAATTTCTACTTTGGTGGATGGAAGACTTTCATTCTCCTTCTCTATCTTCTTTGTGCTTGATGAAGCAATGGATTGGCTTGGAGTAGTGGGTAGAGATTCAATCATTGTAGTTGCCATCATTTTTGTATATGATTCCTCAAAAATGGTTTTCCATAAAAAAATATTGGATTGAAATTCCTCTTCAATATTATTGGACAAAATTTGAAATGCTTTAAATCTAGGAGTTTGCCTGTTTTCATGCTTTTTCATGGCCTCCTTGATTTCTTCTTTTGTGAAGTGTGGCATGATACACTTCAAAGTTTGTTCTCTGATATCCCTCTTTTTTTTCACAATATTGGTCCATCTATGTGTTATGGCCCTAACTAGGATTTATGGAGCTTGGCTCTTTAGCTCATTTGGATCATATTTTCATTTATCCATCTTTTCAACTAAAGCATCTTCTATTTGTTGTTGCTCCTAGCCTTTGGATTCATATCTAATATACTTGAATCCTTCCATGCCACTTCATTCCTTTAATCTTTTCAAGTACTACTCAAAGGATAGTGAGGGCTTCTTTAGTTGAATGATAGGAGTGTTTTCTTCTTCCTCATCATCACCTTAAAGCTTCAATTTTCTCCTTGAATTCCTTGCAGTGGTAATCATAGGCATAGTTACCTTCTTAGGTGTAACTTCCTTTGGTGTTGTCTTGATCACTTTCCCCTTCTACTTTGGAGGTTCTTCTTCCTCCTCTTCTTCTTCTTCCACATCTTCTCCTTTTCCTTTTGTCAGCATAAGAGGGTCATCCTTCTTATCTAATTTCTTCTTGATGGTTTCTTTCCTTTCTTCAAAATTTGGAGAATCTCAATTTCTAGAGATATCTAGGTTTTGGCTTCCTTGTATGTGCCATAACATGTAGCTTTAGGGTAAATTTTCTCATTTAGTAGAGCCTCAATGATATCCTTGGTGTCATCAATATTCACCTCATAACCCAAGGATTTTACCTATGCCATCCTAGGTGTGATTGCTTGAATGTGAGTGTTATCACAATCAACTAGGATGTAGATGTCTTGCTCATATTTCTTAACCAATTTTTGAGGGAATTTGTACGCATTCTGTATCTTTTCCTTGAAATTCATAAAGTATGGTTCCATTATACCATAACAATTTTCTCCCAATTCATTTATGAAATCATTGATATGGTATATAACTAGTCTATCCTTACTATAGACCATATTACCCTTAGATAGAAATAACTTTTGTACATAGAAAAATAAACATACAAGGAGAAAGCCAAACTTACACACATTCTTCTTTGATGCTCGAATGCTCTCCATGTTTTTAACTAGTTGGTTCAGTTAAAACTTGGAAAGTCTGAAGGATAAATTATTCTTCACCAATTTGAGTGTCAAGTTAACTTCCTCACAAGGTACATTGTTCAACATTCTTGAACTATAGATTTTGTGAGCTATCGCATGAGTCCCAATTTTGATTTGCATATTTTTTTTGAAAATAATTGGTTAATTGGGTATTGTCTTCAATGTTACACAAAATGTCATATCATTTCAAGTCATTATATGCCTAGCTCAATTGGGCATTGAAGATAGTTTCCTATGTCTATTGATAATTCTAGACTTTTCCTAGTTTAGAAGATAGTATCTACTAAGCTCACTCGAGTGACAAAGAGAAATTTGTAAAAGATTGAGTGTTAATTGAGCTCACTCGGTTAATGAAGGAAATATTGGATGGAACCAGTGTTAACTGAGCTCACTTGATAACCAAAGGAACTTTTTGAATATGTCATGTTAACCAATTTCACTTTGTTAACATAGGAAAATCATTTATGACTTAGTATCTACTGAGTAGGGTTGGCTAACAAAGGATTTTCTTGTTTTGGCATATTGAGTACAATTTATTTGTTTGTTGGTTCTATCTGACTGAGGAGATGAATGTTAAGTATTCTAGGTTGTATTCAAGTTTACTTGATAATGTGTAAGATATAAATATAAAATCAAGTTGAGGATTGAAAGTATGTAAGTAATAGAAGATTTGAAGATTCTTAGAGGAAGCGAATTAAAAGGATAAGCAAAATATCCTTGTTGAGCTACAAAGATACTTTCGATCAAAAAGGATCAAGTATACAATCTAGAATTGAGATCTATAATCAACAATTCAATTACATAAAAAATTAGGTCATATCATTGCTACTTTCTAACCATTGTAGTAGTGATCTAAATCTCTTAATCGAATTGGCTTAATAGCTATTTGTAAATCCTCTAATAAGGTGGCATTTCTAGATTGAAGTATCTAAAGACCTTTAACAAGGCTACTCCTGATAGGGTGATTAAATCCTCTAACTAGGTCGTACCTAATAGTGTGTTTTGTAACCTTTAATAGGGTTGGATCCCAATAGATCTCACATCAAAAGAGTAAAAATTAGTAACTAGTCACAATTGGTGGTTTTTCCCAAATTGGGTTTCCACATTAAATCTTTGTATCACTTGTGTATTTATTTCATGTGTATACAACTAAGTTAAGTAAGGTTAATCATAGATAATATTTTAAGATTTACATGTTAAGCATTTTTCAAGTTACAGTTGTTATTTCAGTGCTTGTTGAGTTACAACATTTACTAGTCTAACCAAGTGCCCGTGTAATTATCTAGCCTCAATTTTTTAGTGAAGTTTATGTTAACATCTAAGGAATCTTGGATTTATTTTATAGGTAACTGATTCACCCTCCCCTCTTAGTTACTCCTCTTGTATTTCAAACAATTAGTATCAGAGCTTCTTGGTGCTTGCAAAGAAAGATTTCAAGGACCTAAGCTAAAGATTAGGATGTCTCACAGGAGAGAGATTGCCAAGCTAAAAAAAGATAACTTCCAAGCATGGAAGGAACTTATGAAGTTACACTTGGAAATAGTCAATGATTCAAGTTTGAAATATATATAAAATGCTTACAAGGCTCCTACTAGAACATTGACTATAGAAGAGATTGGTGAAAAGAAAAATCATAACATCATGATGATTGACATTGCATCATCTCTCAACTATGCCAAATTTGATGAGGTCAAATGATGTGCTACTACTCATGACATGTAGACCAAAATAAAGGATATCTATGAAGGTTAATATTGAGAGGTTAGTTTGATCAAAAGAAAATGAGAGGATGAAAACATTAAAAAATATGTTGAGTGAATCAAAGCTAGTGTTAGTGCTATCAAATCCTTTGGAGGAACAATTAAAGATGTAACAGTGGTAAGCAAGGTACTCAAAACCCTTCTTCCTATCTATGCAATCAAAATTCCTTCTATTCAAGAGATGAGATGTGATCCAAATAACAAGATAACTTTGGATGCTCTAGTTAGATGATTGACTACATTTGAACTAGATAACTATGGTAATTATACTCCTAGTTCTAACAATCTTGAGTATAATTTGAAGCCAAGGTATCACTCAAGAAGAAAGATAAAAAGTCTAAAAGAAAATAATTTGAAAGTAAAGAGGAGGAAACTTTTGAAAATGATCTTGAAGCCATTGAAGCATTATTTGCAAGAAGGTATCCAAAAGGCAAAGGAAAGTATAAAGGTAAAATCCCTTTAATCTATTTCTTGTGTGAAGAAGTTGGACACATTGTTGCAAGATGTCCAAATAGAGAAGACAAAGATGAAAAGAAACACAACAAGTATAAATTCAAGAATGATTTCAAGAACTTCAAGGATTACAAGGACAAAGGTAAGAAATCTAGTTTAATGGCTAAAAATTTAGATAGTAGTGAAGATGATGAAATGGTATATATTGTTGTAAAAGATGAATCTAATGATGAAGGAGATAAAATTACACTTATCTCTCATGTTAGCAAAAATGACAGATGGATTATTAATATTGGGTACTCACATCATATGATTGTTGACAAAACAAAGTTTGAACATATGGAATATTATGATGGTGAAAGTGTGATATTTGGAAACAATGAACAAGGTTGCATAAAGGGAAAAGTTTGTATCTCACTAATCAGTGAACTTAGATGTGATAATTCTTACTGGGTTGAAGGACTAAAGCATAATATAGTAAGTGTAGCACAATTAAATAATATTTGTTTCAAGGTAGAATTCATGAATGGGAAGGCCAAGATGTTGGATGGAAAATGAAATTTAGTTGGGTCTAAAAAATAAACAAAAGGTAACCTATTCTACCTAGATCGTAATGAAAGTTCATGTTTTATTGCTCAAGTAGAAGAAAGATGGTTATGGCATAAAAGGATATGTAATGTGAATTTTGATAATCTAATCAAGATAAGAAAAAAAGAAAGGAGTGAGAGGTATTCCTAGTCTTAGGATTCCTAATACAGGATTGCAAAATTTGTCAAATTGGTAAGATGGGAAAAACATGTTTCAAAAGCAAGGACTATCATTTTGAAGAAGTCTTGGAGCTAGTTCATACAGACTTATGTGGACCTATTGGAATAGAGAGTTATAGTGGAGATAAGTATTTTATTCTTTTTTTTTATGATTATTTTAGAATGATGACTGTAATGTATCAAAAAGAAAAGTCTGATGCATTTCAAAAATTTAAGTTGTATCTAGCAAGAGTAGAGAAAGAAATTAAAAATAAGATGAAGTGTTTGAGATCAGAAAAAGGTGGTGAATTTATTTCCAATGAGTTCAATGAATTATACATTGAAAGAGGAATTAAGTGACAAGTATCAACACCTATTACACCATAGTAGAATGGGATAGTAGAAAGAAGGAATAGATCCATCATGGATTGTGCAAGAACTTTGATGATAGAAAAGAGTGTTACAATCAAATATTGGAAGGAAGCATTCAATATTGCAGTGCATACCTTAAAAAAAGTACAACTAAAGAAATACTCAAATCCAACTCCTTATGAACTATGGTATGGCTACAAACCTAATATAAGTTACTTGAAATTATTTGGTAGCAAATGTTATATTCTGAAAGAGTCTAGGAAAGTTAAATTTGATGTCAAAAGTGATGAAGGCATATTCCTAGGATAATCTTATAGAAGAAAAGCATATAAAATTTTGAACTTATCAACTCATAAGATCATATAAAGTGCACATGTTAGAATTGATGAGTTTGCAAAAAAGAGTGAAGAAGAGAGCAATAAAGAACCTAAGGATTATAGAAAGTTTGTTTACTATGACCCTAATACATTGGCAAATAAAATTGGAAGTCAGGAGAATTCACCTCCTAAGTCTCCAAAATCTCCAAAAGATATTGAGTTATAACTAGTACAACCCTAGCATAGTCTGAAGGACCTGAGTCACATTTAGAAGCTACCAAGCTATTGCCAAAGTAAACTGAGTCAAATGGACCCAAGTCATAGAAAGTGGGATGCAAGCTTGATATAGAAGATCATGGTGAGGTTAGTGGAACAAATTATAAATTTAAAGTACCTATGTTTGCAAGATATGTATAAAGGTACCATGCACTAGATCAAATCATTGGAGACAAGTTAGATGGAATAATGACAAGAAACAAATTGAAAGGTACATGTTTTGTGTTGGAAATATTCAAGATATGATATGTTACTGAGAGGGGAGGGGTGAATCAGTAACATCAAAACTTTTAAAACAATTCAACACTTTAACCATATATACTATTCTCAATTCATTCATTTAATCTACTATATATATGAGAGAACAAACATTTATAACACATGTACACAGTGATTTGGTGACCTAGAAACCTTCCAAATAGAAAGTAAAACTAGGGTGGGGATGATACCCACAAATCTTTATTACTGCAGAATGAAGTTGGCCTGTTAAGGCTTACATTGACCACTTCTAGTGATCTACCCTATTAGGAGCAAAAAAGGACTGCTAGGTCCACCTTGTTAGAGGATTTACAAACATACACTGAAGTATGCACTTTGTTAGGAGATTTATACAAAGACTATTAAATCTACCCTATTAAAGGATTTACAAAACTGATTCACCTATTAGGATGAAATAGTGGATCTACTTACAAACTTTATTTATTTATTAGATCCTTAAAGTATAGATCACCTCCTGTGACTGATGAAACTTGACTACTCCTTGTAGACCTTGCTAAATATTCTGCTCTTCTGCTGATTTACATTTACACTTCTCTAAACATTACATGTCTCTCTTCATACTCTCATCCATATATCATAAATCTTGCAAATGATATAATACATTACATATATGCCATTCCAAAAATTATAATTGCAAGGTCGGCCATAACACAAGTGAACAAAAAATTACTGAGTCAGCCCAATAGTAAATAACTTGAGTTCACTTAACTGACTTGATGACCTTCTGATACTTGGTGTCCACTGCATTACTCAGGATCATCATGCACTTGGTAGAAGTGAAGGCTCTATCTATACTAATCACTTGATGTAGTTATAAACTCGATAGCCACAGGTGACTCGGTAGATGTAGTGTCACTCGATAAAAACTAAATCCTTTGTTTACCTTGCTTTCACTCGATAAACACTACACTTTCATTACTCAGTAAATATTGTGCTTCCATCACTCGGTAAGCACTGCACTTTCATTACTTGACAAATACCGCACTTCCATCACTCGATAAATGTTATACTTCCATCACTTGATAAATGTTACACTTTCATCACTCAGTAAATACTGTGAAGCTCAATGAATACTAAAATGCTTGGTGTGAACTATGAAGCTTGATATGCACTTGTAATGCCCCACCCAGAGGTCCTTGGAAACAAGGATTCAAATCAAGACAAGATTTTTTTTTTTTACAAGTATGAATGCACAAGACAACATCATAAAGGGATCACAAAGATCGCAACAGAAGACTTCAACACAATCCCAGAAAAAAACGAATCTCCGAATGCCACTACCAAAAGACAAACACGAACAAAAGCTAACAACCACCACAACAAGATGAGGGTTCAAGAACAACCACTCATCAACAAAACATCGAGCTGGGGTAAAATGCAGAATCCTAAAATTTGGCTAAGCCTAAAATCCTGAAGCCCTGAAAATTGGCTAAGTCTGGATTTCTGAAGCCCTAAAATTTCCTAAAATCCATAACTTATCTTCAAGAGGTCTGAAACCTATCTCAAACAATTTTTCAACTTATACTTAAATGATATATTTTAAACCCCTAAGAATCTGTTTTGAACCAAGAAGGTATAAAAACCAAAAGGGTATCCAAAACCAACTTCCAAACTTTCATTTGACAAGCCTAGATAGCCCCTGTTTCTCGTTTGAGAAAGAAAACTGGTCTCGAGTTTCACGCGAGATCTTTCACCACTTTGCACGAGGACTACTGAGCTGTAAGGAAACTTGGCAACAAAGAATATAATCGTTTCCACATAACCCATAATAGATCTGAAATAAACATGGAATTAAAATCCACATGCAAGAGAATAGACAACATACCCATAAAATGTGACACAAGATATACCCTGAGAAACCCTCATTGAAGGAAAAACCCAGCCTCCAAAAGCATCCATCACCATTTATTATTCAGCAAAAATACCATTGCCATACAACCATGGAAGCCTTCATGGCCATAGCCACAACCGAGAAAACTATGTGAACAAGCATGAATCCACACATCCCATGCCATGCTTTCAACCTTCACAAATGCTCCCTTGGCTAACCTGTCAAGCCTTGTCCCGCTCGACTCTTGCCTTTTGTCTTCTCCTTGTCTCTCTTTCTCTCTACAACAACTACCTTTGTGGCTTCTTATATAGTAGCAAGTCCCACAAAACCACTAAGTGGTATTACATAAACCATGTGCTAAAACTATGTGCTACCTAACCCACTAACCCCACATTTAATATTGGGCATTTAATTCTTTTCCCCAATATTAAATAATTACATGAAATATTATCATAATGTTACAATACAACTCATCAAGAATATTCCATGAGAATCTTTACATGTTGCACGTCCATCTAGGCACAACATTACATAATAAAATAAAATAATAAAATAACAATATTATGCAATGTGTGCAACACCCATTATCTCAACAATCTCCCACTTGTTGTATACATTGAATAGGGTCAATCTGTAGCCACATAAATGAACAAGGGAACAATCCCTCCTAGCACATCCACCATCATGGATCAAAATACACCAAGTGCTCCATCCTAGTACTCGCAACAAAATAAAAGTATCCAACATCTCGAACATGAATGATCTCACCTCCTATTATGCCACTCCCACTGGACATACATAGAAGCCATCCAAAGAGAAAACCACCCAACCTGTCGCATTAGAAGATCATAAAATCCTGTACCAACTAAAATTCCAAGCACAAATAACCTGATCCAAAGGTAATCACATCTATCCGTAGTTGTCAAAATATCCATAGCTGAAATAGCACCCATAGCAAAGTGTCAAACCCATCCAACTATCCATACCTCAAAGGTATAACAAGTGAATCTTATATCACCGACATATCCAATCTATAACCTGCAATCACAAGCCTCAAGAGCAATACCTGCCACATATATACCAAGAAGCTCCCACTGCAAAAGATAATGTCAAATCTATAACCAATCCACTCACAACATCTCAAAGAAGTGAATCCGTGTAGTATCAAGGACATCCACAATACATAAACTAATATCCTGCAAGAACAACTCTCATAACAAGTCTCCAATAGTCTCCAAGTTCTCCACAACCAACAAAGGAAAGAGATAAAGGAATAACCATGTCATCTCTCACATGACATACATGAGCACAAACCAGTGATCATAATCTCTAACCAATCTCAAATCCAATGTAGGAAAAATTGAACATCTAGGAAGATAACCAAGACCAGAGAAACCATGCAAATCATAACCTGTATCATTTCCTTCTACACACACCTCTAGATGTAAAATGTGCAAGTATGATCTCCTCCATAAAACCCCAACAAGAAGCCTCAACAACACCCAAACCATACCATATAACTAATCATGGATGTAAGCCTCTCACAAGAAGATCAAACTCATAAACCATTCCTAAACCAAGGAATAACCATTCCTAATCCAAGGAATATGCCCAATATAAAACCATCTCCCAAACTAAACCAGCATAACAACATATGCACATGGAGATAACCAATGCTAAACCATCTCTCAAATGAACCCTCTAGAACTAACTCATGTACCATAGCTCAAGATCCATATCCATGAAAGATAAGCATAAATATAATGCAGCTGAGAGAAAATAATGGGCTATACCTCTCAAGAAGCAAACTATCGAGTAGACCAAGAGTGGGGAATGAGAATGCTCATCAAGATACCCAAGTCTCCAACCAAGACTCATCTAAGAACAATCTCCTCTCAACTCCATATTAGGTGACTGCCCCTTGGACTTCCTGCTAAAACCATCAACCATCCCAACAAATACTTCTCTAATCCAAGAGAAATCAGTGTCACCACCATCTCTAAGTATCCATGAGCACCTATAACTAATCAATCCATGCCAACTCCAAATGCAACATAGCAATATCATGAAGTATTTAGCTTATGATCAATGTACTCAATACCAAGAAACTAAATCAAGATCAATGTCAAAGTTCCAACCATGGCCTCAGGAACATAAATATGACAACATGATCTTACCATCTCAACTAAAAAAAGAGATAACATGCTCCATATGAACACACCATAACATGTCACAACTCTAAACGCGTATCAAGAGTATACCATGACATAATAATGAAACCATCCTCACACCAAGGATAACATGCCAAATAAAAGCATAAACCACACCTTTGCCAAGAACCCTGTGAGTCCTCAAGATGCAACCATCTCCACACACCATGAAGAAAAACCATCTCCACATACCAGGAAGAACCATCTCCACATACCATGAAGATAACCAAGAACTCCATTAGTCCTCAAGATCTAACCATCTTCAAACATCATGAAGATAACAAGTGCACCATGCAAATGTCAAAGACACTTCTGCAGCAACAGGATCTAAGACAAACCTCCAACATCTGCAAACACTCAATAAATATATCAATGCCAACAATTCCCACTCAACTATGGTACCAAGTCACCTATGGCATCATAAAATCTATCTCCTACTTGAAGATCCAAACCAAACCAGGAACTAATCTTGCACTGTCACCCCATCACTGTCACAAGCTCTCACTAAACCGTGTATCTAAGCTATCCATGACATAATGATGAAAAACCATCTTCTAACCATGAGAATCAACCAAAGCATCAAACTATCAAAGAACTCAAAGTGCACATCATGAGCTCCTCAAAAGAAACCAAATAACCATGATCCTCAACCAAGAAGATATACCACCATAACCAAATCAAAAAATCCAAGCTAATGAACATCAAGGATGTACCTGTATAACCAATCATGTCATGCCAAAATCTATGACACCGTGATCACATCCATGAATCGAGCATCTGGCTCTGAAAGTGTCCAACCTGTCAGCATAGTCAACCAAAATCCTCCACCATGACTGTACGTGGTAACAACATCTCATCCCTTCTACATGAAAAAAATAGTAAATCATGTGACTTAGGGCATAAACAACCCAAATCCAAGCCACCAATCTGAATATGCATCAATAATGAAAGATCAATGGGCAAAGACAACCCATAACCAAGCTATAAATGCAACCTGTAAGTATAGACTGCTTACAACACTGCACAACTTGTAGATCCAACAAGTCATCATGCATATCCAAACCAAACACTAATAACCATATCATCATGAGACCAATTTGAAATATGAATTGAGTATACAATGACATCAAATCTTAAATCTCCAATGCCATAAACTCACAATGTTACCATAGTCAAAATATATCTATAAACTATTCAAATAAATATATCAACAAATAAATCATGCCAAACCTGCACCAAATCTAAACCAATGTGTAGAGCTCTCCAAGAGCTTTCCGTTGACTACTCGAAGTCCAAAATTCGACTCTGTATGCCAAAGTTATGCCCTAATCCGTGCTCAAAATAAATAACATCTAACTTTAGGACTCTTAAAACCTGAAAAAATTTCAAAATCATAGAACCAAACCTACACTATATTGTAGTGCTCTGAATTAGCTTTCCAACGCCTGTAAGAACTCTAAAATCTGATATTCTGATAGAAAGTTATGGTCGTTTTACTAAAACAGTCTTTTTTCCATTTTCTGTACGATTTTTCATTTTTTATTTTTTCCGTGACGAAAATTCCGATGGGATTAAATTTGACGACCATCATGGGTTGAAACCAAAAAACTCTTTCATTTCCTCTAAACATGGCCAAACTAGGGCATATTATATATCAAAATTTATGGAAATGTTGACCCGGATCCAATGGTGAGGTCTGTTTTTACCTAGGAGGTCATTTTTGCAAGCTACCCCCCAAAAACCCTCATTTAAATGAAACATCAAAAAAAATCTTTTTGTCCAACAATTTCACATGCCCAAATCTTTTAACATCCTATCATAACAGCAAACTCAAAACCCTTAGATCTGCAATAAATCATTCATATATCTTGCCCTTTTCTTTTATCCTCTCATGCATTCTCATGGATTCAATCTAGGGTTACAAATAATAAAACCATAGCTCTGATACCACTTGTAAGGAAACTTGGCAACAAAGAATATAACCGTTTCCACATAACCCATAATAGATCTGAAATAAACATGGAATTAAAATCCACATGCAAGAGAATAGACAACATACCCATAAAATGTGACACAAGATATACCCTCGAAAACCCTCATTGAGGGAAAAACCTAGCCTCCAAAAGCATCCATCACCATTTATTATTCAGCAAAATTACCATTGCCATACAACCATGGAAGCCTTCATGGCCATAGCCACAACCGAGCAAACTATGTGAACAAGCATGAATCCACACATCCCATGCCATGCTTTCAACCTTCACAAATACTCCCTTGGCTAACCTATCAAGCCTTGTCCCGCTCGACTCTTGCCTTTTATCTTCTCCTTGTCTCTCTTTCTCTCTACAACAACTACCCTTGTGGCTTCTTATATAGTAGCAAGTCCCACAAAACCACTAAGTGGTATTACATAAACCATGTGCTAAAACCATGTGCTACCTAACCCACTAACCCACTAACCCCACATTTAATATTGGGCATTTAATTCTTTTCCCCAATATTAAATAATTACATGAAATATTATCACAATGTTACAATACAACTCATCAAGAATATTCCATGAGAATCTTTACATGTTGCATGTCCATCTAAGCACAACATTACATAATAAAATAACAATATTATGCAATGTGTGCAACACCCATTACGAGAAAGTGCGCACTTCGCACGAGGACTACTGAGCTTCACATGAGGATTCACATTCTCGCGCAAGGATTCCCTGCACACCACGCAAAGATTTACATTCTCGCGCAGGAAGTCTATTCTTTCACACGAGTAAAAAACAGTCTTGCGTGAGGAAAATACAATTTCGTGCGAGGAAACAAATCAGTGCGACACAAAACACAAACAAAAAGCTAAAGAAACAAGGAAACCTCCACACCGAGGAGTACCGAATCCACGTAAATCGAGGAATGAACACTCGAGAGTACTAATAGCAAGAAAAGAGGAACATCTAACCATCTAAAACATAAAAGCAAAGCACATACTGAAATAAAAATTGCAATGAACAAAAATACATTTCAGAGCTAAACAACCAAATAAGTGTGCGGTTCCTCCCAACCATCAATAGCATCATAAGACCATCATGGGTCCTAGCCATCGCCCATGCGTAACATCCCAAACCACTGACCAGATCATCAGTACTGTCATAATAGGGATGTCACTACAAAAATATGCAACAATAAAAGCATAAGGAAATATAACATGCTAGTAGAAAAGCATAAGATAATCCTACAGTAGATAACATCAACTATCACATGCTAGATAGTAGTAAGCAACAGATATACTACTAAATCAAATAACATCATCTAATCATATGCTAAACATCATAATAAGGGAATGTTCCAAATAAAATAACATCATCTAAACATGATATACAAGCATCCCAATGAAAGCATAAATCACAAGAAAGCATACTCCAGAACTCGAAGTACCAAGTGAAGACATCCAACAATGGTCGCACTAGGAAAAAGATCATCTCTATACACCGATCCCTAGCAGTGGTGAAGGTAGCTACACCTCCGAACCACGTGGCACCCATAGGTCGACACCCGTCGTGCTGATGGAGATAATGATCCAACTACAAACACACATAAAACACAACATCCATGGCTAACACTCACGCCAGATAGTATGATGGTTGAAGCAAGAACCTAAGACAATGCAAGGAGTACAAGTCCTGGTCAGACACTCAAAAGGCTACTAAGTAGGGACTAACATCATGGAGAGTCGCTTGGCATCAAAAAGCCCAAGCTAGGACTTGCGCAGATTCAACATCCCTCAAAGAAAAGGCTCTTGCACCCCAAACCTTTTTATTATCTTAAGTTTTATTACCAGTCACACATTTTATTTAATTTTCACTTAATTAAAGCTTCCTTCGCCAACCCTCTGGGCACAATGATCACTAGGATGTGAGGTAGAAGCCCCCTCCATATACTACCCTACCCTACCCATGCTCATCCTACGACAAGTGCCCGTCGGCATGCATACTCCCATCCCAACCCCAATGATCATAACTTTCGGCAAATCCACGAAAGATCGAGCCTCGCAAGTCACCCAACAAATGTACGTGCACGTACTTGTGTGTGGCACACCACCATCACGAAGATCATAACACAAGGACAGGAATGAGAACACAATGCAAAACAAACACCCAACCGAAAGCAACTCAAGAGGATGGATTCTACACGAATCCCAAAGGCAATAAAACCATACATCATTAAATTACTCAATCGGCCTCAATCCGAGAGTATGGATTCAACATGAATCCCAATGATGCAACAAGACCAAACATCATGAACTCACTCAACCGGCCTCAATCCGAGAGTATGAATTCTACACGAATCTTAGCATTCACGAACAAAAGCAAAGGTCCAAAAGAAACCATAACAACAAGTATAAAATCACTCAACCAAACACAATGTCAGGAGTACGGATGAAACACGCATCCCAATGCAACATAAAATTGCAAAAGTGGTCTGACTAATATCCAAATGGATCATCAAGGTCCACGACCCACATTGTGCCAAGAAAATCTGAGAAAATAGGGTGGCATGCAAAACGAGGTAAAAATCTCAAATTTTGAAAAAACTTCAACATTAAAACCCATTTGGCCTTTGGGTTCCAAAACCCCAAAAATCCAAAAATAAATGGAATCAGACACCGTATGCAAAAATGGCTAGCATAACGGTGCAAAACTCCAAACCCTCATCTCAAAAAATAGGGAAATGTTCATACCCGCCCAACCGGGTAGAACTAACATACAGAAATGGAGGGGAACACTTGTTCTCAGCCTCCAAACAAATGGCTACCAAAAACAGAAGCAGAAACAAAGCAGAAACAATAAAATAGGAAAGCCCTACCTCATAGCTAAAAGGGAAAAATGGGAATCTAAACCATAAAATAAATATCCCGTAGAAGTAGCCAAAAATCGCGGCAATCCAAAGTTTCCCCGAGCTGGATCCAACGAGACCAACCTTGCGACGATCCCACGCCCATAGCTCCCACAACGAACAAAATAGTAAATCCTCATGAAGAGGATTTTGGGTTTTACTCTCCAACTTTTCAATTCAAAAGTGAGAAGTGAGGAATTAAATTCTTTTTGGATACTTATTCACTTTTTGGATGAATAATCGATTAGGGCATTTAACCAGCCAATCCAGTTAAACCCCGAATCGACCCAAATGAAAATAGGCTATTCCTATAAATAGGAATCCATCTATGGAAAAGCTACCTGAAATTAAAATAAAACAATTAAAAAGCTCGAAAACCCAAAAACACATAAATCTCTTTAATAACTTTCGCGACAATGCGAACCTCTAAATGCACAGACATGCTTACTGGTCTAATCACATAATGCAAATGAGTTTGGATTTAATAATCACTGAAAGGTTTGAATTAAAAAATTAATAAAGGATACATCGGCCATACAAGGACGACATTGGTAAAATATGAAAGGCTGAATCACTAACTCCATGTGCAACTGCCAGGGACATAATCCTGCACACTAAACAACACGATCAAGTGCAATTGCATATAATAACATAGCTGAAGCAATAATGCGTTAAATCACCTAATTTAACCATTTATTTAATTATATTAAAACAATCTATTTACATCACTCATGTTTGCATAACAACGCAGGAATGAAGTAAATAACCATAGCATTAAATCCATCACATAACACAATTAGAGGTATGTCCAACTACCAGATAACCAGATAACATCATAAAACACACTGTCATCTCAAAATGGCATCATCATGCAATATGATTAACTGAACATCATAGTAGTCTAATATCTATGATACTGGAATCAAAGAGTAACATCTGACCCTCGGGTCATCTCAAATGTAAACATAGCATAAGAACAAATATCTCTCAGATCAAAATAAAACAAGGTAAATGTCCGCAGCACATAACCAAATAATCCAACAAGAACAATCCATTCTAATTACTTAAGCATTTAATAATGATTGATTACTCTACATTAAAAGGGTATTTAAAACACATAAGCAAACATATTCATAAACATGACTAACCACTACTACAGGAACCTAGTCCAGTGTAGCATGGTAAAAGAACATAGTGCAATCTCTGCACACATCTCAGGGTAATCACGAAAAAATCTCATGATACTACATCGATCCTGGTAACCACTGGCCCAAACCTCAGTGAACCAGAAATCACATCATAATCTCAAAGATCAGTCAAAAGCATAATCAACGCAACTGATAAAGAAACATAAATCCAAACACCTCAACGGTGTAGACCACTCAGGGTCACAATCATGATCCATCACAACAAAAGATCTGCAAGGGTGCATCCATCAAGATGACTTACAAAAGTCAAATGGGAGAGGCACTATAGAACTACTTAAGTGATGAACCTATAAGGTAACCATTGAATGCTTGGTATACACTGTGGATGCTCGGTGTAAACTTGTGAAGCTCGATGAGTGTAGGAAATTGAGTGTTGAGCTTAGTAGCTATAGTGATATAGATAAGTGTTGTCACTAATGGCAATAATAACTTAATGCCAACAATTTCCCCCTTTGGCATTAGTGATAAAACACTTATAAGCCAAAACATATGTATATTACCTAACTCAATGAATTTTGGTTTTTTAAAATTGATCTTTATAGAACTATTGGATATACATTTCTATATACCTTCTTGATGACTTATAATGTATATACAATGATAATTATGTACACATGCTAATTCTAATGAGTGCTAACTCCCCTTATCACTTATAGTGATAACTCTCCTCATTTATTATGCTAAAACTCTGAATCTCTCCCCCTTTTTGATAATAATGCCAAAGGACAACATATATACAATTTATATGGCTACACCAAAGTGAGATAGAAATTATTGTTGTACCTTAAGGATGGTTACAAAAGTACTATCCCAAGTCTACTACAAAATTTGACAGTTGGAGAGAGCAATTTGAACTTTTGCTAATAATTGGATCAAGTGATCAGCCACTGAGAAGTTCAAATCTTGGACCAATGTTTTTCAATGAACAAGATGTTTTGGCATTGTGTCCATGATAGGAAGGATCATTTTTTGGATGTCTATGAGTGTGGACCAGATCCTAGCTTCCTCTCTCAATAGTTTTTGCCTGTACATCTGCCAAATATCTGATCTTGATGTGATGGGAGGTTGTGGAGGAGGAGTCCATTTTTAGCTTGGATGCACTTGATTGCATATCAATGTCAATCTTATTTAACTTATCCTTTATTTCTTTGGTAAAACTAGAAACATCACAAAGTTTAGCAAAAAGTGATGCTACATTATTAAAAGAATTTTCAAATTTTCCCAAAAATGTTGACAATTCAACTCGCTTTATTGCTATCTTTTGAGAAATATGCTCTAGCACCTTATTATCAAATTTCTTTTCATCTTTCTCAATAAGTTTCTCTTGTCTGGAAGAATCCTCATTAAATTTTTGTATAGCCTCTTCTAACTGAATCAAAATGTGTTGAGTAGAATCTACTTCAACACCTATGGCATCTATTATTATATTCTTGACATTTTCAATTATTCTATATTCCTTATTCCTTTCTGATCTTAACTATTTTTGTGTAACTTTCATCTCTATTAGTTGACTGGCTAACCTCATCTCTTCAATGGTAGCATTGTCATAATCAATCTTTGGAATCACTATTTCTATGTCTAAGTCAATATCTTCTACAATTTCCTTTCCAATTATTAGAAGTTTTAATGGATGCCTTTGTTTGACTTCTATGATGACTAGTTTGACCTTAGGAACAAACACAATAGTGGAGATAGAAGGGCTAGTAGTGAAAACTGGGATAGGACTTGAGGATTGAATGCCAATAGAAGTATAAACTAGATCAAAAAAACTTCCCAAAAATGGTATCATACTCGATAGAGTACCCATAGTAGTGTCTAAAATAATTAGAGTGGAAGTGGATACAGATGATGCTAATAGAAGCAAAATTGTAGAACTTACTGGAATTGATGAAGAAAAAATTGTGGAACTTACTATTACACTCACTGATGATGAAGGAGCTGAGGAGGTTGACTTGGTGGCTAAAGAAGTGATAGACAACTTGGTAGATGAAGTGCTTGGCACCTCTGTTTTAGATACCTGGAGTTGGGAGGAGGTTGGTGAAGATTGAGCAATTGATGTAACTGTTGTGCTCACAATTTCACTTGTAGAAGTTATCTCCATAGTGGATGTAACAGTCTTTGGTGGAGAGTGAGGAAGGGATGCAATCAATTCTACTACAATTTTAACTAGATCCTCTTCATCTTTATCTTCCTCATGTGCTTCTTCCTCCTTGTCTTCTTCCCCTTTTTCTTCCATTAGTGCATGTAGCTCTCCTGGAGTAACTGTGATGGGTGGAGTGCTATCAAAATCATCACTGTCACTGTTGTCATCATCCTTGATTTCAACTGGATCTTCACTAGGCTTTTGCAAATGATAGATGTTCTTCCACATTTTTTTTGCATCATTTACAACATGCTCAATATCCTTAATTAAAATCAAACATGTGTGAAATCTAATCATCATTTTACCTTCATGTTTCTTCATAGCTACCTTAATGTCTAGTCCAATGAGACTTGGTAGAAGATTCCTTAGGGATTGCTCATTTATTTCTTTAGTCATTTGGGTGGTTGACTCCCATCTTGGTTGCAATCTTTCCAACAGTTCTTTGGAGATTTGAGTGGTGAGCTGGTCCAAGGAGTATTTCCATTTACCCATCTTATTGAGTACTAGTTCCTTTATCTGCATTTTCTCAACATCAGTTCTTGTTTCAAATTTCAATGCCTTGAAATTTGTGATGCCAACTCTCTCTTCCAATTGTTTAAGCCTTTCCTTGAATGTGAGTGGAGGCCTGACCAGTATAGGTTCCTGCTTGCCTTTTCTGGTTCTTCTTAAGAATACTGTAGTAGGCTTCTTCTTAGGTTTGGTAATAATTGCCTTACCTTTCTTCTTTGGTGGTTCCTCTTTAGATTCATGTTCTTCTTTTTCTTTGCCTCCTTCTTCTTCATCATCTTCTTCATCTTTCCTTCTGTAAGCATAAGAGGACCGGTAGCAGTTTTCAACTTAGCTATCTTCCTCTTGCCTTTGCTTATGGCCTGGGGTAGCTTGATTTCAAGCTCAATTCTCACCTTTTCCTCATCATATGTTCCAAATATTGGTTTCTTTAGGTCTACTAGCTCATTCACTAGTGCTTCAATAATGTCCCTGGCCTCATCAATATTAATCTCATAAGGGAGAGGTTTCACGCATGCAACTCAGGGTCTAACTGCTTGAATGTATACCTTATCACAATCAACCATAAAGCATACATCACCTTTGTATTCTTCAACCAATTTTGGTGGAATTCAAAACCTATTATTTATCCTTTCCTTGAAATATTCAAAATAATTATCCATGATGCTGTCAAAATTTTCACCCATTTCTACTACAAACTCATTAATCTGATAAAGAATGGGAATATCTTTTCTCCACACTACAGTTTCTTTAGATGGAAAGAATTTTTGAATATAGAAGAATAAACAAGTCAATAGAGAACCAAATTTATAAGGATTATTCTTTGAAGTCCTTATACTATCCATGTTCTTTTTTAATTGTTTCAATAGTAATTCAGATAGGTCAAATTCAAGGTTCTTCTTTACAATTTTGAAGGCCAAATCCATAGCCTCATAGGGTACACTATTTAGTTGACTAGAGCTATAGATTTTTTTGGGAAATGACATGAGTGCCAAATCTTAGTTCAACATCAGATATAGTGCTAACCTTCAAACCTCTACCATCCCACTCGGCTAGGGTTATCTTTTGTAACTCATCCCATCCTAGGGTTTTGGTAACCTTCACTTTGTTGAGCATAGGGAGACTTGTGATTTTTTGAATCATCTTCTTTGTGATTAACATTGGATACTCTAACCATAGTTTCCCATTGTACATCTGACTCTGAATATACCTAATCCATTTGGTTTGGAAGCTTCTTGGCATATGTGAGATATGAGTCAAGCCTTTGATTTCAAGATGCTTATGCTCAGGTTTCAAATAGCCATCAATACTCATTTCTCCTAGGGCATTATCCATCTCTAGGTTTCCAATCTCTTGAATAGAACATTTAAAATGTGTACGAATATCATTTATAAGGAGTACCTTTGGTGAAATTTCAGATTGAGCACTATTAGGGTCAAGTGATTCTGCAACGGTCGAAACAATATTGAAGTTGGGCACTTTCCATTCTATACCCTTTACTAGCATCTCTAAACCTCATTTTGCCTTGGTGTCGCTACTGCTCCTGGATGCCATTGATGCTTAGTAAAAGATAGAAATTTTTGAACAAATCTTTCACTAAAAAATCACTTGGAATCGCTCAAAATTGCTTGAATTTCACCTGAGAATTTCTTAGCTCTAAAATCTCAATGAAGAATGAAATCAAATTCTGCTCTTTTAATGAAAATTTTGTCATCAATTCTTGGTGTGAAGGTAGTTGAGATGACATAGTGTTTGACAAGCTGTCAATGACTTGCTCAGTAGAAGCTTGCAACTCGGTGATCAAACAAAACTTTAAGTTATTCCCGACCTAGCTCGATAAGGTCTTTAACCGAATTTTCTCGGTAGATGCAACTCGCTAAAAGATACGCTTTCTTTGATCCTTGTGTATCTGGAATACTAATTTGATCATTTTTCTTTCTTTTATTTTGGAACTACTTGAGATATCACTGGAAGATGTAGTTCCATATCCTCCTTTATGAATCTAATTGGAATTGATGGAGTCACTCGCCTCTTGAGTGACATTACCATCATTTGAACTATCTTGCTTGGTAGATTTTGGAATCCATTGTTGCCTCATTTTGTTCTGAATGTTTTCAACTTTAGATTTCTTTTCATCTTCAACTCTTCCTATATTCATGCAATTTTTAGCCATATGACCAAATTCTGTACATGTATAACATCTTACTATTGTATCTCTTTTTCTCAAGTGATTCCTTGAGCAGTCTTTGCCAATGTGTCCATATTCTCCACAATAATGACATCTACACCAGGTATTGTAGTCTCATTTGAAGATTGCCTTAACAATTTGTTCAGTTGCATTGAATGATTTGGATCTACATTAGAATGCCTTGTGACCATGCTTCTTGCATTTGTGATAATTGCCTTCAAATTTTGGTTTCTCCTTACATTCATTAGCTTTATGACCATGTTGACTACAATTGTAGCATTTACCATTGAATTTACCTTTTCCATTGCTCTAACACTTGTTTGATGTGTGACCTAGCTTACCATAGTGATTGCAAGTAGGTCTTTGATTCCTTTGGGCACCTTGTTTGGAGGTTTCACCTTCTTCCTTGTAACCAAGTCCAGCTTTACCTTTTTGTCTATGAAGATTCTGCTCACTTTTTTTATTTAATTCAGTCATGTCTATTTGAGATTTCATCATTCTCTCATTGATTTTTTTTTCAGTGATTAAGTCATTTTCCAAACTTTCATTGATTTGTCTTTCAAATCTCAAGTCACCTTTTAAGCTTTCATTAATTTGTCTTTTAGTGATTAAATCATTCCTCAGGCTTTCATTCTCAAATCTCAGATTCATAATTTCTTCATTTGCATTGGATAGTTGATCTACAAGATCTTCATGCTAAAGGGATTGATTATTTCTTGCCTCTAAGTCTTCATTTTCCTTGTCCCTCTATTCCAAAACTTCACATAGCCTAATTGATTGGACTTCTTGTTCTCTTTTAAGCTTTCTTACTTATTCCTATAGAGAACCATTCTTTGCTAGGAGTTCCTTGATAGCCTCATTAGCTTCATCTGAACTGCTTGATGGTAAAAGGTCTTCTATCTTTTCTTCAATATATTGTTGATCATTCATTTGTCTTGCAAGTTCCTTCCTTCTCTTTAGGGATTGAGAAAGATTCTCCTTTGCTTCTTTGAGTTGAGCCATGGCCATTTCCAGATCTAGCTTTTCATTTTCAATAGCTTTGTTAAGTCTGAATATCTCCATTTTCCTTGATCTTTGCTCAAGCTATCAAACTTTATCCTGAGAACCACAATGCTCTGATACCAATTGTTGGAAATATTCAAGATATGATATGTTACTGAGAGGGGAGGGGTGAATCAGTAACATCACAACTTTTAAAACAATTCAGCACTTTAACCATATATACTATTCTCAATTCATTCATTTAATCTATTGCATATATGAGAGAAAAAACATTTATAACACATGTACACAGTGATTTGGTGACCTAGAAACCTTCCAAATAGAAAGAAAAATTGGAGTGGGGATGATACCTACAAAACTTCATTACTGAAATATGAAGTTGGCCTATTAAGGCTTACATTGACCACTTCTGGTAATCTACCCTGTTAGGAGCAAAAAAAGACTGCTAGGTCCACCTTGTTAGAGGATTTACAAACATACACTGAAGTATGCACTCTATTAGGAGATTTATACAAAGACTATTAAGTCTACCCTGTTAAAGGATTTACAAAACCGATTCACCTGTTAGGATGAAATAGTGGATCTACTTACAAATTTGATTTTCTGATTAGATCCTTAAAGTATATATCACCTCTTGTGACTGATGAAAATTTACTGCTCCTTGTAGACCCTGCTGAATATTCTACTTTTCTATTGATTCGCATTTACACTTCTCAAAAAATTGCATGTCTCTCTTGATACTCTCATCCATATATCATACATCTTGGAAATTATATAATACATTACATATATACCATTCCAAAAATTACAATTGCAAGGTCAGCCATAACACATGTGAACAAAACATTATTGAGTTAGCCCAATAGTAAATAACTCAAGTTCACTAAATTGACTCGGTGACCTTCTGATACTTGGCGTCCACTACATTACTTGGCATCATCATGCACTCAGTAGAAGTGAAGGCTCTGTCCATACTAATCACTCAACATAGTTCTAAACTCAATAACCACAGGTGACTCGATAGATGTAGTGTCACTTGGTAAGAACTGAATCCTTTATTTACCTTGCTTTCACTCAATAAACAATACACTTTCATTACTTGGTAAACATTGCACTTCCATCACTCGGTAAGCATTGCACTTTCATTACTCAGTAAATAATGCACTTCCATCACTTGATAAATGTTATACTTCCATCACTCAATAAATGTTACACTTTCATCACTTGGTAAATACTGTGAAGCTCAGTGAATATCGGAATGCTCGGTATACACTGTGGATGCTTGGTGTAAACTTGTGAAGCTCAGTGAGTGTAGGAAATTAAGTGCTAAGCTTGGTAGCTATAGTGATATAGATAAGTGTTATCACTAATGGTAATAATAACTTAATGCCAACTATTTTCTTACTAAATTTGAACCTAGATAAGTGAAAGATGCTTTGAATAATGAAATTTGGATTGAAAATATGAATAAAAAGATAGAATAGATAGAGAGGAATAAGACTTGGACACTTGTTCCTAGACCCAAGGATAAAAATGCAATAGGCACTAAGTGGGTTTTCAAAAATAAGTTGAATGAAGATGGAGAAGTTTTCATAAACAAAACAAGGTTAGTATGCAAAAGTTATTCTCAAGTAGAATGTATTGATTATGGTGAAATTTTTTATCCTGTTGCAAGATTAGAAGGTGTTATAACTTTACTTGCTTATGCTACACATAAAGGATTTAAATTTTATCAAATGGATGTGAAATCTGTATTCTTGAATGGAATTCTTGAAGAGGAAGTTTACATTGAATAACCTAAAGATTTTGTGGAACCTAACCAAAGGGATATGGTCTATAAATTACACAAAGAGTTGTATGGTCTCAAGAAACCTCCCAAATCTTGATATGAAAGACTTCATAACTACTCGATAAAGATTGATTTTCAAAGAACAAATGATAACATCAACCTATATATCAAAGAAGGACTAGACAAGAAGATTGTGCCAGCTTAGATCTCTATGGATGACACTTTATTTATATGAAATAATGATTTATGTAAGACATTTTTAGAATAGATGAGTAAATAATTTGAGATTTCCATATTTGGGGAGATAAAATTCTTTGATGGATTGCAAATCTAACAAAAGAAAGATGGTATCTATATTACTCAATCCAAATATATCAAGGAGATACTAAAGAATTTTGGAATGGAAGACTGGTTGGAACACCTATGTCTACTGGACATAAGATTTCAAAAAAGGATGATTCCAAAGAGGTAGACCAAATGACATATAGATTAGTGCTTTGAAAGTTGTAATATGTAGTGCACACAAGGCTTGATAATGCATTAGCAGATGGTATGGTGGAAAGATTCTTAACAAATCCCAAAAAATTCACATGATGGAAATCAAGAGAATAATGTAGTATCTAAAGGGTACTAAAGTCTATGGATTATGGTACAAGAAAGGAGACAATTTGGATTTGAAAGCCTTCATAGATGTTGATTGGACAAGAAGTGTTGATGATAGGAAGTGTACTAGCGGTGGAGCATTCTTTCTTGGTAAAATATTAGTGTCTTGGACAAGCAAGAAGCATAATTCTATTTCTTAGTCTACAGCAGAGTCAGAATATGTGGCAGTAGCAGCTAATTGTTCCAATATTATTTGATTCAAATAACTATTGGCAAGTATGAAGATAGAAATCAAGGATCTAGTGGTTATATTCTATGATATCACTAGTGCAATTAATATATCAAAGAATCTTATGATGCATACCAAAACCAAGAACATTGGTATAAAATATTATTTTCTAAGAAAATTGGTACAATATAAAGAGGTAAGATTGGACTATGTGAATACTAAAGAACAAATTGTAGACACATTCACTAAGCCACTACCTAAGGATGAATTTTTGTATCTAAGAGGTAAGTTAGGGGTCATTCCCCTATCTAAAAATCACTAAAATGAAGTTTAGTGATGCATAAACTAAAGCATGTTGAAGATCAATCAGGTTGATGTAGTATTAAAAAGGGAATATTGCATATGAATCTGTACATGAGGTACACTGATATTCTCTAAATATTATCTTTGGCATAAGATGTCAAAGAGGGAGGGTTTGATGTCATATCATAAAAAAAAATTTGAAGATGTCAAAGAGGGAGAACTTGGTATGATATCAATAGTGCTATTAGAAGAGGATGTTGAAGAGGCAAAATTTGCAAATAGAGGGTGAAACTAAAGGCAAAGGGATTCCACACTAGTAGAGGGAGTTCTCATGGATGAGAATTAGAATAAAACTAAGGATATGTTCCTTACTTTATTATTTCTCTACAATTTCATTGTATTATGACATGGTGTGTTGCCATTAATGCCAAAGAGTGAGATTTTTTAAAACAATTGGTTTATTGTGTATTGTCTTTGATGTTACAAGAAATATCATATCATTGCTAGTTAGTAAATGTTGAGCTCACTCGAACATTAAAGATATTTTTCTATACCTAACGAGCATTCTAGAGTTTTCTTAGTTTAGAAGATAGTGTCTACTAAGTTTTCTTAGGTGACAAAGATAAGTTCACAAAAGATTAAGTGTTAATCAAGCTCACTCGATTAATGAAGGAAATGTTGGATGGAACTAGTGCTAACCGAGCTCACTTGGTTACCAAAGGAACTTTGTGAATATGTTGTGTTAATTGAGTTCTCTTGGTTAACATGGGAAAAATAATTTTGATTTAGTGTTTATCAAGCAATGTTAGCTAATGAAGGAATTTCTTGTTTTGGCATATTGAGCTCATTTGATTTGTTTGTTGGTTCTACCAAACTAAGGAGATGAATATTAAGTATTCTAAGTTGTATTCAAGCTAACTTGACAATGTGTAAGATATAAATATAAGGTCAAGTTGAGGATTTAAAGTGTGCAAGTAATAGAAGATTTGAAGATTCTTAGAGGAAGCGAATTAGAAGGATAAGAAGAATATCCTTGTTGAGATGCAAAGATACATTTGATAAAAAAGGATCAAGTATACAAACTAGAATTAAGATTTTTAATAAGCAATTCAGCTGCATCAAAAATTAGGTCATCTCATTGTTACTCCCTAACCATTGTAGTAGTGATCTATATCTCTTAACTAAATTGTCTAAACAACTATTTGTAAATCTTCTAACAAGGTGGCATTTCTAGATTGAAGTGTCTAAAGACATCTAACAAGGCCACTCCTAATAGGGTGATTAAATCCTCTAATAGGGTCACTCCTAACAATGTGTTTTGTAACCTTTAACAAGGTTGGCTCCTAATAGGGCTCACTTTAGAAGAGTAAAAATTAGTAACTAGTTGCAATTGGTATTTTTTCCCAAATTAAGTTTCCATGTTAAATCTTGGTGTCACTTATGTTCATCCTATATATTTCATATAAGTAAGGTTAATCAAAGATAATATCTTAAGAATTACATGTTAAGAATTTGTTGAGTTATAGTTGCTATTTTAGTATTTGCTGAGTTACAACATTTACTAGTGTAAACTGAGTGCCTGTGTATTTGCCAAGCATCAATATTTTTAGTGAAGTTTATACTAACATCTAAGAGATCTAAAATTCATTTTAATGGTAACTAATTCACCCCTCCCCTCTTAGTTACTCCTCTCATATTTCCAACAGTTTGTTATGTTGTTCAATTTCATGTCCCTTCCATCCCATTTTGCTAGATATTTCTTAGCAAGCTCACCACGAGCTAGGGTTTTAGTTGTAGTTTTGTTTAGCATTGGGTAACCCATAACTTGGTGAATCATCTTCTTAGTAATCTTCATGCATTTCTCAAGCCAAAAGGACATTTCCTGAACCCTAGTAAGAATGTATCTTATCCATTTCACTTGAAAATTTTGTGGTATGTGTAGGCCATGAGTCATACCTTTGACTTCTACATTCTTGTGATCAAGCTTGGGCACTCCATTCTCACATTATTCATTGTATGCCTCATTCAACTCAAATGAATTGAACTTCTAAATTTTGTGATGATAAAATTATCTAATATCATTTATCAATAGCACCTTAGGAGTAATGAATGAGTGGGTTTCCAATAGATCTTTTTATTTAGCAATTGCAGGGTGGAGCTTTAATGTTGGTGCCTTGCATATTGTATTCTTCAACAACATTTCAGAACCATTTTTCACTTTTGTACTAGAGTTGGATGTCATAATGCTCGATGGCTGATTGCTTATATATTTTACTCATGTTATTGTTGGAAACTACAATTGAAACAATTGTTGTTTTTTCATTGATGTCAAATCTATTGGTGAGATAGTTTGCTATCTAATCTAAATGTCATATCTATTTAATTGAAGAAGAGGCTTTGTGAATTTGTTCATAACAAAAGAATCAAGAGGAAAGGTTGATTTATGAAGAGGAAACTACAAATGGACATTTGATTATTTAGACTTTGATAAGATAAAGTGATTGTTTAAATCATGTTTCAAGATGAGAAGACACTAACATCCAACTCTTGGAAGTGTGAGCTAAGATAGATCAAATATATAAGCTCAAATGAGTAATAGCGTAAAAGACTAAGGAATTTTGATGAATTTTTCAAGTGATGCTAGTGTCAACTGAGCCACAATAAGTGTTGAGAAAATTTAGTTTTGACCAAGCATCAATATTGACCAAGTGACAGTGTTGATGCCGAGAAATAATTTTTATAGTTATTGAGTAGCTCAATGATGACCGAGTGTTAGAACTTATTGTTGACTGAGGAACAACACTTTAATTTTTTACAAGGAATTGTAATTTCTATCTAGATAAGTTGATTTCTTAGGATATGGAAAATTTTTTAAAGATAAGGATCGACAAGTTGGATCATTTAATTCTAGGAGAGGATTAGGTAATCATCCTAAGAGATGAATTCAAGGAGAAATTTCTAGAAAAGAAGAGATAAATAGAATGGTGATTAGATACATTTTATCTGATGGATCAAATCATGAACCCTAAGATCTAAGGTGTTGTTTAAGCAACAAAAGATTAGAACTACCTATTTAAGGACATAAAGAGGTGAACTTTGATAAGAGAATGTAGAGTATAGAGAAGTTGAGTGCATGCAAAGAAGTTCCAGAGAGTTGGAGTTGTTATTGATATTGTTGACTCATGAATCTAAGAAGAAGCCTTAATTGGTGATTTCTTGAAGGGTTGCCAAGAAAATCTATGATTGAGATGACAATGGAGGCTAGAAAAAAAGTTAGTATTAGGAGCTAAAAAAAGATATAAACATGCAAAGTGAGTTTTATTTAACAAATTAAACCTACTATTGCTTTCTAACCATTGTGAACATTATTCTAAATCCTTTAATCAAGTTTATCCTGATAGTCATAAGGACTTAATAGTCTATGTAAATCCTCTAACTAGGTCACATTCTAATGGAATGTTCTAAATTCCTCTAATAAGGCCACTCCTAATAGGGTGATTAAATCATTTAACAAGGTCATATTTAACATTGTATATTGTAACCTTTAATAGGCTTGGCTCTTAACAAGACTCACAAGTTAGAAGAGTCAAAAATTGGTGACATGTTGCTAATAGCTTTTCCCAAATTGGGTTTCAATGTTAAATCCTAGTGTCAAACTTGTGTGCATCTACAAGTCTATTATTTTAGAATAGTGTATAGTTAGCTAATGTTGCAAATATTTTATAGTAGATACTGGGTAATGGAATGATACTATATGAAATTATTTAAGTGTTTGTTTGTTTAATTTGTACATCTAGAACTTGGATAACTAATTCAACCCCCCCCCCCCCCCCCCCCAGTTATTCTAAATATTCCAAAAATTAGATGTTACATTTGATATAAAATCATAGTGAATGTTTTGATTTTATATAAGGTTAAGATGTGATAAGGGTTTATGGTGAATATATCAAACATGGTTTATGATTGAAGAAATAATTTTTTTATAAATCCTAATTCAACCCCCACCCCCTTTCAACATCTTACTTTTCCTAGTAGATTTCTAACAATTTGCATCATAGCTAAGTTCTCTAAGAATAAATCTAACCACTTAAGAGTCAAATATCTTGGAGATGGAAGCCTACATGTTGGGAAACATCATTGAGAATCAGTAGATTGATTTGTAGGTTGAATTTGAGCAAGTCAAGGGTCAAAGGAGGAGCTAAAGAAATCCCTAAAGAAAAGGAAGGAGATGGAAATTCAACAAAATGAAACCCAAGACATAGAAGAAAGAATTAATAACTTATTAGATGAAGGTAAATCTAGTGAAACGGATGCATCAATTGTAGATCTATTGAAGAAAAACAACACTCTAAATGAAGTAGTAAGAGAACTAAAAGGATAACATGACATACAACCAATAAGGCTATGTCAATTGATTAAACAAAAGAAAAATTATGAAGATGAAAAGGACATGAGTGAAGAAGACAAAAGGAAGATGGCTAAAAGTCTTTATGAGAGAATCAATGGGGTATAAGAGCTAACTCACAATCAATTTGACATGGTCAATCATTTGCTAAGGATCAATCCTAAGATTTCTAGGAAAGTGGAAGATATTGCAAATTTGGGTTCTAAGAAAAACTAACTAAAAGATGAATTGAGAGCTGAGAAAGAGATTGTGGAAAGAATGAACAAATCTAAAGAAGCTATGAGACAACTTTATGAATAATTAAGAGCACTAAGAAGACCTAATGACACTACTAAACTAGGTTATACCAAGTTCATATCATCAATCAAGCAAGGGGATTCATCAAAGAATGGAGAAAAAAAGCATGATAAGAAAAATAATCCTATATACTATCCCTATGGAAAACCATGTCATACACCAAACATTTGCAGGAGAAAAATTAGTAAGTCAAATCCTAAACCTAAATTCAATGGTAATTATTTTAGCTATAACAAGCATAGACATCAAGTACATGAATGTAGATCAAAGGATAGTAAGACACAAGATACATATGAATTTGAAGGCTATTGTCACACATTTTAGAATTATGGTCATAAGACACAAGATTGTAGATCTAAAGAAAACATAAATTGGACACCTAAAGGTCAAGGCAAAATACCTAGACAAGGTAATACCATACAATGGGATTACAATATTTGGGTCAAATGTCAATTTTGTGGAAAGTATCAACACATCAAAAAAAAATTGTGCAAGAATACATCCTAGAGGAAGATCAGGAAACTGAAGGAATTTTAGACTAGTATGTTTCAATTATTAGAAGATTAGTAACCTAAGTAGAGATTGTATAAATCAAGCACCAACACCTATTGTTGAAGAGAAAAATGGAAAATAAAGGTCAATAGAAAAGAAGTGAGAAACTAGATGAATCAACCTAGAAAAAGAAAACTAAAGAATGCAACAATTAAAATGGTGAAGTTCTGATAACCTAATCTAATGGATTGGGTGATTCCCCCACCTCAAACTAAGCAAAGAGGTATGTATGGAACTAAATTTCTATTAGTTACACTTTACTTAAGTTTACTTAGGTTAATGAATTATTTTATTATTTATTTAGGTGAGACACTTAGGAGTTTGTGTACTCTCATGAGTTGTCATGAAGTATGCAACTCTAATTTAGCACATGGTGTCTACAACACTAGAGTTTGCATCATTCACTGAGTTTTCATGTAGACAACACAGTTATTCACACTCCCTCTTTAGCCTATGTTGTCTACAACATAAATTTGCATTCTACACCATTTTAGGCTTATCCTCTCATCATCGCACTTACTTCTGTGCTTAATGGAGGATAACCCATATCTGGTGGACATGTGCCTAGTTGTATGACTTATCATATTGCTGACTTCTATGCATTCTAGAAGCTCTCCAGAGGCCTTTGTATACAGGCACTCCTATTGTAATTTGATATGGAATATTGAATGAATATATCATCATTATGATCATACTCTCTCTTTGGTCTACTATTGTGCTTGTGTTTGAGTTCCTTGTTCTTGGTGAATTCTACCCTAAGGCAAATTCTTACAATTTAAAACAGTTAAATCATTCATTAGTTCCTAAGATTGTTTGGATAAATGTCCAAATTAACATGGTAGTAGATGCATAAGGATAGATATGAGTTTTTAAATTTGGTAATGAGTCATGGTACCAAGTTGAAAACTTGGTGATGGTCGAGTGTCAATTTTGGAGTCTTCAAGGAATTGAGTTGAAATTTCAGTTATGACTGAGCTGTGGCATTGACCGAATGAATCAATTTTTAAATGCATTAATAGATATTTATAGAGATGGATGATATATTTTTATCTCACTCACTATATGTATGGAGCATTGATGAGGCCCTAAACTTGAGTTTTTGCACTATAAAGCAATTTTTGTGAATCATTTTACATACCTTGAATTCAAATTTTTACAAAGTGAATAGAGTTGAGTATTTCTTGAGCATTTGAGTGAGTTTGAGTTGGATTTTATTATATCTTTGGTGACTTAAGTGACTTGTCAAAAGAGTGTAGAGGTCACACTATGTATAAGTGTTTGTTCAAACCCTACATCAAGTTTATCCCAAATTGAGAAGAAGATGGATTTGCAGGTTAGTAATGTGTCTAGTTTGGAATGATGTATGTCCCCCACCAAAATATTTGAGCATATCTTGAAATCACAATGAAGGGAGATTCTTTGAGTGTCCTATCATTTATTCCACCTAGAGTGATCATGATTCAAGATGTGAGATCACACTATATGTGTAAGATAGGTGAAGTTTGAGACTTGGATTTAGAGCCACATATGAAAAGTTATGTGAGAATGGTCAATTAAAGGAACAATATATTATCATTTTCAAGAAAGGACTAACTTATGCCCTAAAATTCCCAAGATATTTCAAGATAGAATGGATCAAAGATATTTTGATCCATGTTTATGACTTGAAATTGTGGTTGGAGAATGGACGAGTTAAGATTACAAAACTTATCATTCATTGTGTTATAGGTTACCTTGTTATAGATAGGGTTAAGACCATTTTTTTCAAGGATGAGATGCAATTGAAGCCAAAATTTTGGCTAAATGGAATAATAGAGGAATGAAGATTTCCACTATTGAAGATGTAGAAATGAAATTTATTGTTAGAGTCATTGCTCACAAACTTTATCTATCAATATGACTTGATAGTGTACCATGTGTTGTAGTGGATTTAGGATGGAAATTTTTCAAGAAAGATCATAGTTACAACCTATTCAAGCTCCAACTTATCCAACTTGCAGAAAATTTGTAAAGCATGAGAATTAAAAAAGAAAAAATTATGTAAGTTTGGTTCTATGATTGTTTTCATTTTATTTTATCTGTAAAACATGTTTCCTACCATTGATAATGTAGTGTGGGATAAGTCAAGGCTTGTTACCATGTTGATCAATGAATTCGTAAGTCAAATTGGTGATAACTTTGAAACTATCATGGATGGCTACTTTAAGGAATTCAAGAGGAAAATAAAGAAGAGGTCCAAGATGCCCAAATCCATAATAGACCAATACTATGATGACATATTATTCTTAGTAAACATAGGTTATACCTATGTATAAATAGTTCTACCTAGGGTTGCATGTTGAGACCTCTAGCTTATGAGGTTAATATTGATGAAGTTACTGCAACCATCATAAATTTGTTGGCAGAAGAAGTTGATGAGAATGTCAAGCCATTTGGAAGCTATTAGACAACCAAGGTAAATATTACTATTCAAATCAATGCACCTAATATGTTGAAGAAAAGGAAAACCATCATTAAGAATTTAGAGAAAGTCCTAGGAGAAGGAGCCACAAAAGAGATACCCTTGCTAATTACAAAGAAAAAGAAGATTATAGATCAAGTAGTGGTGATGATAAAGAGGAATATTTAGAAGGACAAGGCAAGGAGATAGAAACTATTGAGCCACAAGCTAAGAGAGGCAAGAAAATTGTTATTGTTGAGCCTAGTGTGAAGAAGAGACTTAAGAAGATGATAACAAAATCTACATCTAAACCATTAAGGGTTAAAAGATAGAGAACAAGGGAAACCATTTTTGGTTTCAAGCCTTAGAAGAAAGGTGTTGTGAAGATCATCAAACCTGCACTAGTCAAAATCTCATCAAATAGAAAGGATGCCACTAAGGAAGATGAACCAAGAGAGAAAGAAAATTAGAAGTGAAGGAGAAAGCTTATTGTATAGAAGGATGATGAGGATGATGAAGTAGAAAGGACTGAGTTAGAGGAATTAAGCTAATTCAAAGTAGCTACACACATGAAGCCATAGTTCATTAATGTTGTATGTGAAAATCTTAGGAGTATTGTAAGATTGTTTGGTTTTTAGTACATAAAATATGATACATTGAGTAAGGAGGAAAAGGTTAAAGTAGAAGAAGTTGTGATTGATATGATGGTGACTTTGAAGTACATACCTACAGAGTTAGGAAAGATGATTCTATTAGAAACTACAATTGAAACAATTTATATGTTGTCATTGATGTCAAATCTATTGGTGAGACAATTTTCTATCTAATCTAAGTGTCATATCTATTTGATTGATGGACAACATTTAAGTAGTTGTTCATAAAAAAGAATCTAGAGGATAGGTTAAGTTATGAAGAGGAAATTGCAAATAGACATTTGATTAGTAGAATTTGACAAGATAAAGTGGTTTTTTAAATCATGTTGCAAGTGGAGAAAACATTAATGTTCAAGTCTTGAAAGTGTGAATAAAGATAGATCAAAGGCATGGGCTTGACTAAGAAATAGAGAAGAAGATAGAAGAATTTTGAAGTACATGCTAAGTGATGCTAGTGTCAACCAAGCCATTGTAAGTGCCAAGAAAAATTAGTGTTGACCAAGCATTAGTATTGATTGAGTGATAGGGCATGTGTTGAGAAATAAATTTAGTAGCAACTGAATAACCTAGTGATGGCCGAGTGCCAAAACATAGTGTTGGCTAAGCAATAACATTTTAACTATTTATTAGAAATCATGATTTCAAGCCAACTAATTTGATTTCTTATAATATAGAATGCATGTTGAAGATAAGGATTGATGAGGTGGATCATTTAATATAATGAGCGGATTAGGTAAAAATCCTAAGAGATGGATTCCAAGAGAAGTTTCTAGAAAAGAAGAGATAAATAAAATGGAAATTAGATACATTGTATTTGGTGGATCTAATTGTAAACCCTGAGATCTATGGTGATGTTTAAGATAAAAACAATCAGAATTTCCTATTTAAGGAGGTACAAGTGTGAACTTTCAATAAGTTCTTGAGGATATGTTCTAGAGAGTTGGAGCTATTGTTGATGTTATTGACTAGTGAATCTAAGAAGAAGGTTGAATCGAGTTGAGAAGAAGTGAATGGTGATTGCTTGAAGGGTTGCCAAGAAAATCAGAGATTGAGATGACAATGGAGGCTAGATAGTGAATTAGTTTATGAATTAAAAAAAGATCTATACATGAAATGCGAGTTGTACTTAATAGATCAAAACCTATTGTTACTTTTTAACCATTGTAAATAGTATTTGTCATCCTTTAATCAAGGTTGAACTAATAATCATATGTAAATCCTTTAACAAGGTGAAATTCTAATAGAATGTTTTAAAGTCCTCTAACAAGGCCACTCCTAACAAGGTGATTAAATCATTTAACAAGGTCACATTTAATAGTGTTTTTTGTAACCTTTGATATGGCTGGCTCCTAACAAAGCTTACTTCAGAATAGTGAAAATCAGTAACATGTTGCTAGTGGTTTTTCCCAAATTGGGTTTCCATGTTAAATCCTAGTGTTAAACTTATGTGGATGTTATCTATGATTTGAATGATTAATGTTTACATTCTGCAAGTTTTTTATATTTAGAACAGTGGACAACTAGTTGATGTTCCTAATAGTTTAGCATAGAGACCAAGCAATTGAATGATAAGATATAAAATTGATTAAGTTTTTGTTTGTTCAATTGGTCCATGTAGAACTTGGATAAATGATTCACCCCCTATAGCTATTCTAAATATTCCAATAATTTGTATCACAACTTTGTTGTTTACTGAGAGAAGTTTGAAGGTACTCAAAGGTAGAGATCATGGCATACAAAAATGAGGTACTGAAGTTGAAAAAAAAAACTTTCCTTCATGGAAATTTTTGATGAGGATACATATAGCTAGTATTGGTGATGTTGCATTGGATATTCTAGACAATGCATATGTGAATTGTACAATAGTCCTTCTAACTCCTTAACAATGGAAAGAAAAATAAGAACATAATTAGTTAGTGTTGGAGATTACTTCAGCCCTAAGATATGTTGAGTATGATGACATAAAAGAGTGCAAGAATGAAAAATAAATGTGGGATAAACTAAAGACCATATATGGAGGAGATGATAATTTCTTGAGAGCCAAATCATAAAGTATGAGAGGTAAGTTTAATGAAATGAGAATGACAAAAGGTGAGAACATAATTCAATATTGGGCAAGATTCAAAGAGGCTTCCAATGGAAATATTAAGGATTGAACAATAATAAGTAAGGTATTAAGAACTCTACTTCTAATCTATGATATTAGGGTTTCTATAATACACAAACTAAGATGTGCACTAGGTAATGACCTAATTTTGTAAGGTTTAATTAGTAGGCTTACTATTTTTGAGATGTCTAATTTTAAAAATTACACTCCTACTATTATTGAATATGAGTTTAAATCACAATTGATTCTTAGCTAGAAAGGAAAAGAAAAGCATGTAAAAAGTGATAGTGATACTTCAAATGATGAACTTGATGAACTTGAGGCACTAATAGCTAGGAGATTTGAAAGAGGAAAAGGAAAATACAAAGGTAAACTTTCCATAATCTATTTTTCATGAAACAAAGTTGGTCATATTGTTGCTAGATGTCCTAATAGAGAAGACAAGGATGAGAGAAAGGAAAGAAAGTACAAAGGAAGAAGAGATGACTAAGACTACATGAAGAACATAGACTATAAAGATAAAGGTAAACTATATTTTTTATATTGCTAAAGAAGAAATTGATACTAAATCTAAAAGTAATGATGAAGAAGTAGTCTATATTGCTATGAAAGAAGATTTTGATGAAGATGAGAAAATTTCGTTAATCTCTTATGTGAACAAAAGTAATAGATGGATAATTGATAGTGGTTATTCAAATCACATGACTAGTGATAGAAGTAAATTTGAAAACATTGGACCATACAAGGGTAGCTATTTTAAAATTGGTAATGATGTTCCATGTCTTGTGAAGAGTAAAGGATCATTTCAACTGACTAATAAAATCAAATGTGATAATGTTTATTGGGTTGAAGGACTTAACTATAATTTGTTGAGTATTTTGTAGTTAAAAAAATAAGGTTACAGAGTTGAATTCAATCATAGAAATGCTAAGATATTTGATGTTGTTGGTAAACTGATTGGAAGTGGTGATCAAACAAGAGGTAACTTATTCTATTTAGATTTATCTAATGAGACATGTATGTTTGCACAATATGAAGATATTTGGTTATGGCACAAGAGGTTATGTCGTGTAAATTTTGACAATTTGGTTAGCATTAGTAAAATTAAAATAGTAATAGGTTTTCTAAAACAAAAGAAACCTAACAATGTTATGTGTAAACAATGGCAATATGAAAAATTGACAAAGTCTAGTTTCAAGAGAAAATCATATTCATCTGATGATATTTTGGAATTGGTTGATACTGACTTATGTGGACCTATTAGTGTTCAAAGCTATTGTGAAGACAAATATTTCATTCTATTTTTTGATGAATACTTTGGAATGATGATTGTGATGTTTCTTAAAGAAAAATTTGATGCATTTTAGTTGTTTAAGTGGTATTTGGCCATAGTTGAAAAGGAGATAGAGAAGAGTTTGAAGTGCTTGAGATCTGATAGAGGTGGTGAATTTATTTCCAAAGAGTTCAACATATTTTTTAATGATAAAGGAATCAAAAGACATATGTCAGCACCTATAACCCCTCCTTAGAATGGAATAACTAAAAGAAGAAATATATTAATAATGAACTATGCTAGAACATTGATGACAGAGAAAAATGTGTCATAGAAATACTAGAGAGGATTTTTAAGTACAATTATTTATACCTTGAACAAAGTAAAAGTTAAGAAGGTACAAATGCTACACCTTTTGAATTATGTTATGGATATACAACTAATGAGAAGTATTTTAAAGCTTTTGGAAGAAAATCTTACATGCTTAAAGATAATAGAAATGGAAAACTTGATACTAAAATATTGTCTAATACATTCGAATAACTGGGGGGTGTGAATCAATTATTCAAGGTCCATATGTATAAATAAAACTTTTCATGGCTTAGTGAACCCATAAAACATTTATCATCATGCATGTATCCATAAGATTATGTAATCACTTAAGACTTGTAGGTTACTATCAAATCAATTTATAGAAATGTAAACATGAAACATAACAGATTCAGCAATCATACTTGACACAATGATTAATGTGGAAATCCAATTTGGGAAAAATCACTAGTAACATGCTACTCATTTTCACTCTTTTGAAGTGATGCCCTATGAAAGGCCAACCCTATTAAAGGTTAAAATACACAATGTTAAATGTGACCCTATTAAAGGATTTCAATGACCCTATTAGGAGTTAGCCTTGTTAGAGGACTTTAGACCATTCACTTAGAATGTCACCCGGTTAAAAGATTTAGAAATGACTATTAGGTCAACCTTAATCCAAAGGATTTACCCTAGACTGATAAAAATATTAGAGAATAATAGTAAGGCTTGATCTAATAACAACTTACAACTTCATTTGTAGATTACAGATTTCTATTTTATTCCACAATTCTGCCTAGCCTTTAGACATTTCAGCTCTAATAGCTTGTGCACCCTTCAAGCAATCATACTCTAAAGTCTTCTTGCTTAACATGCCAATATAGACTCTTCTCTTAGGTCACTTGATGAAGAAATGCCCTTGACTTCTTGTCTTCCTTAGGTTCTTGCACATGACAACTCTTTCTTTTGACCAACCATTCCTATAAAGAGTAAAATAAGATCTTTTTTTTTGTTCATTCTCCTTTGTCCACTTTAGGGCTAGGATATATTAGGTAGGATTCAATGAATCTAACCCTAATTTCATTTCTCTTTTAGAAACTTCTCCTTGAATCCTCTTTGAATTCAACTCAAAATGGTTTACCTTAAATTCTATGTCATTAGCTCATCAATCTTATTTCCACCTGGTTCACATAATCCAAGAGAACAAACTTGTCAGCTCAAATTCATCAAATTTAGGATCTTTCAAGTAATGCAACCATTCAACGTTACCTTGTTTTTGATGCTCAGCACACACTGTGTTGCTTGACATCCACTAAAAAATCACTCAACATGAACTAAAGTTTTTTTTGCTCGACATCAACTAAACTTTACTTGACATCCACTATTTTTCTTAGCATACACTAAAATATACTTTTACCTAGGTCCAACTAATTTTCTTCTCAGCTCGCACTGACTTTTCTTGACATCTTGTATCCACTTAGTCAAGCTTGATAGACAAACTTTGTTGAACTTGTTCTTCTAAACTTGTTTAGTCTAACCAACCTTTGCAATGGTAAGTAGATTATCAATACACCATATTATCACTATCTTAGTTGATTTTTGTATTCCCTTTTTATATAATAACTCAACCTTTCCTCTAGGTCCTATTGTTACATATTTTGATCAAATCTTCTTCATCAATCAAATTAGTGATAGTACTTAAATTATATACGTAGTTGTCTTCCTAGCAAATAATAGGTTTGACATCAGTGAAAAAAAAATGACTCAAACATATTGCTCATATTTATATCAATCTATTCTCAATAGTCTCCTTCAAAAATCTCCTTCAATCTATTCTCAACAATCTCCCTCTTTAGCGTTGATGGAAAACCAAACTGATCAACCAAATTAACTAAGTTAAAATAGATACCAAAAGAGAAAATAATTCCTTGGATTGAAATTTATCCCTCTATCAATAACTTTCATCTTCTAAAAAGGTTAGAAAACTCTTTTGTGTCATCCTTGTAACTCCCTCTAAGTTATTTCTTATATCTCCCTTCTCCCTCGTACTAGGTAGATGTTATCAACAAATACACTTTTCTTTCTATCAACATTTCTCCCTCATACGGTGTGTTAGGACTTCTCCCTTGTTGTTCAATGTTTAATCTTGTAATTTTATTTCTCCTAATTAGTTTAATTAATTGTATTTCTCCCTCTTTGACAATAATTCCAAAGACTTGTCATCTTAATATGTAGATATGAACTTCTTTAGATTCTCCCTCTATGACCTTGGTCGTGACTAATTTGTAGTTTCAGCTCTTTGATTTCTTTAGCTAGCTCCTAAAGTAAGATCTACTACATCAATTTGTAGCATATGTTATTCAACTTATTTCATGTAGGGCACTCCTTTTGTTACTTAAATATCCTTTGATAGGGGTATCATCCCTAGTTTACCTCTTAGATACTCATGAGCATCCTTAGGTAATTTTTTTGTGAAGATATCAAGAATTTTTTCTTTTGCATTAACATATTCCATCTTCACTTCTTTAACTTGAACTAATTCTCTCAAGTAATGATACTTGATTACAATGTGCTTAGTCTTTGTGCACATCACATGATTCTTTGATATATTTGTAGGACTTGTAATATCACAATAAATTATCACTAGTTTTGTGATCTCTTCCTTCATACTTTTGAGTAGCTATATGATCCATACAATGTTTGTACAATTTACAATAGCAGCAACATATTCAGCTTCAATAGTAGATAGTGAAGTGTAGTTTTTTTTCTTGCTAGTCCATGTAACTAGCCTCTTACCTAAGAAAAATTCTCCTCCACTAGTGCTCTTTCTATCATCAATATTTCTAGCCCAATCAGCATCACTATAGGATCTTAATTCAAATTTTTCATTTTTCTTATAGTATATACCATACTCCTCTATTCCTTTTAGTTATATCTTTATTCTCTTTATAGCCATTAGATGATTCTCCCTAGGATTAGCAAAGAATCTTGCAACTATCCTTACAAATAATGCAATGTCAAGTCTGCTATGTATGACACATTATAATTTGTCAATCATAGGCTTGTATAATGTTTGATTCACCTCAGTTGAATTATTATTCTTTGATAATTTGTGTCCTATCACCATAGGTGTGCTTACTAGTTTGGAATCCTCCAATCCAAAAGTTTTCAATAGTTCATTAACATATTTTGACTAAGTGGTGTATATACCATATTTCATCTTATATACTTACAAACCCACAAAGAACTTGATCTCTTTAATCATAGACATCTAAAATTCTTGCTTCATTTCATTTGAAAAGACCTTACATAAAGCATCTTGACCTCCAAACATGATATCATCAACAAAAATTTTAGATAACAAAATACCTTTGCCTTTCTCTATCTTCATGTATAGATTGTTGTTATCATTAGTCCTTTCAAATTCAATCTTCACAAGATAATAATGAAGTCTCTCATACCATGCTATTAGTGTGTGTTTCAAACCATATAGAGCTTTATGTAATCTACATACCATGTTCTTATTGTTAACACCAAAAAATCCTTCTAGCTGTTCTATGTAAACTTCTTCCCCTAATATGTCATTCAAAAATGTAGATTTTTGAAGCTCACTTTGCTTAGTATATTATCATCATCTATTGTTTTAATAGTTTTTCTTGTTTCATTAATAACTTCTATTATCCTTTCCATGCATTGAGCAATATTTTCACCTTCTTTCATTCTCATATCATCAAACTTACCTCTGAGACTTTCAGCTTTGGCTCTTAGAACATTAGTGTCTCCTCCATAGATGGTGGTTAAGGCATGCTACATTTTATTTTCATTATCAAGACCTTTGATATCATCAAATTTGGCATAGCTTAGGGAAAAAACAATCTTAAGCATTGTCTAGCTATGTTCTTTCTTTTGTTTGATATGCTCGATAATTGGAGCTCTAGTAGGATCAACTTGCATCCATAAGATTATGCAATCACTTAAGACTTGTAGGTTACTATCAAATCAATTTGCAGAGATGTAAACATGAAACATACTAGATTCAATAATCATAGTTGACACAATGATCTATGTGGAAACCTAATATGGGAAAAACCCTCAGTAAAATGCTACTCATATTCACTCTTCTAAAGTGATGCCTTGTGAAAGGCCAACCCTGTTAAAGGTTACAATACACACTGTTAAATGTGACCCTATTAAAGGATTTCAATCACCCTATTAGGTGTGAGCCTTGTTAGAGGACTTTAGACCATTCACTTGGAATGTCACCCAATTAAAAGATTTACAAATGACTGTTAGGTCAACGTTAATCCAAAAAAATTACCCTAGACTGATACAATTATTAGAGAGTAATAGTAAGACTTGATTTGATAAAAACTTACAATTTCATTTTCAAATTATAGATATTTTTTTAAGTCCTCCATTCTGCTTGGTTTTCATACATTTCAGCTCTATTAGCCTATTTACCCTTCAAGCATTCATACTATTGAGTCTTCTTGCTTAACATGCCAATGTAGACTCTTCTCTTAGGTCACTTGATGAAGCAATGCCCTTGACTTCTTGTCTTCCTTAGGTTTTTGCACATGAAAACTCTTGCTTTTGACCAACCATTCCTATAAATAGGAAATTAAGATCTTTTTGCCATTCATTCTCCATTGTCAAATTTAGGGTTATGACAGATTAGGTAGGATTCAATGAATCTACCCCTAATTCCATATCTCTTCTAGGAACTTCTCCTTGAATCCTCTTTGAATTTTTTTCAAAATATTTTACCTTGAATTCTATGCCAATAGCTCATCAATCTTATCTTCCACCTAGTTCACACAATCTAAGAAAAAAAACTTGTCAACTCGGATCCATTGAATTCATGATCTTTCAAGTAATGTAGCCACTTGACATTAAATTTCTTTTTATGCTTGGCACACATTGTATTTCTCAATATCCAGTAGAAAATCACTAAGCATGAACTAAATTTTTTTGATGCTTAGCATCAACTAAACTTTACTTGGCATCCACTATTTTTCTTGGCATACATTGAAATAGACTTTTACTTAGGTCCAACTAATTTTTTGCTCGGCTTTCAATGACTTTTCTCAGCACCTTCTATCCACTTGGTCAATCTTGGCAGATAAATTTTTTTTAACTTATTCTTCTAAACTTGCTTAGTGTAACTAGCCTTTTCAACCTTAAGTAGATTATCAATACACCATATTATCACTATCTTAGTTGATTCTTATATTCCCTTTTTATATCATAACTCAACCTTTCCTCTAGGTTCTATTGTTACATCTTTTGATCAAATCCTCTTCATCAATAAAATAAGTGATAGTACTTAAATCATATAAGTAGTTGTCTTAACAAAAAATAGTAGGTTTGACATCAGTGAGAAAACAATGATTGAAACATATTGATCATACTTATATCAATCTATTCTCAACAATTTCCTTCTTCAACAATCTCCCTCAATCCATTCTCAAAATAAAAGTGATGAAGATGTATTCCTAGGATGTTCCACTAAGACAAAAGCTTATAAGTGTTTGAACTCTAACACTAACAAAGTTTTGGAAAGTACAAATTTAAAAGTTGATGAATATATAGAGAAAAATGAAGTTGAATGCAAGACAAAACTTGAAGATTACAATTCATTCATATATGTGAACAATAGTGCTCCAAGCACTCCACATAAACAGGAAAACAAGGTTTCAAACCATCAATAGATTGGGAATGTCAAGTTGCAACAACTACTTTTTGAGTAGTAGATTGTGGGTGTTGAACAATAGGGAAATGATGTTGAGTAATAGACATAGGATGTTGGACATTAGGATGGCAATACCAAACATGAAAAACATTAAGCAGAACCTGAACAAGAGAGAGATGATGAGATTGAAATCATTTTTCATGAAAAACCTATTGAAGAACAAAGAAGAAAAGAGTCCATGTTAGCTAAATATACACCATGCACCTAAACAAATCATTAGAGATAAATAACCTGGTGTTATGACAAGAAAAAGACTTAGAAGTGATACATGCTTACTTTGTGAGTTTGACCCCAAATATATGAAAGGTGCCTTGGGGAATGAATATTGGATGTAAGCAATGGATGAAGAAATTGAGAAGATTTACAAAAACAAAACATGAAAACTAATACACATACCTAAAGAAAAAAATATTATTGGAACAAAGTGGGTATTCATGAAAAAGTTGAATGAAAAAGGCGAAGTCACAAGGAACAAGGCTAGACTACTATGTAAAGGATGTGCACAAGAAGAAGTGTTGACTATGAGGAGACATTTCCCCATGCAGCAAGGCTAGAAGGAGTTAGAACACTACTTGCATATTTTATTTATAAAAAGATTTAAGGTATATCAAATGGATATCAAATCTGCAGTTTTGAATGGGTTACTTGAAGAAGAAGTATACATAGAGTGTCATGAAGGATTTTTTGATCCTAGCAATAAAAATAAGGTGTGTAAGCTACACAAAGCTATATATGGTTTGAAACAAACCCCTAGAGCATGGCATGAAAGACTACATAACTATTTGGTGAGATCAAATTAAGAACAAATGATAAAAATAATCTATGTTTGAAAGATAGAACATAATAATGAGGTATTGTTATCTAATTTTTTTTTATGATATCATATTTGGAGGCAAGGATGAATTATGAAAATCATTTTTTGATGAAATGAAGAAGGAATTTGAAATGTCAATGTTTTGTGAGATCAAATTCTTTGTTGGTTTACAAGTATGACAAATGAAGCAAGGAATCTTCATTACTCAGTCGAAATATACCAAGGAGATACTGAATTTTTTTGGGATAGAAGATTTAAGACTAGTAAGTAAACCTATGTCTACTAGACATAAGTTATCTAAGAATGATGATTCTATTGATGTGAACTAGATACAATACATATCAATGATTGGAAAACTACAATATGTTGTTTAGAGTAGACTTGATATTGCATTAGTTGTTGGGATAGTTGTAAGATTTTCTGTGAATCCTAAGGAAAACCACATGATGGTAGTGAAAAGGATACTAAGATATCTAAAAGTAACAAAAGACTATGTATTGTATTACAAGAATAACGATAATTTTAAATTGAAGGTATTCGCTAACTCTAATTGGACAAAAAAATTTGATGACAGAAAAAAGACAAGTGGATGTGTAATCTTTCTAGGAAAGAGATCGATTTCATGGACAAGTAAGAAGTAGAACTACATTTCCCAATCAATAGTTGAAGCTGAGTATGTGGTAGAAATAGTGAATTTTTCTAATATCATATGAATCAAGAAATTATTGAAAGGTGTGAAGGAATAAATTATTGATCCAATGGTTATATATTGTGATAACACTAGTGCTATTAACATATCAAAGAATCTTATAATGCATACAAAGACAAAGCACATTGCTATCAAGTATCATTACTTGAGAGAGATAGTTCAAGAAAAAGAAGTAGAGTTGGAATATGTCACTAAAGAAATTTTTTTAGGAATATTCACTAAAACTTTACATAAGGATACTTAGGAATATCTTAGAGCTAAACTGGGGGTGATTCCCCTAGACAAAGAAACTTAAGAAAAGATGGTGCTATGCATCAAATGCATTGATCAAAATATCTTACAAATTGATGCAAATTATTCTATTTTAGGAGTTGCTTAAGGTAGTAATAAGGAAGAAGGAAAAAATGATGCAATAGTCATATAAAGATGACAAATGAAGAATGCAAAACTGACATGAAAGTATCTACATGAAAAATGTGTATGATGAAAAGTGTCTTTGACATTGTTGCTAAAGAGGGGGAGTTTATAGATTATCTAAGTTACCATGAAGATGAAGATGTGATGAAGAGGGAGGATATTGGATTAGTTACCTATGTTGTGATTAATATGAGGGAGAGATTATCCAACAGAGAGATCAAAATGATAAAGGGGGTTGTAATAACTAGCAGAGATATTTAAGTAAGAGGGAGAGATTACTTAGAAGGAGTTTTAGTTATAGAAATGAAAATCAAAATTAAACTAAGGATATTAATATAGATCTCATATATTAAGAGTGTTCATCACAAACAATACAATTTTTGGATTGTATGGTAACTAGAAGTATTTTTGAGGTGTTGTCATCAATTCCAAAGAGGGAGATTGTTGGAAACCACAATTGACATTATTGATATGTTGTCATTGATGTCAAATCTATTGGTGAGATAATTTTCTATCTAATATAAGTGTCATATGTATTTGATTGATGAAGCAAATTTGAGAAGTTGTTCATAACAAAAGAATCTAGAGGATAGGTTGAATTATGAAGAGGTAACTACAAATGGACATTTTATTAGTTGGACTTTGACAAGATAAAGTGATTGTTTAAATCATGTTGCAAGAGGAGAAGATAGTAATTTTCAAGTCTTGAAAGTGTCAAAAAAAAATAGATGAAATTCATAGGCTTGACCCAAAAATAGAGCAGAAGAAAGAAGAATTTTTCAGTACATACCAATTGTGCTAGTGTCAACTGAGCCATAGTAAGTGTCAAGAAAAATTAGTGTTGACCAAACACCAATATCAACTGAGTGATAGTGCATGTGTCGAGCAACAAATTTAGTAGTGACCGAGTAACAGTGATTGCAAAGTGTCAGAACATAGTGTTGGCTGAGGAACAACATTTAAAAATTTTATGAGAGTGTAGTTTCTATCCAACTAAGTTAATTTCTTAGAATATCGAAAGTGTGTTGAATATAAGGATCTAGAGAAGAAGAGATTAAAAAATGGCAATCAAATACATCGTATTTGATGGATCTAATCATAAAACCTAAGATCTGTAGTGATGTTTAAGTGGCAAAAGATTAGAATTACCTATTTAAGGAGGTACAAGGGAGAACTTTTGATAAGTAATAGATATTTGGAGTTTTTGCTAATGTTATTGACTAGTGAATCTAAGTAGAAGGCTGAATAAAGTTGAGAAGAAGTGAAAGATGACAATGGAGGCCATGCAGTGAATACATTTATGAACAAAACAAAGATATGTACATGCAAAGTGATTTGCACTTAACAAATCAAAACCTATTGTTACTTTCTAACCATTATAAACAATATTTGAAATACTTTAATCAAGGTTGACCTAACAATCATAGTGACCTAATAGTCATATGTAAATCCTTTAATAGGGTGACATTCTAATGGAATGTTCTATAGTTCTCTAGCAAGGCCACTCTTGATATGGTGTTTAAATCCTTTAACAATGTTACATATAACAGTGTGTTTTGTAACCTTTAACATGATTGGATCCTAATAGAGCTTATTTTAGAAGGGTGAAAATTAGTGACATGTTGCCAGTGGGTTTTCCGAAATTGGGTTTCCATGTTAAATCCTAGTTTCAAACTTGCATGGATGTTATATGTGATGTTTACCAATTAATGTTTACTTTCTACAAGTCTATTATATTTAGAATAGTAGAGAACTAGTTGATGTCACTATTAGTTGATACTAGAAATCGAGCAATGAAATGATAAGATCTAAAGATTTTTATAAGGGAGATAGGTTTTTAAGGGTCCCTAAAACCCTTTACAAATCAGGAAAGATATTCAATAAAAGCCCAAAACAACATAAGCACATTGAACAAAAAGTTTAGCAAAAAAGGTTGTCAATAGAAGGACATCTAAAAGAAAAAAAATAAAAACTAATAGGACAAAGAGAAAATTAATCCATATTCATAAGGAGATTCATGACCTCCTTCTCCAGTATGTCCATCTTCCTAGTAGCCTCTTGGATCTCTGTGAGCTCATTATTGTACTCAAAGGCTTTCTTCTTGTTGTTATCTCTTGTCCTTTTCCTTGGGGCTTCAGTCTCTACCCCAGCACCACATTCCTTTGTTATGATCATTTCTTTTCCTATTCCAATAGCTTCTAGTCTACTAATAAGAGGCTTGAGGTTTCCGTTGGCAGCCTTCACGATATGGTAGCTCTGATTATCTATGCCCCACAAAGTAGACTATGTAGCCACTTGGGTCGAGGGGATATTTGGGTTTGCTAGTTCTACCTGTGGTGGTTTCCATCCAAACAATGGGTGAGTAGGATCTATTATGTTGATAGGTGGTGGATGTCAAAACTCAAAGACACCAACATTGTCTCATAAGAAATTTTCCATGATGGTTTCCTTTTTGTGATCTATGATGGCATTTATAGTAGTAGAATGACCAGGTTGGTTCATGAAAGCCTCAATATCTATGGATGATCTTGGTTCTTCTGAGATTTGCAGTGGTGGTTCTGATGGTGTCAGAGATACTACAGAGTACGACTAAACTCGGGATGTGTTACCACTATGACTAGGATCAATGTCTTTTTTCCATGTGTGCCTACCAAAATGTGTGGTGGGTGGCATGAAAGGATGCCTTCCCTTAAAGATGCAAATGCAGCAAGGGATGATACTAAGGGTGTCTAAATGATATGGTGCTTGCACAAGAAGCTTGTGTTTTCCTAAAATATGAATGTGGAAAATGTGATGGTGATGCAAAAGGTGCAACCCTGACCTTTGGCTCAAGGTGATGTGGGACACCAATAACAACCTATTCCTAGCAAAGTGTTGTGTTTCAAGGATACTCAAGATGATGAGAGATGTGATACAAAAATGTTTCTAAGTGAGTGAGGAAATAATGCTAAGACTTTAACAATGTAGGTGGAGGATTCTTCTTCAACAACCCAAGATGAGAGGAGATGGCCTAACCTCAAATGCTTGAATGGGATAGTGCAATTCCTACATGAGATACTAAACTTATAAGTGTGTAAGTGTGTGTGGAAAAAGGAAGGACGTAATCAAAATGATTAATAGTAGAGCTGTCAATAAGGCTCATATTAACACCACATTGAAGGGTTAGGTTTTGGATTTTGTAATCCCATTCAATTTGCAATGCTACCTCAGCTCCATCTTTCTCAATTTGATCCAATTTGACAATCCTAAGGTTAGGGGTATGCTTCTTATGCTCTGCTTTAATTCCCTTATAGGCTGGTATTTGAGGAATCTTGGCCTTCTTAAACTTAGTCTTGGGATGGCTTGACATGAGATATTTCCAAGGATTAAAATCACAAGCTTGGGGTTTTTGGAGGTAGTGACCACGCTAAGTGCCCTAAGCTAGGATTGACCAAGTTTGACAAACATTCATTCAACAAGTAAAAGATCAAGCAATGGATAGGAACAACCAGATAGAAGTTTTAATTCCTAGAATGTCATACTTGCACCAAGGAGTGTGTATTTTTGTACAAACATTTTGAACAATCACTTCAACCACATGAACATCCTAGATGGTTGGCTATAAAGCTAACAGTTGGTTTATCTAGGGAGTCCTTGATATATGTAAGGTACGTGAGGCCCAAATCCATAGATGAAACCAAAAAGATGTCACATAGCTAAGAGGAGCGGTAATCCACATCTCCTCTTTCACTTCTCAAGGGTATAAAGTTCTTTGAGGCTGAGCCCAAGTGACAAAATTTTGATCCTAAGAGAGGTGTATTTGGATTCACCTCCCCATTTTTATACTCCGTTAGAGTGCTAGAGTTGAGGTCGTCCAAAGGGGTGATGAAATCCCTAAGCAGGCCTCTTAAAAAAACTAAGACGAGATTTTGGATTCTAATCTTATGCACCCAAGATGGCCTACAAAGGCGACAAGGGGAGAGAAGACTCGGATGATCTTGCGCTAAAAGACAGATGTTATTTTCCACTGAAACTTAAGTTGTCTAGTCTAGACCTTGCAAACACACATGTTTAGGATGTAAATGTTCAATTCCAACTTGATATATGTGAACAAAAAAAATGTGATCGAAGAACGAATACACAAAGGAGAGTTAGGGTCAACAAGAAAGTAAACTCACACGCCCGAAGGCCCTCCATGTTAAGTATCGATTGATTTCCTTTAAGGCATTCAAGAGTTGGTGTTTTTTCATTTTAAGGCCAAAACAAAGATGTTTGTAAAGCTCAATTTCAAACACGCGCCCAGAGGCCCTCCATGTCAAGATTTGTTCAATTTTTATGCCCAAATGAAGTGTTAGCGAGACTAATGTGCATTCAAGAAATTTTCTATCTTAGAAAAACCAATAAAAACTCAAGTGAATGGAGTTTTATTTTTGTGGAGCACTTAATACTCTCTTAGGTAGACCCATCCCCATATATGGCACTGATATTGCAACCAATGGTTAGAATGATGGGTGATTAAAGAGGGTGATTCCAACAACAAACTCACTCAAAGTGTCTTTATTTGTTTTTATAACTTAGAAAATTTCTAAAATGTGGATTCTTTTTATGCCCCAAAAGATGAAGTGTGTTTGCAAGATTGTTTTCAATGTGCACCTAGAGGCCCTTCACGACAAGATGGTGTTCATTTTAGCTTCGCATTTAAGAGTGAATTTGAGCAAACATACATTCCAATAAATTTTTTAAAAAATTGTTCATTTTAAGCCCGAATTGAGATGTGTGTTTTGTTTGTGAATATGCATACATGTTCATTTCCTAAGATTTAACCATGCAAGATAAACACAAAGATAATGACAATGACCAGACTCTACAAAATAGACAGCGTTCCCATAGGAAAAATGTGAGAAGCAGCATTCCCATGAGGGTAGCATTCCTACAAGCAGGTTCATAATCTCACTAGAGTTTTCTTTCACGGGGATGGATTCTCACAAGTTTACCTAGGCACGAGAATGCCAAGAAAAATTGGTAAAAAAAAACAAAATAAAAAAACCAGGGAGCTCATTTTGAACAGAGTGATCCCACTGGTTTAGGATTTTTACAACTTTCCTGCACGCGGGAATGATAGTCTTGTGGAAAGATAATTTATTACAATTTAAATAGTAGCTATAAAAACAAAGCGCATTCCCACAAGTGGGAATGATGATCCTGCTTCTCTGAGGCGCGTTCCCACTAGAGGATTTGTCAGCAGGGATTTAGAGCAATTTTTAAGATATGTGGTAGAAGCTGTTTGGTGATGAACTGTGAACTTGTTGTTGTGGGTTCACATTCCCATCGGTGAATGGTCTCATTCTCGTGGTCATGGGATCACGTTCCTAGTTCATGAGATCATAAAACAAGATGGTTTTGAAGTCTTCAAAAATAAAAAATGATGAGATGGTTGGGAGCATGATTTCCAAAAGGTGACCTGTGTACCTACAACAAGATCAACAAACCTAACACAAAAACCCACAAGCAAACAAGATTAATTTGGTTAGTTAACAAAAAAAAAATTTAAAATTGATTAGATTGACCCAAATGCAGGGTCACACCAGGCCTGCCAAAATGTGTATGTGAATTTAGTGGTGTTAGGAAAATAATGAAATAAACAAAGCATTCACAAAACCAAACTAACAAAACATATAAAAAGAGACAAAGTGAGGTCCTCAAGTGAGAATATGATCCATGGATAGGCTCTCTCAATGAGGATGATCACTTGATTTAGAGATGTGTCTATTTGCTAGGATGTATGCTCGATTGCTTCCAAAGGCTTCAATGGATGTTTGATGGCTTTTTGGTGTGAGTGAGTGAGATTGGTAAAATGGCTTCACAAAACAACATTATAAGTTTATGGTAATGGATTGTGCTTAAAATGGCTTGGGAGGGGATTCCTTAAATAGGAAAAAGGCTTGAGGGGTCGATGGCTAGGATGGAAGGAAAGGAGAAAGCTTATGGAGGGCTCAGATTGAATGAGAGGAGAGCACATGGATTGTGCTTCTTTATAGCTAATCAGGGAGTGACACATGTCATAGGGTCATTGGTTAAAGCAAGAGGGGTTGAGGGGTCAAAAAGGAGGCTCAAAGCTCATAAAGACCCTCATAATGGCTTATAAGAGCAATAAATGGGCTTGTAAGAGTCATTTATGGCTTGTAAGAGCACTTATGGCTTGGTGGTTGGAATATTTTGATGAGAGATTTTGGCTTGATTTAGGAAAGTCTTAAGCTTGCTTAGGAATGTGCAAATGATTATGGGATGGGTTAGGCTTGGGTTAGGATTAGTTTAGGGATGTTAGAGATGTGCAAGTGGATGGTATTGATGAGGGTGGTTGAGTTAGTGGCTAAGCTTAGTTAGTATGGGTGGATGGGGTGGATTAGGCTAAATGGAGGATTTAGGATAGTTTAGGGGTTATTAGATTTGAGATTTTTATTTATTAAAGTGATTTTAATAAATTTGGAATTTGGAATTAGATAGGAGAATACGATTTAATTGATAAATGATGGGTCATTTGATTTATCAATTAGGACTATAGATGATTAATTAAATTAATTAGCTAGGGGATGGCAAAAGATTAATTAAATAGGAATTTAATTAATGATTCCTTTAGAGATATCTAAATAGGATTACCAAAGTGGTGTAATCAAATTTAGGTGTCTACATTTTGCCCCTCTTTGACATAGTGTTGAGACAACACTATTTCAAAGTGTATATGCTACTTTAGTATGTTAGAAACACTAAATGTAGAGGTGTGTCTAATAGCTAAGATGGCTTGATTATGTATGTATACTCAAATGCTCAAATGGGCTTCAATGGAGGATTTTTGATAGATTTTGGTGAATGGATTTGATGTAAAAATGGCTTCTCAAAATGGCATTATGGCTTTACTTTCTAGATTTTGTTGTTTTTGCAAAGGGGAAGGATCCAATTTATAGTTAAGAGGCTTGAGGGATGGAGGGCTAAGATGGAAGGAAAGGAGAAAGCTTATGGAGGGCTCAGATTGAATGAGAGGGGAGCAAATTGATTGTGCTTCCTTATAGCCAATCAGGGAGTGACACATGTCATAGGGTGAGAAGATGGAGGAAAAGGCAAGGATGAGTCAACAAAGGAGGCTCAAGTGATAATATCTTCATAAAGATCCTTCATAAGTTCTCTGTAAGAGCATTGAAGGAGAGTGTAAGAGATATTTGAGGGTCATTTATGTTGGAGGGTGAGGAATTTTGACTTGGGTTGGATAAGAAAGGTTTTAAGCTTGCTTAGGATTGTGCAAATGATTAGAGGATGGATTAGGATGGTTTAGGATTAGCTTAGGGATAGACAAGTGGATGGCAATAAATGAGGGTGGGTGAAGGAGGAGATATTTGTTAAGTTTGGCTTGGGTTAGCAAGTCTTAACCCATGTTTAGAGAATGTGACAAGGTTAGGAGGGGATTAAGATTAGGATTAAAGATAAGGATTGGCATCTTCTAGAAGATTTTAGGCTTTGGATGAGGATGAAGACTTTCTAGAAGAATCTAGAACTTCCTAGGATGAGGACAAATAAGATTTTTTAGAAAATAAATAAAGTTCTATTTATTTCAAGGATTTTGGTCGAGGAGATATTTATTAAAACATTTTTAATAAACATGAGGATTAATATTTAATCTTAACTAAATATTTTGAGATGGGATTAGGGGTAGGAAATGATGGGATTAGCCTTTAATCAAAATTTAAGAAGGATTAGAAGATTTTGGAAGAATTTTGTGGTCTTAAGAAAATTGGCCAAGTTTTGGGCAAAAAATAAATTATTTATTTATTTTGGGATTTTTGGTCAATTTATTAATTAAATAATTAATAAATAAGAAAATAATGTTTAAATAAGATTTAAACATTTTTAGGAGGGATTCCTTAATTAAATATTTTTAATTAAGATAAAGGGATTTAATGGCATAAAAAATTAATTAATTAATTAATTAATGATGATGTCATCAGGGACTTTTTTCAAAAAATAAAAATATTTTATTTTCTAAAGGATTTTTAAGTGTCTAGATTTTGCCCCTCTTTGATGTGATGCCACAAGTGGCGTGGTATCAAAGATAAGAAAATAAGATGCCCAAGGCTAGAGCAGAAGAGGAGAGAATGGACTACGAGATGCCCCCTCAAGAAGGCGATGGGGAGAGAAAGTGAGGCTCGACAACTTCTTGAAAAGTACAAGAATCTTGGCAGGTGGGAGGATGAAGAGTGGCTTACGAGAAGAGGTTTAGTTAGCTCAAACTCTCACTATGGGAGAATGATAAAGGGGAAAATCAACAACACAAGAGTAAATAAGCTTAAGACTTTCAGGATTGGGGAGAGGATGAAGGAGCAGAGTGTTATAAAAAGGAATCCAAGATAGGGAGATGGATGATGGGATGATAAAGTTGATGTAACAGGATTTCAAAGAGCTAGATTGGCAAGAGATGGGTTTCGGAGATCCCTAGGACTAGGATTGTGGATCTCGAAAGATGAGGCTTAGTGGATTGATTTGATTGGTGGATCCTAAGACTAGGATTGTGGATCCCTAAAGCTAAGAGTGATGATTGATTCAAAGAGATACTGATGCATAAGCTGGGGTAGGAGAGACAGATGTTGGATATGGATGGGGAATAATGGAGATGAAGGGATTCCATTGAAGCTTTTTGAGTGGGGGGGTACTTCAAAGAGAAGTACCACCATGTAGTTGAGCACTAGATTTTCTATAGGACTATTGGTTGATTGCCAAGGTTATCAAGAACATCAAGGCCTTTTCACCAACTTTCTAGAGGACTGACGAACTTGACTCAAAACAAACATGCAAAGATTGTCCCAGTAGCACACATGAATCCCAAAGGAAGCAGCATGGAACTGACATTGGGTAACCCATAAGTAGAAAAGAAAAATAAACAAAAGACCTGATCAAAACCTTATGCTCAGATTGCCCCATTTGCAGTATACCATGATATGGAAGATCGTGGCAACCTTGAGGAGGGAACAAAAACATTGTTTGAAAAAGATACTTCAAGGCCCAAAGGGAAGATTCCAAATCAAAAGAAAGTGAAAATCTAAAAGAGAACTATTTGCCAATGAGATGTGTAAGACAAGGTACTAACGGACCAAGATCAGACATGAGGAAAGCTATATCCTACAAGGATCTATCAGAGAGCACCTAAGCTGATGGATCTAGATGAGTGATGCATCTGGCAAGCTGAACTAAGAAGGATAACAATTTAGTGATAGGAGATCTAGCTAAAGGATGCATTGGAATAGCTAACTAAGGGTTGTGCAATGTGTGCAAGATGTTGATCAAGGATGAACTAACATGAAAGCTGGATAGATACAATGGCACTAAGCTAAAGAGGATGTACAAGCTGAAAGACCAAGATATGTTACAAATGTATAAGGTTGTTCATGTTTGGGTTTTGTGAGATGGAAATGTTTTAGAGTGTGTTATGGGATGGTGAGTGGATGGATGAGGGATAGGATAGTGATAGATAATGGATTAGTCTTAGTACACAAGGCAACTGAATTACTAGGTTTTCACCAAGGTGCTTGAATTGCCAAGTTTTCACCATTGGACGCTTATTTCTCTTTACTATTCTTTTTTGTATTTTTCAAAAGCTGGGTATACAAAGGATCTTCAAGCATAGAACTTCTTAAGATGAATGATTATAGTAGGATCATTCAAGAGGTCTCCTTCTATTGTAGATAGCCAATAGGCTCCAAAGCCAAAGGAGGTAGTGACAACATAAGGACCAAGCCATGTACGTTCAAACTTGCCTTTCTTTTCTCGATCGGCTTGAACTTTCATATTTTCTTTGAGGACCATGTCACCCTGCTGAAAGTGTCAAGGAAGCACCTTCTTATTGAAGTTCCTTTTGAGATGAGATTGAAGACTATGAGGTGATCATATGTGTGTTGTCACTTCTCATCTAGGAGATCTAGCTGGGTGAGCCGAGCTACTCTGTATTCTTCATCTGATATTTTCCCTCACAAAGATATGTGCAAGGAGGGAAGTTCAACCTCTATGGGTAGTACCACTTCAGTACCATAGACTAGGGAGTATGGAGTTGTTCCTATGGATGTACAGAATAGGGTTGGATTTATTTGTAGGTGTCAATTGCGACCGAAATCATTCACAACTTTCTTTAGGATTTTGAGGAGGGTTTTGTTAGTTGCCTCTGCCTATCCATTACCTTGTGGAAAATATGGGCTAGAAAAGCGGTGATGGATGCAAAGGGAACTGCATAATTCTTCCATGTTGAGATTTTCAAATTTACCTTCGTAGTCGATGAAGATGGTGGATGGGATGCCAAAGCATCAAACAATGTGGTACAAGATGAACTTGGAGACCTAAACTCCTGTAGCTGAGACTAGGCAGACTATTTCCACCCATTTAGTGAAATAGTTTGTAGCTGTTATTATCCATTTATGTCCATCAGATGAGAGAGGTGTGATAGTTCCAACTAGATCAAGGCCCCAACATGCAAAGGGCCAAGGTGGTGCAATAGGTTGTAGATCTTGTTCTGGAGTGTGCACAAGATTGGCGTGCTACTGACATGGGAGACATTTTTTGACAAAGTCACAAGAGTCTTCTTTGATGGTAGGCCAATAGTAGCCTACTCTAAGGATTTTTTGTGATAGGACAATACCACTCATGTGGGCATCACAAAGTTTGGAGTGTACTTCTTTTAACGCCATCACAACCTCATTTTGGTCTAAACACCTAGAGAGAGTATTGTGATAACCTTGACGATATAGGGTATTTTCTATGATGACATAGCAGGATGATTTTTGAATGAGGTTTTGGCATTGGGTTCATGTGAGGTGAGGGGATATGATACTATCTTTAAGGTAAGCGTGGATTTCATGGTGCCAAGGGGATTGAGGACCAACCAAGATGCAAACACAATTGGAATCCTCATTCACATAGGTGGGTGTGAGGAGCTGCTCAACTAAAAACTCATACTGCATAGCCACTTGGGGAATTTTCAAGAGTGAGCCAATAGTATCCATAGCATCCGCTGCTTTGTTTTGCATTTGAGGCACTTGTATAAACTAAAGCTTTGTAAAATGCTAGGTTAGCTAATCAACTAGCTCTTTGTAGGGTAATAGCTTTTCATCTTTGGTTTGATATTCATTTAGGACTTGCTTGATGATGAGCTTAGAATCACTAAAGATTTGTAACTTAGTGATGTTCCATTCTACGGCTATCTTTAATCTTGCTATGAGAGCCTCATATTCAGCTATATTGTTGGTGCTAGGGAGTTGTAGCTTAAAAGCTTTTGGAATGTAAACTCTTTGTGTTGTGACCAACAATATTCCTGCCCCTGATCCATGAGATGTGTATGAGCCATCAAAATAAAGTTTTCATGGAGGTTGTTCTTAAATTAGATAGATATGCTCATCTAGAAATTCTATGATCAAAGGATATGTATCTATTAGAGGTGCATTAGCTAGGTGATCTTCTATAGCTTGCGCTTTGATTTCCTTTCTATCCACATACTAGATGTCAAATTTGCTAAGGAGCATAACCCATTTGGCCAAACGGCCTGTAATTGTTGTTCTAGATAGCGTATACTTGAGAGGATCTATCTTGGAGACTAGTTGGATGGTATGACTTAGCATGTAGTGGTGAAGCTTTTGATTTTAGAAGACAACTACTAGAAAATCTTTTTCCATAGGAGTGTAATTGAGTTCATAACCAACTAGGGTTCTACTGATATAGTAGATGGCTCGTTCTCTACCATAGTCATCATGTTGTGCTAGAAGGGCCCCTGGAGTAGTAGGCATTGCTGATATGTACAAGATGAAGGGACAACCAAGAATTGGTGGAACCAAGATATGGGGATTGGCGAGATACTGCTTGAGCTGATGAAAGCTGCATTGACATAAAGAATCCCACTTGAAGTTCTCATCTTTCTTTAGTAGATTTGCAAATGGCATACACTTATCTGCAAGCTAGGAGATGAAGCACCAAACGGATTGAAGATTTCTCTGAAGAGTACGAAGCTGTCGCAGTGTCTGAGGAGGAGGCATGTCTAAGATAGCCTTGACCTTCTTAGGTTCAATCTCTATACCTCGTTTAGAAACTATAAAGCCTAGAAGCTTGCCAGATGTGACCCCAAAGACACATTTCTTGGGATTTAGCATGAGATGATATTTGGCTAACCTATCAAAGACTTTCTCTAGGTCAGCAAGATGATCCATGAAGGTGTGAGATTTAACCAAGATATCATCTACATAATCCTCCAAAATGCTATGGATAAGATCATGGAAAATGGCTGTCACAGCTCTTTGATAGGTAGCCCCAGCATTCTTTAGGCCAAAAGGCATCATGTTGTAGCAAAAGGTTCCCCAAGGGGTAGTGAATGTTGTCTTATGTTGATCCTCTTCTGCACTCTTGATTTGATTATACCGAGAAAATCCATCCATGAGGGACAAAATTTCATGTCCAGCTGTAAGGTCTACAATCGTATCTATGTTGGGTAAGGGAAAATCATCTTTTTGACGAGCTTTGTTAAGATCTCTGAAATTAGTGCAGATTCTGATGTCACCAGAAGGCTTAGTGATGAGGACCATGTTGGAGATCCACTCTAAGTAGTCGATAGGTCAGATAACCTTAGCAGCTAAAATTCTTTCTAATTCAGCTTTGACTAGTAATGCCACCTTGGGGTGTATTTTTCTAATTTTTTGTCTGACGGGCCTAATCTTTGAATCGACTGCAAGATAATGAACTACAATCTTTGGATCAAGTCCTGGCATGTCCTGATATGACCATGCAAATCAGTTGATGTTCTCTCTTAAGACCTAAAAGAGGAGGTCAGCTTGGTCTTGCGATAGGGATGCAGCAATGTGAACAAGTCTGGGGATCTCTAAAGAACTGATGTTGACTTCTCTAGTATCCTCAATTAGAATAGAATATACCTCTGGTTGATTATCTTGAGGAGGCAATGCTAAATCCTCATTTTTTGCTTGTGACTCTAGATTTTCTTACTGAGAGGCTCTCTTTGCTACCTTAGCTAGTCTCAGATTCGTCTTAGTTCTAATTTTGGGTGTATAGGAACTAGGTTGGGGATTTTCTCCAAAATACCCCTTGGGATCTAACTTATAGATATAGGCAGAATCTAGCTTTGTTTTCTTGTGAGGATTTTTGGCTCCCATGAATCTTAGAAGCACTTCCTCTGATGTGAACTCATCAATGTGTATGACGCTTGGTTGGTCCCAATCTATGAGTTCAAGGTGAGCAAGTGGTAGGTCAATGAAATGGATGGATAGTTCTTAGAGAACAGAGTCTCCAAGGGAGATTTGGTCTGGGATATTTTCATAGGCTCTCTTTTCAACTTCCTCTGAAATGTCTTCAATTTCTACAAGGTCACGGTGGATGTTCAAAAAAGCATGACCATCTATATTGCTGCCCCCAGTTGTGGGTATGCCAAAGCCTAGACCTAACTTCTTTTCCCATTTGTGTGCTTCAATGGGACACTACATGCTTCTTTCCTCTGATCCTAGACCACCACCTTGATAGTTCCATTTTTCAGTGATGAGCTTATGTGCTTGGGGATGCTTCTAGCTAAAGTGATCAAGGTATGCATGATTTCTTGGAGGTGCATCCTTATGTAACCAATTGTTGATATCTAGAGTGAGCTCCTCATGAAGAGGGATTCTCAGGGATCCAAAGGTTGTTGGGCCAAGCTGTGTGTATTGAGGAGGTGGAGTCTCCTTGGCTCTATGATATGTGGGTTATCCATGGGTGTGTGGATCAAGTGGCAATGCACCAACTGCAAATGCATCAAAAAGGCTATACTCTCCACAACCTTTGTTGTTGATTTTTAGGGTAGATAGGGTGGAGGCGAGGATGGTTTCTAGGTCATTATAGGTGTTGGATGAACTGGCGATGGATTGGCCAATTTTGATGCCAGGGCAATGGTTTGTATATGAGGCTTCAACTGCATTGCAATAAGCAAAGGGTTTTGGATCAGCATGGATGGTCACTTTAGTGCCCTGATGCAAAAATTTGAGGCACTGATGATATGTGGATGGAACGGCCTTCATGGCATGGATCCATAGGTGTCCAAGGAGGATGTTAAATGGAAGGTTTAGATCAACAACATGGCAAATTATTTCTTGGATGACCGGCCCAACCTTGATGGGTAGCAAAACTGTTCCCTTTGTAGTTCTCTCTAGATTATCATAAGCTTTAATGGTGATAGCCTCATTGATGATATCTTCCTTAGCATACCCAGCTTGTTTTATGAATTTTAGGGTGCAAATATTCAAGGCTGATCCATTATCTATCATTACTCTTTTTATATCAAAATTTTATACCATAATGGCTATGTGAAGTGGAAGGGTGTGATCTGGCTCGACCCTGGGTATGTCAGTGGGCTTGAATGATAAGGCACATGAGGATGAAAGGTGTCCAACAAGATTACAAAAATCAGTCACATTGATGTATGAAGGGACACAGGATTCTATGAGAGCACTATCAAGGACATCTTTGTACATAGGACTAGTGTGGAGAAGGTCTAAAATGGAGATTTGGGTTGGCATGTTCCCAAGGTGTTCCAAGATATTGTACTAGCTTTTTGATGGAGCTGATGATGTTGTTTGGGTTGATAGTGCTGATGGGACTAATGGGGTTGTGATGTTCAATCGCACTCTTCGAGTGGTGACTACACACTCATTGTTTGGGCCTTAGATATTGATAACATTGACAGAAGGCTCTTTCTTAAATCTACAACCTATGAGGCTACCATAGTCTATGTAGGATGAAGTGTGGTCATTGTTCTTCCCATGCTATTGGTTTAGTTGGCAGTTGTTGGTGTTGTTGTTTTTTGTTTGGATGGGTGCTTTTCCAAGATTTTGGTTGTTGTGAGGAGGAAAAGCATTTTGATAGATCTACAAGCCTACATTGGGAGAGGTTTGTGCTCCAACTGTGATTTCTTTCCAATCAATGAGGTCTTGCACATAATCTTTTAGCTTCATGTATCTGAGGGTGGTGTTCCCTTTCACCCTATGAAACTTGCAATACTCATTGTCTCTATACCATGCAGCTTTGGATTGGCCTGGGTTGATTTACTAGGTAGGAGGAAATTTGATGAGGTTTTCCTTGACTAATTTCTCAAAAATGACATCCAATGGCTCACCAAGGGGTGTATAGTTTCGAGGTGCAGGTTGGAACTTGGGCTTTGGTCCTGCAGCTACATTGATGGCATTAGCTTGATTGTTAGAGCCTTGAAAGTTGGGCTTTGGATTGTGGCTTTGAAAGCTTTGTTGATTTTGCTGATGGTTGTTGATAGCTTGTTGATTGTTTGGTTGATAAGGTGGGTTGGACTAATTTTGGGAAGGACCAAAAATATTCACATGTCTGGTGTTAGTGACCCCATCTGTTGCAACGTGCTTATTTTTGTTCCAATACCTAGACTTGTCATTTGAATGTGTTTGATTTTGGTTGGCTTCCTTGTAAATCTTGACCACACCATCTTTAATGAGTCCTTGCTCAAGGGTCATTCCTTTTTCTTTGATATCTTTGTAGGTCTGCAAACAATTCATGGTCATGTGGTGAGCTAAGTTGGGATGGGCATTATCAATAAACATTTTCACCAAATGGCACTCTGGTAGGGTGCAAGATATGCGGGTGGTAAGGGTTTGCCATCTTTGCAGATATTCACCAAGAATTTCTCCACCTTTTTGCTTGGTGTGGACAAGATCAACCACTGATAATTCTGTCTCAACAAGATGGGCATATTGGGCTACAAATGCCTCATACAATTCAACAAAGTTTTGATTGTGCCATATGGGATTCTATAAAACCATTCAAGAGCTGGTCTAACCAAACTTTTGGGGAAGAGGCACAAAAGAAAGACGTCACTGTATGCCACTTCTTGGCAGTGCATGTAAAATTCTTTGATATATGTGATAGGGTCTCCTTTTCCACTAAATTTGTCAAACTTGGGTATCTCAAACTATTCGGGAAATGGTGTCATGGTAATGGCCCTATCAAATGGATAAGGACACACTTTCTCAAACTTGAAGGTTTTTGGGTCATTTCCCTCCTAGATGTTCTTCAAAGCTATCTTCATGGCTTCGAATTTTGAATTAATGGGTGATGGCTATGGTGCCTCCACTGTACAAGCACTCTGAGGGAGATATGCACTAAATGGTTTAATTGAATATGGATGGCTTTGAGGTATGGGCTAGTAGGGATTGTGCATGACTTGGGAAACTAAATGGTGGATGATGGGCTACCGAGGTGGAGGTGGCACATATTGATGCATGCGTTGTGAGGCTTGCTATTGATATTGGATTTGAGGTTGGGATTGAGGAACATAAGCTGGCTGTGGGATAAATGGATTTCTTTGTGGAGGTAAGGTATAAGATGGTTGTGAAGCTTGGGGAAAGGATCGAGGAGCTTGTGGAACTTGACTTTGGATTTGAGGAGTTTGACCAATATATGTGGGTTGTGCCCCCATTTGGGAGGGTATCTGCATGGCAAAAGAGGCCAAGTAATTGGTGGTTGGTGGTGGTGGATTTCCTCCTAGAAGTGGCATAGAAAAATATTTAGTAATAGGAGGTAATGGATTAGTTGGTGGCGGAGGTGGTGGGAATTGAAAGCTTGGAAATGGAACTGATGGGGTTTGATAGCTTGGTGGCTGGATTTGAAAGCTTGGTAGAGTGGTGGCAGGAGCTTGGGTCACTTGAGAGCTTGGTAGAACATTGGTAGTAGCTATTGGGGTTTGATAGCTTTTTGGAGTGAGGGTAGTAGCTTGTGGATTTTTGGTTGATGGTACTTAGCTCCAAGGACCTAGTGGAAATGATGGAATTGTGCTTTAAGCTGAGGTAAACAAGCTGGGGGTGATGAAAGGTTGAGTACTTGGCCCCATGGGTGGCATCCCGATTGTATATTGCTAACGTTGGCCAAAGATGCTAGCACTGATTTGGGAGATGGGTGGATTTGGAAGGTTGGGTTGGATAGCAGCAATAGCAATAGTGAAGGGAGTGAATGATGAGGTGTTTTGGGCGAAGGGGGTTTGCGATGGAGTGGTATGGACCAATGGTGGAGTGGTGGTAGCTAGATTGGCTTGCAGAATGGAGATTTCAACTTGAGTGGAGGCTAGTATGTTTGGGTCTATTGGATCATATGAGGTGGGTTGAGGCTTTTCTTTTGGTATATACAAAGGATGATTTGGATTGTAAGAGCCTATGGGTGGTGGCAGATGCCCAAACAGAGGGTGAGAATGATCTAATAAAGGAGGAGGTCTTCCAAAATCGAAGGCTCCTACAGTGTCCCTCTGAAAGTTTGCCATGATTGTTTCTTTGCTTTTGTCTATAATGGCATTCACCAATATTGCATTTCCTGGTTGGTTCATGAAAGCTTCAATGTCAGTAGGTGATGGTATAGCATTCTCTAGGCTGAAGGACGGTTGAGTGCTCAAGGGGAGTGATGTTGTCTGATCCAAATGATAGGGATCCATTGTTTCCTTCTTCTTCTTGGCTAAGCGAGTGATGGGTGGAAGTAAAATGTTCCTAGGGATGAGATGCAACAATGTTGATGGATGAAAAGGGTGAGGCTTTTCTATGCAAATGATTTCCTAGGCTGAGGCAAAGCTATATGACAAACCTAAGGAAGACTGGGTTGGGGATTCTTATCTTCAAAGATATGTTGCCAAAGCATGAAAGGTCTGCTTTCCTATGTGAAAGCTTGGTGGTGATTGTGTCAACTTAAGGATAGACTGATGATCCCTTAGGAAAAACATGAGACTGACCACTTGTGGATCCCAACCTTTAGCTCAAGGTGATGAGGGATGACAAGTGCCAAGGCTAGATTACCCTAGACAAATCTCTGTCAGAGGGATAACCTTGGTGAGACTAGAGGATTTGCAAGATGATAGGAAAAGAAAGTTTTGGCAATGTGACAACAATTTTGAAGGCTTGGATGTGAACTTTTTGATTGCTGGCTAGATGGTTTAGTTCTAAGGCAAAGAACTAGATGAGATGGATGAGAAAAAATGCTTAAAGGGATAACATAGAATGGTTTTCTTTCCTATAAAGATGACTCTAACGTGAATTTTATGCAAGAAGATGTGGAGAAACAAGGGGGTCTAATCATAAAAATCATGCCTAGTTGGTAAGGCATAAGCAGGGTTAACTCTTGGATGTTTGCTAAATCTGATAGTGCGATCTAACCAAGCATCTTGAAGGGCTTTGTCAGTAGCTTTTTCTTATGCTTTGTGGAGTTTGGTAATTCAAGGGCTTGGTGTTACTTCCTTTCTCTTCGTTGAAATTTCTTGGTATACCTAAGATGGCTTGAGTTTGGCTTTGTGAAACTTTTGTTTGGGTTTGGGTTGTTTTGACATAAATTCTTGAATCTTTTTGGCTTTGAGAGATCATGGTTGTTTTGCTTCAACTTTGTTCAACTTCTGAAATAGGCAGTGACTACGCTAAGTGTGCCCTAAGCTAAGATTGACTGAGTTTGGCAAACATTCATTCAACAAGTAAAAGATCAAGCAATAGATAGGAACAACCAGATAGAAGTTTTGATTCTCAGAAGACAGTAATTGCACCGTGGAGTGTGTATATTCTACAAATGTTTCGATCAATCACTTCAAACACATTAACATCCTAGATGGTTGTCTAGAAGGCTGACAGTTGGTTTAGCTAGGGAGTTCTCGATATACCCAAGGTACGCAAGGCCAAAATTCGTAGATGAAACCAAAACATTGTCACATAGCCGAGAGGAGTAGTAACCCACTTCTCCTCTTTCACTTCTCAAGGGCATAAAGTTCCTTAAGGCTTAGCCTGAGTGATAAAATTTTGATCCCAACAGAGGTGTCTTTAGATTCACCTCCCGATCTTTATACATTGTTGAAAGGCTGGAGTTGAGGTCATCCCAAGGGGTGATGAAATCCCCAAGCAGGCCTCCTAAAAGTTAAGACAAGATTTTGGATCCTAATCTTATGCACCCAAGATGGCCTTGAAATATGACAAGGGGAGAGAAGACTTGGATGATCTTGGGCTAAAAGACAGAGTTCTTTTCCAACTGACACTTTAAGTTTTTTGATCTAGACCTTTTGAAAACACACGTGATTTAAGATGCAAAGGTTCAATTTCAATTTGAAATGTGCCAAAAAAAGAGAAGTGATCGAAGAATGAATACACCAAGAAGATTTAGGGTCAACAAAAAGTAAAATCATGTGCCCGGAGGCCCTACACGTCAAGTATCGATTGATTTTGTTTAAGGCATTCAAGATTGAGTGTGAGTTTTTTTTAAGCCCAAAAAAAAGATGTGTGTAAAGTTCAATTTTAAGCGCGTGCCCGAAGGCCCTCCACGTCATGATTTGTTCAATTTTTATGCCCAAATGAAGTGTTAGCAAGACTAATGTACATTCAAGAAATTTTCTATCTTAGAAAAACTAATAAAAACTCAAGTGAGTAAAATTTGATTTTTGTGGAGCACTTAACACCTTCTTAGGTAGACCCATCCCCATATATGGTGCTGATATTGCAACCAATGGTTAGAATGATGGGTGATTAAAGAGGGTGAGTCCAACAAAAAATTCACTCAAAGTGTCTTTATTTGTTTTTATAACTTAGAAAGTTTCTAAAATGTGGATTCTTTTTATGCCTCAAAAGATGATTATTTGATCTATGGCATTCAAGATTGGATTTTTTGTTTTAATCATGCATTCATAAAATAAAATAAAATGATTTTAATCCATGGCACTCAAGAGTGATTTTAGCAACATGCATTCAAAGACAAGTGATTAAAGATTCAAGTTTTTTCCTTTGAGCATTCAAGATTGAGATTTTGCGTGTTGTTTTAAGAACTTTGAAGTGCTTTGTTTTAACCTTAGATCATTCAAGATTGTTTTGGACTCAAAAGTGAAAATGACTCTTTAAACTTTGGTTTTCATTCAAGATTTTGTGTTCTAGTTCGCATGTTTTAAGCCTTAAAAAATGATATTCCAAGTGCTTCGTCCACCTATAAGCTTGAAAAATCTGCAAACACTATGAGATAGACTATGAGTTCCTTTCTCTTCTTCATGCTCATGTGGACCTGCAAAACCAATTTATGCAATCCTACCAATCACAAAAATAAGAAAAATTAGTCAAAATTAGCAAATGACATACAAAATTTCACTAAAAAAGCTAATGAAGATGACCCATGCGGGGTCCCACCGGGCATGCAAAAATGTATATGCTACTTTAGTATGTTAGAAGCACTAAATTAAAACAATCAAAAGCATTTGCATACTAATTTAACATAACTTCATGAGAGACAAAGTGAAGTCCTCAAATGAGAATATGAGCCATGGATATGCTCTCTCAATGAGGATGATCACTTGATGTAGAGGTGTGTCTAATAGCTAAGATGGCTTGATTATGTATGTATGCTCAAATGCTCAAATGGGCTTCAATGGAAGATTTTTGATAGATTTTGATGAATGGATTTGATGTAAAATTGGCTTCTCAAAATGGCATTATGGCTTTACTTTCTATATTTTGTTGCTTTTGAAAAGGGGAATGATCCAATTTATAGGCAAGAGGCTTGAGGGGTGGAGGGCTAAGATGGCAGGAAAGGAGAAAGCTTATGGAGGGCTCAGATTGAATGAGAGGAGAGCACATGGATTGTGCTTCCTTACAGCCAATCAAGGAGTGACAAATGTCACAGGGTGAGAGGATGGAAGAAAGGGCAAGGAAGAGTCAACAAAGGAAGCTCAAGGGATAATATCTTCATAAAGACCCTTCATAAGTGCTTTGTAAGAGCATTGAAGGAGAGTGTAAGAGATATTTGAGGGTCATTTATATTGGAGGGTGAGGAATTTCAACTTGGGTTGGATTAGGAAGGTTTTAAGCTTGCTTAGGATTGTGCAAATGATTAGAGGATGGTTTAGGATGGTTTAAGATTAGCTTAGGGATAGGCAAGTGGATGGCAATAAATGAGGGTGAGTGAAGGAGGAGATATTTGTTAAATTTGGCTTGGGTTAGCAAGTCTTAACTCATGTTTAGGGAATGTGACAAACTTAGGAGAGGATTAGGATTAGGATTAAAGATAAGGATTGACATCTTCTAGAAGAGTTTAGGCTTTGGATGAGGATGAAGACTTTCTAGAAGAGTCTAAAACTTCCTAGGATGAGGATAAATAAGGTTTTTTAGAAAATAAATAGAGTTTTATTTATTTCAAGGGTTTTGGTTGAGGAGATATTTATTAAAATATTTTTAATAAACATGAGGATTAATATTTAATCTTAATTAAATATTTTGAGTTGGAATTAGGGGTAGGAAATGATGGGATTAGTCTTTAATCAAAATTTAAGAAGGATTAGAAGATTTTGGAAGAGGTTAGTGGTCTTAAAGAAATTGGTCAAGTTTTGCGTAAAAAATAAATTATTTATTTATTTTGAGATTTTTGGTCAATTTATTAATTAAATAATTAATAAATAAGAAAATAATTTTTAAATGAGATTTAAACATTTTTGGGAGGGATTCCTTAATTAAATATTTTTAATTAAGATAAAAAGATTTAATAGCATACGAAATTAATTAATTAATAAATGATGATGTCATCAGGGACTTTTTCATAAAATAAAAATATTTTATTTTGTAAAGGATTTTTAGGTGTCTACACAAAGAAGTTCGAACAGAGACAACACAAGGAAGATGTTTTAGCAACAAGGTTGCCCCAGTCTCGGATAAGAAGAGGAGAGACTAGACTTAGAGATGCCCCCTCAAGAAGGCGACGGAGAGAGAAGACGAGGCTCGATGGCTCCTTGAAAAGCAAAAGAATTCGAGACGAGAAAAGACACGGATTGGCAAAGAGAAGGGGCTAAATTAGCTCAAACTCTCACTATGAGAGAATGATAAAGGGAGGTCAGATGCACAAGCAGAAGCAAGCCTAAGATGATCCAGGATTGGGGGGGGGGGGGGGGATGAAGGGGTGGAGCATGATAAAAGGAGACTAGGAGGAGGGGATGGATGATAGAAAGATAAAGTGGTTTGAATGGGGGATAATGGAGATGAAGGGAAGTCATGGAAGTAGTTTGAGTGGGGGGAGACTTCAAAGGGAAGTACTACCACGTAGTTGAGCATGAGATTTAATATAGGAATGTTGGTTAATGGCCAAGGTTACCAAGAATAGCAAGGCCTTTTTACCAACTTTCTAGAGGACTGATGAATTGACTCAAAAAAAACACGCAAGGATTGCTCCAACATCGCACATGAATCTCAGAGGAAGCAACATGGAACCGATACTGAGTAACCCACAAGCAGAAAAGAAAACCAAACAAAAGACCTGATCAAGACCTTGCACTCGAATTGCCCCATTCGTAGCACACCATGATATAAAAGATCATGGTGACTGTGAGGAGGGAAAAACCCAAATCACTTGGAAGAGATACGTCAAGACCCAAAGGGAAGACGCCAAAAATAAAAGAAAGTGAAAAGCCAAAAAACAACCATTTGCCAATGAGATGTGTAGGATGAGGTACGAATGGACCAAGATCAGATAGGATTAAAGCTTTATCCTACAAGGATCTATCAGAGAGCACCTAAGCTGAGGGATCGGGATGAGTGATGCGTCTGGCAAGCTCAACTAAGAAGGATAACACTTTGGTGATAGGAGATCGAGCTAAAGGATGCATTGGAATAGCTAACCAAGAGTTGTGTGAGGTGTGCAAGACGTGGAGCAAGGATGAATGGACGCAAAAGCTCGGATAGAGACAATGATACGAAGCAAAAGAGAAGGGACAAGCTGATAGACCAAGAGATGTTACAAGTGTACAAAGTTGTTTTGTTTTTTTTTTGTGAGATGGGAATGTGTTTGAAGGGTGGGATGACCGAGAGGGGTAGTCAGGGTACCAGGGTGGGCTATAAGGGGTGAAGAGGGGGCTAGAAGGGGTCATTTGCAGTCACATTGAGGAGGAGATATTGTTGATTAGGAGCTCTTTAAAAGAAATTACGATGGTGGGTATTGGGTGACCAAAGCATCGAGCAGACATAGTGCGACAAGTATGAGTACAAGGGATGCCTGATCGATCAGTAGGGTCTAAAACTTTTTCATGAGTTTTTTTTATTTTTTCGGTAGATCATTCTAGTGAAGGCGAAAACACGATCCGACGAGCACAGTTCTAGCGAGAATGCGAGCGAGATTAGCAGGATCACGATCTCGTGAAAAGTAGCATCGGGTGGGAGTGATGCAAGGGTTTAAACAAGGATTTGCGAGAAAGCGATCCTGGGGTGGAAAATTATGCAGGAATGGGGTAGAGTCAGTGGGATCGTGTCCCCATGAAGAGGAACATTATTCAAGTAATAAGAATGCATCCCTGTGCGTTAAGGGTTTTGCACAACGAGAAAGTGGAAAAAAGGGGACAGTGTAGGAATGCGATCTCGCGGGATCGCCAAGTGTAGAGACCACGAGAATGCGCTAGCGAGATCAAGGTAAAAGGTCAAGGGTTAGAGCAGAGTCAACATCGCGATCCCACTGGAACATAGTTTTGCGGGAACGCGAGATGTTAGGCTTCACGAGAACGTTGTTTCTGTGGGAACGTAATTTTTGCAGAATAAAGGAAGAAAAATTTGGGGAGGGTGGGAGGATAAACAAGGAGATTTTAAAAAAAAATTGACATTTGGATTTGTTTTGGTGGTATACAGTGGTCGTTGGATGCATTAGTGTCACGGGAGTGACGAGTAGCAGTGTTGCGCGCTAGAGAGATGCTAACGTCGATCGATTGGGTGTGGATTGAGGTGATCAGGCTAGGCCACTTGGTGAGGTTGCCCCATACCCACACCTACATGATGATGTTCATAACACTATGCGAGAGATGGCATAGTGAGACAGCGATGTTCCACCTACCGACGGGGGAGATGAAGGTTATGCTGGAGGATGTGTACCATATATTTAGATTTCTAGTGCGGGGGACACCAATCATAGCGACTAGAGAGATGACAGCAGAGGTGGTCGTACAAAGGCTAGTTGGGCCTGGAGTGGAGTATAGAATCCAGAGGGGATAATTTGCACTAGACGAGCATCTTGATTGCATGATGATAGAGAGGCGGATCTTGATTATATGTTATTATATTAATTATTTATTATTATATATTATATATGAATCACTTTAATTATTTATAATAATATTATTTTAATATAGGCATAATGTCATATACTATAGCACATAAAATAGTTGATATATGTGTATATATTAATTATATATATAGATAATAATATTCACATATTCATATATATAATTAATATTTATAATTGTATAATATATAACATTTATATTTGTAACTTAAAATAATTATAATTTATTCTATATAAATTATCGATTATTAATATTATACCCTTTATGTATAATTAATTTATATACTGAAATGGGGATATCACAGCCATCCCCTCTCAAATTTTCTTGTCCTCAAGCAAAATCATTCGCATACAAACTCTGTCATAGACACAAAATGTAGTTGCATTCAAAAGGCCAAAAAGATTTATGAAATATGCATTGAATGAAAACACGAAGCATACACAATGTAGACAGATCATGAAAACATGAAGTAGACATGATGAAGACAAATTAAGACATGGAGCAAACATGATGCAAACACATAAGACACACATTATGCATTTCCTTAATTGTGAACCTACAACCAAAAAAAATCATTAGTACACATTATATATAAATCAATCCCCTGATAGAGTATTTATACTCTCAATCCATTTATTAACTCATCATTTTCTAAATATGGGAGGAGGAACCATAATAGGGTGCCCTGTTACCCAACCAGTGGGCCTCATCGTTCTCCCTCATTATTGTTACCTCTCTCTGACCATTATTTCCAAGAAGGTGCCTTTGTATGATGTACCCTGAGATATCCCATTACCAAGGCCTTACCGAATACCCGTAGGCTTTATCCAGTACCTCGAGTGATGTCACCCAACCCATTCCACCATAGGCCTTATCTTGACTTGGAGAATCATGATCTTAAGGTGATTCTATCAACTATTTTCCAAATAAGAAGTCTTTTAAAGCATAATCTTTGAAATATCATATAGTTAATCTTATCCTTCAATTATAGGAGGAGAAACCATAATGGGGTGCCCTATTACCCAATCAGTGGGCCTCACCATTCTCCCTCATTATTGTTATCTCCCTCTGACCATCATCTCCAAGATAGCACGTTTGTATGATGTACCCTAAGATATCCCATCATCAAGGCCTTACCTAGTACTCATAGGCTTTATCCGGTACCTCGAGTGATGTCACCCAGCCAATTCCACCGCAGGCCTTACCTTATCTTGGAAGATGATGACCTTTTAACACATTCTTTGGTTATTGTCAACTTAAAAATCAATGTTATTTCCTTGTAATTATTTGATTAGAACCATTCATAGTAAGTATTTAAACTATCACAATAAAAAAATGTGTCAATAATAACAAACACATTAATTATTTCATAATATATGAAGAAAACATATAATTTACCTCATCACCTTTATGGGTTGAGTGGCCATTTAAAAGCACAAAGTAGCCTTCATATCCATTTTTCATATTAAAGTCTCTTAATTTGGTCGAGCCAATGAAACTCCTCTTCTGACATTGTTATTCTTAATAATTAAAATTCAATCTCTATTAATTGTATTAACTTCATAACCTCTTATAGTCAAAAAAATCCTTTTATGAAATATTGGACTCCCACTTGATTTACACCCAAGTATTCACAAAGCTTCCACATGCACCTATACAAAGCTTTTTCAATTATATATAAAACATATAATAAAATTATATATTTATAACCTCCTTTAATCAATAAACAAATTAGCATTTAGAATACTTACATGTTCATATATATAAATAACAACTATGAAATTAAAACTCTCCAACATTTTATAAGAGCGAAGAAGAAAAATCATACCTTTATCAAGGCCTTATTATAGGTCTTTCTCATCGATACTACCTTTGGCCTATATTATTCATGTATGGACAAGAAATCTACTTATCCTTTAATTAACCATTTCAAATCTAAATATTTCTTTTATATATTTTTAAAACATATTATTTTCTATTCATTATGAAAATATAATAATCAATTTTCAGAATCCATATTACTTTAAAAAACATGATCGTAATAAAATAGACAAGTAATTCCTACCTCCTCATTCCTTTTAATCAATATACATTACCTTTATAATGATCAATATCTTGCCATCTTGAGTCTACCAAGAGCTTACTTAATTGTCACTACAACTTCCATAGATGTAGTTCTATTCATTTCTTGTAATGACCACTTCTTTATTTAGACCTCCTCAAATTTTGGCCTTTTTGTAATGCTTAAGCCTAATATACAATATTTGACCTCCTTTTGTTAATTATTAATTGTCATTTCTTCTATATCACAGCTAATGTATATATTGTCAACATTTCAAATCCTTGAGAATACCTCTCCATCCTTGTCTGATTTGATCCCTTGTTGCAGGTAAAGGATCTTCTGTGATTCATTCCTTGGAATTCTTTCTAGAAGGAGGAGATAGCCATCAGCTGTAGTGACGTAGATAGCCTCATAAGGATACCCTAATTTTTTTATAATATCTCCACATGTCCGTGCATCTGTATTCAAAGATTGTGAAAATTTTGTTTGTCGCACATTAAGTGTTGGGTCACAATCACCAAGAGTTGATGTTTGGATGGGAATAGTATTCTGTCTAGCCATTATGTCACTTTCTATGGCTCTTTGGCTAGTAAAAAACCTTTGATCAGTTGTTTGTTGAACTACATGACCTTTAATCATGTTCATTTGTTTGCTTGCAAAGCCATATACATGTCTGAGGCTTTCTCTGCCATTCGGGGAAGCAATCAATGGTCCAGCCCACCTTGAAGAATTTTTGGAAGAAGTATGTGAAGATTGTGATACACCAAAAAAATACATTAGAGGCCACAAAATCCAGAGGAAAAATTGTTTCAGCAAGGACTTCGAGCAGTTCTCATGTCTAGCAAATTTATTTATCTGTGGCAGACAAGAGCCTTGAGTAGAAGGAAAAGATGGGATGTTGCTCTCATCATTATCTTCCTATCCAGATTCATATTCAAATTCTGTACAACAAACACGGCCCAAAGAAATTTTGTGGAAGATTTGATTGAAAGAAGATACCCCATCTTCCATCCAACGAAGCAAACATGGAGCTTGAAAGGATGGTCTCAGCTCCCACCCATGAAGACCTTCCAAACTGCCAGCTTTCCCCAGTAATAATATAGCAAGTATAATAGCAAAAAACCCACTTATTAATCTCTCTCTGTTGTCAAAAGCTTCTTGTGGGTGCTGGTAGTGATTCTTTTAATGAAAACTTATTGTATATTTTAGTTAAAGTTATTGTATATACTCATGTCCCTATTCTTTACTATCTTAGGCCGTATGCATTAGAGTTTTGTTTTATAAAATATTGTAAGTGTATTTTATGATTTTCTTCTATCATTGATTAGCATAGTCTTCCTGTCAACATTCTTTTTTGTTTGCTAAGGATATCAATAATGTATGTTGACTATAATCCCTTGTAGTTGAGGATTGTATCATATAACTTGTTGATTCTGAATACCACAGGCTAATAGGTTCAATGCTTTGATACCATTGTAATGTCCCATTTTTGGGACATCTTCTAATTTGACATTTATTTATATCCATTTGATAATATTTCATATGATGATCCCCTTAACCTATGATATACCATATATATATATATATATCAATATTGTATAGAGGTGTGTCTATTCATAAATATTAATTATATATGATTATAATAATATATGATTATATGTTATTATATTTATTATTATATATTATATATGAATCACTTTAATTATTTATAATAATATTATTTTAATATAGGTGTAATGTCATATACTATAGCACATAAAATAGTTGATATATATGTATATATTAATTATATATATAGATAATAATATTCACATATTCATATATATAATTAATATTTATAATTGTATAATATATAACATTTATATTTGTAAATTAAAATAATTATAATTTATTCTATATAAATTATCGATTATTAATATTGTACCCTTTACGTATAATTAATTTATATACTAAAATCGGGATATCACATATGTTGCAACTTTTTTCATGATATGTATTTATTACTGCAAGTCGGTAACAACTAGGTAATGATAGAGTTATAATTTTCATATTCGGTAATAACTGAAACAATGAGTTGAAAATTTGGTGTAAATTGACTACAAGTCCAATTGTGGAGTTGAATGAGATCACCGAGTTAATGGTTTTGATGTTTGTGAAGTTTGGTACTGAAATGTTTGAAGGGACTATAGGATAACCTAATATAACTGATTCATCCCCCCTCTCAATTATCTAACAATATCTCCATGCTAGCAAACCATACGAAGAATTTTCTCTTAGAAAACTTCAGAACTTCTTTCTTCATTATCTTGATGTTTACATCGAGCTATTAGTCTTTCCATAAGGAGGACCTATGCTATGTGTTAAAAATAGATTGTTTTGAAGTGAAGAAACTATAATGGAACAATCATTATTTTATCAATGGTGTCAAATATGCTACTTGTTGGTGAGACAATTACTTTTTTGGTCTGAATGCATTCAGGTGATTGATTGATGAAGAGGATTTGAAAAGAGGAGATAACAAGAGCACCTAGAGAAAGGTTGACTTATTTGGTGTATAAAAGGAGCACTAAGACCAAGAAAGACATTGATGCTATAGTGTATTTTTGGTCTACTTAAAGTCTGAAATGAAAGATTACTCAAGAAAAGATTGGAAGAAGATCAAGTAAGAAAAGTGTCTGCCAAGCCTTGTCGAGCAATTAGTGCAAGCTGAGTGAATGTTAATATATGCTGAGCAAAGTTTAGTTGATGTAAAGCATCAATTAACTTTATTGTTTTTTGAGTGAACTAGTGTTGGCTGAGTGACATAATAGTATAGATGTCGAGTGACAACAAACAATGTTAAATTGAATATTTGACAAATCTAAGTTGACTATTTTGATTTCTTGAATCATGTAAATTGTGTGGAAGATAACTATTATGAGTTGGTGGCATAGAATTCAAGGTAAATCATTTTGAGGAAAATTCAAGGAATATTGTAGAGGAAGTTTCTAGAGGAACCCAAAATGGAAAAGTGGCTAGATACATTGAATCTTACATAACCCTAAAATGGATGATTGTGGATAAGAGACAAAAGATCTAAATTCTCTATTTATAGAGATAGATGGCCAAAATAAAAGGTTGTCATGTGCAAGAACCTATAGAAGATAAGGAGTCTAGGGTTTTGCTTCATCTTGTGGTCAAAGAGAAGAGACTATAGTTGGAATAGAAAGAAATAAGGCTTACAGGGATGAATGCTTGAAGGGTGAAAAGGTTATCAAAGCTTAAGAGTATGAATGCCAAGAAGAATAGATGACTAAAACAAAGATCTACAATCTACAAGTGAGTTGTAATTTTTTATCAAATCAAGTCCCATTGTTACTTTCTAACGATTGTACCAATGTGGAAAAAATCCTTTGGATTAAGGTTGACCTAACAGTCATTTGTAAATCCTTTAACCAGATGAAATTCTAATGAAATGTTCTAAAGTCCTCTAATGAGGCTTGCTCCTAATAGGGTGATTGAAATCCTTTAAATAGGTCACATTTAATAATGTGTATTGTAACCTTTAACAAGGTTGGCATTTTGATAGGGCATCACTTTTGAAGAGTGAAATTGGGTAACATGTTATTGTTGATTTTTCCCAAATTGGGTTTTCACATAAAATCCTTGTGCCAAATTGTGTGAATGTTCTTATGGTATTTCATATTTGCATTTCTGCAAAGTTATTTTGACCTAGGATAGTAACCTACTAAGTTAAGGTATTGTATGATCTAATAGACATATGCATGTTATGGTTTTATGGATATGGATATGATTAGCACTGAAAAGTTTTATTTGTACATCTAGACCTTGAATTATTGATTCAGACCCCCCCCCCCCCCACCCCCTCCCTCAAGTTATTCAAAAGAATTCCAAAAATTTGTATTACAGTAGTAGTGCTCTAGAGGAAATAGTTTGAAGGTACTAAAACCTAAAAATCAAGATTTATAAAAAGGAGGTGCCCAAAATGAACTAGGAAAACTTTTCTAAATGGAAAAGTTTGATGAAGCTACATCTAGGAGGTCTTGGAGACTATGCACAATTCACCATCACTACCATTCATGTTGATCCTACTGAAGCCCTAACTGTTGATGATCTAAAAAAGAAGAAAGAACACAATCAAGCTATGTTAGAGCTTTCTTCTGCCCTAAGCTACTCAAAGTTTGATGATATCAAATATTGTGACACTACAAAGAAGATGTGGGATGTTATTGAGATGATCTATGGAGGAGATAAGAATGTTTTAAGAGCCAAAGCTAAGATTCTAAAGGGAAATTTGATGACATGAGAATGAAAGAAGGTGGGACCATTGACCAATATTGCAAAATAATTAAAGATTTTGTGAATTCTATTAGAGGAGCTAATGGTATCATTGAAGATGAGATTGTGATCAACAAAGTACTAAGAACACTACTACCCATCTATGCTATCAGAGTCTCTACCATTCAAGAATTAAGGGATGTTCCTGGTAGTACTTTGAACTTTGAAGGACTGATGGTAGACTCAGTTCATTTGAACTCTCTAATTTTGATAATTACAAAACTAAAAATGTTGAATCTTCTTTCAAAGCTAAACTATCATTAAAGGAACCTAAAGAGAAAAAAGAAAAAGGTCAAATATGTTTCCAGTGGTATTGATATAGATGAAGAAGATGTAGGAGAGCTTGAAGTATTGTTGGTAAGGAGATTTCATAGAGTGCAAAGGAAAATACAAAGGTAAGCTACTTATCATGTGCTTTAATTGTAATGAGGTTGGTCATATTGATGCTAGATGTTTGGAGAAGAAGAAAAATAGAAGTTGAGACAAATATAGAAGTAAAAGAGATTAGGACAATAAAGACTATAAAGATAAGGGAAATAAGTCTTACTACATTTCTGAAGAGGAAACAAAGATGAATTTGATGACTATGATGATAAAGTGGTGTGTGTTGCAATGAAGGATGATTCTAATGAGGATGAAGCAACTACACTGGTATCTTACGTGAACAAGAGTGCTAAATGGATCATTGACAATGGATGTTTGCATCATATGATTGGAGATAAAAGTAATTTCATTACCCCTGATTATTACAATGGAAATAGTGTAAGATTCAGTAATGATGCACCCTATCTTATACAAGGTAAAGGATCAATCAAACTAATAGAAAGATCATATGTGATAATGCTTATTGTGTAGAAGGACTTAACTATAATTTGTTGAGTGAGTCATAAGTAAATAGTTCACGTTACAAAGTTGAATTTGAGAAAAAAGAAAAGAAAAGATCACTAGTACATTAGGCCCCCATTTTCGACCAAATTTTTTGACCAAGGGCCTATTTGGGTTGTTAAATTCATTTTTTATAAAAAATGGGCTCGATATCATCAAAATTTCAACCATGGTTAAATTGATAGTCAAAATTTTGACCTTCCAAACATATGATGTGATAATAAAAAAGGGAAAGGTAGTGTTCATTTTGTTTTTGCATGCATGATTACAATGGGTGGGAGTTTGGCATTGGGTCAACAGGAGAGGAGAAAAGAGGTAAGAATCAACCACCTTGTAGGTTATGCCACCAAGATCATCGATTAGGAATGCATTTGTTTTTCTTTTGGGGTTTTGAAACCACCATAAAAGATTTTTCAATATGGCTCGTAATTGATAAATAAATTGGTTCACCTTCCACAACATTAGGTAAAAAAATGGTACACGATGACCACACTAGATGAAGCAAAGGACAGACTGAAAGTGACCACATGAATGAGCTATGGACTCTTATGCAGATCTAAACTTAGTTCTTGCATTTTTTTTAGACTCACTTGCAACGTCCTCACTTTGTTTAAATTCAAACTCAAGACCTTTCAAAAAGGATGTGAAGCCTTGGATATCTAGCTCCAGGCATACATGTTTACCCCCCTTCAAATGGTATAATAATGTGGTATTTTCCATAAAATTTATCTATTTTAAAATCAATTTAAACTCGCCCTATGTATGTTTAATGCACAGATTTTCTAATTCAATCACCTCATCAATCCACAAGATTTTGAGAATTCTTTCTCCTATTCCTACAATCACTTTGCTTGCGGGATCCAACTTCCCATCCACCTTGATATCATGGCTCTCAGTGAAAGATGGATTACAACTAACCACAATGATGAGCTTTGTATTAATTCTTATGTTAGCACATAAGTGTATTTGAATGCCACTTATTATTAGCTAAGAAATTTAATTTAATATAGGCAATATAATAAGGGCTCTGACTATCTGTGTCCTTTTATAAAACTATTGGGAGTTAGTATTACCTTGTTCTTGTATCATAAATGTGGGGAATTTAGAAGGAACTATAGATTCTTACATGGCTAGTTGGAATTTTAATTTAATCCCCTATATGGAGGGCAAAAATTCTAGACTATTGGAGAGATCAGTAAATTTAGACATACAATATTTTGATAGCAAGTGTTTGTATTCCAGCACTAGCACGTAAAACTTAATATCAAAGATAGGAATACATATCAAGTTGTTGTCTCGCAATTGCTTCTATTGAAAGAAACTCTTAGATGCATGCCAATGATGGAAAGGTGACTATTTAGTGTTACAAATTTTCAGTCCCTATCATAATGGTTTTTGTGCCCCTAGATTTTATGTCTTCCATATTGAGGTGACTATTATTTTGAAGAAGGAAATCAGATACACCAAGACTCTCTTTTGTATTTTTGATCCTTATCAGGAGGATTTGAACAAGACTATCAATGTTAATAATGGTAAGAATAAGATTACTTCTTATGCCAACTTTACTTTTACTCCTTTAACCAATAGGCTAAATTCCTTGATTGTGTGACCTCTGAGGGTTTCGAGCCCTACTGATTTAATAAGTGAAATATCATTGTATGCCCTAGTCTTGTCACTCTTGCCTCCCATTTTATCACTTATATAATTATCATCCCTCCTTGGATGGACCCTTTCCACACACTTTTCTTTCATGTTTCATGAAGATAGGCTCAAATGTGATCCCTGTGAACTTTCCTCACACACTGAGTATGCTTTTCCTACTTATATCAAGGACGTCAACCAAAATCCCTAATATCTAGCATGCTAATGCATTTTCCCTATCTAAGGAAACTATTGACATGGTTCTTTCTAATAGCAATGGCTTAATTAGTGTCATGGAGGCCTAATACAAGTACTAGCCCCTCAATTAGTACAATCAAAAGTTGTTAATTCAAAACTTACAAGAATTAAAAACAATCAGAGGGCATAATTAGCTACTTGCATAAACAAGAATATTTATCCATTTTGAGTCATGATTATGAGATTGCTCAAAATAGATTTGATCTTGTAGAATGCATTCTCAATGCTAATAGATCCAATAGAGAAAACAAAGGTGTCTAGCAAAAAAAGAGAAAATAGCTTCAAATCAGCATCCTTCAATGAGTATCTTACTGTCATCATCCTATGGCACATGCTTCATGGCAACCATGGATAATCCAACCTAAATTTATATGGAATCAAGAGACCCCTGCTAGTTCAGCTATAGGGAAAGACATTGTAGAAATTCACAATATCTTCTGACTTTCCAAGATGTTGTGTCTTTTTGCTTAATAAACAAATATGACTATGATATAATCTCTTCTTTATAAATTATGTGTAGTACTACTTTTTTCATTTTTGGGGGGGATATTCTATAGCATAGTGTCTAGTAGTTTGACTATTTGACATAAATTTGGCCTCCAAGGCTTGTAATCAGCCCTCTCTCATCTCTAAGGGTTTTCTCCACTTGATCTTTCAGCGATCTTTTAAGTTAATACAAATATTTTCTATATATTAAAAAAATGTTAACAAAAATTGTCCTTTGGACTCTTTGTAGGGAGTAAATGGAAGAATATGTGAAAACTCTTTGGCATCCAAAAGTCCTAAGATTATTTTGAAAGCATGCAGTTGGAATCTCCTTTTCCACTATAAGTTCCCAATATTCACAATTTAGGTTTAATGTCATGGACTTCTTGTCTAATAGATTAGAATAAACTAAACATTGATTGTATTGTAGAAAGGAACTCAAGGCCCATTGAAGTAGCAGCAATCATTCATAGGGAGTTAATAGGTCACATAGAAATTGCTTTATTATGATTACTATGTTGACAACCAAATTGAGCTGACTGTAAACCATGAAAAAACTAAAAAGAAAAAAATAAAGGCTATTCAAATTCAAACAAGATTGAACAAACAAAGTTATTACACAATTAAGGCTTAGAGTCTACAATTTCAAGACTATTTTATATATTATAGCTAAGTCCACTCTTCACAAAACAGTAGTGGTCTATGATTAATGAGATACCCACCTATTGAAGTTTTATAGAGAAATTATATGCTTGTCAAAAATATTATTTCCTGAGATTTGTTCTTATTTTATCCATCAAGAAATTGCCAAATGATGTAGTTCTTCCACCAAATTTGAACATATCGTACTGTCTATTAATATTTGAAAAGAAATATCTATTTGCATGTTCTAACTATGTACATATTATTAGGTCTAGGACTAACCAAACTATATAACCATGGAATGATATCAAGGTGTATAGTTGACACGTATGTATAAGTATGACAAAGCAGTAAAATGATAGTAACTCTAAAAAGTGTGTATCATTATTTGTTCTAGAATGTTTTGATATAGTATACCGCCATTCTTCATTTTAGATGTTAAACAACCGATTCACTAAGGTTTCCTTCACAAAATAATTACAATTATTGAACATACTCCTATCTTATTAGGTTTCTAAATTTGATGAACTGGAAAGGGTAAAAAAATTGAATGCTACTTAAGGTGCATTTGATTGTAATCATTTTCCATAAACTGATTATGAGCCTTATGACCAATGACATCATAAACAATGATTCAAATTTTCAATTTTATTTATAATTTTATGGAGATGGTGAAATTTAGGATAAAATATGTGGCAATTTTTTTAATTAGTTTTGAATTATTGAAGAACATTTGAATTGAGCACCATCTAGATGCCTACAACATGAACTTTTTGTTAAACTAGATGCCCTTAGTGCAATTTAAATTTTGTAATAAGTTGTGACTAAGATGTAATGCATTTGATGTGTTATGACTCAGGAACCCCCTCAACTTGATGCACCTTTACACATAATCGAAAAAGACACTAATGTGGATAGTAAATCAGCTGAGCTAGAATGGGATCAATAATAGGTGATTATTGCTTTTTCCTTTCAAGCACTTTATTATTTCTTATTTTTTAAACTATGATTGAGAAAATTCTTTCTGAATTTTAATTTAAATATAGAGATACTTTCTTTCAAGAGGAATATTTGCAACATCCACATAGTCCAAGGGATTGCAATGAATTCAAGTGCCTGATTTTAAACCTAAGAAGTTGAAACTAAATATGAACAGTAGGATTAATTGAGAATGCATAAAATTCTGAAACCTAGAGCTTAGATATCAACTTTTGTGTGGACCTTGATGTTATATTCATAATTGTTGACTCTTTTGATTAGGGGTACTAATGAATCTCACTTGATTTCTTCTAAAGGAATGTTAATGCGCATGGAATTTCATAGTAGGCTGCCCACAACACAATGTGACCTAATTGTTGATTATCCTCCTCTATGGTGCGTAATAGATGGAAATTAAAGTGGAACAGAGCCCTCAACAAGTGATTAAAGGTTTTTAGATTAATATGAAATAAAGAGGTAGAATTCCAAGGGAAATTATAGAGAAGTATGTAGAGAACATTTTTCTTTATTGTAGAAAAAGAATCAATTATACCTACATTTTTTTTCTTTGTGTAAATTCAATATGAGTGGAATAGTTCTTGTAAATATAAAAAATACCTTATGTGAAAATGAAAAGGATAAAATTTCTAGGTAAACAAGAGGTTTTAAAGGATGATTAGGGATTCCTTATATTGGAACTATTTAGTTTCACTCCAATAGAGAAGTCTTGTGGAAATTTGTTCTATTTTTTATTGATTACTTGATAGAATCTGAGGTAGGCTAGTTGATTTTTCAAATTCTGTCTAAGATTTATGACTATAGTATCATTTGTAGGTTTATAATCTTTGTGCAGAAGAAACTTATGATCCAGGGTACTTTCATGGTCGAGTTAAAGTAATCCCCTTTGATGACAACCATGTTCCACCCCTTTCTCTTATCAAATTATTCTGTGAGAGTGTACATGCTTGGCTTTCTTCTTATTTTTGAAATGTTGTTGTGATTCACTGTATGGTGAGTTGAGGTTATTGTGAAATTGGACTATGATTGATCATTTTACTATAATAGATATTAATTGAAAGTAATGGCTAGAGGATCTTTATTTGTTGATTACATCTTGAGAACATGTTCTTGAATTTTATAAACTAGTTTTGAATGCTTTTGTGGGATTTCATCTTAAAAGTTAATAGACTAACAAGCAATTCTTCGATTTTAAATTTTAAATATTATGTTTAATTTTACTTTGCAAATTTTGATCAACCTAGTTAGAATTTTTTGCAAGATGGTATTTAGTGAATACTTCTATGCATGTCAACAAATTGAAATGCATAGTGGGATACATTAGGAAGTAGAACAATGCTATTGATGTTTGAACTTTGAATCTTGGGAGTGACAAGAGGATAATTGTTTGGGTGATAATACAAGTAAATTGTTGATTTTTAGAAATCTCATAATTGTATTGTTGCAGGGATTATATCAATCCATGCTGAGGGAAACTAATACCTATGAAGATTCTGTAGGATTTGATTAATTTGTTTTGATTATGGATAATGTCTCCTTGACATTTTTGGGAGTATGCTTGGCTGTATTTTAAGTTTTGTGAATGCTTTTAGAATTTATTTTTGGAATTTATATACAAGTTGAGATTCAACATAAGGATCCAATACATTTGGACTAAAATGTTGGGAATTTGACATATTTTACAATGTTTTCCTTTGAGTTCTGACCTATTTTTTAAATCTAATTCTTCATGGCAACAAACATAGGTCTTTTGATAAAATAATCCATGGTCAAAAAGAATCAAACAATTAAAGTTCTAAGAGAATTGAAAATTTTGAACTTTTGAAACTTCAAGCTTTTATTCTCATGAGCTTTAGTGAGGATTTGTATATCATTAACTAGAACATTTGAGTGTCAGTGCCTAGAGTTATCTGTTCTTGAGACTTGAGGTTTGAGGTCACTAACATGAGCTTACCCTTAAAGGCTTTCATGTTTAGTAAAACTTTGATGGGGATTCCTAGCTCAAACCTTGAAATACCAAGAACCTTTGTTGCTTAGCTTTAAGAGGGTATGGGAACATGGGTTTTTTGATAAAATTTTAAAGTTTTCCTTTTTGCCATGTTGAAAGTTGGCTACTGTAGGGGACTTTAGGACATCTCTGCGATAGCACAGGGATGTTGGGGGTGGGCTTGCATCCCCTTGAGATTTCCCAATGAGGATTCCTAGGAGACATCCCCTAGGGGCAGGAAGGAGGGTGTCTTGTCCCTGTCCCTAGAACATCCCCTTTCACTAGACATAGTACAAAACATTGGAAGGATCAACCTTAAGAAAAATTTCAAAACAGTTCATGTTCAAAGTTTATGCTTATCTATATTTTAGTCTTGATTAACCCAGAACTAGTGAATCTTGGATAATCATTATTCGATTATAGGAACATGTATTCATTTTCTTATATGTTTCAACTTAACTTACTTAATTTTCTTAGGATTATTTTTTGTTAAATCTTATTGATACACAATCATTTGGATTGGAATGCTTAGGACTCTGACTAAAATTCTAAAGAGGAATTATTGGAGATTTCTTTCCTACCTTGAAATCATTCCACCTTTAGCTCTTGACATCTTTAAACTACAAGACAACACCACTTGTCAAACATTTGGGTTTTATATTTCATCTAAAATCAAAATGCTAACAAGCAAAATCCAATGAAGACAACCTACTTAGATGATTTCTATAAGTATAATATATATTCTTTAAATACAATTTGCATTCTATGGTTTCTAGACAAAATGAGAATTTCAATTAGAACACTTAATCACAAAATTCATCTAGTCTATTTTCTCCTTAAAGAAGATATCTAATAGCTCCTCTCTCATTTATGGATTCCCACAAAATATTTATCAACACTTACCTTGTTGCTTGTAACAAAATGATGCATAATATTAAGCTTTTGGATTTGATTGTGTGAATATTTTTTATCATCAACGTTTCGAATCACACTACATGATCCATCATCAGGATAAACATGCAATTGAAGAGAGGAGAAAAAATTTGCATCACGTAGTGTGATCCAAAACGTTGATGATAAAAAATATTCACACAATCAAATCCAGAAGCTTAATATTATACTTATGGATTGTGGAAATCTGATAGCTCTAAAATGATGCATTTCTAAACTCAGATCTACAAGCATTTGAACCCTCCAAATATAATATTTCTTTATAAACTCTAAGTTTAACACTAAATCCAATTGAGTTTAGATATCTTGATCTCTAATTTATTTTCCAAAATCATCCTCCAAGGTGAAACTTGCCAATCTACTCTTCTTATATGCTTATGGAATAGTTTTGGATGTTTCAAAGAATTTCAACATCCAACCTTTATAGACGTTTGAGTCCTAAATTCACGTCCCTTGATGTTAGGCCCAAATGGTCTAAGGATTAATTTTTTTTTTAAATTGTAAAACCACCATGAAGCCAAACTTGCATAAGCTAATTGATTTGTAATTAAGTGAAATCTGAATTCTTCTTTTGACCCTTAGGCCAACCCACTGAGGCCTATTTTTCAACAAATTTCAATTGCAATTATTTCATGGCTGAAATTCTAATGATCTTAGGCTCATGAGTTTTTGAAATTTACCCATCTTTTGAGCTCACATGTTCTTGATTGAAGATTGCATTAACATGTTTCAATCTTTTAGTCATCTTCATTAGTTGATGCATTAATCACATTAGTCATCGTTATCAAGATTAGTCATGGCATGCTACTGTTAGCACCTAAGTAACTTTCACCTTGTGACATCTCTTTGAGGAATTTTGCAAATAACTAAGATAAATTGTCTATAAATCCACATTTTGCAAACATCTAGGCCTTCTAGAAATTATAGGATCATTTTAGTTACATTTAAAAACATTAAACAAAAATTTCCATACGTGCAGATATAAACATTAAGTACAACATGTTCAATTTATTTGCAGGTATATTTTCCTATGAAGAAAGACCACGCCTGACAATATGAACTCAGAACAAAATAATGAGACAATGATTGCATTATGGGCTTAGTTCCAAATAAAACCTAATAAATTTTATTTTCCTTGCAAAAAGTGTAAGGGCTTAAAGAATTGAAGAATTGTAATCACAACAGTGCAGAGTCATTTTAGGCAACATGGTCATGTTGAAGCGGGCCACAATTTTCATCCATTGCTGAATTTGGATTTCCTACTAAAGGAACATGGAGGTGTGAATATCCAAGCAGAGGATAACACTCCCATGGAAGAAGATGATAATGTACCAGAGGAAATGATTGAAGAAGATGGTATTGGGGCAGGTGATGAAGAGGCTCACAATGATGGTACTAGCGAATTTGATAATGATGATGAAGATGGTCTTGATTTACCTTTTCTTGAGAAGGCACACGAGCCCTTATATGAAGGCTCCCAAACAAGTCTACTCTCAACTATAGTTTTTTTGGTGAACTTAAAGGTTATGAATGGTATATCCAATGTAGCAATGTCAAGTATGCTAAGGTATGTCATTTTTGTCATCTTCAATGTTAGCATACAATTACTATTCATTATATTAACAATGCATATTTGTTGTTGTATGTTGATTAGTGATTTTTTGTTACCACCATCAAATATTTTGCCTCATTTGTACTGAAAATTATCTAACATTATAGATCAGGTTGAAATGAAGTATCAGACAATACATGCATGTCCCAATGATCACATTCTATATCATAAATAACATGAATTTTCAATAGAATGCCCTAATTGTCATGTTAGTAGATATTGATTAGATCAAATAACAAAAAAAGTGTCTCACAAGGTTCTTCAATACATTCCCATTATTCCACGTCTTCAATGGTTATTCAGGTGTGCTAGCTTGGCACAATTTATTGATTACCATGCACGCAAAAGAAGTCAAATGACATTATGAAAATGCCTACCGATGGTTCTACATTTAAAGAGATAGAAGAAACATGGTCACACTTTACAGAAGAACTTCATAATCTAAAGCTTTCATTGGAGGCAGATGGTGTCAATCCATATGGAGATATGAGATCTGTTTACTCAATGTGGCCTATTTTTGTTATTAACAATGACATTCCTCCTTGGATGTCCATAAAGAGGGAGCACATAATGTTGTCAATGATTGTACTAGGTATTTTTTCATTTTATAGTTATCTAAATTAATTTATAAATAGTGCATGAAAATGGTGATAATATTTACGTAATATTTATGTTCATTCAATTACTAGGTAAATACCAAGTTAAAGATATGAACAAGTATATTGAGCCCCTAATTGATGAGTTGTTGAAGTTATGGAATGACATCACTATGTATGACATCTCTAGACTGATAGGACATTGACATTTTTAATTCCATGCAATGCTTGTATGGACAATACATGATGCCCCTAGGCTAATTCATTTTTGTGGTATGTTATATTGTTAAGATCACATATTTTTGATCTGTTATAGTGCTTACACATTACTATCAAATGCTTAGATTATGCATGATAATTGTACATGATCCAATTATACATGATCTTTTAGGTCTTCAAAAAAAGGGAAAATTTGCATGTCCATTTTGTGGTTCGAAGATGAAATCTCATCATTCAAGAAGTTTAGGACAATAGGTGTTTGATGAGTTTAGACACTTTCTCCACAATAATCATAGGTATAGAATTTCTGAAAAACATCTTTTCAATGGGAAAGAAGAGACATCATCCAGGCCACAAAGAATGACACCTCATTTATAGAAGTTGGAATACGATCGACTAAATCGTTGAGGTAATGTCCAATTTGTCATCCAAAGTTTTTAATTTGTATTTTGATATTGTCTTATATTTACTAATGATGTAATTCATGCTTGTGAAGGTCGTCAAGGCATCAATGACCAACTTCCTAGAGGAATGAAAAGTTATCCTACTCAATTTAGTAAGTTACCATACTACAAGGATCTCCCAATCATGCATTTGATTGATGTTATGCATATTGGAAAGAATGTAAAATGTTGGATGGAAGGTGTGATAAAGAACAAATTGCCAAAATTTGTACTGACATTCATGAATCCAATAATGCACTAAAAGCTTTCATTGAATCAAATAACAATGGAGACCAATAAATACAAGTGCCCTTCCTTGGTTATTAACAGAGCAAGAAAGTGATGCATTAAAAGAAGTCATAAAAAAAGAAAAATTTCCAATAGGATTTGCTGCAAATATAAGCACTCTTCTATCAAAGAAAGTTGATTTTGGGCCAAGGTTGAAAACACATGATTGGCATACCTTCGTCAAGGTAAGTCATGTTCTCTATTCACAGTATATTTGTAAGATTGAATGTAGTACCAATTGCATTATTTAATAATATATTTAAATGATCATTTTTTAATGATTGCAGTTCATCCTACCTCTATCTCTTCCACAATAGTTTGACAACAGTATTAAAAAAGTTATATATGATCTTGAAAAATGCATGAGGTTAGAAGTGTTTTTTCTTAAATTTGTAGCTTTTTATCTGAAATCTATTGTATAATTTTATTTGAAATCTCATTTATGTGTTTTTGCATGTTGAATCTCTTTTAGGTGGTTATCATCTAAAGAAATTGATAAAAAAGATATAAAATATTGGAAGAGAAAAATTCCGCAACTTATGTGTGAAATGCAAAAGTGTTTACCTCCAACATTTTTCAATGCTCAAAAATACTACCTCATACATCAAGTTGATGAGATTGAATTGTGTGGACCTATACAAGCTAGATCAATGTGGATGGTTGAGAGGCACTTGAAATTTATGAAGGGCTTGGTTCAACAAAGAGCATATCCTAAGGGTTCTATGATAGAGGGATATATGATATACCAAACCATGGTGTACATTAGTGAATATATTCCAAAGTTTGTAGCCAATATCCATGTAGATTGCATTTGGGATCTCAACTGTAATGACAAATTCAAAGGGGAGTACCTGACAGGGAAAGGTAGATTGAGGAGGGTGAGAGGTAATTATAAATATTTTTTTTTAATTTAATAATTCTTATCCATCATCAATATATATAAGTTATTTCTAACTGGTGTAATTGTCTTCTTTATGGTTGGTCATGAGTGGGATGCACTACACTTGTATATTACAAACAATCTTGATTGGATGACAGTATGGATTGAACATTCTCAAGAAAATGGTCACTCATTAACATGGGATGGTGTTGCATCATTGGTTAAAGAAGCACATCGTAATGGAGATCTCAATGTTACACCAATGGTACTTGATCTAATATATGGCTTAAGAGATACAAAGGTACGCATAAAATTACTAATCATGAGACAAGTTTAATAGCAACTCATAGATCAATGAGAAAATTCTTGACATGTTTGAATAATTGCAGGTCAAACACCACAAAGCTATGTACTACAATGGCTATAAATTTTGCACAAAAAAGTTAGATGAAACGAAGAAAACATGTGGTTTTGGGATAAGTGGTATCTTCACAGTCACCAATATTTCATCTAGAACTAACATACATCCTCAACAATCTAAAAATTGATACTATGGCATTTTGGATGATATACTTGAGTGTGACTTTAATTCATTCAAAATAGTTCTATTTTTTGTCAAATGGTTTAGGTTATGACTGAATCAAAATGATCCTGATAGCATTGTTATTGAATACGATAGTTGATTTACTATGATCAATACAAGGTCATTTGAGCTAGTTGAAGATGAGCCCTATGTTCTTCCAAGACAACGCGAGTAAGTGTTTTACATTGGTCTTCCACACAAACCAGGTTGGTCATTTTTTTTTAGACATGACCCAAGAGAAAGGCTAGTAAAGTATAATGTGATCAAAGAAGAAGATATTAAAGAAGCACAAGAGGAAGTAAATGATTATCAAGAATGATAGTTACCCAATGATGAAGAAGAAGAACATGGTAATGATTTTGGTCATGCTAATGATAATGGTGATAATGATGATGATGATGCTGATGACAATCATGATCATGGTGATGAAGATGGTGATGATGTAGTGCCTACCCCTAGTCCACATTTTTGCTATCATTGTTGAACTCGTTTAGGGCTAGTTTTATATTGATGATTATTAGTAACATTATTTTGAGATTATCAGATATTGTTTCAGATTTAGTTTATTATATGACGAGATTACTTGGTACTTTATAGTTCATGTATGCATGATGATTATTCACTATTTTCAGATATTGATGATGAATAGTTAGATGATTTATTATCATATGTGTTTTCTTATGGATACTTACCCCATACTTGCATGTGTATGGTATGCGTGTTTTTTTTCTTTATGTATGGCATTTTTTATGTGGTTAAGGAAGGGAGTCGTAGTCACCTGCTAGTCGAGATCTACACGATGCACCACTTCTTGTCATTTCCTGTTTAGCTTAGTATATATTGTGCTTGTACATGTGTGGATTTTATGTAAGTTACAGGTACCGAGTATCGACTTCTCTGAATTGCCAGGATGAGAGTACCCTATCGCATTATCTCAATGGTAAGAGAGGGGAGATAAATTCTCAAGTCCAAATTCCAACCCTTTAAGCCATTTGTCCTAATTGAAAATTAGGACAAGTATCTAAGTTGAGTACCTTCTGAATGCGTCGGATGACATAATTCGTGATATTAACCTTTTTGATTTTATTTTGCATGTGTTTTGCTATGATGGATTTTTGTATTTTACTTTATGAGTCTTTAGTGTATTTTCTATTAATTAAGTCTAATTAAAAGATTTAATTAATGGTTTAATTTAATGAAAAATTAATATGATATTTATTTTATTTAATTAATTGAGAAATTAATTAAATAAAAGAATTAAATTTGAAGATTAAAGTTATAAGTTTAAAGTTGGAACGTGATAATATTTATTTAATTTAATGATAATATATTTAGAGTTCATTTTTAAATAAATTCTAAATAATAATATTATTATTTAAGTTAATAAATATTTTATCAATTAAGTTTCAAAAATAAATTTAAAAGTGGAAAAGATATTAAAATTATTAAAATATTCTACGTTGCATGATGTGTGCATGTGATTAAAAAATATATATATATTAAGATAAAACAAGTGGATTTAATAAAGTGAGTGCATGAGATTTAAAATTAATAAATTAATTTGAAAAGGAGTGAATTGAATATTGAATAAATTAATGTGCATTATTTTAATATTTATTCACATAGGAGTATGTGAGCTCTTGGGAGCTGTCATGTTGACAACACAATAGTTTGCACTCTAATTATGTATGTGTTGTCTACACTTAGGAGTTAGCACATTATTTGAGCACATGGTGTCTACAACATTCTAGAGACCTCATCATGTCTATCTTCTTATTGTGGAAGTTATGTGCTTAGTTGTCATGCTTATCTCCTAGTTCTTTCTAAACACATTCTAGATGCATCTTAGAGGCCTTTATATAGAGGCTCTCCTAGTGTGTATGGACAAGCTACATGCATTCGAGAAGCTCATATGCTTCTACATGCTCATATGCTTCTACAAGCGCTTCTAGTCACTTGGGGGTTTCGGTTGGTTGATTCTTGGAAGAATGGTGAATGTTGGAGAAGGAAGGGATTTTTCTATGGACTTCTAAGGCATAGCAAATTAGCATCAGTATCCAGGTGCACTCATGATTTTCACATATTCTATTTACACTCTTTCTCTTCCTGTCTTCATCGTGTCTGTTATATGTGTCTGAATATACTCCATTAACGAATCTTCAATCTTGAAATTGGAATCTAGATATGTATGTTAATTTTTATTTGGTTGCAAAGAAACATTAGGAAACCCTATTTTTATTTATGAAGGAAATTCATCACAAACTGCCTTGTTGCTGCCCCTTACATAGACCCTAACTCAGACATTCATAACTTTTTATCTAGACCAAATTTATTCGATTGCTCCAATCAGATTTGGTGCAGTTTGGCCCTCTCTAACATATTTCAAATTCGGCTCGATCCAATGGTTCATTAGGGAGATATGGCCCCATACTGGGACTGTTTTATTCAATGATAGTCATTCCTCCATTTTCCATAACCAGGAGTTCTTTGTGCTTAAACTTCACAAAAATAATCTATCAAAGCATGCAATGAATTAAAAACTAAACCAACATAGATCTAAGACATTTACACTCAAGATTTTATCCAAATGAGAAGTCATTTCAATACAAAAAGAAAACTGTGCCCTTACAGCAACAAGCTAGAACTTTGCAAAGAATTTAATTTGGTATTGTATGAAACTTTGATAGCCTTACATCATTATGCATTAGTTTTATATGATTTATTAACTAATCTAATTTAATTTAATTTAATTAAGATTAGTTAATAGTAGAAGGAGTCTAATTAATTATTAGTCAATTTTAGTAAATGGATTTTTGAATGAGGGCAAATTAAAAGAAAAGAGATATTGATAAGTGTTTAGTGGAATTAGAGAATTGAATTATTAATGAGATTGATTTTACTTAAAATCAATGAGGATTATTTTAAATAAATGATTGCCCTTGAAGTGTTAAAAGGAAATTGTAAACTAATTATTTGAAAGTTGATACGTATTATTCTAATATTTTGAATAATGTGAATGATTTTATCTAAAAGTCAATGGGAACTAGTTCAATGATATAAATAAGTAAATAATTATCTTATGATTATTTTAGAGAATTGTTTTAAAATAATGGAGGGATAATTATATGCTTTATTCAAAGAAATAAATGGGTTGAGTTGCAAAAGAATCTTATACTCTTGAAATATACTTGAAACAAAATTGGAAACCTCATATTTGGTTTAATCATGTGATTGCAAAAGCAAACCAAAACATGTGTTTGTATCTTGTTTCTCTATGCTATATGTGTTTTGGGGTTTTGGAGTTTGTCCTAGCTTTGACCGGTCTTAGGTTATTACCACAGGTTTGGGGGTTATGTGAATGTGATGGCATGTTGATGTTATTTGATCTCGATCTTTCTAAATCCAACCATGGTAATGTGATGGTATGTTCTATGAGATGTTTGTATTTACTAATTTTTATTGTTTTCCAGTCTTCTTGTGTGAAGCTATGGTGTATGTATTTGAGACACTTGACTTAACCATTTTTGAGTCATCAATCAATTATAACTGGATTACTTTCCAGTTGCCTTAATGGGACTAAAGTGTTTGTTTTGATCTTGATGATGCCATGTTATGACATGTTTTGACTTGACCATTTTTGGAGTCTTTAATCAGTATTACTTTGAGATACTTTTGGTTGTTTGTTGAGAACCAATGGATATTGTGATACCTTCAGTTGCCAATAGAGAACTATTGTGGTCATGATTATTAATGGATGCTTTTCAGTTGCTCATGAAGATTTGATGCTTTTATTGTGGATTATCTTTTGGTATTTTTCTAGTCACTTGTATAGGACTGTGGTGATTTTGATATTTATGATTCCATGAGCTTAGGGTAGGTTATCTACTTGTAGTGTCAAGAAGTGTCTTGCAATGGGGCTCGGGGCCCTAAGTGGCTGCCAGGGTAACTCATTGTAAGTTATTTAATAAGTGAAAACATTTACACTAAATGGGGATTAAATGAACCTAATAAGATAATTGTATGTTCTTGCACATGCCTCGAGTGCTAGTACAGACTAGGATGGGAGTAGAGAGAACGCTTGGTTGTGACCTTACATTCTGTAGTATGCCTCATCTATATGAGAGGATACTAGTGGTTGCATAGGGATCACTAGGGGGCCAAGGTCTATTATGAAACTACTAGGGTAACTCTAGCATGATCCGTGTGTTGACACTTTTTCACTTGCATAGTAAGTTTCCTACATGTCTTTGTGTGCTTCTGGGATTAGATGTCATTTTGTGATTGGAACCTTTGAGTTAGTATACTTTTAAGATTCCTAGACTTAGAGAATATTTGTGCTTTGTGAATTGATAACATGTTCAAGACTTGAGATTATCTCCTCAGCGCGGTGGAAGTCGACCATTTAGGTACCGTGGCTAGAGCATTCTTTGTTGGCATTTATCTTCATTCTATTCTTGGATCTTATGATGGATGTTATTTACTTACATGTTTCTTTATATTGATGATTAGCATGTGATAGAAGATGTTATCTACTTTGTAGGATCATCTTATGTTTTATTCCTTGCATGTTAGCTTTCTTTATGCATATGTTGTAGCATGTTAGATTTCTTTCTACATAAGTTGTAGTATGTTTTAGGAGTGACATTCCTACTATGATAATACCGATGATCTCTTTGGTGACTTGGGATGTTGCATACAGAGGGATGGCTAGGGCCCACAATGGTCTAATGATGCTATTTACAGTTGGGAGGAACCATGCATTTAGATAATTATGTGTTGTGTTTATGATTTATGGTTATCTGTTACGATGGATGTTTATATCTTTTATGATGATGATGTATCATGTATGTATTGGTTTCATTTACTTATTGTAATTGCATCATGGATTAGAGTTAGGATGATGATGTACTTATTTCCACACATGTATATTCTTTTAAGCCTTTCGTACCCTGTGTCATGTACAGTGGATAATTGAGTATTCCAAATTTAATTGCCAAGAGGCATTCAGAACAAATGTGTAATATGGACATTGGACTTTCTATTTATTCTTTCATGTGGATGTGGTAGTGGTTAGACTTAGTATTAATTAGATCAAATGTGGCTCAACGTCTTGGGATCCTTAAGGAATGTAACCTGTTATGTATGCTTACAGTTGATTATATGTTATTGTTTCTGCTACTATGTGTTTGATGTGAATGGTTTATCTTTCATGATTAAAAAAAATTGTTTGGAAAACTTAGTAAAATTTTAGGTTAATTTTTTTGGATCCCTTGGCGGGGCATTATAGATGATCATGGCGATGATGGTCATTATGATGATAGTGATGAAGATGATAATGATGGTGATGAAGATGGTGGTGGTGATGACGACGATCAAAGTGACAAGTATGATGATGGCGATGATGATGATGATGATGACATAGATGAAGATCATGATGATCAATTAAATGTCCAGGTAGGATCAATGTCAACTATGATGGGGTCTTGTATGACCAAATTTTTCTTTCCAAACCATATGTGCACATATAAACATTAAGTAAAATATATCAAATATTTTTTTAGATATAAATGTTAGTTACACTAAAATTTTAACTTAAGAAAAATGATTTACATAAACAACCTAATTTATTATTTTTTAAAAAAATTGGTAACTCTATTACTTTAATTTCACTGCTAATTTCTAAGACTTACTAATTTTTTTCACAGGGCGATATGGATGCACCATCTCAGACACCTTCAATAGAGGTAAACATTAATTATTATAAATTTTAATGTTAATATAGAAACAAATTTCATATTATTATGTTCTTTTCTTTATGGTTTTGGAGTTATTTTGATGAAATTATACTGATATTTGATGTCACAAATGATAGGAAAAAACTAGAATGATCGTTGATCAAATGCGATCTAAAATATGGGCGTCATACCTACATGGCATCGTCCTTAGTACTGACCCTATGTTCATCACCCAAAAAATTAAGCAAAGATATGCTGATGAAATTTTTAACATTATCATTGAGGGTGATAGAAGTGAGGAGAAAGAGGCACTGAGAACAGAATTGGACTGTAGAATCCAATCTTTGAAGGTAAGTAGTAATTTGACTAAAGTAGTAATAGAAGTTCAATAGATATTAATATTTTATAGTATCTTATGGATCATGATCTCTAATTTTATGTGTTCTTGTATAGACATATGTGCCAGTTGTGACATCACATGGTGAACATGGTGAGGGTTGTTGCACACAACCTTCAAGTAAGTAACACTTTGTTTGTTTTGATCAACATTATAACACTTACCTTTTTTTTTGTGGAAATTTCTCACTATTATCCCATTTGATCTTTATCCATTGCAAATGTCTTTGCTAACAATATTCTATTCTTCATCTCATGATGAAGTGTAGACTCCTCCTTCGGTTGGTGGTCAAGTGTTTCCTAGTGCATTGTCGGCAATAAGGATCATGCAAAAATCCTCGTCTATGCCCATTAGAACTGGTAAAACCTTGTTTTGCTATATTTTGTAATGTATTTCTACAAGTTGATGAACAATGAAGTAGCATATCAATGCTTAAATGATGTCTAGAGAAGCCTGCATACACACAAACACATGCATACACACACCATCCATACATACATACATACATATATATACCCACACATAGAGATACATGGAGATAGGCAGGGAGGTAAACTTTTAGCTTTGTCTTGTATACCTTTTCCTCATGACTTCTCATCTGCACTTCCAACATTTTTGGGCTCATGACCCTGGACTATTTCTCCTTGTAATATGTTGGCACAAGAGCACGCTTATATTTACTCATCCCAAATAGACAAGCTAGAATGCATATTATTATTTAGGTGATGTAATAGTATGCATAACAAATTTGATGTCAAACCAGCTAGGAGTCAACTAAGGACCACCAGTTTGATGCCAGGATGATCTACCTATGAGCTACAAGCCCTTTTGGTGACCAATTCATCTATAGTTACTAGAGGCTAAAGCTTCTAAATCTTCCACATTTTATTTAGATTTCATTTTTAGGACATATGTGTGAATGCAATGATCTCATCTACCATAGATCTAGAATTTAGTATTTAAAGAAGAGAATCCCTTAGGAATAAAAAATTACCAGAATTTTGATCACTTCATTGCACTTCCATCCCAAGGGATTATACAAAACAATTTCCTGAATATATAACAATGAAGAATTGTACAATTCAGTTAGTCAATGTAATATGATTAGAATGAAAAGCCATTGTAGATGAATTAAAACTATATTAAATCAAAATATAAATGAAAACTACACCAGACACCTCCTAGCATTCAATTTGGCTTCAAATTTGGGGCAATAGCTGATATTCATGAGTGCACTATGAAAGCAAGACATAAAAGTTATAGATTCCTAGTTTTAGAAGCATCATATTACTACCAAAGAAGCATAAAAACTATTCAAATAAGAATGTTATTTGTGTATGCTTATGAGAATTCAAACTGGAAGTATGAACTTCTATGTTCACTTCTTACTTTGAAATGGCAACCACTTCATGGAAACAGATCCTACACTATCTAGTCCAATATCAAACATCATGTTTTGAAAAATGTAGCAATAAGATTACATAAGTAGCGATAAGGACTTGAGATATTGTCCAACGTAAACCTCTAAGGAACCATGTGAAAGATGTGCAGCATAATCATTGGCCACATGTTTTTTTGAAGTACCAGCTACTACATCATGGTGTTGTGCAACTGCCATTACTTCTTCCAAAGAATAGGTGTTAGGTTGTCTCTTATTATTGACTGCACCTTTCATAGTCTCTAGTATTGTCTTCTTCTCTAGTAATATAATTTACATTGTTTCTAGGTAGAAAATTAATTGGTCATATTAACAAAGTGTGACTGGTGGCGTCTCTCTGTCATTCAATTCATTTGGTGTCTTCTTTAATTGTCATGATGTTTCAGTTGATAGACCAAAAAAGAGCAGTACTACTGAAGCTAATCCATTTCCTAGAGCAGTTTGTGTGATTAGTATTGGTTCATATGAAGGGACATTGTTTCTAAATAAGAAAACTATGTTTTCATTAAAAGAAAAAAAGCTTCTAGGTGCTTTAAAATTGTTATTATTTAAAGTGTAAATTTAGTTTACTTTTACATTACTCATTTTGGACTAATAAATCCTTTATGTTTTTGTAGGTAATAATTCTTTCTTTGAACATCTTTTTCATATGACATTGAGACTATTTGGACCCACCATACATAAAAGGTACATAGTTTCATATCATTGCTACATAATTTTTCTTTTCTTCTATTTATTGTAATATATTAAAGTTATTGATCTAACAATTTATTTATTTTAAAAAAAGTGGAATTTACAAGCTGTGGAATTAAAAAATCAGTTGATTGAATCTTTTGAGGAGAAATTTGGAAAAAACATTTTTGACACTAGCCTACTTCTGAAAAGAGCAGCAAAGCATATAAAGACTCTGAGGGATCAATATAGAAAGGCTCTTAAGGATAACCCAAAGTACGACCATCCTCCTATGATTCCACCAATGGAGTGGAATGAAATAATAGAAGATGCAAAGGAGAAAAGGATATGTGAAGATAAAGATAATGAAGCAGCACAGGGCAAAAAGACGTATGTCATGATAGTATTAAGTACATTGTAATCATGCACTAATTATTGATATTTGTAAATATATAATCTAAGATGTTTGAAATTGTTCATAGATTTTAGGACACATCCGTGGCTACAAAAGTGAGAGAAGAAAAGGTTGGCCAACACAAACTTGGCTCTGGTGGCTATATGAATCTCTAGTCTCGACTTGTAAGTAGAGCAATGAAATTTCTTTTTTTTTTTAATATAATGTTGCAAACAGTTTTGTTTAATGAAACCATACATGGAAAACTGATGATATTAAGAAAAAAATACAAGGCATAGAATTCAATGTAGAGGTCACAGATGAAGATAGAAAAATTGCCTTGAAGGAAGGTTATAAAGTTGTGGTTGCACGCCTATGCGAAGAATCTGTAAGCCTTGCCCAAGAATCCAATGCACCAAATGATATCTCACAGGTAAATTGGTCAAATGAAAAGTAAATGAAATTGAATAGTTGAGAAGATTCTTTTTTGGTATTAGTTTTAAACGTAAATTGACTATATAACAATGTGCATAACATTTTACTGCAGCCTTCATATCCTACCACAGAACTTGCTCATGAAAAAGGCCATGATGTGCATTATAGTGGTGGAGGTATTAATTTGCTATTGAAAATTAATTATGCAATTATGAATACAATTTAACATCATCAATTGGAATTTGACGTGTATCATTTTTTTAATATTTCATACTGAAGGAGTGGACCATGTTCCAAGTGTTCACATGTTGACGTGGCAGTGGATCAAAATATTAATGTACATGATGTGGCATTGTTAGGTAAGAAAAATGCATGTTATGTTGTACTCATACTTAATTATAGACTTGTAACAGTTAGAAAAAGAAAAAGAGTATGCCAATTTATCCCATTCACTTGTTCTCGCAACAGAGCCCCCTTTAGTGTAGTAGCCTCTTGCTCCTCCAAAGAGAAGGAGCCATTGTAATTTGAAATTACACATGCTAGAAGAGGAGGAGAATGATGCAGATATGGATGCTCCTATGAGCGCTTTTCTTAAGAGAGCTTAGAAAAACAAAAAAAAGAAATGATGTTTTAAAAATCTTCTTTGATAAACCTTGTAAGTAATTATGTATGAATGATGAGTATTAATACAAATATTTATTTTATGTTAATGAATATTGTTATGTGTTAATGAAGCCTTGATTAGTATTGGGTATTAATGAATGTTATGTGATTGTATTGATTGAATGTTATAGTTCACAAATGGATGAATGAATGAATGAATTATGTAATTAGATGACTTTAGATTAATGTTAGGGGGAGAGGGGTGAGGCTAGATGAGCTTCCACCTTCACATGGTTGGCCTTGTTAAGTAGAGAATATTATAGTATTCTTGAAACCAAGTGAAGCTCAAACTGACATAAAATGGACACTTTGCATGTGGTAGGTCTAAAATGATCCACAACTACTGTTGCCCATAACATAGAATGCAAATGTGATATGGGATTTACGTTTGGATACATACAATGTTTGATATTTGACCATTTTGTTCCCTTTATATATTACATTCTCAAGGTAGATTTGGCAAAGTCATTATGGTCTAGCAATTTTAACTTTTGAGTCCTACTAAACTTGTTATTGTTGAATATGACTAATAGGTGATATTTGCCCTAAAAAAATAGAAGTCTCTAACTTTAGGAAGCCAAAAAAACACTCCTCTTGAATAATTTCACTCCCTTGATTCATTTCAAACAACTTATCAATTCACCTTGCCTTTGTTTCAACTTCCCTCTCCTTGGGAACAATCCTAATTCACCCCTCATGTAACCAACTCTTGATCTTTGTACTCAAAGATTGCCCTAATCCTTTCAATGCTTCAATACCCGTCAAATAACATAACTAAGGAGTTCCAAATCCTACCAAAAATTAGTTTTGTCTCAAACTTAAAACTGCCTTCAATAGGCGTGTCTTATTAGCCCTGTCCTACAAGTAATCTGCACTTTACTTCCAAACTTCTCAAATGACCTAGTAACCTATTCACCTTTTCAAATATCCTTTATTGAGTTCTTCAAACCCTATGAATCTCAATCCTTTCATCCTGTGACTGATGAACCTTTCTATGACTGCTCCTACATGTAACTAGGCCTAACTAGCCCTCCATTTACAAAGAAACTCCTTTTTGCTCTTACTTCCAACATTCCAAACCTTGACATAGTCTTAAGGAATCTATTAAATAGAAGGATTCCTAAAAAAAATTGAACTTCCACTCACATCTGAACATTCTTTCATCAAACCCTTGTTTTAAGGATTTCTAGCCTAGCTCTCTAGAAAAGACCCTTAAAAGTTTCACAAAACCTTTCTAATGGTTTAGAAACCTTATAATACACTCCCTCAATTTTTTCCAACACTCATTTATCCACTCCAACCCTCAGATCACTATATTCACCATGTGGTGCTTTCTAAGTGCACCCTCATTGTTTGTTCATCAGTCACCCATTGTTCCTTTCTCTGTTCACTGTCAACTACATCTAAATCATAGTAAAAAAATCATATTTATAGGCTTAAGTAACTCTCCCACAAGTTACATTTTAATCACAGAAAGTGAGAGAGGCATATTTCCTTAAATTTCTTCAAAACAGTGACAGGCTATCACGTTTCCTATGACAGCAGAGAACTTCAAATAGATCTATTAGAAGAAACTTGCAAAGATCTTTGAACAGAGTTTTGAAAGACTTAAAAAATCGTGACCACCATTCCAAGGAAACAAAACAATAATTTTTAAATGGAAAGAACCCTATTCAATTATCAAGCTAAATTTTGAAAAACAAAAAAACTGTCATTGTGATAGTGAATTACAAAATTCTTTTATTTATTTCTTTTCTTGATACATTCATCTCTCATCGACTACCACTCTATTGTGTCTTATAAATACATTAATTTAGACTCTTTTCCCCCTAATATAACTTACAAAAATATCTCCCAAGACCCCTCAGGTCAGCCAACTGCCCCTTAACTGTCAGGTGATAGTAAACAAACAGTTTTTATAACATTTTAATAACAAATGTTACTTGTTTGTTTAGCCTTCGTGACAAGGACTTATGAAACTTAGTATGGTATTCCTAAAGAATTCTAAAAAATTTTAAAACAACCTTCACACACCTATAACCTCAACTAACCCCATTAAGCCTTATTTACTTATGTTGCCAATATTGGCAATTTTACACAATATTGCACTTTTAGTGCCTTTTACATCCTCTAGAGGCTTTGATAGCCTTATTACATTTTTAAACCACTATCATTCAATTCCTATAACTCTAGGACTTCAAATGACCCTTCATATCCCTTACAACACATTGATTGACTCTTGACTCCTCACTTATGCCAATTTGCCCATTCTTGGCAATGTATTACAATTTGACAACTTTATGAAATTCCTTACATTTTGATGGCTTCAATAGCCATAATTCATCATCAAATGACTTGACATATCTTCATTAGGCATTGATTGCCCTTGGTACCTTCATTGTCTCCTTCATAGCTCCTAGTGTACCTTGTAGCTTCATGTGTCCATTGGGTGTCCCTGCACCAAACTCCCTGACTTTTCATCAAGGATCCTTCATCTATCATATTTATCAGCTTTTTTTATTGTCCACCAAATGATAAGAAAAGATCATTCTAATATAGATACTCTTCAAGGTACACATCAGCATGGCTTTCTATTCTTCACTCTAACCTCTGGTAGGTCATGCCTCATCTTCAAGGCATCTTCTGTTGACATATTACCAAGGGTTGGAAGCATAGGATCACATGATATTTCATAATCTATCTTCTACATTAACTAAGATCACATGTTAATTGAGCCTCTATAGTTTCTTTTCATCTAGAGACAATTCTAACACTTTGTGAACATTATGTTATGGTAGAAGAAAACAACAAGGACACTCTTGGCATCATCTGCATGGAGCCATGGGGACAATTCAAATCAATATGCTTCTCCAAGTAAAAATAAAGAAGCCGGTAAAAGAGATGAAGCTTCCTTCCAAGGGGCCAAAACACCTTCCACTCCACATGAATCACACAACTTCTCAACATCAAGGTCTTGCACATACTAGTCAAATGAAATTGATCTCTCTGACCTTGTTGATATGGACTATGGTAAAGTGTATGATATGTAAGTGTATGATGGAATAGAGAAAATTTAGAGCACCACTATAACTTATAATATAGAGGGATGGTGATAGTAGTTAGTTGGACTTTACAATTATTACCAATACATTTTTGGCTCAACTGTTGTTTACATATAACTTGGCTCTAGCATGATTACTCATTTTTGAAATCATTTTTATTCTCATTGAAAAATAGTCCAAGCAATCTCAAACAAGAAAAAGTCCAATATTTTTAGAGTCTGAATGTAAAATAACATGTACAAGCCAATGCAAAATAGAATTATAGAAATCTATCATTCGCCTATATGCATCTTGAGATTATTCATAATTATTTCCTTACTCCTTATAGTTTCAATGAACTTTTGTTATCCAAAGTTTTGTGTTGTATCTAATTGTAAGTTTCTTATTTAGTTGCTTTACCTTTTCCTAGAGTTAATGCAAAGTTATCATTGGGGCTCTACAGTCTCTTTAGATCTTATGTGTGGCAATCAATACTTTTTATTCAGCTATTAATTTCTCTTGAAATTTCAATGCTTTTCTAGACCGGTTATACATTTTGATCTAAATTTGTGCAGCATGTTTAGGGGCACTAACATTTCTTGGGAAGAACTTATCTCCAGTATGTTTCACTCATGCATCTTCTCATGTCACAATAGAAGTTACACACCAGAAGCAAACCAGCCATTCATGCAACTATACATTTTAATTATGTTATAGATCAATACAACTCAATATTTCTAGAAAAAAATGCATATTTACAGAAGTAAATTTCCTTAATTTTCCTAAAGGAGCAATGTATTGAGAATAAATAGCAATAAACAAAGTAATTCAAAAATCTCCATCTTTATATCTAACTACTCATTATTTGCTCTAGAATTTCACTTTTCAAGTTGCTATTCACTCCTTGATTTTGGTTCAGAGCTATTAGTCATCATAAGTGCATCTAGAATTAGCTAGTAAATCACCTTAGCTAGCTATTGACTATTTGAAACTTACGTGACACTCCTATTTAGAAGCTCAATAATAATTAATCGAACTACTTAAGGTCACTAGAATTGCTCAACTTCCATTTGTGCAATAATCATTTTTCTTATTATATTTTTTGGGATTGCAAAAAGGTTGAAAGTTATAGTTCTATAAATTTCCATCTCTCTCTTTTTGACTCATTATCATTTAATGTAATCCATTAGATTTGTTCCTTTTATCATCCAAGATATGATAGCATGATTTACTATTTCAATGAATTGTGCTTTTGTTTGGCCCAATGTTCATTCCATATGATGAAATTTTCCTTAGGGATCTTTGTCTTTATCTTTCCTTGTGTAGTTTTTTGCTTTATCTTACTGTCAGATTAACCATACTCTGGATCTACAAATATTGGAATGGCTTTGATGGAAGTGTTGGTGGAGCTCTAGTGAGATGGATTTTAAAATGGTTGCTTCAGCCTATGGAAAGCAGGGCAACTTCAAGAAGGTAGAGGGTGCATTGAGATCATTGAAAAAATTTCGTTTGGTGTTGGATGTTGTTAGTTATACAACCCTTATGGAGGCATATGGAAGGGTAGGAGACTACAGAAGGGTAGAATCCATATTTAGAAAAATGAAATCATCTGGCCCAGAGCCATCAATGTTAACATACCAAACAATCATAAAAAAATTTGTGGAGGTATTACTTTTCTATTTTTAAGATCACCCTGATATGTGACTATCTGAATATTACATTCTTAATAGTAAATAAAATTAGTTGTTAGAATCTTGTGGAAATATAGAATTTTTTTTTGAATAGTCATTTGTATTGAATTTACACATACACTGTATAACAATTCTGGCATAGGAGCAAAGAAGCCTGAATGTCTGTTCCATTTTTGATGCATGGTTTTTGCTAATTTCTAAGACCAATCTACTTTTGGAAGTTTTAATTTAGGCATGTGCAATGTTGATGAGTACATACCTTAAAGTTAGATTTTTAGAAGGATCAACATATTCAAATGGACTGGAAAATGGTATGACAACTATATATAAAGTAGGAAATAATTTTAACACGTGCAAATTGATTGACAAAAATAAAGACAAATATATGCATCTGACATTTCAACATCTTTCAACACAAATCTAATACTAGTTTGTGAAGGCCAAAAAAATAAAGGAGGATATTTGTGTCTTATGGAGTCAGCCATGCAATTTTAAAATTTGTCTTGAGAACTGTACATTTGATTCCTAGGTAGTCACATACTAGAGCATTGCAAGTAGACTCAAACAAAACAACCATTATTATCTTACATGTTCAGAATGCATGCTTGCTTCAAATTTCTTGTCTATGGATAATGATACAATATTTTTAACTATCAACTAATGACCTTGCAATGTTTTTATTCTTGTTGATTTCTTTCTTAACATTAGTGGATATGCAGACGATAAACCTATAGTTGTCATGACACATGGAGATGAACTCAATGATAAACCTATATTTTTCTAGGACAGTTATTAGGTGTCTCTACTGTTGATCAAGTTTATGATATATCAGGTAAGACTGTAGGAAGGAAAGACATTTGTTTGCTCAAATTTGTTGTTGCATGTAAAGGGAAATGGTGTTCCTGCATATGTAATCATTTTTTCTAAAGATTATCATTGAATTCACTTTCTAGAATGTAGATGAGCATGATCTGGTTATAGACATGTTAGTACTAGATATGCTAGGAAGGTCCTTACAGTGAGCAAACCAAAATCTTCCTTACAAGGAAAAAGATGGGGTGCAAGAATTATTATGTTTGGTAAAGGTAGGTTTCTATGGATTGGATTTTTTTTCTATGATGCCTTCTCAAAGAGAAATCTTTTTTTTTCATTTTTAATGAATTACTTTGAGTGGAAATTGGTTATCATGATAGGAACTCAATGTAAGTGTTGAATGGCTTTCAAAGGGAGTTGAATTTAGAATTTGTGTGATTGTGGTGATGCTTGCCATCATATTTTGGATTCATTTTTCATTCTATCCAAAGGAACCTAAAATTGAATGGCATTGTATCTGCCATCTATGGTATGGTTGAACTACACATGATATTACTTTTTTCTTTTAATTGCAAGCTATATTTGAAACTTCTAAATATACAGCCAGGATTCCTTTCTTTTGTGGCATAATAGTAAAAGTTTTGAAGGTGGGAATTTTTATAGGAGATATCTAGTTATTGTTTGGAATATGAACTTGGAATATTAGTCTAGTAAACTCTCTCAAGGAACAAGGTTGACAATTAAATTGTCAAGCGTGTAAGGAGCTACTTTGTGACAAATGCTTTCCTATTTCAAATGTGTGATAGGTTTCCTATATGTAATAACATAAACATACAAAATTGTTTATATCATGTGAAAAATTGGAATTTTATAAATGTGCATTCTTGTATATGGCCAAAGATTTGCATGCACTTATTCCAATAACTTGGCAGTTGTCTAATCATGAAGGGCAGAATCTACAAGTCATCGAAACATCTCCAAATAGTATGTACCCATGACTGCCAATTGTTGATTTCATAAATCTTCTTCTACTTGTTGATTTCATAAATCTTCTATTTATTTTTTCTCTATGAATTATAGGAGATCATATAGTATACTTTCTGATCTCTTTATATAAGTTTCTTAACTATTGGGCATAGCTAGGTCAATCCAACATCTACAACTAGTGTAGATGTGAAATGGGATTGACCCTTGGAAGGTTGGATTAAGGTAAACCTGAATCCTTCTAACTACCCAAACCTCAAAGAACTGATCAAAAACTCCCTAACTGTCTCATAATAGTCACTTGACAGTTTATCACCTTTTATTAACAACATTTTACTAATTTTCTCTTTTTTTAACATTTGATAATATGAAACTTTTTAAAACTTCCCTAAATGACTAACTATGCTTAATAGGACCTAAGGACTTCACTTATCCTCTTGATTCCACTTGGATTGCCATATGTGGCCTATTGTTACCATTTTGACAATTTGACATATTTTGCAATTACATTAAATTGACTACATTTTATATCACATTATAACTCTTTGACCTCATGTATGCTTCCTAGTACATGCTAGGACTCCCATCCCCTTGACATATTATAAATGACCCCTAGGTACATTCTAACCCTCACAATGCCATTAAGGCTACATAATTGATCTTAATACAAAATGATCATAAAACATATTTGAAGGACCATTTCATGGTCTTATTACAACCAATGATCCATCATGGTCATGTTGACATCTTGTTGCCTCTAGGGTCTTCTTATGCTTTCATCCTCGGCCTTGATGATGTTGCATCACCTTCATCCAGGAGGATTCAGTTGAACTATTTGTCTAGGATTCCACATTTTGTATGCATATCTACTAGGGCAGTTGCAACTTAAACAAATATATTCTCTCAATATATCTATTTTGTGCATATCCAACAACCATGACTTTTGATGACCGCATTACATTCAGGCATCATGTCAAACAATTCACATGACTTATCTATGCTTCCATTTTGCAAGCATGTCTCCGAAGGCAAATGTTACTACTTCATCTACATCGTCTAACAAAATCCTTTTTGCTTTGATGGATGCCTCTAGCTTATCCCAAAGCTCTCATTCAATAGTTATCAGATGATTAATCAAGAGGAAATAGTTGAGAGCTTAGAGTGACACAATTTTCAGATGATCATATGAAATGAAATGGGTGTGTGAGTAGAAAGAAACTAGAAAGACATTGTGTATAGATGAAGGCATCATAGGTTGTTATTTGTAGCATCTGGGCCTAGAACACAAGTTCTAGCTAGATCATTCATGATGTAGCCCTCAAAACTATGTTGGTTGCAATTGAGATGTTCAATTCATTAAATGCATTGTCAAAAGATGGAAACCTTCTTGCCATGCTGATGTACTATATTCTTTTAATAGGTGAGACATGTGATTCTATAGTCAATATTCAGCCCAAGCATGTAATGAGGAAGACACACAAGCTCCCAGTGATAGAGGTACAACATCTTCCTCAACATCTTAGTATGGCAACTTGCTTTAGCTTTAATTAGTCTATTACATAGCTTCCATCTAGTCGAAGATAGATCTGCAAAACTTTAAGATAAATTTTCTAATCAATTTAGATTGGAATAATATAAAATCCTTGACATTTATTTATATGGAACCTATTGGTAGAACAAAAACTATTCTCTAGATTACATTTTTTCCACATAGAATAGTTAAAATAAAACTTGATGGTGCAAAGAACAATGGGAAAAATAGTAAAGAGTTTTTCTTGCTAACTAGATGATTTTAGCTGGAAGATGGCCAATTTTAACATTAATTTTATGCAATTTTAATGTGATCGGTATCCTTCTATAAGATGATTGTTGTTCTGATCACTGGCTTTGAGTGAATGTGTTGCACCATATAAAAAACTTTTTCTTGATGTTACCTATAAACTTCACCAATAAGTAAATGTGTTCAGCATTTTTCAAGACCTTGGCACTTGAGCTGCAGTATCTAGTCTAAGTGTTTCAAGTGCTTGTACCATAAATTTTTATACATTCAATTACATGTCATGTGTTTCTGTAGGGATCCAGACTAGTTTAAGCCTTCATCAGGAGAACATGTTCATTTCAAAGGATCAAATGCCTACAATGTTCACATTTCAGGTATCAGTTATGATTTCTTTCTACTCTCTTTTACATTGATTAATGATATAAATCATTCTTAGGATTGATATGGTTTATATTTTTATTTTCTAATTGATATGGTTTACATATTTTTTTTAGGAAGACTTTTGTATCAACATTTTAGATGATATTTCATAATCTATCTTCTACATTAACTAAGATCACAAGACAATTGAGCTTTTCATCTAGAGACAATTCTAATACTTTGTGAACATTATGTTATGGTAGAAGAAAATAGCAAGGACACTCTTGGCATCATCTGCAAGGAGCCATGGGAACAATTCAAAGCAATATGCTTCTCCAAGTAAAAATAAAGAAGCCAATAAAAGAGATGAAGCTTCCTTCCAAGGGCCCAAAACACCTTCCACTCCACATGAATCACACAACTTCTCAACATTAAGGTCTTCCACATACCAGTCAAATGAAACTGATCTCTTTGACATTATTGATATGGACTATGGTAAAGTGTATGATATGTAAGTGTATGATGGAATAGAGCAAATCCAGAGCACCACTATAACTTATAATATAGAGGGATGGTGATAGTAGTTAGTTGGAGGTCAGTTCTGACATTCCATCCATCCCTTTTTGGGTACATGATGAAAATTTTATTTGGTGGTTGTTGTTGAGCAACATAATAGTTCTATACACATTATATATCAAGTAAATAAATGGCTTGGCATTACTTAAACTTTTCATGCTATCAATTTCTTTATATAATCAAAAGGCTTGAAATGTGGCAAAATGTTCACCATTAAATGGGGACAATCCCTATGGAAATTAACTGAACTTAGTTGAATTGTGCAATAATAAGTCATGTTATGTGTACCCCATATGTTCAAAACATGAAAATAAGTCTTTTTATCATATGTTTTATCTTTTGGTGGGCCCTGTTAGCCATGGACTTCCTTCATACAATGTACATAATTTGTCTCAATCATATAACTAATTATATATTCTTCATATTAGTTTTTTTTGGTGTTTTTCAGGCATTCTATAAAACAGTTCACATGCCTTGCATATGATATGACATTTTGCATGCATCCTACACTCTCTCTTATCTAGTTGATGATGGATTACACAGAGTGATCTGAAACTATGATGCTAAAAAACATAATCAAATCCAAAATGAACTTGCACTACAAATGGATTGTGCAAATCTGATATTGGTAATTTTGCATGCATGTCTACGAGGATAATGACAACTTAAACATATATTTGTCTTGGTAGATATGCATGCAAAATTACCAATATCAAATTTCCACAATCCATTTGTAGTGCAAGTTCATTTTGGATTTGATTGTGTGTGTTTTTTAGAATCATGGTTTTAGATCACTCTGCGTAATCCATCATCGGCTGGATGAGAGAGTGCAGGATGCATGCAAAATGTCATATCATACACAAGGCATGTGAACTGTTTTATAGAATGCCTGAAAAAAATTTACACCTAGCTGTTGGTCAAAATTTCCACCAATGCCTGGGTTTTTTCTACCTTTGTTGGTGGAAATTTCTACCTTCATTGGTCAAAATTTCCACCAATGCCTAGGTTTTTTCTACCTTTGTTGGTCGAAATTTCTACCTTCATTGGTCGAAACTTTCTACCTTCATTGGTCAAAATTTCCACCAATGCTTGAATTTTTTTCTACCTTTGTTGGTCAAAATTTCCACCTTCATTGGTCGAAACTTTCTTCCTTCATTGGTCAAAATTTCCACCAATGCTTGAATTTTTTCCTACCTTTATTGGTCAAAATTTCCACCTTCATTGGTTGAAACTTTCTACCCTCATTGGTCAAAATTTCCACCAACGCCTGAATTGTTTTCTACCTTTGTTTGTCAAAATTTCCACCTTCATTGGTCGAAACTTTCTACCTTCATTGCTCAAAATTTCCACCAATGCCTGGATTTTTTCATACCTTTGTTGGTCGAAATTTCTACTTTTATTGGTCGAAACTTTCCACCTTCATTGGTCAAAATTTTGACCAATTCCTGATTGAACTTGGACAATGGCTCTGGAAGGTTTTCGACCAATCCATTGGTCAAAATTTTGACCAACTAGTAAGTTGGTCAAAATTTTGATCATAAAAATTTTGACTAATGGGTTGGTCAAATTTGGTCAAAAATTGGTCAAAAATTGGACCAATAAAGGTCAAAAAATGAACCCAAATGTACTAGTGGATTTATGACACTAATGGGAAACTAATTGGAAAAGGTGATTAGACTAGAGATAATCTATTTTATCTTGACATGAATGATGTTGCTTGTCTTGTTGTAAAATTTGATGATGTGTGGCTATGGCACAAGAGGTTATGTCATGTTAACTTTGATAACTTAGTCAATATCAGTAACATGAAAGGAGTTACATGTTTAATATGATTTGCAAATAATGCTAGTTAGGAAAGATGACAAAATCTAGTTTCAAAAGTAAGACTCACTCCTCTAAAGAAATTTTGGAATTAGTTCATCCTAATTTGTGTGGAACAATTGATGTGCAAAGCTACAAAGGTGACAAGTACATTATCCTATTTGTTGATGATTATTATAGGATGATGATAGTTGTGTTTCTGAAACAAAATATGTTGCTTCCAAATGTTTAAGTGGTACTTGGATAGAGTTGAAAAGGAGACTAGCAAAAGCTTGAAATGTCTGAGATCTAACAGAGGTGGAGAATTTACATCAAATGAGTTTGAGATATTATGTAGTGATAGAGGAATCAAGAGACAAACTTCTACACCTAGGACCCCTCCACAAAATGTGATAGCTGAAAGGAGGAACAAATATGTAATGGACTATGCTAGAACACTCACGGTGGAAAAGAATGTTTCTTTGAAATACTAGAGAGAAGCTATATGTACATCTATCTATACCTTGAACTGTGTACAAGTCAAGAAAGGTACACATTCAACACCTTTTGAACTATGGTATGGATACTCACCCAATGTAAAATATGCTAAGGCATTTGGAAGTAAGTGTTATATTCTTAAAGACAAAAAGAATGGTAAATTTGATGCTAAAAGTGAAGAAGATATATTCCTAGGCTATTCCACAAGAAGCAAAGCTTATAAGTGTTTGAATACTAATACTAACAAAGTTGTGGAAAGTGAAAATATGAAGTTTTATGAATATACAAAGGTACATGAAGTTGAACCTATGAAGGAACCTACATAGTACAAATCTTTTATATACTTTTATGAAGGTATGCCTACTAATGAAGGTGTTGTGAACCAAGTTGTAAATCAACAACAAATATCAATGACTGTCGAGTCAAATACAATGAATGTTGAGTTGTAGAGAAAAGTTGAGGCACATTTTGATTCTGAGATAAGTGTACATGAAAGGAATGTCAATCTACCTGATAGAAAAGTACATAGTGATTTTTAAGTTGATAGACCCATTGAAGAAAGATGATAAGAACCAAGATTGTCAAATTATGTTAGAAGACATCACCCTACTAAACAAATTATTGGAGATAAATAAGTTAGACCAATGACAAGGAATATGTTGAGAAGTGATACATGTTTGTTGAGCATGCATGAGCCTAAGTCAGTGAAAGCTGCCTCAGAGAATGAAGAATGGAGTAAAGCCATGAAAGAAGAAATTGATCAGATTGAGAAGAACAAAACATGGACTCTACTACCCAAACTAGAGACCAAGAATGTGATTGGAACCAAGTGGGTGTACAAAAACAAGTTAGATGAGAATGGTGAAGTTACAACGAATAAGGCAAGATTACTTTGCAAGGGGTATGCACAAGAAGAAGGAATTGATTATGGAGAAACATTTTCCCTAGTTGCAAGATTGGAAGGAGTAAGAACTTTGTTTTCTTACTCTACATAAAAAGGTTTCAATGTTTATTAGATGAATGAGAATTCAACATTTTTGAATGGTATATTAGAAGAAGAGGTTTACATAGAATAGCCTGAAGAATTTGTTGATCCAAACAACAAGAACATGGTATGTAGACTACACAAAACTTTATATGGTTTAAAGCAAGCCCCAAGAGCATGGTATGAAAGGCTTCACAATTATATTATGAAGACTGGTTTTGAGAAGACTGATGATAACAACAATATGAACTTGAAGACAGAAGGAGGTGGAGGTATTTTACTAGCTGAAATTTTTGTTGATGATTTCATATTTGGAGGTCAAAATGCATTATGTAAGACATTTGCAAATGAAATGAAGAAAGAATTTGAGATGTCTATTTTTGGAGAGATCAAATTCTTTGTTGATTTGCAAGTATATTAGATGAAATATGGTGTATGCATCACTCAGTCTAAGTACGTAAAGGAAATGTTAAAAACTATTAGTTTGAAGGATTCAAAACTAGTTAGCACCCCTATGGTGACAGGACACAAACTTTCAAAGATTGATGATTCTGCTGAATTGAATCAAACATTGTACAAGTCTATGATTGGCAAGTTGCAATATGTAGTACATAGTAGATGTGACATTGCATTAGCTATTGAGATTGTTGCAATATTTTATGCAAATCCTAAGGATAATTATTTGATGGTTGTTAAGAGAATTATGAGATGTCGAAAAGGAATAGAAGATTTTGGTCTATACTATAAGGAAAATGAAAAATTTGAGTTAAGAGCCTATACAGATGTTGATTAGGCTAGAAATATTGATGACAAAAAGAGTGCAAGCAATGGAGCATTTTTCTAAGGAAAGATATTTGTCACCTAGACCAATAAAAAATAAAATTTTATATCTCAATCTACTACTGAAGTTGAATATGTGGTTGTTGCAGTAAATTTTACAAATGTGGTATGGATCAAACAACTACTCAAAGGCATGAAGGAGAAAATAAATAAACCTATGGTACTTTTTATGATAATACAAGTGCTATAAACATACAAAGAACCTTGTGATGTACACAAAGACAAAGAACATTTCAATCAAGTATCATTACTTGAGAGGATTCAAGATAAAGAAGTGAGAATGTAATATGTGAATACAAAAGAATAGATAGCTGATATATTCATAAAAGATTTACCCAAGGATGCACATGAATATTTCAGAGGTAAACTAGGGGTAATACCCCTATTCCAAGCTACTTAAGAAGCATGAGTAGTGCCCTACATCAATTGAGATGAATGTTGTATCTTACAACTTGATGCAGTGGGTCTCACTTTAGGAGTTGCCTAAAGTAATGAAGGAGATGAATTAGAAGATTTATAGTCACATGCAAGGTGGCAGAGGGAGAACCTAAATTGATCATATCTGCATATATAGATGGCAAGTCTTTGGCATTGTTATTGTTAGCCTTAATTTGAGTCGCCATATTTTAAATTTTCTCTAGGTTCCTTTGGAGCCTGAAGTCATACATTGAACAATCCTTTTTCAGTTGTATATCTCATGAATATCACTTATCCTTGCATATAGAGATTAATCATGTGATGTCCATCACAACTCTCATGTCTTGAACCTCTTTGAACCTCTTTGAACTTTGGTTCGAAGTAGTTCAAAGTAGCTCAACCAAAGGTTTTGATACTAACTATTTTTTGCAAGTGGGACCCACTGAGCATAATGAAGATATTTGTTTGAACCTCTTCAAACCTCAATTTGAAGTGGTTCAAAGTAGTTCAATTGGTGAAGGTTTTTTTTGAACAAGCATTAATGATTCTCCAAGGATGGTCAATTACCAAGAAATTAATTGAGATGTTAGGAGTAATGATTGGGAATCATGTCAAATTTAATTTTTGTTTGAGACATGAGATCAGTTGTCATCATGATTCAAAAAGGAAAATCTTTCATCCAAGGGTTGGATTATTTGTCAAAAAATTGTAATTATTGCAAGGACATCTGCGAAGGATGATCATTTACTGAAGGTGTCTTATTATAGTTTTGAGTGTGCAAATCAAGCCATAATAAAATCACCATGAATGCCTCATAATGAGGTGGTACTTTTGCTAGTATGTCTCCTTTCCTTTTAGTATGAGTTTCCTGTTTCATTTTTTTTATCATGTGAAAAGGTGAATTGAAGCAGGAGCAGTGATAAGAGAAGAAAAGAGATCTAGTTCTCCCTTAGTAGGTTACTGGTGAGAATACAAGAAATGCCTTTCTCTTCCCTCTCTGTGTGTTTCAAGAACAAAGCAGTGTTGGGCTATTATTTCCTTTGATTAAAATGAAGTCTATTCTACATTTTTTTTAGAACATTTCTAGTTTGGAGTGTAGGATTCCTGTTATTTATGATACTAATTTGGAGGGTGTTAAGGTTGAGAAGTTGCAAGGAAATTTTCTTGAACAAGATGAAAAAGTTAATGGTTGTCTAGAAATCTTAACAAGTGGATTGATTAAAGCTATAGCTTTTCCCCCTACCCTTTTAAGTCTTGAGTTACTCCAGTTATGTATTGACCACTATGGTGTGAGGACTAAGAGCTTTTTAAATAAAGATGGAGAATCTATGCTATCAATCTCTAGGGAGACTATCTCATTAGTTTTGCATCTACTTAAGTGTACCTATACTGCTTTTGGCCCTACCTAGTCTCAAGTTGAGTATCAGGAAAGCCCAGAAAAATACCGTAACATGATGGCTAAGAAGTGGATAGAAACAAATTATAAATGTAGTTCAAGACTTCCCAAAATAATCACTAAGGGTCATATGAAGCCTCATGGTCTTATTATGATGGGTTAAGGGTTCTTCAGATGTTTTTCTCTTTGAGGATTATATGTACCACTATGTAGAAATCATTCTAAAGGGAGAATAGTTGTTGGATTGGGAAAAATCGATAGCTAGTTCAAAGAGAAATCAGCTAAAACATGCTAAGACATCTAGAGAAGATTTTTATATGTCTTCCTATTTGACCTATTGCATTGCATCTATCAACAATATTACTTCTCTTCCCCATGAAACTTGGAATGAAGACATAATTGTCTATTGGTATTGTCCTTTGCTCCAAAGAGATAGTGTTGGAAGATTTTAGGAAAAATCATGACATGCTAATGGAGAGTGTGCATCTCAACCTCAAAAAGGCACCCATGCCTAGATTATCTCTAGAGGCCCAAAAGCTAGTTCAAATTTATGGGAGCTTTTTCATTCAATTTCCTAAATTCACATATTTACGAATAGGGGGATTTAAAGAAGAATTGGTGAAACTACCTAGTTATGCTCTAGACTATTTCATCATAGCTAAAATTTGTAGACAGTTGTTTTAAGTAATTAAGGATAATCTACCTTAGGAAAACTAGGAGTCTATTTTCCTTGTTAAGCTTGGTCACTTAACTTGCAGCAACATGACTAATGCCTCGGTCACTAGAAGAAACTTGCTCAGTTTCAATCTTGGATCCTACCAAGGAAGGAGAAATTTCAACAACAAAGGTTTCGTGGCTAAAGTACTTGGTTTGAAGGGTCAATCACCCAGGGTTCTACATTTAGAAGATTTATGATAAGATTGTAATGACAAAGAAGAAGTGATAAAGAAGGATCATTCAATATTAACACTCCCACAAATAAATTCTCTTAAATTGAAATTTCAGTTGGAAGGAGTAGTTGAGGATGGTTTAGATATTGTTGAACCAAGATGGGAAGAAGCAAACAAGCTAAAATAATTAGAGGTAGATTAGAACCAAGGGGAAGAATATGATATAAATTTAAGAACCAGAACTATTCTTACTCACATAGATAATTGGTTGAGAAGAAGAAGTGTGGAGGCTATAAATGAAAAACAAACTGAAAAATCTCCAAAAAAAGATTCTTTCTCTAAAACATTGAACTCTGACATATCAATTTCATCTCATGTTGTAGGTAGTACTTTAGCTCCCACTAAGAAGAAAAGAACACCATCCCCTAAATAGAGCACGACTCCTAGAACTAGGTCAAAGACTAAATCTGAGGCACTCATGTAGCAAGAGATCCAAAAAGAGAAATGATGTCTCAAGGACAATGCCTGGGAGAAAAATTTAGCTTCTCAAATACTCAAGATGGTGATGTCAGTTGGTACAAGCTCCTAGGTTGGATCAGCCTAAGTTCATGACTCTTCCTAGGGGAAGTCAAGGGATGACTGCTACTCCTACTATTCCATCATGGTTGTCTAATTTAGTCGGCAAGAAATGAACTTTGTAGCCTGTGTCTACACATATTAAAGACATTTTCACCAAGTATGTAGCTCACAGTTATAAGAGTAAAAAGATGAAGAGTGATGCATGACTAATCAAAGATCTAGTGACTGGAAGGCTAATAGTAGAAGTGGCCACATACAAATAGAAAGATGAATCCAAATAAATTGATGCCAAAGGCTTTAAGGTCACCATTGTAGAATTATAGAATTAGGGGCTATTACCAGAGATAATGGTAATCATTTCTTTAAATTCTCTGCAGACCATTTGTTAACTCAATCAGAAAGGGATAGCAAGGAGAAGAAAGAGTTAAAGGCAATAGTAATCACCATGGTGGCTTATATAGATTTTTTGGTGAATTTAGGCACCCTTCCATTGGTCCAGACCCCATAGTCTTTTGATCTCAATTCCTCAGACAAGCAACAGTTGGTTAAATAGATGCAAAGGGGTAAACTGCTCTTAGAGGCAGTACAGGAATGGGTGGCATCCATTGTAAAAGAAGGCACTAAATTCATTTTAGATTTTACCACCACATTTGCTATAGGAGAAGTGTTGTTGGGTGAAATTCAAACCCTTGTGCTAGTATGGGAAGCCAACTAGAATCAGTATCAAGCCATTATGTTCCAAGTTTATGAAGTTGAGAAATATAGGGTATTGGAGTTTCTAAATGAAAACCCCATGAAAACTGTGGATTCATACATTCTTTTCATTCTTAAGAGCAATATGGGATAAAAGGAGTCAATTTACAAAGGATTCATTGAAGAAATGTGATCAATGGAAACTAAAATCATGGGAATGCATAAAGAACTCCTAAAGGACATGTAGGTTATTAACCCTACCAAAATCCTGCAATTCAAAGATGGTAACATGGACTTCGAGGTCTTGATCAAGAACTTCAATGATGATGTGACACAAATCAAGGAAAATGACACACTTACCCCTAGAGACTTCACTACCCTAGAAAACATCGAATCAATGTTATATCTAAACAAGAATCTTATGTCAAGACAAAATTGAAGAATTAAAGAGCTAAAATGGTAAAAGGATGCTTGCAGATCAAAGTTACTTAGTCTGAAAAATCCTCACTCCCATGTAATGCAGGAATTCACAGATGCCTTTAGGAGCTAAAAACTGGTTAAGAAGACTATGGCAGATGGAGGGAATACTAGCAATGGTGTTTAGTTAGGATTAGTTTTTTTTTTTTTTTCCAAGCTATTTTTAAAACTATTTCTTGTCCTTGCAACTATTTCTAATAGAAACGTTGGGCTTTAATGGAGGCCTTTTTGGGTTTGTAATGAACTAAAAATGCGGGAGCATTTAGCCAATTAGGGGGTTAAATTTTTAGTAGCCAAAATATACTTTGATAAAGTTAGTACTATTTTAAGTTAATTATCTATAAGTAGCAATAGACAGATAGTCATATATTTGGAAATGCTTTGTTAAGTGACTTTGCGTTAAAGAAGTCTTTTTGAATATTTATCTATCATATTTTTTCGTGCTATAAAATTTTTTGTTTAAAGTGGTTCAATCATGGTTACTTTGTGAGTTGTGATGATTAGTTCTGTGTGACATCTACTGCTATTTCTTTTTTGTTCATTTTCATTTATCTTTTTCCAAAATTTGTCTAAATTATTGTAAAGTTCAATTCCTTAGTTATATCTTACTTATTTTTGGAAAGACTATGAGCTTTTCATTCATTGAATCTTTGAATATGTAAATTCTTACCTCAGTACCTAAGAGTACATGAGCATTCCTTACACACTTTCTTGCAAAAGTGTGCATTTAGTTCATTTTGATCTTTTGACTTCATTGATAAATCTTTTGTAAAAGGGAGTTGTACCTATAAAATTTAGAGGGAAACGAATAACACAATGTTTACCCAACTATTATGAACTTTATTGGATTTTTTGAGCCTATATTGAATTTTTGTTTTAGTAGGAAAAAACAATTTGTTCACTAACAATTATCAAAGAGGGAGTTATAAGAGAAAATAACCTAAATAGAGAGATATATTGAAGGAGATTGACAAATATTACATTACCTTATATAAAGGAGGGACATATATTGATAGAGGGAGAAAATTTTAAAGATATATATATATATTTTTGGTATTATTGTTGGTATTGGTTTCCCATCAATGCCAAAGAGGGAGATTGTTGAAAAGAGATTATTTTCAAGTGAAGAACCTATATGGAACAATCATTATTTTTTCAATGATGTTAAACCTACTAATTATTGGTGAGACAATTTCTTTTTTGGTTTGAATGCTTTCATGTGGTTGATTGATAAAGAGGATTTGAAAATAGGAGATAACAAGAGCACCTAGAGAAAGGTTGAGTTATTTGGTGTATAAAAGGAGCACTAAAACCAAGCAAGACATTGATACTATAGTGTATTGTTTATCTATTTAAAGTCTGAAATGAAAGATTACTCAAGAAAAGGTTGGAAGAAGATCAAGTAAGAAAAGTGTCTGCCAAGCCTTGTCAAGTAGTCAATGCAAGCCAAGCATAAATTAGTAGAAGCCAAGTGAAAATCAATAGGCACCGAGCAAAGAAGAAAAAAATTACAAGCCAAGTGAATGTTAGTATATGCCGATAAAAGTTTAGTTGGTGTCAAGCATCAATGAACTTTAGTATTTGTTAAGAGAAAGTTTTGGTCAAGTGACATAATAGTATAGATGTTGAGTGACAACAAACATTGTTAAATGAAAGATTTGACAAATCTAAGCTGACTAATTTGATTTCTTGAATTATATGAAGCATGTGGAAGATAACTATGATGAGCTGGTGGCATAGAATTCAAGGTAAACTATTTTGAGGCAAAATCAAGGAAGATTGTAGAGGAAGTTTCTAGAGGAACCCAAAATGGAAAAGTTGGTAGATTCGATGAATCCTGCATAACCCTTGAATGGACAATTGTGGTTAAGCGACAAAAGATCTAAATTATCTATTAAGAGAGATAGCTGGCTAGAAGCAAATTTTGTCATGTGCAAGAACCTAAGGAAGACAAGGAGTCTAGGGTATTGCTTCATCTAGTATCCGAACAAAAGATACTATAGTTGGGATTCAAAGAAAGAAGGCTTAAGGGGATCAATGCTTGAAGGTTGAACAAGCTATCAGAGCTAAAGAGTATAAATGGCAAGTATAATGGAGGACTAAAACAAAATCTATAATTTACAAGTGAGTTGTAAGTTTTTATCATATCAAGTCCTACTATTACTTTCTAACAACTGTACTAGTGTGGATAAAGTCCTTTGGATTAAGGTTGACCTAACAATCATTTGGCAATCCTTTAACTAGGTGACATTCTAATGGAATGTTCTTAAGTCCTCTAATCAGGCTCAATCCTAATCGGGTGATTGAAATTATTTAACTAGGTCACATTTAATAGTACGTATTGTAACCTTTAACAAGGTTGACCTTTCACAGGGCATCACTTCAGAAGAGTGAAATTGGGTAGCATGTTATTGGAGGTTTTTTCCAAATTAGTTTCCCATGTAAACTCCTTATGTCAAATTGTGCAAGTGTTCTTATGGTATTTCATACTTACATTTCTGCAAAGTTTTTTTGACCTAGGATGGTAACCTACTAAGTTAAGGTATTGTATGATCTAATGGATGCATGCATGTCATGGTTTTATGGACATGGATCTGATTAGCACTAAAAGTTTTATTTGTACATCTGGACCTTGGATAGCTGATTCAACCCCCCCCCCCCTCAGTCATTCTAAATAATTCCAACACTATGATACCAATCATCAATATAGATAAGGTCCAAGATTACTTAGAGGGCCCCATTAAATTAGTAATATTATAGATTCAAAAGCTTTAATCATGTATCAAATAAACATCAATAAAATAAAATATTAACCATTGAACCATTTACAACATGCATGTAATGTAAACTTATGAGCCTACCGATAAGAAAACTAATAAAATATCAAAACAATTAACACAAATATAGTGATATTTTTCATCTAGGAACCCATGGTTAGAGAAAAAACTATTGTTGGAATTAGTACCCAAAATAATTTCGTAGTCTTCTGAAGTGTGCGTAGCTAAGAGTTTATCCCTATTAAGATCTTACAATAATACCATGTTAGAAGTAGGCTCTATAAGGAGTCACCTGGTAGGAGTAACATTGTTGGATGATTTATGGTTCAAGATAATGAGTCACATAGTTAAGGGAATTACACTTCAAATATGTTAGGATGCTACTCACCTTGTTAGGAGTGACTTGATTAACAAATTTATGCTTGAGAACCTATAAGAACCCAGCAAGATAAGCGATCTGAGAATATCACTTCTTAATTATTTATACAAATCCAATTTAGCTATTGTTTATGACCATCACACTTGTATCTATAATATATTATCATATAATTACAGTTTTCAATTTTTAGGGTGACAACTTCCTTGATCAAAATGTATTCCACTTGATTTCAACTTTAGGCTACTTATCCCTTTACCAAATCATCTCGATCACCATTTTAAATTACACATTGATTCAACAAAGAACATCTAACATTTAGCACTTTTTCTAATAAATGTGCTTGACTTCAAGAAATTCGATCATAATGACCAATGTATGACCAATTTAACATGACCCATTAGTGTTGCATCATCATATAAGATTGCATTCAAAAATATCTATATGAATTGACCCATATCCTAGGAGCTTAGGATCATACTTAAACCGTTATAAGTGTTCTTTCATTTTGTCCTAAACAAACTTCAACTGATCCAAAACATATGTTCTTATAGACCAAATCATGCACAATCATAGAAATGATCACATAATTGACTATAGATCATAACATCTAGATCATCAAAAATTTGATAAACCAATCAGATCATTCATTGTCAAACATACCTTGTTGAACCTGGTTTCTATTTCATACTTCAATCAATCATAACTTTTTCCATACTCATGTGCGGTAAATAAAATTATACATACAACGTCTAGAGACATCAATGAGTCTCACATATAAACCACACACTCTAATTCAATACACAAATCAATCGCACACTTGATTTGCACTTTGCATAGTATAGAATAATGCTCCTTGGTAAATAGTTAAGAAACGACCTTTAAGTTGACATCAATGACAACACAATAACTGATCAATAACATTTGGATCATCATACTTCAATCAATCATAACTTTCAACATACTCACACAACAAATAAAAGTATACATATAACATCTAGAGACATCACTAGGTCTCCCATACCAACTACACACTCTAACTCAATAGAAAAATCAACCATACACTTGATTTGGACTCTGCACAGTCTAGAATAATGCTCCCCAACAAATATTTAATAGAAAACCTTTAATTTGACATCAATGAAACACAGTAACTGATCACTTGACCATCAAATATGCATAATATCATTTCTATAATACAATCTGCATCAGTTATGCCAACAATTTTATGGTCCATTGGAGTTGGTTTTGTTTAAGTCCCTTTCTTGGTTTTGTCATGAACAACTGTATTGTCATGGTCTTATACTCTATTGTAGCTATTCATGTATGGATTATTGTATTGCTAGTTCATATTAGTAATTAATTGGCTAACCATTATGTTGTAATTTTCTCCATGACTTGGTTCAATACAAAAATGACATTTAAGTATTATTGTAGAACAAATATCCCCTAAGTCAAGGTAAAATATGGAATTGAGGTAAAATAGAGTAAGGTCTTCAATCAATAACTAGTGATTGTAATGTAAATAAAAACTTACAAACAAAATAGATTAGTAATAAAAATATCAGTTATTGGATGCAAGACTATTCTTATAATCAAATTCTTCTCCTCCTTTGAACAATAACCAAAAATACAAAATTGTAAGTAAGAATGTTCTTTATATTATTATACTTTCATAACATTGATTTATATTTACTCATTCTTAAAAGACATCAAATATTTATATTTTGTCCACCTTATTATTATGTCTCCCATATTAATTATACGTATATTTATATCGGTCTAATACTTAAATCATTCTCCTTTATATTATTCTTCAAAATTGTAATCCTAAATTAACTACGCCAAGAGGTGTAACTCTACAGTGGCATAATACCCTCTATAGGAGGTCATCTGAAAAAATAATTGTAAGAAAAAATAAACCTTTCCTATTCCACTTCCATCTTCACAATCTACATGTCAAAAAGCCATATTTTTAAACACATAATTAATTCTAATTAATGTGAAATGCCTCCCTCTATCCTACAAATACATATTTTCAACATAATGCAAAGCTATGGCCAAGACTATTGAGTAACCCATGCGAATCGATGTCTTATATTCTATACTTTGTTTCATTGTCAAATTATGGGTTTAGTAGATCAGAGGTATTCATCACACAAAATCAAAATATTTTTGGGTGGGAATGGAGATGAATTAGATAAGGAAATGACTACTCTTGGAAATCTGGAGGATTTGATCCATGGAGATTTTTCATGCATGAATTTTTATTTCTCCTTCAAAGAGTTTATAATTTGATTTTATGGCATGAATTTGATGTATGCATCAATTGTAAAATATATGTATCTGTGAAGTTTGAGGTTTGTGCAAAGACTATGATCCATTAGTTGTTTAGCTTTGAGTTTTTAAATAAGAAAATGTCTTGCACTCTCAGGTATGTGATGCCAAGATTTTAACTTAAAATGTTGTTACAGTGAATACCCTGTTTTGCTTTATATTTCAGGAAGGCAAGCACGTTTAGAGGTCAATGTGAATGGTGACCTCAAAAGTATTGATGATAGTGGAGTTTATAATAATGGTTATATGCAGGAATCTTGATCCATTGGTTATTGGCTCCTTCATGCCAAGGATCTGTTATGGGTGTTGTTTTCTTTTTATATTTTGAATGGGATATATTTGTATGAACATATTTTCAAATCTAAATAATTCTCTTTATTTTCGAATGAAGTTACAATCATTGTTAGTAGTTCTGATTTTGAGTGACAATTCACTACCTTAAGTTTGGATTTCTGAAAATTTCTTTGACTGCACAAATATTGAGTTTTGATATTTGGCCTTTTGTAATTATTATACCAACAACCATAGATTTAGAAGAATACTAGGTGAGCTTAAAAAATATCTTGTTATGTGCAATTGTCTAAATCTTTCTTTAGTGCACAGACTTCAATTATATTACTTCCTTTCATTATGTGATGAAATTATTGTACAAAAAGACCAAGAGGTGCCAAAATTCTTTGTGATTTGACTTAAATTAGGGCAAGTTAATTTAAGGGACTTTTAATCAGTTTAATAATCAATTAGATATCTTAAATATTATACTAAGATTTATATGTTGTAAATTTAAATTGATTTGTAGATAATAGATACGATTCTTTTAATTTATATATATTTAAAAAACTATGCTTTGTATGATTTTAAATGATTTGTATGTAACAAAATTAGAAAGGTTCTATCAAGGTAACTTAACTTTTTAAACCATTTTAAAATAATTTGCATGTAGTAAAGCTCTAAGTATTCTATAGTTCATTTAAAAAAACCTTAGCTTTATTAGGTTTCCATTTTAGTTTCATTCTGTTATAAATGTTCCATATGAGCTAGATTATGGAGCCACAATTATTGATTAATTTTTACTTAAATCAAATTGTAATGTATTTTTATCATAACACTTTGTAAGAATTTATTTCATTGGATGGTGATTTCATGTTGAGCATATTCTTAAAATTGGTGCTTTATATTAAGAATATATAATTTGTGTGAATATTATCTAAAAGAAATATATAAACAACTTCAGTAAAATAATAGAAAAATATGACGTTAAACATGCAAAATTATTTTAAAACTCTGATGACTTATAACATTGATTTATATTTACTTATTCCTAAAGACATCAAATATTTGTATTGTTTCCACCTTATTATTATGCCTCCCATATTAATTATACCTATATTTATATCGTTCTAATACTCAAATCATTCTCCTTTATATTATTCTTCAAAATTGTAATCCTAAATTAATTATTTTTTGATTTATAACATTGATTTATATTTACTCATTCATAAAAGACATCAAATATTTGTATTGTTTCCACCTTATTATTGTGCCTCCCATATTAATTATACCTATATTTATATTGTTCTAATACTCAAATCATTCTCCTTTATATTATTCTTCAAAATTGTAATCCTAAATTAATTTTTATATTCATATAAATACCTTTTTAGTTTCTACTATTTTAATATTACTTATTAGATACAATAATAGTAACTCTAATTTATTAAATAAATCATTAATAATCACCGACAAAAATTACAAACGTCAAGAAGCTTGAATTCCAGGGATGGTATCAATAATTATCTCTTAAACCTAGGAAAGCACATGCCACCTCAAAATCTTTTTCCATTGAGAAGATATGCAATCACAGTTTTAACGATTCTTAGCTTGCGGGAATAAAAAATAAATTTACACCTCCTTTTGAAACTTAGATTCGTTGTTCATAGTATTTTAGTTAAAAAGGATGACAAGATTGGTATTAAAATATACATGTAAATCTTTAGTAAAGTAGATGATATTCCAAAGTTTTGAAAAAAAAAAACAAAAAAAAAGAGAATTTTGAAGGTAAAAAGATAAATATTTGTCATCCTGTCAACAAAATTGTATTTCATCTTACATTATTAATTTAATTATTTTAAAAGGTAATCTAATAACTTCTATAAGATTAGTTAACAATTTTAAGAAGTAAATTTTATTGAATATTATATTATATTTATAATATAAGATATGATTTCTACAATTTCTAATGATTAAGTTGAATAGTTTCTTAATTTAGTTGTGTAAAGTCTATTTATCTCAATATTTTAGATTGTAGCATGTGATATAAGATTTGTTATATCAAATAGTTTGTTTGTGGGTGAAGCTATGGTTTATAGTAATTTTGTTTCTTGAACTCCTTGCATCGCTATTTGAAGGTTTACATATAGCAGAATCCTTTAAGTAGTCTATTTATTGATTTATATATGACTTATAGAAATATGAGGCTGTCCCATATTTCTTGCAGTAGTCTGTTTATTGATCTAATGATTGTTTATCCTAATATAGGACTACTCAAAACTCCATGCCCGAGTCTATTTCTGGATTTACATTTCACTTATCATTATGAGACTATCTCCTATTTCTTGTGGTAGTTTGTTTGTGAGTCTAAAGATGACTTGTCATACTATGAAACTATTATGTATTTCTTGTGAGAGACACCCAACTTTGCTTCAAATATAACTTCTCTATTATCCAAAATTGATGACTTCTCTCTAACAAAAATAGATTCTCTATTATATTATATTTATGTCTTCGCTCTAACAAAAATAAATTATTTATTATCTTTAGATCAACTCAAAGAAATAAAAAGAAAAAGACACTATTGAATGAAAGACACTCTTATAAAAATATATAGGGGAAATGAGCCACTTGCCGCCCATGTTTGCATTTCACCCATGTTTGAATTACTGTCATGTCTATTGCTACCTTTCCCCCCAAATTACCGTTCATAAAAAGGTCCAAAAAATGATCACACATGTACTAATAGCCAATCACACATGTAGTAATAGTTGATTTTTTTTTAGTTCTCTTGGTTGCTGATTGGTCCATTTGTGCAAAAAATACTATTTTTTGTGTTGGACTCTACGAGTTCTATAAGAGGGTAAATGAAGGAAAGTCAAAAAGTTAGCTTTAAGCTCTTCACTCACCTAAGAAGGGTCACCAAAAAAATGACAAATTTTGACATACATATTACAAGCAGTAGATACACAAATTACCGTGAATGGGTCATTTCCCCTAAATTAATAAGTAAAAAAAAGACAACTATTGAATGAGAGACACACTCATATATCTATAGTAATACCAAAAATTACTTTGATGTTGAAATAAGCAATTGTTTTGGTCATTTAATTGCTTTTAAGCAGTAAATATTAGAAACCAATGATGAGAACATTGGGATTAGATTAGTTAGATCATAGGGCATTCATATTCCAGTACCGGAGAAAAACGAATCAGTACCGACTACTACTCCATTAGATATGCTTGAACGTTCCTGGAAGAGAATAAAGCAAATCTTGAAAACTCAGGCAAGCAATTCTCAAATATTTTCCCCGAAATTTCGTGTTGACTTCATAGTCAAGTTTTAATACCTGGAGATTCCCAAAAAACTGTAGGCAGACAACTAGTTTAAATACCATGGATTCAGCAAATATGTTTGTAGGTAATATGTGAATGTTGTGTTTTTTTTTCCCTGTGCAGTTTTTATGACGTGGGAGGAAATTTTGAGCGAGAGCAAGGGTTTCATTCTGTCAGGTTATGTTTTAATGGTTTCATTTTACTTTTTGTACATAGAAAGTCCAGTGCCTGGGATTTGATATTAGTGTTTCAGTGAGCTGAGTAAATATGGGAGGAATTGGGTTTTTGTTGTCTAGGGTTTGGGTTTGTGTTGCCGTTTTTCTTCTGCTTGGCCTGCATATCCATTGTTGTGCTGGTGAAGGAGAGGTGCAAAGCATGATTGTAGATCATAACAATTTTGAATTTGCTAATCTATCAGAGGGTTTTGTTGAGAAACTTGTATCTGGCGATGTACCAGAGGGTTTTGTTAAAGATTCTGAATTTGATAAGGTGTTAGAGGGTGCCGTTCAGGATGTTGGATCTGATAATCCATTAGAGGGTATCATTGATAGTTCTGAATCTGCCAATGCATTAGAGGGTATTCTTGAGAATGTTGAATCTGATAAACCTTTAGAGAGTATCATTGAGAATTCTGAATTAGATAATGTATCGGAGATATTTATTTGTAATTTGCCTAGCGTGGGAGAGAAAAGCTGTTTTCAGTTGGGTGGTATGGTGGATTGGTTCAGGGATGTTCTTAATGTTGTTTGGAGAGTTTTGGCGAGGCTTCCCCAATTCTTGATCGAAATTAGCCCATTCTTGATGGGTTTGTGGCAGTTAGTGGACAAGATCAGGTGTAGCAATCCAATTGGAATATTCCCAAGTGCTAAGGAGTTGGAGATGCAGAGGATCGAGAAGGTTTTCCGCTTGGCAGATGACCGACAGTCTTTTCAATTCATCTTAAACCCTAGAAGATCATTATCATTTGATGGCACCAGAGAATTCAACCGTGGATGGCGCCTGGTAGTAGGTAACCACTGTTCAGGCCTTCCTTTTTCTTCATTACTAACAGCTCTTCACAAACGTTATGGCATAGTGTCACAGCACCATAATCAGTCGTGGCCTCCACAGAAAGGGCTAAATCTGAAAGATAAAGTAGTAATTGAAGAAGGGCAAACTAGCAATTCGTCTACAATCAATTTGGATGGTCTTATAATTGAGCATATTCTAGCAAGGCTTTCTTTGCCCACTTTGATGAGAATGAAATGTGTTTCCAAAACATGGAACAATGCTATATGTACATCTCCATTTTTCTGGTCACTTTACAACTCTCTCAGTTCAAACTATTTGGTAGTCCAGCACACTACCCAGGGCTCGCATGGTATCATCCTCTTCAGCCCCCCTCTAAACCAGTGGTTCCGAATTCCCTTACCATTATTACCATGGAAGAATAGGAACTCCCATTTCAGCCCCCCTTCCATTATCCAACTTTGTGCGGTGGGCGGGGGGCTTTTCCTCTTTGTGGATTCGGATTCAAGGCAGATTTATAATCCTGTTGTACTTAACCCTTTAACCAAAGAATTCATGGTTTTGCCTGATTTTCCCTTTCGTCAGGAATGGCATGGTGAACTGGCTGTTGAACTGATCGCTGACCTCAGCTCAAACAACTTTAACATTATTGTAATGTCAAGCAACCATGCAGAGCCATCGAAGGTTTGCCCATTAGTATACAATTCCAGTTTGAATATGTGGACTACTGGTAATGCTACAGAGGCAAAACCCTGGAGAAGCACTGAACACCCCTGGTGGAGAACAACCGCACACCCTTGGAGGAGTACTGTACACAAAGGCATGGTATATTGCACAAGTACATATGGTGTTCATGTTGGCTGTTACAACATTCAAAGTACTGAATTTAAATATCTGGAAATTGAGGAAGGGCTGCCTCATATGATTGATTATCTTGATTCTGATGAGAATCCTCATGCTACACTCCCTTCCTTATTGGTGTGTGGTGAGAGGATGATTTTGGTGGGGAGATTACGGAACAGCAATCCCATCTTGGGCCGGTTGCCTGTGATAAAGCACGGTTTGGTGGGGCTGTGGGAGTTGGATTTGACATCAAATTATAAGAGCTGGTCTCTACTTTCTAAGTCTCCCCTGGATTTGTTGGAAGCTGCCGTCAAGTCATCAGATGGTACAGATTTTTTAGTTGCATCAGATGGTAGGGATGGAATTTGGTTTATGCTTAGAGGAAGCACGAATCTGTTGAGGTTTAATTTGAGTTCCATGGAGTGGAGCTCGTTGCCGGGGTGCCCAGGTGAAGATATAATGGATACCAGTGCAAGAAGGGCATTTTCCACACCCTTCAGGATATCTCCCCATTCCTGAAGAATTCCCCACCACTGCACCGCATCATCCAAGAATTAAACTCGTGAGGAGAGAGAGGACTTTTGCTTTCATTAATTAGGATACAATGGATTCTAGCTAGAGGAGAACATTTTCTACACGGTCCACAATATCTTTTCATTCTTGAAACAATCTGGTGGACCACATACCATAAGTGAAAACTGAGAAGAGAGGTTGGTTTTGGTTTTAGTTCCTATCTTGTATACAGTGTCCCCATATTTCAAAATTTTCATATTCTACATATACTATCCAGATCAATGCAATTTTGACCATGATTTCATGGCAATATTGCTCAGATGTATTGTTTTCTGTGTCTTCCCTTTTTACCATGTCAGTTGTGTAGAATTATTTGTACCCTTAAGAATATCTAAAGGAGTTGAAAGGATAGTGTAAGAGGGAATACCATAGTGACCTTGGAAGGCATCTTTGATTCACTATTAACAGCTTTGTAAAGAGGGAATCACATAGTGGACTTGGAAGGCATCTTTGGTTCACTACTCACCACTAACTGTTGTGTAAGAGGTTGAATGGGGATCATGATGGGAGGAGATACATACCATTCTGCAAGGCTTTACAAATATGGATGCTCATGGTTTGATCCAATGGTTTTGACAGAACGTTTGTGATTTCTAGGATCTATGTAGCCTATGTATTGAGGGCTTGCAATGGAGATTTTATGTGAGATTTGTGCAGGATTGTGTTTTTGAATTGAACTAAACATGAAACCTTCATATATGTACTCAAATATTACAAGTGTACTGTAAATATTTTTATGAAGATCAATACATTGAATGTGCTATTGTGATTTTAATGGTTTTAGTAAGGCATCTTTTGCGTCTTCTATTATTTTTATATGAAGGAAAATATGTATACCTATTAGATCGGTTCTGTCATAGGACTATTGTGCTTTTAGTCATGTTTCCTTCAAATTGTAGAACATACAAGTGGTACTTGTGGTGAATGTAATGGTGTTGATATTAGTAATGATCATCCACAACAAAGTGAGTCAATAAATGAAGGTGCATACAATTAAAGGCTATGAGAAGAGGTCAAAGAGATACAACATCTATTTGCAATGCAATTATTTTTTACTATTGTACAATGTATCTATAAGGCATTTATTTTCTACCATTATTCTTGTTAGCGGGAGATAACGAGATTCAACCTTTAGATCTTCACAATTTTATTTACTATTAAACTAATCAAAATGAAATGTGACCTTAAATTTTGGTTACAAAGTTGTATTCTTCTAGCATCACTAATAAGTAAAGGAAGAAATGATGGGGTTCTAGTTACTTTATGTCCTACAACAGCTAGGGGATGGTTTGCAAGTGATTAAGTAATATATAACATGAAGTACATGTATATTGGGTCTAAAGTTAATAAACATGAGAATCAAATATCAAAGACATGAAATAACTACTTTTGTCAATAAAATTGGGAGTTCAAAACTGCAACAAAGTAAATTCATCTAAAAAGTGAATGATGTGGAATATTCATCATTGATAAAAGTAGAGATATCAAAAAAATAAGTTAACACTATAAAAGTTAAATTTAGACTTCAACATGTGAAATTAATGAATAAAGAAAATAGTGACTTGAACATGTAAAAGTAGAGGATAAAGAAATAGCAATTTAAACATATAAGAGTATAGGATAAAGAAATAGTGCCTAAGATTTATGATTTGGAAGAGTATTTATTGATAGAGGTACGGCTTTGATACCACTGACGAAGGGCCACACCACCCTTACCAACTCACAACCAATAATGCAACAATATGAAGACAATTTTATTATACCTGAAAATTCAATAGCAATTACAATAACATTTTTCCAAGATCTCTCAAGATCCAATCCAAACCCAAGCTAAGTCCAGATCCACACTCTGGTAGAAACCTCTGAGATCTCAACTTGTGCTCGCAAGCCACCAAGCAACCTCCTTGTTTCTAAACCACAGTCACTAGCTCTTCTCACAAACTTAATCCAAGATCCAAGTGTAAACTGCCTCACATTCGGCGCTCTGTCTACACTCACAACTCCACCATAATCTTGCTGTAAACTACCTCACATTCGGCGCTCTGTCTACAGACTCAAGAAAACTCACTCTTCACTTCCTTCTTCTCTTTCACAATTTGAAGCCTTCCAAGCTTTCCAAGCTTCACCTTCCACAACTTTCACCTTTCCAAGCTACTCCTTGAGCTTCCACTTCTCAAGCTTCTCCTTGAGCTTTCACCTTCTTCTCGAGCTTCTACTCCTCAAGCTTCCCCTTGAGCTTCCACTTCTCAAGCTTCTCCTTGAGCTTCTACTCCTCAAACTTCCCCTTGAGCTTGATTAGAAATGCTCATATGCTTTGCTTAAATAGGCACTTACCACCCAATACATGACTTATCCACAACCCTCTAGAATTCCTCCACAACCTTCTACAACTTTCATAACCTTCTACAATATCCACAACTTTCTACAATATTCATAACTTTCTAGAATTCTTCCCACACACCTCGATAAATGGAATGACAACTATTTATTTTTTATTTTTTCTATTATGCCACCTATGCACCTCAAAAATAGAAATCCTCTTTTTCTTTCTTTTCTCCTTTTTTCCCCTTTTTATTTTTTTATTATTTCTCCTCTAATTTTCGTCACTTTCTCTCTCCTCCACAATTTTTTTTTTTTTTTTCCCAATAATTTTTCCATGCAAGATGCTCCTGCATCATTTATGCACAGTCCTTTTAGGTGATTAATTCAATCAAGTTGGATCAACTAACAAATACAAGTAGAAAAAAAATAAATTAGAGATAACTAAACATTAGCATGAACAATTATACAATCTTAAAAATTAAATGGAAACTTTGCCACAAAATTTGGATGTGCATGGACAAATGTAGTGCATGTAAAAATCAAGAAAAAGCTTCGCAATCAAAGTTGGACAAGCACAAACAATTATATCATGTAGGAAAAACTTAAAATATTTGTAATAAAACTTGGATGAACACAAATCCATGTCAATAACATTATGATAGAAGTTGGACAAAGTTGAAAGAGAAATAATATTGTGATGAGACATTAAACATAATTGTGAAGCAGGTAATGATCAATATAAGGTTGTGAATTCATAGATGTTCTATAGTCGAAATCTGACATGGTTAGGGAAGATATTAATGTAGGAAAAAATGGCTTCAAGAAAGGCCAAAGTAATATAAATATTGGATATAATCTACAAAATCATAACAAAGATTTGATATACTTTAGAACAACACAAAACAACAAAGAAATCATCTAGTATTAGGAAGTGTAATAAGAGATATATGCCAATGAGATAAATATAATAATGGAAGACCTTAAAAACTTTAAATTTTGGTTTTCCTATGATGGAAGACCTTAAAAACTTCAATTTTGGTTTTCCTACACAGAATGTTGCATTCTGAAGGACAATTTATTAAAAAAATAGGAAATATGAAGCGTGATGAGAAATTATTTTTTAAATGGCTAGATGAAGCATTTTTATTGTTAGCTTTTAGACTTGGAATGCATGCTTTGAGAAAAAGGACTCCTTAACTTAACTGTGGCATAAACCTGTTAAGATTAGCAAGACATAAATAACAATTACATGCAAATATTTCCATAAAATAATAAAGCAGAAAGAAGAGAACACAAGACACAGATTTGTGATAGAAGTTGGAGAAAGTTGAAAGAGAAATAATATTGTGATGAGACATTAAACATAATTGTGAAGAGAGTAATGATCAATATAAGACTATGAATTCATAGATGTTCTATAGTTGAAACTTGACATGGTTAGGGAAGATATTAATGTAGGAAAAATGGCTTGAAGAAAGGCCAAAACAATCTAAATATTGGATATAATCTATAAAATCATAACAAAGATTTGATATACTTAAGGACAACACAAAACAACAAAGGAATCATCTAGCATTAGAAAGTGTAATAAGAGATATATGCCGATGAGATAAATGTAATAATGGAAGACCTAAAAAACGTTAATTTTGGTTTTCCTACGATGGAAGACCTTAAAAACTTGAATTTTAGTTTTCCTACACAAAGTGTTGCATTCTGAAGGATGATTTATTAAAAAATATAGGAAACATGAAGGATGATGAGAAATAATTTTTTAATTGGCTAGATGAAGCATTTTTATTGTTAGCTTTTAGATTGGAATGCATGCTTTCAGAAAAAAGACTCCTTTACTTAACTGTGGCATAAACCTATTAAGATTAGTGAGACATAAATAACAATTACATGCAAATATTTCCAATATCATAAAATAATAAAGCACAAAGAAGAGAACACAAGACACAAATACTTATGATAGAAGTTGGAGAAAGTTGAAAGAGATAATATTGTGATGAGACATCAAACATAATTGTGAAGTAGGTAATGATCAATATACGACTGTGAATTCATAGATGTTCTATAGTTGAAATATGACACGGTTAGGGAAGATATTACTATGGGAAAAAATGGCTTCAAGAAAGGCCAAAGCAATCTAAATATTGGATATAATCTACAAAATCATAACAAAGATTTGATATACTTAACAACAAGACAAAGCAACAAATGAATCATCTAGCATTAGAAAAGTGTAATAAGAGATATATGTCGATGAGATAAATGTAATGATGGAAGACCTTAAAAACTTCAATTTTGGTTTTCCTACACAGAGTGTTGCATTCTAAAGGATGATTTATTAAAAAATATAGGAAATATGAAGCATGATGAGAAATTTTTTTTAATTAGCTAGATGAAGCATTTTTATTGTTAGCTTTTAGAATAGAATGCATGCTTTGAGAAAAAAAGACTCCTTTACTTTTAAACTGTGGCATAAACTTGTTAAGATTAGTGAGACATAAATTACAATTACATGCAAATATTTCCAATATCATAAAATAAATCAGCACAAAGAAGGGAACACAAGACACAAAGATTTAATGCGGTTCACCCAATCCTTGGGCTACGTCCACCAAACAACTCAATATAGTCCCAAGAAGTTACTATCTCATCATGCCTTATGAAATCCCCAACCATAAGCCATTTTATACAACATTTTTGCCACTTACAAAATTAGGGCTAGAATAATTACAACATGTCATCCCCTAGAAAAAATATCCCCAATATTTTTTTCTATGAGGACACACCCATGAGCCCTCAATTGTATTGGGGGTTGTCACCCCAAACCCTTGCTCGAGGCCGGGCTCAACCTTGAATCCCAACAAGGATACAAGGTGAGTATACAATACTTTCTTGATCAGTCACCACAAGCTAATAATCTCCCACTTGGTGACTGATCAAACTCCACACTAACATAAAAAATTCCCACTTGGAGATAATCTTGTAGCAATACCACTACCACACAAAGCTCTCACTCAATCGAACCACCTTGAACTCAACTTCTTTTTTTGGTCCACTCAAGAGGACCAACCAAAGTTGAAGAGGAGTTCAACTTCTCCCTTGTTACTACTTTTGTAAATACATTTGTTGGATTATTATTTGTAAGTATCTTTTCCAACTTTACCTATCCATCATCCAAAACTGGCTGAATGAAATGGTACCACAACTGTATGTGTTTTGTCTTTAAATATAGACTAGTATTCTTCACAAGATGAATGACACTCTAGCTATTTGTAAACAAATAATTTTCCTGTTGTGGGTGTCCTAATTCTTTCATGAAGAATTGAATCCATATCATCTCCTTGATTGCCTCTATAGCAACAAAATACTCTACCCCCACAGTGGATAAAATATTCATCTTCTATAAACAAGAAATCCAACTCACTATTGTCCCACCAATAGTAAATACATATCTTGTAATAATCTACCTGGTATCGAGACCCTTTTCCAAATCTGAATCAACATAGCCTTGTAAATTAGTAGTAAAGCCCTCTGTTAGTATAATAATTAATTATTATTACACTTTACTTAAGTTTACATAGGAATATGCATAGTCATATGAGTTGTCTTGTTGACAACACATGAGTTAGCAACTTATTTGAGCACATGGTGTCTACAATGTCTCTTTATGAGATACACCTATGTAAACTTATCCTCTCATCATTGCACAAACTCCTATGCTCAATGGAGGATAATCCACTCTTGGTGGACATGTGCTTAGTTGTGATGTTTATCTCTTTGTTGACTCCTAGTCATTCTAGTTTCCTTTATATGCAAGGCACTTCTAGCGTGTATCTCATATCCAATCATCTCATATCAAATCATCTAATATCCATTATCATTTTGATCATTATTGAGATTCTCATTTGATCATCATTAGTCTCTCTTGTGCTATTTATTGAGCTTCTTGATCTTGGCATTGAATTATTTCCTTAGACAAATTCCTACATGGTATCAGAGCTATACCAAATTCTTACATGGTATTAGAGCGACGAGAGTTTCATTACATAGCAATTGAAGAGAATTTTTTTTTTCAGGTCAAGATTGGAGCTTGGTGTTGCAAATCAGATGTTGGTATCACATTCAAAAGGTCAAAAAACCCCCCAAATCAACTTTTGTTTCATCAAAATCAGATATATGAGGTGAAATCTAGAGTCATTTGATTTTTGAATGTGCAACAACGATGATTCAAGAAAAATAATTATCGAGGTGATTTTCAAACAACGATATCTCCCTCACATGGACTCCTTTTTTTGAGCAATTTTTTTTGTTTCGGGTAGAATTTCATGATCTACACATTGGTACAGGATGTTTGAGATCTATGTTCCTGAATTTATCTACAACTCACAAATCCCAATTTTTGCAACTTCAAAGGCTTAGTTCGAGCTCATCTGGACACATATTCAAGTGCTATTATTTTGACAAATGCACGATTTTTTGTCTACTTTCTAGATCTAGTATCAATTTGGAGTAATTTTGAGTAGACATAGTACTTTCAAATTTTGGTCTCATTTTGGCCTATTAGCACTTGTAATTAATTAGATCCTTGAGAGATCTTGTGTCTTATCTTGTTGAGTCTGATATAGCTTCATATTTGTTGTTGTACCCATCAAAATTGGAAGTCCACATATGCCCTAAATTGGCAAGTGGCCATTGTCATCGTACTAAATATAAAGTGCCAAATCATGCATTGGTGGGGCGGTGTTTCTTTGATTGAGTTTTTTTGCATTTTGGGGGTGCATACATTATTTGATCTCATGGAGTCATGTCAAAAGTGTCACTTTGGTTTAAGATTCAAATTGACAAAAAGGAACTATCAGAAATGGAGTGCTTTGATGATTGATCATCTAAGAGAACATAAGGAGGTTTTTCCTTATCTATATTCAAATATATTTCCACATAATACTAATTGGCGACATATTTCTCTTCTTCTTCACTTTATGTATAACAATATGAGTAATGAATCTTTTTCTCCTCTTAGTAAGGCAAGTAGTCCTCATGACATTTGGATGTGTCTTTGGGAAGCATATGGAGATCCACGAGTCCCTACATTACCAGAGGACATTCTACCTCCAATCACTCCAGTTGTGGTACCTACAACTCTAGTTGTAGACATCATATCTTTTGAGGATTCTTCCTACTAGTTGGGGAGCATTCTCTACTACACCTATGGCACCACTTCTTCCTACAAGGAGTAACATCATTTAGTTTTCATGGTGTAGCTTCTTCAGTCACCAAGGAGCTTCTTTCATGGGTGTGTATTCATCATTGAGGTGAGGCTACATCACTTCTCTTCCCATATCTTCCTATAAGGATGATTCCTTGTCTTTGGAGTTTGATTCAATTTCATACATGGACATGTTACCTTGTTTGCCACCTTCTTTTGGGCATCCACCAAATTGGCTTGTGGCATCTACATTCATCAAGGACTTGTTAACATATGAGTAGACTTTAGAGGTAGCATTGATAGCATACTACATATGGATTCCTCATCCATCTTCCTATCCACAATGGGAAGTATACTTGCACCTATACTTGGTGCATCTTCTTACTAAAGGGGAAAATGCCATTTGTAGGCATTGGATACCTTTTTGTCTTCATGACATCCTTGTTGGAGATTATTCAATATGGGGGGATACCATCATATGCTTGAACATGCATGACGTATGGGGGGTCTTGATTACTCCATCCTTGCATGCATCTTGTACTACTCCATCTCTCTTTTTGGAGGAGGTTTTTCCCATGACGTTTTCCCTCTTTCTCCATTTTCAAAAGGACTGCATTGCATTGCATAGCATTTTATGTAGAGCATTGCATTTGTACATGGGTACCCAACATGGCCTAGTAGACAAGACCCACATTGCATCTTGCATTTAGCTTTGTGAGCTTAAATGCATTCCCCTAAGTTTCACTTAGGGGGGGTATTAGTGTAAATAATTAATTATTATTACACTTTACTTAAGTTTACTTAGGAATATGCATAGTCATATGAGTTGTCTTGTTGATGACATAGGGGTTAGCAACTTATGTGAGTGATGAGTCTAAAAAATGCCTTTATTTTGTTATGTTTAAGATACTTTGTGATACTTCATTTATCCTTGTTTTAACACTTATAAGCCTATGTTTGATAAACCTTTGATGATTTATGGGGTAGAAAAACTGTCATATTTTGCCTAAATTATATCTAATATGCAGTATTTCATATAAATATCCAAATGTGCATTCTTATGCTTGAATTTAGTTTGATGGATGTTTATTTGCAAATATGTCTTATATCATAACTAACCTGATGATAAGGATTAAAGGATGAGCAGAGGAACCCAGAAGTTGGTTGCCGACAGCATTCAAGGAGAAACGAGCATCAAGGAACAACCACGAAAAGGAAGTTATAACCACTCCAGGAAACATGGCAGCGAATAAGGAGGAGCTTTTACATGCCATTGCCTTCTTTGCATTTATGTTGTAACAAGTGGATGCTGAGACTTCATTGCTCCCTCCTCAATTCCATTATCCTTCCTTTCCGCTTTCAATTGTTCTCCTATATTCTCTCCTGCAGACTTAACTTAGGACAGTTACTTTTCTATTATGTAATAAAGAGTAGATTCCCTATATATGTTGGGATCGACTCCTGTGTGTGAAGTTTTGGTTTTTGATAAGTTTTATCGAGTAAGAGAGAACACTGATTCACAATTTGTTGTAGTTGTGTTTTACAATTCTGAATCATGTAATGACTGATTAATGAAATGAATTAGTTCTCTTTAGCTTCTATCCTACATTGGTAGATTAGAGAAGCCAACCAAGGGGGCCCACTTGGAAGGTGGATTAGATTAGGATAGAATAGATTCATTTTACTAGCATTAGCAATATTTTAAGTAAGACATAGCTAGTTAATTCCTTCCTGTAGCATCACACTTCATAAACGTTCCTGCAGCATCTGCGAGAACAGACTAGTGGATGAGTCAAGATGGAATCTCTGTTATCTTGTCATTGTGTTTTCAACATTCATAGATTCAATATTTTCTTTTCCATAGCAATAGTGTAGTTTCCTTTGCATTTTTACTTTCCTGCAGCACAAGCATAATGACTCATCAAGGTACCTAATGCACATACTGTGCCGACCATTTCAAGTATACGTCCTTGGGTTGACAATCTAAATGAACCTCATGGTAGGGGAAAAGTAGTCCTTAGCTTGAATAGATTATTCCTAAGCTAGGCCTAGCGCATGACTATGGAACACTTATTGTGAGGCGATTCATTTTTGGCATCGTTGCCAGGGATGGTGTCAAGCTAGGAGCATTTTTGAGTCATAGTTTTTAGATTAAGTTCTTTTTACCAGTGTGAAAATTTTAGTTGCATGCATCGAAGAGGAAGACGACGAGATGAATATGGCAGATTTCTTCCACAAGGATCTACTAATTTGAATGAAGAAGTTGAGTTGTCCTTTGAAGACGCAAGTCCTGTTTTCCCCACAGTATCATCAAGAGCTGAATCCCTAGATATATCTGGTCTCCAACCTTTCACTGAAATAGTGACCAATCTTCTTGATAACACTACCTTGAATCCACCAGTTGTTAATCATTCAGTGCCTAACATTCCTTTTTAGCAGCAACCTCATAATCCAGTCCCACCAGTCATGGCACAACCCACTTTTCCATTTCCACTTCCAAGTCTCATAACCAATGCCAATCTCAAGAATATACCTCCCACTGCTCTTCCAACTTTCTATGGCCTTGCAACTAAAGACCCTGATACCTTCTTGTTTGAGTTTGACATCCTTTGTCATAGTTTCGACTACAACACTGATGCCCATAAGCTTAAATTATTTCCAGCCACATTGAAAGAATCAGCTTTGCGATGGTTCATGGGCTTAGGAGCCAATGCAGCTGCGAATTGGGATGAAATGCAAGCCTTATTTTTGGAAAAATATAAAGAATATTGCAAAGCATCTGGCACAAGAGGAGATGATATCTTTAGGATATCACAAAAGGAGGAAGAGACATTAGAAGACTATGTTTCTCGATTTTTATATACACTACAAAAGAATCCTCAACACACATTGTCTGAAGATTCCCAAAAACTAGTCTTTCTAAGAGGAGTGAATGAAGACTGTTTGGAAGCATTGGACCTGATGGTCAGTGGAGATGTATATCAAGCTCAATGAGATGACCTCAAAAAGATATGTCAGAACTACTCAAGGTCAACTATGAAGAAAGGTCGAGGACCCCGTTCTACGGTTACAAAAGGAATTAGTCAAGGCATTTCAAAACTTGAAATATCCAATTTGTTGTCAGATTTCAAAAAAGACATCATTAATGATGTCACTACACAGTTGGATACAATGATTGCAAAGAAGAAGCAAGTAGAGGCTGAGTTACAACTAGCTGAGTATTGTCCTCATTGTTGAAAGCAAAAGAAGGATTGCCACTATAAATTGGTTGCAAGCATGGAGAACCAGCATCTTCCAACTAAATATGTAAAGATAGATGGGGATGATGAGCAAGTATTCCTTGTTTCTCAATGCCGACCATGGGCTCAACGTCAAGGTATGCCTCAAGACCCCTTGCAAAATTCAAATTCATATGGTAATCAATGGCAAAACCACAATACCCAAGGTCCTCCACAAAACCAACCCAATTGGAATAATGCTGGGCAAAATAACCCACAATAGTCTCAATGGTCTCAAAATTTCCAACAACCTTGGCCTAACCAGCAGAATAACCAATGGCCCCAGAACCAGCAGAACCAATGGCAACCACCCCAAGGGAATTGGCAATCTCCAAACCAATGGAAGGGATCTCAACAATGGCCTAACCAAAATATTGGTGCTCCACAATTACCCCCTCCAGCTCAACAACCTTCTTTAATGCCACCACCTACAAATAGTGGACCTCAAAAGCAAACACAACTACCTGCACAACCTCAGCCAAATCCAAATAGCCAACCACAGCAGCCCATGTATAGTGTTGATACCCAGCAGTACCCTACTTATGCCCTAGATATCACAAATATATATTTGAGATCTGGAACGACCTTACCAACACCAAAGCCACCTCTTATAACTGAAGTATCAGACTCTTCTGCAGCATCATAACCTTTGTTTGATGAACCTGTTGACCCAACTAATGTTACCATACCAATACCAGTTCAACCAGTAGTAGAGCCTCCTTTTCCAGACCAACTAATACAATAGAAACTTGAACAAAGCAAGGAACAACCTTTTGACATTGTTAACCAGTTGAAGATTATGCATGTCCAAATAGCTTTGTTTCAAGCTATTAAGGACATTCCTGCTTATGGAAAAGCTATAAGGGAAGCTTGTCTAAAGAAACTTGGAAGGAAGAAGAAGGATCCTACCACAGTTCATGTTGTTGGACACTTAGCTGATATCATGTTAGGAAGAGTGATTTCACCAAAATATTCTGACCCAGGGAGTCCAGTAGTAAGTGTCAGCATAAATGGTCAATTTGTTAAAAATGCCTTAATAGATTTGGGAGTTGCTATAAATTTGATGACCAAAGAAACCATGAAGAAGTTACAAATAGAAGGATTAAGGCCCACACCAACTATTCTGCAACTTGTAGATAGTTCCACTGTCATTCCTGATGGAATGATAGAAAATATTGTTGTGACCTTAGATTCCCTAGAATATCCTGCGGACTTCATGATTTTGTCCCCTAAAGTAAACCTATCTGGCTATCCTGTCATTCTAGGTAGACCATGGTTGGCCATATCTGATGCAAACATAAATTGCAGATCAGGGAATATGACCATATCAAATGGCCAATCAACCAAGCAATTTGATCTATATCCTCCTGCACAACCATTACCAAATTTGAGTACATCTTTTTGGCCAGATTTAGGAGATGAAGAAGAAGAGATAAATTCCATAGTACAACTTATGATGTTACATAGGCAATCTTTTCTAAAGTTGCAAGAAGAAGATTCAGTAATCCAAAGCATCCTTACCAACACTTGTGTGGTAGGAAAAGATGTGTTTGAAAGCTCTATATTAGAATTGATTACATATGAGGAGTGTGATACAAGTTGTACTTTACTTAAAGAACCTAAAAATCTTTGTTCACTACTTCCCTGTGAAATAGAAGGAAGCCCAATCTCTGAAATTGCTATGGTAGAATCCACTATTCCTGTTGAACTGAGTACAAGCCATAAACTGCATGTTAAACCCAAATTGACATCTGTATAGATGGAACAATTAAAAGAATTGCTTCAGAAGCATGAGAAGACTTTTTCTTGGGATTATGGTGATATGAAAGGATTAAGCCCTACACTATGTACCCATAGGATATACATTAATGAAGGTTGTCTACCACTTCGTCAACCTCAGAGGAGGATAAATCCAAGCCTTAGAGAAATAGTCAAAACAGAATTGCAAAACTGCTTGATGCTAGCTTTATCTATCCTATATCTGATAGTAAATGGGTATCACCGCTGGTTATAGTACCTAAGAAAGGAGGAAAATGGAGAATTTGTGTAGATTATAGGGAGTTGAATAAGGCTACTAAAAAGGATCATTTTCCTTTACCCTTCATAGATTAATTTTTAGATACACTAGCTGGAAAGAAGTACTTCTCCTTTTTAGATGGATACAATGGCTATAATCAAATCAGTATTACTCCTAAAGACCAAGACAAAACTACATTTACCTGTCCATGGGGTACTTTTGCATACTCTGTTTTACCATTTGGTCTTTGTAACGCTCCTGCAATGTTTCAATGGGCTGTAATTAGTATTTTTGTTGATATATCACATGATTGTATAGAAATCTATATGGATGACTTTGCAACATTTGGAGTTACTTTTGAAGAAGCAATGATAAATCTTGAAAAAGTTTTGGTAAGATGTCAAGAACATAATTTGGCGCTAAATAGTGAAAAGTGTTTCATGCTCATGCAAGAGGGTGTGGTACTCAGTCATTTCATATCTACTGCAGGTATACAAGTAGACCTAACAAAAATTGAGGTAATTCAAACATTACCCATACCCACTAAATTAAAAGATATCAGATCTTTTATGGGACATGCTAGATATTACAGGCGTTTTATAAAAGACTTCAGTAAAATAGCCAGTCCCTTGTACAAATTGCTCACCAAAGAAGCTGAATTCAATTGGACACCTGAGTGTGATAAAGCTTTCCTGCAGCTTAAGCAACTTTTGACCATAGCCCCAATTTTACAAGGCCCTGATTGGAACCTACCTTTTCACATATATACAGATGCTTCTAATTATGCCATAGGTGCAATTTTAGCACAGAAACACTCAAATCTTGAAAATACCATTTATTATATCAATAAGAGTCTTCATGGCCCAAAACTGAATTACACAGTGACTGAAAAAGAATTGTTAGCAGTAGTCTATGCTCTAAATAAATTTTGGCATTACATCACAGGTTATCCTATCTATGTTCATACTGATCATGCAGCAATCAAATATCTCATGAAAAAACCTGCTATAACTAGTAGGTTAGCAAGATGGTTACTATTGCTACAAGAATTTGACATAACCATAGTGGATAAGCCTAGAAAAACAAATGTCGTAGCTAATTATTTTTCAAGAATCAATCATCATGATATGGATACTACTCTGGTAGATGATGCATTTCTAGATGAACATTTGTTTCATATTGTTGTTAAAGTTCCATGGTGGTCTTGGTTCTCCATTCATGTGCCTGATGACCTTATTTGTTGCACTTATGAAAGTCAACCATGCTCTTATGCTTGACATTCTAATTTGTAGTCTTGCTCCTATACACATTAGTAGTATGTCCTTTCTTACCACAATTATGACAAGTAGGTTTGGAACCCTTACCTTTGTTGTTCCTTTTTCTGCACTTTTGGATGACTCTCCTTCTTCAGTTCTTGTGTATCCCAATCTAGATGTATCTTTATTGGATCTAGGAGATCTCAATAGTTGCTCAAAGTATTTAATGGCTTCATTAGGCTTATTAAAACTTTCAACAAACACATTTTCCATTTTTAGGTCATTTTATAGTTTTTCATTCCGCAACTTCAATGTTGTTATGTCAATGTCCTTGACATTCAATTCATTGTTGGCATTGATTGTTTGACTTAGAGTATCTAATTGCATGTTGGAAATCTTGGTTAGTTCTATTGAATTCTCTTCCAGTCTATTGGCCAAAATTCTTTTGTCTTCTTCAATCATGGCTTTGTCTTCCATAGCTTTCTTCTTCTATTCAATCACCTCACATAGCAGTATGGCTTGTGATTTGTGCTCTAACTTGAGATTTCTAATTTCCTTAGCTTGGACTCTATTCTTTTCCATTACATATGCAACTGCTACATCAAATTCATTGGAGTATCCATCTATAAATAGCTTAGTAGTGTCTATCTCTTTGTATTGTGTGTCTTTCTCCACAATAGCAATTTCCTTCCTTCTCTTCAAGGATTTCTTTTGTTCCTCTCTAGCTTCATTCAATTGATGTAGAATGAGATGTATTTCAATCTCCTAATTCTCAATAGTCTTTCCCAACTTGTAGACCTCCATTTTGAGATCTTTTCTCAAAGCTGCAAAGCTTCGCTTTCAGAGAAAAAGGCTTTGATACCAATTGTTGGAATTACAAATAGGAAAGGTAAAATTTTGGGGGGCAGGTTGGGGTGGGAGGGGGAGCGGGGTGGGGTGGGGGGGTGAATCAATGTTTAAACTTGGACCCATAAAAATTTCACCACACATCCATCGCATACATTCAATGTATAAACTGAAATAACATGTAAAGCATGCACATCTAAAACATGTAAACGAGTAAAAAATTCACACACACATAACACCAGATATGATTACCCAGAAACCCTCCAAGTGAGAAGGTAAAACTTGGATGGGATGACACCCAAAAATATTCACTACTGGAGTAATAAAGTGTATCCAATGAAGGTTACAATGTTTTAACCATGAAACATGATTTACCCTGTTAAAGGATTTCAACACCCTGTTAGAAGTGTGCCTTTCTAAAGGACTTTAACTCACAATTAAGTAAGCACCTTGTTAGAGGATTTCAATATAGCTTGTTAGTACTACTTTGTTAAGATATTTTGATTGAAATCACCTGTTAAAATGTCTCAACATTGATCCTGCGATTAGCACTTGATTGCCTGATAATTGATCACCTATAAACTGATGTCTTCTTGATCCTTCTTGATCAAATGTCACTTCATTGTATGTTATCTCCTTTCCTTTATTTTGTTCTAATTTATTCCACAATGTTGTCTCACTTCATAACTCTTTAGCCACCATGAATTCTTAGTTTTTGCATACAAACTTCTCTATACTCTACTTTAACACATTACACACTCACTTATACAATTTAGGGTTTGTCCTCCTTAAAAAGACTTTGGTGACTTAGGGTTAGGCATGAATCTATGGCTGAGATTCATCCATTTTGTCACTTAATCCTTTCCATTTTCTGATTGGATGCATGTAATTGCACTGGGAATCCAAATCAAGATTCATCCTTATCTCCAAAATATCACAATTCGTCATTAAGTTGGCTCAAAAATAGTTTATATAGTTGTTTGTGCCATGATAAGCAAATATGTCAAAACTATCTTACTGAACACCTAAAGTCTTTGATGCTCGACATATACTAATCTTTTTACTATGACTCGGCATCTATATTACTTAGCATCCACTATTCACTTGGCTCCTTAATCACTTAGCATACATTGTCTTCTTGACACTTGAGTGACTCAGTACATGAGTGGCTTGGCACTCGTTGTGAACTTGGCATGCTCTATAATATACATGTTGTGTTCGATATGTACTACTTGTTTGATATGAACTAGGTAAATAACTTAAGTGTGTTGACACTCACTTGTCAAAACCAATCTAAGATCAACACCCTATTCAGAGAACCTAATCAAATGATTTTCTTTTTTTGAAGTAATAAGGTCTAGGGATAGATCAAATGATCTCCCTAAGACCATCCACATTTGTAATGGACACAAAGCCCCATGGTGCAATTATAAGCCTGGGCTTCATTTGGTCAAATAAAGTGGATTTTTGGTAAATTTTATGTTTTCTAGGCTAGTCTACATGTTTAGAGCATTATTAGAGTCTCTAGGAGTTGGTAGAATCCATTTTGCAAGAAAATGTTGTCCTAGCGCAAAAAATTGCAAACTTGCAAAAAGTTCCTTAGCAGCTTTTGCAATTTTGTTGACAAATTTTCAAATAATAACTCCCAACCACTAGAACTATCAATAGGGTGGTTTAAATAGTTTCAAATGGCCTATAAATGCTCTGAACACTCAAAGGAGGAGGTATATTGAAGTAACGCATTGTATCTTGCTCTTAAATCAATAAAACTTGTTGTTCTAGTGCATTTTTCCTAATTTTTCTGTACTGTACAAAATCTAATGATTGAAGGGTGAACTTTTTGCCTTGGGAAGTTGATATTGTTCATTTGCAAGACTTTGATTTTGGTTTCAAGTTCCTATCAATTATTGTGCTCAAGATATCCAATTTTTTTAGGTTGCTAGCCTGAGAAACCCTTAAAATTAGGGTTTGGTCACAAAAATGACCTTAACTTGATTCCCCACTAGTGGAATTTTTTCCATTTTGGCATGGTGTAAGTTAGGGGTGTGCTTTATCATATTCTAAAAGTTTTGGAATGGGAGGTTAATAGTGATTTTTAAGAGTAGCCCTAGATCAAATATCTCTATGAATTTGACCCTATTTTGGTGAAATTTGAATGGATAGGAAGGAGGAAAGACTTTGAGGACTTGGCATAAGAACACAGTACCCTTATTTGATCTAAAGAACAGCCTTGTGGTGGAGATCTAACTTCATGAACCCATTCTTTACCATTTACCTTGAAAACCAAGCCTAAAGTGGCTAATTAGGCCTATGTACTTGGTGCTGATTAAGACATGCTGGAGTGGAGTTGGACTTTGGAACTTAGGAGTTTGTTAGTACTTGGAAATGGTATTTGAATTTTCATTTGATTCCCCAAGTCCTTTGGTAAGCTTTGAAGTTACTGGTCAAAAATTGTTTTAGGAGACCTAATAGGCTACTAGGTCTAATTGAGCATCTTGAGTTATGGGTTGTTGGGGGTGTATCCAGTGGATGGTTTGCCTTGTTTATGTTGAGTTTAAGTTTTTTCATGCCCTTTTTGGTGGTAGAAAGGAAAAGAATAGAAAAATCCCCATTTTTCCCATTTCAAGGAAGGTTTCCATATTTGCACTAAGTTGGGTCCAATTGGTTTGTGTCTTACTTGTGAAAGGTGAGTCTAGAAACCTTTTTTAGAGTTTGTTAGGAAGAGTATCCACTAAGGGGAGTAAATAAAATCCTTTGAACAATCCTTATGAAGACCTTGGAGGTTGTGTAGGAGTTGGATTGAATTTTTGCTTCCTTTGTGGTTGCTTTGCATCAAACTAGGTAAATAACTTAAGTGTGTTGACACTCACTTGTCCAAACCAATCTGAGATCAACACCCTGTTTGGGACATGTCATAACTTTAGATCTATAATAGGATATCAAATGGATTGTACCATTGTACTCTACTCTAAAAATTCTTTAAGTATGCCAGTTTGTAAGTCTTGATGAATCCGTCTACACACTTTACTAGGTCTATTTCTTTTGAGAAAATCACTTTTCTACCATTGTTCCTAGTTTTGCAAATCCAAGTAACCCACTTTGATCATTTTCCAAATGCGATTGATTATTCTTCATGAGCCCAAACCTTATATTTATACTCTCTTCATGACAATGAACCAATGTCCTAGTTTTCATGCCCCCAAGTGTCAATTTGACCTATTTTCGAAGGCAAAATTGAATGCATTTTATGGTTTTCTGACATGTTTGCTTGTAGGTAGTTCTGAGAAGGCAACTTTGATGGTCAATATCTTTTTACCCCAAAGTTTTCACGAGACGAGATTTAACAGGGTACAAGAGTGCAAAACAAAGAAGCAATATATAAGATCTTAGGGCTTGGTTGTTAGTTTCAATCAGTTTTTAAGGCCAGTCAGAGGACCTCTTGGTAGGAAAATCATAGTTTGCATGAACATGGTAAATTTAGTTTTAATTGATATTTCAGTGATCGATTTTGATTTTTATCAGTACTAGGTGTTCAATGAATCAGTCTAACGGTTTAGGAATTTTAGTTTGAATTTTTTTGAGCTAGACCCACTTTGGGGCTTGACTGATCCCATTAGATCAATGTAATATTATGGATAGCAAGAGTGTCCTAAGTGATCTGTAAGTGATTGTGATCATTAGGGTTTTAGTTTGCATATATTTACAAATTGAAACCAAATGGGTAAGAAGGATTGTACATGTTTTGAAATACAAAGGGGGGAGAATGATAAATGTTTCCTTATGATGCCCAAAATATTCTCAGTGCTTTTAATCTTTAAGAAGGTTCAATATGGTCATATTTTTGGTTAGAAGTCAAATGGTGGAATATGTTTGTTTAATAGGTGATTAAAAATGAGATATATGTCTCAATTAAACTCTAATTCATAGTGGAAGCAAATTTGAAGGGAACAAGTTAAAAGGTCCTCCTTTTCTCCTTTTTTCTTTTCCTACTATGTTTGTGAACACATGAGAAGGCTAATATCTATAACCAAGTGGAAGAGGACAATTTTAATTAACATCATCCAAATGTTTTGATTGTTGTCATTACAAGAGGTTATAAAGGGCTCACCCTGTAGTTCCTCTATCCAAATGCATTGGGGATATAATCTGTATCTCTGACCATAAAAGAAAACCTATCAAATCGATCTATGTTTCTTCATAAAGGTAGTGGAGGGTGTGAATGGCACAATGCTTGCATAATGGTATGACAAGTAGTGGCAATAATCATCTTCTACAATCTTCATTGAATGGCCATAAATTGACTGACATATGCACTTAAGAAATCATCTATCATGAGGCAATATAGAATGTCTTAAGTCTACATTTTTCAAACAAGAGAAAGCTTGCCCATCTTCAAAGACTGGAGTGATAGTGAGAGAGCTCATAATAAAATTTGAGCTATAAAAGGAAAATATTGTGGCACTCAAAATAATCAAAGAAAGTCAAATACATTGAGCTGGGGGTATGTTGTGATTATGCAAAGGCATTATTATGTTTTCATAGGACTATTTAGAAAAGGGATTCAATATGCACTAGAGTTTCATGGAGGTAGATGGAGTATCCCATGAATAGATCATGGTAGGAGGGAGAAGCTCCATAGTGGTGAAGGAGGGATCAGAGCCTCCATGTGCCTCATTTTCCTTTTGAACCACCATGTTTCAAACTATAACTAAGGTATTTCTAGTTTCAAACCACCCCATTATCAAACTGGAATGCTAAGAGCATAGTTGAGTCTGCACCAACACATTGAAGGGAGATGCCATTAGTAACATTACAAGAGCTTTACTTTACGACATTAGAGGCAAGAGCTTCATGGTAGTAGAAGGAGCATTGACCCCATGATTGAGGGAAAAATGACCAAGTGAAATTGTAAAGAGACCAAAGACAATATGAAAAGGAGGAAAGGACTCAAAAGTTTATCTTGCATTCATTCTGTGAAGATTCATTTTGTTTTTTAAATACTCTTCCACACACATTACAAATTTTCTTTAAGACATTTGGCTTCTGAAGCCTCAACCTTTCTCACGGGGCCAATGGCTAGTTGGATCAAACCATAACCAAAATTTGACCAAACACACATAGACCAAAGTGATGATGTAGACCCATAGATGAACCAGAAGTAGACATATGGAAGCTAGTTGGGTGATCCAAGACATTTGGAATGAATTTTGAAGTCTAAGATGACATGGTCGGCCCAAGATGGACATTCCAAATTTTTCCTTATGGCAAGATCTAACGGTTGGCACTTCTTCATATTTTGAAAGCACCTGGCCAACATGTGGCAGTGGACCTAGGTTGGTGATGATGTAATAGGGTAAACCTCCAACCAATAAGAGATTGCAACATGGTGGTGATGTGATGAGGGGTCAGTGAGAGATGACATGGCATAACTAACCGTGTAAGGAGGACCAATAAGAGACTACCACATGGTGGACCAATGGATCAAATAGAGGGTGCCATGTGGTGCTCGGTGGCAGGTGATGGAGCAAGTGATTGCCCAATGGCAAGGTGACTCGTCTCAACCTGATCAAACCTAGGTTTGACCTAAATGGAAATAGAAAGGAAAATTTTCAAAATGTAAAAATATTGATTTTTATTATCCTTTAATTTTGAATGTTCAAAAAAAAATTTAATCAAAAGGGGATATATTATAAAGTTTGAACTTTAGAATTAATTAAATTTTTACATAAAATTTAAAAAGCAAGTGTAGACCTATGGGCCAATCCAAGGACATGATTTTCAAATGGAGATTCTGGGCATTTCTAATAAGCAGATATATGACTATTATATATCATTAGAATTGAGAGAGAATGAATTTTCTATTTTTGTGGTTTATTTTCACACAAGAAGCCACCTACTCTAGGTTTTCAAGGTTTTATCTTAGGTACCCATTTTCAGTCTCATTCAGGCATAACAATTTAGATTTGATTTTTAGCAAGATGATGGACTAGATGTGTGCAAAAAGTAGTAAGAATGTAGTTATAAATGATTTTTAACTCTTATGGCCAATTTAGTGAATGATTTATCAACATTTTAGATGCATATCTAATGGTTCTTTTTAGAATAGGGTTTTTCATCAATTAAAGGAGATATTTTCAATTTGTTATAGAGCAATGATGAGGATTATATCAGATTTTAGTTATAGAGAGATGAGAGATGCTTTGTAACAATAGGGAATAAAGATTCAAGAGCACATGTGTCACTTCCAAATTAGATATGAGATTTCATTCCTTTCTTATATCTTTGTCTTCCTGATTCATTGTAAGGGTTGGCAGTTTTCACTGTGAGACCATAGGTTCTAGTTTTTGATATGTTCCAGTTTTACTATGAGACTAGTTGGTTCCAGTTTTGGACATTTTTCATTACTAATATCATTCTCTTCAACATATTTCTCTTGTATGAATAGTAGTAGTCAAGCTAATATAGACAGTTCTAATCTATTTAGTGGTTTTAGGAGTTATCATGTATTTTGAATGTATAGTTTCAAAGAAATGAATACAATAAGAAAGAATCTCCTTATTCTCATTATGATTCTCATCTCCTATCTCTATAATTTGTAATGTTGTGTGGTTTAGGGACAAAGAACTTAGACCTATTTGCATCCCCTTAAGGTTATATTTCTGGTATATTTTGTTGTTGGAACAAAGAGCCAAGTAAATGCTTAATGTATTTGATAGGGTTGTTGGTTATTTAAGAAATATACTTCATGAGAATGAGGTCTTTATGAACACCGATGTCTAATTCACAAAGTGGTAAGATAGATTTGATATCTTGATTCCATGTCATTGATATCATAGATGTATATGGGTGATTGTGGAATTTCCCAATACATAAGGCACTAATCAGCTATAGGATCAACTTGTTCTTACTCTTGCATATTTGGGGATTTTCTGAGATCAACATTATAATCATCCATTTCCCTTTCTGTTTAAGAGTTGAAAGGATTCCCTCACTTAGCTTATCAATTTCCTAGGTCATGTTATTAGCTATTTCATGTCTATGATCTTTGCATAAGTATAGAAGATATAAGGGCTTTTATCTAGTTTGTTTAGATTTAGTCTATGCTTTGAATACTAGTACCTATTGGAATTACAATAGGAAAGGTAAACTTCTGAGGGGGTGGGGGGGGGAGTGAATCAATAGTTTAAACTTGGACACATAAAAATTTCACCATACATCTACCTCATGCATTTAATGAGTAAACTAAATTAACATATAAAGAATATATATCTAAATCATATAACCATGTAAACATTCACACACATAACACCATATATGATTACCGAGAAACCCTCCAAGTGAGAAGGTAAAACTGGGGTGGGGATGACACCCACAAATCTTCACTATTGTAGTAATAAAGTGTATCCAATGAAGGTTACAATGTTTTGACCATGAAACATAATTGACCCTGTAAAAGGTCTGCCCTATTAAAGGCTTACGAAGATTTTTAGGTCTCACCTTGTTAGAGGATCAAGATCTTTCTTCAATAGAGTTTCAACATAGCCTAGCTCCTTGTGCAATATCTCCATGTGTGGGGTGACGATAGCTTGTATGCTTGTCAGTTTGGGTCTAATGTTAGCCTTATCTAATGTTAAGACAACTAACTAACTTTGTGTTTGAAGGAATGTCCTAAAATGCTTCTCACTCTGAGCTAGATTTGTAGGTAGTCTTGCACTTGATGCAGATATTTGACTTTCCAAACTTAGAATGTGACTTTTGATCTCTTGGGTGAAGAGAGTAGGATTGCATAGTTTTGTGTACAATGAGAATATATTCTTAAGTACCTTCTTCACATCCTCAACCTTATTTGCCAATGCAACTTGAGTAAGTGCTATATCACCAGATATTTTATCATTTACCCTACTTTTAAACTTCTTTTCTGACTATTCTAATAGTTTTGCATTTGTATCAAGGTCTTGATTATTGACCTTCTCCACTATATTTGTTAGTTTTTCTATTAGTGGCTTGGTCTCTTCAGGGGTTGGCAAACTAAATGCATCTAGAAAGATGTTCTTAATAACTAGAAGTGTTTGCTTTTGCCTATGTTATCTACTAAGCATTTCTTGATGCTTTTTCCTTTCTAAGGCTTGCTGTAAAATGCCTATTTGTTCCAATGTCATAGTATCATAATCATACTTTGGAATAAAAATTTCTTCATCAAGTTTAAGTCTCCATAATGTATTACCTTTTCAACCTTTGATGAGCTTGGGCTTGGCAATGAGATTTGCAATGGAGTAGTGTCTATGCTTGGCTTTTGAAGAGTTTGTGTAAGAGTGTTAGATGCTAGTAAAGCTACCAATTCTTGGATGGAAATGTGTTCCTTCACCTTTGGTTCTATCTCTTTAGGCTTGCCCTAGTATATCATGATGACTTGGCTTGCACCTTGTTCTTGTGCTATAGGTACAAATGAATCTATTTGTCATGCTATCTTGCAGTGGTGTCTTTTTCTTCTGATGTTGTCCTCTCAATTGTATCAATTTTGACAGTTGTATCAACCTTGGTAGATGTATCTAATGTCATTTAGATTAAATTTTTTACATTAGTAACTGAAGGGATGATGGGAGGTGGTTCTTGTGGATTCACCTTTTCCCTTGTGACATCAGTTACTACCTTGTGTAGTTCTTCTACACTAACCAAAACTAGATTGCCACATAGTTTGGCTTGCAATGTAGATTGATCTAAGATCTTCTACAGTAATAGGATTGATGTTCTAAGCTGATGGATTAGAAAAATCTTTGAAACTTATAGTTTTAGTAGTTTTGGTTGTGTCATGGGGAGGACTAACACTTGGCAATTGTGTGTCATGCACACTCTGTTCTTCTTGCTACTACTCAATTGTTGCCTTGTCATCTTCTTGCATTTTTCTCTCTCCTCCAACTATGTTATCTTTGTTATCATCTTCCTTATCATCATCTTTGTCATCATCTTTATCATCATCTTTACCATCATCTTTACCCTCTGAAGAATCAACTTCTCCTTTCTTGACAGTGTTTAACCCATAAATAAGTTTCCATATTTGTGTTGATTTCTTAACAACATCTTCAATATTATTTTGGAGAATGCTAAAGGCTCTATATTTAGGTGTGAACCTAACATATTTCTTTACTACCTTGGAAATTTGTCCCTTTGTCAACTTAGGCATTTCTCCCTAATTTGTCTTTCTAAATTTAGACAATAATGTCATTTGTGCTCAACAATGTCATATAGGCTTGTTGGTAATGAGTTGGAAAATTCTACTGGTGTTGTCTTAAACTTTGACGTCATGGCATATAATGCCTCTTCCACTTGACTTTTCTCCTCTTTAACCAATTTATACAAATCAACATGACTAAAACTGATAAATCAGCATTATTCTTGATTTTTTCACATAGATTATCAAGATATGAGAGAGGATTGTAACTCACCATCTTGAATTGGTTGTTATCATCTGATTCTGTCTTCTCTTCATTAGAATCTAGTTGAGCCACATACTTCCTTCTTTGTCTTTTTTGTTCCTAACATCCTTACTCTATTTTATTTTTCATTTTCTTAGAGTTTTGTGTTGTGTCACATGTGTTGGCTCTAGTTGTAGGTGTAGTGGGCTTTGGCTAACTTAGTTTGACAAGTTTCTTTGTCCTTTCCACTAGCTATGCTTTTTCCTTTCTTTTATTTTTCTCGATAGGAGTAGATGTTTCCTCAACTTCTTCTCTCTTAGTACCTTTAGTCCCCTCCTCTTATTTGTCTTCTTCCATGCCCTATGTCAATGCTAGAGGTTCTTGAGCTTGAGTTTTTTCTTCCTCTTCCTCCTCGACACCTCCAAATTTTTCTTTCAAATTCTTTACTATCTTTTCCTTTTTCTTGACTATAGAGGCAGTTGTCAATTCCATGGCAATTTTAGATTTTACCATCTCATAGTTTCCAAAAACTTTTGCAGTCTTATCTACTTCTTCTACAAGTAGAGCTATTATGGCTGCAAATGCTTCATTCACATTGACCTAATACCCTAAGGGTCCCAACCATCTTACCCTAGGTGTGGAAACTTGCACAAATGTGTAGTCAGCATCAGCAAGAAAACATACATCATTATAATGTTTTTGAACTAAGGAAACTGGTATTTTGAGTCTCTGCATCATTGAATTTTTGAAATCTTCAAAGTAGCTAGTCATTAAGTATTCAAAATTTTCTCTTAGTTGCTCAATGTACTCTCCAATCTGTATTGTAACTGATCTATTTTTCTTCCATCCTACTATTCTAAATGAGGGAAATATGTTTTGTACACAAAAAAATATACAAACTAGTATAGAACCAAACTTGCATTGTGCACTCTTGGTTTTCCTTATTGCTCCAAGGTTCTCCATAAGTTGTTGCAGTTGAAGTTCTGCTAGATCATATGTATGATCTTTCTTAACAATTTTATAACCAACATCCATAGCTATGTAGGTTACACTATTTAATCTATTGGATTGATAGAATTTATGTGATATTACCATTACAACAAAATTGATAAGAGGATCTATGATTGTATCTATAGTCATAGCTCTCTTATTCTAGACAGTTCCTATATTCTTCTCAATCATTTCCTTGGAATCACTTATGACTGTCTTAGGCTGATCTAGGGTTGGGTAACTAGTAATCCTATGAATTATTCTCTTAGTTATTTTGATTGGTCATACTTCCAGCCATAAGGAACCATCATGAATTTGGCTCAACACAATTCATATCTACTATGTTTTAAATACATTAGGAAAATCTAGGGCTCATGTTAAACCCTTTTTTCTCAAAAATTTGAATTCTTCTTTGAAAACACCATTTTCAAACAACCTATTGTATGAACCTCTTGTTTCCATGTCACCAATGCTTCCTATCTTGCAATTGTAGCATTTCCTCACATCTTGTACGATTATCACATTTGGCAGGATCATTGACAATGCGGCAAAAGGGTCTTATTTATAAGCAATGTCTGGAATGGCTTTAAATATAGGCTACTTAACTTCATTACTAACTAGCTAAACATTTAAAACTTCTTTCCCCTTAACATTTTTTGAACTTGATGCCATTTTGTCAATCTAGGGTTTATGAAAATATAAACTGCATAGTTTGGCTCTTGATAAATACCTTAGAAAATCTAATGAGTTGGTAATGAATCACTACACAAATCTTTTGCAATCACTTCTGAAAAATTTTCAAGTGACTTCTATCTCTTCTCACTCTTTTTTGATTTCAAAATGATGAAAAATGAGCTCAAATAAGTCATATAACCTTCGAAAACCTTGCATTTAATGCTAAGTGCTTACACATCTATAAGCTTTTCATTAACCAATTTTGGGGTCACTCAGCATCCATTAACATTTCCATCACTCAGAAGCTACTACAAGCTCGACATCAACTACCTAGTTTGATAGCTTAGCATCATCTAACATTCCACTCGGCATATATAGGAAACTTCTCATACTTGGCAACAACATGATAAACTTAAAGATTTGTCTTGAATTTCTAATAACATCTTGCATCTTTATTCATGCCAATGTAGTCTTTTAAATGCTATCTCCTTTTTGGAATGGATGCATAATATAACCTTTAAATGTCAGTCCCACATACCTCTTGTTTACCTAGTTTGATGAGGTGTGATCACCTAATCCATTAGGTGAAGTGATCCCTTCTCTATTTGATGTGTTGCAAACATATTTCTTTTTCCATCTCTTGTTCATTTAATCTTTGATGTGTTCAACATCTACATTGCCTTTACCTTTATCAAATTCACAACTTGGTGCCTTTGACTTAGTTGGACAATATTTACTAATGTGACCAGTCTTCAAACAACTAAAACATGTAGTTTGACTTAACCATCTTTTGTATTTGCCACTGAAGTGTGTCCTAATACAATTCTTAGGAACATGTCCATATTCTTGACAATAATTACAACTATATCTTGTATTATAATCCCATTATAAGAGCTCCCATTATTTCTTACCTTTGTTGACTTGTTTGATGACCACACGGATTTGGATCTGCATTCAAAAGCTCTATGTCCATACTTCTAAAAATTGTAAAAATATCCTCTAAATCTTTGTGTATGCATGGTCATGGTTCTACATTCATGTGCTTGATGACCTTACTTCTTGTACTTATGACAATGAGTCATATTCTTTAGGCTTGACATTCTGATTTGTAGTTCTGCCCCTACACATATTAGCAGTATGTACTTCCTTACCACAATTATGACAAGTAGGTTTGGAGTTCCTACCTTTGGTGTTCCTTTCTTCTACATCTTTGGATGATTCTCCTTCTTCAATGCCTATGTAGCCCAGTCTTGATGTATCATTGTTGGATCTATGGATCTCAATAATTGCTCAAAGTATTTGATGGCTTCATTTGGCTTGTTGAAACTTTTAACAAATTCCTTTTCTCTTTAGGTCACTCTACAATTGTTCATTCTACAAATTCAATGTAGTTATCTCAATGTCTTTGACATTCAGTTCATAGTTGGCATTCATCATTTGACTTAGAGTATCCAATTGCATGTTGAAAATCTTGGTTAGCTCTATTGACTTCTCTTCCAATCTGTTGATTAGAATTATTTTGTCTTCTTCAATCATGGCTTTATCTTCCGTAGCTTTCTTCTTTTGTTTAGTCTATCATGAGATTTCTAATTTCCTTAGCTTGGACTCTATTCTTTTCCATTAGATATACATCTGTTGCATCAAATTCATTGGAGTCTCCATTTGCAAATAGCTTAGTAGTGTCTATCTCTTTGTATAGTGTGTCATTCTCCACAATAGCAATCCCTTTCCTTCTCTTCAAGGATTTATTTAGTTCTTGTCTTGCTTCATTCAGTTGATGTAGTATGAGATGTATCTCAATCTCCTAGTTTTTAATAGTCTTTCCCAACTTGTAGGCATCCATTTCAAGATCTTTCCTTAAAGCTACAATGCTTCTCTTTTAGAGAACAAAGCTATGATAAAAAATTTTGGAATTACAATAGGAAAGGTAAACTTTTGAGAGGGGGGAGGGGGGGTGAATCAATAGTTTAAGCTTGGACCCATAAAAATTTCACCATACATCTACCTTGTGCATCCAATGAGTAAACTAAGTTAAATATAAAACATGTATATCTAAATCATATAACCATGTAAGCATTCATACACATAACACCAAATATGATTACCCAAAAACCCTCCAAGTGAGAAGGTAAAACTAGGGTGGGGATGACACCCATAAATCTTCACTACTATAATAATAAAATTTATTCAATGAAGGTTACAATATTTTGACCATGAATCATGATCTACCTCGCGAAAGGTCTGTCCTGTTAAAGACTTACAAAGACTATTAGATCTCACCTTGTGAGAGGATTTCAACACCCTATTAGAAGTGTGCCTTGTTAGATGACTTCAGCTTATAACTAAGTAAGCACCCTATTAAATGATTTCATATAGCCTGTTTGGACTACTTTGTTAAGAGATTTGACTAAAATGACTTGTTAAAATGTCTCATCATAGATCTTGTGGTTGGAACTTGCTTGTCTAATAACAAATCAGCTCTAAACAATGTCTTCTTGATCCTTTATGATCAAATGTCTCAATGTTGTATCCTTTTCTCTATCCTTTGTTCTTCTCTAAATAATTCTACAATTCACTCTTTCTTCATAACTTCTAAGTCACCTTGAATGCTGTGGATGCAAACTATTTCGTTCGCTCCTTCAATTCCTTAAACATTCCATTCCATTCTCTCTATCTCTCTCACCTCTTCTCTAAAGAGTGTAGGGATTCATCCTCCTTAAGAAGACTTAGGTGGCTTAGGGTTAGGTATGAATCTACATCTGAGATTCATCCATTTTTTTGCTTAATGCTTCCCATTTTCTAATTGGCTACATGTAATTTCATAGGGAATCCAAATAGAGATTTGTCCTAATCTCCAAAATATCAAAATATAATCATAAGTTGGCTAAAAAATGGTTTACACAGTTGTATGTGCCATTACAAACAAATATGTCAAAATTGTATCACTCGACATATTGAGTCTTTGATGCTCAACATGCATTGATCTTTATACTATGACTTGACACCTACATTGCTTATCATCCACTATTGACTCAACTCCTAAATCACTAAACATGGTCTATTTTATTGGCACTTGAGTGACTCGACACTCATCACAACTCGGCATGGTCTAATATTTATATGTTTTACTCAGCATGTATTACTAGTTCAGCATGAACTGAGTAAATGGCTTAAGTGTGTTGACACTCACTTGTCAAAACCAATCTTAGATTAACAGTACTATATGAAGAATCCATAGGTCCACCCACCTAGGTCTTGTAGAGCCTAAAGTAGAAGAAGGGTCTAGCCTTATAGTTGGCCTAGTGTTTGAAAGGATATGTTGCAGATGGGAAGTAGTTGCCCCTAGATGTATTTTGTTCTCATCGAGGTACTTTGAAACCATGAGATTTCAAAACACCAATGCATCATAGGAAAAAGGGTATATTAATTTCCACTTTCAATAGAATAATTGTTTTTATTCCAAATTTAGTGTGGTTTAACCATTTTATTCCTATAGCTTAGTAACGACATCTTGACAGGTTTAAATCATATACTTTAAAATCATTATTTCAAGTCTACGTTCCTAGTTGATATAGTAAATGAGTTCAATAAGTCATTAGGTATCATCTCCACTCCAATTTTACTTTCTATTTAGAAGGTTCTGGGTCACCATATCTTGTGTCAATATGTTATGAATGTTTTACTACTTTCATTCTTTCATACATGTAATTAGATCAGAATATTTTATGAAGGATTAATTGGTGAAATAAGTTAAAATTTTATTGGTTTCTAATTCACCCCCCCCCCCTCTCAGTTACCTTTCTTACCTCACATTTCCAAAAATTGGTATCAGAGCTTTGTGGTTTTCAGAAAAGAAGTTTAATAGCTTGAGCAAATATTAGAGGCAATGGAGGTATACAAGCTAGATAAGGCTATTAACAATGAAAATTTGGATCTTGAATTGGCTATTGGGCATCTAAAGAAAGAAAAGGAGACTCTCTCAATCATTGAAAAGAAGGAAAGACCTTATAGTACAAATGAATGACAATCTCTACGCTGAAGAAAGAAGTGAATATATTTGTCCTGAAAGGAACTCAGAGGAAGCTGATGATGTAATCAAAGATCTACTTGAAAATAATTCCAATCTTCAAGAAGAAGTTAGAAATTTGAAAAGAGAACAAGAAATTTAGTCAATAAGATTATGTGAAGTCATGAAAGAAAAAAACAAAGCCAATGAAGAGATAGAAGGAAAGAACAATGAAATTCAACATCTATCCCTTCAATAGGAAGACTTCATTGATCTCACCAATACAAATGAAGAAATCATGAATCTAAGATTAGAAAATGAAAGATTGTAGAATGATCTAAATTCTAAAAATAAAACCAATGAAAGAATGTTTAAATCTCAAGCAAACATGAATTAGTTAAATGAGCAAACTCAGTATAGACAAAAAGGAAAAGTAGGAATAGGATACATAGAAGAAGGTGAATCATCCAAGCAAGGAGCTCAAAAGAATCAAAGGCCTACTTGAAATCATTGTGGTAATTTAGGTCATACATCAAAAAAATGTTGGAGTAATGGTAAAGAAAAATTCAATGAAAAGTGTTACAATTGCAACAAACATGGTCATAGAGCAAGTAAATGCAAGGAGAAACCTAAGTTTGAAGGTAAATGTCACAAGTGCAATAAAAAAAGATACACATATTCTAAATGAAAAACCAAGATATTAAATCCAATAGAGAAAATTGTGAAAGCTATATTCAGATGGCATTACAACACTTGGTGTAGATGCCACTACTATGGAGAATTTGGGCACATTGGAGCAAATTGTGTGAAACATCACATGAGGGAAAAAGACACCACTAGAAGATGTTTAATTTGTACAAAACTTGGAGGTCTTTCCAAGAATTGTATGAACACTGAAAGAGTTGAGGATGAAAAAAAAGCTAGAGTTGACAACATCAAAAATTAGATGAGGTAGCAATGGATTCCTAAATCTTCTGAGATGCAAGTTCGAGTCATGAAGCAAATGTCACTCAAGAGTTGGGTGACTCAAGCATCTCAACTTGAATTCCTTATGGAATGACTAGAACTGAGACTCTGAAAGTAGACATCTCACATTTTTTCTAGAAAGCTAGAAGAATAGATCCATATCATCATTTAAGATGCAAAGGGGTCATTGATTGATTACAAAATTCAAGACCTTACCGAGCTAGGTCGGGTTGCAAGACCCTACCAAGCTAGGCTAGGATACAATGAAACACTGTGTGGATATCAAGTTATAAATGACTCTATTGAGATTTAAGATTGAACCAAGTGGGAGATAATCTATCATCAAATGAGTGAACATACCAAGCATTAATGGCAATTGAAAAGTGAAAATTGTTAAAAGGAAGGAAATAGAATTCATTTATCATGGTAAATTTTTGAAGAGCTATTTGCAAAGAGCAATTTATGTGCTTCCAAGTGATCTATGTGTTTTTTGTTGAAGATTTTCATGTTTTCATAAACTTTATCAAGCATGGCATCCTATAGCAACAAAACTAGGAAAAGATCTAAGATGTTGGTTTGTGGAATTGAATGGAAGGCAACAGATTTCAAGTTGTGTCCAGCAATTGTAGAAGTGCTTAATCCAACTAGAGCTCAATATCATATTCCATCCAAGGTATTACTTGTTAACGATATTCAATTACATTGTTTGTTTTAATACAAGAACTTTGAACCATAGAGATGGATGAATATTTGAAGATGTTATGTGTGAATTATATGTTAAAACTCGAGCATCAACTTTTGGAGACCAAGGATTTAACACACATCCTGTATATGCCCCAAGGCTTTTAGATAAATGGATAAGGTTTATTCTCAGTCATGTGCTCAATGGGTAGTTATGGTTGGAGTAGCCTATTCAAATCACAAAGAAAATGATTCATAGGATAACAAGCCTCCTGATGTTGAACAAAGCTAAGAGTACCAAAACCCTAAGTCAAGTAGAATTGGAAAACAAGACTCTTGCTGAGTGGGATGGAAGAGGAATGAAGATCAACAATGTGATTGACATGGAGCTTAAATTTGGAATTCATGTGATTGCCCATAAGATCTATAGCTCCAGTCATTTCAATAATGTGTCATGCGAGGTAGTTGATCTGGCTCTCAAGATAGTGAAGAACAACATGTTCTTTGACCTTGCCAAGCTAATGTTGAATCAGTTCAATAAGAACATGGGGAGCATCATAGCTTCAAAGAATAATCTATGTAAGTTTGGTACACTCTTGTTTATTTTTTTATATGTAAAAGTTTTTCCCTTCTAAAGGATCAGTTGTATGGAGAAAAGATGTACCAATGTTATATTAGATTAATGAATATATAGTAGAGATGGGTGAGAAATTTATCAATATCATGGACAATTATTTTGATTCATTTAAGGAAAAGACTAATAGTAGATATAGAATTCCAAAGAAACTTGTAGAAGATTACAAGGATGATATTTGTTTCATGGTAGACTATGACAAAGTGTACATTCAAGTAGTCAAACCTAGAGTGGTGTGTGTTAAACCTCTAAGCTATGAGGTTCACATTAATGACACCAAAGATATCACTAAGGAATTATTGAATAAATCTGTGGATCCCAAGGCCACATATTTTGGTACTTATGATGAATCCAAAGCTATAATAGAACTTGAAATCAAGTTTCCTAAAGTAGTTAACAAAGGAAAGAAGAAGATAGCAAAGTTGAGGTAAGGAAGTTCTACTTTCTTGTTGACTAAAGGAAAAGGAGACAATGTAGAAGAAGATGAAGTAGAGGATGAAGCAGAAGAAACAAAGTCTAAAGAAGAAGAGCCTATACAAAAGAAAGGTAAGGTTATCATAAGCAAACCTACCAAATCATCTACTGTAGTATTCACTAGAAGAGCATCAAGGTCTAGAAATAAATTGAAGTTAGGTGAGGAGGATGCAGAGGAAGTTATTCTAAAGAAGCCTCCACCTAAATTTCAAGAAAAACTAAAGGAAATAGGAGGAGTTCGAATGGAAAATTTCAAATCTCTCAGATATGAAATAAGAAGTAGATGAGAAGAAGCAAGTTGAAGACATAATGATGTCAAAATTGGGTAAATGGAAATACTCTCCTGATCAACTTATACAAAAAATTCCAAATGATCTTATGCAAGCAATCAAGCCAAGATGGGAAAATGTAAGAAGACTGCAAAAGATATTTATGATCAGACTCTGAGGAAACTCATGCTGAGTCTTAGTGAAAAAGAGGTGAAATATTCTATGAAGAAGAATGAAGAAAACTCACTTTGAAGTTCAATACATTTCTTGTGTTGATAAAAGACATAGAATCTATGGTGAAGACAACTACTACCACATGGAAGAACATTTACAACCTTCATAAATTGGGTGATTTTTTTGTTCATGTTAGTGATAAGGAAGATGAGGAATATATCAAGGAAGATGATGATAATGATGATGTAAAAATACAAGGTGATGCAAATATGGATGATGAGGAGCAAGAACAAGAAGCTACCGAGGAGAATCTCCATGTGATTTAGAGTATTGAGGAAATTGACCTAGAGAAGATATTAGCAACAATTATGGCCTCATTTCCTTTTTTTTTGAGTAAAGCTTTACTACCATCAAACTCAAAGAAATATTCTATCGAGTTAATTGTGGTAACTGCTACAACACCATGCACCCAACCAATCTCTACACCTATTCAACTGAGTATCATATTGACTAAAGTGATCAACACTTCATCTACCGAGAAATAAATTCCTCCACCATCATCAAATTTGGCTACATAGCAACAAGGTATTTCTACTGTCAGTGCTATATCTACTTTTGTTGCTAGGCCTTCTATTTATACTATTGTTACAATTCCAAGTATGCAAAAAGAAAGTGCAAGGATAGTTGAGAACAATCCTCAACTGAGTACAATCTAAAAAGTATAAGGGTAAAGAAGAAGACATTGATCTTGATGAGGATATAGTTATCCTGAATTGGGATATCTCTACTTTTAACCCTAGTCAAATGAACATAATGGGTGAACTATTGCAAAAGAGAGCTAAGCAACAAAAGCTTAGAGAAGAGAAGAGCAAAGAAATCCAAGTGCTTGAAGATGTAAAGAACATACTTATGGATGCACTAAGTATTAAGGTTGATAGTGTACAACCTATTTTGGGTTATTTGGTAAAATTTGTCCATAAATTCAATGAAGATCTAAATGGACAAGAAAAGTTGCTATAGAGAACATAGAGGAAATTTGAGAACAAAGTATTGGAGAAAGATGCACAAAAATTTATAATAAATCAAGGAGAATTGTCTACTATCCTTAGCTCATTGGAAACCTTTGCAAATAATGTTACTTCATTAATTAACAAGTTTTGTGATACATCTATCTTTTCTTGGGGAATCAAAGATAAATTATCTAAGATAGATGAATACTTGAAGGCAAGTGCACACCAGTTGTCACTTGACCCAAGCTATAGTTCTACTCACTATTCAAAGATTGGATTTCTAAAAAATTTACAAGCAAAATTATTAAGGGAAGAAGCTAGGATTAGGGCCACACTTGTATACGTTCAAGGCATGATTCTTCCAAACATGGATGCATCGCAAAAACACATTGCACATGCCAAAACTCTCATCCATGAAAATAAATTCTCCATAGCTGATCATATGATGTAGTTATCAAAAAAAGTATAGATTGCATGTAATGCAAGCAAGGTGTTACAAGGAAATTAGGACAAGAAAATGGCATTAATTTTGAAGGTACATTTTGACTTCTTGTCACACTTTGGCATTACCATGTAGCATACACCTTTGGCATTTATGTCAAAAGGGGGAGAAGATGTTACATATCAAGGGGAGAAGATGAAATATATATAAAGGGGGGAAGTATAAGTATGTATATATTGAGAAAGTATAATATGTATATATATGTATGGGGGAGCAACATAATATTATACATATATATGTATAGATAATCAAAAAACATCTTTTACAAAAGAAAATTTGAAAATTTTCAAAAATAGAGTATGTTACCGAGTTGAAGATGCAAAATGGAGATAAAGAATTTTTTTACCTAAACATTTTGAGAATTTAGTTTTGGATTTATAAATGTTTTTGTCACTAATGACAGAGGGGGAGATTGTTGACATTATGATCAAGGTTTGTTTATTAGTGACTCACACTTAATCAATTGGTTGAACAACTACCAAGCTTATCTTATAGTTTGTAGTGTTAACCGAATAATCCAGGTTCTACTAAGTTCTATAGTTGCTACCAAGTTTCAAAATCTTTATTCAATTCATGTTGAGCAATATTTACTGAGTTCATCAATTATAGTGCAAACCGAGATTCACAGTACTAACTAAGTTGCATAGTGTCAACCATATTCTCTAGTATCTACCAAGTTCGTAGTGTCAGTGATGTGAATCTAGTACTTGTAGACACCTAAAAACTTTTAGAAAATAAAGTATTTTTATTTTCTGAAAAACTCCTAATGACATCATCATTTATTAATTAATTAATTATTTTATTTATTTATTTATTTTTATGCCATTAAATCCCTTTATCTTAATTAAAAATATTTAATTAAGGAATCCCTCCCAAAAATGTTTAAATCTTATTTAAACATTATTTCCTTATTTATTAATTATTTAATTAATAAATTGACCAAAAAACCCAAAATAAATAAATAAATTATTTTTTGCCCAAAACTTGCCCAATTTTCTTAAGACCACTAACCTCTTCCAAAATCTTCTAATCCTGCTTTAATTTTAATTAAAGGCTAATCCCATCATTTCCTACCCCTAATCCCAACTCAAAATATTTAATTAAGATTAAATATTAATCCTCATGTTTATTAAAAAAGTTTTAATAAATATCTCCTCAACCCAAACCCTTGAAATAAATAAAACTTTATTTATTTCCTAAAAATCTAATTTATCCTCATCCTAAGAAGTTCTAGACTCTTCTAGAAAGTCTTCATCCTCATTCTAGGAAGTTCTAGACTATTCTAGAAAGTCTTTATCGTCATCCAAAGTCTAGACTCTTCTAGAAGATGTCTTTAAAACTAATCCTAATCCCCTCCTAACCTTGTCACATTCCCTAAAAATGGGTTAAGACTTACTAACCCAAGCCAAAGTTAACAAATATCTCCTCCTTCATCCACCCTCATTAAATGTCATCCACTTGCCTATCCCTAAGCTAATCCTAAACCATCCTAATCCATCCTCTAATCATTTGCACAATCCTAAGCAAGCTTAAAACCTTCCTAATCAAGCCCAAGTCGAAATTCCTCTCATCTCCTTCAAAATATCCCAACCATAAAACTTTATGAAGCCCACTAGGCCATAAATGACTCTTCCAAGCCCTTTTATTGCTCTTACAAGTCATTATGAGGGTCTTTATGAAGATTTTATCCCTTGAGCCTCCTTTGTTGACTCATCCTTCCCCTTTCCTCCATCCTCTCACCCTATGACATGTGTCACTCCCTGATTGGCTGTAAGGAAGCACAATCCATGTGCTCTCCTCTCATGCAATCTGAGCCCTCCATGAGCTTTTTCCCATCCTTGCATCTTAGCCCTCAATCCCTCAAGCCCTTTGCCTATTTAATGAATCCTCTCCCAAGCCATTTTAACACAATCCATGAAGTAAAGTCATAATGCCATTTTAAGAAGCCATTTTACATCAAAACCATACACTCACACCCAAATTCCAACTCCATTTGAAGCCCTTTTTGAAGCATAAAGCTTGAGCATACATCCTATCTATTTAGACAAAGCTACTCAACAAGAGAGCTTCTCATTGAGAGAGCCCATTAATGGCTCATATTCTCAATTGAGAGCTCATCTTAGTCTATCTTGAAGTTTATGAATTTTTTTTAGTTTGTAGAAGCTTTATTTAAATTTGGTTTCTATTAGCATACTAACATTACTCATATACATTTTGGTGCGCCAGGTAGGGACCCCACATGGGTCATCTTCATTAGCATTTTTTAGTCAAGTTTTGTATGTCATTTGCTAATTTTGGCTAATTTTGCTTGTTTTTGTGATTGGTAGGATTGTATAAATTGGTTTTGTAGGTCCACATGAGCATGAAGAAGACAAAGGAACTCATAGTCTATCTCATAGTATTTGCAGATTTTTCAAGCTTATAGGTGGACAAAGCACTTGGAATTCTTCTTCCTCTTCTTGTCTATATTCTTCTTATTCCATCTACTTCTTCTTCTTCTTCTTGTGGGAGATCTTGGCCATTTTTTTTTTTGTAAGGAAGCAAAATCATACACACTTCTTTTTAGTGCTTAAAATGAACCCCCAAATCATACTTAAATCCATTAAAAAACTGAAAATTTGCAAAAAAAAAAAAAAAAGCATTTTAACAAGTGAAACTAAACCAATCCAATCATTTGCATCCTTGCAACATCAAGGTTTTAGATGCATTCATGCAAAGTTAGGAACACTTCATTTTTGGGAATTTAAAAAGAACTTCAAGTTTCCATTTCAAAAGGTTCAAAATCAACACTAAGTGCACACTAAAATCTAAGTCAAACTCAAAGCATCAATCAAGGATAAAATGAACCTCATTTGCAAATATTTTAAAATTCTTTTAAAAATCTCATGAAAACTAAGGATCCTAAATGGTTTCCAAAAATTGTCCTAAAAGCTTTGTTATTTGTTCCAAACAAATCTCTTGTTGCAAAATCGTGAATGTTTCTTAGGTTTTTCATGCATCAAAACAATCTAGGAATATCATTTTTGGGCTTAAAATATGCAAACTAGAACACAAAATCTTGAATGAAAACCAAAGTCCAAAGAGTCATTTTCACTTTTGAGTCCAAAACAATCTTGAATGATCTAAGGTTAAAACAAAGCACTTCAAAGTTCTTAAAACAACACACAAAATCTCAATCTTGAATGCTCAAAGGAAAAAACTTGAATGTTTAATCACTTGTCTTTGAATGCATGTTGCTAAAATCACTCTTGAATGCCATGAATTAAAATCAAATTTTCCTTGAATGCATGATTAAAACAAAAAATCCAATCTTGAATGTCGAGGATCAATTAACCATTGCAATATCAAACACTTCATTTGGAGCTTCTAAAATTGAACACTTCATTTGGAGCTTCTAGCTATTGGTTCATCCTAATAGGTGTTTTAGCTAAATCCTCTAATCAAGTAGACTTAACAGTCTTTTTCAAATCTCTTTTCCGAGTGCATACTTCATTGTATGTTTTGTGAAACCTTTCACAAGGTGGACCTAGCAGTCCTGATTGCTCCTAATAAGGTAGATCGTCAAAAGTGATCAATTGTAAGCCTTAATTGAACAACTTTATACTGTAGTACTAAACCTTGTGGGTATCATCCCCATCGTATTTTTACTTTCTATTTGGAAGGTTTTTGGGTCACCATATCTTGTGTCAATATGTTATGAATATTTTAATGCTTTCATTCTTTCATGCATGCAATTAGATCAAAATATTTTATGGAGGATTAATAGGTGAAATAAGTTGAAGTTTGATTGGTTCCTGATTCACCCCCACCCCCCCCCCCAGTAACCTTGTCTACCTACTTTTCCAACAATTCCATCTTTATTCTATACAGTATGCAATCCTAAGAATTATTTATTTTCTCCAATCATACTCATCTCAAATTCCTTCTTCATTTCTTCTAAAAATACCTTACTTTCTTCATCATTACCTCCAAAAATAATGTCATCCACAAGTAGTTCAACAATCATTAATACATTATTATTCTTTTTGAGATACAAGTTTCTATTAGTATTACCTTTCACAAATCTCAAACTTTCCAAATATGTATCCAATCTTATATACCAAGCTGTAAGTACTTATTTTAATTCATATAGTTCCTTTTCCATTCTGCAAACCATATCATGTTTATCTTGAAAAGGAAAATAATTAGGATGTTCAAAGTATACCTCTTCTTCAAGTTCTCCATTTAGAAAAGATGAATTGACATCCATTTGGTAAACTTTAAAGTTCTTGTTAGCTACATATGCCAAAAACATTCTCACTACTTCTAATCTAGCATCAAGTGCAAAAGTTTCTTCAAAATCAACTCCTTCTTGTTGTATATAACCTTTACATACCAATCTTTCTTTTTTTCTCACAACTTCACCTTGTTCATTCTTTTTTTTTTTCTAAATACCCATTTAGTTCCAAAAAAAAATTTAATGTTCTCTAGTTTTCATTTCATAGCTTTATTCCAATAATCATATTTGCAAGCTTCATCAACATTCTTAGGTTCAACTTGAGAAATCAAACATAATTCTTCACTTACCTTGTTCCTTTTCATAACTCCTTTGTTCACACTTCCAAATATCTATTCAAGAGGGTGATTCTTTTCCAAATTTATGTTAGGTATCATATGTTTAGCCATAATTTCTACTCTAGGCTCATATTTAGGTTCTTCTATCTATTTTCTCCTTGTAATTAAGTCTACAGATTAGTGCTAGTTTCATTGAACAATTCCTACTCAACATTATTATCATTAGTCCTTTGATTATTCTCTCCATTAGAATCATAGTGAAGTATTCTTTTTTGAATTCTAAATTTTTCATCAACTCTTACATTAGCACTTTCAACAATAGTCTTTGAAGAGTATCTTTATAGGGGAGTATCCTAGCAGTGTTGGTGACATGAATTAGTGGTATTTTGTAGCATCATGCCTAATTTTTTCATTTATACCTTTGTCATTGATGTCAATTGGGGAGATTAATACATGAAAAACATCTTCGAACATGTATATATTTGGTAAAGAGTAGCACATGAAAAACATCATTGTATATTGTGGAAGAAGATTCAAAGGAGCTTATCCTTTGGGGCAGAGATGTTCCTAAAGGAGAGATAGATTGATCAATAGGATTTGAATAGGTTTTGATATATGATGGAGATTAAAAACTCCCTTGTGTATGATGGTTATAGTACAGTTGGAATTCACGGACAACATGAATGGGGGAGTAGTTGCAGCAGAGACACATTTGGTATTCATAGAACTTAGATGTTTTTCATCTATGTTGGCATCAATACTAAAGGGGGAGATTGTTAGCATGAATGTTGATGGTATTCCTATGAATAAGTATCCTAGAAATGATAGTGACATGAATTAGTGGTAGTGTGTTGCATTCATGATAAAGTTGTTCATTGATGTCAACATATTGGTTGTTTTGTGAAGACAAGAAGAGAAGGAAACAAAATTTGGCTTTAGGTAATTTGAGGATTGAATATCAGCTTACGTGTGTTGATCCCAAAGGTGTGTTGTCTATTAGTGTCAAACACTTAGTCATTCATATAGAAAAGTTGGTCAATCATCACTACAACTGAGTCATCCTACCAAAGCTAAGCTATGTATATTGGACTAGTTCATATTTTAGTAGAAGCTGAGAAATTATTGTTGTTGAGCAAGTCTATGGTCATTGAGTACTCCTATACATGTCGAGTGAGATAGAAGATAGTACAAGTCAAGATATCTAGATTTAGTTCATGCTAAGTTATATGGTTTATGTCGAGCTAATAGAAGGCAAATAAAATTTGAGGGACAATATAAATATTAGTTATGATTGAGCATCAAAATGTTCATGTGTCAAGCAAGCTAGTTTTGATAAAAAAAATTTGGGATGTTACAAACACTGAGGTAAATCATTTTTGTTCAACTTAATGCATGATTTAATGACTGAGAAGTGATTTAAGGAACTAATTATTCATTTTTTTGAAGGGAATCAATCTCTATGCTAGGTGATCAACCAATCATAAAAATGGAAAGTCTAAGTGACAAAAGTGAGAGATCTAGATCATTGATTTTAATCTAGAACATTCTCTAGATAGTTATAAAAGGAGGATCAAAACCCTATTTTTAGTATGGTGTATGTATGTGCAAGAGAAGTAAAGTTTGGATGTTTGATGCAAATTTTGAAGGAGAATCAGATAGAGTGACCAAGAAGAGTAGTGAAGTGTTGGAAATTTATTCAGCACTCCCCTCAGGATTTGTGACAAGGACTAAACTGCCTCCTATGTACTATAAGTTGAGTGGTTGTATCGAGCATTGATAGATTTATCTTTTGGTGCAAGAACAAGCCTACTCTAATAAGTGTTATCAAAGTTAGGTTATAGGTTCAAATCCTGAGACCCTCAGGTAACACTGAGGAGGAGATTATTGGAAAAGAAATTTAGCACTCCCCTCAAGATTCGTGACAAGGGCTAAATTTCCTCCTATGTATTATAAGTTGAGTGGTTGTATCGAGCATTGAAAAATTGGTCTTTTGGTGCAATGACAACCCCAATCTAGCATGAAGGACATAATATAGATATATTAGATTGGAGATTAGATCAAAGATTAGAAAGAGGAGATCTATAATTAGCACATTAAGTAAAAAATGAAGGACCAAGTACTGATAGATTCTAGCAAGAATTTTAGGGTAAATATTTTAACAAAGTGGTCCTAACACACCTTTGTAAATATCCTAATAGAGTACTTACTTATTTATAATTTAAATCTTTTAATCAAGGTACACTAAATAAGTCTTGTAAGCTCTCAATAGGATAGATCATCAGAAGTTATCAAAATTGTATCCCTAATAGGAGAACTTTATAACTATAGCAGTGAAGATTTGTGGGTGTCATCCCAACCCTAGTCTTACCTTCACCTTGGAGGGTTTCTAGATAAACAATATATTTGTGTTATGTGTTGATCATTTTTTTACATGTTTCATGGATATGGTTAGATTTTAGATCTAATACATCATTTTAGTAAATGTTTATGTGATTGATGATGTTGTTGAGATAAAGGTTTAAGGTGAAGTTATCAAAAAAAAAAAAAATTTAAAGGTTAAAAAAATTATAGATCCCAATTCACCCCGATCCCCCTCCTCTAAGTATCTAACTTTTCTAATAGACTTCCAACTATGTGCATGTGGGATTATGATCTGAACTATGTCTAGATGCTAAAGTGTAGAGCACATATAGAAACATGAAAACTAGATAGAGTTATGATGGATTTGGTGAAGGTATCTTTCAAAGAATAATTTTGGAAAGTGGCTACTAATGTTTGGATTGTATCTCCTAATAGAGATGGAATCTAGTTGAGTGACCATAGACATAGATTAAAGAAATGTTGAAGATGTTGTGGTTAATCATGCACATTCAAATGATCAACAAGTGTAAAGTTATAAAGACTATGAGATGGAAGATTAATTGTAATTGTGAAAAAGATGTAATTTTGTAATGTAATATCTTAAGTTGGTCCCATATTATTATTGTAAATTAGGAAAGCCTCAAGGGTAAATCAATAATTAGTTTTAGGACTTGGTATAAAGGAAAGGTCATTTCCTTGTAGAAAGGTATCTAGTGCAGATTTTGTAATAAGCTATATCATATTTTACTATGCAAGCTTACATGAAAATATCTTTTGGATCAGAGAAGTGACTGGTGTAGCTGAGGCATGGAGAGCTTGCAATAAATTGTATTTGGAAAGAGAAGTTATTTTTGGATAGTTATTTATGTACATGTGTTTTATTCAGTGACAATAGTATTGAATTTGTTTGGATAGTGGGTCCTTTTGTCTTCATTTCAACATAACATGGTTGGCACAACTTCTAATAGGGTTGGAATCTCCTAATGAGGATTCCAAGTCTCCTAACATAGACTTGTATGTACTGAATGTTTTTCATTAACTCTTAACAAGGTCCATCTTTTCACAAGGAATATTTATATTAGTACATCATCTTGTAGGTACCATCCCCTTTGAGGTTTTCTCTTTGATCAAGGGTTTTCCCTAGTTAACAAATCTAGCGTTATAATATGTGGTTATCTTTTTATGTTTATTACATCTACTATTTACATATTTCAAAATTAGTAAGGATATTGAGTGTTATTTTAATTTCATAACTAATTCTACCCCCTCCCCCCAGTTATCTTGGTAGACTTTACTTTCTAACAATTTGTATTAGATTATTACATCCTTGAAGGAAAATCTTAATAACTTAAGGAGCTTTATAGCATAGTTTAGGAAAGTCAAAAATTTGAAGGATTTAACTATGATAATTGGAAGGAAAACATTATGACACATCTACTATGCATGGGTCTAGGCTATTGGTTGATTACTAAAAATATAAATGATGTGATTGAAGAAGACAAGCTTGAACATTGTAACAAAACTCATAAAGACATATTCATGTTCAATATGCTTGCTAGAGAAGCACTACTATCAGCTCTTCCTAAAACTAAATTTTCTTAGGTAAAATCTCTAAGAATTGCTCATGAAACTTGGCAATCTTTTCAAAGTACATTTGAAGGTGATAATCATGCTTAGAAGGTTAGATTACAAAATTGGATTTGCTTATTTCAAGATGCTAACTGATGGAAGATTAATCTATAAGAAGTTACTATGTTTCCATCAATGCCAAAAGGGGAGATTGTTGAAAATTTACCTAGGGTGGATAGTATGAGGTCGTCATTTATGGCAACATATACTTAGTATAAAGTGAGAAGACTGTGAAGGTATGGTTTTGGTAGCTAGACATAGAAAATTATCTAAGTACTATGCAGTTTATCTAGCATCATAGTTAGAGTTTTAATTAGTGGAGTTCATAGAGAAATTATTGACATGTGCACGATTACCAGATAATAGTACAATGTGTCAAGATATCATACTTGAGAGCATGAGGCAACACGGTCAGATTTACTGAAGATTTTCTAGTTGCATTAATAAGATAATTGAGTAGGATAGAGTTAAGAAATCAAATATTTTATGTTAAGGAATTATTTTGTTTACCAAAATAATTACTTGACTAACTAGGGACAACATCCTAGATGTTAATCCTATGTGGTTGAGGTATAATTTTGTGTATTGGGATATGTGTGGAAGCATGAAGGATGACAATATAAAATATTATCAAAGGTTATGGTATAGAGAATGATTTTGGAAACACAAAGTTGTGTGATGTGATGTAGCCATTCATGATAAGTATGCTATTGTTTTGTGATGAAAACTTGGCATTAAAGAAGTGAAAAGAAGAGCATGTGAAGTTGGCATAGTAACTTACAAGGATGATATCAGATATTGAAGATATCAACAGTTATAAACAGATTTTTCTATCTATACTTTTGTATACTGAATATCATTATATATTGCATGGTTGGGCAATGGGCTCAACTTTCATACATTCTATAATTGTAATATTAACTCCTAATAGGGTTGAGGCTTCTAACAAGGCCTAGTCCTCTAATAAGAACTGGGACACTATACAGATATAATAGACTCCTAACAAGGTTAAAGTCTTTCACACAATACTTTTGATTAGTGGATCATTTTCTGGGTACCATACCCACTGGGATTTTCCCTTGTCCAAGGCTTCCCTAGTTAGAAAATAATGGTGTTATGTATTTCATTTATTTATGGTTGTGTCTATTGTTCAACTTAATCAGTTTATTCAATTATTCAAGTTATAAGATTGTTGATGATATCCATAGTTAGGAAAAATAATTGGAATACTGATTCACACCCCCCCCCCCCCCTGTTATTTTCCCATATGTTGCAATCCACACTTATAATTCACAATCTTATTCATCACAGCAAAGGAAAATATTTTTCTTTTATACCAAGTCCTCAAACTAATTATTGAGTCAGCCTTGAGGCTTTCTCAATTTACAATTATAATTTATACATATAACACTATATCTTTTCACAATTGCATAACACTATCGGCTCATAGTCTTCGCAATTATTTACACATGTAACCTAGGAATTAGCATGATCAACCACTCAATCTTCATCATGTCTTCTTTCTTTGTATGAATGCACTTAACTCAATGTTTTTCATGTACATATTCCCCCCCGTTAACATCAATGACAAAGGCATCATTATGTCAATCTACTATAAAATATCTTCAATAAGCTCAAGCATGCAAAGACAGTATTGAATATAAGTTACCAAGGGTCCTTCATGACTTAGCTCAAGCACATACACTCCTGCATAGAGGAAGCATCAAACTATTGGAAATATTCAAGACTATGCTAGGTTATTGAGAGGGGAGGGGCGAATCAGTAACCTCTAAAACTTTATCAATTTCAATACTTTATAGAAATATACGAATTATCATTTATTGATCTAATTGCATGCATTAGAAACTGAAAAACACAAAACATTCATAACACTTAAACACAATAATTTGGTAACCCAAAAACCTTCCAAATAGAAAGTAAAATTGGGTTGGGGATGATACCCACAAAACTTTAATACTGTAGCATAAAGTTGGCATTTTAAGGCTTACAATGATCACTTCTAATGATCTACCCTGTTAGGAGCAATTAGGACTGCTAGATCCACCTTGTTAGAGGTTTTACAAACACACAATGAAGTATGAACTCTGTTAAGATATTTAAGAAAGACTGTTAAGTCTACCTTGTTAAAGGATTTAGATTGATTCACCTATTAGAATGAAACAATAGATATTTGACTTATAACTAGGTTGTCGATAGAGATTCCTTAATCGCACTGATCACCTTTTGGTGATAGATTTGTCACTACTACTCCTTATGTTGATATGGCCTTCAAAATGTTTATCTGTTGCTTACATTCATATTTATGTACTTGCATTACATCTCATTCTACTATATTGGATATGATACAATACATTACATATATATACCAATCCAATTTACAAAATTACAAAGTCGGCCATCATACAAGTTAACACCAATATTATAAAGTTGCTCCAAATGAAGATACTTGGGTTTTGAAAACTATTTTGGTAAAGTTTTGATATTTCGCATCCACTATCATTACTCAACATCATCATGCACTTAGTAGAAGTAGAAGCTTGGTCCACACTGATCACTTCAAGGTAGTCTTGAACTTAGTCTACATCGGTGACTCAGTAGAGACTATGTAACTTGACATAAACTAAATCACTCAGTAAACACTAATCATCATACAACTCAGTTAACACTAGCTTCACATATATCTCGATTAGCACTAGTTTCACATCACATGAACTATGAACTCGGTAGAAATTGAAAAGTTCGATAGCCACTGAAGTGCTTGGGTTGAATTTCTAGACTTCACACTACCTGATTTTGCTTAGTTTGAATTTTTGCACTTCACACTAACTAAATTCCCTTGGTAACCACTAGAATACTTGGTGGCCACTTGGAATTAGTCCAGAAGACTTAGTAGCAACTGTAGAGCTCAGTGGCTACTGAATTGCATGGAAAACACTATAGATTGTTCAATGAGCTCAGTAGCCATACAAAATTTGAATAAGTTTGTGTCACTAATAGAAAAATTGACTGATATGTCAACAATCTCCCCCTTTGCCATTAGTGACAAAAAAAATTATTAGTCAAAACTTATATACATCACCATGTGATACTGGCTCAGTAGGGCATATTGTTTTGAGATTTTTCAAAAATTTTCTTTGTAAGTATATATAGTATACTATACAACATATCTACAAAATTCTCCTCTACTATATACATTTTCTCCCTTTGCATGATTCTCCCCCATACAATATACATAGTGTCTTACTATACATAGTCTCTCCCCCTTTTTGACAATAATGCCAAAGATTTATTCAAAAGTTATTTACATGGAGACACCAAAATGAAATTGAAACTCATAATGTACCTTAAGAATAAGTGCCAAGGTTTTATCCCAATTTTCTTGCAACATCTTGCATGTATGTAGAGCAATCTATACTTCTGTAGAGAGTTCTATCATGTGATCTGCAATAGAGAAGTTGGTGTCATGGATCAAGGTTTTCAAATAAATGATATTTTTTTGCATTGTATCCATGATAGGAAGGATCATTTTCTAAATACCTATCAATGTAGACCAAATCCTTGCTTCTTCTCTCAACAGCTCTGCCTGCATGTCTAATAGAAATCTAATCTTCATATGATGTGCAAAGCTTGAACTAGAGTCAAGTTGCAATTGATGTGCACTAGCTTTTAGATCCTCATCAATCTTTGTCAATTTTCTCTTTATCTCCTTTGTGAACTTGATAACATCACAAAACTTCCCAAAAAGTGATGTCACATTAGTGCAAGAGGCTTCAATATTGGTCAAAATTGAGGAAAGCTCAACTTGATGGATAGCAATTTGCTAAGCAATGTGCTCAAGTACTTTATTGTTGAATTTCTCTTTTGCTTTCTCAATTAACTTATCTTGACCACTACTATGCTCATTGAACTTTTGGACTGCCTCTGCTAATTGCAACAAAATAGGTTGACAAGAATCTACCTCAATACCTATTTCCTTAGACAAAATATTCTTAGCATCATCAATAATCTTATACTCTCTATCTCTTTCTTCTCTCAATTTTTTCTACTTTGCCTTCTTTTGGAGGAGTTCATCAGCTATATGCATTTGATCCATATTAAGATTATAAAAGTCCCATTTGGAAATTTCTATTTCCTCATCTAGGTCTATATCCTCTTCTATTTACACAAAAATCTTGTACTCAGTTGAGCTTTAGGTTTAACTATCCTTGTACTTAATGCCTTTATATCTAGAGTGTAAACAATTGTAGATATACTAGGACTTGTAGTGACAATTGATATAGTACTAATCGATGGAATACTAATAGGAATTCTTGTTGAATCCAAAACTAAAGTACTTGCTGCTAAAGAACTCAAAATTGTAGAAGATATTGTATTCATAGTTGATGACTCGGTAGCTGAAGAAGTGAGAGGTTACAACTCAGAAGATGAAGTGGAAGTCACTTATGCTATAGATACATTAAGATGAATGGGGGCAAAGAGTGATTGGACATTTGAAGTGTCTATGGTTGTGAGAATCAAACTTGCTAAAGCTATCTCTGAGCTTGTTATAGCTATTGGTTTTCTTAGAGAGTGAGGAAGTGAGGCAATGACTGTGGCTACTATCTTCATTGGGTTAGTCTCCTCATCATCTTCTCTGTCTTCCTCGATACCTTCCTCCTCCTTATCTTCTTCAACTTCCTTATTGTCAAAATATGTGGGCTCACTATAAGTTTCTTCTTCATCATCATCATTGTCATCATCATTATCTTTAACATCTACTAGGAAGTCACTTGGTTTGTGCAAATGATAAACATTCTTCCACATGCTTGTGGCATTCTTAACCACATGCTCTATATCCTTGATCAAAATTAAACATGTATTAAATCTAAGAGTAATTTTGTCTTCATTTTTCTTCAAAGACTCTTTTACCTCAGCATCTGTCATGCTTGGTAGCAATTTCCTCAAGGTTTTTGCATAAATATCTTTTTCTATTTGCATTGCAAAGTCCCATCTTGGCTTTATTTTCTCTAATAATTCATTAGAGATTTGAGAGGCGATCTAATCTGGTGAATACTTCCATTTTCCCATTTTGGTCAACACCACTTCTTCCACCTATTTCTTCTCTACCTCTATCTTGGTTTCATACTTCAAAGATATTAAGTTTGTTATACCTGCACCTTCTTCCATTTGTTTCAAATTTTCTTAGAAGGTGGGAAGAGGTTTGCTCAGGACAATATCACTGCCTTTCTTCCTAGAGCTCCTTGTGAAGATTGTAGTGGATGGCTTAGGTGGCTTGGTGATGATCACCTTGCCTTTCTTCTTCATTAGTTCTTCTTCCTCTTTAGGCTCATCCTCATCCTCTGCTTCATCTATATCTTCTCCTTTGCCCTCAATTAACATAAGAGGTGTACTTGATTTTAGTTTTACTATCCTCCTCTTACCTTTGTTAACCACTTATGGGAGCTTTATCTCTAGCTCTATCCTTGCCTTTACCTCATCATAGGTTCCAAAATATGATGCCTTGGGATCAATAGGTTCATTAACTAGAGCTTCAATAATGTCCTTTCTTTCATTAATGTTTACCTCATAAGAAAGAGGTTTTACCCATACAATTTTGGGCTTTACTACCTGAATGTAAACTCTGTCACAATCTACCATAAAGCATATATCATCTTTGTAATCTTCAACTAACTTCTTAAGTATTCTGAACCTATTGTTCATTTTCTCCTTGAAAACTTCAAAGTAGTTGTCCATAATGCTGACATAATTTTCTCCCATTTCTGCAATATATTCATTTATCTGATATAGTATAGACACATCTTTTCTCCATACTACCGTTCCTTTGGAAGGGAAGAACTTTTAAACATTAAAAACAAACAAGTCAATAGAGAGCCAAATTTGTAGGGGTTGTTCTTGGAATTCTAAATACTTTCCACGTTCTTGTTGAATTGCTTCAACAATAGATCTGCCAAGTCATAATAAGATAAATTATTCTTCACAACTTTGTAGGCTAAATCCATAGCTTCACATGATATACTATTAAGGAAGCTCAAACTATATATCTTGTGAGCTATCACATGTATCTCAAATTTCAGTTCTGCATCAGTTATAGTGTTGATTTTCATGCCTTTGTCATCCCACTTATCTAGGGTTTTCTTTTCTAGCTTAGCCTAACCTAGGGTTTTGGTGGTTTTAGCTTTGGTAAGCATGGGGAGGTTGGTGATGTGCTAAATCATTTTCTTTGTCATCACAATAGGTTGCTCAAGCCATAGCTGACCATTATGCACCCAACTTAGAATGTATCTGATCCATTTGATTTTAAAACCTTGGGGCATGTGAGGAATGTGGGTCAAACCTTTGTCTTCCAAATGTTTATGCTCGAGTTTAAGAACTCCATTAACACACAATTCACCTAGGGCATCATCAATTTCTAGGGTTCTAATTTCTTAAATAGAACACTTGAAATAAGTATGAATATCCTTAATAAGGAGTACCTTTGAGGAATCTATGATTGAGCTCTAGCTGAGTCAAGGGTTTTTGTAATCACGGGCACAAGTTTAAAATCTAGCGCTTTCCACTCGACTCCTCCAACCAACATCTTGGACCCTCTTTTCACTTTGTTGCTGCTTGATGCCATTGTTCTTAGTAAACTATGAAAACCTTGATAATTTGCTACAAAGTCACTTGAAATTGCTTGATCACTATGTAAATCACTTCTTGCAATACCATTGTAGATTTCACAGTGAAAAATGAATTTGATTTCTTGCCTTTTGTTAAAACTTTGCCATTAATTCTCAATACAAAGGTAGCTGGGTTGACATCATGATTGACAACCTATCATCCACTATTCTATTGATTACTCAGTAAAGACTTTGTGACTTGGTAACCTTGTATGTCTTGTTACTCTTGACCTTGCTAGATAGAGTCTATAACCTAACCTTACTCAGTAGAGAAGGTAACTCGGTGATAACTGATATCAATCTTCCTCTATGATCCTTTTATATCTTAAATACTAATTTGGATCTTTGTCACCTTTCAATTGGAATAGTTTGAATGTGATCTTGATAATGTAGTTCTAGTTCTCTTTTGGAAATCTACTTGAAAATGGTGGAGTCACCCACTTCTTGAGTGACATGATTATCATTACTTGAACTAGCATCCTCAGTAGATTTAGGGATCCATTGACTCATCATCTGCTTTCATATGTTATCTTCTTTTGCCTTCTTTTCATCTTCAAGTTTACTTGTGTTCATGCAATTTTTGGCTAGATGACCAAGTTTGGTACAAGTGTAACATCTTATGGTGGTATCTCTTCTTCTCATGTGATGTTTAACACAATTCATGCCAATGTGTCCAATTTCACCACAATAATGACATCTACACCAAGTGTTGTAGTCCCAACTGAATATTACTTTCATAATTTTCTCTACTAGATTGAATGACTTAGTTCTGCAATTTGATGCCTTGTGACCTTGTTTCTTGCATTTGTGACACTTGCCCTCAAATTTTGGTCTCTCTTTGCATTCATTAGCCTTGTGACCATGCTGACTACAATTGTAGAATTTTCCATTAAATTTTTCTTTACCATTACTCCAACATTTGTTTGATGTATGACCTAACTTACCATAGTGATCACAAGTAGGTCTTTGATTTCTTTGAGAACCTTGTTCAGAGGATTCACCTTCTTCTTTGTATCCAATTCCTACTTCACCCTTTGGTCTATAGAGATTCTACTCATTCAGTTGATTTGATTGACTCATGTCTGCTTGGGATTTCATCATTCTTTCATTGATTTTCTTTTTAGTGTATAGGTCATTTTTCAGTCTTCCATTGATTTGCTTTTTAGACCTCATCTCATTTCTTATTCTTTCATTGATTTGTCTTTCCAAATTTAGATCATTTCTTAATTTTTCATTGATCTGTCTTTGGTTGATGATTTCCTCATTTATATTAGAGATTTGGTCCATAAGATTTGCATGTTGAAGGGATTGGTTCTATATTTCATTGTTTCTTCCATCCATTTCTTCTTTTATCTTGTTCCTCTATTCCAAGATTTCACATAGCCTCACTGACTGAATGTCTTGTTCTCTTTTTGGATTTCTTACTTGTTCTTGTAGGGAACCATTCTTCTCTAGGAGTTCTTTGATTGCATCATTTGCTTCATCTGAACTGCTTGAAGGGAAAAAGTCTTCAATTATTTCTTTAATGTATTGATGATCATTCATCTAATTTGCAAGTTCCTTCCTTCTTTTGAGGGATTGAGAAAATTTCTCCTTAGCTTTCTTGAGTTGTGCAATGGCCATTTCTAGATCCAACTTTTCATTGTCAATTGCCTTATCAAGTCTGAATATCTCCATATTCTTGATCTTTGCTCAAGTTGTTAAACTTTCTCTTGAGAACCACAAAACTCTGATACCAATTGTTGGAAATATGCAAGACTATGCTAGGTTACTGAGAGGGGAGGGGTGAATTAGTAACCTCTAAAACTTTATCAATTTCAACACTTTATAGTAATATACCAATTATCATTTATTGATCTAATTGCATGCATGAGAAACTAAAAACATAAAACATTCATAACACTTAAACACAATAATTTGGTGACCTAGAAACCTTCCAAATAGAAAGTAAAATTGGGGTGGGGATGATACCCACAAAAACTTCAATACTGTAACATAAAGTTGGCCTATTAAGGCTTACAATGATCACTTCTGATGATCTGCCCTGTTAGGAGCAATTAGGGTTGCTAGATCCACCTTGTTAGAGGTTTTACAAACACACAATGAAGTATGCACTTTTTTAAGAGATTTAAGAAAGATTGTTAAGTCTACCTTGTTAAAGGATTTAGATTGATTCACCTGTTAGAATGAAACAGTAGATCTCTGACTTACAACTAGATTGCTAATAGAGATTCCTTGATTGCACTGATCACCTTTTTGTGATAGATTTGTCACTGCTACTCCTTATGCTGATATGGCCTTCAAAATCTTTATCTGCTACTTATATTTTTATTTATGTACTTGCATTACATTTCATTCTACTATATTGGATATGATACAATACATTACATATATATACCAATCCAATTTACAAAATTACAAAGTCAGCCATCAGACAAGTTAACACCAATAATATAAAGTTAGCCCAAATGAAGATACTTGGATTCTGAAGATTGTCTTGGTGAAGTTTTGATACTTGATGTCCACTGTCATTACTCGATATCGTCATGCACTCAATAGAAGTAGAAGCTCAGTCCATATTGATCACTTCAAGGTAGTCTTGAACTCGATCTGCACTAGTGACTTGATAGATACTATGTAACTTGACATAAAATGAATCACTTGGTAAACAGTAATCATCATACAACTCGGTTATCACTAGCTTCACATCACATGAATTGTGAACTTGGTAGAAACTATAAAGCTCAGTAACCACTAAAGTGCTTAGGTTGAACTGATAGACTTCATTCTACCTGATTCTGCTTATTTTGAACTGTTGCACTTCACACTAACTAAATTCCCTTGGTCACCACTAGAATGCTCGGTGGCCGCTTGGAATTAGTCCAGAAGACTCAATAGCAACTATAGAGCTCAGCGGCTACTGAATTACATGGCAAACACTTTAGATTGTTCAATGAGCTCAGTAGCCATACAAAATTTGAATAAGTGTGCAATAATAAACTTGACCAATATGTCAACACAAACATCTAATCAAGATAAATAATAGTGCTCTATACTACTGGATTGATGCAATTTCTACATCAAATATTCAGAAGTAGGTAGGGGCATAATCGCAAGCATACTTCACTGGTACTCAAATGTATCCTTTTAAAAAGGCTTTGTAAATATATCTTCTATCTACTCCTGTAAACTGATATACTCAATTCTAATCTCTTTCTCTACAACTTTCTCTCTCAAAACATGATACTTGTAGATATGTGCTTGTCTTTGAATATAACATAGGATTCTTAGACATACTCACTACACTTGTGTTATCATAATGTATGATAATAGGCTCTATAAACTCAACTCAAATATCCTTGAACCTTTTCTTTGTCCACATGATCTGATTACAATTATTTTCTACTACTATTTACTCTACTTATGTTATTCTCTATTAAATACAATATTTTTTCTTGCTTAGCCAAGAAACTAGTCTTCCTCCTAAGAACAATGATCCACTACGTGTACTCTTTCTATCATCCATACTACATGACCAATCCACATCAACATATGCACACAAGGTAAAGTCTTTTGATTTGTAATACCATAACCCAAAATCAAGTGTGCCCTTCAAAAATCTAAAAATCATTTTTACTGATGCATGATGTGATTCTTTAGAATCAACTTGAAATATCACAAAAATTCCAACTAGATTAGCTATATCTACTCTTGTGTGATTCAAATATTATAGTCTTCCAACCATAGAGATGTACTTCTTCTGTTCAATAGTAGGTGTCTCATTTTTGCTAGATAACTTATGACCTATTACCATAGGTATACCAATAGTGTAATGCCCCACCTGGAGATCCTTGCAAACAAGGATGAAATACAAGCAAGATAAAAAAAAAAAAAATTTAAATGTAAGTGCACAAGACCACAACATTCATGGATCACAAAGATTGCAATGGAAGACTGACAATCATCCAAACACTAACAAATCTCCAAATGTCACTACTAACCAAAAACACAAAGAAGAAAAGATAAGAGATCAACCAAGCTAAATTACAAAGAAGAAAAGATAAGAGATCAACCAAGCTAAAAGACAAAAGCTGACTCCTAAAAAATGGCTAAGTCTAAAATCCTAAAGCCCTAAAATTTGGCTAAGTCTAAATTTCTAAAGCCCTAAAATTTCTTAGAATCTTTATCTTAGCCCATAGAGGTCTAGAACCTATCTCAAATGAATTTTTGCATATATTAAAACATATCTTAAGTATAGGGACTTATACTTAAATGATATATATTTTAAACCCCAAAGGACCAACTATAGAAGACCACAACCAGAATCAAAATGCAACACCCAAGGATTGAAGAACACTGAAGAGGGTATTCGAAACAACTTCCAAAAAGTTTGGGTCTTACCAAAAAGTGCATGTTGCCCACCTGCACAGGTTTTTGCAAAAATCTAGGTAATACTTTACTTCTAAGGAAGCAAGGCAATACTTTTGGGAATCGAGCGATACTTCTCTCAAAGACGTGCGATACTTTTCCAATATCGTACAATAGTTCTTAAAAGGGGATGCAATACTTTCTAGTATCACAGGACAGAATCCTAATAGGCATGCAATACTTTATTGTATTGCACCATGCTGACACATGGTCACCTATGTAAAACAAGAAACACTAAAAAGACAAAGAAGGTAAAACAGAGTATAAAACCTCCACATCGTGGAGCACCAGATCCACATTTTGAGGTAAGAACACTCTAACCAAATTTGGAAGATGGAAAGAACAACAACTAACCATCTAACAAGTAGTAAGAAGTAAAAGTACAGAAGGAAACATCACAATGTACTGAAAAAAATCACAATTAACAAAACAACTATTAAGTACATGATTCCTCCCAACTGTCAATAGTGTCATAAGACAATCATGGGCCCTAGCCATCCCCCACATGTAACATCCCAAGCCATTGACCAGATCATTGATACTATCAAAATAGGGATGTTACTATTAAACATACTACAACATAAGCATAAGGAAATCTAACATGCTAGCAACAAAGCATAAGATAATCCTACAAGTAGATAACATCACCTATCACATGCTAATCATCAATGTAAGGAAATGTGTTAGTAAAAAAATCATCTAAACATGATATAAAAGCATTCCAATGATAGCATAAATCACAAGAAAGCATACTCTGGAACCCAAAGTACCAAGTGACAACATCTAGCAATAGTCATGCTAGAGCAAAAGACTGTCTCTGTACACTGGTCTTTAGCAGTGGTTAAGGTAGCTATGCCTCCCAACCACATGGCACCCATAAGTCCACATCTTCTATGCTGATGGAGATAATGATCTAACCACAAACACATGCAAAACAACTATCCATGGCTAACACACACACCAAGCAGTATAGTGACTAAATCCAAGACATAGACAATGCATACACTACAGGTCCTGGTTAGACATCTCAATGGGCTACTACATAGGGGCTGACATCATGGAGAGTCACTTGGCATCAACAAGCCCAAGCTAGTATTGGTAGCTACTCTTCTCAATAGAAGGCACACAACCTAGGAAACAACTCTTCTCAATAGATTGTGCACAACCCAAACATTTTATTATCTTATAATTATTACCACCCAAATGTTTTAATTTAGTTATCACTTATTTAAAACTTCTTCTACCAACCAATGGGAAATAGTCACTAGGTGGTAGGATAGAAGCCCCTCCATATGCTACCCTACCCTACCCATGCTCATTCAATGATGAGTACCTGTAGGCATGCAAATTCCCAACCCAACCCCAATGATCATAACTTCTAGAAGTACCATGGAAGGTCAAGACTTACAAGTCCTCCGACAATTGTACGTGCACATACTCATGTGTGGCACACCAACATCACAAGGATCATAACATAAGGACCGGATGAGAATACAAAGCAAAAAGTCACTCAACCAAAAAATAGAATCAAGAGGATGAATGCAACACGCATCTCAATGCAACATAAAAGTGAAATGAAGGTCTTATCTATATCCAAATAGATACTCTAGGTCCATGACCCAACTCATGCCAAGAAAACTTGATAAAATAGGGCAACATGAAAAATGAGGTAAAAACCCCAAATTTTGGAAAAATTCCAAAATTAAAACCCAATTGGGCTTTGGGCACAAAAACATTGAAAATCCAAAAATAAATGAATTCGGACACCATATGCAAAAATGGCCAACATAATGGCTCAAAATCCAAAAATAGGGAAAACATTCATACTCGACCAACCGGGTAGAACTAGCAAACAAAAATGGAGGGGAACACTAGTTCTCAGCCTCCTAACATACGACTACAAGAAATGAAAGCTAAAACAGAGTAAAAAAAATAAAATAGGAAGGCCCTACCTGACAGCAAAAGGGGCAAAAACTAAAACCCGCATAATAAAATAAATAACCTATCAAATCTGCTGAAAGCGATGATAAAACATAAACTCCCTGAGCTGAATCCAATGAGACTGACCTCACAAAAAACCTATGCTCATAGCTCCTAGAACAAACTAAATTTGAATCCTTTAGAAGAGGATTCTCAAAAATCTCTCCAAATTCTAAAATCCAAATTAGAAAAAGTGAGGAATTAAAATTCATTTTTCAACACTTATTCACTTTTTGAGTGAATAGTTAAATAGGAAAAATAGCCAACTATAGCAGCTAGACTCTGAATCGACCCAAATTAAAACAAGTTATTCTTCATAACATAAATTCACCTAAGGCAAAGCTACCAAAAATTAAATCTGGAAAGATTTAAAACCCAAAAATCCAAAATCACAGAAAAACACTTAACACTTTCATGACAGAGCGAACCTCTACATGTACAAACATGCTCATTGGTCTATTCACATAATGTAGATGAGTTTGGATTTACTAATCACCAAAAGGTTTTAATTTAAATAATTAAAATAAGGATATGTTGACCATACATGGACAACATTGGTAGAATATGAATAGTTGAATCACTAACTCCATCAGCCATTGCCATGGATATAAATCCTACACACTTAAACACACGATCAAGTGCAACTGCATTAAATATAATAGTCAAAGAAATTAGTGTATTAAATAATTAATTAATCCATATACACCACTCATGTTCACAGAAAGCGTAAAGACACATGAATGAAGTAAATCACCATAGCATAAAATCTAGCTCTTAACATAATCAACAAATATGTCCAATAAACCATATAACTAGATATCATCATAGATCTACTGTCATCTCAAAATAGCATCAACATGCAAATATGATAAACTAAATAGCATAGCAATAAAGCATCTATGTTACTGAATCAAAGTATAACATTTGACCCTTAGGTCATCTCAAAATACATATAATAAGAGTATCAAGTATCTCTCGAATAAAAAATGGACAGGGTATAGACTAAAAACATGAGAGGCACTACATCCTCCCCCACTAGCATAGGCTTACTCCTGGAAGCTAACAAAATAATAGGAGTACAATCCCCTCAGTCATGTAGTATCCTCCCAAGTTGTAGAGATCTCATCACTCAAGTCCCATTGGACCCTTACCTACTCTATGTCCCAACCTCACAAGATCAACCTTTGGTGTTATAGGATATGACTGGGCTCCAAAGTAAGTTTCCCATCCACTATCTACAAAGAATCCCAATCAATAACATGGGTCACATCCAGAACATACTGCGTCAAAATAGAAATATGAAAAACATCGTGAATGTGCGATAGGCTAGGTGGCAATGCTAGATTATAACCAATAAGACCAATCCTCTTGAGGATCTCAAAAGGTCTGACAAAATGTGGTGCCAACTTAGAGCCTTTCCCATAATGGATTGGGCTCTTCCTCAAATGCACTCTCAAAAACACCCTGTCACCAAGAGAAAAGTGATGATCCAACCTATGGGCATCTACATACTTCTTTTGGCTATCCAGAGTAGAAACCAAATGCCAACCTACTACTCCATGTCCTGAAGCATCTCTAGACCCAAAAGAACTCGATCCTCTAAATGATCCCAAATCGAAGGGGTATGACATGGTCTATCATACAAGGCCTAAATAGGTGACATGCCAAGAGAACTATGATACCCATTGTTGTATGCAAACTCAACAAGGTACAAATAGTCCTCCCATTTCACCTACCTATCCATAACATACATGTGAAGCATATCCTCTAGAACTTGATTCACTCTCTTAGTCTAACCATCGTCACTAGGTGATAAGCCAAACTAAAATTGAATTGCTCACCCAAAGCATGTTGGAGAGACATCCACAATGTAGAAGTAAACATAGGATCTCTATCTAAAATAATCTGATGAGGAATCCCATGCAAATGAACAATATTGACTAAGAAAACATGCACTACAAAAGAAGTTGTGTAGGATGCTCTCATGGGTGAAAAATGTGCTACCTTGGATAATTTTTCCACTGTCACCATGATACAATCATGTCTCTATGATGACATAGGAAACCCTATGATAAAATCAATAGATATTGTATCCTACTTCCACTATGGAATGGTATGTGGCTACAGAAGACCTACCAAGTGCTCATGCTCTGCCTTCACTCTTTGGAACTCAAGACATCTAGCAACAAACTTAGAAACATTGTGACTCATCCCTGCCCAAAAGTATACTTGTTTGAGATTAGTATGCATCTTTTTGACTCTAGGATGTGCAGAGTATAGTGCATGATGTGCTTCTGAAAAATCCAAGGTACAAAGATCACCCAACACGAGTACATAGATACGCCCCATGTGATGCAGTAGTTCATCAGACTCAAGCACATAACCTAAAAATCTCCCCTCAAGGGTACATCTAGACTTGATCTCTTCCCTCACCTCCTACTACCAAGTGTCACTAGGCAAAGCCTCCAAAATATAGCCTCGCAAATCCACTCCTAATGACATCACTGATAACTCATATCGCCTTCTACTCAAAGCATCCATGATGACATTCTCCTTCCCTTTAATGTAATGAACATCAAATTCATACTTGCATAAGAGCTCCATCCAAAGATGCTATCATGCATTCAGGTTTGGTTGAGTAAAGATATACTACAAGCTCCTATGATTGCTATACAACTCAAACCTGTGTCATAAGAGAAAATGCCTCCAATGGACAAGGGCATGCACTATGGCCGCAAGTTCCAAATCATGAGTGAGGTATTTATGCTCATGGTCCTTGAGTTTTCTAGACTCATATACAATAACATGACCATCTTGCATCAACACCATACCCACACCTTCCAATGAAGCATCTGTGCAAACCATGAAATCACCTATAGGATTAGGCACTGCAAGGACTGGTGCACTAGTCAAACACTCCTTAAGATTATTAAATCCTACCTTGCACTGGTTTAACCAAACAAACTTCTTCCCTTTCCTCTAAAGAGAAGTGATGGGATGAGCTACTCATGAGAAATCCTTCACGAAGCGATGGTAGTAACCCACCAATCCCATAAAATTATGAACTTCTGAGATATTAGTTGGTATTGGCCAGTCCATGATAGTACAAATCTTCTTTGAATCCATTGCAATTCCATCACTTGTAATGATGTGTCCCAAATACTTCACCTCAAACTGGAAGAACTTGCATTGACTCAAGGTTCCATATAACTAATGGTCTCTCAAGCACTATAATACCTGATGTAAATGGAATTTGTGCTCCTCCATAGTCTTGGAATAGATCGATATGTCATCCAAGAATACAATGACACACTAGTCGAGGTAAGTGAAAAATATACCATTCATCAAACTCATAAATATTGATGGTGCATTGGTTAACCTAAAGGGTACAACCGTGAACTCATGATGCCCATACCATGTACAAAAAATTATTTGAAGAATATTAGCCTCCTAGATACAAAGCTAATGGTATCCTAACTTAAGATCAATCTTTGAGAACACCCATTCTCCCTTCATCTGGTCAAACATGTTATCTATCATTGGTAAAGGATAACAATTCTTCACTGTCACCTTGTTCAACTATTAGCAGTCGATGGACAACTGCAAAGAACCATCCTTCTTCTTCATGAAGATGATTGCTGCACCCCATGGGGTTAAACTAGGATGAATATGGCCCTTGGCCAATAATTCCTCCAACTACAATATGAGTTCACTCAACTCCTAAGTAGTCATGTGGTAAGGAGCTTGTGAAATTAGCTCTGCTCTTGGTACAAAATCAATCCAAAAATCAATATCACGCTACAATGGCATACCCAAAATCTCATTAGGAAACACATTGGCATACTCACAAAGGAGTGGGTGATAATCAAGAGTCACCATATGGATCTCAACTTCCTTGACATCACTGAGAGACACAAGAAACAACTAGCAACCTTTTTGCACACTCTACTTTAGTTGATTAGCTGAGATCATACGAAGTGAGACTAGTCTCTAAACTACCAAAAGTTCCACTTGCCCACTTGTGTCATCCACACACTGTACCACCTTATGATGGAAATTGATATTTTCCTAATGGTTGGCTAACCAATCCATGCCCAACACAATGTCATACAATCCTAGAGGTAGAATGCATAAATCTACTGTGGTCGTGAAGGTACCCAAATTCAAACTACAACCGTCGACCAATGAGTCTACAGCCACTTTGGAACCTATGGCTAACTCAACCTACCTCTTATCAACCTGATGCATTGCCACTAGCCCACATTGTTGAACAAGAGATGGTGAAATGAAAGAATTGGTAGCACTAGAGTCAAACAAAACTAAAGTTGAAATACCATGCAATGTACCTATAGCCTCAAATACCATACTTTGATGATTTGCTTGATAGTTGTCAACCACCACAAAGACTCTGTGATTCCTACCCACATCTCCTATAGTAGGCTCAGATCTTGTTGTGCCCTTACCTAGTCCTGAAGATGGTTTGATGGAGCACTCAAAAGATTTATGGCCAAGTTGGCCACAAGAATAACAGTTTCCAAAAAAGTTGGGTCCCATCCCATGACCACCTTGGGTACCACTAGGATAAGGTGCACTACCCCTGCTAGAATTTTATTGACTGCTCTAAGGAGAAAAATCTTGTTGAGATTTTTCTACCCCTAGTTCTGGTTATCTCCTTTCTTTCTTGAGGTACTAGAATATTGTCCCCCTTTAGCCCTATGTCGATAATGACCTTTCTGACCACCTTGAGCAGGTTTTGATTGGGCTTGACCCTTCCTAGTGGACTAAGAATATTGAGTATCTTGCTCTAAATTCCTTGTACTTTGGTTCTAAGAACTAGATCTACTACTAAAACCCTAGCCAAGTTCTCCTTTGCAATTCATGCCTTCTTAATAGCGAGAACAAAATTCCTAGGCTGGTGCATGTGGACTTCTCCAATGAGGGAATCCTTAAGGCCTTAGATGAAATGATGAGCTAAGATTAAATCATCATTGTTGTATCATGAATACTACCTAAGCTCAAAGAATCAAATTTTATACTAATCCACTAACATGTTACCTTGTCATATTGCATGGAACTCATCAGCATGGGCCTCTCTGAACTAAGGAGATAAGAATCTCTCTCAAAACCTCTCCTCGGTGATCTCCTAGTTGAGATCTACAACACTAACCTGAATCTTCTAACTCTCATTATTCCACCAAATGGATGCATGGTCCCTCAATTGCATAATTACATGATGAGCCCTCATGTTGGTTGACTATGGATACATGGTGAAGCACCACTTCATGTCTAACAACCAAATCTCAGCCTTGAGGCCACTTCACTTGCCATCATACACTAGTAGTCTAGATTGTTGAAGAGAATTCATGATATCCAACCTAATGTAATCTTCACTATTGTGGACCCTACCACTCTGTTGGTGCCCTCTGTCACCAGGTGGAGTATGAGAACATTCACATTCATGTTCCTCCTCTCTATGCTCTAAATGATGGGAATATCCATGATGAGATCCCTCTTCTTGATCATGATCCTATTGGCACTCCTCAACATCAGGGCCCAACTAAGCAAGAATTTCCTAAAGCACTGGCATCAATTCCCCCATGGCATTCACATTAGTATTACCCTATTCTCCCTCTCCTTCTTGCCATCCCTCCTTATGGTGTTCATTTCCACAGTTACCAATACGGCCACTAGGTCTACGTGCAAGAGGCATCACTATGGGAACAAAAAGATAATGTCAAAAAAATTAGATCACAAGCATAAGAGTCAAAACCATGAACAATAAGATATCAAAATAACAACATAGTATAATAGTACACGACAAAAAACAAAATCTTAGTGGAAGCATAACATAGAGATCCCAATGTTTCAACATGGGCTCTAATACCAGATGTAATGCCCTACCTGAAGATCCTTGGAAACAAGCATAAAATATAAGTAAATTAAAAAAAAATTAAATGTAAGTGTGCAAGACCACAACATACATGGATCACAAAGATTGCAACAGAAGATTGAAAATCATCCAAACACCAATGGATCTCCAAATCCCACTACTAACCAAAAACACAAACAAGAAAACATAAGATCCCTAAAATTTGGCTAAGTCTAAATTTCTAAAGCCTTGAAATTTCCTAGAATCTTTATCTTAGCCTATAGAGGTCTAGAACCTATATCAAATGAATTGTCACATATATTAAAATATATCTTAAGTCCAAAAAGATTTAAAAACTGAAAACCCAAAATCATAGAAAAACACTTAACACTTTCGTGATAGAGCGAACCTCCAAATGCACAGACATGCTCACTAGTCTATTCACATAATGCAGATGAGTTTGCATTTACTAATCACCAAAAGGTTTTAATTTAAACAATTAAAATAAGGATACGTCGACCATACAAGGACAACATTGGTAGAATATGAATAGTTGAATCACTAACTCTATAAGCCACTACCAAGGATATAAATCATGTACACTTAAACACATGATCAAGTGCAATTGCATATAATATAATAGTTGAAGAAATTAGTGCATTAAATAACTAATTAATCCATTTATACCACTTACATTTGTAGAAAACATAAAGATATATGAATGAAGTAAATCACCATAACATAAAATTCAGGTCATAACATAATCAACAAATATGTCCAATAAACTATATAACTAGATATCATCATAGATCTATTATCATCTCAAAATAGCATCAACATGAAAATATGATAAACTGAAAAACATAGCAATAAAGCATCTATGGTACTGGATCAAAGTATAACATTTGACTCTTAGGTCATATCAAAGAAAATATTATAAGAGTATCAAGTACATCTCTCAAATAAAAAATGGACAAGGTATAGATTGCAAACACGAGAGGCACTAGAAACAGGTTTACAAATTTCTAATCCAAAATCTAACCAAGAGAATGTTGATTAATTTTATGAGAATAACATAGATTTGTATAACGAAATGTAGATGGTGGAAAAAAGATAAGAACTAAGGAGTGAACCTAGAGTTGAAGTAAGAGTTGAGATATTGTGATGGGGTCAAGCCAAATAACAGAATGGACAGATCAAGAAAGGGGAAATTTTTATTAACTATGTAAATATGCTATTACATTCAGTACAAAGAAAATAGACTTCAAAACATGCCCTATGGGCTTACAATAGCATAAATCTGGAGATAATTTCTCCTTTCAGTACCTCCTCTCAAACTCCACTCCGAGCTGCCTTTTACAATGCCAGAAATGTCCTTAGATAGACCCCAAAGGGTTAAGGATTAGGAATACATTCAAGAAAGTGCTAGTTGGCATCCAGTGACCAAGTAGAAGCCTCTAGAACCCATGTTAGAAGTTGGCGCAAAGCTAGAAGAATCCAGAAATGGTAACTGAACTTCTAGGAGGCATAACTTTTGAACCGTAGCTCCGATTGACGAACTGTTTACATTTTTGGAAAGCTCTCGAAGCACTCTATAGCCCTATGGACCAGCCTAGACCTCCTCATGTAGACACTTGATATGTTTAGCCAATTCTTCAGCTTTAGCACTTGTCCTCTCCCCTTGCTCCATCTTCCTCAATTCTGGTGTAGTCCTTGGGCTACTTCCATATACAATTTGGAATGGTGATTTACCTGTACTCCTATTTACAGAGTTATTGTAAGCAAATTATGCTTGTGGTAGAATCAAATCCCACCCCTTGGGCTTATCCCCAACTAAATATCTCAGTAAATTGCCCAGACTTCTATTTACCACTTCAGTCTGTCCATCAGTCTATGGGTGATGTGTACAACTGAACTTCAAGTCTATTCTCAACTTCTTCCACAATGTTCTCCAGAAATACCCCACAAATTTAGTATCTCTATCAAAAACTATACTCCTTGGGAGACCATGTAGTCTTACCACCTCTCTAAAAAACAAGTCTACAATATGGACAGCATCATGAGTTTTGTGGCATGAAATGAAATGTGCCATTTTGGAGAACCTATCAACCACCACAAATACTGAGTCATTACCCCTTTGTGTCCTTGGCAATCCAAGAACAAAATCCATATTTATGTCCTCCCATGGCTTTGATGGAATAGGCAATGGCTGATATAGTCCAGTATTGTGACTAAATCCCTTGGCCACTTGACAAACCTGGCAATTCTGTACAAACTTCATCACATCCTATGAAATTTGAGGCCAAAAATAATGTTCTTTGAGAATGGCAATGGTCTTATCTCAACCAAAATGTCCTGTCATCCCTCCATCGTGTTTCTCCTTAATCAGATTTTCCCTCATGGAACTCCTTGGAATGCACAATTGACTACCCTTGAACAACATACCATCCTGAATCAAATAGTCTAGCCACTTGGTTCTATCTATAGCAACATGCTCTTTACAAGCTTTCCACGCTTCAGCAAAATCAAGATCCTTAGGGTATAGATTCTTGAGTTCATCAAATCTAGCTACTTCAACTTGCATTACTGTAAGCAAAAAATGTCTCCTACTTAATGTGTCTGCAACCATGTTAGATTTTCCACTTCTATGCTTCAACACAAATGTATAGCTCTGCAAGAACTCTACCCACTTCATATGCCTCTGATTCAATTTACCTTGGCTATTTAGGTATTGTAATGCCTGATGATCAGTATACAAAAAAAATTCCTTTGGCAATAAATAATGCCTCCATTTCTTTAAGGCCTAAACTATTGCACAGAACTCTTGATCATAAACAGATTACTTCTTTTTCGCATCATTCAATTTTTCACTTAAATATGCAATAGTCTTACCTTCTTGGCTCAATACAACTCCAATAGCACTGCCACTAGCATCACAATCCACCTGGAACACCTTTCTAAAATCTAGAAGTGCCAACATAGTTTGTTCTGTCACCTTCTTTTTCAGCATTTCAAAACTTCTTGCAGCTGTCGCAGTCCATTTGAACTCTTTTCTATCCCCTCTTATTGTGTCAGTCAGGGGTGCACAAATGCCATTGAAATTCTTAATGAACTTCCTATAAAAACTAACCAGACCATGAAATGATCTCACCTCAATAGCAGACCTTGGAGTAGGCCATTCCAAGATGGCTTTTACCTTCTCTGGATCCATTTTAAGACCTTCAGGTGATATAAAAAACCCCAAGTAGACTAACTCCCTTTTTGCAAAGATACCTTCAGGTGATATAACAAACCCCAAGTAGACTAACTCCCTTTTTGCAAAGATACACTTCTTTTCCCTTAACCTTTCAAGGACACTATGAATATGCAATAAATGTTCTTCCAAACTCTTGTTAAAAAATAAAATATCATCCAAATAGAGAATAAAAAATTTTCCCAAGAACATCTTAAGTACCTCATTCATAAGCCACATAAGGGTTCTTGGGGCATTCGTCAATCCAAAGGGCATGACTAACCACTCATAAAGACCCACCTTGGTCTTGAAGGTTGTTTTCCACTCATTTCCTTCTTGTATATGTATCTAATGATAACCACTCTTGAGATCTATCTTTGTGAAGTACTGAGCTCCACTCAAGCAATCCATAAGATCATCCATTCTTGGCAAAGGAAACCAATACTTGATGGTTATCCTATTTATAGCTCGAGAGTTTGTACACATCCTCCACTCTCCATCCTTCATTGGTGCCAGTATTGCAGGTACTGCACATGGACTCAGGCTCTCCTGAATCAAGCCCTTGCTCAATAACTAATAAACCTATCTGTTCAGCTCCTCAGTTTTAGTAGGAGTCATCCTATGACCAGCCTTGTTAGGAAAACTAGCTCTTGGGATTAAATCTATCTGATGACTGATTTGCTTTATCAGTGGCAATCCTTCTAGAACATTATCAGAGATGATATCTCCAAACTCACCTAGTAAATCTGAAACTTCAAGTGGTATTTCACTACTACCTTCTTTATCTTTCTTAGGAATCAAATAATAACACATACGCTAATGTTTCATGCCATCTAAAAACTTCCTTCCATCAACAAGACAAATCCTAGCACTGCTACATACCTTTTTTTCCTTCCTTTTTCATGGGGTTCAAACTGCCATGGTCTACCCAACAATAGATGGCAAACATCCATTGGAATAACATTACAGAGAACTTCATCATGGTAACTCCCAATTTTGAATTTCACTAAACATTGTTCACTTACCAGGACCTTATGATCATCCTTCACCCAAGCAATCTGATAGGGCTGGGGGTGTTTCTCCCTCTTGAGCTTTAGCTTAGAGACCATCTCCTCTAATACCAAATTATCACTGCTACCACCATCAATGATCACATCACAACATTTATCCTCACACTTGCACCTGGTATGAAATAAACTCCTCCTTTGTCCTAGTTCAATCTCTCCATTTAGTAAGACCCTTTCATTTACTAAAGTCTCTCCTCTTTTTGCATCCTCTAAATGTGATGATTGTGCATCCTCATCCACATGAGCAACCCTAGCTTGACCTTCAGCTCTCCTATCTGTCCTTCCTTGTTGTTGAGGGCATTCAAAGGCTCGATGACCTTCTCCATTGCAATGGAAATAGGTACCATAGAAGCCTCCTCTTCCTTGTCCACATCCTCTACCTCTTCCTCTCTGATTTCCAAAGTCTTGATCATGGGAGCAGTTGAAACCCTCGTTCCTCTAGTTCCTGCTAGTACCCACATCTTCATTTTTCTTTTGGGTTTCATTTTGGCCTCCAAATGACCTACCATTGCCCCTTCCTCCTTGACCATGCCCTCTTTTTCTCCCTTCAAACCTTTTATTTAGCTTTTCTTCAACTCATAGGGAAAATTGGTATGCCTCCTCAATGCTGGTCATTCTTACCAGACTTAATTTCTCCTAGATGCTAGGTCGCAACCCACTGATATAACAAGCAACCTTCTCCTTATTTTCTTATGCACGCCCTACTCTAATTAGAAGTTGGTAAAACTCCTATGTATATTCCTGGACTAATTTTCTTTCTTTCTTTAACCCATGCATCTTCTTAAACAAATCAAGCTCGTAGTCAACAAGAATGAATTGCTTCTTTAGTTTGTCCACCATGCAATCCCACCTTGTGATTTTCTCCTTTCCTTTTCTATTTCTTTCCAATTGAACCTCTTGCAACCAAATTTTGGCATGTCCTTTCAGTTTGGCCTTTGCAAACTTAACCCTATCTGGATCCCTGATATCCTAATACTCAAAGTACTCTTCCAATTCATTAATCCAGTCGATCAACTCATCTAGTTTCAAATTTTCTAAAAATACACCATCAATTGTAAGTCTTTTTCCCAAACTTAGTAATGGCTCTAAAAAGCCTCTCCTTTGCCTGATTCAAAACTTCCCCGTCAACTTCCCCTTCTGGTCCAATTTCTTCTTCTTCATTGTCATCCTCACTTTTGTCACCTGCAGCAACATTTGTTCCTCTACGGAGCTCCTCTTGCAATGCTTGAACTTTCCTCAGGAGGGCTCTAACTTCCTTAAGATTAATAGCTCCAGCCCTTCCACCATGATCTCTTCATGGATTCATCTTCTTAACTCAAACCCACAACCACACAGTCTTGGTGAAAATTGCCTCACAATTGGCGGTCTGTCTACATACAAGAAAATCAGCTCTGATACCACTTGATGGGGTCAAGCCAAATAACAGAATGGACACAATAGGAAAGGGGAAAATTTTATTAACTATGTAAATATGCTATTACATTCAGTACAGAGAAAATAGACTTCAAAACATGCCCTATGGGCTTACAATAGCATAAATCTAGAGATAATTTCTCCTTTCAGTACCTCCTCTCAAACTCCACTCCGAGCTGCCTTTTACAATGCAAAAAATGTCCTTAAAAATAGACCGCAAAGGGTTAAGAATTAGGAATGCATTCTAGAAAGTGCTAGTTGGCATCCACCAACCAAGTAGAAGGCTCCAGAAGCCATGTTAGAAGTTGGCACAAAACTAGAAGAATCTAGAAACGGTAACTGAACTTTGGGGAGGCATAACTTTTGAACCATAGCTCTAATTGATGAACCATTTACATTTTTGGAAAGCTTTCAAAATGCTCTATAGCCCAATGGACCAGCTTCTCTCATCCTCCATTTTTTGGCCTTGTTTGAGGTCATTTAATGCCCCTAACTTGACTTTGAAGCATTCTTAGGAGGTCTCTAGAAATTGAAAAATTGCAATAACTTTCAAACCGTGGGGCCTTTTGACCTGGTTGTTTTTTTGGAATGCTCTAAATTACAATTTCATTCATTCGGCCAATTTACACCTTCTAGTTCACCAAAATGATGGCTCAATTACATACTCCTTTTTTTTTAGTATTTACACATATCCCAAAGTGTTCAAATACTCTATCCTAGAACACTAATAATGGAACTGTGAGAGTTGGAACCTTTATTTGACCCAAATGGGTATCCAAAAATGAAAACACATGAAACAAAAACTAAGTCTAGGTACATTTTTTTGGGTGACATAGGATTGCCCTTATACCTCTGGATGCTCCTGCATCATATTGACTCCTAATAGGAATCTGATAAAGAATCATCTGTCGAATACAATTGATTAATTGTGTATTGTCTTTGATGTTATACAAAATATCATATCATTACCAGTTAGAGTATGTCAAGCTCACATTGAAGAAAATTTTGTATGTCTACCAAGCATTCCAAAGTTTACCTAGTTCAGAAGACAGTTTCAACCAAGTTTACTCGAGTGCCAAAGGAAATTTTGTGGAAGATGAGTGTTATTATGTTCAAGCTTCTGGGTGAGATTGTGTGAAATTTTATAGCATCAACATTTTGGATCATACTCAATGATCCATCATTAGGATGATAGTGAGAAAGCTAAGATTGTAGATGAGTGCTAATTGAGCTCACTCAGCTAATGAAGGAAATGTTGGATGGAACCAATATTAACCAATCTCACTTGATTACCAAAGGAACTTTGCGTATATGCAGCGTTGACCGAGTTCAATTGGTTAACATAAGAAAATCATTTATGAGTAAGTGTCTACCAAGTCAGGTTAGCTAATGAAGGATTTCTTGTTTTGGCATATTAAGTTCAATTGATTTGTTTGTTGGTTCTAGCCAACTAAGAAGATGAATATTAATTATTCTAAGTTGTATTCTAGCTGACTTGACAAAATAAAAGATATAAATATAAGTTCAAGTTGAGGATTAAGAATGTATAAATGCATGGAAGAGAATTGAAGATTTAATGATGCTAAGAGGAAGTGAATCAGAAAGATAAGCAAAATATCCTTGTGGAGCTAAAAAGATATATTCAATCAAGAAGAATCAAGTATACAAGCCAAAATTGATATCTAAAATCAGTAATTCAATTGCATCATAAATTAGGTCATCTCATTGTTACTCTCTAACCATTGTAGCAGTGATCTAAATCTCTTAACAATGATGGCTTAACAGCTATTTGTAAATCCTCTAACAAGGTTGCATTTCTATTGAATTGTCCAAAGACCTCTAACAAGGCAACTCCTAACAGGGTGATCAAATCCTCTAACAGGGTCACACACCTAACAATGTGTCTTGTAACCTTTAATAGGGTTGGCTCCTAATAGTGCTCACTTTAGAAGAGTGAAAATTAGTAACTAGTTGTAATTGGTACTTTTCCCAAATTGGGTTTCCATGTTAAATCTTTGTGTCAAATATTTTCATGCTATTTTTCTTATATTTTTACAACTAAGTTGAAATAATATTAATCACAAATAACATCTTAAGATTTTCATGTTAAGTATTTGCTAAGCAATTTCAGCATTTACAGAGTTACAATATTTTTCAATGTGTTTGTTGAGCATCAACAAAGTTCAGTTTTTAGAGTTTATTTTGTATTGACATCTAAGGGATATAGAATTTATTTTAGTGGTAAATGATTCACCCCTCCCCTCTTAGTTACTCCTCTTATATTTGCAACAATTGGTATAAGAGATTTTGGTGCTTTTAGAGAAGGTTTCAAGGACCTAAGCCAAAGATCAAGATGTCTTACAAAAGAGAGATTCCTCGGTTGAACTAAGACAACTTTGCAGCATGGTGAGGACTTATGAGGTTACATCTAGAAACTATCATTGATTCAGGTTGTAAGTATCTTAATGCCAAATACAAGACTCCTACTAGAACATTATCAGTTGAAGACATTGCTAAAAAGAAAAATCATAATCATGATGATTGATATTGCATCTACTCTTAAATATGCTAAATTTGATGAAGTAAAAGACTGTACTACAGCTCATGCAATGTGGATCAAACTAAAAGACATTTATGGAGGAGATGACAATGTAAGAAGAGCTAAAGTACAAAGTCTCAGAGGTCAATTTGATTCGATGAAAATATTGCAAAATATGTGGAAATAATTAAAGCAAGTGTGAGTGCAATCAAAGCATTTGGAGGAGACATTGATGACAAAACAATTGTAAGAAAGGTACTCAAAACTCTTCTTCCTATCTACTCAATTAGAGTATTTTCTATTCAAGAGATGAGATGTGATCCAAATAGCAATATAACTTTGGATTCTCTAGTTGGAAGATTGACAGCTTTTGAGTTGGATAACTATGATAACTATGTTCCTAGTTCCAAAGGTATTGAGTCTACATTTGAAGCCAAGCTTTCACTAAAGAAAGAGAGTAAGAAATCAAAGGCCAATCAATCTAGAAGTGAAGGAGAAACAAAAGAAATTTTTGATAGTGATATTGAAGTTGTTGAAGCCCTACTTGCAAAGAAATATACTAAAGCCACAGGAAAGTACAAAGGTAAGATTCCTCTACTCTATTTTTCTTGTGAAGAAGTTGGTCACATTGCTTCTAGGTGCCCAAACAGAGAAAATACAGATGAAAAGAAAGGTAATAAGTACAAAGGCAAGAAGGAATTCAAAAACTATAAGGACTACAAGGACAAAGGTAAGAAATCTTGTTTTATGGCTAAAGATTCTAATAACGGTGAAGATGAAATAGTATATATTGTTGTAAAAGATGAATCTAATGATGAAGGAGATAAAATAGCACTTATCTCTCATGTTAGCAAAAATGATTCATGTAATATTGACAGTGGTTGCTCACATCATATGACTATAGACAAATCAAAGTTTGAACACATGGAATATTACGATGGTGGTAGTGTGAGATTTGGAAGCAATGAACCTTGATATATACAAGGAAAAGGATGTATCTCTTTGACCAATAAGCTTAGATGTGATAATTCTCATTGGGTTGAAGGACTAAATCATAATTTACTGAGTTTGGCACAATTGAATAACATTGGATTCAAGCTAGAATTTATGAATGAGAATGCCAAACTGCTAGATGGAAAAGGAAATTTGATGTCAAAGATGATGAAGGCACATTCCTAGGATACTCCTATAGAAGTAAAGCATACAAGTGTTTGAATTTGTCTACTCATAAGATCATAGAAAGAGCACATGTGAGAATTGATGACTTTGTAGAAAAGAGCGAAGAAGAAAGAAATAAAGAGCCTAAGGATTACAAAAGATTTATCTACTATGACCTAATATCCTGCCAAATATAGCTGAAAGAAATGAGGCTTCGCCTCCCAAGTCCCCAAAATCTCCAATAGCTACCTAGTTGCAGACAATGCAACCTGAGTTATAGTCTGAAGGACCCAAGTCATAGTCAGAGGCTACCAAGCTACTACAAGAGCAAATAGAGTTTGATGGACTTGAGTCTCTGATAGTGGGACCTGAGCTTAATACTAAAGTTTGTGATGAAATCAGTGAAACTCATTCCAAGTCCAAAGATCCTGTGTTAGCAAGATATGTCAGAAGGCATCATGCACTTGATCAAATCATTGGAGACAAATTAGATGGAACAATAAGAAGAAACAAATTGAAAGTTACATGTTTACTTGTTGAATTTGAACCTATAAATGTTAAAGATACTTTGGATAATGAAAGTTGGATTGAAGTAATGAATGAAGAAATAGAACAGATAGAGAAGAAAAAAACTTAGACTCTTGTTCCTAGACCCAAGGATAAAAATTTAATCAGCACAAATGGGTATTCAAAAACAAGATAAATGAAGATGGAAAAATTTCCAAAAACAAAGCAAGGTTGGTAATGCAAAGGCTATTCACAAGAAGGTGGTATTGATTATGGTGAAACTTTTGTTCCTATTGCAAGATTAGAAGGTGTTAGAACTTTACTAGCATATGTAGCTCATAGAGAATTTAAAGTTTATCAAATGGATGTAAAATTTGCTTTCCTAAATAGAATTCTTGACAAGGAAGTCTACATTGAACAACCTAAAGGTTTTGTAGATCCTAGCAAAAGAGAAATGGTATGCAAACTACATAAGACATTATATGGTCTCAAGCAAGCTCCAAGAACCTGGTATGAAAGACTTCAAAACTACTTGGTACAGATTGGTTTTCAAAAAATAGATAATAATAGTAGTCTATATATCAAAGAAGGACCAAACAAAAGGATTGTGTTGGAAGAAATATTTGTTGATGATACTTTATTCATAGGAAATGATGAAATGAGTAAAGAATTTGAGATGTTTATGTTTGGTGAGATAAAATTCTTTGTTGGATTGTAGATTCAACAGAAGAAAGATGGTGTCTACATTACTAAATCTAAATATATCAAGGAGATACTAAAGAAATTTGGAATGGAAGATTCAAGACCAATTGGAACTCCTATGTCTACTGGACATAAGCTTTCCAAAAAAATTTATTCCAAAGAGGTAGATCAAACCACATAAAGATCAATCATTGGAAAATTATAGTATATAGTGCATACAAGGCCTAGTATTGCATTAGTAGTTGGTATGATGGCAAGATTCTCAATAAATCCCAAAGAAAATGACATGATGGAAATCAAGAGAATCATAAGATGTATGAAAGGTACTAAAGACTATGGTTTATGGTACAAAATAGGAGGAAATTTGGATTTAAAAGTATTCATAGATGTTGATTGGATAGGAAGTATTGATGACAGAAAAAGCACCAGTGGAGGAGCATTCTTTCTTGGTAAAAGACTAGTGTCTTGGACAAGTAAGAAATAGAATTGTATATCTCAATCCATAGTAGAGGCAGAATATGTGGCAGCAATAGTCAATTGCTCTAATATTGTTTGTTTCAAACAACTATTGGTAGGTATGAAGATAGAGATCAAGGATCTAGTTTGGATTTAAAAGTATTCACAAATGTTGATTGGACAAAAAGTATTGATGAAAAAAAAGCACCAGTGGTGGAGCATTCTTTCTTGGTAAAAGACTAGTTTCTTGGACAAGCAAGAAATAGAATTGTATCTCTTAGTCCATAGCAGAGGTAGAATATGTGGCAGCAATAGTCAATTGCTCGAATATTGTTTGGTTCAAACAACTATTGGTAGGTATGAAGATAGAGATCAAGGATCCAATAGTCATATACTATGATAACACTAGTGCAATTAATATATCAAAGAATCCAATGATGCGTACCAAAACAAAGCACATTGCAATATAATATCATTTCTTGAGAGAATTAGTGCAAGATAAAGAAGTTAGATTGGAATATGTGAATACAAAAGAACAAATTTAGCCATATTCACCAAGCCATTACCTAAGGATGTATTTATGTATCTAATAGATAAGCTAGGGGTCATTCTCCTATCTAAAGTTCACTAAATGAGGTTTAGTGATGCATCAACTAGAGCATGTTGAAGAACAATCAGTTGGTGCAATATTGACAAGGGCATATTGCAAATGAATCAGTACTTGAGGTATATTGATATTAACCAATTATTGTCTTTAGCATGAGATGTCAAAGAGGGAGAATTTTTTTTCATATCTCATAGAAATTTTGTGGAGAAGTTTTCTATCATAGAAAATGTTGTGAAAAAAAAAAAGATGTCAATGAGGGAGAATGAACCTAGTAGAGTTTGCTATCAAAAGAATCTATTTTTTGACAGAGGGAGAAATTGAAGGAAGAAAGAGTTCGCACTAATAGAGGGAGTTCTCATGGATGAGAATCAGAATGAAACTAAGGATATTTCCTTACTTTATCCTTGGTTTAAAAATTTTAATGTATTATGACATGTTGTGTTGCCATCATTGCCAAAGATGGAGATTGTTGAATACAACTGATTAATTGTGTATTGTCTTTGATGTTACACAAAATGTCATATCATTACCAATTAGTGTATGCCGAGCTCACTCAAGAATTGAAGATAGTTTTCTATGTCTACTGAGCATTCTAGAGTTTACCTAGTTTAGAAGAAAATTTCTCCTAAGTTCACTCAGGCACCAAAAGAAAGTTTGCAGAAGATGAGTGTTAACTGAGCTCACTCGATTAATGAAGGAAATCTTTGATGGAACCAATGTTAACTAAGCTCACTTAGTTACCAAAGGAACTCTACATATATGCAATGTTGACCGAGTTCACCTAGTTAACACAAAAAAAATCATTTTTGAGCTAGTGTTTACCGAGCAGGGTCAACTAACAAAGGATTTTCTTGTTCTGGCATATTAAGTTCAATTGATTTGTTTATTAGTTCTAGCCAAAGAAGAAGATGAATATTAATTATTTTAAGTTTTATTCTAGCCAACTTGACAAAATAAAAGATATAAATATAAGGTCAAGTTGAGGATTTAGAATGTTGGAATGCATGGAAGAGAATTGAAGATTTGATGATGCTAAAATGAAGTGAATTAGAAGGATAAGCAGAATATCCTTGTGGAGCTAAAACGATATATTTGATCAAGGAGGATCAAGTATACAAGCTAGAATTGAGATCTCTAATCAGCAATTCAGTTGTATCAGAAATCAGGTCATCTCATTGTTACTCTCTAACCATTGTAGCAGTGACCTAAATTGTTTAACAGAGTTGGCTTAACAACTATTTGTGAATCCTCTAAGAAGGTGGCATTTCTATTGAATTGTCTAAAGACATCTAACAAGGCCACTCCTAATAGGGTGATTAAATCCTCTAATAGGATCACACCTAATAGTTTGTTTTGTAACCTTTAACAAAGTTGGCTCCTAACAGGGCTCACTTTAGAAGAGTGAAAATCAGTAACTAGTTGCAATTGGTGGTTTTTCCCAAATTGGGTTTCCACATTAAATCTTGGTGTTAAATGTGTTCATGCTATTTCTCTTATATTTTTTTAACTAAGTTAAAATTATATTAATCATAGATAACATCTTAAGATTTTCATATTATGTATTTACTAAGCAATTTCAGTGTTTACCGAGTTACAACATTTTTCTATGTGTTTGTCAAGCATCAACAGAGTTCATTTTTTAGAGTTTATTTTTTATTGATATCTAAGGGATCTAGGATTTATTTTAGTGGTAACTGATTCACCCCTTCCCTCTTAATTACTCCTCTTATATTTCCAACATCATCTTGTTGATTAGATTATTGGTAGAAAAGACAAAGGTGTTTCCTATTTATTTGGCCTTAGTACTATTTCTTGATCTATAAAAAGTATATGTGACCTATAAAGGTCTCTCATATTTCTTTCATGGATAAAATTATACCCACCACCACTCTACCATGTGCTCTGTTTTAGAGCCAATTGGTGAATGTGATAGAAACACCCTATTTCTCTCAAGTTTACATAAGGGGTAAAATCCTCCTAATTACATTTTTTTATACCCTAACTCCCTAGGGTGTCACTCCATAAGAAAAAACTAGAAAAACTTACAACTCATGCCCCGAGGATGTTTTATCAAGTCAATAATGTAACAATTCCTACCCTAAATCTTTAACACATCATCCAAACAATGTAACCTCCAAAACCACCATGATAACTTGTTGGAGTGTGGAGTTCATGAAAAAAAAACTTAGTCCATTTGAAAAGGTATATAAATATAAAATGCAAACCAATCTTCCTTATCAATCTCCTAGTTTTTGCATATAAGCCTTGTAGCTTTTTTAGGCCTTAATTAGTCCTCTGATCCTAGTTTATATGATATGATTCCTAAAACTCAAAAATTAGCCACAAAATAGTTATACATTATAGATACCCTTTTATAACCCCTAATAGATTTTGTAGGTTTCATATCTTCATGGTGTTTGTACATGTCCTAATGCAAAAGTGAGGGTTTATAAGCTTATGCAAGGATTTCTTAACCAATCATGAATCTAAGGCTTCAAATGCTTAAAAAATGGATTCAATTGGTGTTAACACTTAATCCATGCCCTGTATAGAATCCTTTCCATATTATTGAACCATTATATTGGTTCTTTCAATCACTCTCTGGAACATTCAATTCACTATAATAGACTACTCCTAGTTAGGTTATCAACCAACTCACTTAGGGCATTTCTTTAAAATTCAATGCTTGAATTTATAGAGCCCAAAAAAAAACCAAACTATATTACATTTTCTTCTCTTCAAAACCTCTAATGGTCATTAGGATCCAATAGTGGAGTTATGAGAAATTGGTATTCTTTCCTCAATACCCTGAACCAATCCAGTGATGGTGTGTGTGAAATGTGGATCATGTATCTACAAAACAAACACACCTTAATAAGACATTAGATCATAGGGTTAGTATATGAAAGATATCAAATAAAGCACATAAACCCTATAAAGTCATCATATTTCTCTCTAACAAAGGAATGAGTATGAAAATGGAATTAATTTTTCTTAGAATTAAGACCAATGACACCCCTAGAATGAGAGTTTCAAGCTAGCATGAATGCAAGATTTAAGATAAGATAAATGAAAGTAAGCCAGCATGGAGTATAATCAAAAGCTAAGAAACCAAGAAATTAAGTTAAAATGGAACTAGAATTGAAAAGAATGAATTAGAATTGAAATGCTAGAATGTCTAATTCGATAGAGATTCTTCACTCTAAAATTGCCTCCCTTAGCTCTTATAATGCCTTCTATTTATAGATTTTTGCAAGTGTTTAGGGTAGAATTGAGAATTTACCATGGTGAAGGTAAAAATGAATTAAAAATAATTTTAAGGGAATCCATTTTGATTTAAAAATTGATTTAAGTGGAGGAACCATTTTGATTATTTTATTCAAAATGGAGGATCCATTTTGAATTTAATAATGAGCACTTTGAATAATAAAATACTAAAATAAGCACTTTGAACATTAAAATGACCACTTTGAATATTAAAATACTCAAATAAGCACTTTAAATATTAAAATATTAAAATGAGCACTTTGAATATTAAAATGAAAATTTTGAATATTTAAATGACCACTTTGAGTATTAAAATATTAAAGTAAGCACTTTGAATAAACAATGAATATCCTTGAATAAAATATTCATTATGGATATGGGATCCCCTTTCAAATATAAAATTAACATTTGAAGATATTTTCTTATTTAATTTTATTTGAAATTAATATCCACGTGTATATTTTCAAATAGTTGATTTGTTTGATTTCTTTTATTTCTTGGATTCAATTTATTCAAGTTTTTACCCTCACCATGAGATTTAATTCTGCATTTAAGAGTTGATCAATTTTTGGTTATTACATTTGCCCCTATTTAAGTAATGTGTGATCGATCTAGGAACACATTACATCAAAGAATGAAGATAGCAAGCAATAGCAAATAGGTTTGACTCTGACTGAAGTACAAAAAGATATAGTTGATTATGAATGCATAGTTGACAAGCATCAAGACTTAGCATTAAGAGAGAGATGTCAAGATCCAAAGCAAATGGAAAGGTCAAGCATATGCCCTAGAGAAAGAAATTTAGGGCAAATCATAACTTGAAAAATGGAAAGGTCAAGAATATGCCCTAGAGAAAGAAATTTAGGACAAATCATAACTTGAGATGAATACTAACAAGCCCAAGCAGATAACATATAGTGGATAGCAAATAGCTGATAGCAAATAGCCAAATAGTAAATATCAGATCCAAAGAAAATGGAAAGGTCAAGCATATGTGCCAGAAAAAGAAAGATAAGACAAATCATAACTTGAGATGAATACTAACAAGCCCAAGTAGATAGCAGATAGCGAGAGAAATAAAGTTAGGACAAATCATAACTCGAGACGAATACTAATAAGCCCAAGGAAATACTAGCTAGTAGATAGAAAACAACTGATATCAACCAAAATTGGTCAACTCATAAATGCATAATTATATCTCATGGTGAGGGTAACAAAATGAATAAATTGAATCCAAGAAATAAAATAAATTAAACAAATCAACTATTTGAACCCATTTGAAAATATACACATGGATATTAATTTCAAATAAAATTAAATACAATTATCTTCAAATATCAATTTTATATATTTGAAAGGGGACACCATATCCATAATGAATATTTTATTCATTATGGGTTTCAAGGATATTCATTGTTTATTCAAAGTGGATTCATAAATCATTGTTTATTCAAAGTGCTTACTTCAATATTTTAATATTCAAAGTGGTCATTTAAATATTTAAAATGCTCATTTTAATATTGAAAGTGTTCATTTTAATATTTTAATATTCAAAGTGCTTACTTTAATATTTTAATATTCAAAGTGGTCGTTTTAATATTCAAAGTGCTCATTTTAGTATTTTATTAGTCAAAGTGCTCATTATTATATTCAAAATGTGTCCTCCATTTTGAATAAAATAATCAAAATGGGTCCTCCACTCATCAATTTTTAAATCAAATTGGATTCCCATTAAATTATTTTTAATTCATTTTTACCTTCACCATAGTAAATTCTCAATTCTACCCCAAGCCCTTACAAAAATCTAGAAATAAAAGACATTCTAAGAGCTAAGGGAGGCAAATTTAGAGAAAAGAAACTCTATCAAATTAGACATTCTAGCATTTAAATTCCAATTCATTCTTTTCAATTCTAATTCCATTTTAGCTTAATGTCTTAGTTTCTTAGCTTGATTTTACTCCATGCTAGCTTACTTTTATTTATCTTATATTAAATCTTGCATTCATGGTAACTTGAATCTCTCATTCTATGGGTGTCATTGTCACTGATTTGGTCTTAATTCTGATATAAATTAATTTCATTCACATACACATTCCTTAGAGAAAAGTAGGATGACTTTATAGGGTTTATGTGCTTTATTTTGATATGTTTCATACACTAACCCTATGATCTAATGTCTTATTGAAGTGTTTTTGTTTTGTAGATACAAAATCAACATTTCACACACACATTTTTGGTTCCCACCATGGGGAAATAGTACATTTCCTTCTCTTAAAATCCTCTAATGGTCATTAGGATCCAACAATGGAGTTATGAGAAATTGGTATTCTTTACTCAATACCTTGAACCAATCCAATCACACTCTGGTTTACTTTGGAATTTTCTTGCACCCTACAAACTCAATAACAAAGCACATCAAAAATAAAAAAGATATAAAATGGTCTAAACTAAATATTTATTGAGAAAAATCATTACTCTCATTCCACAAAATACAATGTTTTCAAGTTGTAAATCAATTGTGCACTAAATTGTATAAACTATCCAAATCTTTTGAATTCAATTTCTCCACAACAAGGCATCCAACCTTGCACAATTGAGATGGAGAGCATATAAATTTATTTCCTAATTGGTGTAATTAATTCTCAAGCATGTCCAACTACTTTTCACAATTTTTCTCTTCTTGACCAAAAATTGTCAAGCAACATTGCAAAGTTGGCATTGACAACTTTTTGCAACTTTAAGCAAGTTTACACATTTGTTGCTTCCTTGAAATATCAAAGTGTAGAAACATATTTTAATATATTTTATCCTATCTAGGCCCTACACATGCCCTCTCATCATCTACATTAATTTTTGACACAGCTAGCCCAATTTTACACTATTGACAACGTATTGCACAATTTGAGAAATTTCTTGCCAAATTTGGAACACAAACACACTTAACACCTTAAGTTACACCAAAACACACATGGATATTTTCAAATATCACTTATTGAAAACATGGCCATTTTGTGGTTGTACACACCAAAATTGTAGGGTCTTTGCACACCTAACCCTAAGGTTCTCTTGCACCATTTTCCCCAAGAAGAAACAAGTCACAGTCCGATTGGAGAAATTAATGCCAAATATATACCCTTCTTTTTAAAATTTTTCTTAGGTACCCATAAAGATTTTTATTTATTCAACCCTTCTATTTCAATAAATGCTACATGTATATTATGTGCCTAGTTTTCTTTTTCACCCTTGATCCTAAGATCCCTTTAACTTGTGGTGCTAATGAAATTGGTAAGAAAAAATCTTTCACTATCTCTATGACCTTAGAGGGTTCCTTACTTCCATTTGGTGTTTTCCCCTTATAAGGTACCAAGTCTGTTATGTTGAACCCTAGATAAAGACCTACATCTATAGGTAAATAAATCTTATAATCATTGTGACTATACTTGGCTAGAATTTTGTAAGGCCAAAGCCTTCTCATCTATACCTTAATGGGTTTTCCTTTTCCCAATTTGGCTTTGTTCAAATGCACCATGACTAGGTCTCCTACTTTGTTTTGCAAGCTCTTTTTGGTGTTTTCAATTATGGATTTTTTGACCCATTCATGGGCTTCCTTCATGGATAGGGCAAAGTCCTCTACATATACACTCCTTTTTCTATGTCTCCAAGATCTCTAAGCTCATATACATCCCTTGGATGGAAACCATATACTAATTCAAAGGGTTTTTAGCTAGGGTCCTATTGATTCTGTCATTATAAGAAAATTTAGCTAGGTGGATAATTTGATACCATGTTTGGCCATTTTCTTTGGTAAGGCACCTCAAAAGGTTTCCCAAGCTCCTATTAACTACCTTGGTTTTCCCATCAGTTTGAGAATGGTAAGAAGATCCAAATGATAAATTTTTTCCTAAACTCTTCCATAAAGTCTTCCAAAAGTAACACTTTTATTTAGAATCCTCATTAGAAATAATGTTGAGTCATGAATTCTTATCAATTCTTTGAAAAACATGTTAGAAATATGACATGTATCATTAGTGACTTTTCAAGGGATAAAATGGTCCATTTTGCTAAACCTACCTACAACTGCATAAATGCTACCAAATCTACCTTTATTCTTGGGAAATCCTACCACAAAGTCTATATTAATGTACTCCCATGGTCTACTAGGAATTAAAAAGGGTTGGTAAAGTCCTACCTTGGATGAAGTTCCCTTAGCCTTTTGGAAAATTATGCAAGTGTCAACATGTCTTTTTCTATCTCTATTCATCTCAGGCCACTAGTAATACCTCTACACTAAGTAAAGTATTTTATTAACTCCAAAATGAGCACCTAAATTTTCATTATTCTTTTCTTATACTAGGTTCTCCCTCATTAGACCTCTTGAAATATGTATTTTTCCTCCCTTAAACAATAAACCATCCTACAAAGTATAGTATGCAAATTCACTATGAAAATGATTTTGAAAGTTCTGACATACTTTGTATGGAATTAAAAAGTCCTCATCTTCATGGTAAATGTCTTTGAAAATGTCTACACCAATTTTCTTCATTTGTACCTCCTACATTGTTAGTGACCTTCTACTAAGTGAATATAGAACTTTATTTTCCTGCCCCAACTTATGCTTCATAGTAAATGTGTAGGCCTGGAAATATTCAACCCATTGCATATTTTTGTGGCTTATTTTATCTTGGGAATTCAAAAAACTTGAGGCTATTATCTGTATAGACAATGAACTCTTTAGGAAGGAAGTAATGCCTCCACTTTGTTAGTGCCTGCACCAATGCATACAACTCTAAAATCATACAAATAATACTTTTTATTTGCTTCATTGAGTTTCTCACTATGAAATTCCACTAGCCTATCTTCCTATCTCAATATTTCTCTTACTGCTATGTTGCTAGCATCACACTCCATAGTAAATAACTTATCAAAATTACACAATGTTAGGACAAGTTGTGTTGTTATCTTCTCCTTTAAGGTCCCAAACCCATTATTGGCTTGCTTTGTCCATTTGAACTTAGTGTTTATACCACCCTTAATGGTGTATAAGACTAATGCATGAATTTCACTAAAATGATTGATGAACTTTCTATTGAATTGTGTCAAGCCATGAAAGATTTTTACCTCAGTAGGTGTCTTGGGAGTAGTTCGGAAAGAATTGCCTTGACCTTGTTCAAGTCCATCATCAAGTTTCCTTGTGAAATGAAAAAGCCTAAATAGACCAATTCCTATTTTATGAATCCATACTCCTCCAAGTTTATGGTTAGCTTCTCTTCATGCAACCTAAAATAGTTTCTTGGTGCTTGAGATGTTCTTCCTTAGTCTCACTAAAGATTAAAATGTCATCCAAATATACAAAAAACAATTGTCAATGAAGTCCTTGAGAACCTCATTTATAGGACTACGATAGGGTAATGAATTTAAAGGATAAACCCTTCTAGATATCTCTTCCTACACAAGAAATCCATACTCTACTAGGAACAACTTTTCCCATATCCTAACCTATCTTTTAAGGCTTGTTCATGAACTTAACACTTCATTTGGCCTCCTAATTGGTTAATATGTTCTTTAAAGGGATGGATGCTTTTCCTAGGGTGTCTTAGACTCCTTTCCATCCATTTTCCACACTTCATTCATTAGGTTTCAATATGATCCCTTGAATTTCTTCAAAAACTCTTATTAGGACTATTAGCCCTCAATTAGCCCTCATTACTAACTAAATTGGATTTTTTGAAAACAATTCCTCAAGAAGTCTCCAAAAGAACTTTAGATTTTTATACCCTTTTCGAAATCCTTAGAGATTCCTAAGGTTTCAATCTCCCAACTTCTACTAGATGCCTTAACCCTATTTTTAAGGGTTTGCTAGGGTTTAGTGGCTTTTTAGATCAGTTAGCAAACAAAACACTCTTAATTTTTCCCTAATGATCTTGGAGTCTTGTAATTAAATGTGTAGTGGCTCCCCTCAATTATTTAATAGGTCAATACACCCATTCAACTCAAATGGCTCTATCCTTACAAGATTCATTCCTTCCTTGGCTTAATTTCTAGCTGAATACCTCATGGTTTTTCTTAGGGCTTCCAAGAAATTGACTTGGCCCTTCATTGATGGATCCATGCTTTTTCCCACATCTTCTAAAGGATGTCTACTATCATTCCTCAAGGTTTCATGAGGTTCAACCATGGGAAATGTTGGTAGACATCTTTTTGACTAGACTACCCAATACAATCTAGCAAGCAATATGTTTACAAAAACATTTATTTTCCACACAAAATGGATTGAAAAAACTTCTACCAAAACTAAAACTTATAAAACACAAAGTAGAAACTATATTTCAAATGAATTTCCTAATTCCAATCACAATGCAATCAAAAACTCAAATTCTCATTCAAACTGTCATGAATTTGTTGATCTGTGGTAGGATGTCATACAACACCAAACTTTTGTACCATACAAAATGCTTTAGATGGATTCATATAACCATTCCACACCTAACTCAATCAACTTCCAAGAGTTGTTAATCTCCCAATAACCATTTTAACTAATCTTCCAATTTGACAAGAAAAGTTGCACTTTTTGGAGAATTGACAATTTTGCATTTTAGCAACTTAGACTTGGTAAGACCATACCATATGAATCTAAAAAATACATGGAAGACATCTAGGACATATTTTGACCATTCCCATGTCTACCTATCCTAACTTACTTATTTGGCTCTCTAAAATAATTTTTTTACACTTTTTCACTTGATTGACAACAAATGCAACATACCTTAGTGTTTCTTGTTTCACACACCAACTCATAACTCACTCATGACTCCTTATTCTTAACTATTAGGTCTATGTCCCAACCAAGCTCTTAGACCCTTATTTTCTTCTTAGCCTTCTTAGACCTAACCTAAGTGCTCCTAAACCATACTCCCCCAATGACTTGAAAAATCCTTATAGGACTTTAAGATAGAATGAGAGAAAGGCCAATGCCCTTCTTCTTGAAATCTCTTTCTACAACCCAAGTAGCCTCACTCTCTAGTTTTCCCTACCACTTGACAAGATTCTTCATGTAGGTCTTGTTCTTAGTCACCTTGGGCATTTTGGAGCTTAGAATGTTTTTAGTTTGCAACTTGTTGTGAGATGGCTTGGGTAGGGTTGCTACAATGTCTTGTAGGTCTGTATCCTTTGCTAGAGTGGAAGATGGAGTGGGACCCTTGTATGATACTAGGTTTGCAACATTGAAAGTAGTGGAGATCCCCATATCAACTGGTAGATCAAATTGGTAAGCATTGGCCCCATATTTGGCCAAAATTTTGCATGGCCCCACCTTCCTCATCTAAATTTTATGTGACTCTCAGGTTTGGATAGTCTATTCTTATTGAGATGGAATATAACTTAGTCCCCAACTTGAGACTGCATATCTCTCTTCTTAGCATCTACTCATTGCTTCATGGTGGTTGTATTTTGCTCCAAGCTTTATATGACCATGTCATGGACCTTTTCATTAAAAGAGAAAAGTCTTCATCCACTCCACTGATCTCAACACCTGCCTTCATATCCCTTAGCTCAAGAATGCCTTTGGGATGCACTCCATACACTACTTCAAATGGACTCTTCCCAGTGGATCTATTGATAGTATCATTATAAACATACTTTTCTTGTGCAATAATAAAGTCCCAACTCTAACCATACTCTTTGGTCAAACACCTTAAGAGGTTTCCCAAACTCATGTTGACCACTTCTATCAGCCCATCTATTTGAGGATGATAGGTAGATCCAAATGATAGATTAGTGCCCAATTTATGCCACAAAGTCTTTCAAAAGTGACTCATAAATTTAGTATCCCTATTAGACACTATGCTAAGAGGCAATCCAAATATCCTTACTAGCTCCCTAAAAAATAGATTAGCAATGGTACATGCATCATGTGTGGTCTTACATGGCATAGAATGTGTCATCTTGTTGAATCTATCCACAAGAACATAGATATTGTTATAGGTCTTCTTTGTCTTAGGTAGCCCTAGCACAAAATCCATTCTCAAACATTCCCAAGGCCTTTGAGGAATGGACAATGGTTGGTATAACCTTGCATTGGTGGCAACTCCCTTAGCTTTCTGACAAACAATGCAGCATTCCACATACTTCTTCACATCCCTACTCAAAGTAGACCATTAATAGAACCTTTTTACCAAATATACTATTTTATGAATGTCAAAATGTCCACTCAAAGCACCATTATGCTTCTCTTGTATGGGGTTTTAGCTAATAGAGCCCCTTGGCACACATAGTTGATTGCCCTTGAACAAGAGGCCCTCCTGCAAAGTGAAATTAGAGTATTCATGATGAATATGATTAGCATAATCTATACACACCTTAGAAGTTTGGGAAAAGTCTGGATCATTAGGATACATCTCTTTAAATTTCTCAATCCCCACACTCCTAATTTGCACTTCTTGTACATTCAACAACCTATGACTAAGTCCATCGGCAACCCTATTTCTAATGCCTTATTCATGTTTTGTGGTCAAGGTAGATGCTTGAATGTACTCCACCCACTTTATGTGCTAATGACTCAACTTTTCTTGGGAATTGAGAAAGCTTAAGGCTTGATTATCATAAAATACCACAAATTCTTTATCCAATAGGTAACGCCTCCATTTTCTCAAAGCTTGGAATAAGGCATACAACTCAAGGCCATAGGAAGATTACTTCCTCTTGGCTTCATTCAATTTTTCACTATGAAAGGCAATTGGCTTACCCTCCTAGCTAAGTACTACTCCTATGACAAGGTTACTAGCATCACACTCAATATTGAACAACTTCTCAGAGCTAGTTATAACCCAAATAGGTTAGGTAGAAATCTAGTGTTTTAATTTCTCAAAGTTTCTAGTAGCTTCATCAGTCAATTTGAACTTATCTCTGATCCCACCTTTTATAGTCTCTAGCAATGGTGCACAAATAAGGCTAAATTTTTTAATGAACTTCCTATAGAATTGGGCTAATCCATGGAAGCTCCTTATCTTTGATGTATATTTGGGTGTTGGCCAACTAAGTATAGCCTTCACCTTGCTAGGATCCATCTTGAGTTGCCCCTGTGAGATGACAAATCGCAAGTAGACCAACTCCTCCTTCATGAAATCACACTTTTCCAAGTTGATGGTGAGTTGAGAATTAGATAAACTTTTCAAAACCATACTTAGGTACCTTAAATTTTCCTCCTTTGTACTACTAAAAATAAAGATATCATCAAGGTAAACAACAACAAACTTACCCAAGTAATCAACAAACACTTCATTTATGAGCCTCACAAATGTGGAGGGGACATTTGACAAACCAAAGGGCATCACTAGCCACTCATATAAACCTTTAGTATTCATAAAATATGTCTTCCACTCATCTCCCTCCTTAATCCTTATTTGATGATACCCACTCTTCAAGTCAATCTTAGTGAAGTACTTTGCATTGCCCAAACAATCAAGTAAGTCTTTAATTCTTGGGATTTGGATCTGTACCTAATTGTTATCTTGTTGATTTCTCTTGAATCTATACACATCCTCCAAGTACCTCCCTTCTTTGGCACCAAGATAGTTGGTATTGTACATGGGTTTACACTTTTACTTATTAAGCCATCATCCAACAACTGCACTTGCTTGGCAATTTCTTCATGTTGACTAGGTGTCATTTTATTAGCTACTTTGTTAGGTAAGGATTCTCTAGGGATGAATTCTATCTAATGTATGATAGCTCTCTTAGGTGGAAATGTGTGCTCTCCATCACCTATAATTTCTTCAAACTAATTCAGCATTTCCTACACTTCCCTAGGTAATTGTGATCTGATTGTGCTCTTTGTATTTTGGGGCTTAACAACAATAGCATACCCTATGCCTTCTCCTTCCCTCATAATTTTAAGTAACTCCTTATCACCTATCATGAGTCCATTAAGTTCCATCTTTGTTTTTCTCTCCCCTTCCAACAAAAATTGAATGGTGTAAGATTCTTCCCCTTTCTTAAACATATAGAGATTCATCCCGACATCATATTGTGCCTCTTTGTCATATTGCCATGGCCTCCCTAAAAGGAGATGGCATGCATCCATGGGTAGTATATCACAAAGAACTTTGTCCTTATACCTTCCAATATTAAAGTCTACCCATGCTTGTTCTTTCACCTCTACACGTTGACCCTTATTTAGCCATGTGACCCTATAAGGATTGTTATGAGGTAGCTTCTTAAGTTTTAACTTATCTACTGCCTCTTCTGACACTATATCACTAGAACTAGATTCAATGATAACCTTACATACCTTTTTTTGTACCTTTCATTTGACCCTAAATAGGGCTCTCCTTTGACTTGGCTCCTCCTTCATGGGCTCTCTAATGAGTGTCCTGCTAAACATCAAATTTTTCCCTTCTTCTGAATCCAAAGGGAATTTTTTTCCTTCTTACATCCTCCATTTTCTTGAGCATAAGCCACCTTCCTTTCTCTTGATGAAGAAGCCTTCTTTGGAAACCTATAAAAGGGATGTCCCAATTGATTGCAAGTATAGAACTTCATGGTAGACAAATATGAAGGTCCTCTTCCTTGACTATTACTTATGCCCCTAAGACTATCACTACCTCTACCTCTTAGATTGAGTCCTCCTCTTGGGCTGCTTGAACCACTAGCATCACTTTCTTTACTATCTCCTTGAGTTCTAGTTGCTTGGCCTCTTCCACCACCAAATTTTCCTCTCTAATTTCTTTGCTCTCTACCTTTACCTTTGCTTCTATTGCTGAAGTCTTACTTCTTCTTTACCTTTTCTTCCACCTTAAGTGTTAACTAATAGCACTTTTGCACTATATTAGGAGTCCATAATTGAATCTCCTCTTGAATATTCCACCTTAAGCCATTGAAATACCTTGATACTTTTATTCTTTTAGCTTCTTGCACCTTGGATTGAAGGCATAGCTTTTGGAATTATTCACTATAGCTTGCCACATCATTATCTATTTGCTTGATATTCTACCTCTTAGTATGAATTTTTACTTCAAAGTCTTCTGGAAGATAGGTTTGTTGTATTTGGCTCACCATACTCTTCCAATTTTTATAGGGCTTCTTACCCTCATTTACTCTTTCATCTTGAGCAAACTTCCACCATGTGAGAATTGCTCCTCTCATTCTTGCCTTTGCCACTTTTACCTTTTGTGCTTCTGTGACATTCTCACTTTCAAATTAGTTCTCCATGCCTATAACCATTTTAAGACATGGTCTATATCCAAATTTCCACAAAAAAGTGGTAACCCTTCTAATGCCTTCCGATTCAATGCTTTGATGGCCCTAAGAAAAGGCTCATTTTCTATCACAGCATTAGGTGTGGGTGCCTCCTCTTCATCAGACACTTGTTACTTCTACCTGCTACATTCCTCTTATTGATTGACCTTATTGGTCACTACTTCAATCTTAAGAGCTGATCTCTCAAAAAATTTCTTTAAGGTTGTTATCTTAGTCTTCAACTCTACATTCTCCTCATCCTATTCTTGAACCTTCTCAGCCAACTCTACATTTGTCACCATGGTGGATCCTATTGATAAAGGGTGCTCCCCTTAAAACCATAAACTCATAATAGAAACAAAGAAACAATAGCAAATGTAAGAACAAAAATATGGACTTCTTATTTGCACCACAAATGTGGAATTATAGATGTCACAAGTACAATATGCTAACCCACATGGCTGCCTTCATTACAGTAATTTGCAAGACTAAGCTATGAACTACCACCCAGAGTTGTCTTAGACAATGTTTGGGCCTTTCTTAAATAGGTAATTTTATGCCGTTTGGAAGGTTCTAGACATTGAAACTTAATACCTAGAGCCAACAGACCCTATCAATACATATATTATCAGCCAAATACATCTTTGACAATTATTTTAGATATTTCAAGTAGCCCAACTTTGAAAAGCCATAACTCATGAATCGTTGCTCCAATTGGCTATTATAACCACTTTTCAGAAATGCTAGCTCTTGATCTACAGGTTCAAAATGGCAAAAGCACCCTTTTGTTGAGTTTTCAAACCTCATCTAGGCACTCAAAGGCCGCCAATGGTGAGCCTAAAGATTTTTTTGCAAATTTTTCCACCAAAACTCCACAATAACTTCTTTAGTCCTTAAGTTAGAGCAATGAGATTTTTATGGTAAGCTTATAAGTCTAAAATAAGCCTTCATGTAGAAAATGAGAACATTCTGAGCTCGTATGAAAAACTTACTAAAAATAGAAAGTTCCCATAAATAGTAACCACCCTGTCTACTAGTCCTTATTGAAATAGAAAAGATTGAAGAAAAAGAAAATTGGATGATGCAAAATTTCTCTTACTCCTAGGATGCTCCTACATCACCTATGGAGGTTTCTCCTTCATTGTCAGACACGTACTTCTATTCCCAAAATCAATTTTTTCTCTAATACCAATTTGATAGCACTAGGCTAGGGTAATGAATTAAAGGATAAACCCTTCTAGATATCCCTTCCTACACAATAAATCCCTACTCCACTAGGAACAACTTTTCCCATATCCTATCCCTATATATTAAGGCTTACTCATGAACTTGACACTTCATTTTGGCCTCCTAATTGGTTATTATGTTCTTGCAAGGGATAGAGGCTTTTCCTAGTGTCTTGGACTCCTTTCCATCCATTTCCCACATTTCATTCATTAGGTTTTAATACAATCCCTTGAAATTCTTCAAAAACTCCTATTAGGACTATTAGCCCTCCTAACTAACTAAATTGGGTTTTGTGCAAAACTTTCCTTAAGAAGTCTCCAAAAGAACTTTAGATGTTGATACCCTTTTCCAAGGCCTCCAAGATTCCTAAGGTATCAAAATCCCAACTTCTATTGGATACCCTAACCCTATTTTTAAGGGGTTGCTAGAGTCTAGTGGCCTTTTAGACCAGTCATCAAACAAATCGCTCTTGCTTCTTCCCTAATGATCCTGGAGTCTTATACTTCAACATGTAGTGGTACCCCTCAATGCTTTAATAGATCAATACACCAATTCAACTCAAATGGCTTTGCTCTTATAAGATTCATTCCTTCCTTGGCCCAATTTCTAGCCCTCATGGTTTCACCTAGGGCTTCCAAGGAATTGGCTTGGCCCTTCATTATTGGCTCCATGCTTTTTCCCACATACTCTATAGTGCCTACCCCTAGTTTGCATTTTTGCTATTATTGCCGAACTCTTTTAGGCTAGTTTTATGTTTGATGATTAGTAGTACTATTTTGAGATTATCATATATTGTTTTAGATTCAGTTAATTTTATGATGAGATTACTAGGTACTCTATACTTCATGTATGCATGATGATTATTACACTATTTTCAGCTATTGATGATGATTAGTTAGATGGTTTATTATCATATGTGTTTTCTTATGGATACTTACCCCATACTACATGTGTATGGTGTGTGTGTTTGTTTTCTTTATGTATGGCATTTTTGATGTGGTTAAGGAAGGGAGTCATAGTCACCTGCTAGTCAAGATCTACACGATGCACCACTTCCTGCCATTGCCTTTTTAGTTTAGAATGTTGTGTTTGTGCATGCGTAGATTTTATGTAGGTTGCAAGTACCAGGTATCAACTTCCCTGAATTGCCAGGATGAGCATACCCTATCGTATTATCTCAATGGTAAGAGAGGGGAGATAAATTCTTAAGTCCAAATCCTAAACCTTTAAGCCATTTCTCCTAATTGAAAATTAGGACAAGTATCTAAGTTGAGTACCCTCTGAATGTGTCGAATGACATTAGTTCATCATTATAGCCCTTTAGTTTGATTTTGAATGTGTTTTGCTATGATGGGTTTTCGTATTTTGTTTATGAGTCTTTGGTGAATTTTCTATTAATTAAGTCTAATTATAAAACTAAATTAATGATTTAATTTAATGGAAATTTATTATTATATTTTAATATTTAATTAATTACGAAATTAATTAAATAAAAAAAATTAAATTTGAAGATTAAAGTTATAAGAATAATTTAGAATGTGATAATATTTTTTAAATTTAATAATAATATATTTAGAGTTCATTTTTAAATAAATGCTAAATATTATTATTATTTAATTAATAAATATTTTATCAAATTAAGTTTCAAAAATAAATTAAAAAGTGAAAAGATATTAATTTATTAAAAAAATTTAAGTTTGCATGATGCGTGCATGAGATTAAAATATAAGAAATTAATTTAAAGGATAAAACAAGTGAATTTAATAAGATATTTTAATTTCATATAGTGTGCATGCGATTGAAAATTAATTAATTAATTAAAAAGTGAAGTCAAGTAAAAATTAAATAAAGTAAATTAATAATTCAATTAACGTGCATGAAAAAGATTAAGAAAAGTTAATTGGAGTCAAAGTCTAGTGAACACGGAGTTCTCCCAGGTGAATGCACAATTAGTGCCCCGATTTTAGGAGAGAACTCCTTATCACCAATTGAGGGTTCATTTTTCAAGGGACAGAAGTTTTGGGAAGGAACAACGAATTTTGGAGGAGGAAAGAATTTCAGAAGGGAGAAAGTTTTGAGAGGAGGGATTTCTCTACCATCTTCTTGGGTGTTTGTGATTTTAGCATCAGAACCAAGTAAGTTCTTGAGTTTTCGTTCACACAGTTGGAATTATCTTATTTAGATAATCTTGTCTTCTTCGTGATTACTGAAATCGATCCTCTCGATTTCTTTGCATGAATCTATCACTCTCTTGTTCTGAATCTATGATATTTGTATTGTATATCATCGATATAATAAGATTGAAAGAAAAAGAAATCAATTTGAAATCCCATTCCATAGGAGAAGAGATTAGAATTTAATTTGGGAAGGGTTTGAATTATAAAAAAATGAAAATTCTAGATTGAAGATTCGAATGGTTGTCTATATTTCTCCTATCAGATTAATGTGGCAATTGTTGTAAAAAAATTTAAAAATTTTTTAAAATAATATATATAGTTTATGAGATAATTAAAAGATAGTTGTTATCCCTTTCCAATAGATTTTGGGAACAAAAATTAATCCAAGAAGGGTTTGAAATAAAAGGAAATTTTAAATTAGAAAATTGAATGGTTCAACATATTTTTCCTATCAAACTAAAATTGTAAATATTACTAAAAATATTTTTTTTTTTTTAAATATTGTTATATGGGGTCTTGTTTTGATAAAAATATTTTAAAATTTATTAAGATAAATAAATTTGGGGGGATAGGCAGGGCCACCACATCCCCACCTCCCACCATCCCATTGTCGGCGGCAGACAACCTGCTACCGCAGGTACTACGACATTAAAAGCCATGCAAAATTTAAAAGCAGGCAAGTTTATTAAGTTTTTTTTAATATTTAATTTAGTTTGTATAAAATTTATTTAATATTAATTTTATTAAAGGTTATTTGATATAATAAATATAATTTAATATATATAAATATCAATAAGTTTTAATTTATAAAATGTGAATAAATTATTATTAATTATTCTTTTATTAATAAATTAATAATTGTTTAATGATAATTTAATATAAATTACTTTAAAATAAATAAGTATAATGAGATCCAATCATATTTAATTATTATTGTTAATTAAGTTATTATTAAAGTAATTTAGAATTGTAATTGTGAATTAATATGAATATCTTATATAACTATTAATTAATTTAATTAAAAATTAATAATAGAAGGCATTCAATTAAGCTTTAAATTTATTTAATTATTATAATATTGATCTTGATAAAATCATGGATTAATTTATTTGAAAATCAACACGTGTTAATTATAATAATTTAAATAAATAATTACCTTTGGAATATTTAGAAAATTGATTTAAAATCAAATACGAGTAAATTGGCATTTTATTTGAATATATAAAATGGGTTAACGTGTAGGGTAAACTGTGAAACTTATTTACTTGGATACATACATTAAACTATACACTAAAACATTACACTTAACTCAACCATGTGATTTTGAAAACAAACCAAAACATGAAATTTACATCTTATTTTTTGTGTGATGTCTATGATTTGGGGTTTTGAGGTTTGTCCTAGCTTGACCAGTCTTAGGATGTGACCAGAGGCTTGGGAGTTCTGTGAATTGTGATGATATGATGTTTTGATTTCGATCTTTTAAACCCAACCATGGTAATGTGTTTGGTATGCTCTATGATATGTTTGTATTTACTATTCGTTATTTCTTTCCAATGATCTTGTGTGACACTGAGGTGAATGTATCACTTACTTGACTTAACCATTTATGAGTCCTCAATAAGATATATTTGAATTGCTTTCTAGTCAACTTGATGAGACTGAAGTGTTTACTTTGATCTTGGTGATGTCATGTTATGACATGTTTGACTTAACCATTTTGAGTCGTTGATTAGTACTATTGGGATACTTTTCGATTGCTCATTGAGAACTGATGGGTAATGTGATTTATCTTGGGATGCTTTCCAATTGCTCATAGAGAACTTATGTGATTATTATGGATTATCATTTGATGCTTTCCAGTCACTTGTGTATGATTGAGGTGATTATTATATGATTATTGATTTGTGCTTTTATTGAGCCTAGGGTAGGTTATCTATATGTAGTGTCGGGAAGTGGCTTGCAATGGGGGCCGGGGGCCCTGAGTGGTTCTGAGGGTAACTCATTGTAAGTTGTTTAATAAGTGAAAATATTACACTAAATGGGGATTAAAATGAACCTAATAAGAGTCTTGTATGTTCTCACCCATGCCTCAAGTGCTAGTACAGACTAGGATGGGAGTAGACAGAACGCTTGGTTATGACCTTGCATTTCGTAGTATGCCTTGTCAGTACGAGAGGATACTAGTGGTTACATAGGGATCACTAGGGACCCTGGGGTCCTGAGTGACTATTAGGGTAATCCAACATGATTCGTGCAATGACACTTGCCTGCTTACATTGTAGGTTTCCTATGTGTCTTGTGTGCCTCTGGAAATTAGATGTCAACCTATCTTAGAACCTTTGAGTTAGGTTTCTTTTAGGATTTTTTGGACTTAGAGAGTCTTTTTGATATGTAGTTTGATATCCTATTTTGGACTTGAGACTATCTCCTCAATGCAGTGGGAGTGGGCCATTTAGATTCCACGCAATCGGGTTGTAGTGCTTTTTCACTCTTATCTTTGAGATCCGTCCAAAGTCACAGTGGCTAGAGCATTCTTTGTCTGCATTTCCTTTCATTCTTTCTATGTATCATTATGGTGGATGACTTCATTTAATTTTATTGTACTTGTATCATAGATCTGAGAAGGATGATGTATTTCTATTTCTACATATGTATATTCTTTTTAGCCTTTCATACCCTGTGACATGTACAATGGATGATTGAGCATTTTGAATTTCATTTGCCAAGAGGCATTTGGAACAAATGCATATTATTTAAATGTACTTTGGACTTTTAATTATTCTTTCATATGGATGTGGTAGTTGTTAGACTTAGTATTAATTAAATTTAAATGTAATTCAATGTCATGGGATCCTTAAGGAATGTAACATGTTATGTATGTTTATAGTTGATTGTATGTTGTTGCTTCTGCTATTATGTGTTTGATGTGTATGTTTTATCTTTCTTGTTTAAAAAAAAATGTTGGAAAACTTAGGAAAACTTTAGGTTAATTCATTTAGATCCCTTGGCAGGGCGTTACATACTCTACAAGATGTCTACTAGAATTCCTCAAGGTTTCATGAGGTTTTGACCATGGGGAATGTTGGTAGACATCTTTTTGTCCAGACTACCCAATACAATCCAACAAGCAATATGTTTACAAAAACATTTATTTTGCACATAAAATGAATTGAACAAAACTTCTACCAAAACTAAAAACTTAGAAAACACAAAGTAGAAACTATACTTCAAACAAAGTTCCTAGTTCCAATCACATAGCAATCAAAAAATCAAATTCTCATTCAAATTGTGATGAATTTGCTAATATGTTGTAGGATGTCATACAACACCAAACTTTTGAACAGTACAAAATGCTTTAGAGGGATTCATATAACCATTCCATACCTAAATCAACCAACTTCCAAGCATTGGTAACCTCCCAATAACCATTTTAACCAATCTTGCAATTTGACAAGAAAAGTTGCACTTTTTACAAAATTGTCAATATGCATTTTTTTGCAAAATTGACAATTTTTGCATTTTAGCAACTTAGACTTGGTAGACCATACCATATGACTCCAAAACATGCATGGAAGACTTCTACACCATGTCTACCTATCCCAACTTTATTATTTGGCACTCTAAAAAAACTTTTTTGTACTTTTTCACCCGATTGACAACATATGCAACATATCGTAGTGTTTCTTGTTTCACACACCAACTCATGACTCACTCATGACTCCTTATTCTTAACTACTAGGTCTATGTCCCAACCAAGCTCTTAGACCCTTTTTTTCCTCTTAGGCTTCTTGGACCTAACCTAGTTGCTCTTGCACCACTCATGAAGGTGATAGAGGCATTATTTATCCCAAATGGCATTACTAGTCATTCAAACAATCCTTATGTGGTCTTGAATGTTTTTTTCCACTCATCCCCATCTTTGATCCTTATTTGGTGATACCCACTTTTTAAATCTATGAAATACCTACTTCCTCTTAAACAATATAAAAAATCCTCAATTCTAGGAATGGGGAATTTATATTTGATAGTGATTCTATTAATGGATCTAGCATATGTGTTTAGTCTCCAAGTGTCTCCCTTCTTTTCTTCTAGGACAATTGGAATTGTACATGAGTTGATTATTTTCCTTATAAGACTGGTGTCTAGGAGCTGTTGCACTTGCCTTACAATCTCTTCATTTTGTCGATGGGCCATCTTATAGGCATCTTTGTTTGGCAATAAGGCTCTTTGGATGGTGTCAATTTGGTGACTTATGGCCTTTTTTGTGGTAATGTAACTGGTTGACCATCACTTATAATCTCTTTGAACTACTCAAGAAAATCTTGTACCGTTGGTCAATAATGGTGTTGTTGATACACCCAAATCTAATTATCCTATTTTTAACTTGACTAGTCATATTCAAACAATTAAACAACAAGAGGCTTCCAAGGATAATAACTCAAAAATATCAAATGACTCTAGAGGGAGATCTAATTGGGCACCTAAACCTAAATGTGACTTCACCCACTTGAAAGATTCATATGATATGGTGCTTGTTAAGATAATGGGTATTGCACACATTGCATAATATTTATATTGTATTATTTTATTTTATTGTGTAATGTTGCACCTAGATAGATGTGCAACATGTGAAGGTTCCCATTGGATATACTTGATGAGTTGTATTGTAACACTGTGCTAATATTTCATGTAATTATTTAATATTGGGGAAAAGAATTAAATTTTCAATATTAAATGTGGGGTCGATAGGTTAGGTAGCACATGGTTTATGTAATACCACTTGGTGGTTTTGTCAGACATGCTACTAGATAAGCAGCCACAAGGGTAGTCGTAGAGACAAGGAGAAGAAGAAGGCAAAAAGGGGAAGAGTCAAGCGGGACAAGGCTTGAGAGGTTAGCCAAGGGAGCATTTGTGAAGGTTAGAAGCATGGCATAGGATGTGTGGATTCATGCTTATTCATATGGTATGTTGTCTATTCTCTTACATGTGGATTTCAATTGCATTTTTATTTTAGATCTATGTTGGGTTATGTGGAAACAGTTATATTGTTTCTTGCAAGTTTCCTTAAAAGTGGTATCAGAGCTATAGTGTTATTATTGTAACCCTAGATTGAATCTATGGGAATGCATGAGAGGATAAAAGAAAGAGAAAGATATATGGGTTTCATATGTTTTTTATTGTAGATCTGAGGGTTTTGGGTTTGCTATTATGATGGGATGTTGACTAATTTTGGGCATGTAAAATTGTTGGTCAAATGGATTTTCTTGGAAATTTCATTTAAATGAGGGTTTTAGGGGGAGCTTGCAGAAATGACCTCCTAGATAAAAATAAACCTCACCATTGGATCCAGGTCAATGTTTCCATAAAAAATGATATATAATATGCCCTAGTTTAGCCATGTGAAGAGAGAATACAAAGGGTTTTTAATTTCATCCTGTGATGGCCATCAAATTTAATCCCTTCAGAATTTTTGTCACAAAAAAAAAATCGTAGTGAAAATAGTAAAAAGATTTTCTTAGTCAAGCATAACTTTCTCTTAGGATATCAGATTGCAAACTTCTTGTAGGTGTTGGAAAGCTAATTTCGAGCTCTACAATGTGGTGTAGGTTTGGTTCTATGATTTTGACATTTTGTCCGATTTTAAGAGCTTGAAAGCTAGATGTTATTTATTTTAAGCATAGATTAGGCATAACTTGGCTATACAGAGTTAGATTTTGGACCTCGAGTAGTCAACAGAAAGATCTTGGAGAGATCTACACATGGGATTAGATATGGTGTAGGTTTGGCATGATTTATTTGGTGATATATTGATCGGAATGGCATATAATATATATTGACTATGGTAACATTGTGAGTTTATGGCATTGTATATTTTGGAGATTTAAGATTTGATGTCAATGTATACTCAGTTCATATTTTATATTGGTCTCATGATGATATGATTATCAGTTTTTTTTTTGGATATGTATGATGACTTGTCGGGTCTATGAGTTGTGTAGTGTTGTAAGCGGATATGTATGATGACTTGTCAGGTCTACAAGTTGTGCAGTGTTGTGAGTGGTCTATACTTATAGGTTGCATTTATAGCTTAGTTATGGGTTGTTTTTGCCCATTGATCTTTCATTATTGATGCATATTTAGATTGGTGGCTTGGATTTGGGTTGTCTACTACCTAAGTCACATGATTTGCTAATTTTTCTTCATGTAGAAGGGATTAGATGTTGTTACTAGGTGGAGGATTGTGGTTGATTATTTTGCACTGGTAGGTTGGACATATTGAGAGTGAGATGCTCGGTTTGTGGATGTGATCATGGTGTCATGGATTTTGGCATGACATGATTAGATATATAGGTACATCCTTGATGTCTATTTATTTTTATTTTTGATTTGGTTATGGTGGTATATCTTCTTGGTTGAGGATCATGGTTATTTGGTTTATTTTGAGGAGCTCATGATGTGCACTTTGAGTTTTTTGATGGTTTGATGCCTTGGTTGATTCTCATGGTTAGAGGATGGGTTTTCATCATGATGTCATGGATAACTTGGATATATAGTTTAGTAGGAGCTTGTGACAGTCAAGAGACCTAGAGGATCTTCATGTAGGAGATGGGTTTTATGATGTCTTGGTACCATGGTTGAGTGAGAGTTCTTGGCATTGATATATTTATTGAGTGTTTGCAAATGTTGGAGATTTGTCTTAGATCCTGTTGTTGTAGAAGCATCTTTAACATTTGGATGGTGCACTCAATTATCTTCATGGTGTGTTAATATGGTTAGATCTTGAGGACTCATGGGGCTCTTGGTTATCTTCATGATATGTGGAGATGGTTTTTCTTCATGATGTGTGGAGATGTTTACATCTTGAGGGATAATGGGGTTCTTGGTAAAGGTGTGGTTTATTCTTTCATTTGACATGTTATCCTTGGTGTCAGAATGGTTTCATTATTATGTTATGGTATACTCTTGATACATGTTTATAGTTTTTCCATGTTATGGTATGTTCATATGGAGTATGTTGTCTCTATTGAAATGGTTAGATCATGTTATCATGTTTATGTTTGTAAGGCCATGTTTGGAACTTTGACATTGATCTTGGTATTGAGTACATTGATCATAAGTTGGATACTTCATGATATTGCTTTGTTGCATTTAGAGTTGGCATGATTGATTGATTATAGGTGCTCATAGATACTTAGAGGTAATGGTGATATTGATTTCTCTTGGATTAGAGAATATTTGTGAGGATAGTTGCTTGGTTTTAGCAGGAGAGTCTAAGGGGCATTCACATAATATGGACTTGAGAGGAGATTGTTCTTAGATGAGTCTTGGTTGGAGACTTGGATATCTTGATGATCATTCTCATTCCCCACTCTAGTCTACTCAATAGTTTTCAACTTGAGAGGTATAGCCCATTGTTTCTCTTAGGCTTATTATGTTTATGCTTATCTTTCATGGATATGGATCTTGAGCTACAATACATGAGTTAGTTCTAGAGGGTTTATTTGAGAAATGGTTTAGCATTGGTTATCTCTATTTGCATATGTTGTTATGTTGGTTGAGTTTGGGAGATGGATTTTATATTATGTATATTCCTTGGATTAGGAATAGTTTATGAGTTTGATCTTCTTGTGAAATTCTTACATCCATGATTAGTTTAATGGTATGATTTGGGTGTTGTTGAGGCTTCTTGGTTGGGGTTTTATGGATGAGATCATACTTGTATAGTTTACATCTAGAGGTGTGTCTAGAAAGACATGATACAAGTTATGATTTGCATGGTTTCTCTTTGGTCTTGGTTATCTTCCTAGATGTTCGGTTTCACTTACATTGGATTTGAGATTGGTTAGAGATTGTGATCACTGGTTTGTGTTTGTGTATGTCATGTGAGATATGACATGGTTATTTCTTCATCTCTTTCCTCTATTGGTTGTGGAGAACTTGGGAGACTTTTGGAGATTTTTTATGAGATTTGTTCTTGCAAGTTATTGGTTTATGTATTGTGGATGTCCTTGATACTACATGGATTCACTTCTTTAAGATGTTGTAAGTGGATTGGTTATAGATTTGACATCATCTTTTGGAGTGGGAGCTTCTTGGTATATATGTGTTAGGTATTGATCTTGAGGCTTGTGACTGCAAGTTACATATTGGATATGTTCATGATGTGAGATTTACTTGGTATACCTTTGGAGGTATGGATAGTTGGATGAGTTTGGCACTTTTTGTGGGTGTTATTTCAGCTATGGATATTTTGACAACTATCAATATATGTGATCACCTTTTGGATCAAGTTTTTGTGCTTTGCATTTTAGTTGGTACAAGATTTTATAATCTTCTAATGTGACAAGTTGGGTGGCTAATGCAGGAGCATCCTGGGTGTAAGAGCAATCTTGCATCACCAAAAAATATTTTATTTTTAGTCTGTTTTCTTTTAATAAGGACAAGTAAATAGGGTGGTTACTATTTATGAGAACTTGCTATTTTTAGTAATTTTTTCATATGAGCTTAGAATGCTCTCATTTTATACAAGAAGGTTCATTTTAGAGTTGTAAGCTTACAATAAAAATCGCATTGCTCAAGCATAAGTATCAAAGAAGTTAATGCAGATTTTTAGTGAAAATATTTGCAGAACAATCTTCAAGCTCACCATTGGAGGCCTTAGAGTGCTTCGATGAGGTCCAAAAACTCGACGGGAAGGTGCTAACATAGTTCCAAGCCTATAGATCAAGACTCAACATTTTTGAAAAGTGGTTATAATAGCCAATCAAAGCAATAGTTCATGAGTTATGGCCTTTAAAAGTTGGGCTACCCAAAATATCTAAAATAATTGTCAAAGATGTATTTGGCCAACTCTATATGTATTGTTAGGATCTTTTGGCCATAAGTATTAAATCTCAATGTCTAAAACCTTCCTAGGTGGCATAAAATTGCCTATTTAAGAAAGGCTCGAACATTGTCTAGGATAGCTCTATGTGGTAGTTTGTAGCCTAGTCTTGTAGATTACTATAACAAAGATGCCCATGTGGGTTAGCATATTGTACTTATGAATTTTGTAATTTTGCATTTGCGGTGCAAATAAGAAGTCCATATTTTGTTCTTGCATTCATTGTTGTTTCTTTGTTTCTGATATGAGTTTATGGTTTTAAGGGGAACACCCTTCATCAAGTGTTATTAGAGCTAGAGTTCTTGAGTGTGTGGATAGATTGCCGATTGTAAGGTAGTTTGCACCAACATTGTGGTTTGGGCTGAGCATGTAGACAAATCACTGATTGTGAGGTAGTTTGCAATAGGGTTTTAGCAAAAGTGCAAAAATGCCTCCACAAAGAGAGCATGGCAAAAGAGTTGTAGGTAATACACCTGAGGGTTTCCTAGCCCTCCAAAGAAAAAATAAATCATTGGAAGAACAAATGCATAGAGGAATAAATCTTCCCATAAGAGATGAAAGCAAGGATGAGGATGAAGTAGAAGAAAACCCTAGAGCAGAGGCAGTTCTAAACCTAGAGGAAGAGAGGCTTTTTAGGGCCATCTCCATGATTAGAAAAAGACCTAAGTTTGAAGTTCCCATATTTTTGAAAAATCTTAATCTAGAGGAGTCGATCGATTGGATCAATGAACTAGATGAGTACTTTGAGTATGAAGATATTAAAGATCTTGATAGGGTCAAGTTTGTGCAAGAAAAATTGAAGGGACATGCAAAGATCTAATGTTAGGAGGTTCAGTTGGAGTGAACTAGAAAAGGAAAGGACAAAATCACCAAATGGAAACAGATGATAGCTAAACTAAAGTAACATTAATTCCTATAGATTATGAGCTTGATCTAGTGGAGAAAATGCAAGCAGGAAAATTTGTTCAAGACTATACCGAAGAGTTCTACTAAGTTCTCATTAGAAATGACTATGTAGAAGTTGATAAGGAGAAAGTGGCATGTTATCTTTATGGGTTAAGGCCAAGCATTTAGGATGAGTTGGGTCTAGTTTGAATGGATAGTATTTAGGAGGCATACCAATTTTCCCTAAAAGTTGAGGAAAAGCTAAGTAAGAAGTTCAACAACAAGAATAGTGGAAGAGGTCATGGTGGAAGATCTAGAGGATGATCTTATGGTGGCCGTAATGATGATTAAAAGAACAAGGATGAGTGTAGTGCCTCTCCCATTTGACTTCTATGAGTCATCCTTACGGATGCAACCTTTTTGATCTTTTGTTGTGATGGATCATGATTCTGACCATGAGTGGTCTACACCGTTGAGGTGTTTGGATTTATGTTTCTGTATCAGTTGCTTTGATTATGCTTTGACTGAATTATGAGATTATGTTATGATTTATGGCTTACTGAGGTTTGTGTCAGTGCTTACTAGGATCGATGTGGTAACATGAGGTTGTTCCATGATTACCTTAAGATGTGTGTAGAGATTGCACTATGTACTATTACCATGCTACAGTGGACTAGGTTCCTGTAGCAGTGGTTGGTAATGTTTATGACTGTGGTTGTTTATGTGTTTTAAATGCCTTTTTAATGTAGAGTAATCAACCTTTATTAAATGCTTAATTGATTAGAAATGTATTGTCCAATTGGATTATTTTGTTATGTGTCGCAGACATTTACCTCCTTGTATTTTGATCTGAGAGATATGTGTTACTTATGTTATGTGATGGATTTAATGCTATGATTATTTACTTCATTCTTGTGTTGTTATGCTTTATGCGAACATGAGTGATGTAAATAGATTATTTTAATATAATTAAATAAATGGTTAAATTAGGTGATTTAATGCATTTATTGCTTTGGCTATGTTATCATATGTAATTGACTTGATCATCTTGTTTAGTGTGCAAGATTTATATCCCTGGCAATAGCACATGGAGTTAGTGATTCAACCTTTCATATTTTACCAATGTCATCCTTATATGGTCGACGTATCCTTAATTAAATATTTAATTTAAACCTTTCAGTGATTATTAAATCAGAACTCATTTGCATTATGTGATCAAACCAGTGAGTGTGTCTATGCATTTAGAGTTTCGCATTGTCGCGAAAGTTGTTAAGGAGATTTATGTGTTTTTGGGTTTTTGAGCTTTTTAATTGATTTATTTTAATTTTTGGCAGCTTTGCAATAGGTGAATTCCTATTTATAAGAATACCTTGCTTTTGTTTGGGTCGATTCAAGGTTTTAAATGGGTTGGTTGGTTATTTGCCCTAATCGATTATTCACTCGAAAAGTGAATAAATATCCAAAAAGGAATTTAATTCTTCACTTCTCACTTTTGAATTAGAAAGTTTTAGAGTAAAACCCAAAATCCTCTTCATGAGGATTTACTATTTTGTTCGTTGTGGGAGCTATGGGCGTAGGATCATTGTGAGGTTGAGCTCGTTGGATCTAGGTCGGGGAAACCTTGGATTGCCGCGATTTTCAGCTACTTCTATGAGATATTTATTTTATGGTTCAGATTCTCATTTTGCCCTTTTGGCTGTGAGGTAGGGCTTTCTTGTTTTATTGTTTCTGCTCCATTTTTGCTTTTATTTTTGGTAGCCATTTGTTTGGAGGCTGAGAACTAGTGTTTCCCTCCATTTCTGTATGCTAGTTCTACCTGGTTGGGTGGGTACGAACATTTCCCTATTTTTCGAGATGAGGGTTTGGGATTTTGCACCCTTATGCTGGCCGTTTTTGCATATGGTGTTCGATTCCATTTATTTTTGGATTTTTGGGGTTTTTGTGCCCAAAGGTAAATGGGTTTTAATTTTGTAGTTTTTAAAAAAATTAGATTTTTATCTCATTTTGCATGCCACCCAATTTTCTTGGGTTTTCTTGGCACAATGTGGGTCGTGGACCTAGATGATCTATTTGGATATCAGTCAGAGCACTATTGCACTTTTTTGTTGCATTGGGATGTGTGTCACATCTATACTCCTGACTTTGTGTTCAGTTGAGTGATTTTCATACCTAGTGTTATTGTTTCTTTTGGACCTTTGCTTTTGTTTCATGGACACTAGGATTCATGTAGAATCCATACTCTTAGATTGAGGCTAGTGAAGTGATTTCATTACTTTTGGTCTTCTTACATCATTGGGATTTGTGTAGAATCTATACTCCCGGATTGAGGTCGATTGAGTGATTTCATGATGTATGGTTTTGTTGACTTTGGGATTCTTGTAGAATTCATCCTTCTAAGTTGCTTTCGGTTGGGTGTGTTTTTTTTCATTATGTTCTCATCATGTCCTTGTGTTTTGATCTTCGTGATGGTGGTGCACCACACATGAGTACGTGTGCGTACATTTGTTGGGTGACTTGCGAGCTCTGATCTTTTGTGGATTTGCCAAAAGTTATGATCATTGGGGTTGGGATGGGAGTATGCATGCCCATGGGCACTTGCCATAGGATGAGCATGGGTAGGGTAGCATAGCATATGGAGGGGGCTTCTATCTCACAGCCTGGTGACCTCAGTCCCATAGGGTTGGTGGAGGATAGGAAGTTTTAAATAAGTGATAACTAAATAAAATGTGTGAATGGTAATAAAACTTAAAGATAATAAAATGTTGTGTCGAGCCATTCTGTTGAGGGATGTTGAATTTGCACAGTCCAAGCTTAGGATTTTTTATGCCAAGTGACTCTCCATGATGTCAGTCCCTACTTAGTAGACTATCAAGTGTCTGACCATGACCTGTACTCCTTGCATTGTCTTAGGTTCTTGGTTACAGTCATCATACTATCTGGCATGAGTGTTAGCCATGGATGTTGTTTTGTGTGTTTGTGGTTGGATCATTATCTCCATCAGCACAACAGGTGTGGACCTACGAGTGCCATGTGGTTGGGAGGTGTAGCTACCTACACCACTATTAAGGACCAGTGTACAGAGATGGTCTTGTCCTAGTGTGATCGTTGCTGGATGTTTTCACTTGATGCTTTGAATTTCAGAGTATGCTTTCTTGTGATTTATTCTTTCATTGGAATGCTTGGATATCATGTTCAGATGATGTTAATTTATTTGATGCATTCCCATATTATGATGTTTAGCATATGATTAGATGATGTGAATTATTGTAGTAGCATATCTATTGCTTATTGATGTTTAGCATGTGATAGGTGATGTTATCTACTATAGGATTATCTTATGCTTTTCTACTATCATGTTAGATTTCTTTATGCTTATATTGTTGCATGTTTTAGTAGTGACGTCCCTATTACAACAGTACTGACGATTTGGTCGGTGGATTGGGATATTATGCACTAGGGATGGCTAGGATCCATGATGGTCTTATGATGCTATTGACAGTTGGGAGGAACCGTGTACTTAGTTTGGTTGTTTTGTCTATTGTTTTGTTATTTTTGTACATTGTGATGTTACTTCTGTTCACTATGATTTTATTTTCAATATGTTCATTACTGCTATGGTTTGGATGGTAGATGTTCCTCTTTCTTGTTGTTTATGCTTTCGAGTGTTCATTCCTCGATTTACATGGATCTAGTACTCCCCAGTGTGGAGGTTTTCATTTTTTATGCTTCTTGTTTGCATTTTGTTGTTGTGCTGATTTGTTTTCTTGCATGGAAATGCATTTCCTCACACGAGACTATGTAAGTCCTCGTGCGATGTGCAGAGAGTCCTCGTACAGAAATCCAAGTCTTGGCACAGTTTGCAGAGAGTCCTCGCATGAGAACGCAAGTCCTCACGTGAAGCCATGCACTTTCTCATGCATAGTATTGCAAGGTCTTGCACGAAATTTGAGACCAATGTACTTTCTTGTGCTAGAAATAGAGGTTATCTAGGCTTGTCGAATGGAAGTTTAGAAGTTGGTTTTGGACACCCTTTTGGGTTTTACACCTTCCTAGTTCAAAATAGATTTCCTAAGGGGTTTAAAATATACCATTTAAGTATAAGGTAATTCCTTATACTTAAGATATATTTTAATATATGTGATGAATCTTTTGAGATAGGTTTCAAACCTCTCGGAGATGACATAAAGATTCTAGGAAATTTCAGGGCTTCAGAAATCCAAACTTAGCCAATTTTCAAGGCTTCAGGATTTCTGACTTAGCCAAATTTCAAGTTTTTGCATTCTACCCCAACTTGGTGTTTTGTTGATGAGTGGTCATTTCTTGAGGCCTCATCATGTGTGTGGTCATTGTTGGCTTTTGTTTACTTGTGTTAGTTTGGTAGTAGCGTTCAAAGATTTATTGGTTGCCAGGATTATGGTGAAGTCTTTCGTTGCGATCTTTGTGATCCTTGTATGATGTTGTCATGTGCATTCATACTTGTAAGAAAAAAAATGTGGCTTGTATTTCATCCTTGTTTCCAATGATCTCCGGGCGAGGCATTACAGAGGCTGGAACTAGCAGTTAGAACTAGAGGGGAAACAATTCCAATCATTTCCATGATCAGAACAATAGAGATTAGAGAGGAAGAGGTAGAGGACAAAGATTTGGAAGAGGAGGCTTCTATGGGAAATGTTTTCACTATGGGGAAGAAAAGTATAGGCATTTGAATGTACCCAGTGCCAAGGAAGGACAAATTGAAGAATCGAAGGTTGGGCCAGAGTTGCACATGTTGATGAAGATGCCAGATCCTCACATTCTAAAGATGCTGAAAGAGAAGTCCTAGTTAACAAAAGAGTCATGTTGAGTGGTGAGAATGAACCTGATCAAAGAAGGAGCTTGCTTTGCATAAGGTGCAAATGTGAAGATAAGTGTTGTGATGTGATCATTGATGGTGGAAGTACTGACAATCTGGTGTCAAAAATGATGGCCATCAAGTTGAAGCTAAAGAGATAGAAACATGCACCTCCATACACTATTTCTTGGGTGCAAGATGACCACAAGTTCATGGTCAATGAGCAATGCTCTTTGAAGTTTAAGATTTGAAGCTACCAGGATGGGGTACTATGTGATATCATACCTATTGACATATGTCATATGTTACTAGGTAGGTTGTCACAATTTGATAGGTATGTTTTACATGATGGATGAGCAAATACCTAAACTCTAACCAAGGATGGAATGAAACATAAGTTGAAGCCATTGAAGGAGAAAGAAGAAAAGGTATCTAGTGCTGCCAAAATATTTTTTGTTGATGGAAAAGAGTTTTTCAAAGGTATAAAGTGTGAGCATGTGTGTTTTGCTAAAATTCCAAAAGATAGTAAAGAATAAATAAAGGAGGTACCTATAGAAGTTTTAGATATGTTGGGAGAGTTTTCTAATATTGTATTAGACAATGTACCTGATGGATTGCCCCTAATGAGGAAGATCAGTCACTAGATGGATTTGGTTCTAGGAGCCATTTTTCCAAACAAGGGTTCAATAGGCAAGTTCATGAGTTGTTGCAGAAGGGGTTGATTCAAGAGAGTCTGAGTCCATGTGCTGTGCTAGTAGTATTAGCACCAAAGAAGAATGGAGAACAAAGGATGTGTATAAATTCACATGCTATCAACAAGATCATAATCAAGTATAGATTTCCATTACCAAGGATGGATGATAATATGGACTGTTTGAGTGGAGCTGAGTATTTCACAAAGATAGATCTAAAGAGTGGATACCATCATATTTGCATCAAAGAAGGTGATGAGTAGAACACTACTTTCAAGACAAAAGAAGAACTGTATGAGTGGCTAGTCATGCCTTTTGGGCTAACCAATGCACCAAGCACTTTCATGCAACTCATGAATGAGGTATTAAAGGAGTTTCTAGGTAAGTTTGTTATTTTTTACCCAGATGATATTTTGATCTTTAGTAAGACATTGGAGGATATTATGATCCATATTCACAAGGTGTTTGATAAGTTGAGGGAAGAAAAGTTGCTGATAAACCTGAAGAATTGCAATTTTGTAAAGAAAGAGTTGGTGTACCTAGGATTTGTAGTCTTAGTAGAAGGTCTAAAAATGGACCCAGAGAAAGTAAAGGCTATCCTTGAATGGCCTACTCCAAGGAGTATGATAGAGGTAAGATCTTTTCATGGACTAGCTAGTTTTTATAGAAAGTTCATAAGAGGTTTTAGCAGTATTTGTGGACCCTTAACTGAAACAACGAGAGGGGATAAGAAAGAATTTAAGTGGACTATAGGAGCATATAAGAGTGTTAATCTGTTGAAATAGAAAGTTACTGAGCAACCTATTTTAGCACTTTCTAATTTTAACAAGGTGTTTCAAGTAGACTGTGATGCTAGTGGTACTACAATAGGAGCTGTTATGAGCCAACAAGGTAGACTCATTGCTTACTTTAGTGAGAAATTGAATGATGCCAAAAGAATATATTTTGTTTATAATTAGGAATTTCATGCTATAGATCAAGCATTGAAGAAGTGGAGACACTATCTTCTTCCTAAGGAGTTTGTTTTGTATACTGATCATCAAGCTTTGCAATATTTAAATAGTCAAGGAAATTGAATCAAAGGCATTTGAAGTGGGTTGAGTTTTTGCAGAGTTATAAATTTGTTTTGAAACAAAGGAGTGGGAAGTCTAATAGAGTTGCAGATGCTCTTAGTACAAGACAAATTTTGCTGACAAAAATGCTAATAGAGATGGTTGGGTTCAAGGAACTCAGTACTTTGTATCCAGATGATCTTGATTTTGGTGAAGTGTGGAAGGCTTGTATAGAACCTATTCCACTTGACAAAACAAAGTGTTTGGATTTCATGATCCAAGATAGTATGTTGTTCAAAGGAATTCAGTCATGCATTCCAAGAAGTTCAATGAGAGAGAATCTCATCAAGGAGAAGTATAGTGGAGGATTGACTAGACATTTTGGTAGAGATAAGACTATTACTTTGGTTGCTAAGAATTATTATTGGCCACAGTTGTAGCAAGATGTGAAGAAGTTTGTATAGAGTTGCAGAGTATGTTAGATGGCAAAAGGAGTGAAACAAAATACAAAATTGTATCAACCATTACTTCTACCAGAGAAGTCGTGGGAGCATGTTAGTATGGATTTTGTTCTTTGATTATCGAGGACACGGTGTGGGCATGATTCTATTTTGTGGTGGTTGATAGGTTTCAAAGACGGTACATTTCATTCCTTGAAAGAAGACTAGTGATGATGTTCATGTAACAGAATTGTTTATCAGAGAAGTGGTGAGACTACATGATCTACCATAGAGTACAGTTTCATATCAAGATAACAAATTTTTTGGGTGTTTTTGGCATACATTGTGGAAGAATTTGAAGACAAATTTGAAGTTTAGTTCATCACATCATCCATAGACTAATGGATAGACAGAAGTTGTGAATCACAGTTTGGGAAACTTGCTGAGATGTTTGGTTGGAGATAAGCCAAGAGGATGGGATATGATTTTACCATAGAAGGAATTTTCATATAATAATTCTTTCAACAAGAATACTAGAAAATCAAAATTCTATATTGTATATGGGAGTAGTCCCAAAAATGCTTCTGAATTGAGGCAGTTGGATAAAGAAGAGATAAGTAGTGCTGAAGCAAAATAATTTGATGAACATTTGAAGAATGTCCATGAGGAAGTGAGGAAGCACATTATAAAGATGAATACATAGTACAAGGTTAAGGCAGATGTGAAAAGGAGGTATAAGGAATTTTAGATTGGAGATGAAGTCATGGTTCATTCAAGAAAGGAGCATTTCTAGTGGGTACATATAATAATCTAAAGATGAAGAAGTTTGGACCATGCAAGATAGTGAAAAGGCATGATTTTGGAAATGCTTATTAAGTAGAGTTTCCTGCTAAATTGAATATTTCACCAGTATTTAATATTTTAGATTTGATAGATTATTATAAAGGAGGTGATGGAGATGAAGTTGCAGAAGTACAGTGGAGTATTCCAATAGCTAGTTCGACTACAAAGGAGATTGAGGAGATACTACACAGTCGTATTGGAAAAAGTACCAGGAACAGAACTTGTGAGGAATATCTGGTCAAATGGAAAGGGAGGCCAGTAGAGGATTCATCATGGCTAGCAAAGGAGAAGGTTAACCAACTTAGTTTTCCTCTGAACACCTAAGACGTGACAGAGTCACTTTTCAAATTACCCTAGGTGTTTGATGCAGGAGCATCCTAGGTGTAAGAGCAATCTTGCATCACCCAAAAATATTTTATTTTCATTTTTTTCTCTTTTGATAAGGACTAGTAGATAGGGTGGTTACTATTTATGGGAACTTTCTATTTTTAGTAAGTTTTTCATATAAGCTCAGAATCTTCTCATTTTCTACAAGAAGGTTCATTTTAGAGTTGTAAGCCTACAATAAAAATCTCATTGCTCAAGCATAATTATCGAAGAATTTATTCCGGATTTTTGATCAAAATATTTGCAAAAAAATCTTTAGGCTCACCGTTGGAGGCCTTAGAGTGCCTGGATGAGGTCAAAAAACTTGGTATAAGGGCACTACCGTGGTTTTGAGCCTATAGATTAGGAGCTAGTGTTTCCAAAAAATGGCTATAATAGCCAATCAGAGCAACGGTTCGTGAGTTATGGCATTTCAAAGTTGGACTGCCCAAAATATTTAAAATAATTGTCAAAGATGTATTTGGCAGACTCTATATGTATTGTTAGGGTCTGTCGTCCCTAGGTATTAAGTTTCAATGTCTAGAATCTTCCCAAGCGGTATAAAATTGCCTATTTAAGAAAGGCCTGAACATTGTCTAAGATAGCTCTGTGTGGTAGTTCGCAGCTTAGTCTTGCAGATTACTATAACGAAGGTGCCCATGTGGGTTAGCATATTGTACTTATGAATTTTGTAATTTCACATTTGCGGTGCAAATAAGAAGTCCATATTTTTTTCTCACATTTATTGTTGTCTCTTTGTTTCTATTATGATTTTATGGTTTTAAGGCGAACACCCTTCATTAGTGGCTTTCTCTTTGGATGGCTTCTATGTATGTTAGTGGCATTGGCATAACAAGAGGTGAGATTATTCATGTTTGAGATGCTAGGTACTTTGATTTTGTTGCAGGTACTAGGATGGAGCACTTCATGTACTTTGATCCATGATGGTGGATGTGCTAGGAGGGATTGTTCCCTTATTCATTTATGTGGCTACAGATTGACCTTATGCAATGCATACAATAAGTGGGAGATTTTTGAGATAATGGGTGTTGCACAAATTGCATAATATTGTTATATTGTATTGTTTTGATTTTTTATGTAATGTTGCACCTAGATGGATGTGTAACATGTAAAGGTTCCCATGGGATATACTTGATGAGTTGTATTGTAACATTGTGATAATATTTCATGTAATTATTTAATATTGGGGAAAAGAATTAAATTTCCAATATTCAATGTGGGGTCAATGGGTTAGGTAGCACATGGTTTATGTAATACCACTTGGTGGTTTCGTGGGACTTGGTACTATATAAGCAACCCCAAGGGTAGTTGTAGAGACAAGGAGAAGAAGAAGGCAAAAAGGAAAAGATTCGAGCGGGACAAGGCTTGACATGTTAGCCAAGGGAGTTTTTGTGAAGGTTAGAAGCATGGCATGGGATGTGTGGATTCATGCTTTTTCACATAGATTATTTGGTTGTGGCTATGGCTTTGAAGGCTTCCATGGTTGTATTGCAATGGCATTTTTGTTGAATAATACATGGTAATGGATGCTTTTGGATGCTAGGTTTTCCCCTATCTTGTGTCACATGTTAATGGGTATGTTGTCTATTCTCTTACATGTGGATTTCAATTGCATTTTTATTTCAAATATATTTTGGGTTATGCGGAATAGTTATATTATTTCTTGCAAGTTTACTTATAGTGCTTAAGAATCTAATTGCCAACAAGATCATTACACTACTAGATAAATCTAAACCTTATGAACCTAAGGTTAAACCTAAGTGGTGGAATGATGAGCAGTATTGTGACTATCATAGAAAAAAGGATACAAGACTAAAAACTTTCATAAGTTTGAAATATATCATTTGAGATCTTATTGACAATGAAAAAGTGGGAGTGGATGCACTTATTAAGAATATTGATTGTAAAGCTTTTAAGGAACCACTCCTCACATATGAGAAGGGTGAAACATCTAAGAAGAAGAATGTAGATGCCAAAATTAGCTACACATACACACATTATGGAAATGTGATACATATACTTGAACCCATTGACCTAAGGGTTGTAAATGCAACTATGATTTAGACATTGATGAATTACCCAAAGTTATCTTAAGAGGTATTAGCTCTTCTTTGACATGATCACAATCTTACAATAATGATACTAGAATAAAACATGAACAAAAACCCTTAATTATCTTAGAGGTGTCAATTCCCCTTCACATGTTGAAAAACTTGAATACTTTCACAAGAAATCAACCTAAGGTTATCCTTAAGGGTCCTAATTCCTCTAAGAAATCAACCTAAAAACAAGTTGGGTCCTCTTCTAAACAAGTGCCTACTACGTCCAAGTTTGAGTACAACCTTGTTGATAAATTGAAAAGGGGCCCAACTTAGATCTTTATATTTGAGTTGTTAGAAATGTTACCTACACAAGTAAATCTTGGAGAAATATTTGTGCACAACTAATGTCCCCAACAACATTGATACTGATTAGTTCCAAAACATGGTAGACCATATTACTACTCCTCATTTCGTCACATGTTTTGAATAAGACAAAAAATCCTTAAGGAATCCTCATAACTTCACCTTACATATTGAAGTTCAAATCTATCAAACCCGAGTCAAGTGAATGCTAACAGTAATGGCACATGGCTCAACATCTATTTATTTGATTTGGTAAAATAGTTAAGACTATTATAGTTTACTATTGACCAAAGGAGAAATATTTCTATCAAATCATATGATGAAGTTGAGAAGTCATCTAAAAGATTAGTTATGTTACCTATTCAAGTGGTTTTGATAGACAAAGATGTGGTCTTTCAAGTTTTTGATATTTCTCTTACTTCCAATGTGTTACTAAGTATATCTTGGATTCATGGCATGTGTCCAATCAGCTAAATAGCTTAGTAATAAAGGATTGGACATCCTTCTACATTGACTCCATGACTAAACAAAATCATGTATTTTCCTAAGTATAACATATTGACTTCATTTATTTGTCAACCCAAGAGCGTAAGCTTGAGAGGGTGGCTGCAAAGTATATGCTCTTATTCCTCTTTAAGTAATTACAACTGCAATAGGAAATAAATGTTGAAGGAAACTAAGCTAGGAACTGAAATGACATTTTATTTAAAGCCTAGAGTGATGTTGTGAATAGTAAATCTATTTAAACACCTCTGCTACAGGAACAGTAAGAGTCTACTTTATAAGGAAACAAACTAAGAAAAAAAAATTATTCTAACAAAGTAGTTCACTCACCAAGTGGGCCCCCTTGGATGAGTGAATAGAAAACAATCAAGTCTAAAGGTGGAAACTTGAACTTTGAATTATATTCATTCATAATAATTAATTAAATTTAAGATTCTACTCTACTAAATAGAACAATCTACTCTATTTCCTTTTGGTCAAAACTAGGAAAAGATCAAAATCTAAAATCCCTTTTCAAGGTTACAGTAGAGTTTATTTAAAGGAAAGCTTCTAACAAATTCCTACTCCTACGATCACTCCATCAACAAGGATCAATTATAAATCATAAATTTTATAATAGAAATGCTACTAACTGTGTTTTAACTTCCCCAAGAATATAACAAGTTGAGGAAGCTATGTTTGTGTGCCATCATAATAGAATTCGTACCATGATCTACTGATGCGGTGATTCATCAATCATCTAGTTAGCTTTGACTTCAACATTGAAATTTTGTCTTCAATATGCATGGCAACACCTATAGAGCATTAAACACAACAACTTCTACATACATGCATTTATTTCATCATTAATGTTAGAAAAGGTAATGTTCAAATTATCACTCTTGCAAATCCTACAGTTGGCAAGAAGGAACCTACCCAAACATAGCATGGATGAGGAAATACTTATCAACATGCAATATCTTTCATCAAACCATAAAAATCCATAGATTCAAGAAAACATAGCATAACTAATCAATCAATACTTCAATCTCCAGGTCTTAACATATGGATAGCATATTCATAAAACATAAGTTCTTTTGCTTAAACCATAAAGTCTTAAATTGTTTCTCGCAAGATAATTGCTAAAAACAATATAGAAAGTAATCAAAATAATGGCCTTTTATAGCTCATCAACATGCAAGAAGTTCCTTCGACATGCTATCAGTGTATAAAGTTCCCTTACAATGGTATTGAGGTGTCTATTCCTAGGGACAATTCTATGTCTATCAATGTTCTTATTGAATCTTTGGTACCCCACAGTAAAGATGTTGGATAAAAAAAGAGTACACTTGTTGAATATGAAAAGAAGTTTAAAATGATCAATATTGAGATGGGAGAGTATTGCTTAGGTTTTGTTTTAAATCTTCCTATGTCACCTCACTCCTATGGTAAACCTTCAGGGGAAATGAAACTATCATCTTCAGGTATGACATTTTGTGGCATTTTATGGAATCTTTGTTCTGTCTTCAATCCCTTTAGAAGAAGAAAATGAAGAGATGTCTATTAGAGAATGGATCTGTAGAGGAGAACCTTATGAGGAAGTCACATCAACTACTAAAATATCTCTTAAGAAATATGAAAAGGGATATGATTTTTTAGCTAAGATGGCATATTCAAGTCATGGTCCTTTGAGTAACAAAAAATATGCTCTTTTTTAACCCTTTAATCACATAAATGGACATAAATCTAGGAATACAATTGTAGTAGGATTTTCTAATAATGATAAACAACCTATCTATGATCAAATGAAAGATGGTTCTCATGAATCTAGAGAAGACCCTTTTCCTATTAACATTGATGGGTAAGATGAAAACTTTATCCCTTCTATTTCCATCCTTTTGAATGAAGAAGGGCCTCCACTAGAACATGATGAGAAAACTTCTACATCTCACCAACATAATGACATAGAGGTTGAAGTTCACTATAGAGAGGGAAATTGAAGAAACACTACACAACTCCTTGAAAGAAATCTTAGTAAAAATTCACATGAGTAAGAGTGGGATTCAATTTCATTAGAATCTATAGATTTGGGAGTGGATGTTGTACACACTTATGCTAATCAATTCAAGGTAGTAGATGAGTTGATCATAAGCCTTGATGAATCAAGTCCATACATCACACTTGTTGATCATGCTAGGAGACTAATTGATCTAGGTACCTTTGTGAGGGACCTTGTAGATTTTGACCTGCTTGTTTCTAAAGATATGCCTACCACATCAACAACATATAACCTTCCACTTTACTCTCACTTATTTACCCAAATCTCATTGATTGGTCACAAAAAAACCAACAACCAAAGCTATTGATTTTTTAAAATGGTTACAAGATTGTCTTCTACCTCAATGTTATTTAACCTATAGTTTCTTCCACTAGTGATCCAATGATAAATATGACTGAGTCATATATCAATTACCTTAGTAATAAAATAAAAATAAAAATAAAAATAAGAACATGCCCATTGATGGTGAAGACCACTTTGTGGTAGTATCAAAGCCTAAAAAATTAAAAATTAAAGATGTATCCAAGGTTGAAAACCTCCTTGAGGTGCCCAAGGATGAGGTACTTGGTAGTCTTCCTAGTTATTTTTAGACTAGATCTTCAATATCGATTAAACTTACCCAACCTATAAATCTGTAAGGAAACTTGGCAATAAAGAATATAATCATTTCCACATAACCCATAATAGATCTGAAATAAATACGAAATTAAAATCCACATACAAGAAAATAGACAACATACCCACAAAATTGTGACACAAGATATACCCTGGGAAACCATCATTGAGGGAAAAAACCCAGCCTCCAAAAGCATCCATCACCATGTATTATTCAGCAAAAAATACCACTGCAATACAACCATGGAAGCCTTTATGGCCATAGCCACAAGTGAGCAATCCATGTGAAAAAGCATGAATCCACACATCCCATGGCATGCTTCCAACCTTCACAAATGCTCCCTTGGCTAACCTGTCAAGCCTTGGCCCACTCGACTCTTGCCTTTCTCACTCTTACTTTTGTCACACAAACAACTACCCTTGTGGTTGCTTATATAGTAGCAAGTCCCACAAAACCACTAAGTGGTATTACATAAACCATGTGCTACCTAACCCACTGGCCCCACATTGAATATTGGGCATTTAATTATTTTCCTCAATATTAAATAATTACATGAAATATTTTCACAATGTTAAAATACAACTCATCAAGAATATTCCATGGGAATATTTACATGTTGTACATCCATCTAGGTGGAACATTACATGATAAAATAAAATAATAAAATATAACAATATTATGCAATGTGTGCAACACCCATTTTCTCAACAATCTCCCACTTGTTGTATACATTGCATAGGGTCAATCCATAGCCACATAAATGAACAAGGGAACAATCCCTCCCAGCACATCCACCATCATGGATCAAAATACACCAAGTGCTCCATCTTGGTACTTGCAACAAAATCAAAGTATCTAGCATCCCAAACATGAATGATCTCACCTCTTATTATGTCACTACCACTGGACATGCATAGAAGTCATCCAAAGAAAAAGCCACCCAACCTGTTACATTAGAAAATCATAAAATCCTGTACCAACTAAAATTCCAAGCACAAAAAAAAACTTGATCCAAAGGTAATCACATGTATATGTAGTTGTCAAAATATCCATAGCTGAAATAGCACCCACAACAAAGTGCCAGCCCATCCAACTATCCATACCTCAAAGGTATAACAAGTGAATCTCATGTCACCGACATATCCAATCTATAACCTGCAATCACAAGCCTCAAGAGCAATACCTACCACATATATACCAAGAAGCTCCCACTACAAAAGATAATGTCAAATCTATAACCAATCCACTCAACACATCTCAAAGAAGTGAATCCATGTAGTATCAAGGACATCCACAATACATAAACTAATATTCTGCAAGAACAACTCTCATAACAAGTCTCCAATGCTCTCTCAAGTCCTCCACAACCAATATAGGAAAGAGATAAAGGAATAACCATGTCATCTCTCACATGACATACATGAGCACAAACCAGTGATCACAATCTCCAACCAATCTCAAATCCAATGTAGGCAAAACTGAACATCCAAGAAGATAACCAAGACTAGAGAAACCATGCAAATCATAACCTGTATCATGTCCTTCTACACATACCTCTAGATATAAACTGTGCAAGTATGATCTCCTCCATAAAACTCCAACAAGAAGCCTCAACAACACCCAAACCATACCATATAACTAATCATGGATGTAAGCCTCTCACAAGGAGATCAAACTCATAAACCATTCCTAATCCAAGGAATATGCCCAATATAAAACCATCTCCTAAACTCAACCAACATATGCACATGGAGATAACCAATGCTAAACCATCTCTCAAATGAATCCTCCAGAACTAACTCATGTACCATAGCTCAAGATCCATATCCATGAAAGATAAGCATAAATATAATGCAACTAAGAGAAACAATGGGCTATACCTCTCAAGTAGCAAACCGCTAAGTAGACCAAGAGTGGGGAATGAGAATTCTCATCAAGATACCCAAATATCCAACCAAAACTCATCTAAGAACAATCTCCTCTCAAGTCCATATAAGGTGACTACCCCTTGGACTTCCTATTGAAACCATCAACTGTCCCAACAAATACTTCTCTAATCCAAGAGAGATCAGCATCACCACTGTCTCTAAGTATCCATGAGCACCTGTAACCAATCAATCCATGCCAACTCCAAATGCAACATAGCAATATCATGAAGTATCCAGCTTATGATCAATGTACTCAATACCAAGAAACTAAATCAAGATCAATGTCAAAGTTCCAACCATGGCCTCAAGAACATAAACATGACAACATGATCTAATCATCTCAACCAAAGAGATAACATGCTCCACATGAACATACTATAACATGTCACAACTCTAAATGTGTATCAAGAGTATACCATTACATAATAATGAAACTATCCTCACACCAAGGATAACATGCCAAATAAAAGCATAAACCACACCTTTGCCAAGAACCCTGTGAGTCCTCAAGATGCAACCATCTCCACACACCATGAAGAAAACCATCTCCACATACCAGGAAGAACCATCTCCACACACCATGAAGATAACTAAGAACTCCATGAGTCCTCAAGATCTAACCATCTTCACACACCATAAAGATAACAAGTGCACCATGCAAATGTCAAAGATGCTTCTGTAGCAATAGGATCTAAGACAAACTTCCAACATCTACAAACACTCAATAAATATATCAATGCCAACAACTCCCACTCAACCGTGGTACCAATTCACCTATGGCATCATAAAATCCATCTCCTATATGAAGATCCAAACCAAACCAGGAACTAATCCTACACTGTCACCCCATCACTGTCACAAGTTCCCACTAAACCATGTATCCAAGCTATCCATGACATCGTGATGAAAAACCATCCTATAACCATGAGAATCAACCAAAGGCATCAAACCATCAAAGCATTCAAAGTGCACATCATGAGCTTCTCAAAAGAAATCAAATAACCATGATCCTCAACCAAGAAGATATACCACAATAACTGAATACAAAATCCAAGCTAATGAACATGAAGGATGTACCTATATAACCAATCATATCATGCCAAAAAATCCATGGCACCATGATCACATCCATGAACTGAGCATCTGTCTCTCAAAGTGTCCAACCTGTCAGCATAAAATAGTCAACCACAATCCTCCACCATTACTGTACCTAGTAACAACATCTCATCCCTTCTACATGAAGAAAAAAAATTAGCAAATCATGTGACTTAGGGCATAGACAACCCAAATCCAAGCCACCAATCTGAATATGCATCAATAATGAAAGATCAATGGGCAAAGACAACCCATAACCAAAGCTATAAATGCAACCTGTAAGTATAGACTACTTACAACACTGCACAACTTATAGATCCAACAAGTCATCATACATATCTAACCAAACACTGATAACCATATCATCAAGAGACCAAACTGAAATAATGAACCGAGTATACAATGACATCAAAAACTTAAATCTCCAATGCCATAAACTCACAATGTTACCATAGTCAAAATATATACTATAAACTATTCAAATCAATATATCACCAAATAAATCATGCCAAACCTACACCAAATCTAAACCAATGTGTAGATTTCTCCAAGAGCTTTTCGTTGACTACTCAAAATCCAAAACCTGACTCTGCATGCCCAAGTTATGCCTTAATCTGTGCTCAAAATTAAAAAATCTGACTTTAGGGCTCTTAAAACCTAAAAAAATCTCAAAATCACAGAACCAAACCTATACCATGTTGTAGTGCTCTAAATTAGCTTTTCAATGCCTATAAGAACTCTAAAATCTAATATTCTGATAGAAAGTTATGGCCATTTTACTAAGATAGTCTTTTTACCATTTTCACTACGATTTTTCATTTTTTATTGTAACGAAAATTCTGACGGGATTAAATTTGACGGTCATCACGGGCTGAAACTGAAAAAACTCTTTCATTTCCTCTGAACATGGCCAAACTAGGGCATATTATATATCAAAATTTATGGAAACGTCGACCCAGATCCAATGGCGAGGTCTGGTTTTACCTAGGAGGTCATTTCTACAAGCTCCCCCCTAAACCCTCATTTAAATGAAACATCTGAAAAATCTTTTTGTCCAAAAAATTTCACATGCCCAAATATTTTAACATCCCATCATAACAGCAAATCCAAAACCCTCAGATCTGCAATAAATCATTCATATATCTTGCCCTTTCTTTTATCCTCTCATGCATTCTCATGAATTCAATCTAGGGTTACAATAATAAAACCATAGCTTTGATACCACTTGTAAGGAAACTTGGCAATAAAGAATATAACCATTTCCACATAACCCATAATAGATCTGAAATAAATACGAAATTAAAATTCACATGCAAGAGAATAGACAACATACCCACAAAATTGTGACACAAGATATAGCCTGAGAAACCCTCTTTGAGGGAAAAAAACCTAACCTCCAAAAGCATCCATCACCATGTATTATTCAACAAAAAATACCATTGCAATACAACCATGGAAGCCTTCATGGCCATAGCCACAACCAAGAAATCCATGTGAACAAGCATGAATCCACACATCCCATGCCATGCTTCCAACCTTCACAAATGCTCCCTTGGCTAACCTGTCAAGCCTTGTCCCGCTCGACTCTTGTCTTTCTCACTGTTACTTTTGTCACACCAACAACTACCCTTGTGGCTGCTTATATAGTAGCAAGTCCCACAAAACCACTAAGTGGTATTACATAAACCATGTGCTAAAACCATGTGCTACCTAACCCACTGACCCCACATTTAATAGTGGGCATTTAATTCTTTTCCTCAATATTAAATAATTACATGAAATATTTTCACAATGTTACAATACAACTCATCAAGAATATTTAATGAGAATCTTTACATGTTGCACGTCCATCTAGGTGGAACATTACATGATAAAATAATAAAATAAAATATAACAATATTATGCAATGTGTGCAACACCCATTTTCTCAACAAAATCTTGGGACAATAGAAAATCCTCAAATTATACACCTAGCTCAGTCACTATCAAAAGAAGAAAAGAATGAATTTATAGAATTATTTAAACACAAAAATATCAATTTCACTTGGAGCTATTTAGATATTCTAGGGCTTGATACAAATCTTATCATGCATCATTTATCTATAGTTCCTAGTGTAAAACTTGTCAAACAAAAACTAAGAAAAATGCATCCACTTGTGGCTCTCTTAGTAAAATTTGAATTATAAAAGCTTCTTAAAGATTCATTTATAAGAGCTATTGATTATGCTAAGTGGTTTCAAATATTGTACCAATTTTAAAACATGACACATCCATTCCTGTATGCACCTATTTCTAAGATCTCAATAAATCATACCATAAGAATAACTTTCCACTTCCCAACATAGAGATGATAGTGGATATAATGGTGGGTTATGAAATTTATTCTCTCATGGAAAGATTCTTTGGATACAACCAAATAAAGATATCTCCCCAAGACCAAGAGAAAATTGCCTTCACTTGTGCATGGGGAACCTTTTGTTGGAACATCAATCCATTTGGATTAAAAAATAGTGGACCCATTACCAAAGAGCTATAACAACTATTTTTCATGAGATGATGCATAAAAACATCAAAGATTATGTAGATGATACATTAGAAAAATTTAAGAAGTGAAATAAACATCTAGAAGACTTGGCTTTGATTTTAGAACTCATGGAACAATTTCAACTCAAATTGAATCCTAGGAAATGAGTTTTTGGCATCACCTCCAAAAAAATTACTTGGGTATATTATTTTAGCTAAAGGAATTGAGGTTGACCTTGAGAAAGTTTAAGCCATAATGGATATGCAACCTCCCAAAAATATAATTTAAATGAGAAATCTCCAAGGGCATCCTCAGTCTATTAGGAGGTTCATATCCCAACTTATTAGTAAGGCACAAATTTTAACAAGAATATACACATTGGAGCTACTCATCTTTGAAATGAGGAATGTAAAAGGATTTTGAATAAAATAAAAGCATACTTGAATAAACCTCCTATTCTAATGCCTCCTATTCTTGGGAAACCTCTTATTTTGTACATTTCAACTACAACTACATCTTTGGGGGCATTACTAGAACAAAAATATGGGATGGGAAAAGAGTGAGCACTATACTATATCAATAGGAAATTAGTAGTATATGAGTTCAACTACAATAATATTGAAAAATCTTGCCTTGTTGTAGCCTTTGTAACTCAAAAATTAAGACACTACATGCTTACGCACACTATACATCTTGTAGTAAAAAATGAACCATTCAAATATATATTGAGTAAGGCTACTCTTACTTGTAAACTTTTTAAATGGGTGATGATTCTCTTTGATTTTGATATTGAGTGCATCGAACATAAGACCATTAAAAGACAAGCTATTGCAAATCAGCTAGCTAAATTTCCTATTCAAGATAATGTTCCAAAGTAAATAGATATTCCTGACCCTTCTATTAGGTACATGACTTCACACACCTAGAAAGTGTTCTTTGATGGTTCCCATACATAGATTGGTGCTGGGGTTGGGGTTCTCTTTTCTTCTCCCCAACAATATACTATACCCAAATCCTACAAATTACTACTTGTATGTACCAATAACATAGTAGAGTACGAGGCTCTTAGTAATGTGATCAATCTAGCCATTAAATAGAGAATAACTAAGTTATATGTATTTGGATATTCTCAACTGATTATAAATCAAACAAATAATAAATATCAAACAAAAGATTACAAATTCATATTGTACAAGAAGATGGTTGATGATATCAAGAATTATTTTTCCTTTGTCACATTCCAACAGATTACTAGAGCTTTAAAAAGTAATTGATGCTATGGTTACCTTTTCCTCCTTCTTTTAGCTAAAGGAACATGAATGAATTCCTAGCAAAAGAACTATGTTACCCTACCTATGACTTACCCAATAATTATGTCATCTGCAACATTATTGGCAATGGTTCCTCTTTTCATGCCAATATTTACTCTTGCATGATTAAATCATCCTTGGTGAGCTAACTTGTAATTTGAAAAGTAAATTCATTTGCAATGCTTACCATTATGCCCTCATCTTTGGTAACCAGCTAGGAGCACTCTAGACATAACATTTATTAAGTGTTTAGAAAGATATGAATTTGAATGTGCATTGGTTGAAGTCCATCAGGGTTTTTGTGGGTCTCACTAATGGTCTTGTGCTAGCTTAAAAATTATTTAGGGATGGTTACTCAATATGCCAAATCTTGTTAAAAGTGTTCGATATATGAGAATTTGATTTATAATCCTCTAAGAGATCTTATACCTTTTATTTTGCACTATCCCTTTCAATAGTAGGATTTTGATTTGGTAGGCCACATACATCCTAACTCATTTGGAGGTCATAAGTTTGTTATCACTGCCACATAATACTTCACGAAGTGGGTTGAGGTAGTACCTCTTTCAACTTACATTGGGAAATAGGTGTCATTAGTTATCCTTAACTACATCATCTATAGGTATGGTGTATTTTCCTCCATAGTTACTGATAATGGAGGACAAATTAAGAATAAGGATCTCAAGAATATGTGTAAGAAATTCAACTTTAAACAACATTGGTCCTCTATCTATCATCTTCAAGGGAATGATCAACAATCTAGAGTTCTTTTGTACATATTTACAATCCTAAAAGAAAAATATGTCCCACAATTGATTATATTAGTGAAAACCTAGCAATAGGCACTCTGATGTATCACCAAAAAAATCAAAATATCAAAAAATACAAACAAAAAATCATTAAATGTCCTAAAAAACATTACAAGTAGTGAAAACTAGGAAATAGGTGATACTTGAGACCTTTTCACTACTATTTATTATCCTACTACTTTGAACTCTAAGCCTTGTTCACCTCCATCTTATGCTTACATATATCTGGGTTTGGAATTGGTCTTTGTCTAGGTCTAGGGGGCACGAGTTGTGTCATCTTTGGTCTCTAAGATGTACCAATGTTTACTAACATCACCCAAATTATATTTCTTAAAACTTTCCTTGACACCTAGTGTCTTGAGTTTACATTTTTTCACTATTCTATTATTGTGCAATATTTATCACTTGTAGGAATGAGTCCAAGAGGGTGAACAATTTCTTTTCTTTTTTACATCATGCTTAAACAAAAATGGCTAAGATACATTTATATTTTTCTCCTTATGTGCTTACTATTATTGATGATTTTCTTTGTGTATTCCCTCCTTAGTATCTCCAGGATATCAATTTACTAGAGGGCTAGGGGCATGAGGAATGTTTTCTTTGATTTCTTCTTGTGGGTGTAACTTTGATGATCGTAGGTGTCTATTTCTTTGACCCCTCAAAAACTTAGGTGATTTGGAGCTATGTCCTTATCTATTATAATGTGTATACTCATGCAAGACCATGGCTATCCTAACATGTATGCCTTAGTACAACTTCAATCTTACAATATTAAACTTAGGTAATATACTAGTCAGTCATCTTGACCTTTACGTCTTTGATGCCTATACTAGGTTCCCATATTTTAAGGCTCGATGCTAAAAACAAGGACCTATCTTATTGACCCTTATAACTTTCACTTAATATCTTCATGTTAGTTTTAACTTTAGGGTTTCATTATAATTTTCATATGAGTTAGGAGAGAGTCTCCATCATTTTTTTGGATGGTTTGTCAACTGCACTCAATCATCTATGTCTTCTTTCTACTTTCTCGATCGTATCTTTTTTCTCCTTTGACACATTCAATCCTCATCAACCTTCTTCCTATCATCACAAGGGGTCAATCATATCATCATATTCAATCTTTCCAAAACATTAGGTTTTAAAATCATGTGTTCATGACAATTATCTATAAGAGCTAGAATATCAACAACTATGAGAGCATCACATATATCATGGTACTAATATCAAAATGAACATGAGCATGTATCATCATCACATGAGCACACAAACTAAAGTTGAAAGTAAAGAGATACCCATGATATCAGTATCAACATGAGCATAAATTAAATGAGAAAAGTACACAACATAAGTCAAATACAACATCTCATTTATGTCACAATGAATCAAGTACAAGTACAAATGTGAGATCAAAATCTAGATACAATGTCAAAATATTGAATATCTTAAAAATTGAGCCCTCGATACAAAACTAAGACATTAGAGATCTCATGGTTGACTCTTACACTTTTGTGTAGGAGAAGAAGAGGGATAAGCATGTGTTATGTTAGGTGGCTAGACAACACCCTTTGATCATTTGCTATTAGTGAGCAGTTAGGAATCCTCTTCGCTATGAGCATCAATGTTATGTCAGTTGCATAGTAGTATGTTTCTTATTCTCTATGAATCGATGCATCTTGGTGAGCTTAGTCTCACTCCTATATCAAATCCTCCTCCTTAAATGGTGCCTATAGCCTCATATTCTATAGTTGTTGGTCTCTTATTGTCAAAGTGATTTGCAACTGTTGCACCTCTACCTTGAGCTCCTCCATGTATGTTGCAGTTGAAGAGATGCTCTCCCCTCATTTCTCCTACTAAGGAGTCTATCTCTAACCCCTTCTATGCAATTTATGTACACTAGTCTCTCCTCCTCTATGGGCTTATCCTCCTCCATGGCCACCATTATCCATCTCACCCTAGACCTAGTAGATGGATGACTACTAGTAGCATTATCCCTAGTCCAACTTGTCTACCTCCTCCATCATCTCTCCCATCTCCATCATCCCCTATGATCCAACCTCTCACATGAGGTGTTCTCCCTATCAAGTTTGTAAACCTAGGATATAGATGATCACTAAGCCATCTCTTGCATCTTCTATGGCTAGGAGTAAGTCCTAATCAACCTATTATATTTGTCATACCTAATCCACACATTGATCATATATGAGAATCAATACCCTTCCTAAGGCCTCCTATATAGGGTATTTGACATATGTAGTCACCTTAGTTCTCACACCTTGGTGCCTCCCAAACTACCTCCATATGTGGGTGATGACAAATCGCTCCACTAAACCTTGATGCATGCCTAGTTGTGGCCTACTCTAGAACATGTAGGCCAGCTCATCCCATGCTCCCTCCCACTGCTTGACCTCACTATAAGGTTTACATGTTAAAAAGTTGATGTCATCAAGCCTTCTCCTCTTGCAGGTTGTGTCCCCAACATGTATCTATTCGACATATCCTGAGTATCTAAAGATATAGGGTTCACCCCTTTGTCTTAACTGAACCCATGGGTAGATCATGATGATATGCTCCCAAACCAACACCTATGATACCAAAACCCATTCCAACCAACTCTTACACTATCTCTCTACACATATTACATAGCAAAGATGGGGCCCATGTCATGTATTGAGGATGAGACATCAAATCCATAACCATGCGACCCTATCCAGATTAGAAGCCCCTCTAGATTTGATCAACAACTAATACACATCCAATCAAGGAGAAAAGAATAAATACCATAATAAAGTTATCATTATACTCCCTCAACATCTAGTCCCAAAGGATAAAATGATCTAGGATGGTATCATCTTGAAACATACACTACATGGTTGTTATCCCCTTTGTCATGGTCTACTTGAAATATAATTGTATCATAATTAATGACATATATCAGTATCTATCATGAGTATATCATCATAAGGACATAAGTAAAAAGAGAAACAAATAAAAACAGATGCTTACATGCTCTCCTCTACATTGAATCTAAAGGACCCAATACACATAATCAAGTGTGATGGTCAATTCTTCCATCGACAAGTGAAATTAGGTGTCATGATTTGAATGAAATCTCTTATCTAGCACAATCAAGAGGCCATGGTTTGTCCAAATATGGGGAAAATGTCATAAAGATCCAAGGCCCATGGTCATGAGCATATGTGAATCCTCATCTAAGAGAAGACCTACTAAGTGTAATGCTATATGAAATGGACATCTAATTTGTACATCAAGAAATACTTGCTACAACCAAAACAATGAGGAAAGCATGTCAAAATATATCAATAAGATATCAATAAGTGTCTATGAACATTAAAGAATCACCTAGAACAATCAACAACTCTCACAGATCCATCTAGGAAGAAACAATTCAAACAAATAAGAATGTAGGACATTTTGGAGGATAACATGATATCGTACAACCTTTCATCTCAAATCATATGACTCTTTGTATTCTTGTGACACTTCATACCCTATCGTACAACTCATGGGTTCCTCTTGTGTGACATTTCAATAAATGATTGTGTGACACTTTGCAAATTTAGGGAATCTTGTGCAACATTTCACATAAGAATCGTATAAAATTCTAGACCATCATATAGAATTTTACACAAATGAACTCAAAAACATGAAAAATCATGAAACATAAGAAAAATCACATTTCTTTTATTATCACTTAATAATGTGGGGTGGCCTTATTCCTGGTTATGCAGCTAGCTTAGCTCAAAATGATGCTTATGCACTAAGACTTGCATGATTGAGGACTCACATTATGAAAAATGCCATATGATTTGAAAATGACTTGTTGGACCCCTTATATAAAATTTTGGCCTAATTTTTTGAAGTCTTGAATTTTTTTGAAAAACATGCCCTAACCTAATTTTGACATCCTTGATCCATTTTTGAGATCAAAATTAAGATATATATTCATCTTAACTATCAAAATCATGATTTAAAACTATTCCTCCTATGCATAGTTGATTGACCCTTTTGAGGAAAACCTTCACATCTTTTGAGGCAATTATCATTTCATCATTTCTACCTCCTCATCATCTCATCTACATAATTTCCATCTCTTTTCTTCTTTGTTTGATCTAATTCTCATGTTTTTATTAGATAACTGAGGTGGGGGGGGGAGGTGGTTGAATGAGTTATGTTTAATTATTACATAGTCTCATCAAACACTTTTACTACCAAACAAACTTCATTAACATCATAAGCATTCACTCAATGCACTCATTAAACTTCTTAATTAACTCACACAATCACATTACTCGAAAATATTCATTCATTATTCTTGTTATTAACAATTCACATAAATAAAACCTACTTATTACCAAAAATTAACCTAGGTGTTATCAAGTTGCAGTAAAATGAAAATAACATTTAAAACAACTTGCAACACAATAGCATTCACACATTTGACACCAAGATTTTTAATGTCAAAACCATGTAAAGGGAAAAATCGTCTAGGATTGACAACCCAAAAAAATTACTCTTTTGAAGTGAGCTTTGCTAGGCGTCAACCTTGTTAAAGGTTTACATACATATTATTAATGTGACCTTGTTAGAGCATTTACACCAAAAGATCATCTAGACCTTATCAGTCCTTGATCCTGTCTAAAGAGTGACCTGCTTTAAAGGAATTAGAAACACCACTAATCGATGTATAGGATTTCACAAACTTGTTAGGTCCACTCTTCTAAGATATTTTTGTGCTATAATGATAGAAAGTAAAAATATAAATGGTCTATTAGGTATAGCACTACCTTGCTTATTCATATCTCCTTTTTGCTTAGTCTCTTTCTAATCTCCATCATCTGATCTCTTTACTTAGCTAATTCATACCTTCACACTTTAACAATCTTTCAACTCTACTTTTTATTCACTCTACTATTCTTGGATTCTACTTTCTTCTTTCAACATCAACAACTTTGCACATTTATCTTCTCCTTTGATCACCTTTTACCTCCTTAAATAGTAGCCTCTGTGCTTCCAGATTCTTCCAGTTATTATCGCTTAATCATAATCATCAATCTCATATACATACCAAATTAATTGAATCTAGATACTTAGGAAATATAATTTTCATAGAATTATTTGTTCATTCTTATCCTTCTTCAATCTCCATCATCAGATGTTTATTGTATTTTCCTAGTCGTTGATCTTGTAACAAACTTTGACTTGTTCCTTTGAACATCTAGAACATTCTTCATATCCATCAAAAGTCAACCTCAAATTCCATATTTACAATCTTGTTCTTCGTGTTATTACTCAGTGAACATTAAATTTCACTCTAGTAATATATCACTCGATTAATATTGAACTTACTCAGTTAATATTGAATTTACAACTTTACTTTTATAATCACTTGGCGAACACTTTCTTCTTTCTTTGACCTTACTACTCAGTGTATATTGTGTAGCACATTACATTATATTATTACATGATTGTAAAAAAATCAAACCAACATTAAATTATCAATTTCCAACTCATTCAAGTGCCCATTGAATACCATACTTATCAACTCTATCTCACATACTTTCTTCAAATCCTCTTCATCAATCAAATGATATGGCACTCTATTGAATTAGAATAACGTATATCAAACTAAGACTTGACATCAATGACAATATAACAAATGATATAAATCTTTTATATACATTCATAACATTATCAATTGGGGCTAACAATTTTGTCATCTTAGTCAAACTAGGGTGCATTCTCAATGCTTGGTGGTCAAACTTGGTTTCATGCTCTCTACATTACTTATCTATCATAATGGACCTTATCATAAATCAATTTAATCAAATCTATCTAGTTTATGCATCTCCTCTATATCATTTCAATTTAAATCCTAAAGGGGTAGGAACAGTTTATCTTTCAATGCTGGAAATTGATTATGCTATATCTATCTTCTTTCTACTTTTCTTGGGGAGGATTCTTAATTTAATTTATTTTCTCTATGGATATATCACTTCTCATCTTACTGTTATTAGTGTTGATTTATCTTATCAGCCCTTCTCCTAAAGTTTAGGTATATTTCTTATCAATTGTGCATTCAGGGTTTCTTATCCATCCTTGATGATCCTACTGCACTACTAGTTAAGGATTGACTATCTCATTATACTTCATTCACTTCTAATTTAGATTATGATCTCTTATTTAGTTAACATCACCATTCTCTGACTTAATGTGTTCCCAAATCATTCACACATTAGTCAAAGGGGGGGAAATGTAGTCACCCAAAAAAACTATAGTTAACTATAATCCCCCCTTTTCAACCTTTTAATCACTTTGCTAGACTACATCTTATTCTTAATCATTTTTACATACTTTTTCAATTGTTAATATTTGATTAAATCATCATCCAATTATTTATTCAACTATATCCTATGGTTTTGCCACCTTATCCTAGTTCATTATTTAATTGAAAGAACATGTTCCCTTTTAATTAAATAAACCCTCTTTATCCTATGCGTGCACATGAAAAAAAAAAATTCCTAATTTAAAAATAAAATAAAAAGACCTTTTGTCTACACATTGAATGTACACTTTCTTCGCCTCTTGAGAATCTTATGAACAAAGTAAAAATGAGAACTTTTTTATGTTGTCATTTTGATTATTTTCATTCTTGAGCACTTATACTTGCACTCTCATCTAGTGTACTTGCATCTTAGATTAATCTTTCCTTTATTATATTTTATCTTAGATAACCTAGTCTAATTAGGAGGAATATAACTCTCATATTGTGATACAAGAGCATCTTGCATCACAAAACAAATGGGGCATAAATTATTATTTTTTAAACATAGAGGAGAGAGAAAGTGATTTGAAAATTAGAGAAAAAATAATAATGAAGGAAAAATGGGAAAAGGCATTTCATTTACTAAGGCCACATTTTAGAAGTTAGTGAATGTAGACACCTAAAAACCTTTAGAAAATAAAGTATTTTTTTTCTGAAAAATTCTTGATGACATCATCATTTATTAATTTATTTATTTATTTATTTTTATGCCATTAAATCTCTTTATCTTAATTAAAAATATTTAATTAAGGAATCCCTCCCAAAAATGTTTAAATCTTATTTAAACATTATTTCCTTATTTATTAATTATTTAATTAATAAATTGACCAAAAAACTCAAAATAAATAAAAAAATTATTTTTTGCCCAAAACTTGGCCAATTTCCTTAAGACCACTAACCTCTTCCAAAATCTTCTAATCCTTCTTTAATTTTGATTAAAGGCTAATCCCATCATTTCGTATCCCTAATCCCAACTCAAAATATTTAATTAAGATTAAATATTAATCCTCATGTTTATTAAAAAAGTTTTAATAAATATCTCCTCAACCCAAACCCTTGAAATAAATAAAACTTTATTTATTTCCTAAAAATCTAATTTATCCTCATCCTAAGAAGTTCTATACTCTTCTAGAAAGTCTTCATCCTCATCCTAGGAAGTTCTAGACTATTCTAGAAAGTCTTTATCCTCATCCAAAGTCTAGACTCTTCTAGAAGATGTCTTTAAACCTAATCCTAATCCCCTCCTAACCTTGTCACATTCTCTAAACATGGGTTAAGACTTACTAACCCAAGCCAAAGTTAACAAATATCTCCTCCTTCACCCACCCTCATTAAATGCCATCCACTTGCCTATCCCTAAGCTAATCCTAAACCATCCTAATCCATCCTCTAATCATTTGCACAATTCTAAGCAAGCTTAAAACCCTCCTAATCAAGCCCAAGTCGAAATTGCTCTCATCTCCCTCAAAATATCTCAACCATAAAACTTTATGAAGCCCACTAGGCCATAAATGACTCTTCCAAGCCCTTTTATTGCTCTTACAAGTCATTATGAGGGTCTTTATGAAGATTTTATCCCTTGAGCCTCCTTTGTTGACTCATCCTTCCCCTTTCCTCCATCCTCTCACCCTGTGACATGTGTCACTCCCTGATTGGTTATAAGGAAGCACAATCCATGTGCTCTCTTCTCATGCAATATGAGCCCTCCGTGAGCTTTTTCCCATCCTTGCATCTTAGCCCTCAATCCCTCAAGCCTCTTGCCTATAAATTGGATCCTTCCCCTTTGCAAAATAACACAATCCATGAAGTAAAGTCATAATGCCATTTTAAGAAGCCATTTTACATCAAAACCATACACTCACACCCGAATTCCAACTCCATTTGAAGCCCTTTTTGAAGCATAAAGCTTGAGCATACATCCTATCTATTTAGACAAAGCTACTCAACAAGAGAGCTTCTCATTGAGAGAGCCCATTAATGGCTCATATTCTCAATTGAGAGCTCATCTTAGTCTATCTTGAAGTTTATGAATTTTTTTTAGTTTGTAGAAGCTTTATTTAAATTTGGTTTCTATTAGCATACTAACATTGCTCATATACAGTGAAAAGTTCCTTATTTCATGTATTTATTATTTTCTACCAAACTGACTTGTGGCTTGAAGGTGTATTTAATGAGAGTGTTTATTGAATGTCTTTTATGTTGGGCCAACTTGTGGCTTGGTTTAGTATAAGTAAAGGGTCTTATGGAGTCTAGAGTCATTATTCATTCAGCATGGGATCCAACATGGAGGAAGTCAGCTAGAGAGGAGTAGCTGAGAAGAGCAAAGTTTATTAACAAAGTAGTAGTTACAACTTGGAAAAATAAGAAGGTTATTTGGTGGCTTGAGAGAAAAAGTTTACATTCTTCTTAGGGTTTTATACTAGATTGTAGATCTGGGCTAGCTAGGGTTTGGATCTTGCAAAGCAATTTCTATATCTACTTATGTATTTGATCGTAACCTAGAAGTCCTTACAATCAAGCATTTTGAATGTAAATCTTATGATTCTATTATAAGAATTGGTATTATTTTGGATCAAAATATCTATTTTATCCTTCCATTGTGTGATTATTTGTTGGGGGACTAAGATGTCTCCTTTGGGGATTCTCCTTCCTTGCACTACATCAAGTGGTATCAGATCTTAAGTTTTCCTGAGCATGTAGACAAATCATCGAAGTCGAGGTAGTTTTCTCTAGGACCTGGGTTAAGATTATAAGAGTAGAGCTTAATCTTGTGGTGGATTGTTCCTTCTAGAGTCCTTGATATCTTTCTATGAGGTGGTAGATCATGGTTTTGACTTACAATTGTAGTGGACTCATAGATGGATTGTGATATGAAGATGGAAGGTTGATCAAAGGTTTGATCTTGTTGGTGATTGTTAAGAGTGTTGATTTTGTGTAGAGGGTTTGCAAAGATCTTGGAAGATGCCTCCAAGAAGATTGGACCCTAGGATGATTGCAGATCTATGTGATGTGGTGGAGATGAAGATTTTATAGATGTTCTCTCAATTGGAAGCTAGTTTGGTTGATCAAGTTAAGAAAGGGATAATTTAGTTTTGTAGAGATTTATGGAGCTAAAGTCTATCGATCTAAAACAGATTGGTATCAATAGCTAAGAAGATTATGTAGAGGAGAAGACACTTTGTTTGTAAAGAAGAGGTAAAGGATGAAATTTTTGAAGATGAAGATCATATTTGTTTTCATGGTCAGTTAGATGGATCTGAGATGAAAATTGCAGAGCATCTTATAGTGGATGATAAGATTGCTAATTGTGAGAATTCATACATGGATGTTTCTACTAATATAGAGTTTGATGTTCATAGTTCAAATTCACTAGTTTTTGATGTGGTTGAGGATCTACATGATACTACAAGTCTATATATTCCTAATTTTCCTGTGGTTAACATTGTTGAGGATTTACATGTTGCTCTTATTGTGGATTTTAGCTTACATGTTGTTTATTTGGTTCAAGAGTTACCTTATGTTTATGACATGGATTTCATGTTTGAGGATATTGTTCATGGTTGTGATTAGTTACAAAGATTTTTGGTGAAGAATTATATTCAATTTGTTCCTAGGAGTGAGCTTATTGATTGGGTTGTTGAGATTCATTTGATTTTAGTAGTTGAGTGGATGAAGCATAGATTTTATATTTTCAGATTTGTTTTTCTATTTAAGATGGATTGGAAACCTTTGGTGAAGATGAAGTTGTGTGCAGATATTTCTTTTGCATCAAAGTATGGTACATACTTTTCTATCTACCTAGGGAGTCTAATGCAGGACCATCTTGCATCACACAATAAAATGGGGCCTAATTTAAATTTTTTTTTAAATGTCAAGGAGAGAGAAAGTGAGAAAAATTAGAGAAATAATAATAATAATAATATTGGAGGAAAAAAGGGAAAATTCCATTTCATTTACCAATGTGGCATTTTAGAAGTTAGTGGAAAGTTCCTTATCTCATGTATTTAATGTTTTCTAACAAGCTGACCTATAGCTTGAAGGTGTATTTAATGAGCGTGTTTATTTAATTTCTTTTATGCTAGGCCAACTTGTGGCTTGGTTTAGTATAATTAAAGGGTCTTGTGGAGTCTAGAGTCATTATTCATTCAACATGGGATCCAACATGGAGAAAGTTAGCTAGAGAGGAGTAACTAAGAAGAGCAAAGTTTGTTAGCAGAGCTAGTAGCTGTGGCTTGGAAAAATAAGAAGGTTTCTTGGTGGCTTGTGAGCACAATTTTAGATTCTTCTTTTGGTTTTCTACTAGATTATGGATATGGCATAGCTAGGGTTTTGATCTTGCAAGATCTTGTAGAGTGGTTGTTGTATTTGCTTATGTATTTGGCCATAACCTGGAAGGCCTTATAGCCGAACATGTTGAATGTAAATCTTATGATTTTATTATGAGAATTAGTATTGTTTTGGCTCAAAATATTTTTGTTATTCTTCCATTGTGTGATAATTTTTTGGGGGCTAGGACATCTCCTTTGGGATTCTCCTACGTTGCACTGCATCATCTTGTTACCTTAGTTTTCTTTATTTGTACTTTCATTTGCATCATCATTTAGAGTATTTCTTGAATTCATTCTAGCTTACTTTACATTTGTATTTTCACTTGGGAATCATTGGATACTAGCATTTCATTCCTTTTACTCTATTTAATCTTTCATCTTGTAGTGCACCTTGCAAGGGTCACTTTTCTTGGTTCATTTAAGATCCATAAGGTCTTCATCTCACTCATTTTAGGAAGTTATAATCCACCATTCAAGGATCCTACTTAATGGGACACCCTAGATATAATAGTTTATGGAAGTGTGCTACATTTTTAGCATACACTTCCAAGCATGGTCATGACAGGAGATAATGTTAATCTCCTTTCTCGAGTTACAAATGAATAAGTTAAAATGACATATTTTTTCATGGAATCTTACAAAGCCTCAATTCTGGATAATTCTCCTTAACCTTTCAGGAATTCTTGGACATTTTTGGATTGGACATCTCCAGGGTTGTTAGGGATTTCTTCAAGATGAATAAATTTTATGAATATATAATAAAACCTTTATTGTGCTTGTCTCCACACACAACCCCAAGTCCATGAGCTATTTTAGACCTATCGATCTATGTACAAGATTCTACAAGATAATCTCCAAAGTAATGGTGAACAAAATTTGACCATTGTTGGATAAAATCATCAATCAATAGAAGGATTTGTACTAGACTGACAAATATTGGATGCTTCCATTTCCACACACATAATTATACACTCTATGGACATAAGAAAAAATGTAGGTATGGTTTTCAAACTTGATATCTCCAAAGCTTACAATAATGTCAATTGGTCCTTTCTGTACAAAGTTCTTGCTTATCTAGGATTCAATGAAAAATTTATCTCAATTATAAAGAATGTATTGAGAGTGTGAGTTACTCTATTATTGTTAATTTCTCCTCAAGTGAGTTCTCCCCCCAACCAAAGGTATGCATCAAGGAGACCCCCTATCTCCCTATCTATTCATCTTGGTTTCAGAGGTCCTTGGTATGATATGCAAAATCTAGTAGACCAAAGAAAACTTAAAGGTATCAAACCTACTTTGACCCTTCTATAGTGATCCAACAAGTTGAGGATGATACCTTCTTCTTTGGTGAATCATTAGTACTTTGTAGCTAGGGAATGAAAGAATTTCGTAGACACGTATGTTGAAGCTTCTGGGAAAAGTATTAACTTCTAAAAGAGCATAATTTTATTCTTCAATACTAACAGTTAGATACAAATGCAGGTTATTAAAATTTTGGATTTTCAATTGGCCAACCTCGCCTTTACCTTTTTGGGGATCCCTCTTACTGTCAAGAGGTCGAATTGATTTCTAGTATACTATCTTGAAATGTACCTCAAAAATCTCATAGGTTTGGAAAGAAAAACTCCTTAGCCACATAGGAAAGATGAAACTCCTCAAATCCTCACTTAAGAGAATCCTAGTGTACTTCCTTTTACTCTTTAAAATTGCAACAATTATGACAAATAAACTAGAGAAAATCTTGTGTACTTTCCTTTAGGTGAGTATGGAGGACAAAAGGAAGATGTTCACAGTTAACTGGCATGTTGTCTGCTCCCCTAAAACAATTGGTGGGGTTGGGCTAAGGAAAGTCAATAACTTAAATAAGGCATTGAACTACAAAGCAGCATGGAAACTTATAATGGGAAAAGAATATTGGTGTAATATAATATGTGCTAAATACCTAAGTTAAGGATCTTTTAGTCAATAGTAATAGAGTTGATGAAAAAATAACTCAGCAAGCCCAAATTATAATCTAACAACAAATACCCAAATACATGGAAGAAATTTGGAGCATGAACACTGAATATCTCTCAAAAAATGAAAATTTGTATTAAGAGAGAAACTATAAAAATGAGTGTTGTGTTGTTGAAGTGTTTCAATACAAAGGGGGTGAGCATCCTTAAATATGACTTCACCCTCACACTAAAGTGGTGTGAGTCATCCACCCACAAAGTGGAGTGACTCATCCACTCACAAGATGGAGTGACTCATCCACTCATAGAGTTGACACATTTAATAATGCAAAGGCATTATTAAATGTTGAGTGCTAATTCACTATACAGATAGTGAAATCTTAAGAGGTAAAGGTGAAATGGCCTTTTACTTTACCATGAAGTAAAAGGTGGTAACATATTTACTATGCAAGAGTTAAAGGTTATAAACCTTAACTCTAACAGCCCCCTTACAATGAGTGACAATGCAACTATAAATAATGCACAAAAAGGCAAGGCAACTACAAAGCAAACTTGGGTTCCTGCAACAAAGGCCTAATTAGGTACCCAATCACAACCACATCTCTGTAAGATGGAGAAATAGAGAAAACCCAATGGGAAAAACTCCACTCCAAAAAGAGAAAGTTAAAAACCTAGTGAAGGATTGCAAAAGCCTCCAATAAGAAGATTTCTCTAGAAAATAGGAACAATGAATGATCATGAACAAACACCACTGAAGCATAACGAAGCTACAAAAAACTATCAAAAGTGCTCCTGATGTGAAGGACCTCCATGGAAATGAAACCTGATTAGTTAGAGAAGACTATAATATGCACAAGGAGTATTTTATGATGGCACTAGTCAAAGATACAGATGGCATAAAACCAAAGTATGAAGATCTTATCAATCGAACATGGAAGGATGCATCCAAAAATAGGAACAATAAATGAGGAGTGTCCATATAGTAAGTGTTCCATCTCACCGAAATGCATAGTTACCCAGCCACTACAACCACCTAGTACATAGGGAAAAATACTAAATACATGGTTCACTCCATTGAACCAAGGAATCATAAGAACCTAAAATTTAAATCCCCCTAATGATAATAAGGGCCAATATCTCCTATAGAAAGAGGAATCAAGAACATTGGGAGAGCAAAAGAAGAATATAATAGTGTTAAGAGGGTTAGGCTCTGGACACAAAAACATGAGGTTAATTTTGTGGAAGGAAGACACACTTGACATAAGTAGAAGGCACTAAAAGGAAAACAACTACCCCTGTTAGGATCCTAGTGGGTGGCCTTCACTAGTACCTTAGGGCTTTGGTGTAATGTTTTGTACCATGTGGTACTAGAGTCTCCACCCAAGTTTGAGTCTCGGAGTGGGTGGCAACACTGACATTTTAGTGTTCATCTAAGGCTCATATGGCCAAGGGAGGCCCCACTATATGTGTGCACATCCAACCTAGAGTTTGGACTATGGAGTGTGGTGGGATGTTAGGATCCTAATGGGTGGCCTTCACTAGCACCTTTGGGTTTTGGTGCAATGGTTCATACCACACCCCTCCCCACCCCCCCATGGCACTTTATCATCAATGCATGTACAATAAGACTCAAAGAAGTTTAAGATCTTGAGAAGCAAGGAGTGGAGTGGTACTTTATCTTAGTGTGTTTGCATAAACATGCTTACAAATGATATCAATAATTATTAGAAAGGGTAGAGAATTGATACAACAAATAGTACAACCCAAAAGGAGACATCTTATACCATGAAAATGATCCCTAGACCTGAAACAACCAAGTCATACACCATAGTGCAATAAAAAAAAATTAAGTAGAAAGATCTTAGAGAAAAATCTAGAAGAAAACATAGCATTGTTGGAAAGAGAACTGAACAAGCTTTCTAACAATAGAATGTTTTCAAAAAATGGATAGAAAATGCTCAAGTTATGCCCTCTAAAGTGTAAAATAGAACCCCAAACTTTGACTACCAAAATAGAAAATCAAACTACATCAATATCTGAAAATTCTTGTACCATCAGAATGGGCTTGGAATTAGCTTTTCGATGATTTTTTTTTTGCCAAAAGTGAAGTCCATTTGCTCAAGTTATGACCAAAAAACCAAGCATTTCTCTATAAGAGCCTAAAGGGAATGTAGGAGGGTGATGTAGTGATGATGTCAAAATTTTATAGCATGAAATTTGATTGTTATGTGGCCATCATGGCAAAAAAATATTGTCATGTCAATGTTATGGGACCTGTTGATGATGTGGCTTGGGTTGCGTGTCACTATGAGACCTGCTGATGATGTGGCACAAAATATGGAATGTTGATTATGCATGCAAGACTAGTGATTTCTATGTACATGGCCGATGATGTGGCCCAAGCCATATGTCAATATGGGACCCAATGATGACATTGCTTAGGTCACTCTGCCTAGTCGTTCTAAAGTTTCAAAGATCTCCAAACAAGAATGAGTAGCTATAGATTCAAGGCTTTGATACCATGTTAGAGTTGATGAAAAAATAACTTAGGAAGCCCAAATTATAATCTAACAAAAAATACCTTGTTGCATGGAAGAAATCTGGAGCATGAACACCAAATAGCTCTCAACAATGAAAAATTGTATTAAGAGAGAAACTCTGAGAATGAGTGTTGTGTTATTGAAGTGCTTCAATACAAAGGGGTGAACATCCCTAAATAGGATTTTTCCCTCACACCAAAGTGGTGTGTATCATCCACTCACAAGGTGGAGTGACTCGTCCACTCACAAGGTGGAGTGACTCATCCACCCACAAGGTAGAATGAGTCATCCACTCACAAAGTGGACACATTTAATAATGCAAATGCATTATTAAATGTTGAGTGCTAATTCACTATGCAGATAGTGAAATCTTAAGAGGTAAAGGTGAAATAGCCTTTTAATTTACCATGAGGTAAAAGGTGGTAACACCTTTACTATGCAAGAGTTAAAGGTTATAAACCTTAACTTTAACAAATAGTTTATGGAGGGAAACCTAGTACAATGTTCCAAAATATGAAACATCCTAAATAAGTGCAAAACCCTCCTTCAAAAAGGTATCAAATGACAACTAGATAATGGGGAAAGCATCAAATTCTAAAGGGATAGCTAGATTGATGTCCTAACCATGAAACCAAATAGATACATGCACATGTGCACTTTTCTTGTTCCTACATTGGTTGAGAAGATGGTTGGCTACTTTAGCCAAGGGAGGTGGACCAATTTGGATCATTTGGTGGTGGATTACATAGGAGTCCAAAATTTTGCAAAGGATCTAATGGTCGACCTTCAAAAAACCTTAATTCCTTTGTTTGGACAAGAAGACAAGATTATGTGGTCTCCTACTATGTACGACCTATTCACTTTAAAGTTGGCTAATGACTTGACTATAGCATCCATCAATGACTACCAGAATTGTGCTAACATCTATAACCCACATCTAATACCCAAAGTTAATTTTTTTGGTGGACTCTTTTGCATGGGAAATTTCTTACCAAGGATAACCTTGTTAACCAAGACTTTAACCTAGGAAAATAATGCACTATGTGTACGATGGTGGAAGAGAACAACAATAATCTTTTCATTCACTATCAATTTGCCTCTCTTATCTGGTAGTAGATCCTTGATAAATTAAAACTTAAATGGGCAATTAATGAGGATATAAAATGATTTGTCAACTGACAATGCTCTTCCAACCACCCTCTCATCAATATCATATGGAAACTAATACCCCCACACATAAGTCAATGCATAAAGAAGAAAGTGAATAACAAGATATTAAAAAATGAGGAAAGCACCCCTCAAACCATACTTCACATGGATTTGTGGTTTCTTATGGAGAATATCTCTACTTTCAAGTGGAAATTCCCTAACTTCCTTCTTCTCTCTTGGATCAAGAATTTGCTAAGGATTGGAACATCTTGCAGGGGTTTGAAAATTTTGATAATTCCAAAAGTGTGGTGAGAGAAAATATTAAATAGTGAATCATGGGCCTCTAAAAGGCAATTGTTTTAAGATCTTTTTATCTTATTTTTAAGCATTTATCTTGCAGAAACAATCATGACTTTATGGTTTTCAAAAAATAAGCTTATGTTTTCATGCATGTTCTCTATATATGATGAGACATTAAGTAGAAGTATGAATACTTCAAATATGCTATAATTGCTTGAATTTATGGATAAAAATGGTATAATAAAGTGTTGTTGTATGCTGATAAATGTTTCCTCATTTATGTGATGTCTTGGGTAGTTTTCCTCCTATAGCCATAGGATTTGCAAGAGTGGTAATTTTAACTTATACCTTTTCTAATATTGATGATAAAATAAATATATGCATGTCAAAGTGATGTGCGCATCGAATGATTTTTAGGTACTTTTTGCGAATATTCAAGAGTCAACACCTTAGCGTCAAAGTTAGAGCCAACTAGATTGTTGAATCATTGCAAGTAGAGCAAGTCATTATATGCTTTCTATTGGAGCAATGCACAAATATAGCTTCCAAAACCTACTATATTCCTAGAGGATTTATTCATGGTTAATGGTGATTCTATTTCAAACTTATGAGTCTATAATTAATCCTCATTAATGGAGTGATCATAGAATTAGGAAGTAGTTATAGTTTCCTTTTAAATAATTTTTGATGTAGCTTCAAGAGCATTTTTTGGAAAAACAAAGAAGATAGATTGATTTTCATAGCAGTTGAGTATGATTCCATTTTTAGTTAAGTGTAATTTCTTCACCATGAATGAATAGAATGAGCAGTTCAAGTCTATTTCTCTTATCTTGATTGTCTTTTTTGTTCACTCATCCAAGGGGCCCACTTGGTAAGTGAACTATTCTGTTAGAATAGATTTCATTTCCTTGTTTGTTTCCTTGCAAGATATAATTGTGTTGCTTCTAAAACCATTGATAATAGAATCAATGAATTGTTCTTGCAGCATAGGTGAATAAATAGGTTCTACTATTGCAGCATTACTTTCAAGCTTTAAGTTGTTTTTTTCTTCTAGTTGCTAGCATATAATTCCTTCAACATTTCCTTTGTATTAGTTGTAATAACTTGAAGGAGAATTAGAGCATAGACTTTGCAGTCATCCTCTCAAGTTTATGCTCCTAGGTTTACAAATTAAATGAAGTCAGTTTACTATTTTAAGTAAACATATGATGTTGCCTAACCATAAAATCACTATAAAAGGATGTCCAATCCTTTGTTATTAAAGTAATAAGCTGACCGGACATTTTTGAGGAGGTGTCAATCTAGTTCAACCTTGAAATCATTATGTTAGTTTAAATTTTGCATTATTTTGCATGCATAGAAGAAGAGACTTCCATGGGAGATTTCTTCCCCATAATATTTAAGAAGACATTTTTAATCTTGAGCTTGAAGAACCTCATAGTGAGAATGAAGAAGAAGAACCTTTTGAAAATCCATTCGTTGTTGCTCAAGAATGAATACCCTTATCCTCCAATGAATCCTTGCATTTGAATGATCTCTTTACTGAATCTAAATACTAAGATAATCCACTTGCCCTTGTTATCTATCAAAAACCACCACTAGGTCCTCCTCCTACAATGGCTCAGCCTCGACCTACATTTCCCTTTCTTGTCCCTCATAAACAAGGTAATCAAAACTTGAAGAACATATCTTCTACTGCACTTCCAAAGTTCTATGGCCTAATTACTGAAGACTTTGAAACCTTCCTCTTTGAGTTTGATATCCTTTGCAGAAGTTGTGACTATACAAATAATGCTCACAAGCTAAATTTGTTTCCATCCACCTTAAAGGAAGCTATTCTAAGATGGTTCATGGGGTTGGGTGCCAATGTTGTAGTAGATTGGCTTGCGTTGAGCAACTTGTTTCTAACAAAGTACAAAGAATACTACAAGGGTTGAGATTTGAAAGGGGGTGACATTTTCAAAATGTCCCAAAAGGATGATGAAACCTTGGAAGACTATGTTTCACGATTCATGTTCAACATGCAACATAATACACAACATCAACTAAATGAAGAATCAAAGAAACACCTTTTCCTGAGAGGTGTAAATGATGGGAGTATTGAAGCTCTAGATTTAATAGTAGGAGGAGATATCACTCAAAAAACTAGACTGATATATAGAGTATATGTCTGAATTGTTCCAGAGCCACTATGAAGAAAGGTATGGGACTTAGAGATCTACCACATAAGTCTAATGGCACTTTAGGAGTATCAAAGATGAAACTATCTAATTTACTGTCATATTTCAAACAATACATTATTAATGATGTAGCCACTCAGTTGGATACCATGTAGGCTAGAAGGAAAAAGGATGAAGTTGATGCTATGTTAGTTGAATTCTATCCATACTATAGGGAGAAGAAAATGCACTGTATATGCAAGTTTGTTGCAAGCCTGTAGACACAACCAATACCTACTGAGTTTAAATCCATTGAATAAAATGAAGAAGTTCTCTATGTTGCTCAACAAAGACCATGGGCTCAAAGACAAGGTATGCCACAAGATCCTCTTCAAAGTTATAAGAGTAAAAATCAATGGAAAAATACTAGTTTTGGTAGAAATAATAATTGGCAACAACCTCAGCAAGATTGGCAGCAACCTCAGTAAGGTTGGCAATAACCTCAGCATGGGTGGCAGCAACCTCAGCAAGGTCAACAGCAAAACCAAAATTGGAATCCCCAACCTAGTCAACAAGCTCTAATACCACCACCTCAACAGTAGGCTCTAATGCCTCCTCCTGTAGCCAATAATGCTTATCCCAAGCAAACTTAACTACCAATTCAACCTAATCCTGATCCCAACAATACCAAATAGCCACCACAATAGCAAAGCTATGTTATTTCCTTAAATGATATCCACTTAAGGTCATGCACTACTCTTCCTTCACCCCAAAAGAATATAATAGCCAAAGTTGAGGATTCCCCTACTAAACAGGAAGATTTGTGAAATCCACAAACCTCTCCTATAGCCAAAGGACCCCTATTTCCTCTAAGTTGTTGAAACAAGGTCAGCCTACAAAAAACTATGCAATAATTGATTTTCTCAATCAACTCAACCAAATGACAGTGCAGATACCATTACTTGATGTTATCAAGGAAGTCCCTACCTATACTAAAGCTATCAAGGAAGCACGTATCAAATAACTAAGAAGAAAGAAGAAGGATCCAAAAAATATTCATGTCTTAGGATAATTATCAGATTTGATCTTGAAAAAATTAACTATACCTAAATATTATGACCCTAAGAGTCCCGTGGTTACTGTCATCATTCATGGGATGCAAGTCCAAAATATTTTTTTTGACTTAGGTGCATCTATAAATTTCATAAAAAATGAGGTATTTGTTGATCCCAGATTGGTTTTAACAAATGAGTGTTTATACACTTTAGTCATTTACTTAGTTCATGCCAAACAAGTAGTACATACCAAGCATAACATGTATAAGAAAGAGCATGTCGAGTCCACAGTGAGTGCTGAGTCACTTAAGTGTCGAGTAGACAATGTATGCCAAGTGATTTAGGATCGAAGTAAGTAGTGGATGTCGAGTCACCATATAGAAAATAGTATATTCTAAGCATCAGAGACTTCAGATGTTGAGTAAGACAATTTTGTCATAGTTGTTTGTAATGGCACAAACTATTATGTAAACCATTTTTGAGCTAACTTAAAGATTGAATTATGAAATTCTGGAGATAAGGATGAATCTTAAGTTGGAATCCCTATGAATTACATGCATTCAATCAGAAAAAGGAAGGTTTGAGTGCCAAAATGGATGAATCATAGTTGTTGATTCATACCTAACCCTACATCGCCTAAGTCTTCTTAAGGATGACAAAACCTAAACTTTATATGTGTGTGGAAGGAGCAAAGAGAGAAGTTTTTCATGTGCAAATAGAGCATTCATGGTGGCTAATGTATTGTGAAGTGAAATTGTATTGCAAAATCAGTTAAAGGAGAATAGAGGAAGGGAATAGCATATAGCAGAGAGATATCTAATCAAGAAAGAATCAAGAATACATTAGTTTAGAGGTGATCAATCATCAAGCAACAAAGTACTAATTACAGGATCAATGCTAAGACATTCTAATAGGTGAATCAATTAAATCTCCTAACAAAGTAGTCCTAATAGGCTATATTGAAATCCTCTAACAAGGTGCTTACTTAGTTGTGAGTTAAAGTCCTTTAACAATGCACTCTTCTAACTGAGTTTTGAAATCTTTTAACAGGGTAAGACCTAATAGTCTGTGTAAGCCTTTAACAGGGCAGACCTTTCACAAGGTAGATCATGTTACATGATCAAACATTGTAACCTTCATTGGATACACTTTATTACTATAGTAGTGAAGATTTGTGAGTGTCATCCCTAGCCTAGTTTTACCTTTTCATTGGAGGGTTTCTGGGTAATCATATATGGTGTCATATATGTGTGAATGCTTACTTATTTACATGATTTAGATGTACATGCTTTACATGGTATTTCAATGTACTTATTAAATGTATGAGATGCATGTGTGGTGAATGTTTTATGGGTCAAATTTTAAACTATTGATTCACACCCGCCCCAGACATTTACCTTTCTTATTGTCATTCCAACAATTGGTATCAGAGCCTTGCTCTCTCAAAGAGGAGCTTTGCACCTTTGAGGAAAGATCTTGGAAATGGAAGTCTACAAGTTGGAAAAGATCATTGAGAATTGAGGAATTGAAATACAACTCATTCTACATCAATTGAATGAAGCAAGAGAAGATTTAAAGAAAACTTTGAAGAGAAGGAAGGAAATTGCTATTGAGGAGAATGGCACACAATACAAAGAGATGGACACTACTAAGCTATTTGCTAATGGAGACTCCAATGAAGTTATAGATCTAATGGAAAAGAATAGAGACCTAGGTGAAGAAATCAGAAATCTTAAGTTAGAGAAAGAATCGCAAGCCATACTACTATATGAGATGATTAAATAGAGAAAGAAAGCTATGGAAGAGAAAGCCATGACTGAAGATGACAAAAGAGTTTTGATCAATAGAGTAGAAGAGAAATTATCAGAGCTAACTAAGATCTCTAACATGCAATTGGATACTTTGAGTCAAATGATGAATGCCAACTATGAGCTGAATGTCAAGGACATTGAGATAACAACATTGAAGTTGCACAATGAGAAATTGCATAATGACCTAAAAAATGAAAAGGAATTTGTTGAAAGTTTCAATAAACCAAGTGAAGCCATCAAATACTTTAAGAAATTATCAACATCCCCTAGATCTAATAATGATACATCTAGACTGGGATGCACAAGTACTAAAGAAGGAGATCATCCAAAAGTGTTGAAGAAAGGAGCAACAAAGGTAAGAATTCCAAACCTACTTGTCATAATTGTGATAAGAAAGGACATATTGTTTATGTGTGTAGGAGAAAGATTGTAAATCAAAATGTCAAGCATAAGAGCATGGTTCACTATCATAAGTGGAACAAAAAAGGTCATCAAGCACATGAATGCAAAACTAAGACCATGCACACTCAAAGATTTGAAGGATATTGTTATAATTGTTAGAAGTATGGAAATAGAGCTTTTGAGTGCAGATCCAAACCCATGTGGTCACCAAATAGGAAAGCAAAGGTAAAGAACAATGGCAACTCTTATAACTGGGATTATAATACAAGATATAGTTTTCATTATTGTCAAGAGTATGGACATGTTCCTGAGAATTATATTAGGAAACACTTCAGAAGTGACTACAAAAGTTGGTTGAGTCAAACCACATTTTTTAGCTGTTTGAAGATTGGTCACATCAGTTGATACTATCCAACAAGGTCAAAGGCACCAAGTTGTGAGTTCAATAAAGATAAAGGCAAAGGCAAGGCAGATATTGAAGATGTCAAAAATGAAATGAACGAGACATAGAAGAAAAAGGAGGATTGTAGCACATCAAGTGGAGAAGGGATCACTTCACCTAATGGGTCAGGTGATCACACCTCATCAAACTAAGCAATCAAGAGGTATGTGGGATTGATATTCAAAAGTTATATCATACATCAGTTCCAAAGGATTTTGTACTAAAATGTTTACATAAGCATGAACAAAGATGCAAGATGTTATTAGGAATCAAAGAAAATCTTAAAGTTTTTCATGTTACTGTCGAGTATGAAAAGTTTTCGATAAGTGCTGAGTAAAATGCTAGAGGATGTCGAGCTAATAGATTGACTAGTTGATGTTGAGCTCATGATGGTTGTCAAATGAATGAAAATTATAATGGATGCCAAGTGAGCTAGAAATTGATTGATGTCAAGCTTATAGCTATGTAAGTGCTCAACATTAAATAAAATACTTCGAAGGGGTATTTGATTAATTTTTAACTCAGTTTACATCATTTCAAAATTGAGAAAGACCAAGAAGAGAAAGAGGCAATCTAGAAATTAATCCAAAGCAATTGTAGAAGATTTGAATAGTGATTCAACATCATTTTGATAGATTTTGCAAGGTATTTATCATGTGATGAGCTACGCTATTTCTATTTTAATAAACCCTAGTTTCACAAAATAGAGTCTAGTTCAAGGGGTGTAGACGGTAAAGAGGTTTTAAATGTTCAATTGGTTAGCAATGAGGTCAAACAACTAATTTTCAAAGCCATACCAGACATTGCATAAAAATAGGATCCCTCTATGCATTATCCATGATACCATCGAAAGTTTTAATGGTTCAAGATGTTAGAAAATGTTACAACTATAAGATTGTGAGTATTGGAGACATGGAGATCAAAAAAGCATATGAAAAACTTTGTGAAAATGGGATACTAAGGGAAGAATTCAAAATTGTAGAAAAGAAAAGGTTTACTCGTGCCTTAGATTTCCCAAATATTTTCAAAATTGAATGGATCAGGATTGTATTAAGTAGGATTCATGATAGTTCACTTTGGTTAGATAATGGACCTATCAAAATCACTGAAAGAATAATCCATAGGGTAACAAGGTATCCAACCCTAGATTGGCCTAAGACTTTGAGGAGCGATTCAAAAGAGGTTATTAAGAAGAATACATGAGCTGTGTGGAATAAGAGAGGAATGACAATAGACACCATTACAAATCCATTGATAGACTTTGCAGTAAGGGTAATTGTGCATATATTTTACCAATCAAGAAAATTGAACATTGTGCCTTGTGTTGCAATGGATGTGGGTTACAAGATAGTGAAGAAGGATCACACATATGATCTTGCTAAGCTACAGTTATAGCAATTGATTGAAAACCTAGGAGCAATAAGGAGAACAAAGAGTGCTCAGTGCAAATTTGGATCTATCTTGACATGTATCTTCTTCTATGTTCAGAACACATTTTCTACATTAGGCATTGTTGAATGGAAGACAAATAGGTTTGTGGCAGTACAAATAGGAGAGTTCATTGAATAGCTAGGTGAGAATTTTGAGTCAGTAATGACCAGTTACTTTGAGGACTTTAAGAAATCTATGAAAAAGAGATTGAGGATTCCAATATCATTAATGAGAAAACATTATGATGATGTTTATTTCCTAGTTGATGTTGATTTTACATTTGTTCAAGTAGCAACTCCAAGAGTAAGATGGCTAAGGCCATTAGGATATAAAATTAATGTAGATGAGGCCTCTGTAGTAATAACTACATTACTTGCAGAAGATATAGACAAAGATGCCAAAGCATTTGGTAATTATGAGATGGCTAAATCTAAGATTACCAAGGAATTAAAGACTGCCTCTATCATAAAGAAGAAGGAGAAGTTGGTAAAGAAACTAAAAGCTAAATTTGGTGAAGGTGTCGAGCAGGAAGAGGATGAAGAGGAAGAAGATAGTCAAACCCAAGCACCACTTGCATTAACACAAGGAATGGGAGAAGATCAACAAGAAGAAGGGACAAAAGTTATAGAAGGTGTCAAGGAAGAAGAAGTTGAGGAAGCACCGACCCCTATTCCTAAGAAGAAGAGAAAGGCTAAGGCTCAACTAGTGACAAGATCCAAGAAAATTGTTAAACCAAGCTAGCCCAAACCTACAACACCTACCACAAGGGCTAGTGCACATGTCATTGCACAAAAGGCTAAAGAGAATGCCAAATCTACAGAGTAGGAAGGAGGAATTGAAAAGACCAAGGAGAAAGTAAATTAGTCAAGCTGAATTTGATGAGGAAAGAACAAAATTTGATGACAATATCCAATTCCAAGTGGTGAGTCATAATCCAACTTCAGATTTAGACAATCTATGTGAGAATTTTAGAAATAGTGTAGTTCTATCAGGATTTTCTCACATTGATTCTGATAATCTTGGCAAAGTTGAAAAGAATCAAGTGGAGGAGGCAATATATGCCATGATGGAAAATTTTAAGAAAGCCCCTCTAGAGATTGCAAACTCTATGCCTAAAAGTTGATATGAAAGAGTGGAGCAGAAATGGCATTATTGTTTGAACCTAGAAAGACAAATTAGGGAGACATCACTTGCTCAAGTTATGCCTAAACTTAGCAAGGAAAAAATTGCTAAAGTAGTAAAGAAATATACTTTTAGATTTGTCCCAAAATATAGAGCCTCTCGCATATTGGAGAATAATATTGAAGATGTTGTAAAGAAGACAACACAAATGTGGAAAATTACATATGGGATAGCTATAGTAAAAGAAGGAGAATAGGGGTTAAAGATGATGAAGAAGATGACAACAATGAAAACACAATTGAGGGAGGTACATAAATGAATGTAGATGAAAAAGCAACAGCTGAGGTAGAGCAGCAAGAAGAACAGAGTGTACAAGATACACAATTGCCTAATGTCATCCCTCAACAAATATCAAGTGTAAACAATGAAACAATAATAGTAAAGGATGTTTCTGATCTCACTACTTAGAATAGCAATCCCTTAATAGAGGAAGATCTTAAAAAGATAATTGATCAATCTACAATGTAGGATAAATTGTCTGATAATCCTGTGTTAGTGAGTGTAGATGAAATTCAAAAATCAGTGACTAACACTACTAAGGAAGAGGTGAAAACACAAGAACCACCTACCATCACCCCTCAAGTCACTCATGTACAACCTTTAGATAAAGTACCAGAAGCTACACCAACAAAGGTTGATACGGTTGAAAAGGACATAGTGGAAACTCAAGCCACTATTGATACATAGAGTCAAATAGGTCAAATAGACTTATCTGCACCTCTAGCACAAGTTCAAGGTGCAATTCAAGGCATTATGGTAGAAAAAGACAAGCCTGAAGACATTGAGTTGACACCCAAGGTGAAGGAGCAAGTAGCAATTCAAGCCCTAGTAACTTTACCAAAATCTGCCACTCCTTCTAGTCACACTCTTCAGAAGCTGAGCACAAATGCAACACCCTTGCAATTCTTACTGCTAAGTCCAAGCTCATAAAATATAGAAAAGGTAATACAATATGGAGATGTAAGCCTTGATGAAGAAATTATTTTACCAAAATGTGATTATATCACAATGATAATAGAGCAAATGGGCATACTACAAGAAGCCCTGGCTAGAAAGAGGTGTCTGGAACTACTCAGAAGGGAGCATAGGAAAAAGAAAGCATTGTTTGATATTAAAGAAATCTTTCTAGATGCATTCAACCTACCTACTCCAAATGAAACCAAGCTACTTATTGAACAATTAGCAAATTTAGTGGAAAAGGTAAGTGATGAAAGCCTTGATACAAATGCAAAATTATTAGAATGATCTGAAAAGAAATTTCAAAGTAAAGTGGATGAGAAAATATCAGGTGACATAGAACTTACAAAAGTTGCATTGGTAACTAAGGTAGAGATTGTGAAAAAGGTACTTGAGAACATTTTGTCATTGTACACCAAATTGTTCAATCCCACACTCTTCACACAAGAAACAAAGAGTCACATTTTGAGCTTGGAAAGTTAAATTAATTCATCATGTGCAAAATTGTCTATGAATCTAGCTCGAGGTTAGAAGCATTTTAGAGCTTTATTGCAAACCCAACATCAATTAGCAACATTATCTGTAGAAGAATCCAACATAAGGGCCAAACTAATCAGCATCAAAACCACATTGGCCCCACACATGGAGATTTTGCACAAGGAGTTAGTATATGTAGAAACTCTTATGAAGAAAGACCCAATCTTTCTACATTAGATGGCCTAGTTCACCTTGCTGTGGAGTTGGCTATCCAAATTAAGTCTTTGGATGTAGCTTGTGAAAATTGGGATGTAGCTCTTAAGACTATTCTTGAGGTCCATAAATATTTCTTGGACAAACACACTATCAGTGTGCCCATTGACATCAATGTCAAAAAGGGGGGAAGAATAAGAAAAGGGGGAGAATGAGAGCAGAGCTAAGCAAAGGGGGAGCAACCAAAGAACAATAAGCAAGTCAAAGAGTACCAGCTAAGACACATTTACTTAGTAGGAGTATAGAATTGTGAGTACAGGAAAATCTATCAACTCAGGGGGAGTTATCAAATTTTGAGGTATAAGTTGTTACAAAATTTTGAAATTTTGAAGTTTTGTACATAAGCCAAATAAGAGATATGTTATGCTCATAAGAATAATGATATTAATGCATGACCAAGTATTTTTGACACTCATTTCAAAGGGGGAGATTGTTGATCCCAAATTGGTTTTGACAAATGAGTTTTTATACACTTAAGTCATTTACTTAATTCATGTCAAACAAGTAGTATATGCCAAGCACAACATGTATAAGAAAGAGCATGTCGAGTCCACAGTGAGTGTCGAGTCACTCATGTGCCGATTCACTCAAGTGCTAAGTAGACAATGTATGCCAAGTGATTCAGGAGTTGAGTAAGTAGTGGATGTTTAGTCATAATATAAAAAATAGTATATGTCAAGCATCAGAGACTTCAGATGTCGAGTAAGATAGTTTTGTCATAGTTGTTTGTAATGGTGTAAACCATTTTTGAGCTGACTTAAAGATTGAATCATGATATTTTGGAGATAAGGAAAAATCTTAGATTGGAATCCCTATGAATTACATGCATCCAATCAAAAAAAGGAAGGTTTAAGCAGCAAAATGGATGAATCACAGTCATGATTCATACCTAACCCTAAGTCACCTAAGTCTTCTTAAGGAGGACAAACCCTAAACTTCATATGCATGTGGAAGGAGAAAAGAGAGAAGTTTTGCATGCACAAACAAAGCATTCATGGTGGCTAAATTATTGTGAAGTGAAATTACATTGCACAATCAGTTAAAGGAGAATAGAGGAAGGGAATAGCATACAAACAAGAAACAAAGTGCTAACCATAGGATCAATTTTGAGGCATTCTAATAGGTGAATTAGTTAAATCTCCTAACAAAGTAGTCCTAATAGGTTGTATTGAAATCCTCTAACAAGGTGCTTACTTAGTTGTGAGTTAAAGTCCTTTAACAAGGCACACTTCTAATAGGGTGTTGAAATCCTTTAATAGGGCAAGACCTAACAATCTTTGTAAGCCTTTAACAATGCAGATCATGTTTCATGATCAAACATTGTAACCTTCATTGGATACACTCTATTACTGCAGTAGTGAAGATTTGTGGGTGTCATCCCCACCCCAATTTTATCTTCTCATTAGAGGGTTTCTAAGTAATCATATATGGTGTCATATATCTATGAATGCTTATTTATATGATTTAAAAGTACATATTTTACATGGTATTTTAGTTTACTTATTAAATGTATAAGATGGATGTGTGGTGAACATTTTATGGGTCAAAGTATAAACTACTGATTCACCCCCCCCGGCCCACAGCCCCCCTCAAAAGTTTACCTTTCCTATTGTAATTCCAATAGTATTTTCTTAATTGTGTATCATTGGTCTCAGAGAAATACCAACCATACTTCAGCTTGTTGACTATCAAATCGAATGCGATGATAGAAGATGTCATAGTCACCATGAATTCCTAGGAGTATCTTGTAGACTTTATTGTCCTTTCACCAAATGCTAACATGGGAGGGTATACTTTCATTTTAGGATGACCATGGTTGGCCACTGCAGATGCCTATAGCTTTTTGGTCTGATAAAATGACAATATTCAATGGTATCCATACTAAGAACCTGGCCCTATACTCCTCTGCTCATCCACTATTATTAGATGACCAAGTAATTTGGCCAGACTTGGGTGATGAAGATTCAGAGGTAAATTTCATCCATCAGCTAGTGATGATAGGTTGAGAGTCATTTGTAGACTTCAAGAAGAAGATGAGATCATCTCATCCATTATCATGAATGAATATGGAGTAGAAGGTCAAATGTGTCCTCAAGTAGAATGTATCCTAGAAACCATACTACCACCCTTGAACACACCTCAACATTCAAAAGCATCCCAATTTCTTCACTCCTTATTACCTCACGAGATGGATTCTTCTCCTATTGCCCAGTTATTAATGACAGATAAGGTTATTAAGATTAAAGTTGGTCCAATGAAGGAGCTGAATGTAAATAATCCTTATCACCTTCCCATTAGAAAATTATGTTGTAGTTATTACAGGAAAATCAAAAAGAATTTTCTTGGGACTACATGGACATAAAAGGACTAGACCCTATGTTTTGTACTCACAATATTTACATCAGTCCTAATTTTAAACTTATATGGCAGCCTCACAAGAGAGTTAACCCTATTTTAAAGGATATAGTTAAAAATGAACTACAAAAATTATTGAGTGTTGGTTTTATCTACCCCATCTCTGATAGCTAATGGGTTTCACCCTTAGTCATTGTACCAAAGAAGAGAGGAAAATGGAAAGTTTGTGTAGATTATAGGGAACTCAATTTAGCCACTGAGAAAGACCACTTTCCCTTACCATTTATAGACTAAGTTCTTGACAACCTAGCTAGCAAAAAATATTTCTCTTTTTAGGATGGTTTTAGCAGTTACAATCAAATACAAATAGCTCTAGAGGATCAAGAAAAAATAACTTTCACATGCCCATGGGGTACCTTTTCCTACTCAGTCTTACCCTTTGGCCTATGTAACACCCTAGCCACATTCCAATGAGTTGTCATAAGTATCTTTTTAGATATATATGTGTGTGCTAGAAGAAATGACCTGTTGGGAGCATGAACAAACAAGAAAACATTAGTTCAAATACATGTAACAAGAACTCATAAAAATCAAGGAAAACTAAACTAATGCTTGCTTGAGTTTTGCAACTCAAAGCAGCCAACAAATCAAGCCCTCAAGCCACCTCTACAACTCAACAAGGGCACCCATGAGAAGCCTTGTTGGTGTGTTAAGATGTGAGGTATGTTTGGTGTGCTCTCCCAAACACAACAAAATGATGAATCTCTTGAGTGAATGTGAAAATGTGAGTGAGGATGAAATATGATCCTAAGCTACATGAGATGAAGAACACTTCAAGGTATGGCTATGGAGAAAGCCATACTTGAAAGCATTCAATGGTGAAAATATGAAATGCAACAAAGAAACTAACTAGATATGCAAGCTACACTAGAAATGTAAATGAATGGAGATGCAAATGCATGAATAGCTAGACTAACAATGCAAAAATGAAAGCTAAACCAACTACCAAATAGTTAGTATGCACCTAAAAATCTCTATGAAAACTCAAACTACAATGAAAGCTCTAGCATGAAAACTCAAAACTCAAAATGACATGATAACAATACAATAATGGAAGATGCCAAATGCTTGAGAAAAGGCCTCTATTTATAGGCTCAAGAGAGGGCTTGGTGAGGTAGAATCCATGTAGATTCCACATAAGGTGACATGCAAGCCATGCAAATGGTCAAGAATTCAAAATTTTCTCACACATGTGTGAGAAAACTTGAGAAGAAGAGTGGGAAACAAGAGTGCAAAGGGGAGTGTGTAGGCATGCCATCTCACAAATGTGTGAGCACACTCTTAGGCTAATGAGGGGGATTAGGAAGAAGATTAGAAATAATTAAGTAGGATTAGATAAGTAGGCTTAAGAGGATGAAAATGATGGTTATAGGCTAGGCTCTAGGTTAGGCTTAAGATTAAATTAAATGAGATTTAATTTAATCATGGGTTTAGAGAACACATTAAGGATAGGAGTATTTAAATTAAATTTAAATACTTAGGAAAATGAACTCATTTAATTAAAATAATTTAATTAAATAAGTAGAAGAATTTGAGCAATATAATTAATTTATTAATAATTAATTACGATGTCACGGGCAATATTAAAATTAATTAATATAGTGTTTAGGGACGATTTTAAGCGTCTACAATATGTTGATCGTATGGAGATCTACATGGATGATTTTACTATTTATGGGATTAATTTTAAGGAAGAAAAAGCCAACTTACAGATAGTGCTCAAGAGATTTCAAGACTATAACATTTCCCTAAATAGTGAAAAAATGTTTTATGATGATGCAAGAAGGAGTAGTGCTAGGTCATTTCATCCAAAGGCATGCAAGTAGATCCTGCCAAGATTGAAGTCATTAGTAACTTGCCTACACTAGAGAAGCAAAAGGATGTCCAAAGTTTCCTAAGACATGTTGGATATTATAGAAGATTCATCAAAATTTTCAATCAACTTGTAGCACCCCTTTATAACCTGTTAAAAAAGGATTCTGAATTTTCCTAGGACTCTACATGTGCTACATCTTTCCTATAGCTTAAATAAGTCCTCACCACAGCACCAATTTTAAGAGGACCTAATTGGGGACTACCTTTCCACATCCATAGAAATGCCTTAGACTATTCTATAGGTGCAATGTTAGACCAAAAGATAGACTTAGTTGAACATGTTATTTATTTCATCAATAAAAATTTGCAAGGTGCAGAATTTAACTACACAGTTATTGAAAAAGAGTTACTTGAAGTTATTTATGCATTGAATAAATTTAGACACTACATTACTGGATATGAAATATTCATTCATACTGATCACTCTGTTATAAAGTATCTAATGAATAAGCCTACAATATCAGGAAGATTAGCTCACTAGTTTTTACTTATGCAGGAATTTGATATCACCATAATAGATAAACCCAACAAGGCCAATGTGGTAGCTAAATTTCTCTCTTAGTTATATGTTCTTGATGATCCTATAGCCATTGATGACAACTTTTTGGATGAACATCTTTTCTTGTTATTAGCATAGAATCCATGGTATACAAATATCACAAATTACCTCACCATAGGAAAGATGTCATCTCACTTCTTTTCCAAAGAAAGGAAGTTACTCTCTAAAAAAGTTTTATTATTCTCAAATTAATGGATTTATGTTTTATAGTAGCCTTGATCAAGTAATGTGTCTGTGCATCAGAGAAGATGAAACATATGATATCTTAAGAGCATGCCATCATGAACCCTATGGAGGTGATTTTGTAGCCAAAAGGAAAGCCTTAAAAATATTGACAACTAGGTACTATTGGCCAACATTACACAAGGATACAACCAAATATGCCAAGAAATGTGATAAGTGTCAACAAATGGGAAGGCCTGCTAAATCCATTAAAATGCCCCTACAGCACCCTTTGATAAATGGGGGATTGACTTTGTAGGCCCTATTGAACCCTCTTCACAAGGTAAATCTTATATCTTAGTTTTCCATGATTATGTAACTAAGTGGGCAAAGGCCAAACCCATGAAACAACCAAGGGATAACAATGTTGCAAAGTTCTTGTATGAATCCCTCTTTACATGATTTGGAGTTCCCAAGGAGTTGACATCTGACCAAGGATCTCAGTTTACATCCAATCTAATAGCTATTCTCATGGAAGAATATACTATTTAGCATGGTAAATCATCACATTACCACCCACAAGATAATGGCCAAGTAGAAGTTACCAACAAAGAGTTGGAAGCCATTCTCACCACAATAGTAGCACTTCATAGGAAGGATTAGGCCACATGCCTTCCTAAAGCTCTTTAGGCTTATAGAACCACTTGGAAATCTACCACAAATTTTACTCTTTTTGAGCTCATCTATACAAGATTAGTTGTAATGCTTGTAGAGTTTGAATATAAAACATTGAGGACTACTTTAGAGCTTGGTATGGAACTCACTATTGCACAAGACTGAATCCTAAGTTTAAATGGTCTTGATGAATGGTGTAAATCTACATTAAACAACACCAAACTCATCCAACGTCAATGGAAACAATCTCATGATAATTTTATCAAAGATAAAAAGGTATTTTTTAGGAGACTGGACACTTCTTATGATTCCAAGTATCAACACAATCCAGGAAAGTTTCAAACTTACTAGTTAGGACTGTATGAAATTATTGTTGTATTTCCAAATGGAGCAGTCCAGTTGTCCACTATTCATCCTATTTGATTCAAGTTACTTGTCAATAGGCATCACCTCAAGCTCTACAAAAAACCAATAATTCATTAGCAGTTCCTGCAGCAGTTTCAGTATACTAAAGTTATCCTCATTCCTATAGCCGAACAGTCTAGATCTTCTACCTTAAATGTTGTCAAATCTTGAATTCTTTCAAGCTTTTCACAATAAAAACTTTCTTTTTGAAAGTTCTTCCTCCATCTTTCATTTCATCTCACCTTGTCTCTTTTCCATCCTTCCACCCCATTCCATCACTCCATCATTTATGATGATCTTTTTCAGAACTCTTTATTATAGTGCCTACTAGGTACATGCCACATACTCTTGCAGATATTTTATTTTACTCACTCTTTATTTAGAAATCCATGTTGTTTAACTTTATTCCTCTTGAATTTCTTGGTCTGGTGGGACCCATGCCTAAACTTAGTCGGTGGGAGGGGGGAATATTCATTTTTTTCAACAACAAAAAATGAAATTGCATGTAAACTTTAAAAGCTATTATCTTATGTAATGTTTGTAGGCACACATTGATGACCTATCCTTTTCTGATTACATCATTAAGGGAGTTAAGGACATTAAAGTTGAGCTTAACCTTTAATGATAATTGGCAATGTGTTCAAGGTGACAGACCTATAAAGGAGTGAAAATTATGAGACTAGATGTAAGGAAGGATATTATGAGATTGTGTGCATTAAAAACCTTTATGAAGCATGAAGTGATAGTACGTCATTTTCTCTATCCGATGACATAATATTGCAAACTTTGTTAACTTACCATTGTTGAACTTTGGAAAATGCCATGATCTCATCAAAATTATGTTGTGAGTAACAATCGGTGGAGGTCTCCAGAGGTATGAACCAATTGATCACAGAGTTTTGTTGGGTGACATGGCTAGTTGCAAAATGTTTTAGAGAAGGGAATGGTTAGATTACTGCCTCAGTCTTAAGGGATTTCATGAGGAGGTTACCCTTCTATTTTTGAGCACCCTACAAGATGGTTTTGCAATGGTTAAGGGCCTCACAATTGAATTTATAGAAGAAGTGGTAGTCGAAGTCACTTGGTTACCTCAGGAAGGAGAAAATTGGGCAAAATATTTTGACCTACAAATAGTTAGGGCATACTTCAATATGCATTCTAACCCTCCATTGGACATTGACTAGAAGTAGCGTACCTCTAGACTATCATTGTTGTTGGAGTTTATCTACCTAGTAGTATTCATCATTGAATACTTCACTAGTGAAGATTGTTACAAATACTTGGATGCCTACATATCAAGATTCTGGCTCATCTATGGCATGATTATTGACAAGTAAATCTTCCCAATTTCCTATTTAACATTGTCAAGAAGCAAGATTCTTTAGTACAATTTGGGAAAGGATCAATCTATTTCCCATCATTGCTTGATAAAATTAGTTGTGGAAAGAGAATTGAACAAACAATCAATTGGGACATGGGAAGAGTTCTTATAGTTAAAAGAGGTAGAGACTAGGTTGGTTGGCCCTAGAGACCAAGGGGTTGGACGAAGGGAAAAGACATCTACTGGTTTTTGTAAGGTTATTCCTAAGATTGAAAAATGTTCCTGAAGCCTCTTCTCTAGTTCTAAACTAGCTAAGAAGAGAATCTATAAAGTTGATGCCTCTATCTCCAACAAAAAGGAAAGCAAAAATAGGGAAGCTTCCAGTGCCTCCAAGACCCCATTGTCTATTAAGACTAGGTATACTATTAAGGAAGGCAAAGGTAAAGTTGTGGAACATGAGGAAGACAAATTAGAACAACAACCTGATGATAAAAGTAATGATAATGAAACCCTGCACTCGCAAGAAGAGGAAGTTTCAAAAAAAACCTCCTGAAGCACCTACTGTCAAAATTTTTGCAGGCAAGAGGAATCAAAAGAATCCTCCATGCCTGTCTACACCTCCTACAAGGCAAAGTGCAAGGCTATATGAGGGAAATAAGGTTACCAAAGCCTCTATTCTAGTGGTTAACTTATAATCTTTTGAGGTTGAGGAGTCCTCTTCAGAGGAAAATTTGCAACAAAACATAGCTATTGATAATGAGTGTAATAACCAGAGTCCACAACCTGAAGTTGACCTTAATGTTAATTGTGTGATTGTTGATAGTGATAAGGAGTTTGATGAGCCTGAAGAACGTGAGGAATTTGAAGAAAGCCCTATTATGAAGGATGTTGGTGAGGATCTAGAAGACCTTCCTTTTGAGGACTATCTAGAATTTAGGCAAGAAATTATTGAGGAAGTAATGGAAAAGATCAATCAGGATGGGCTAGATATACTAGCCACAGCTGCAGCTGAATCTGGTAAGGAAGAGAATGTGGTGACAAAAATTGTCATAAGAGAAGGAGAATGCTCCACACCACAAAGTGTCAGCAAAATTCCTCATTTGACATCTAAATGGATAGACATTTTTAACTAGGAACCATTGCCACCACCCAATTTATCTACACCTTTGTCCACAAGAATCAATTTGTTTCAATAGTTGTTATTGGAAAGAGCTTAATGGAAGCTAGAAAAAGAAAAATTGAAACATATTATTAATGAATAGAGATATCAGTTGAAACAAAGCTCAGACCAGAATGAATTTTTAAAAAGGAGGATTGAACAAGTTACAGGATTGATTCCTAAACTGATGGAATGCAAATCACCTTCACCAGTATATGCATTGTTTCTCAAAGAGAAACTTATAAATTTTAAGTTGACTAGAATTGTGGAAGGGCTTAATCACTCTATTGCAACTTTGCATGAGTTTTATGATGCATTCCAATCTGTTCCAATGCCTTCAAAGAATCTATTGCATGAATTGTATATCCATAATTTAGCAGTGCCTAATGACACAGAGTGGAACTCTATTGGAAATATAAGAGGAGTAACTAAGAGGGGAGGGGTGAATCAATTACTACTAAAATAAATCCTAGATCCCTTAGATGTCAGTACAAAAATGCAAACTAAAAAATTGAATACTGTTGAAGCTTAGTAAACACACATAGAATGTTGTAACTCGGCAATAATTGAATTAGCTTGATAAGTGCTTAACATATAAACCTTTAGATGTTTTCTGTGATTAACATTACTTTAACTAAGTTGCAAACACATAACAAAAAATAGCATGAATATAGTAGACACCAAGATTTAACATGGAAACACAATTTGGGAAAAACCATCAATTGCAACTAGTTACTATTTTTCACTATTTTGAAGTGAGCACTATTAGCAGCCAACCTTATTAAAGGTTACAAAACACACTGTCAGGTGTGACCCTATTAAAGGATTTAATCACCATATTAGGAGTGGCCTAGTTAGAGGTCTTGAGATAATTCAATAGAACTGCCACCTTGTTAGAGGATTTTCAAATGGTTGTTAATCCAATTGTGTTAAGAGATTTAGATCACTGCTACAATGGTTAGAGAGTAACAATGAGATTACCTGATTGAATGCAACTGATTAACTAATTATAGATCTCTCTTCTAGATTGTACTTGATCCTTCATGATCGAATAAGGTTTTGTTGCTCCACAAGGATATTCTACTTAACCTTCAAATTTGCTTCCTCTGCTTATCATTAGATATTCAATAACATCTTCATGCCATGCATTCACAATTTTTGAAATCACAACTTGAACTTATATCTTCTAGTTTGTCAAGTCATCTCAAATACAACTTAGAATAAACAATATTCATCACCTTAGTTGACTAGAATCAATAGATAGATCAATTGAGCTTAAAACAACAAAATAAGAAAATCCTTCATTAGCTGACCTAGCTCAATAGAAACTGACTTAGAAAGGATTTCCTTTTTTAACCAACAGAAGCTCAGTTAACATTGCAAACATGGAAAAAAAATTTGGCAACCGAGTGAGCTCAATTAGCACTAGTTCCATCCAACTTTCCTTCATTACCTAAGTGATCTCGATTAACACTCACTTTCTGCAACTTTTCCTTTGATGCCCAAGTGAACTTAGTAGACACTACCTTTTGAACTAGGAAAACACAAGAAAGATCGATAGACACTAAGAACTATCTTCATTGCCTGAATGAGCTAGGCATATACTAACTGATAATGATATGACATTTGTGTAACATCAAAGACAACACACAATTAATCAATTGTATCCAATAATCTCCCTCTTTGGCATTGATGGCAACACAACATGTCATAACACAATGAAATTTTGGATTCAGACTAAGAACACTCTCTGTTAGTATGAGCTCTTCCTTTCATTGGATTTTTTTTGCAACAACTACTACCAAGTTCATTTAGAACATTCTCCCTCTTTCAGCAAACTTCTTTGGAAAACTTCTCCCTCTCTAGTTCCTTACTTTATTCTAGTTCCAAAAATTTCTCAGAGATATGACAGTAAACTTCTCCCTCTTTGACAACACATGCCAAAGACAATAATTCTATAAATATCAATGTACCTTAAGTACTAATTCATTTGCAATATACCTTTGCTAATTCTACACCAACTGAGTGATCTTCAATAGCTTCTTGTTGATGCATTCACTAAACTTCATTTAGTGAATTTCAGATGGGGAATGACCCCTATCTTACCTCTTAGATATAGAAATGCATCCTTAGGTAATGGCTTGGTGAATATTTCTGCAATTTGTTTCTTTGTATTCACATATTCCAATCTAACTTCTTTATCTTGCACTAACTCTCTTAAGAAGTGATATTTTATTACAATGTGCTTTGTTTCAGAATGCATTATTGGATTCTTCGATATATTGATTGCACTGGTGTTATCACAGCATATGACTACTGGGTCTTCGATCTCTACCTTCATTCCTTCTTATAGTTGTTTGAACCAAACAATGTTAGAACAATAGACTGCTACTACATATGCTAGTAAAGTTCTAACAACTTCTAGTCTTGCCACAAGAGAAAAAGTCTCACCATAGTCAACACCTTCTTCTTGAGAACAACCTTTGCACCTAATCTTGCTTTTTTTCTTGAAACTTTTCCATTTTCATTCAACTTATTTCTAAATACCCACTTTGTACCAATTACATTTTTATCCTTAGGTCTAGGAACAAGCGTCCAAATTTTATTCGTTTCTATCTACTCTATCTCTTCATTTATTGCTTCAATACAACTTTCATTTTCTAGAGCATCTTTAACACTTCTAGGTTCAAATTCAATAAGTAAACATGTACCTTTTAATTTGTCTCTTGTCATTGTTCCATCTAATTTGTCTTCAATAATCTAATCAAGTGCATGATGCCTTCGGACATATCTTGCTAACATAGGCTCTTTGGTTTTTGAATAAGTTCCAACATCTTCATTTTGAATTTTAGTTTCAATCTCAGGTCCTTCTTCCTATGACTCAGGTCTATCAAGCTCAGTCTGAACTAGCTTGGTAGCCTCTTACTTGATTCCTTCAGACTGTAGCTTAGGTTGCATTGTCTATAACTTGGAAACTATAGGAGTTTCCGGGGACTTGATAGATGTAGCTTATTTTCTCTCAGATGGATTTGGTAGGGTATTAGGTTCATAGTAAACAAATATTTTGTAATCTTATGGCTGCTTGTTTCTTTCTTCTTCACTCTTTTCTGCAAACTCATCAATTCTAACATGTGCACTTTCTATAATTTTATGAGTAGACAAATTCAAACATCTATATGCTTTACTTCTACAAGAGTATCCTAGAAATATTCCTTCATCACCTTTTACATCAAATTTTCCTTTTCTATATAACATTTGCTACTAAATACTTTCAAGTAACTTACATTAGGTTTGTAGCCATACCATATCAAATAAGGTGTTTTGTTTGAATCTTTCTTCAACTAAACTATATTCAAGGTATGAACTACAGTGTTGATAGCTTCCTTCCAGTGTTTGAGAGCAGCATTCTTTTCAATCATCAAGGTTCTTGCACAATCCATAATAGATATATTTCTTCTTTCAACTATACCATTCTGTTGTGGTGTACCAGGGGCTGATACTTGTCTTTTAATTCCTCTTTCAATGCAAAAATTATTGAATTCATGGGAGATGAATTCACCACCTCTGTCTGATCTTAAGCATTTTAACCTCTTTTTACTCTTACCAAATAACATTTGAACTTTTGAAAGACTTATGATTTTTCTTTGAGATACATTACTATCATCATCCTAGAATAGTCATCAACAAAAAGAATAAAAAAAAATTCTCCACTATAGCTTTCTATTCCAATAGGTCCACATAAATCTATATGAACAATTTCCAAGACTTCCTCTAACTGATAGTCTTTGCTTTTGAAGCTAGTTTTTCCCATCTTACCAATTAAGCAATTTTTGCATAAACCTATGTCAGGCTTCTTCAAACTAATAATGCCTCTTACTCTTCTATATTTTCTTATCTTGAATAGATTATCAAAATTCACATGACATAGCCTTTTGTGCCATAACCAGATTTCCTCTACTTGAGAAATAAAACATGAACAATTACTGAGATCAAGATAAAATAGATTACCTTTTGTTTGCTTGCCAGATCCAACTAGATTTCCTTTCCCATCTAGTAGTTTGGCTTGTCTATTCATGAATTCTACCATGAATCCAATGTTATTCAATTATGCTACACTCAGTAGATTATGTGTTAGTCCTTCAACCCAATAAGCATTGTCACATACAATTTCTTGGGTCAACAGGATACATCATTGTCCTTTTATTTACAAGGTCCTTTGTTTCCAAATTTTACGTACAAGGTTCATTGTTTCCAAATTTTACGCTACCTCCATCATAATATTCCATATGCTCAAATTTTGTTTTGTCACCAGTCATATGATGTGAGTAACCATTGTTAATAATCCATATATCATATTTGCTAACATGAGAGATAAGTGTCATCTTATCTCCTTTATCATTAGATTCATTTTTCATAGCAATATATACCATTTCATCTTCACTGTTATCATAATTTTTAGCTATAAAACAAGATTTCTTACCTTTTTCCTTGAAGTTCTTATAGTTCTTAGAGTCCTTCTTTCCTTTATTCTTATAGCTTTTCTTCTCATCCTTGATTTCCTTATTTGGACACCTAGCAACAATGTGACCAATTTCTTCACAAGAAAATCATATTAGAGGAACTTTACCTTTGTGCTTTCCTCTTCCTTTGGAATACTTCCTTGCAAACAGGGCTTCAACAACTTCAAGATCATTGTCTAAACTTTCTTTTGATGTTTTATCTTCTTCACTTCCTGATTGACTGGACTTTGATTTATTACCCTTTTCTTTGAGTGTGAGTTTAGCTTTAAATGCAGATTTAATATTCTTTGAAGCTGAAACATAGTTATCATAGTTATCTAATTCAAAAGTTGTCAATCTTCCTACTAGAGCATCCAAGCCTAATTTTTTATTTGGATCACATCTCATTTCTTGAATAGTAGACACTTTAATTGCATAAATAGGAAGAAGAGTTCTGAGCACTTTACTTACAATAGTTTTCTCCTTAATGTCTCCTCCAGATGCTTTGATTGCACTTACAATGGTCTTGATTCTTTCCATATATTTTGCAATGTTTTCATCTTCTCTCATTCTCATTTGATCAAATTTTCCTCTAAGGCTTTTTGCTTTAGCTCTTATTACATTGTCATCTCCTCCATAGATATCTTTTAGTTTGTTCCACATTTCATAAGTAGTTTTACAATCCTTTACCTCATCAAATTCAGCATAACTGAGAGCAGATGCAATGTCAATCATCATGATATTATGATTCTTCTTTTTAGCAATATCTTCAACTGATAATGTTCTAGTGGGAGTCTTGTATTTAGCATCAAGATACTTGCAATATGAATCATTGATGGTAGCTAGATATAACCTCATAAGTCCTTACCATCCTGCAAAGTTGTCTTTGTTCAACTTGGGAATCTCTCTTTTGTAAGACATCTTGATCTTTAGCTTAGGTCCTTGAAACCTTCTCTACAAGCACTAAAAGCTCTTATACCAATTGTTGGAAATATAAGAGGAGTAACTAAGAGGGGAGGGGTGAATTAGTTACTACTAAAATAAATCCTAGATCCCTTAGATGTTAGTACAAAAATTCAAACTAAAAAATTGAATACTATTGAAGCTCGGTAAACACATGCAAAATGTTATAACTTGGTAATAATGGAATTAGCATGGTAAGTGCTTAACATATAAACCTTTAGATGTTTTCTATGATTAATTTTCTATGATTAACATTACTTTAACTAAGTTTCAAGCACATAATAGAAAATAGCATGAACACAGTAGACACTAGGATTTAACATAGAAACCCAATTTGGGAAAAACCACCATTTGCAACTAGTTATTGTCTTTCACTCTTCTAAAGTAAGCCCTGTTAGGAGCCAACCCTATTAAAGCTTACAAAACACACTGTTAGGTGTCATTCTATTAAAGGATTTTATCACCCTATTAGGAGTGGCCTGGCTAGAGGTCTTGAGACAATTCAATAGAACTGCCACCTTGTTAGAGGATTTGTAAATGGTTGTTAAGCCAACTCTATTAAGAGATTTAGATCACTGCTACAATGGTTAGAGAGTACCAATGAGATGACCTAATTAAATGCAATTGATTTTCTGATTACAAATCTCTATTTTGGCTTTTACTTGATCCTTCTTGATCAAACTGCTTATCATTAGATCTTCAATAACATCTTCATGCCATGCATTCACACTTTTTGAAATCACAACTTGACCCTATACTTATATCTTCAACTTTGTCAAGTTGGCTCAAATACAACTTAGAATAAACAATATTCATCACCTTAGTCAGTTGGAATCAATAGGTAAATCAATTAAGCTTAATACAACAAAATAAGAAAATCCTTCATTAGTCGACCTAGCTCAGTAGAAACTGACTCATAAATGATTTCCTTCATTTACCAACAGAAGTTGGGTTAACACTACAAATTTTTGAAAATCCTTCAGCAAATGAGTGAGCTCAGTTAGCACTGGTTCCATCCAACTTTCCTTCGTTACCCGAGTGATCTCGCTTAACACTCGCTTCTTTCAACTTTTTCTTTGACGCTTAAGTGAACTTAGTAGACATTGCCTTCTAAACTAGGCAAACATAGGAATGCTCGATAAACACTGAGAACTATCTTCATTTCCTGAATGAGCTCGACATATACTAACTAATAATGATATGATATTTGTGTAACATCAAAGACATCACACAATTAATCAATTATATCCAACACTCTTGTATATAGGGGATTTGCAGTTGAGAGTAGTGATGTCTTGGATGTAGAATGAGATAAGTAGGGAACATCCAGTTGCACCTTACAAGAATAGTGAAATGAATGTACCTCTAATCATGAGATCAAAAATTCAACGCTCTAGACAAGCATTTCCGAATTGGATTTCTATCCTAGGCAACCCTGTTGGAGCTAGTAAAGTATGGTCAATCAGAGAACAAACCTTTACATATTAGGAATGACACTCCTCTCAAGATGTTGAGATAGCTATTCTTGCTTCAAGACAAAGGTGGACATGGATGCCACATGACCTGAAGATAAGATAACCCCACTCTCCTTAAATATTTCTACTATTCGGATTCCATGGTATATTGATTTGGGAAGGAATTGGTGCATATATTGGCTTCTGGTAAAGTATCAGCCCCCTATTCTCCTACAACCACTACTAGCAGTGAACAAAAATAAGGAGGATCATGATATGAAAACAAAAGTTTGGTGATGAAAAAGGCTCAAGGAAAATTATGGGTACTTTGACTTTGTTAAGAATGAGCCAAGGGAGAGGACAACCAGTGATTGGAGAGTTCGGGCCAGAATTAGAAACTTCATGGTTGTTGAGGAATAGCTCAGTTGGAAGGAATCATGGGCCTCTAAAAGGCCATTGTTTTAAGATCTATTTATCTTATTTTTAAGTAGTTATCTTGCAAAAACAATCATGACTTTATGGTTTTAAGAAAATGAACTTATGTTTTCATGTATATGCTCTATATATGATGAAACATTAAGTAGAAGTATGAATAGTTTAAATATGTTATAATTGCTTGAATCCATGGACAAAAATGGTATAATGAACTGATGTTGCATGCTAATAAATGTTTCCTCATTTATGGTATGTCTTGGGTAGTTTTCCTCCTGTAGCTATAGGATTTGCAAGAGTGGTAATTTAAACTTACACCTTTTCTAATATTGATGATAAAATAAATATATGCATGTGGAAGTGGTGTAGGCATTGAATGCATTTCAGGTACTTTCTACTAATATTCAAGAGTCAACACCTCATCGTCAAAGTCAGAGGCAACCAAATTGCTAAATCATCATGAGTGGAGCAAGTCATTAGATGCTTTCCATTGGAGCAATGCACAAATGTAGCTTCCACAACTTGCTATATTCCTAGAGAATCTATTTATGGTTAATGGTGATTTTGTTTCAAACTTTATGAGTCTATAATTGATCCTCAATAATGGAGTGATCATAAAGTTAGGGAGTAGTTGTAGTTTCCTTTTAAATAATGTATGTTGTAGCTTTAAGAGCATTTTTTGAAAAAAAAAAAAGATAGGTTGATTTTCATAGCAGTCAAGTTTGATTCCATTTTTAGTCAAGTGTAATTTCTTCACCATGAATGAATAGAATGAGAAATTCAAGTCTATTCCTCTTATCTTGATTGTCTTTTCTATTTAATCATCCACGAGGCCCACTTGGTGAGTGAACTATTTTTTTAGAAGAGATTTCATTTCCTTCACATTAGTTGTAATGACTTGAAGGAGAATTACAACATAGACTTTGCAGTCATCCTCTCAAGTTTACGTTACTAGGTTGACAAATTAAATGAGGTTAGTGTACTATTTTAGGTAAACAAAAGATGTTTTCTGACCATGAAATCATTATGAAAGGATGTCAAGTCCTTTGTTATTAAATTAATAAGCTAACTGGATAGTGACCACCCCCTTGGTTGGTTCAACTTAATTTCGATGATGCTGCTAGAACTAATATGTAGGTGGGTGGAGGAGGGACCACATGGGATAGCTCAAAGACACCTACACTGGTTCTCTAAGGGATCATACAATCAAACAACCTAAAGGAATGACCTTTCTTTTGGGGCTGAATTTTTTTGTCTCTATGGACATCATTAGGCTCGAGATCAAAGGATACTCTATAATTATTGTAGATGTTATTCTTAATGGGAATAGGGTGGGTAGGAAAGTTAACTCTGTTCTTAGTGATTTTGTCACCCTCCTACATTGTTTCCACAACTACACTATTAGCCACATACACCAAGAGGATAATATTGTTGTTGACTCTATAGCTATGACTACCTTATAGCTAGAGGGCCTGAGATGCTAGAGTGCTATCAATCAAATGCTAGAGGATACTCAAAACCTTTTAACGTAGGAGGAACACATCACCAACAATGTTAACCATGAAGGACACCATTAAATTGGATGACAAGGAGTTGGCTTATGATCTTCATAACTATGATTATATTTTCCTGAACATTTTAATGATGATCAACCTTTGTGGTGATATGTGGAAATTTATGCTGATGAGTAGGATATTCAAGTCCAAAGTGCTTCCATAGATTTTAAATCTACCAAGGACTATGATGAAAATTTGTGAACCCCATTGGAATTATAAAAACAACAATTGCACCTTAAACATTCCCAAGGATAAAATTAATAAAAAAGATGGGATTCATACCAAAATCAACCAAAATATTATTTTTTAAATCCCCACATGTATGATCATTTGGGTTGCATTATTAGATGTTACTATCCCAATGATCATAATTATAACAAAAAATTACAATTACGACAACCATCAAAAGGAGTCTTAGGTTTTTATTTAGAAAGAAGTTGCACTTTTCTATAGTTTCATTCAACTATATTATCTACATTTTTCTACCGTGGGTGGAGCCAAGCTACAACTAAAGCCAAACAAAATTGATGAGGTGTTCAAAAAATAATCAAAGCTGATGTTTGTGTCTAATGAAGGGGAAATTTTTTCCTACATGGACAACATGGCTGGCAGTTTTGACAAAATTGTGTTGAAGCAATTTGCTTTCTCCCAGGATGAACAAAGGGTTACTATGAAGGGCATAAACTTTGAGATAAATGAGTAGGTTATTTCAAAGGAGAATGACCTATCCATCGAAGGACATAATTGGAAGAAGAAAAAAATGTTTGACTGTGAAGTGCTCAACCAATTCTTCAAGTCCCCAAAGGAAGAACCTATTAAGAAGCAAGGAGGACCTTCTAGACATTTGGCCACATATTTTCCATATCATTATAAAATACTTCACTTTGGAAGGTAAGTTCACTATCTTTTACTTAAATAACCTTAGCTTCCTCAATCGTCTAAGAAATAAAGATTTCATCTCCATTATGTTCTTTCTATTACACTGCATGGAAAGTAATACTTAGGCCATTCAAAGGGTAAGGAGAATTTCATTTTTGCACCAAGGCCTAATGTTTAGATTGTACAATTTTCATTGTGCTCTATGTCACATTATCAATAATTTTGTGCATGTTGTGAAAGAAGCTACCCCATTTGGCTCAACCTATGATGTTGATACCTCACATGCTAGAACTAGTAGGAAAGGGAGTGTCACAAACCCCAGCAAAACTGAGTCTTCCTCCCCTGGTTTAGTGAAATGATGAGCATTGAGCACACTCGATCACCTAAAAAAACCAAGAAAGAGGTCTAAATGGTTGATTATGCATAACACATTGAGATCTCTAATGCAAGTAGGTCTAATAGAATTTCAAAAAAAAATGTAGGCAAACCCTTAAGAAAAGTGAGTCCATGGAGACAGATAACTCTATTGTCAAAGTCATTGATGAATCCTCACCCCATTCCTCCAGCCAGGCAAGAAAGACCACCACTCCCCTAAGATAGAGCCCATACCTCCCCCATCCCCCCCATGGCACCCTACAAATATAGGCCCCAAGTCCACCTCCAAACCCCCACCACCACAAGCTACTTTTCACTAGGTTCCTAAGACTGGCACCATCGCCCCTAAAGTGGGTGGGATGCTAAAAAATATCAAAAACTAGTAGGTGATGCTTAAGAGTGTTGTGTAGGAGCTTAAGAAAGATGTGAAAGGGTTCAACAAGTGCATTCAAGACTCCAACAAGTTCATCATAAAAAGTCATGCATGCTTACTCTATGTAATATCCTCACTATTAGGGTTAGTTTGGGACAAGTAATACCTACAAAATAATTGTTAGAATCACAACAATAACAAATAAACTCTATTATTCTACCCTCTAATTTAACCCCAATCTTAAGGATGTCTCCATATCAAGCTTCCTAGCTCATAGCTACCTCGTCATCTTCCCAAAAGTGCACCCCTTAAGATTCTTCTTGGATGGGCATCCTCGATCCAAGGCTACTTGCATATGCATATGTTGACAACATTAGAATATTTTGGTACATCAATTATCGACCACGACGGACAATGAAGATCTTAATATCTCCATGCTCCATGCTTCAATATCGATTCTCGGCCATGGCGGACAATGGAGATATTAATATCTCACATGCTCCATGCTTCAAGTTCACATTGATTCTCAATCATGTCAGACAATGGAGATCTTAATATCCCACATGCTTCATGCTTCGAGTCTCATTAATATCCATAATGATAACCCCATAGGTTAACACAATATTATCCACAAGTATGATTCATTAATACCAATAAATTTATAAATATAATTAAACAAATATAATCTATAAACACACCTTTCTTACCATCTTCTTTTCTTGGACCATGTGGCTCTATCTTTAGTTGACCCTTCAATGAATTATTCCTTCTAGAATTATCTAAAATCTATATTTATTGTCTAAAAATTTTCCTTTTCTAATTATAAGAAAATGGCAAAATATACTTCTATGTTTCTTCTTTTCCAAGAGTCATAAACTTTCATAATACAAATCTTTTGAAAAGTCACTACACTTCATAAATAAAATTCTTCGAAAAAGTCCCAATACTTTATAACCTAAATATTTTTGAAGAGTCACAACTATTCATAATTATGACACTTTCAAAGGTTCACGTCATTTCAATATCATTGATACCTTTTCAGAAAATCGCTTCCTTATTTTCTTCATATTACTTTCCTTCCATTTTTTCTTTTTGAACTCCTCTCTTCTCCTCTCTTTTTCCCTCTCTAAAATAAACTCTCCTCCCTTTTATATCTTAATTTTAAGGATTCATGTCTATTTGTTAAACATCTCTTGACTTTTCATTAGATTTAATTAATTTATATTATTCTATGTTATACTATTTATTTACTTAATTGTGTTTATTATTATTTATTACTAAATTCTATTTAGAAAGTTAACATACTTTCTACAATATTGTCTCTTGTATTTAATTTTATTTCTTTAGTTACTCATTGAAATTCTATTATTTTTTAATTATTTAAAATATCATACTAAATATTATTTCATTAATAATATAGATTAAATAATTACTATTTTCTAGTTTTATATTTTAGTATTAGTTTTAATATAACTTTATTTTTCATTTAATAACATTGTATTATCTAATTATTATTAAAATTCTATCTTAAAATGTGGATATGACACTTTATCACCCTTTACATGATGCAAGAGCAAATTACTTGAATCAAGCCTAAGAATGATAAAGATTACAAGGAGCTATCTAAATTCCTCAAGGAGGAGTGGGCCAATGCACTCCCATCAAAGTGACTGGGACGGGATGTTGAACACTAAGTTTTATGGTTTTTGTTAATTTTTGCTTTCCAATTTGTAACAACTTGAGTGGCTATGCAAACATCTTAAAGAAGGTTGTTATTCTCTACCCTGTATAGCATAGCATTTATGCTTTTTTATAGTTTAAATACTTATATGTTGTTAGTTTGAATACTTTGAAGCACTTCGATTCATACTATTTTTTTGATAGAGGCAAGAATAGGGTTGCTCTTCTTTGTTGTGATTGTGTTAGTTGTAGTAATGTGCTAGCTCTACCTGTACTATGGGTTGTCACCCTCTTGCTACATTTCTTATCTAAAACTACATAACTAAACGCAAGTACTTAGCCACTACGTAGCACTTGTTAGAATATGCTACTTCTACCTAGCTATTCATAACATGCTACAAAGGTGTTTGACATGGTGGATGAATTTTACATTAAATATTTCAAGCAATAGTAATTTTAGTTATCTTGGAAGTAATACAATTATATGTGCGGTGTAAGTGAATAAAATGAGGGAATCTCTAATATTATTGTTGAAGATGATGATAATGATCTTTACTAAATGTTTTAGCCCTACTAATCAAATATTTAACTAAATTTTATTTGAGGGTTGTATAAGTAATATAATAATGACTAGTCAATATGGAGGCATCACATTTTTTAATCAATAAAATTTAATTAATCTAAAAAATAAAAATTAAAAAATTTTGACTATTCCACAAACTTCAAATGAGTATGGATTGATTCATATTTAGATTTTCATTATTATTGTACTTGTTGTAGGCATCATTGCATTCACTTTCTGTGAGAATTGAAATAATTTTCACCAATATTTCTAAGTGAAATATTTCTAAGGTTTTATTAAATTTGTATGAGTTTTATATAATATCAAAATTATATGATTAGCTAAAATAGTTTTATGTTATAGGAGCCCTTTTTTCAGAGGCTCTTCTATAAATCATTTTTTTGGTCAAAAATTTTGGTAGATGTTAAAAATGAATTATTAATCACAATTTATTTACTATGAAATTGATAAATATTTAATTAAAATATATAATTATATAATATTTGTATTCATAAATATATAAAATTAATCTTCAGATTTAAAAAAATGCTTAGATAATAATTTTTTCTATAACACAAATGTTTATCTTTTACGTATTTGAAAAATCACATGCAATTCAAGAAACTTTTATAATTTGAGAATGCATTTTTTTAATGCATTTTATGTAAGTTTCGAATAATAATTAAATAATGTTTAAAAAGTTTTTTAGAGCTTGACAATTTTAATAATTTTTGATAACTTTATTCTTACACAATACATTATTTTTATTATATTTTATAATTTTTGAAACAAATATTTCTATTACTGTTATAATTTACTATAATGGCAAGTACATGCCACTATGTGATGTTTCTTAGTATTGTATTTGTCATAAGCAATATACTATTGGAACCACTTCTACTTAAGTAGTGATTAACCATTTTTGTTCAACTAATGGCATCTATGTATTTTTATTTTGATTGTTGATTTTTCATTTTTGTAAAGTATATATATACAATTTTTTATTTCTAAAATCAATGAAATTATTTTATTTCAATTTGGTTGGCTCGAATAATTGGGGTGTTTTAGGGAAGATTTCTAAGAAGCACTATCTTGTTATTCTCAGATGCACATATAAATAAAACAAAAACTAAATATTGATATAATAAATACAATTAAGCCATAGTTTGTAAGGCAATATTCTTCGATGTAAAAGTATTAAATATTTATAAAGAATTTTTCAATTTTAATAAAATAAAACTAAATTTTAATACAATAAATACAATTAAGCTACAGTAACATTAGATATAGTAGACTAGAAATTATATTTTATGTTAAACATTTCTTATATTAGAAAATATGTTATTTTAAAAATATTTAATTATAAAATAAATTTAAAATATAGATTGATAATTTTTTAATCTTTCTAAATTCAAAATTAGAATTTTATGAAAAATATTAAAATAGTAATTAAATTATGTTTTTTTTTTAAATCGGTAAACAACCTAAGTCTTTGATTATATTAAGTTAATAAAATAAAATTACAACAAAGTACCTCCATTCAAACGAGCACTGGTAGGAAAGAATGGAGAAGAAAACCTCCATTCTTGTCTAGGACCTTAGTCCTTTATTATTACATTATAAAAGGGGCATACCCCAGTTGTCATGCTTCAAAATTTTATTATTATTACAAAGGAGCAAACTAGAGTCCTTTGAGAATTGAGAGTTTTTTTGGTGCCTGAGCCAATCAAACAGAATCTTATTTCTAGGAAGATCATTCTAGCCATAGCTTTAAGCTCTTAATATGTACCCCTTCTTTGCTATTACTTAAATCGCAAGTACATCACTTTTCTACTGATCAGTTATACAACTTAGAAAAGGCATTAGTATTGTTAATTAAGAGCTTTTGAAAAATGGTTTCCTGGCAAGATAGTGAAATGCTATGATAATCGGGGTCAATGCAAAAAAATTGAACATTATCAAATTTGATCAAAATGTTCACTAAGTCCTAACATTCTCTAATCAAAACCTAAAACCACATTAGCTATTTAGAGTCCTACTAAACACCGAGGTTAATATGTCACTCTAGATCTCTCTAAACTATTAGTAATTAATTCTTTCATGTGTTAAAGAGAATTCAACTCTTGCTTATCATTTAATGTCATTATATTAAAATTTTTTGCTTTCTTGAATTGCCTTTGTGGAATGCTCTGTAATGTTACTTAATTACCCTACTAGAATGCTTTGAGTAGACTACTAATAGAAAAAAAAAATTAAAAAAATTCATGTATATTAATGTCATCATGAATGAATACCCAAGCTATTGACAACATAAAATAAGATAACTAACCTTTACCTACAAGGACACTAGAATAAGGGTTATTAAGTAGCTACATGTATAGGGTTTAATATTATCCTAAATTTCTTACAAAGACTTAAAACAAAGCATACTATCTAAAAAACTCTTCTTGAGAAAGAGACAATAAACACACAATAATTATCCTTCCAATTTGCTTTTGCTTATTCCAAATTGCTCAATCTTCCTATCACAATAAGTATTATCCTTTGAGATCACCATATCTTTCTACTATCATGGCTAAGAAACCCCAGTCATGTTAATCAGATAAAGATATCTTTGAGAAATATCAAAACTGCTACGAAATAGTGTCATTCAAAGAAAGCAAAGGGCAAAACCCATCACTGATATTATATTAGCATCATTATGAATTTACATAGATTAGGGTTTGGGGATCTCCAAGCTACTACACATTAGACCTAGCTTGCAATCTAACTTATGAGGGTACTACTAGCATTAAAAAATTTCACAAATGATATATTGTGTAGTCATAACTACTCTTTTGAAGGAAGAAACTTTAAATACAATCCTTATTGATCCTAATACTTATACCAATAATACCATTACTGATCCTAATGCTTAACTGTTAGTGATTGATTCTTTCATATTAAAAGAGATTTCACTCATACTCATACCAATAATACCATTTAATATAATCATATTAAAACATTGTTCTTTATTTGTGGAGTTCTTTGTAAGGTTACTTAATACCCTTCTAGGGTGCTTTTAATTGTTTAAAGCTACTTAATTTTATTATTTTCATTCATTAGTCCAATTTAATCAAACATTCCTTTTGTCTCAACTATAAACCAAGCCCAAAGTTATTAACATTAGATATGTAATACATCCTACACAAATTCAAACTTGCTACACTACATCAATTAGAGGAGAGAAAGACATAAATTCCACCACTTATACATAAAAATATTCATATATCAAATTTTTGTTTCAAACTAATTTTAGAGGATTATGCGAACTACTTTAATTGTTGTACTCTTTCATCGAGTCAGAGTATATTAGGGACAACACATACTAAAAGTTTGATATCGTATTGGTTTAGGAATCAAATGCACTTAAAAAATTCCTTTGTAGCGGTTTAAACTAGAGAAAATAGGGCAAGGCTAAAAAAGGTAGATAAAAAATGAGAAATAAAACCATCCCAATCAACTAGCACCATTCGATACTCATAGAAAATTATTGGTGTAAATATGTATTTATTATTTACAATTACTTAAGTTTACCTAGGTTAATGCATTATTTTATTATTTCTTAGGTGAGAAACTTAGGAGTTTGCATACTTTTATAAGTTGTCATGTTGACAACATAGAAGTAAGCAACTCCAGTTCAACACATGGTGTCTACAACACTGGGCTTTGCATAATTAATTAAGTTGTCATGTAGACAACATAGTTATTCACACTCCTATTTTAGCACATGGTGTCTACAACATTATTTTGCATGCTACACCTTTGTAGGCTTATCCTCTCATCATTGCACTTACTCATATGCTTAATGGAGGATAACCCATATTTGGTGGACATGTGACTGGTTGTATGACTTATCATGTTGTTGTTTCCTATGCATTCTAAAATTATTCCAGAGGCCTTTATATACAAACACTCCTAGTGTACTTTCACATTGAATTGAATGAAAATAAATCAATTATGGATATTGTTATTTTGATCATACTCTTTTTGGTCTAATTTTGTGCTTGTGTTTGAGTTCCTTGATCTTGGGTGAATTTTTCCCTAAGGAAAATTCTTACATGGTATCAGAGCTCTTGGAGAATTTCTCTTCACATAGCTGTTCGAGACCATCTTGTTGCTTCAACACCTCGATCGAGATCCAAATTATCACAATCATTGGGAGCATCTAGAGCCAAAACAGACCTCGCCATTGTGTCTAGAACGTCGATTTGGTGAAAATTGACTATAAATTCACCTACCCTAGGCCATAGTCAAATTTGAGGCAAAAAAATTTTGCAAATCGGCACCCAAAGGCTTGATTTGCAAATTTGTTATAATCATTTTAGATCTCTAAATTTAATTTTTAGATCTACATATTTTATTATTTCAATCTCTACAATTTCTCTGCATTATTTTTTGGATTTGCGTATTTTTTTTGGAAATTTTTTGGCCATCAAGCCAGCAAGAGAGATTTTTTATAGGACAAGATTGGTGCTTGCTAGTGCAAATCAAATATTTGCATCACATTCAAAAGGTCCAAAAACCCCCCAAATCGAATTCTGTTTCATCCAAATCGGACATCTGAGGTAAAATCTGGCAACGGTAGTGATTCAAGAAAAATAATTACACCAACAATTTTCAAATAGCTATATCTCCCTCATATAGACTCGTTTTTGCAAGCAATTTTTTTTGGGGGGGATAGAATTTCATGATCTACACATTGGTGTAGGTAGTTTGAGATCTCTATTCCTAAATTTTTTTCCAACTTGCAAATCCTGATTTTTGCCACTTCAAATGCTTAGTACGGGCTATCTAGACTCATAATCAGGTTCCATTTTTTTTAAGTGAATTTTTTTGTCTACTTTCCAAAGTTGGAATTAGATTATAGGTTCTATGGATAGAAATATTGCTTTCAAAAATAGGCCATAAATTGCCCATTGTAATTGCACTACCTATAAAGTTCCTGAATCATCCATTAGTGGGGATTTATTTGATTGTTTATTTTTTTTATTTTGAGGTTACGTTGATTAGTACATCATGGAAGAGGAAGATTTAATTATCTTGACACCAAAAAACTATCAACAATGGAGTAAATTGGTTATCACTTATCTTAGTCAACACAATGCACTACCATATGTGAAAGATCTTTCATATGATGGTGACACTTTTTCCATCATTTGTCATACTCTCTTTCTATTTATGGATATGGAGGTTATGGATTCACTTGATGACATGAAGTCAACTGATTCATATGATTTTTGGATTCATCTTTGGGCGTTGTATGAAAATCCACACATTCCTCCATTCCCAAAAGATCTTTTACCTTCAATTGTAGCTACATCCTCTCCAGATGAGATCACATCTATAGATGCTCCTATTGCTACTACTGATCTAGTTCTAGCCATAAATGCTTCAGATTTAGTGCAGCAAGACACTCCATGTCTTCCTACTTCATCTTCATGGGATGACTTCCTACCAGACATTGCAGGTCTATTTGTGGAGTCTCACACTGAAGATGTGGGAGACATTATTGATGATATTCATCTTCTCTTTGTTGAGGAGAATACTTCATCCATTACTACAATGATCGATTCATGTACTTTAGCACAGCAGGGTACACCTTGTCTTCTAGCACCAAATTCTACAGATGACTTCTTGACAGATATTTTAGGTTTGTTCGTAGAGTCCCACATAGTAGATTTGGGAGACTTCTTAGATTATCATCTTCTCTTTGATGAAGCAAAATCTTCTTCAGTTGTCATGAGGGCTCACTTTGACCCTCCTGTCCATTCTTTATATGATCATTCTTCATAGATTGATATGATTGTGGATCCTTATGTACAGTAGTTGCAGGAGATCTCTTTGTCATTTAAGGAGATACTTTGTTCTTTGAGGCATGTTCTACATCCATCCTTGCTAGATTTGTACTTCTTCTCAATAGTATTGGAAGGAGCCACCAATAGTATTGACACAAGGATAGTTGAGCAAGTTTCAGAGATAGCTCTCATCATCGAGATTCTTTCTCCACATAGGGAAAATATCTCACCTGTACTTCTGCCATTGTTTCTTCCAAAGGGGAGGACCATTATTCAATAGTCATGGATCAGCTTCTATATTGGAGCAGTTATCACTTATCAACACTCTACATTTGTTGGGGGGGGGGGGGGGACTACCTTGTCTCCTTCTTCTTCTCTTTTATTGGGGGGGACTTTTTCCTCTTATGGGATTTTGTCCTTCTACTTCTCTTTTGTATATAGTTGATGTATGTCATAATGGGGGGGGTCTTGATGACTCCATCCATCCATGCATCTTATCTTTTCATCTCTCTTTTTGGGGGAGGGTTTTTCCCATGAGGTTTTCCCTCTTTCTCTACTTTATGAGAGATTACATTTCATTATGTACATGGGTACCTAACATGGCCTAGTAGCTGGGACCCATTATGCATTTCATCCTAGTTTTTGTGAGCTTAAGTGCATTCCCCTAAGTTGCACTTAAGGGGGGGTGTTGGTGTAAATACGTATTTACTATTTACACTTACTTAAGTTTAATTAAGTTAATGCATTATTTTATTATTATGCATTATGTTATTATTTCTTAGGTGAGACACTTAGGATTTTGCATACTTTTATGAGTTGTCATGTTGACAACATAGAAGTAAGAAACTCTAATTCAATACATGGTGTCTACAACACTGGAATTTGCATAATTAACTGAGTTGTCATGTAGACAACACAGTCATTCACACTCCTATTTTAGCACATGGTGTCTACAACATTATTTTGCATGCTACACCTTTGTAGGCTTATCCTCTCATCATCATACTTACTCCTATGTTTAATGGAGGATAACTCATATCTGGTGGACATGTGTCTGATTGTATGACTTATCATGTTGTTGATTCCTATGCATTCTAGAAGTATTCTAGAGGCCTTTATATACAAGCACTCCTAGTGTACTTTCACATTGAATTTAATGACAATAAATCAATTGTGGATATTGTTATTTTGATCATACTCTTTTTGGTCTACTATTGTGCTTGTGTTTGAGTTCCTTGATCTTGGGTAAATTTTGTTGTAAGGAAAATTCTTACATGGTATCAGAGCTATACCAAATTCTTACACAAATCAATTTGTATATAATTCATATATATTTATGAAAAAGAGATTTACAAATGATGACTATGGCTAATATATACATTCAAGCTTACAAATCATTTATACAAAGCATATCAGCCTACCTACAAAATTACCTAGTTTAATAGCAGGATAAACTATCTAAATTATGAAATGAACTAAGAAGCAAATACACAGTGGAGGAAGCTAAATACTAACCAAACAGAAGAAACAAAGCAAAGCCTAACAAGGCAAAATGAGCCAAATTGGCAGGTAAGGCCGAAAGCATGGGAGGGAAGCCAAAAAAGAGGGAACCCCCAACTAGAATTGAATACAATCCAAACCTAACCAAGCAACACCAAAAGGGGGGAGTCCTCCAAAGTTAGCACCTAATTCTGAAAAACCATAATGATCTCTGTGATGTCCTTGGGGTTCTCCATCTGGAAATTTGACAAGAATTCAAAAGTATTCTTTTCCCAGCTCATTTTTTCTATGTTTGGAGTGTAGAGTTCCAGTTCCTCTAAATTGTCAAGTACCACACTCAGGTGGATGTATGACTTAAAGATGTCAAGGTAATTTTTAAGCCAGGCCTTGCTATAATCTTTGATAATCCCTCTTCATTGAAGGAGAAACTAGATGTTGGCCTCCATTTTGGGCCATTCCTTAGAGAAGGCCACATTTTCTCAAATGAACAGGGTAGCACACCTGATAACCACTGCCAGATTGAAGCTGCTAGGTGGGTGTGCCATATACATTTCAGGAAGTGGAATCCTAAGCTTCTCATCAATGCTCTTTATAACTTCTTCTAGATCCACATGCCAAACTAGGTCAAAAATGTTGCAGCAAAGTCTTATTATAGCCCACTACTCTACCTTGGCTCTAGCCAAGCACCCAATGAAAGCCCCTATAATGCGACTATTGGTATGCTAGGTATAATCGTAGTTGAAGGCACCCTCTCCAACAATGCAACTCACTGCAATCTTGGTCATATTTTCTACTAATTTTAGAACTTGACTCCATCTCTCCAGTTTCACATTTCCCTAGAATGCCATAGCCTGCACCTCCGAAGCATGAAAGAGACAGACATTTGTATCCATCTTGGGGTTAAAAAAGGCTCAGATTGACAGCGATAGAAAAACTAGGTAACAAAGGGGAGAAATAGCTAACCAATGAAAGATCTAGAGAAAACTAGATGGTGACGTCAATACCCAATGACGCTAGCTCATGATGCAGCTAAAAGGAACCTAGTGCCATCTTATGATGAAAAACAAGGAAGCAAATTAAGGAGGGCAATAAAGAATTGACCAATAAAGGGCACTGCCAGGAAATGATTGGACTCACTTTGGTCATTGTTAGAAGTCGAGTAAGAGTTTATAAAATAAATCATAAGCCCTACCATTTGTGTGAAAACAATGTGATATAATAATATTATAATGGAAATCTATTAAATTTGCAAATTAAATATATTTTTAAAGTTATCTGTTTTAAGCGCCTTACTGTTGATACTCTGTCTCCCCCTATGATACTGATTGAACTGAAAATTCATGTTTATACATATGAAGAAAAATATAAGAATAGTTTATAACCTTCATATCCTGGGCAAGGGAAATACAACTAGGAAAGGGGATGACATAAATTTGAGACCTAGTAGCGAGGGATGATTTACCAGACTAAATAAGTAGACCTATCATTAATATCTAGATTTGAATATGTTTCTTAAGTGGGTTGCTTCATATTAGAAGCAAACTATCCTAATATGCCAAAGGTACATCTTAGAGCTATAGATTATTAAATTTTAAAAATCTTTGCCATCAACACCCTTGTTAGCTAGTTGATCTACCTTCTTGTTACCTTCCTAGTAAATATGGAGTATTTGAATATCTGTGAAGTATTCCAAATGTTTAGAACTTCTTCTAGTTTAGAATTAAGGACCCAATTTGGTGAAGAGAATTTCCTAATGGAATTAAGGATGATCTAAGAGTTGTCTTCGATAATGATCTTCAATAAACCTAAATCTATACATAGTTGTAGTCCTACTTGAAGGGCTTCTAGTTCTACAAGGTTGTTAGTTGTGGGTTCTATGGGTTTAGCTCTTCTAGCGATCCACGTGCCAAATGCATTGTTGATGTTGCATCTAATACTAGTAGTGCTGAGATTGCCTCTTGAGGTCCCATCAAAATTTAACTTGGCCCACCCCATTGGTGGAGGGGTCCATTTGTTGTTTTCCCTTGCTCCTTTGTTCTTCTTGTAAATAAGCGGGGGGTTGATTAGGTTTTTCCAGTTCTTTTTTATTGAACCATCCTAGCTCAAAAATGATCCATCCTCTATCTGAGATTTTCTAATATGAGAATTTAAGGTCTTGACTATACATGCTTCAATTTTTTTAAGAATCTCATCTGGCGACATATCATAATTGTGAAAAATTCTTCTATTCTTTTCTTTCCATAGCTCCCACATAAGGATAAATGGACTAATATTCCAAATTTTATCATATACACCTTTACAACTCTCTGAAGGCCATCCCTTAAGGAAATCAATGAGGGATTTTAGCATGAGGGTTGTCCATCCTAACCTCTGTTTGAGCCATTCCCAACAAAGTTGTGAATATGAGCATTTACATAAGATGTGGTCAACATCTTCACACTCTTGTTGATAGATCACACATCTTGATGGGCCCTCAACACCTATCTTTCTTAATCTGTTAGCTATTAGGATTCTATTCTGAAATGCTAACCATAAAAAGAAACTAGCCTTGGGTGGACATGATGCATCCCAGCAAAGATTAAGAGGAATTGATAGAATTGCTTTAAAATAACTAAGAAGGGGGGATGAATCATTTATTCAAGGTCTAGATGTCCTATTCAAACTTTTCACTAAGTGTAGTGAGCCCATTCAATCATTCATTCATCCAAGCTTTAACTTTTCTAATAAGCAAGTTATTGTAAATCAACATGCAAGCATAACTCATAAAAAATCAACACATGACACAATTATTTACATGGAAACTCAATTTGAGAAAAACCACTAGTAACATGCTACTCAATTCTCACTCTTCTAAAGTGATGCCCTATGAAATGCCTGCCCTGTTAAAGGTCTACAACACACTGTCAAATGTGACATTGTTAAAGGATTTAACCACCCTGTTAGAAGTGGGCCTGGTTAGAGGACTTTAGAACATTCACTTGTTAAAGGATTTACAAATGGCTATTAGGGCAACCTAAGTCCATAGGATTTTCAAATATAATACAATTGCTAGAGATTATTAGAAAATCTTGACTTGACTACAACATACAACTTATCTTGTAGATCTCAGATCACTTCTCAGCTCATACCCTTGCCTGGCCTTCAATCTCTGCAACTTAGATAGATTGCCCTCCTTACAAGCTTAGTCCCTTTGAGTCTCCATACTCAATGTACTAGTGCAATCATCTTTTCATGACCACACATAGAAGCAGAGCCTCTGTGCTCTTCCTTCTCCTAGATGTCTCCCCCTTTGACACCCTTCAAACTACTTAATAGATATGGCTCTTTATCAACAATAGTATCAACAACTCTTTGCTTCTTGGTCTATGACTTCTTAAATAGAAGTCTTGGAGTACCTTTTCCTGCTCGATTCTTCCATTCTTTAGTTTCAATTCACATGGATTAGGTAGGATTCATTGCATCTAACCCATATTTTTTTGCCTCTAGAAACTTCTTAAATAATCCTTTAGAATCTGCTCAAAAATGGTTTACATAGGATTCTATGCCACCAAATCATCATCCTTATCTTCCAACTCATTCACAAAATTCACTGTAACTAATATGTCAGCTTAGATTTGGAAAATCTTTGTCATTTGAAATAATGCAGCAGCTCAGCACGATTGAAATACTGGTGCTCGACACATACTATGTTACTCAACATCAATTGTGTTCTTCTTGATGCTTGGCACTTGAAGATCACTCAGCACCAACTAAAAATTTTCTAATGCCCGACACCTGATCTTCACTTGGCACACTAGAATTTCTTGTTACTCGACTTCCACTAAGAATTTTCTTGGCTTCAACTAACTTTCTCAGTACCCACTAATGATCTTAGTTTAAGCTTTGCATTCTACCTTGTTACATCTTCTTCCTCCAATGTTTCTAAGTGTGACCAACCTCTGTATCCTTGACTATGTCATCATTACATTATTTAACCATTGTCTTAATCAATCCTTGCACTTCATTACAACATCATAACTCAACCTTTCCTTTAGGTGCTCTTGTTGCATCTTGTTGATCAAATCCTCTTCATTAATCAACTAACTGATAGTACTTGGATCTTATAAGAAAATGTCATCCCTACAAATAGTAGGTTTGACATCAATGACAAAACAATGATTGAAAACAATAGTCTTCTTCCTTTGCAACAATCTGCCTCTTTCATCTTCAAAAATGAGATTTCTAATTAGATTTCCAACAATCTCCCTCTTTGGCATTGATGGCAAACCAAATTGATCAACCATCAGACTAAACTATTAAACCAAATGTTAGCTAGGTTAGAACAGTAAGTCAAATGCCAAAAAGTAAACTGTAACTTCACATCTCCTTCTACTGTTTTGATTTCATCATTTTAGCTTCTCCCTCTTTGTTGCTGCCACCTTGTTCTTTGTCTTAGATTTCATATTGCTCATCTTCTATTGTTTTGATCAACATCTCCCTCTATCTTCATTTAATTAATATCTCACAACTTCTCCTGTTGATCCTTTTTGTTGTTGATCAATTTCAAACATCTTCTCCCTCTTTAACAACAATTCCAAAGACATATTAGCATCTTAATATGTAGGTGTAGCTCTTATAGGTTCATTCAATTTCTCCCTATGTCACCTTACTTGTGACTGATTTAGAACTTCAGCACATCAACTACTTTAGACATGAATCCCAAAGTAAACATCATCTACATCAATGTGTAATATCTTCAACATTCAATTCATTTGATGCAAAGTAGTCTTGCTTTTGCTTTAGGTAGCCTTAGCTAGGGGTATCACCCCTAACTTACCTCTAAGATACTCAAAAGCATCTTTAGGTAGTGCTTTTGTGAAGATATCAGCAATCTATTCCTTTCAGCTAACATATTCCATCTTCACTTGTTTGTCTTCCACCAACTCTCTTACATAGTGATACTTGATTGCGATATGCTTAGTTTTAGCATGCATTATTAGATTCTTTGATATATTGATAGCACTTGTATTATCACAATAAAGTATCACAAGCTCAGTCACTTCTTCCTTCATACCTTGTAGCAAATGTTTGATCCATACAATAGTGGTACAATCTATAGTAGTTGCCACATATTCAGCTTCAAAAGTAGATTGTGAGGTGCAACTTTGCTTTTTGCTAGTTCATGTAATCAACCTCTTTCCTAAGAAAAGTGCTCCTCCACTGGTGCTTTTTCTATCATCAATGTTACCTCCCCAATCTTCATCATTGTAGGCTCTCAGTTCAAATTTCTCACTTCTTTTGTAGTACAAACCAAAGTCATCAATTCCTTTCAGGTATCTCAATATTCCCTTTACTACCATTAAGTGATTTTCTCTTAGATTAGCAAAAAATCTTGCTACTATTCCAATAGCTAATGCAATGTTTGGTCTGCTATATACAACATATTGCAGCTTTCCAATCATTGACCTATACAATGTCTAATTTACTTTAGTAGATGCATCATTCTTGGATAGCTTATGTCCAGTTGCCATTGGTGTGCTAATTGATTTTGAGTCTTCTAACCCAATTTTTTTGAGTATTTCCTTGATGTATTTGGATTGGGTCACAAATATTTCATGTTTCAACTGATGTACTTGTAATCCAACAAAGAATTTGATTTCTCCAAACATTGACATCTCAAATTCATGCTTCATTTGATTAGAAAAATCTTTGCATAAAACATATTGTCCTCCAAATATTATATCATCAACAAAGATTTTTGATATCAAAATGTCTTTACCTTTTTCAGCTTTGATGTACAAGTTGTTGTTGTCATCTGTTCTCTCAAATCATATCTTCACAAGATATTTGTGCAACCTCTCATACCATGCTCTAGGTGCTAGCTTCAATCTATAAAGTGCTTTGTGCAATTTGCAAACCATGTCCTTATTCTTCTCATCAACAAATCCCTCCAGTTGTTCTATGTAAACTTCCTCTTCCAGTATACCATTCAGAAAAGTAGACTTCACATCCATTTGGTACACTTTGAAACCTTTGTGCAACATATGCAAGTAATGTTCTTACTCCTTCCATTCTTGCAACAAGGGCAAATGTCTCTCCATAATCTAGTCCTTCTTCTTATGCATAGCCTTTGCAAACTAGTCTGGCTTTGTTTCTTATTATCTCACCATTCTCATCAAGTTTGTTTCTAAACACCCATTTGGTACCAATCACATTCTTATCAGCTGGTCTAGGAACTAGAGACCATGTTTTGTTCTTCTCAATCTAATCTATTTCTTCTTCCATGGCTTTATACTATTTATCATCTTGTAGTGCATCTTTCACTATTTTAGGTTCAACCTTGCTTAACAAACATGATTCACTTCTAAGCCTATTCCTTGTCATTGGTCTTGCATTCTTGTCACCAATGATTTGATCTGCAGGGTGATGTCTTCTCACATACTTGGCTAATCTAGGTTTAGTCCTTCTTTCCATGTTTGATCCTTCAGCTTTAGAGTCATTTCATTCTTCTTCATCGAGCACTTCATCATTCCTTTCATGTGTACTATTTTCAAAATCAGAATGTGCATTTTCTGCATTCTGCAGCTCGGCTTCTGAATGCAACTCAGCATTCACTAGTTGAGACTCGGCAGATACTGAAGTTTGTTGTTGATTCCCAACTTGATTGACAGCATTGTCTTTAACTTTCATTCCTTCATAGAAGTATATAAAGGATCTATAATCCCCTATTTTCTTTGACTCATCAATCTGAACTTCTGCATGCTCATCAAAATTTACATTTGCACTCTCCACAATCTTTTTAGTGTTAATGTTCAAACACTTATACTTCTAGTGGAGTATCCAAGGAATATGCCTTCATCACTTTTTGCATCAAACTTACCATTTCTAGTATCTTTTAGAATATAGCATTTACAACCAAATACTTTAAAATGTTTAACATTGGGTGAGTGACCATACCATAATTCAAAAGGTGTTGTATTTGCACCTTTCTTGACTTGAACTCTATTCAGTGTGTAGACTGCAGTACTTATAGCTTCTCTCCAGTACTTTAGTGCAACATTTTTCTCCATCATCAAGGTTCTAGCACAATCAATCACTGACCTATTCCTCCTTTTAGCAATACCATTATGTGGTGGAGTTTTTGGTGTTGATGTTTTCCTTTTGATACATTTTTCATTGCAAAATATTTCAAACTCTCTTGATGTAAACTCACCTCCTCTATCTGACCTTAGGCATTTTAGGTTCTTTCCTATTTCCTTCTCAGCTCTGGCTAAATACCACTTAAACATTCAAAATGCATCAAATTTTTTCTTTAAGAACATACCAGTCATCATCTTGGAGTAGTCATCTATAAATAGCATTATGTATTTGTCTCCTAGGTAGCTTTGCACTTCTATTAGGCCACATAAGTCTATATGGACTAACTCTAATACTTCATTGGAAGTGTATGTTTTGCTTTTGAAACTGGACTTGGTCATCTTTCCTAACTTACATTGTTTACAGATTGTGCTTTCAGGTTTCTTCCACTTGGGCAATCCTCTGACTTTCATTTTCTTGTTGATACTAATCAGATTATCAAAGTTAACATGACACAGCCTTTTATGCCACAACCACACATCATCAAGTCTAACAACAAGACATGTTGCATCTTCCATATCTAGGTAAAATAGATTACTCCTAGTTTTTTCACCTTTTCCTATCAAATTTCCATCAGTGTCATAGATCTTGGCAGTTTTGTTTTCATATTCAACTTTGCAACCTATATTGCCTAACTGTGATACACTCAACAAGTTGTAGTTCAATCTTTCAACATAATATGCATTATCACATGAAATTCTCTCTATAATTTTGATAGAGCCTTTTCCTTTTATTTGACATGGGGCATCATTACCAAATCTAACACTATTTCCATCATATTGTGTAAAGGTAATGAACTTACTTTTATCTCCTGTCATGTGATGTGAGCATCCATTGTCTATGATCCACTTGTCATTCTTATTCACATAGGTAACCAATTTTGTTGCTTCATCTTCATCTCATTCATCCTTGATGGCCACATAGACTACTTCATCATTATTCTCATCAAAGTCTTCTTCAACAATGTAGCATCTCTTGCCTTTCTCCTTGTAATATTTATTGCCATCTTCATTCTTGTTCCTATACTTGTTTCCTTCTTTGTTTTTCTTCTTCTATGGACATCTTGCAGCAATATGACCTACTTTATTTCAATTGAAACATATGATAGGGAGCTTACCTTTGAATTTTCCCTTACCTCTATGGAATCTCCTAGCCAGTAGTGCTTCTAACTGTTCCACAGCTTCCTCATATGTGCTACTATCACTGGATGCATGTTTTCCTTTTCTTCTCTTTTTGCTTGATGTGTCCTCCTTAGTGTCTTTTATTGTCATCTTGGCCTTGAAATAAAATTCAAGGTTCTTAGGTTTGTAATTGTCAAAATTGGATAGCTCAAATGCAGTAAGTCTTCCCACTATTCCTTCAAAGGTTAGTGTGTTCCCTTGTACACACCTAAGCTCTTGGATCGCTGAAACTCTAATAACATAGATGGGAAGCAGAGTTCTTAAGTATTTTCTGATGGTTGTTTCTTCTTCCAATTGTCCACCTAGACCTCTTATTGCACTTACCACTTCTTTCATTCTTGGAGCATATTGGGCAGCATTTTGACCTTCCTCCATCTTCATCTCATCAAACTTTCCTCTTAGGCTTTCTCTTTTTGCTCTTTGGACATTTTGATCTCCTCCATAGATTTCTAATAAGGTTTTCCACATCTTGAATGCAGTGTCACAGTGTTTGATGTCATCATATTCTGCATAGTTAAATGCAGAGGCAATCTCTAGCATTGCTTGATTATGCTCCTTCTTTTTGTTCAAATCATCTTCAGTGAGAGGTCCTGCTAGAGTTACATGTTCTATTCCAATTGAGGTTTGTGCATATTCACCTATTGATCCAAGGTGTAATTTCATCAGACTCTGCCATGTAGCAAAGTTTTCTTTGTTGAGCATGGACACTTCTCTCTTAGACATCTTGATCTTCCTACTTCTAGTACCTTGAAACTAAATCAACAGATGGCTCTGATACCAATTTTTAGAATTGCTTTAGAATAACTAAGGGGGGGGGGGTGGAGTTGAATCAATTATTCAAGGTCTAGATGTCCTATTCTAGCTTTTAACTAAGTGTAGTGAGCCCATTCAATCATTCATTCATCCAAGCTTTAACTTTGATAATCAGAAAGTTATTGTAAATCAACATGCAAGCATAACACATAAGAAATCAACACATGACACAGTGATTTATGTGGAAATCCAATTTGGGAAAAACCACCAGTAACATGCTACTCGATTCGCACTCTTCCAAAGTGATGCCCTCTGAAAGGCCTACCCTATTAAAAGCTTACAATACACTGTCAAATGTGACCTTGTTAGGGGATTTAACCACCCTATTAGAAGTGGGCATGGTTAGAGGACTTTAGAACATTCACTTGGAATGCCACCCTATTAAAGGATTTACAAATGGTTGTTAGGCCAACCTAAGTCCATAGGATTTTTAGATCTAGTACAATTGCTAGAGAGTATTAGAAAATCTTGACCTGATTACAACATACAACTTATCTTGCAGATCTTAGATCACTTGTCAGCTCATACCCTTACCTGGCCTTCAATCTCTACAACTCAAACAGTTTGCCCTCCTTTCAAGCTTAGTCCCCTTGAGTCTCCATACTCAATGTACCAGTCCAATCATCTCTTCATGATCCCACATATCAGCAAAGCCTTTATGCTCTTCCTTCTCCTAGATGTCTCCCACTTTGACACCCTTTAAACTACATCACATAGTTGGCTCTTTATCAGCAACAGTATCAACAGCTCTTTGCTTCTTGGTCTATGACTTCTTAAATAGAAGTCTTGGAGTACCTTTTCCCACTTGATTCTTCCATTCTTTAGTTTCAATTTGCATGGATTAGGTAGGATTCATTGCATCTAACCCATATTCTATTTCCTCTAGAAACTTCTTGAATAATCCTTTAGAATTCACTCAAAAATAGTTTACATAGGATTCTATGCCATCAACTCATCATTCTTATCCTCCAACTCATTCCCAAAATTTAATATAACCAATATGTCGGCTCAGATTTGGTGAATCTTCATCATTTGAAATAATGCAGTAGCTCGACACTATTGAAATACTGGTGCTTGGCACATACTATATTACTTGGCATCAACTGTGTTTTTTCTGATGCTCGGCACCTGAAGATCACTCAACACCAACTAAAAATCTTCTAATGCTTGGCACTTGATCTTCACTTGGCACATGAAGATCACTTGACACACACTAGAATTTCCTATTACTTAGCTTCTACTGAGAATTTTCTTGGCTTCAACTAACTTGCTTAACACCCACTAATGATCTTAGTTTAAGTTTTGCATTCTACCTTGTTACGACTTCTTCCTCCAATGTTTCTAAGTGTGACCAACCTTTGTATCCTTGAGTATGTCATTAATACATCATTTAACCATTGTCTTAACTGATCCTTGCACTTCATTACAACATCATAACTCAACCTTTCCTTTAGGTGCTCTTGTTACATCTTGTTGATCAAATCCTCTTCATCAATCAACTAAGTGATAGTACTTGGATCTTATAAGCAAATGTCATCCCTACAAGTAGTAGGTTTGACATCAATGACAAAATAATGATTGAAAACAATAGTCTTCCTCCTTTGCAACAATCTCCCTCTTTGATCTTTAATAATGAGCTTTTCAATCAAATTTCCAATAGGAATGTCTACTTCTCCCCATTCATGGGAATGAATGATAGCTCTATATCCATTCTTGACACTATACCTCCCATCTTTGGATGTGGCCCAGATGAGATTGTCCTTTCTATCTAGTTTCTTGATTTTCCTATTCTGGAATAGTTCCTCGAACACATTTTTTGCGGCTGGATCTATATCCAAATTTTCCATTGATTTCCATTCCCATCTTATGACTTCATCAATACATATTTTGGTTTTATAATCACTGACCTTGCACCTCCAAGAATTAACCAATTGCTCTTTAATGCTTTCTAGGATCCCCAAACTATCTACTGGGGGATGCTCGTCCTAGGAGTCTTCCCAAAATAGAGCCTCATCCCCTTTCCCAACATCCCATGTGAGATATTTGCAACTGACAGATTGACTTTTAGCTATAAAGTTCTAGCTCTCAGATCCTTTGGGGAGGGACCTCATTCTAAAAACAAAATATGGATCTGTTGCATTAAGGTATTTGTTATACAATATTTTGGCTCATTTTTGTTCTCTTACAACGAAAAGGTGCCAAGTGAGTTTAGCCCCAAGAGCTTCATTCTACCAGCATAAGTTTTTTATGCCTAAACCTCCTAAATCCTTTGGTTTACAAATGTTGTCCCACTTGATGAAGGCTAGCTTATTAGAACAAGCCAAGTCATTCCAAAGAAATTTTCTAAATTTGGCCTCAAATTTCTTATTAGTATGTTTAGCTAAAGGAAGGCATGACAGAGGATAGGTTGACAGGGAAGATAACACTGCTCTAATCTTGGTGACCTCACCCACTTTGATAAGCCATTTATCTTTCCAGCCTCCTATCCTAGAGTCTAATTTATTAAAAATATTGTGCCATGCCTTGTTTGGTCTACTTCCCTTTTCTGGCTCAATTCCTAAATATTTGCATGGAAATGCACCTTTTTTGTAACCCATGACGTTACATATTTGAGTTTCCTTTTCAGGAATGGTGTTAATGAAAATTTTTTAGATTTTGTAGCATTCACTTTTTGACCAGAAGCTTCCATATACTACTGGATGATGGATTTGATGTTTAGGGCCTCATTTGTGAACTTTCCCTTGGTAGGATAGTGTCGTCTGCATACTATTGATGGGTAATATTAGGAACATTTTTAGTAACTGTAATGCCATTTATTTTCCCTTCTATATGTGCTTTGGTTAATGCCCTTCTAAAATCTTATGCCATAATGATATACAAAGAAGGGGATAGACGATCTCCTTGTTTATACCTCTTGAGGTATCAAAGAAACCGTTTAGGGTTCCATTAATAAGGATTGAGATCTTGGTTGTAGAGACACATCGGTAGATGAAGTTAATCCATTGGATCGAGAATCCAAAGAATTCTAAGACTTTGTGTAAAAACCTCCAATCAACCATATCATAAGCTTTTTGGATGTCCAATTTCATGAACATGCTAGCCAATTTATTCTTGTTAGCTAAATGAAGAGTTTCTTGAATTATGAGTAAGCCATCTATGATAGATCTACCTGGAACAAAGCCAGTTTGTTCTTCTAATATTATTTTGCGGAGAATAGGTTTAAGATGGTTTGCTAGAATTTTAGATAAAAATTTATTTAAATGGTATTACATAGAGCTATAGGTCTAAAGTCTGTTGGATTTTCAAGATCCTCTTTTTAGGAATCAAAGTTAGGAAGGTGTTATTAATTTCAGATAAAATCAATCCACCATTCCTTGATGCTTCAATGGCTTTCCACATGTCAAAACTAATGGTGTCTCGACATTTTTGATAGAAGAAGGCTTGGAAACCATCTGAGCTAAGGTATTTGTCTAGATTCATACCAAAAACCACAAGTCCAACTTCTTCCAAGGTTATACGGCTATTTAATATTTTGTTATCTTCTGAAGAGACCACTCTAGGAATGGCTTCCAACATTTTTGTTTGTGCTACCAAATGCAAGCAATCATTATTATTTAGTATGTTATTAAAGTGTCCTACAAAAATATTAGCTATTTTATTAGGGTTATCTATAATTGTGCAAAAAGAGTCTTTGGTTTTTGTTATTTTGCTTTGCGCTCTATTCTGCAAGGTACTATTGTGTGAATTTTTTGTGTTTTGGTCCCCTTCTTCTAGCCATTTTTCTCTTGACTTTTTTCTCCAAAAGACTTCTTCTTTGGCCAAGATAGATTCTTTCTTGGCAAGTAATTCCTTTTCTAAATTGTAGTTGTCATTATTCATCCCCTTTTCAATTAATTCTATGTTTAATTCATTTAATCTTCCTTATATTTCTATGTTTTCTTTAAATATGTTATTGAAATGTTCATTGTTCCACTTAAAAATATTTTCTTTGATCATTTTCAATTTAGAGACGAAAATATACATTTTAGATCCTTTAAAATTACCTTGTGTCCACCATTCTTTAATGAGTTTCATGAAGTTTTTGTTTAAAAACCACATTTTTTCACACTTAGATGGCTTTCTAACTGGTTTGATAGGTTCAGTGAATTCAATACAAACAAGAAAGTGATATGATCCTGCTATAGGAAGAACTGAGGCTTGGATCTCAGAGTTTAGTTCACTTAGTTCTCCTTTGATAAAAAATCTATCTAGCTTCTTAGCTATATATGTAAAATCTTTCCTTTTCTTGTTCCACATGTACTTCCCATTGTTAAGCAAAATATCTATCAAGTTGTTAAGATCTGTCCAATTCTTAAATTCCTTAGTTACTTGGGAGGTTTGCTGAATGCCTCCAAATTTCTCATCTATATTTAAAATAGTATTGAAATTACCTCCAAGAAGAATGAGTTCATTGTTGTGATTATTAATGAATATATCAATTTCATCCCATAAACTTTTTTTATCAATGTTAGTGGTAGGACCATAGATGTTAACTAGGATAAACTATAAGTTAGTTTTAATGCTATTGACTTTGCTACTCAACCATGAAATATTTGAACTTAAAATATTTAGAGAGACTTTCCTAGGGTTCCAGATCATACCCAAACCTCTTGAGACTCCTCTAGATTCATGTAAATGGATGTTCTAGCTACCCAATATATTTTCTAGCTTAGATCCTTCCTCTTTATTTAACTTTGTTTCTTGTAAAATGATAATTTTGGATTCAAAATATTTTAGATTATGTTTTAATAAGCTTTTCTTACTAGGGGCATTTAGGCCCCTAGCATTCCAAGTCGTTATCTTCATGATACCTTGGGAAGGATCTTCCTCTTCCCTGCATTGAGTAGATAACTAATCCTTCGCTACTCTTTTGCCTTCCCATTAGCTTCTGTAAGTTCCTTAAGTGATTTCCTTCCCCTCTTAGCTTTAACTTTACCATAATTGGGTGAGTTTATCCCTTCTTGGTTCATCAAGATACCCAATTGATCTATGTTTTTATGTGCAATTAGTGCAGTCTCAGATTGTTTGCCTTCTAATTCATCTTTGTCTTCATTGACTAGTTCTTTCATAATTTGTTCTGTCGTAGTAGGATGATCCTTTGAAGGAGAATTCTTGCTATAAGTAGCTTAGTCAAAGCCATCATTTTGTGTTGTTATTACTTTATACTCTGCTCTCTGAGAGATTTTACCAACCTTATCATCATTTTCAAATGATAATAGGTCCCTTTAGTCTGTCAAAATGGTGAGAGATACTTACTTGGTTATTGCAAAAATCCTCAAGCCAATTAATGAGATTGTACATTTTTTTATCTTGGCCCATTCTAGAAAGAAAAAACACCAACCTTTAGGCATTCCTACCATCGATTTTCACAATCCTGATTACTGATTATAAGGACCTTTTCTTCATTTTCAATTGGGTTAGGGTTGATATGTTGGAGGGATAGGGTTGTAGAATGAGGAGGCAAATTTGGGACCGATGTCCTACGGTGTGGGGGGATATAAAATTTAGGAGTAGAAGGAGCAGGAATGATATAAGTGTTTTCAATATTCCCATATTGACTCTTATCTGGAAATGTTGGATCCACATAGGGATTTGCTAAAAAAACTTGTCTACTAAACATATAAGGAGTTCTTGTTAGGATCTGCATATTTGGTGACATTATAGAAGTGAATTTGTTTATCTAGGCTTAGAGTGGAAAGGATGATAGGGCAAGAACTATATGGGCCCTACAAATAGTGGATATTACTATCCACTGTATGAGATTTGACCAAAGGATAACTAATTTTATTTTAAGCTTTGGAACAAGGGTGCAAAGGAACCTAATATGAGTATTGATCGGCTCGATAGCTGAAGTTTTCCTTTAGTGTTGACCGATTATGAGGCTTAGTCCTTCCTGCTTTGTTAGCCTGGTTTGTTATTGTAATGGACCCCAATTTGAGATTTTTTTGCTACCTATCATGTAGATCTAGATCATGAGTCCTATCTAAAATTGAGAATGGATTCAATGTTTTGACAGTGTAGTTAAACATTGCAGGGATCTTGTCGAGGAATTGGTTGAGATCAATGTTTCTCACACCCTTATAAAAATTATTGCTAGGGTTTTGGGTTGCCTGTAATGGAGGATCTGTGCAAGACATTGGGAGCCCTAACTTATTAGGTTGCTAGTTTTGGCCTTTCTATTATTTGTCTAAATTCGCGTAGATCGCATATTTCACTTTTTTGTAAATTGCTCTCCTTGCCATTTTTGAAGTCCTATAGTAATTAAATTATGTTAAATATTATTATTAGTCTACTTAATTAAACTATGTAAAATATTACCATTACTTTGATTGATTTTTTATAATAATTAATTTAAAATTCAAAAAATATATTTTAATTTAATTGATTGGCTCAATTATTTAGGGTATTATAGGAGCGAATTTAGAGGAAGCACTACCCTTATATTTTTTAATGCACATATATATATATATAAACATATGAAACTAAAATATATTTAATCACTTTTTAAATTTGAATAAAATTAAATAAAATATTAATACAATAGTATAACTATACACATTACAGACAATTCAAAAATAGTTTTAATGATAAGTATTCTATATTAAAAAAACTATTCATAAATATACAATAAAATTATTTTTACTAATAAATTATTTTATATTAAAATAATTTAATATTTAAAATATTTACATATGAAATACTTTTTACAAAATTGTTGCTACAATCATTTGTACTCCATCCAATGTGGTGAAACAATCACCTCCTAAGTATAAATCTGATTCATACTCCAAGAAAAATGTTCCAGAGTCGCCAAGGTGGAAGAGTTGACAGAGATGCATGACTACTAGATGATTCGAGTTGATAACATCATAATCCCAAGTGTCGATGAACTAGATAAAGTAACTGATACAATGAAAACATATAGAGCTAAGGTTGTGACCCCAAAGAAAGCTTGATGCTTTGATATTCTCTTATACAACTGTAATGGACGATGACCCAGTCAAGTCATATTTTTAGCATCCCCCATTCAGATATTCTCTACAATCTAATCATCGAATGTAATTGGTTAGTCTAAAAAGGCCTATATATGTAACTTTTTTAGAATTTAATAGGATCGGAAAAATTATTTTGTGGGAAACCCCTATAGATGGGACTATTATGTCTGACTCTAAGTCTACATTTAATATGGTTGTTCATTCAGTGGTAGAGTGCTTGGGATGACTGTTTTGTGATTGGAAACTGAAAGATTGCAAATAAACTTGGTTTTATTTCTTTTGTCTTAGTGGATTTTAAGCTTTAATTTCTTCAACGGAAGTATCACTTCATTCCCTTATGCTATGCACGTTAATTAATGTTTTTTTTTTAAAAACTATTTGAGAAGTTCAGGATTTGATTAATGAAGTAGTTGAAAGGGGACAATCCAGGTATTGTCAAATCTCAATCACTTTAGCAATCTGGACATTGCTAAAGTAATCACCTTCCCCCTTTTGTGTTGTGGTAGAGAATCTTGCATTATTAGATCCATCATCCAAGATAGAATAGATTACATTTTAGGAGTTAGATTTGAAGACTACCTGGATTGTTCATAGTGATTAACAAACTGGTTTTCGCTTCTTTTACTCTCTAATTAAGAGCATACCCCCAAAAACTTTAAAAAAACAAATTCATTGCAATTCTTGCATTTTAAGGGAGATGTACCTTTCAATTCAGGGGTCTTTGATAGATTACTACACTAACCCATTTTGTTGTTAACCACTTTGTCTTTACAATACTATTAGGTAGATTAAGAGTCAAAGTATAAAACAAACAAATTAAGGAAGACAAACCATTAACCAATAGTTTTTGGTGACTCTACTAGGAACACCTTTGCTTGTCCTAAGTTACTTTAGTAAGTCTATCTGTGGCTTTGCTAGAATAACTTAGAAATCCATATTTGTTGACATTAAATTCATTGAGCCATGCCTATTCATTCATGAGGAAAAATGGTGTTGCCTCATAAAGGTCAAATCCCCATAATTCAGCCCAACCTTGGCTTCCAAGATGAACAAGAAGATATAATAAACCAGTTGAATACCCTTTCTTGGAGAAATCAAAAATTCCTTGATGAATATCGAAGAGTCAACTTTGCACCAGAAACAGAGGAAGTCAATGTTGAGTATTGGGAAGGTGTGTTATGAAAAAGAAGATTGAGACAAGCACACCCATTGTGATTTAAGTCAAGTCACCTTGGATCCTAAGTAAACTAAAAGTGTTTGTGGTAAAGGGAAAATTGACCCAGTATTTGAAGAACTAAAGAAAGATGACTTCCCAATATTGGACGATCCTCTAAGAAGAGGAAGAGCCTATTCACAGGATCCAATATTTCAAGGTATCTGTGGAGCTCTATTTCCACCACCCCATCTAGTTTCCTAGAGAGACAGTCATTCCTCTTCCCCTCCTATCTTTCACACTCAAATTCCATCACTATGTAACTCTCTCAACTTACATGGAGTAGTATGCCTTATTGTCATCACTTTCCAAACAATACCAGTAATTCTTCCTACTTCAATGGTTGTGCCCTAGGGTAATGCCATTGGCCCCCCATAGCTTACTACTAACAATGACCTACCAAGAGCTTCCCAAAACAACTTCCCCAAATTCAATGGCAATGGAAAAGTCTCTATTGATGAGCACATCATTACTTTTTTTGTAGCATGTAGCATTGGTTGTCCTTAGCATTAAGATGTAGTTGTAAAGATGTTCCTAGAGACTCTTTTTGAAAATGCAGTTGATTTTTTTCAACATCTTCTAGTGGGATGCATTACAACCTAGGACGACATGCAGAATCAATTTGAGGTGCACTATGAGAGTACAAAAGATGAACATACTCTATTGTTCTAGCTCACTCAGATTAAGAAGGAACCTAGTATTCCTATGAGAGATTTCATTGCAAGGTTCAACAAATTGGTCAATCAAATTCCTATTATGAGTAGGTCAACTACAAATAATTGGAAGATCTTTTTCATTATTTTGATTCCTCCAAATATCAGCTTTCAAATAAAAAAAGAACATGTGGCTAATCTTCAAGTTGCTCAAATCTTGGTGATAGAGTTGAAGGATGACCTAATAACAACCAAAAAATGGAAGAGAGAGCTTTAGAGTGAAACCTCGACAAACTCTGCTACTGGTACAACCAATAACACATAAGAAACACTTCAAAAATTATCAAATGAGATGATTTCCATGAAAAGACAATTGGGTAAGATAGTTTCTTCTTTCCGGCAACCTTACTAGGACATCCCTAGAAGGCAACATGAAGGGAAACTCTTACAATTAGCATCTTCTCAATAAAAGATTGATGTAAAGGTATCTCCTAAGAAGCAAAATATGTGCATGTTTCACTTAAGAGTGGATCATGATGGTGACTCTTTTTTAGAGATGAATAGATACAAGCAACTCAATGCTAGTAATGAGATAATAGTGGAATATTCTAAAAGTGAAGATGATTATGCTCCCCCTAGCTCTTCACTGACCATGGCTAACGCATCTACTTCCTCTTATTAGAGGAAATAATAAGTGAAAATTGATCCCAGTGGTAAGCCTCATCTTTCATTTGATATCATTCAATATTGCAAAGACACTGGTATCCAAGTTTCTCGCCAAGATTACTTGAAAACTCACCCTACCAAATTATGGTAGACTATTGCAAAGGTGAAGCTAATGGAAAAACTCACCTTAATTTCAATACTACCATTAGCAATGACCAACCTTAGTTTAGTAATGGTCCCCTCGCTAATGAAGCACAAATCCTACCTACATTATTTAAAGAAGAAGAGTCTTCAATTTTAGCTACATCTCTTGGCCAAAAACCCAATCCATTTTACATCTCCTTATACCTAAATGGTCACAAATTGAGTAATTGTATAATCAACTTGGGAGCCTCTGACAATGTCATGCCTTCTATTGTTGCCTATGCTTAGGCTTACCTCTAACTAAGACCTTTGGGCATTGTTACTCCATGGATGCAAAAAAAGTTCCCTTATTAGGTCAAATAAAAGACGCACAAGTAGCCTAAGCCACACATCCAGCAAAGAGAATGAAATTAATCATCTTGGTAGTTGATATCCCTATTATTTATGGTATACTATTAAGTAGGAGCTTTTGCACAGATATGGGAGGGGAAATTAAACTGGATTGGTCTCATGCCATAATCCATGTTAGAAGTAAAAGGATTAAGCTAGAACCTGAGGAGAAAGCTAAATTTATTGTCATGAAATTTGATGATCCCAAGACCCAAATTTTATATCAAGAAAGGGAGTTTAGGAACTACATGATGTTTGTCAACTCCAAAACTTCAAAAGAACAATCAAATCCTCCTAGTGATCAAATTATTTGGACCTTAGATTTTGATGGCAATTGTGCTACTATTGCATTTGGAGTAGGTGTGGTGCTCATTTCCCCTGACAGAGATCTAACATAGCTTGCATAAAAGCTACAATTCAAGAACGCAAGTAATACTACAAAATATGAAGCATTATTGTTGGGTATCACTACTGCAAAGAAAAGAGGGGTGAAAATCATAAAATCTTAAGGAGATGTAGGCTCATAGTCAAGCAAGTCTGAGGATAGTATACTATGAAGAACACAAGACTCTGAAACTATAGAAACAGAGTCTGGGATAAAATTGAAGACTTAGATGCCTTTTCTATGCAAGTTGTCCCTAGGGAAAAAAATGTGAGGGCAAATATGTTAGCTGCCTCCTCTTCCCTTCTACTTCCACATTCAGAATTTAAAGATAATCAATACATGATTAAAGTTCTTGTTAGTTGGTGGCGACTGATCAGGAAGTACTGTACATACTTCATAAATTCTTTGGGTAAAAATACTTGTATAAAAGGGCTTAGGGTTAGGGATTGTTTCATAAGGTGATGTAAAAATTGGTTCTTGTAGCGGTGTTGAGCTATAAGGGATTACGGATAGTAATCAGGTTATAATCACTAGATCATAAAATATTGGACTTGCTATTTGGTGGACATAGCGCAGGGTTTGGGTGAACCACATTAAACCTTGGTGTCTTGTGTTCTTTTTTTTGTGATCTATTATTTTCTGATATGGGTTATATTTGCATGTAATTATTATTTTTGTTTGTGGTTTAATCCTAATAGTTCTCTTCAAACCTAGTGTACCTAACAATGCCAAATCATAGCGAGTCTTCACCTATGATAAGCAAATCCAATGTTTCCTAGAAGGAGTTGAACCTTTCAATGATTAGTACTTTGAAGGAAGTGAAAATTTTTGCTGAGAGTTTTCCCCTAACAACAAGAAAGATTTGGAGCTTGGCATTGAGAAACTTAAAGGTAAAAAAAATTCTCAAACACCTCATTTCTCTATAAAAGTTATTCAATAGATATGATGTATATATCAGAAGGGAAAGGGGTAGGAAAGGTGGAGCCTCTGGAGATTTTGAGGGGATGAATATAGGCACTAAGTACAAACCTAAGATGATTAATATTGGTAGTAGTTTCTCAAATGAAGAAAGAACTAGGGCTAAAGGCTTACTCTTTTAATACCAAGATGTGTTTGCATGGGGATATGAGGATTTGAAAACCTTTAGGAATGGTGAGTTTAAACACATGATTCTCCTTAAGCCAGAAGCAATTCCTTTTAGACAAAAGCAATGCAACTACAATCCAATGATCTCAAATGCCATAATTAGAGACATCTACAAGATGTTAGAAGCAAGGATCATATATCCTATACACCGTTCAACTTGCATAATTAACATTGTTCCTATCCAAAAAAAGAGTGGCAAGATTAAAATTTGTGTTGACTTTAGAAACTTAAACCATGCCTCTCTTAAAGATAAGTATGCTCTACCTAACATGAATCATCTACTATAGATAGTGGTTGGATTTGAAATGATGTCCATATTGGACAACTTCTTCGGCTTCAATCAAATTGAAGTAGATCTAGATAATCAATTTAAAACAATGTTCACCACCCCTTGGGGAACTTTTGCCTATAATATAATGCCTTTGGGGTTGATCAATGTTGGAGTTACCTTTTAGAGAGCCGTGAATTCATCCTTTGTTGATCTCAAGGACAATATCATTTTTATATATTTAGATGATCTAACAGTCTTCTCCAAGAAAAGAGAAAGTCATTTGAAGGACCTAGAGAAAGTACTAAGGAGATGTAGGAAACATGGAATCTCCCTTAACCCCAAGAAATATGTCTTTTATGTCATAGAAGGTAGGTTGCTTGCTCACATAGTCTCTCAAGAAGGTATCAAGATAGATCTTGAGCATGTCAGAGCTATCTAGCAATTAACTTTATTAGCAAGTAAATCAGAAATCAAACCCTTATTTAGATAGGTCAATTTATTGAGATGCTTTCTTCCTGATTTCTTTGAAATTACCATGTGCATAGTTGACATGGTGAAGGGCATTCAAGTATTCAAGTGGAATGATTCTGGGAAAATATCCTTTGATCAAATCAAGGATGCCATAGCTAAAGCCCCTATCCTAGTTCACCCAAATTATACCAAAGAGTTCATATTATATTGTTATGCATCAACACACATATTATCCACCATACTTATGCAAGAGAATAGGGAAGGTATCCAAGCACCTATTGCTTTCATGAACACCCCTCTCAAAGATCATGAACTGAGATACTCTCAGATGGAAAAGCATGCGTACACTATGGTAAGAGCGCTCAAGAATTTCAAGTTTTATGTCTTACATTCACATCTCGTTGTGCATGTACTTGACCTAGTCATCAAAAGTATCTTGACCCAATAAGAGATAGGAAGTACTACTAGTGGAGCCTGGATAGCCAAGGTCCAGTAATATGATATTGGATTGAAACCAAAAAATTTGGTACGAGGAAATGGATTTTGTAGACTAATTGTAGAAAATCAAGAATCTAGTCAAGAGGAAGGAACCTCAAGAGCATTAATGGTAAGCCTCCAAGATCCTTTCTTTTCAAATATTGTTTATTCCCTTACTTATAGAGAATGCCCTAATGGATAGACATACAAGTAGAGAAGAGATCTCATAATCAAATCAAGTATATTATCTATGATGATCAATTGTATAAGAGGGCAATTGATGGAACTTTCTTGAGATGTGTGGACAAGCCTCAGTAGGAGAGACTGCTTTAGATGTTTCATAATGAGGCCTCTGGTGGACATTTTTCCTCTATAGTAACAACTTATAAGATTTTGAGGTAGTGTTACTACTAGCCTAATATGTTCAGAGATGCTTATAAGTGGATGGCCCAGTGTGACAAATGTAAGATGTTTTCTAGTAAACCTCAATTGGTCGTCCTACCACTAAAGCCAATAGTAATAGAAGGCCCCTTTCAGCAATGGGGATCAACTTCATTGGTCCAATCAATCCCCCTTCTTTCCCGTTGGTCACTTATATATTATAACTTCTACAGACTACTTCACCAAACGGGTGGAAGTAAAGGCCACCAAGAGAACCACCTTTGAAATTGTCTATGAATTTGTCAAATAAAGCATCTTGGTGAGATTTGAGGTACCATTAAATCTTGTCATGGACAATAATACCTATTTTTCTTCTACAAAAAATTGTAGAATTATGTTATGACAACAACATCCACCTTAGTCATTCCTCAGACAAATGGTCAAACAAAATTGAGCAATAAAAAATTGATTAACATCATGAAAAAGTTGGTCTTTAAGAGTCAGAATGATTGGCATAAGAAGCTACATGAGGCTCTCTAGGTGGATAGAGTGCCATCTAAGAAGACCGTCAACATTTCCTCATTTGAGCTTGTATACAAAGTTGAAGCTAGCCTTCCACTACCATTGGAACTATCCATCTACAAGTTGCAGCAAGTGATTGAGAACTCAATATTTCACAATGGCTTGAAAAAGAAAATCATGTACCTCACCAAACTAGAAGAAGAACATGAGAAATTGGTTGACCACATCATATAACATCAAAATCATTTGAAGAGTTTCTTTGATAAGAAAGCTAAGCCAAGGAAATTCATGGAAGGTGTTTTGGTCCTATTATGGGATAAGAGGCATGAACCTAGAGGAATGCATCATAAGTTTGACTCACTTTGGAAAGGCCCTTTCAAAATTGTGCAAGTAAATTAGATTAATTCCTTCATTCTAGCCTATCCCACTGGAGAGATTCTGCCATTGTCTTACAATGACCAAGACTTGAAGCTGTATCAAATTCACAACTGAAAGCAAGTAACACCTATAGTTAGAGTTAGTCTAGGTAGGCTTTTATTTATTTTTTCTTCCTTGCTTTTTTTTCCTACTTTCCTAAGCTAGTGTACCTTTCTATGGTTTTTTTAGCTCAATGTTTGCATACTTTAGTTTGTCATTTTGATTATGCAAAACCAGAGATTATGGGCCCCTTCTTAGACATTTGTAATGCCCAAGTCCCCAATCAAAGCCAACTGTTGCCAACTTTCAATCTATTCCTTTTTAAGTTTGTAGTTATTGGCATTCATTGCAATTTTGTCAAGTTGCTTGTCTAGATAGCCCTTAGGTGGCTCTCTTCTCATCAAGTTTCCCAAGACTCCCATTTTGTGTCTTTTTCGAATCTCTCTTGCTCCACCTTTACTTATTCATCCATGCGAGATTCTTCTCATTCCAATGCATTTGGAGCTTAGATGATTTAATTTTGGTTGGGATATGGTCCGAGCATCTTCCTGATGAGAAGTGAGTCCTTCTTGTTTTCATGATTTTTCTCTTATTCTAGCATATGTGTTTCCTTCATATTCTGAACTATCTAGTTAGTTGTCCACCTTGGAAAATGTCATCAAGCATGGACCTGAAGAACATGTTGAGCTATCATTTTGTATGATGCTTAGCAATAGGAATCCTTTCAAACTCCTCTCTTGAAAAGTTGATCTGGGATCAACTCCAAGGTTTCAAGCGATCTTGTGACCTACTAGAATTCGCTCAGTAGAAGATAAATGTGAGTGTTCACGAGGAGGCCTTTGCTGGTTTTGACTGATTTTAGATAAAATGTTGAATCTGCTTGCTATCTCAAAAAAGTAACCACATAAAAAGAAATATATTTTTTCTTTTATATGAATGCAGTTTTAACTATGCAACTATATGAATTCCTAAATTAACCAAGTGTTTGTAAAAGCAAACAACAAAGATAGGGTAATAAGAAGTTTAAGCAAATGACTTGAAAAATAAATCCCTAATGAACATAAGCCATGGAAATAACATGTTTACGAGTTACGATTTTGAAAAGATTAGTAGGTAACAAATGAAAATAGGAGCAACGCTTCATTAATTTCACTAATGCAATTATCGATGGCAACTCAGTAACCATAAGATGTTTCACTTTTCATCAGATCGCAAGGCCACAAAAAGTGCGCTCATGCAAGACAAAAAGCTATGCAAGAACAACAAGGTGATCTCTTCTCAAACTAAGTACGCTAGCAAAATTTGTAAACACGTGGAAAACACCAAAATTAAAAGATTGCTCAATCAAAATAATGCAATAAAACTATTGGCTCCATTACACTCCATGAACGCGCATTCACAAAATATAACACATGAAGGCGAGAATAACTACACTCTGAATGAGAGCACCAATAACATATATTATTGCATCAAAATAATGGCTAGGGATACATATTACATTCCTAAATTTATAAGAAATCATATCCTCAATTTGTGTTGAGAGCGAGAAATCTCTTTATGCAAACATATGCTTCTAAACTAATAAAACAAATCTATTTATGTAGAAACTGACTCTCTAACTGGTGCTAAGTAGGAATCCACCTTTATTTATATCATTTAATAGGTGCATGAGCCTTGACATGTCTTAAAAAAAAGAAAGCATGAGAAAATAGGAAGAAGAAAACCATTAGATGATGTAGGAGTCTTTGTAGATGCCAAAAATAGAAGCTCAACCTTCTCTGGATTTTTATAGGAGTTAAACTATCGTTAGAATGCATTTTTGATGCATGGAAAGCTCTAAATTTGGAACTAGCAGTTAACTATCAGCACACCTCTAACTTCTTTAAAAAATTCTGACACACCTTTGGAGAAGCACCTTGGGAGAACCACACTTAGCACACCTTGGAAAACAGGTCCAAAAAATGCAAAATTTTACCAAGTGTCCAAATTAAAATTCTAGCTTCTGGGTTTTGTTCCCCTTCATACGAAAGCTATATTTGGGTATTTTCTCTTGAATTTTTCTATAATCTTAGTCACTTGGGTTACATTTGGAAAATCTAAAGCATCATATTTATCTTTTACATTTTTTCGGTAGTTGCCCACTTCAATGCGAGTCCCCACAAAATCTCTGAATTTCACACCCAGTTCCAACAATTCCTCTTCGGTCTTAAATGTCTATATGATATCCTCATTAGTGGAAGCTTCTTCAAAAGTATTTCAAAATTGCTCAACAACTACTTGTATAGTCATAAGTTTATCCCTTGAATCATCTTCAAAAATGTCCAAGCAAGCATCGGTGTAATGTATCTCTGCTTCCAAAATTTGTTCTCGGGTTTGATCCTTGAGCTTATGAATATTTGTATGTAATGTTTCCATTACTTTATTACCATTTGCAATCTTCTCTATCCAATAATCTATCTTATCTAACTCATCAACTATATATACATCCATCAACATCCAATACCTCTGACCCTTTATTGATTGTAATGCTTGCAAGTCTTTACCCTAGGTATGTACTTCATCCATTAACCCAAATCTTGGTTCAATATAGCAACCAACTTATATGCATTGTTTTGCATGTGGTGTAGAATTTTAAGATTTCCTTGTATAATCTACACACCTTTTTCTTCAAAACTTTCTCGCCATTATTGACAAGCCTTCGAAAATGGATCTAATTGTATTGTCTCCTTATCCCTCTTATCAAGTGCCGAATTTAGAGTCTCCTCAAGATTTTCAGGATCCAACAGACCAACTACTTCATTCAAATACCATATTTGGATTTTATTTTTCTTCCAAAGGTTTAGCAATTCAGTCTCATCCTGTTCTAAGTGCCTAAACACTTCTTTGATTCTCGCGGTGACCATTAATTTGGTAGTATCCACAGTGGGTTTTCCAAGCAAGGCCTCCTTGATTTGATAATCTTTTAGGGTCAAATCCTCAATATCTGTATGTAGAGGAGGGATAGCAACATGGGTAAATAAGTTCTGATTTTGATCATTCATAACAAAGGCCAGTGTTTGTGCATCACCTAGGGGTGGCTTAGATTTCTTGAGAGCTTCAATTAATTCTCCCATTCCCTCTTCCTCAGTACAATACAACTACCTTTTCTGTCAACCATCTCAGATTATCTTCCATCGAAGATTTACCCTTAGATGAAGAAGGAGCTTGTACTGCTAGGCTTTTTCCCTTATTACTTCTCTCTAGAGTCTTCTCCTTTTGTGAGAGATCCACCTCAGGCATCTCTGTATCTGTCGAGTCCACAGTCCTCACCTCTGCATCTTGAGAAGTCTATCAAAGTTCCTCATATATTTTCCCCTCCTTTGATACTTCATCGGTGGGTATTTGTTGTGGCTCTTCTTCCTATTCATCTTGCACTTGTTCTTCATTACCTAGAGGGAGAGAAGTAACTGAACCTTTATCCAAGCAAGATAAATCATGACTTGGTGATGGTTGGGCACTTAAAGGTCCTTGTGACTGAGACAACAATTGACTCCAATCCTCTTGAGAAGGTTGACTTGTCAGTGTATCCCTTATCTTTTCACCTACCAGCTCAGTACCTATAGGCATGAAATCAAAATCTGACATCTTAAAGACGTCAACCCCTTGATCCTCTTGCTCATCAATTCATTTTTGTAATTCATCCTCTGAAGTTATAGCCTAAATAAGCTATGTAGGAATGGATGGTGGTGTTATAATAGAGCTTCTTCTTTGCTCTACCTCTATAGCCCTAGCAAGATGAGTCCTTTGACTCAAGGGAAGGTTATCTTCTTCATCCTCATCATCATCTTCTTCCTCTTTCGGAATAACTTCTGGGACTGATGGAAAAGGAATAACCTTTCTTATCACCTTTTGTCTTCTTTTAACTAGATTTTCATCTTTCTTTTTTTTGGGAACCAATGGGGAGGATTCTTCCTCTTGTGTAGGTGGAGACACTTCTTGTGCTTTTGTTTCAACTCCTTGCCCTTGTTCTGGTGGTAGTACTAGTAGATTATCTTGAGTCTGAATGACTTCTATATTTTTTGCCCCTTGTACATTCTCTGCCCCTTGGTGTTTTGGTGCTTGAGTTGCCTCTTCGTTAGGCTTGGCTTGTTGAGGGGAAGTTCTTTTCCTTTTGTTTTTACTCTTCTAAGTCCTGAAGTATCCAACTTCTCTATCAAATTGATGCATTATTTCTGGCCTTATTGGAGACTGATCTACGAATGTTGGCACTATCACCTTGGATCCTCTACCTTTCACTGGGCGAGTTGTAGCTTGGAAAATTACAATTTGTGGAATCAAACCTAGCTTGAATGGTCTCTTGATCCAATCCTTGGTTAATTGGATGACATGCCTCACCCTTTGATTGATATATGCATTTTCTTCTCTACCAATCTCTGCATTCATGATAGGTCAATCAAATATCTCTATTATACGAGGGATCTAAAACCTCTTCACTGTCTTCCTACACAATCTTTAATGGGACCTTCATTTTCAAGGCACTACCTGCCAAATAGAGAGTCATCCTACAATAATCCCTTATTTGGATTTCGTAATCATCCACTGCATTCATCCAATGATCCTCTATGGCATCTTCATGTTGGAATTATTTTCCTGCCAAGTACTAAACTTTGCCAATTTTATCAAAATAGGGATGAGGAGAGTTATAATCCTCCAAGGAATACTTATCCCACTCAGACTCAAAAGTCACAATATCCTAGTTCCAGTTAACACTAAATGAACCTATAGTGATGGGCCATACTTGGGTCTTCTTATGTTGCTTCCTTACTCTCTCATATGCAAACGAGAGTTGTCGTGCAATTTCCAGAAATGTGAGTCTAGCACACGAATACTTAGGGAATTTATTTGGATTAACAATTGTACTTGCTACCATTAAATAGGTGAATGTTTTAAATTGTGTAATAGGTGTCGATTTCTGTAATCTTTGTCGCTGCCTCTTCTGACATCCTTTTCGCATAATCTCCTTCAATGAATTGGATGATTGCAAAAATGAAGGCATCATTCACTATTATGTATTCCTCACTCTACTCTAAAAGCTTTTTCCTTACCAACTAGGGGTATACCACATAAGGCCATGCATTCACATCTTGCAAGTTGCCCTTTTTGAACAATCCCAGATAATTTGTTTCTCTTGTAGCTAATAGGTACACTGAATATGATGTCATATAGAACCTTTGGTTGTTCTTGACCGCCACTAGTTGTTCATCTAAATTATCATTGAGAATTGAAGCCCAATCAGTTGGCATCTTCATTGTTTTGATGGTCTCAATAAAGTGTACCATCCATATATTTAAGTGTCTTACTGGTGGTAATCCCATGACTTTGCTCAAGAGCACTATAGAATGTCTGATATCATCTTTCATATAGCCCTTTGTCATATCTACTTTGCCTTTTTTTTTCTTTTTCCAAGAGGAGTCTTATCAATGAGATACAAAGATTGGATAATTTTTTATGCCTCCTCTCCATGCTCTCTATACCACCTTTTTGCTTGATGATATGTTAACCTGATGTAGTGATCCACTCTTGGAAGATGGAATACTTTCTCTATATTCTTAGGCCTCAGATCTAGGATGACCTCTCCAATTATGCTTTTTACAACCCTTTCCTCTAAAACATAGTTTTCTACTAATGCCATAATCAACTTCAAAGATTGAATTGAAATCGGATGTGATGTTGCATTTACTAGTCTCGATCTGATAAGTGCAGATACCATAGGGGGCCTTTCATTTCGCTTATTGCATAAGACCATGAATTATTCTAGTCAATATGACCTAGCTCAGTGTCTCAGATCTCTGAATATGCATCCTAGAAGCATGACTTCGATGGAACACCTTGGAATTTGAAGCCCACTAGTTTTAGAGCCATCTTTGTAATGAGGGAAGACGAGGATGAAGCCATTTTATCTACCTAAATCAAACATCCATTAGTCTGAAAGGTTGAAAAAAATTAATTAAAATAAACCCCAATTATGAAAAAACAAAGTCCTAGAATGTAAAACCCTAGTAAAAAACCTAAAAAACCTAATTTACCAACAAAACTCTACAAATTTTGGCACACCTTGCGCACCTTGAAGGTGCGCTAGGTGTGCCTTTCCCCTTCAACACACTTTCAATACTAAGTGTGTGCACCTAGCACAACTTGAGGAGTGTGCTAGGTGTGCACCCTTGATATGTGTCAAATATGTCCAGTGTTAGGAAAAAAGGGTGTGCACTTATTTTGCACATGGGAAAGTTTTTGCCTTTGTAAAGGTGCGCATGTGCACACCTTTATCTTAGGTGAGAGCTTTTTTGTGTTTTAAGTTTTATTTCAATTTTTTTGTTTGTTAAGCACCCAAAAAAGGTGTGCACCTTTGCCTTGGTTGTTTTTCAATGTTTTTGTGTTGTGTGTGCAGGTTTAAAACCAAGGATGAAACACACCTCACAAGGTGCGGAGGTGCGCTCACTAAAGATCAAGAAGAAACAATGGAAAAGGAGGGAGGGGTCGCAAGGCTTTATAGGCCCAGGACAGAGTGCACCTTTGGAGGTGCACACTTCCAAAGGGAAGTGCTCCCACAATAGTGTGCTTAGCACACTAGCACACATTTAAGGGTACACTAGGTGCACTAAGTGTGCTAGTGTGCCCTCATAACTCAAAAATTGATTTTTTCTCCTCAAAATCTCTAGTTTTTGGCAACTAGGTTTTTTGACAAAGGGCTAGACTAAGCCAAAACACTAAAAAAATCCTTTAAAAGACCTAGACCCCACACTAGGGATCTGGAAAGCTAAAAAATATACTAGGGGGTTCCCATTTCTCCTAGAAATGGGGTGTGCGTTGTGAAATCACAACAGAATAGAGTAATGCTAGTATTCACAGATAGACACCTACTTGATTTATGATGAAAAGAGCTAGAAAAGTGAAAGTAAGAGCTAAGAAAGTCTCAAGTTAAAGTTTCAATGTCAAAATCCATTTCTATACAAAGAAATGGGTCTACATGTTTTCAACTGCTCACCTGATGGAAACAAAACTATTCTTTTTTATTTTCGAAGCCAAAAATTCTTGTGCTCCATTCAAAGATTTTATGCATTAACGGGACCTAGGCATAGTGTTGAAAAGGAATAAATCCAAGCCTTTGATGGTAAATCCATGCTCAAAACTTCATCTCAAGGATGGACAAGGTAACTAACCAAAACAAGGGAAAATGTTTCATAGTGGTTCTCCCCTTGGAAAGTGTTGGTCGTAGAGGTGTTTACCGTCCTTTGGAAACATAAAAGGCTACTTGTCTGAAAGACTAAAAATAAAGAGCTATGCAAAGTATAGCATGAGAATATTCTGCATATATACCAGAAAGATGCTTCTGGTAAAGTTAGTTGTAAAGGTGCATCCCCAATATAAAGGAGTCCAAGTTTTTAAGTGCTCAATGTAGTGAATAAGAAAATTAAGTGCCCAATGTATTAAAGGATTATTGCTTGCACTACAATCCCAAATCAAAGGAAGGATAAGCTTACAAAAAGATGGATCTATGCTTTCCTCTATGTATATAAAGAGTTATTGTGTGAGTCCTTGTTTTGGATTCTGAAGTAAATAAGGGACTTTCCACTAAACTAAAATCCCTTGGTTCGGTAAGTGGATTTTCATATTACTATATGACTTTAAAAGAGTAATATGGTTTTTAGATTTGTGAATCCTTATACGCATTGAAACCAAAATTTTTAAATAGTTGTTAATTATCAAATTTATTGTAAATCCTATTGTTACAACTGTTGGTTACATTTAATTTCATTCGTGTGGTGCCAACATTCGAATTTATGCATCTATTTGTCTCAAACTTGATTCCTCATTATTTTTACAACTATTTATCAAGAAATTGCTCCCTTTTAAAGTCATAAGCAAATGGCAATCAGAGCAGCTAGTTATGATCGACTCCTAGGCTTGGAAAGTGAATTGAAAGATCTCACTGATACTTCATTCAAATTCTATGACTTTGTGATCTACACAAAAGGCTTGACTCTTGGCCCATCCACCCAATTACTCAGAAGTTGAAGGAAAGTGGATTGGTGGAAGCTATTCAATTTCCCAAGGCTATGCAGGCTCCATAACTAATAAGAGAACATATTGAGAGATATGATCTAGAAACAAAGCAAATCTTGCTACCTGATCAATCTATTCTCTCGATAAATAAGGCCTTGATGCAATCTTCATTCGTCGTGCTAGTTTAGGAAGAATACTATGACATCGATTTTGAGTCCTCCACATTTATGTTGAATGAAAAGAAGACTTTGAGAAGGAAGGATATGTAGAGAACCTGGTTCCAAACACCTTGTTCAAAGAACAATAAAATGGCGAAGACTCTTTATGGAACCAATTTGAAAAGAGAAATTGTTGACATCTTGGCACTAATGCTAAGATTGAAAGGAAAGGAAGAAATTGTAGACTTCATTGAGCATCACTTCTTCTTGGTGCAAGCCATATGTGTTGAAGGACTATAGATTAATTGGGCTGAAATCATATGTGAGGAGCTTTTCTTGTGGTTAAATTTAGCTAAGGCATTTAAGAAATTCTATATGTCTTCATATTTAATATATGCCTTAGCAACACATCACTTATGGTTGGGTCTTCCCAACATTAAAGACTATGATGAAAACATGAGGGTGTATGAATTCTACCCCCACCTTCAGCTGTAGAAAAGCTTTGAAGAGTATGTGAAAGTGAATGATGCATTTACTATGAGATTGTATCGAGAATTGCAAGGTTGCCCCGAGTGAAGATTTTCATCTAAAGCCATTTTGGCTATAGGTCAGTTTGGATGCTCTTTTATCTAATTTTTGAGCTTCTCCTACTTGCAAATCGATGCTTTTGATGGGTTTCCCAAAAGACTTCCCAAGTACCTTGAGGACAAGGTTGTTCTTGTTGAATTATGTTGACAAATACTAGAAGCGTGCACCTTGTGTTCCAATGGAAATAAAATAGTCAGGATTTGCTTTACAATAGTGGTTGGACCTTACTCTTGTGCTTCTAGATCTGATGCCGAGAATCTAGTTAAAAGTTTTGAAAGCAAGATCAAACTGGTTGATTATGAAGTGCTCAAGCCCCAGTACAACCTTGAGAACTTTGTGAGGGACCATCTGAAGCTGGGATATGCTCACTGACATGTTCTAGACATTGAAGATTATTGGGCTAGGTGTTATGATGAATACCAAACCAAGGAGAGGTATTGGTTCAGGTTAACAATTGATGAAATTAAGTTGTAAAATGACTCTATTGATTTTCTGATCTTGCAGATGATGGCTATTACATGTATCCCTTGTCCTTTGAGAAAATCAAGAGAACTCCTATTTTGTCAACCCCACCTAGAAGTCCCATTGTTGATATAATGGATGCCCTAATGCATGTGATCATCAACATGACAAACAAATAGGTGGAGTGGACCAAAGTGAGATAGAAAAGAATGGGAAGTACGGGCTCTACTGGTGGAGTAGCTTCTAGAGTTGCTCAGTTAATTGCAACTACCTCCACCACTGTTGCCACTTCGATATCAGTAGGCCCAACCCAATCCATCAATCAAGGCAGAGATCAACCTCCGGAGAAGAATGTCCAAATCACCCCAGCTTGTGGAGGGGGGTCTTTCTCAAACACAAGAAAAGTTGGGGATAAGGAGAAGGATAGGTAGAAAAAGCAAGAGAAGTTAGTAGTTGTTAGAAGTTGTAATCTTTCCTTGGTGTGTTTATAAACCAAGGTTAGACCTCCTTTCTTTATTGTTATAATATATTAGGATATAAGCCAAGGTATCCTAATATATTTCTTTTTTTGTCCTTTTTCCACTACATCTTATTTTGTCATCTAGTGGAATATGTGAGGACAAATATTTATTGTAATTTGTAATTTAGATTATTCCTCCTTGAGAGGAATCTCACACTTGGCCTCACACACTTATGAATGGTGGCATTCATAGACATGGGAGTTACATTCTAACTCCTCTCTCTCATCTCTATTTAAGAGATGACCCTCCTCTCTCATTTCTCATGAGGTTTCTTCCTCTTCTCAATTATTATATGAGCGATTGCTCTCTCTCTCTCTCTCTCTCTCTCTCTCTCTCTCTCTCCCTCTCTCTCTCTCTCTCTCTCTCTCTCTCTCTCTCTCTCTCTCTCTCTCTGTCTCTCTTCTTAGGCTTTTCATGCCTCATTCATAATGTCACAAGGGGTTTTCTTTACTTTCCCCTTTTCAAATATCTTGTCTCATGGTGTTGGATCTTGAAGCTTTCTCTCTCCTATCTTATGGTAATATCTTTTCATGCATTAACTCTCTTAGATTCTTTCCTGGTATTGCTTATTTACATATTTCTTTTTCCATTTCTAACATGATATCAGAGCAGTTTAATCTTTATTTTTGAGTGTTTGCATGAAGGTATTATTCGAAGGAGACTCTTGAGAGAGATTTCACTAATTTCTTCTTTAATCTTCTTAAGTTGGAAGAAATTGAATTTTTTTTGGGTTTGGCTGGTTTACTGCCAAACCCGATTAACTCCTGTTTGCTCTAATTTGTGTAGGTTTTGATATATTGTTGATAAATAAAATAATATAAATTTAAAGATATCACACTCCTAATTTAATAGTATATTCTAGTACAATCTAGTATATTGTTGAGAGAATTTATTCTAATATATATATATATATATTTAATCCATTTTATTCCAGTACTTGTCCTAGTTTTCACCTTCTGAGCTCTAGAACTGGCAACTACATTGTAATTTAAATTCATTCTAATCTTCATCTTTTTTTGAAATTTAGAATATATCTCTTTTAAAATTTAAAAATTTATTTCAACCTATGAGTTTTAAATTTTTTTTATAGCATCTCTATTTTTTTTCTATCTTACCTTTCAGTTCTCTTTAGTCTTTTTTAGAACTTTCCAATCTTCACCCTTATCGCTCATCTTCTTAATCTTGTTTCTAATTTTTTGAATCTGCTAGTTTTTAATTCTTTTGTCTCTTACTCTTTTGTTTCAGCTCTCTGCATTGTGCTAACTTTAGCGCATTCTCAAGTTAATTTCTTATCAAGTCAAGTCTTCTTAACAATTTTTTTTGAAAGCCTTGGATTTAACAGATCTTCTCTACAGCATATCGTTGTTTATTGATTGTTGGCATTTTTCTATACGTTTTTCTATGCATTTTTTCTATACATTTATCTGTAGCATATTACTGATTGTTGTTTTTTTCCCTTTCTCTTGCATACATCCTTCCCTGGCGTGAACAAGTTTAATGATTTCTTTCAGCCTTTCTTTCTGCCACGTGTGTATCTTAGCTCCATTTGTGAAGCTCGTCCAATCTTTTGGCACTTTGCATTTTTTGGGCACTTCAAGCCATTATTAGCTGAACCTCCTTTTGTTCTTCATAGTCTCCTGCAAAGAAATAGGGATATCAAAGGGTCGGCATTCTATTTTTTTTGTTTGGTTTGATAATCGTCTAAGTTGCATAGAGGACACCGTGACATCCATATCTTATGGTAATATCTTAACTTGGAGCAGAGGAGGTTGAGATATCAGTGAGGATTGCATTTGGTTATGTTGCAATAGTCTGCTTACTATAACATGCAATGAGTTCTTGGAGGACGCTGAAATATGTGTCTTTTAGCTGGACTAGATACAAATAGATTTTATTCAGTACATCTCAGAAAGCTTGTGGTCTATATCCATGGCCTCCTCGCTCGCTATGGTATGCATATCTCTTACACTTGTTTACATCGAGCAAGATTACATTTAACTCGTCTACTTTGAAATTTACTTTTATCTCTTCTAATCTATCATTGATTGCGGTGTATTTACTGGCTTATTTCACTGTATCATTTGGCTTCCACTTTGAATTAGAAGAGTTCTAATTTTGCTATTACAAGTTTGTAAATTGACCGATGTTTTCATTTATCATGCTTTTCTCTTTAGATTGCTAAGCACACGACAGAATTTCGTTCGATTCTTTTACTTTTGCTTTTTATTTAAGCTTTCGGTGGAACCAGATTTGTAATTTTGGTCTTGGGTTGTAGTTATTGTGTTATCTTTCTCTTTGACTCTACCAAAAGCCTCTACCAAAGCCTCATGTTGCTATTGTTACAATTGGCCTGCATAACGAGTACAATTTTTCCATTATCTTAATTGTATCAGTCTGGACACTATGCGAGTTGTAAGGTTTTTCTTATTCATCCTTCACACTTAAGTTTTTTAAATCGTATAAGTTTTCCCCTGTCTCTATATATAGATTCAGTTGTAACGTTTCTTTATACTCTCTGTTATAATCATTATTTTTATTCTTTGGACATGCAACGTTATCATTAATTTTATTCTCTACATTTTTTTATAATGAGCTACATATTCTGCCTTTTCCATAAGTATTCGCTGTCACGCATTCTCTATCTTTGCCAACAGCTTGACAACCTCCTAATCAATATTCTCTGATTTTTCTTCCTTTGTAAACTGTGTATCACAGGATGCATGTTTAGCATTTCTTAGCATCCTGTCAACTTGGGGAAGGACTTGTTCTACTACTTCTCTGGCATTCATTGCTCGCAATGCTACCAGCAAACTATCCTGCCATGGCAATGCCCCATAGTGCGTACACTTCAATATTCTGAGAAATGCACTCTTGAGAGCATGTAGTACACTTGCAACTTTAAAAACTTTTTATCTAAGTTTTTAAAAAAATTATCTTTTTCTCTATTTTTTCATTAATTCTATAGATTAAATTAAATGATATGAAAAGACATTCATTTTGATTATTATTTGTAGGAAACACCATTTTTTGGTGGAGTACTTCAATAGAAGGTTATATCTTATTAGTTTATATATTATATAAGGATGCCTATATTAATTTTACAAAATGAAACTAAATATTTCAAACTCTCATATATGCGTAACACATATTGCATTTATTGTTTGTTTGAAGAACTTGCTAAAGGATGCTACAAATCTGATTTATTTGCTAGATTTTGCACCAAATGTTAAATAGGGTATATTAATTTCATTGTAACTTATACCTTTTCGGATGATTTATAGCTACAATTTTCACTGATTATTTGTCTTTCACCAAGTATTGATTAGTATGTCTCACTATCAATTATACTATGGTTTTACACATCTCTTTCTATATATAGAAATGGGACATTTTTAAAAATAATTTTTATGCCATCCTTTGTATGCACATAGTTATATCTTTCTTAATGTTTTATTTCAAAAAATTTACTTTTTGAAACACTTCCAATCTTGGAGGCATACTTATGAGGAAAAAGGAGAGATCTTTTCTAGCCCCATGACTTTATGTTCTTATTACTTTGAGATTATATTTTTGAACCAAGGTATTCAACATAAAGGTGATTATTCTAAAAAACAAAGGGGGAAATCATTTTTCTATCATTAAGCTATGATTTAATAATTGTACTTGTGTAATTTCATACTATAATATTTTTTAGGTATATTTATTCAAGTATATATGGGTGCACACATATATACCAAGATAAATATACAAGCTATTTTGATTATGATGTGTATGTTCTTGTGTAAAGTAAATATCTTTAATTATTTCAAATCCTTCAAATAGTTTACATACCCATGTTCACCTTGCATGGAGACTTTAACTAATAACTTATGCTTATTGCTCTTCCAAATATTTCTACTTATATCAAATTATTCAGGTTTATGAGTTATCTTACACTATTGCCTTCATTATTTAATGATTTGATTTAATTATACTATGTTTTATTGATCTATCTGCACATGGTTGCAGTTTTATGCTTTTATAGCATCTCTTTATGCTCATGGTAGTAGTTTATGGTTTTATACCATTGCTTTATATGATTTTTATTTGATCTTGTGTAAGTTGCATCGGGAGCCAATTTTTTCAAGGTTAACTATGGTGGACCCAATAGTTTTAAACTAACTCGTAGTTGCCTTATCTAGCCCGTGGAGTACCCCTCCAACCTATAATTGGTGTGCACTTACTTCAATGGAGTTTCCCTCCATTTGTTCCACTTTATTCCTCAATGCGAGGATGATATTTTATGGAGATTTCCCATTTCAATCTCTTTGTCTCCTTGGTGTATGCTCCTAGTTTTGATTTATTCATGGTATGACTTCCTACACCTTGCTCATTTTTTAGTGTATAGGTGACGAGGCTACCATATCTTGGAGCACTCCAATATTGGAGACTCTATTTGAGAAAGTTATTTTGACCCATGTTGATCTTTTTCCTCGTGGCAATGATGTTGCTTGTCCATGATGGATTTCTTATTTGAAGGCAATATGTTGTTACTCCTCATAAACCCTTCCTTTGGTCCACATCGACAATCATTCTTGGAAAAACTGTAACTTGAATTATTTGGTGCTTGAGGCACATGTTCTACTTATTTATTATTGTCTCTCTTATATTTCTTTGATAAATATACAATGTGATAATGTTCTGCATACTTTATTGCCTAGATCGTGGGTCATGTAGGTGATGGAGTCGCGACCCATTCACTTGTAGTGGGATGACTCATTAGTGGACTGTCTATATCCATGTGATTGATGCAATGTTGATGCAGGTTTCATTAGTTGGTCTTGTCTGTGGTCATTTGTGCATTAGTATGTTCCTTTCATGAGAGATTTATTGCATCTATTATGATCATTTTGAGCTTATGACTTATTTTTGATATCATGTTAACTCCACTGCATGTTGGTGAACACGTTCATTTATCCTCATCTCTCTTAGTTCCTCCTTGATTAAATTATTATAACTTCATTTTTTTACTAACTTGACCATTCAATGTAATTCTACTTGTGGATAGTTGTCTTGTTTTTTGTTCTCTGCCTTTTTTTTTCCAAGTGATCCATCAAGGAACCTTCTCGATTTTTCACATATGAAGACGTGTCTATGCTTCCACTTAATCACATTCAAAGAACTTGTGTACTTCTCTTGGATCTGCAAATGTACCATATGGCTTGAAGACAATCAAATTACTTCATATTGAAGATTAAGTTGCAGATTGTTGTAAATTATGGGTTTAATACCCCTTGATATAATTACCCCAAGTAAAGATTAAAGGGGGGTGTTAGAAGTTGTAATCTTTCCTTGGTGTGTTTATAAACCAAGGTTAGACCTCCTTTCTTTATTGTTATAATATATTAGGATATAAGCCAAGGTATCCTAATATATTTCTTTTTTTGTCCTTTTTCCACTACATCTTATTTTGTCATCTAGTGGAATATGTGAGGACAAATATTTATTGTAATTTGTAATTTAGATTATTCCTCCTTGAGAGGAATCTCACACTTGGCCTCACACACTTATGAATGGTGGCATTCATAGACATGGGAGTTACATTCTAACTCCTCTCTCTCATCTCTATTTAAGAGATGACCCTCTCTCTCATTTCTCATGAGGTTTCTTCCTCTTCTCAATTATTGTATGAGTGATTGCTCTCTCTCTCTCTCTCTCTCTCTCTCTCTCTCTCTCTCTCTTTGCTTAGGCTTTTCATGCCTCATTCATAATGTCACAAGGGGTTTTCTTTGCTTTCCCCTTTTCAAATATCTTGTCTCATGGTGTTGGATCTTGAAGCTTTCTCTCTCCTATCTTATGGTAATATATTTTCATGCATTAACTCTCTTAGATTCTTTCCTGGTATTGCTTATTTACATATTTCTTTTTCCATTTCTAACAGTAGCCAAGCCTTCCTCCCCTATCTAAGTCATCAACCTATCCCATGGATAGTCAAGAACAAAATGCATATTAATAGGTGATACCTTGGCCCTCTCAGTTACTAAGGTGACTGCTTTCCCTACTACCACTCAGAGCAAGGAGACATCCCCAGTGGCAAGGAAGCTCTTTGATCCCACAACCCTTCAGTTGGCAATCAACGTCCTCCCAACTGAGTCATGGTTGGAAGAGACCATTGATTGGAAAATGCGAAGATATGAGGAAGTTACCCCATCCAAGGACCTCATCATGCATGCAACTTCTTCTTAGCCATAATCAAAGAAGATGAAGTAGCAAAAGTCTATAACAACATTGGCCACTAATCTCTCTATTGGTCATATGCTAATGGAGATAGCAGAACCTCAGAAAGAGGGCAAGTTCCATGAGCTCACTACCAATGACTTTCAAATCAAAATGGTCGACATTGGTATTCTTGTGCATGATTCCTTGGTTAATATATGGAAATCAACTAATGAAAGTTAAAGGACAAACTAGAAGAGTTAAGGGTGGAGAAAGAGGTACTCAAGGCCTTGAATAAAGAACTAATGAACTACATCAGAGATGCACTTGGAACACCTCTACCAGTACATTTGATCCAAGTGCATAAGAGAACAAGAACTTGCTTTTAAAGCTACAATAGGAAAGGCAATTTAGTCAAATTGGCCGCTCATGGATTGATCAAATGGAGGCTTAGGGTCCCCCTCTCATCGAGAATCTTAAAAATCTATTATTAGATGTTGATAGGTTGAGGGAGGTAGTGTCTAGTCATCAAACTATCATGCACAAAGCATCAAATAGATTGACAAAGCAATTGGCCTTGTTGCAAGAGTCGATTGACAAAGCAATTGGCCTTGTTGCAAGAGTCGATTGACATGAAAACCAATGTTGCCATGACTCTTGGTATCCTCAAAACAGGTTAATAACCATTGCTTCATTGGAAGCAATCATTAGAGTTCATAGTGGAAAGCTCTGTAAGATCTGCAATGGGCTTAAGGATATGCATGATTTAGTATAGAAGGTCATAGAAAAGATTTTTGAATACTTAAAGGCACTGCATATGAAATCTTATGTATCCAGAAATGGTAAAATGGTGGACATTGAAAGAATGAAACCCAAATTCCTAGCATTTGTCAATGAAGCCATTGATCTAGTCAACTTCCAGGTGTCAAAGATCCAGGAGCTTTCATTAGTGGATTCCATCTTAAGAAGAGCATTGGAAAAGTTACAATCAAAGGTTGCCATAGTGGAAGAGCTAACAAAGATGCATGACTACTGGATGATTCAAGCTAATAACATCATAATCCTAGGTGTCGACAAACTAGATTAAGTAATTGATGCAATGAAGGCATATAGAGCTAAGGCTATGACCCCAAAGAAAGCTTGATGCTCTGATTTCTCTCAAACAACAGTCATCCTCTCTTCTTTCTCATATTCTCTTTTGTAGCCATTTTTGGCAATTTCTCAGTAGGCTTAGACTTTGTAATAGATGATGAACCAGTCAAGTCCTATTTTTAGCATCCTTTGTTCAGAGATTCTTTGCAATTTAATCATCAAATGTAACAGGCCATTCTAAAAAAGGCCTATATATGTAACTTTTTAAGAATTTAATAGGATCGACAAAATTATTCTGTGGGCAAACCCCTACAGCTGGGACTACTGTGTGTGACTCTAAATCTACATTTTGATCTTGGTATTCATTTAGTTGTAGCAGAGCACTTGGGATGAATGTATTGTGATTGGAAATTGAAAGATTGCAAATAAACTTGGTTTTATTTCATTTGTCTCAGTGGATTGTAAGCTTTACTTTTTTCGGCACAAGTATCACTTCATTCTCTTGTGCTATGCACACTAATTTATGTGTTTTTAAAAAATTGTTTGAGAAGTTTGGGATTTGATTAATGAAGTTTCTGAAAGGGGACAATCCAAGTATTGTCAAATCTCAATCACCTTAGCAATCTGGGCATTGCTAAATTAATCACCTTCCCCGTTTTGTGTTGTGGTAGATAATCTTGCATTATTAGATCCATCATCCAATATATAATAGATTGCATTTTAGGAGTTAGATTTAAAGACCGCTTGGATTGTTTGTAGCGATAAACAAACAGGTTCTCTCTGCTTAAGAGCATACCTCGAAAACTTACAAAAACAAATTCATTGCAAATCTTGCATTTTAAGGGAGCTGTACCTTTCAATTCTGAGGTCTTTACTAGATTACTACACTGACCCATTCTTTTGTTAACCACTTTGTCTTTACAGTACTATTGGACAAATTAAGAGTCAAAGTATGAACCAGAGAATTTAAAGAAGACAAATTGTTAACCAACAAAAATACAACCATAATTTTTAATCTTTTTATTATTTTTTTATGTTTAATGAACTACTCTATTTAAATATGAAATAATTTATAAATTTTTTTAATTATAATTATTTTAATATTTATTATTATTAAATTTTGTTTTATCTTATAGTAGGTATTAATTTACTTAATTAAACTTTTTTAATTTAAGCAAATACACGCTACTATGTCACACTTATTAATATATATTACTATCATAACTATTATATATATATATTTTAAAAATTAGTAATATATAAAAATAAATTATTATCTGATATGAAATTTGTCATTAAGTCAAAGGCCCTTGGTGTACTGCTGAAGTTGAATGGCTCACAAAGAGCCCACCAAGTATCAAGTCTTGTTGAGTGCAAAGACCCCTTCAACATCATAGGGGATGAGGCCAGGATCATGCACTGGGTGATGTGGGTGATTTTGACGGTGTCGATACCCCTCAATCCTTGATTCTACGCTGAAAAAGTGCATGTGTGGACTTGTATCAGATTCATAAACCTTCCTAACAAATAAATAAATCTGTCATTAAAAGTGGACACTCCTCCCCAAGCGCTTGGGAAGAAGAATAAATTGTACCATTGTGACAACCTGTTCAAACCAATCAGAGTAGGGTCGTCAATTTGTTTTTTTACCTTCCTAAATCCACAACCGATTTGCTTTTTAAACTGTCTCAATCTCATATACTTCATCCAGCCCAGTAAAAGAATACCCAAAGAGGCTGAGATCGTAATAAGTACATCACTAACTTGGCCTCTGCAAAGTGCACAGCCGCTTCAACCCAGCTTCGCCATAAGCCGTAAGAAATTTTCGACATTTCGTTTCCATTAGTGATATTGTTTTGTACGGTTTGAAATCTTTAATAAATTATAAATTACGATTTTCATCCGTGAACAGTCCTTTTCCCGAAACGATTTACACTAAAACGAACCCTTGGGAAGGCAGCCCTTTCGTGCTAAAAGACAGTGTAAATATTTAGAAAGTATTAGGCATAGGTTCCAGTCACTCTAGTGACTTCCCTGCAATCATAGTAATATCTAACAGCTTGTCGCACTTTAAACATTTTGCGGAATTCGGGAGTTCTTATGATATAATAAGTGACATTTGGGTTTCGTTATCTAGAACCAAGTTACGTATCCTCTGCAGTTAATTGCAATTTATTTGAATGACTCTAGTATTTATTCATGCTATATACGAACATTCTCGTGTTGGAGTAGTGAAAATTATCTGACATGGGCGTCTGTTTCGACTGCAGGTTGGAGGTTACCGATAACCATGGCCACTGAAGTAGAAGAGTTGCTGGGGTTCTTGTCGTCTCCTTCACCGCAGGTTAGTTTTTTCTTTTAAATAAGTTATTTTAGTAATTTTTTGTTTGATAAATAATGGGTAAGGTTATGGGCGACCTTTAACACTGCAGAGCTAAGGTTTGCTTGTATTCTTAACGTCTATAAACATAGGGACGATTGGATTTGTCCATAATCAATATCTCACAATATCTCCACATGTCGCTATAGTGAAGCCCTGCCTTATTGCTGTGGGAGGACATGAGCCTGGGTCACTCACTTATATATTTCCTTTGCACTTAGACCACAGCTTGTTGGAATTCACCCCAGAAATTGATCTTCCACATATTGAGTACAGTGCATATCCTCGTCTCTTGAGTTTTTACAGCTTTACGGCAGATAGAAGCATTTTCAGGTAGTAATTGTTCCTGCACTCTTCGGAAATTGTGCACACTGACACAGTTTCTGGTTTAAGTTCTTGCACTTTTTGGGACTTGTAGGTATCCTTATATCTTGGTAACGTAAAATGTTTATGGGTGTATTTTTAGAAAATAAACTATGTTCCTCAAAAGCAAAATAGTGCACAAAATAGTGTACTAAGTAGACCAGATTTTATTTTGTTATTAATTCTGTTTTTAAATATTGAAATATTGCACAAACCAGAGAAAATACATTACGAGGCGCAGAGTTCAGCAGTTCACCACAACTAGACTCTAGAAACTATCACGCTGAAGCTAGATACAGAGGAGACTACGAAAACATTTACATCTTATACAAGATACATAACATGCAGAAGCCATTTATCCTGGCAGTACAGTGTGGAGAGTATCTCAGGCCTCAGCAACCTTTAACATCATTGCAAACCTCACAATAATCACTCAATAGGCCATCATGTCAGCAGAGTCAACATCTTTTCCCACAGGTTGGTAACAAGTTTTATTAATTCACTATCTGAGCTTGTTCACTTCTGGGGGCTTCTGGAATCTGAATGTTGTGCTTCGCCATGAATTCTTTTAAGATATCAAGCTCCTGAAAACATTAACATCATATACGAGATACATAACATGCAGAAGCCATTTATCCTGGCAGTACAGTGTGGAGAATATCTCAGGCCTCAGCAACCTATAACATCATTGCAAACCTCACAATAATCATTGCAAACCTCACAATAATCACTCAATAATCCATCGTGTCAGCAGAGTCAACATCTTTTCTCACAGGTTGGTAACAAGTTTTATTAATACACTTAGATCTGAACTTGTTCACTTCTGGGGGCTTCTGAATGTTGTGCTTGGCCATGAAATCCTTTAAGATATCAAGCTCCTCCTTGTTCAGATTATCTCTTCCTGAGGGAAGAATTGAACACTTTTGATCTTTTTGGTTTATCGACTATTATAAGATCTTTTTTGAACAAAATCATGAATCTGTCTTTAGGAATGTGCACGATAGCTGAAACTTGTTAGAGCATCGATATTCTTTGTATTAGACACATTTGCTTTAACGAATTGTGCACTTGCTCAAGAATATTCTCATACATATCATCATGCATAATTGAGCACATGTTTGCACATTCATGCTCTAGGTCAAGTTCACTTGGTTGAGCATAAATTTAGGTTAGTCTAGTCTGGTTGGGCTCCAGTTTTTACCTTTTGCATATCATGTACTTCTAGTTTGCATGTATAGCTTTAGTTTGCTATTTTCAGTTTGAAATTGCTTTTGGGTATTTTTAATATTCCTGCTTTCTATTAAGCAAGTCATTCATTCATTGTAATGTATCCTAGTTCATTATAGTGCAATCAATATAGAATTCTAGAGTTGTTATAAAGCATATTATCTTTGCTTGATCGCTTTTGTGTGATAGATGTTTTGCTTGCAGATAACCCTTGACTCTTGTGATTGTTTTATCAACTCCTACAAAACTTGTATCACAACCAGGTGAGCTCACTATTGAACTCAGCAAGGCACTTTCTTTTGCCTTGGAAAAGTTCCTCATTTGTATTATTCTAGACAGGCCAAAAAGTTTCATTAGTAATAACAAACTGAAAAATGTTAAGTTCCACAGAAAAACATTGCACACAACCAGCAAGAATTTAGACCAACACAAACCATCTTTACAATCCTAGGCCATTTAGACTCACCAAGAAAAATAGACCAAAGAGAGAAGCATTTTCACATCAAGAACAAATGCTCAAAATTTTTGGGCAAATTACACCATTCACAGATTCTAGCAGGGATACCAGAAGATTGAAATTAAGATTTAGCAAGTTTTTTAAGTCGAAACAACTGTTACAAATGTAAATGGCAGAATACTTGAATGAATTAATCAGAGATCAAACTGATCTATATATACAAAGAGGGGAGTCAAATAGAATAGAAACATTCTATTCTAGACTACACCTAAATATTAGAAACATTCTAATATTTACAGAGATATAATAAGATATAATAGTGAGCATTAAAAAGAAACATGAAGGTTATTTTAATACCCCCCCTTAATGCTCAATCTATTTACTACACCAATAGATCCCTTGAATTTAACAAACTTGTCAGGACCAAGGGGTTTAGTGAAAATATCTGCTGATTGCTCTGAGGTAGGAACATAGCGTAATTGAATAGATCCATCTTCTACTAATTGTCGGATGTAATGGCAATGAAGCTCTATGTGCTTGGTTCGTTCATGAAACATTGGGTTCTTGGCAAGTTTGAGTACGCCCTGATTGTCTGAAAACAAAGAAGTCGAACCTGCTTGAGGAATATGCATATCTGCAAGCATCTGCCGGAGCCAAATTGCTTCACAAGCTGCCTTGACAGCTCCTCTATATTCTGCTTCTGTAGAGGAGAGTGCATGTGCTTGTTGCTTCTTACTGGTCCAAGTAACTGCTGCAGATCCGATACTAAACACATAGCCAGAAGTAGATTTCCTATCATCAACTGAGCCGGCCCAATCGGAATCAGTGAATCCACTGAGCTGAGGAGTAGTACTCCTTGTGTAAAGAAGACCATAATCTAAAGTACCATGTACATAGCGTAACACACGTTTCGCTGCAATCCAATGATCAGTCTTGGGGTTTGTCATGAACCGTGAGATGTAGCTGACTGCAAAACTGAGATCAGGTCTAGTAGTAGTAAGGTAGATGAGACTACCTACTAGCTGCCTGAAGAGTGTTTCATCTACAGGAGGAGAAACAGATTGTGCGGACAATTTCAGACTAGTCTCCATTGGAGTGGAGGCAGATTTGCAATCCTGCATTCGAAACCTATCAAGCAAACTTCTGGCATACTTGGACTGAGACAAAAAAATACTATTGTCAGTCTGCCAAACCTCAATACCTAAACAATAATGAAGCAATCCGAGATCTGTCATATCAAAAGTTCTGCATAGATCCTGTTTGATTTCTGAAATCAAATGTTCTGAATTTCCAGTAATGATCAAATCATCCACATAGACAACAAGAAAAAGAATATCATTACCAGAGTGTTTAATATATAGATTACTATCTGACGGACTACGCTGAAATCCTTGAGCAACCAAGTAATGATCAATCTTTATGTACCAAGCCCTAGGGGCCTGTTTAAGACCATAGAGGGCCTTCTGGAGTCTACATATTTTGTGTTCTGAACCGGCAACCTTAAAACCTAGGGGCTGCGTCATGTAGACTTCTTCCTGTAATTCACCATTGAGAAAGGCGCTCTTTACATCCATCTGATGAACTTTCCAACCATACTGAGCTGCAATTGCAAGAAGAATGCGAATAGTGCTCATCTTGGCTGTCGGTGCAAATGTCTCCTCATAATCAATGCCTTCGCGCTGGGTGAATCCTCGAGCAACAAGTCTAGCTTTGTATTTGTCCAAGGTACCATCTGCATGGTAGGTTTCTTCCCAGGAGGGAGATCTGAAAGAACCCAAGTGTGGTTCTTTTGAAGACTCTGAAGCTCAGAATCCATTGCTTGTTCCCATTCTGGAATTCCTTTGGCCTCTGCATATATCTGGGGCTCAGGGATATTGTGGATGTTGGCCATAAGAGCTATATTAACTGTGTTGTGCTGAAGGCTCTTATTTCTGGAGGTTCTACCCTCAATGAGTTCATCAGGACGAAGATCACTAATCCTTTGAGCCCACCATTTTGGCCGAAGAGTCGAGGAGCCAATATCAGATGCTGACGGAATAGCTGGATGAGAAGCAGGAGTAGGAGTTGTATTATCTGGAAGTGACTGAGGTGGTGTATCAGTAGCATCAGATGACTCATATAAAATAGAAGAACCCAAGTCAGAGATTGCTGAAGACTGAATCTCGGAATGTGGTGGGGAGTCAGAGAGCGGAAATGGTCCAAATTCCTCATCAAACACAACATCACGACTGAAGATTAAACGATCAGTATTTACATCAATCAGTCTGTAGGCCTTATGTGTGTGACTGTATCTTGTAAACATAAGTTTCTGGCTTTTGGAATCCAACTTAGTGCGTTTGGCATCAGGAATCCATACATATGCCAGAGAGCCAAAAACTTTCAAATGGTTGATCCTAGGTTTGCGACCAGACCAGGCTTCCTCAGGAGTCTTATGATTAACTGCAAGGGTGGGTGACTGGTTAAGAAGGTAGACAGCTGTGGATATTGCTTCTGCCCAATATTTTCTGGGAACATTTCTATGTTCTAGCATAGTCCTAGCCATTTCTGTGATGGTACGGTTTCGACGCTCTACAACACCATTTTGCTGAGGGGTGTGAGGTGTGGTGAACTGACGTCTAATGCCATGAGTAGTACAGAAGGCAGAGAAAGTAGAAGAACAGAATTCCCCCCCATTATCGGTCCTAAGAGTACGGATGGAGGAACCAGACTCTTTTTCTACTAGAGCTTTAAATTGCTGAAATACAAGAAAGGCATCTGATTTTTGCTTAAGAAAATATACCCACATTTTGCGACTGAAATCATCCACAAAGAGTAAAAAATACCTGTTCCCAGTAATAGAAGGAGTATTCATAGGACCACATACATCAGCATGGACTAGCTGGAGTACTCTGTATGCCCGCCATGATTCACCATTCTTAAATGGTGTCCTATGTTGCTTCCCTGCTTGGCAAGCTCCGCAAACGCGATGGTTCTGGGTCTGAATATTAGGTAGGCCATGGACTAAATTATCTTGAGCAAGTTGTGCTAGATATTGAATGTTCAGATGACTGTATCGCTGATGCTAGAGACTGCTGAGAGCGGATGATTCGGCGATGAAGGCATGCTCAAGGGAATCGCCTGAATCTACAAGCCTATAAATACCATGATCCTCAAGACCAAAAGCAAGGGTAGTGCGAGAAACACAATCAATAATCGAACACTTATTTCCACTGAAAACAACATCCAACTGAGGAGAGTGCTTCATAATTTGACTAACAGACAGAAGATTATGTTTCATGCCAGGAACATAACATACATTGAGAAACATGAGTTTTCTTCCTCCAGACTGAATCTGAACATTGCCCTTGCCGACAATATTGTATTCTTCACCGCCTCCAAAGATTACTGAGTCAGAATAGGGAGTGAATTCAACAAACCAATCACGCCTATGAGTGAAATGTCGGGAGGCACCAGAATTGATGTACCAAGCAGAAGATTTCACATGATTTGCAGGTATGCTGGCCATAAAGGCATGGTAGATAGATTCTTTCTGCTCTGAGTGTTGGGCAGCATTGGCGTGCTGTTTAATTGAGTCCAACTTTTGATGCTGCTGATATAGATGCTTATAATATGTGAATATTTCAAATGGCACAAACTTCGAGGTGAGAAAATGAAAGACCCATAAAAATTGGAGAAGTAACCAGAAAAGAGCTCGAAAAACCCAGAAATAAAATGTTGTCGGAATCCGGATCCGCTGACTCGAAAATCGAGGCACAAAAAACAAGGCACCCACAAAAATTTGATGAAGACCCATTTGAGATTTCAAAAAACCCACCAAGAATATGTGCTCAGAAAATTTTTCCGAAGTCAAAAACTAGGGTTTCGAGCAGAATAACAGTCGGCGGCCAAAAAGGTCAAAAAGGCAGAAAAAAGATGTTTGCAGGTGAAAAAAACAACAAAATCCAGCAGCTGAAACGCGAGCAGAATATCCAATAGGGATAGACAGACCCGTTTTTGAAAAAAACAACCAAAAAATCCCACTTTTTGAGATCTGGATGTGAACAGATTTGAAAAAACGACCTCCAGATTTGAAAAAACGACCTTCAGATTTGTGACTTACAGACTAAGCTACGGGTTTCCAAGAACGCCAGTAGCTGAAGACACAATTTTTCAATCGATTTGCACAGAGGGTTTAAACCCTAGCTCTGATACCATGTTACAAATGTAAATGGCGGAATACTTGAATGAATTAATCAGAGATCAAACTGATCTATATATACAAAGAGGGGAGTCGAATAGAATAGAAACATTCTATTCTAGACTACACCTAAATATTAGAAACATTCTAATATTTACAGAGATATAATAAGATATAATAGTGAGCATTAAAAAGAAACATGAAGGTTATTTTAATAACAACCATCTGAAGCAAACTTTTATTTTGGCTCACTCGATTTAATCCAAATATGCCGTAACCTAGAAGACCAAGTTTTATCAGATCAAGAAAGATTCCGACAATCATTTAGCCAAACGGACACTGCTCCTTATCAGTCAGCATAGTATAAATGTTTTTTGCAGTTTTGGTTGAAGATGGTTCCATGTTTCCACTAAACTGCACCAATGAATTCTGAGTCCTCTATTCAGAGCTTTAGGAGGACCTACACTCTTGATAGATAATTCAAAATGAGAAAGTCCTTTTCTGAAACTTAGTGTTAAGTTCGTAACACGATAATCTACAGGTCTGAGTGTGAAGACCGCACCTAATCTTCTCCTGTCTAAGTATCATATAAATGGCATTTAATACATACCTATATACCTCTTGTGATAGGCGGCGACTTCTTAGAAGATTGTTTTGATAGTTAATACTAATCTAACACATTGTGTTAGTTGGTGATTAATTATTAATAATCTTGCAGATCGCCGATTTCTGGGAGAGGATGTGTGCCGACTTAGGAAGGGACATGCCCCTTTGAGGGAAATGCCCTTTAGTCATGATATTTAGGAAGGGTATTATTGCAGTTTGAAGGACACACAAATACATCAAGTCTGCTCCCTCAAGACATCAAGGCTGCTCCCTCAAACAATAATACCCAGTCGATTTATTGCAGAGATAAAACTACTTTCGGATCAAAATAAAGATTGACAACCACTTCAGAATTATAAGAAGTTCATTTTCAGCAATCAAGGATAGATTAAAAGTCTGATTAGAGGCACAGAATTTGCAAAAACTTTACATGGTATCAGAGCACTGGTAGTCGAACCTAGGCTCTGCAAAATTCAGTAATCAGACTATATATATATATCTAGCAACTATCTCCTATCTTCAATGGCATACACAATTAGACCCAAGGACATGTTTGATGGGAAAGAACACTTTGATGCTTGAAAATTCAAAATCATGATGATTCTTGAGGAGAATGATGTAAAACAATTTGTTGATAGAGCATCCAAACAACCTCCAATTGAACCTCATAAATCTATCTGGAGCAGAGGAAATAGAAAAGCCATTCAAATCATATTAGATGGAGTAAAAATTGATATCGTATCCATGCTTACAAACATCAAACTGCATTCGATATGATGAAAGCATTACAAAATGCATATGAGGTCAACAATGCAACTAAGGTTCTTGCACTAAAAAGGCAACTAAATCACATTCAGATTAAGAAAGGAGTATCAATGAATTCTTACTTCCAAAGGGTTGCCAGCATTAGAGATGAATTGTCAAGTATAAGAACCATTATTAGTGACACATAATTAACACTAATGGCTATAGATGAATTACCGGAGTCATGGGAGACTTTTGCACAAGGAATAAGTGCCAGAGATAATCTTCTTGACTTCAACAGACTTAAGAAGGTTTGGCTTCAAGAAGAATCCAGAAAACTAAAGAAAGGAGGGAAATTGAAAATAGAAGATGAAGAACTGCATGTCCTTAATACAAACTCCTATAAGGGCAAGAAGAAGCATTTCAAGAAGAAAAAGGGAAATCAAAAGAATGGGAAACCCAAGAAAGATCTATCTAAGATAAAATGTTTCAGATGTGAAAAGTTTGGACACTATAGATCTAATTGTCCCGAGAATGCTAAACAACAAGCAAACTGTATAAACATTACTAGGGAAGAAGACACCTATGATCCTGAGAGTCGTGTATTGTATTCATCACTATCAAATGAAATCTCAAATAAAACATGAGTAATTGATTATGGATCTTCTAAACATATAACGGGATACAAAGAAGCACTAGACTCTTTATCAGAAAAGGTTAATGGCGACGTTACCATTGTTGATAATTCAGCACATTTCCTCTAAGGAATTGGAAATTGCACCTTGAAGCTAAATTTGGAAATTCTCTTCTTCTCAAAGGTGTACTCTACGTACCAGGAATTAAAAGAAATCTAATCTCAATTACAACACTAGAAGATGATGGGCATAATGTTGCATTCGTGGATGGCAAAGTAATAACTTGGGCAAAGAACTCCTCAATCAAGAAAGCTAGAGGATTGTTTTGATAGTTAATACTAATCTAACACATTGTGTTAGTTGGTGATTAATTATTAATAATCTTGCAGATTGCCGATTTCTGGGAGAGGATGTGTGCCGACTTAGGAAGGGACATGCCCCTTTGAGGGAAATGCCCTTTAGTCATGATATTTAGTAAGGGTATTATTGCAGTTTGAAGGACACACAAATACATCAAGTCTGCTCCCTCAAGACATCAAGGCTGCTCCCTCAAACAATAATACCCAGTCGATTTATTGCAGAGATAAAACTACTTTCGGATCAAAATAAAGATTGACAACCACTTCAGAATTATAAGAAGTTCATTTTCAGCAATCAAGGATAGATTAAAAGTCTGATTAGAGGCACAAAATTTGCAAAAACTTTACATGTTATCAGAGCACTGGTAGTCGAACCTAGGCTCTGCAAAATTCAGTAATCAGACTATATATATATATATATATATCTAGCAACTATCTCCTATCTTCAATGGCATACACAATTAGACCCAAGGGCATGTTTGATGGGAAAGAACACTTTGATGCTTGAAAATTCAAAATCATGATGATTCTTGAGGAGAATGATGTAAAACAATTTGTTGATAGAGCATCCAAACAACCTCCAATTGAACCTCATAAATCTATCTGGAGCAGAGGAAATAGAAAAGCCATTCAAATCATATTAGATGGAGTAAAAATTGATATCGTATCCATGCTTACAAACATCAAACTGCATTCGATATGATGAAAGCATTACAAAATGCATATGAGGTCAACAATGCAACTAGGGTTCTTGCACTAAAAAGGCAACTAAATCAATTTAGATTAAGAAAGGAGAATCAATGAATTCTTACTTCCGAAGGGTTGCCAGCATTAGAGATGAACTGTCAAGTATAAGAACCATTATTAGTGACACATAATTAACACTAATGGCTATAGATGGATTACCGTAGTCATGGGAGACTTTTGCACAAGGAATAAGTGCCAGAGATAATCTTCTTGACTTCAACAGACTTAAGAAGGATTGGCTTCAAGAAGAATCCAGAAAACTAAAGAAAGGAGGGAAATTGAAAATAGAAGATGAAGAACTGCATGTCCTTAATACAAACTCCTATAAGGGCAAGAAGAAGCATTTCAAGAAGAAAAAGGGAAATCAAAAGAATGGGAAACCCAAGAAAGATCTATCTAAGATAAAATGTTTCAGATGTGAAAAGTTTGGACACTATAGATCTAATTGTCCTGAGAATGCTAAACAACAAGCAAACTGTATAAACATTACTAGGGAAGAAGACACCTATGATCCTGAGAGTCGTGTATTGTATTCATCACTATCAAATGAAATTGTATTCATCACTATCAAATGAAATCTCAAATAAAACATGGGTAATTGATTGTGGATCTTCTAAACATATAACGGGATACAAAGAAGCACTAGACTCTTTATCAGAAAAGGTTAATGGCGAAGTTACCATTGGTGATAATTTAGCACATTTCCTCTAAGGAATTGGAAATTGCACCTTGAAGCTAAATCTAGAAATTCTCTTCTTCTCAAAGGTGTACTCTACGTACCAAGAATTAAAAGAAATCTAATCTCAATTACAACACTAGACGATGATGGGCATAATGTTGCATTCGTGGACAGCAAAGTAATAACTTGGGCAAAGAACTCCTCAATCAAGAAAGCGAAGTTGATTGGTCAGAGAAAAGGATATTTGTATGTATTGAATATGGAATCTAGTTGACCTATTCAAGCCTTAATTCATGAAGTTGTAGACATAAATGAAATATGACACAAAAGATTAGGGCATCTAAATTTCAAAACCTTATCAACTATGGAGAAGATGGTTACTGGGTTACCTAAACTAAATAAAGACCACTCAAGCATATGCGAAGGGTGTGCTCTAGGTAAAAAGACCAAAATTCCATTTTATGATAGCACTAGAAAAACAAATAATGTTTTGGAATTAATTCATTCAGATCTATGTGGACCTATGTCTGTACCTTCTCTTGGAGGACTTTGGTATTATATTTTGTTCATAGATGACTTCTCTAGGAAAACATGGATTTACCTCTTAAAATGTAAAGAATTAGAAGAAATCCGAAAGAGATTTAAAGAATTCAAAACATTAGCTGAAAACTTATCAGGACATAAAATTAAAACCCTTAGAACTGATAATAGAGGGGAATACACCTCAAATTTGTTTAAAAGGTTTTGTAAAGAATCATGGATTAAGAGGGAGTACACCATTCCGTATAATCCAAAACAAAATGGGGTAGCAGAAAGAAAGAATAGAACAATTATAGAAGCTGCTAGAGCTATGATTTTTAATCAAAATCTAGAATATTATCTTTGGGTAGAAGCCTTTTGTACTGCTCTCTATATCCAAAACAGAGGCCTGCATTCTTACCTTAGAGATAAAACCCCTGAAGAAGTATTTACTAAGGTCAAACCTAATATAAGTCATTCTAGGATTTTTGGGTGTCCCGTATATATCCATGTTCCAAAAGAAAAGATAACTACTCTAGAACCCTTTGGGAAGAAAGGTGTTTTTGTAGGGTATAGTGAAACATCTAAGGCATATAGGATTTTCATACCTGGACAGAAAAGTATTGAACTTAGTAGGGATGTAATTTTTGAAGAAAATCTAGCATTCAAAAGAGCCCTAAGTTTTGAAGAACCTTCTCCATTACCTAGTTCTAAAAGAAATAGCGAATCTGGGTTCCAGAGGGAGAACTTAGAAGAAATTGAAGATGAAATTCAAAATCTAAATCTTGAAGAAATTCAAAATTCAAAGAAAAGACCACTTTGGGCCATTAAAACAATCGAGGCAGCTCAAGAGTTTGCTGCACCTTCTGGAACAGTCAGAAAAAGCAAAAGACCTAAAAGATTCTCTCGTTATATAGCAAACATGAGTGATTTATTCAAATTAGAACCAACCAATTCTTTTGATGCTATTAAACATACAACTTGGAAGGAAGCTATGATAGAAGAATATCAATCTATTATGAAGAATGATGTTTGGGAAATTGTTCCAAGACTTAAAGGAAAATTTGTTGTTTCTTCCAAGTGGATATTTAAAATAAAGCATGCTACTGACGGTAGCATTGAAAAGTATAAAGCTAGATTTGTAGCCAGAGGATTTTCTCAGAAAGAAGGTGATGGAGCTCAAAATATTTTTTGCCTCCATTTGACAAAAGCAAGTGAACAACAACTCCATACACTAAAGAAACAATAGGAACATTTATTCCTGAATGTTTTAAGCAAATTTGGACTGAGGATATATATGATGATTCTGCTAGTAATAAAATATTCAGTGATATATAATATAACAAAAAACTACATATCGATTCTTCATATATTCAAGGAGTTTGAAATAGGATCATTGGAGACTAAGAATTCGATGAAGTCCAATAATGAATTGACACTATTGATAAGGAGGAGGTCTTGGAGTCACTAGTCGAATGAAAAAACCAATCTTGCATACTAAAAGCATAATCAAAATATTCTGATTCATTCCAAATCAGTGATAAACAGAGAGACCTTTCAGTTGCATAATAAACCCCAAATTTCATAGCAATTTTGTGATGAAGTTTTCTACTACATACATTTGAATAAATTAAAACAAATATAAATAGCAAGATATTGAAGTCTCCATGGCATTATCATTAACATAGACGTAAAGCATGATACCATCAAGAGTTGATACAAAAGCCATCTCACATCTAAGAAATAAATCACGTTAAAACAAAGTCAAATCCTGAACACGTGAAAGCCTGGTAGCAATGAAGATTTACATATGATGTTGGTAAAAGTATTTGTAAGAACGACATTCATAGACTTTATATGGAGTCAGAGAGATCATTGAAATTAATGGAAATAGCTTGCGATAAAAGGAGTAAAGAATGATAACCAGCGTTGATAAATATCCCAATATATATGAGACAAGTATATCTTGTTGATATTGAATTTAGAAGGGCTGAAGGTAATGTATGTGAGAAGACTCCCAACTTGCGTACGAAGCACTGGACCCATTGATGAGTAACATATGCAGTGGTGGACTATTTTTGAACAAACAACGAAAGCTATTAATTGAAGACATTCAAATGATGCCGTAAATAATTGATATTGATGAGGTCCGATGATTGTATTAAGACTTTGGATGATAAAAGATTTAAAGTTGCGATCAAAAGGACTGGTAGATTAAAAAGGATTGGTTATTGGGAGTCATTTGTTTTATTTGAAAAAGGGGTACAAATTATTGAAGAGATGTGATTTTTTTGAAAAGTCACGTCTTCCATATTATTTAGATGTAGAAGGGAGATATAGAACCAATCAAAAGGACATGGTAAAATTGGAAAGACGTTCATATTCTAAAAAAATATTTTATATTACTTGTACGGAGGGATAAGGGCTATATTATGACTTTGTAATATAAATTCTATTATTTTAAATAATAAAATAAAATGATCTTTGTTTATTATTAAAGGCGTGGAGATTTAAACTGCAGGCGAATCATCCTTTGTAATTATTTTCTGGAATTCTGTATACAATTTAAATATCGAATAAGTGGACATGGTCATTTAGCATTTTAAATTTAATGATTACAGATAGTGTGAAATCTTTAATCATTTCCATATCTGTGTCCAATTTGTCTCCCTATCAGAGGAGTTAAAGTTCAGTCTGGACTAATTTAAGATTGTGTAATATTTGGTCTGTCGCATCTTGATGATTTAATTGTTAGCAGTATAAGTGCATAAGAACTTTATGAAGTTGTACGTGAAAATTCACCGAAGTTGACTTTATTGCCCGAATGAGCAGAGGCACTGGTCTTTATATTATTGAAGTCAGGAAATTGATATCTTCCTTCCTACAAGCATCAAATTCATTATTTACAAAAATTATACAAAACATTCAACCATTATCTAGTATTCAGTTTCATTTTGATTGAGTTCGAGGACTTTGCTAGCCGAAGAACTCCAAAGTTTAAATTCGCTATAGAAAAGCCTTGAACCAGAGAGTCAGCGTTTGAGGAGGAGGTCTACCCGCCTAGGTGTAGTGGAGCTTGAAATGCAGGGGAATCGAGAAGTATTCCAGTTCGTTGGCCAGAACTGATTGAGAAGTCCTATCGGAGGAGTGGTAGGCTCTTGGATTTCCAATTTACGGTTTTGGGAACCAACAAAAGGGATTGATTATGAAGAAACCTTTGTTCCTGTCGCCAGATATACCTCCATAAGAGTAGTCTTAGCAATTCATCGAAGGGATGGAAAGTACATCAGATCGATGTAAAAACAACATTCCTAAATGGAAAGATTATAGAAGAAGTATATCTGGAGCAACTTGAAGGATTTGAAACTCATGATCTTAATGTTTTTGTTTGTAGGCTTAAGAAAGCTCTCTATGGGCTTAAGCAAGCTCTAAGGGCCGAGTTTGAAAGAATTGATAAGTAGCTCACTAGCTTTGGATTCTCCAAGAATGAAGCCGATTCAAATTTATATTATAAAAGAGATAAGATGATATGGTAATTTTGATACTGTATAATGATGATTTATTAATAAAGGTGATGATCATCTTATAGATCGATGCAAGAAGATCTAACTAGAGAATTCAAGATGAAAGACTTGAGTCTCCTTCATTACTTCTTGGGACTAGAAGTACGATAGAATTCTGTCAGTATCATACTTAATCAAGGGAAGTATACATCAGACATTTTGAAGAGATTTGGAATGTGGAATTGCAAGTCTATGTCTTCTCCAATGGAGACTAATCTACATAAACTTAAAGAAGCAACTGCAAAATCACCGTCCATAGATTCTACTCTCTACAGACAGATGATAGGGTCCCTTATGTACTTAGTAAATACAAGACCTGATATTTGCTATGTTGTTAATGCCTTAAGCTAGTTTATGTGTGAGCCAAAGGAGATTCACCTAGTTGCAATTAGACACATTATGAGATGCTTACAAGGCTGTAATGTCTCCATTTTGGAGGTAGTTTGATTTAATTAATCTAATTAATTAAGTTGTCCAAAATAATAATTATTTTATGGGGATGACTAATTGATTATTTTAATTAAATTAAAAGTGGTATTAAGTTAATTATTTATAAAGTTATCAAATAAATAAATATAAAAAGGTAATTTAATATTTAATTAATTTAATAAAGTGATTTAAATAAAATAATATATCATAAAGTCACTTATAAAAATAAAATATTATTCTTGAAGCTTCTAGAATTTGGGCCGACCTCTTGGTGAAAATAAATAAGTAAGTGAGGCCAGCCATTGTTTTCATCATCCAGAAATTGATGTTTGTTTGTTGTGATTATTTGGTGGAGAAGCCAGCTAGGGTTTCAGCCATTGGAGGACCTTTGGGGACGAAAACCCTCATTGGTTATGCAGTTTTGAGGCTGTGAGATATCAGCTGAATTATTGCTGATTGTGGGCTTTAATTCAGAAGTCCAATCTTGAGCTTCATTGTGGAGATTATTTGAGTACAATAGCTGATGTATTATTGTACTTGCAACAGCTGATGTATTGCTGAGATTCTTACTTGAGACTTCATTAGTTTGCATTTTTATGCTAAGTCTTGCAGGATACGACTTGGAGCTTAATTGGAGGCATTTGTTGATTGGGATTTCATCATTCAAGAGTTCGATCGCTTCATATTTTGTTACCAGTAGTCTGATATTCATTTTCAGACTTTGCATCAACACTCGGAGTCCACGTTTTTCACTCTTGGGGGCTCAATCTTACATCAAACTCAGCTTACACTTGGAGCACTTGTTTCTTCAAGGGTTGGAGACTGTTTTGGGAGTTTGAGGAGACCATTAGTAGCTGATATATATTTATTCTCTGAGGTCTGCTAGAACAGGGGCGAATTGGGCTGGGAAGCACAAATAAATTCATAGAAATTCATTCACACATCTTTGGCACATGGGTATTTGGGCGAACCTCTTCTTGAAGCTTGGCAATGAAGAGTGATGATAGTAATTGAAGGTTGTAGCTGGGATATATTTATTTTGAAGGTCTGAAAGTTACAGCAGGGGCGGCTCAGCTTTGGGTCATTATTCATCACATACAAGGTGTTTATTTATTGATATATGCTGGCTACTTCATCTCTCTCACAAGGCGACTCAATCAGGTTCTTATGCTGTCTTGCATTCCATTTTATGCATATATGAACATTTGAAAGATGCTGCAATTTGTACTGAGACTTGTCATTAAATTTCAGACTTGGCATAGTTGTTACATCTTCATATTTTACCAAAGAGTCTTGGCTAATACATGTTACATTGTATATGGATTTGCAAATTGAATAAGGGAGCTGCAAGTTGGAGTCCTATAGTTGCTTTAATGATCATTTAGAATAGTACATTTGAATGTATGCCAAGCGTTTGTTAAAATGTGCTTGGCTATAGGTATGCATTGATTCATTAGAAACTCATGTAAAGGAAAGTGCTCTTCATTCTTAGCTCGTTGTTAGATCATTTAGCATTCATCCTGAAGCTAACAGTCATATATCCCTAGTTTGCCAACTGTTTGACATAATGTCAAGTGGCTGAAGATGAAAAATTTACATTAGCAATCATTGAAAGTGCATTGTGATTGATAAAAGGAGGTTATAAATGCATCTAGACGATAGTGTAGACATCATAGTGTTGAATTGTAATCATTTGAAGTCTTCATTGAGTATTTATCAAGCAAACATTAGATTGAAACCACGGATCAGCAAGTTGAAAGTTTTCATTTGAAGTGTTTGATGAAATTCCTTGAGCTCTTTATCAGCATTTTGAGATCAGATTTGAGCAGGGTCATTATAAAGGCACTCTTAATTTTGGACTTAGATATGAGAAGGTTGGCTTAGATTTACATGGATTCACTGACTCAGATTGGGGTGGAAGTGTTAAAGACAGGAAAAGTACTTCAGGATGTTGTTTCAGTTTAGGATCAGCAATGATATCTTGGATATGCTAAAAGCAGTCTTCAGTAACTCAAAGCTCCATAGAAGCCGAATACATTGCAGCAACAATGGCCTCTCGAGAAGCAGTTTGGCTAAGGAAGTTACTTGTTTGGACAAGCCATGAATCCTATGATTATTCATTGTGATAATCAGAGTTCCATCAAGCTTTCAATGAATCCGGTTTTTCGTGACAGGTCCAAGCGTATTGAAATTCCTTACCATTATGTAAGAGATATGGTAGACAGGTGTAAAGTGCCTTGACAATTTTTGAAGTTTTATCCCTATTTTTCTGCCTTAAGAATTTTGTCAAACACTTCCCTTGCAGCCTCAGTTTGCTGATGTTTGTTGTTTTGCTATGATTTTTTGAATGCCAAGGATATTGATGAATACAAATGATTGCAAAATAACTAATTGGAAATCAAAGTGATATGCAACTTCTTTTTATTATTTTCCAAATGCAAGTACATGAAATTTTGATGTAAAATGCACACCTACAGCCAAGAGGTATTTTCACAAACACTTGGCATGCATCCTATGAATGACTATGCAATGAGACTTTTCTACAAACATTTGGCATACAAACTGAACAACTGAATTAAGTTGATTTCCCTTCAATACTTCAATGTTTACAATGACTGAATACTTTGGTAACAAAAATACATATATTACTTGTCAAATGTATCCATCTACAATTGCCAAATGTAAATACCAAAAGAACTTGGAATAAGTAGATGAGATGACATGCTTTTTGGCTTTTCTTTTTTCAGATTTGCTTTTTCGGACTATTTTTTCGGATCTGCTTTTTTGGCTCTACTTTTTCACTTTCCTTTTTTGGATCCACTGTGAAAACTAAAACCTTTCTCCTTGCCAACTGATGTCAAAAATTAGATGCACGGGCTGAACAAAAATCACTGAATATTATCTCCCAATTGATCACAAATGAATTGGCTAAATACCAATTCCTCCACTCCCAATTAGGGTTGATACCTCACAACCGAAATTGGCACCTTAGAGCCTTCAAACCCTCAGGCAAGCATGCAAGCAGTAAGGCTTTCAGCACAATAGATGAATATGCAACTCAAGATGTGTAAAATGACCCCCCAAAGGCTCCTTATAAAGATTTCATAAGCAACTCCAAAAAGCTTCTAGAGGAATCCAACACTTCATTCTTTTAAGTGACTTTTTGATATTTTATTATGTTAGCCACTTTAATATTAAATCAATTAAATATAAAGTTACTTTTTCATATTTCATTGTTTAGTAACCTTATAAGTGATTAATTTAATATATCTTTTCCCCCTTATTTCTTCCTTTTTAGCCTTCGGGGAAAATAAATGCTAAAATAAAATAAGTCGCTGGTGCCTGTCAAAAATGGGACATTACAGTCCTCCCTTCCCGAAATTGCTTGTCCTCAAGCAACTGCAAACTCGGGTGCTGTAAAATCTGCTCATTCTCCCATGTGGCATCCTCTGCAGGCAGATCCTTCCATCTCACCAAGTACTCTTTAATCATTCTGTTCTGCAATTTCCTCTCTTTGACATCAATGGTCTCTTTAGACACCGAGACCAAATGTCCCTCCTCATCAAGTGGTGGAAGATCCCTGGAAGAGATAACCTGCTGACCTAATGCCTTCTTGAGGCATGAAACATGAAATGCATTATGAATCTTGTTGCTTGTAGGCAGCTCTAACTCATATGCTACCTCCCTAATCCTCCTGGTAACCCTGTATGGACCGTAGAACCTTGGTCTTAGTTTCTTTGCTCCGCTCTTTTTAAGAGAGGACTGTCTATAGGGCTACAATCGTAGATATACCATATCACCAATCTGAAAGCTGCGCTCAACCCTATGTTTATCTGCATAAGTCTTTTGCTGATTTTGTGTCATTACCAGATTATCCTTGAGGGCCTTCAATATATCTTGGCTTTCCTGAATCCAATCTTTTGCTTTAGGTGCCCTACTCTCACCAAAAGCCATCTCCACAAATGAAGGTGCATCATACCCGTACAAAGCTCTGAAAGGACTCATTCCAATGGACGTATGGTGTGTGGTATTGTAACAATACCCTCCTAAATGCAACCACCTGATCCAAGCCCGCTGTTGTCCTACCACATAATTACACAAGTACCCCTCAACCCACTCATTAACAATTTCTATTTGCCCATTAGTTTGAGGGTGATAACTAGTACTGGTTGTCAACTTAGTACTTGTTAGTCTAAACAGCTCCTGCCAAAAAACACTCATAAACCTGCTATCCCTGTCCCTAACTATGTTCTTAGGTAGCCCATGCGATCTAAAGATCTCCCTGAAAAATAGCTCAGCCACCTGTGAAGCCCTGTACTCTGTCAGAATAGCAAAGAAATGTGCGTATTTTGTGAGCCAGTCTACCACAACAAAGATGCTGTCTCTCCCCTGTACCTTGGGTAGGCCTGTGATGAAGTCCATCGAAATGCTCTCCCACCTCTGCTCAGGAATGGGCAAAGGATGAAGTAACCCAGCCGGATTTGTATGCTCAGACTTATTCTGCTGGCAAGTCACGCATTCCTTCACATGCTTCAACACATCATCCTTGAGGCCTTTCCATGAAAACCTCTCTCTAATCTGTCTATAAGTTTTGAAGTAGCCCTGATGGCTTGTGAGGGGTGTATCATGGCAAGATTGTAGTATTTTCTCCTTCAATTTTGATTTCGGTACCAGATAGATCCTATCCTTGTAGTAAATCACATCATCAACTATCCTGTACCTGTCATCCAGAATCAATCCATCCATCAACTCACAAGCAAATGTATTCTTGGAGTACTCCACTAGTAAGATGGATTTCCAATCTGCCGAAATCTCAGAGAGTGAGCAAGCTGAAGGCCTCTTGGAGAGGGCATCTGCAAGAATGTTCTTCTTCCCCCTAACATACTCTTTGTCGAAATCATATGCCTGTATCCTGCTAACCCACTTCTGATGTCTCTCGTTCAAGTCCTTCTGCTCTAAGAAGTATCTGAGACTGTTATGATCTGTCCTCACCACAAATTTTCCCCCAACTAGATACTGTTTGAACTTCGCCAAGGCATGCATAATGGTGAGCATCTCCTTATCATAGATGGAGTATAGTCTCTTAGCTCCCCTCAACTTACGGCTCTCAAAGGCGATAGGGTGTCGATTCTGCATCAATACTGCACCAATACCTTCCCCTGAAGCATCACACTCTAGAATGAAAGGCTGCGTGAAATCAGGAAGTGCCAACATTGGATAACTGCTCATCACCTCCTTGAGCTTATCAAAAGCTCGCTACGCCTTTGCTGTCCAACAAAATGCACCCTTCTTGGTCAAATTTGTCAAAGGTGCCCCCAACTGTGAGAACCCCTTAACAAAACGCCTATAGTAACTGCATAGTCCGAAGAAGCCCCATAGCTCTGTAAGTGATCGTGGTGTGGGCCAATCTAGAATAGCCTGTATTTTCTCTTGGTGCACTTGGACACCCTCTGCACTGATCACGTGTCCCAATTAAAGAATCTCTCTAAGACCGAACTCACATTTTGAAGCCTTAGCATACAAGGACTGCTCCTCCATGATGGTAAGGATCTCATCAAGCTGCTACAAGTGTTCTTCCCAAGTTTTATTGTATATGAGCAAATCATCAAAGAATACCAAGAGGAACTTACGCAACTTTTTGTTGAAGAAATGATTCATACAAGACTGGAATGTGGCAGGTGCGTTAGTTGATCCAAATGGCATCACCAAGAACTCATAGTGCCCATAGTGGCATCAGAAAGCGGTCTTGTGCACATCTTGTTCCCTCACTCTAATCTGATGGTAACCTGATCGAAGAGCAATCTTTGAAAAATATATTGCCCCATGTAACTGATCGAATAACTCATCGATCCTGGGTATCGGGTACCTGTTCTTGATTGTTTTCTTATTGAGGGTTCGATAATCTATACACATTCTCATGGTCCCATTTTTCTTCTTCACCAGGACCATTGAAGAAGCGAAAGGGCTGGAGCTAGGACGAATGTGTCCCATATCAAGCAATTCCTTGATTGCTTTCTCGATCTCATCCTTAAATTTTTTAGGATGGCAATAAGGGGTAGTAATCATTGACTTGGCCCCTTCTTCCAATTCAATAGTATGCTCGAAGCCTTTGTCTGGTGGCCTCCCTAGGGGGATCTCATCAAAAACCTTGTCATGTTTGCCCAGTAGCTCCTTGATGTCAATGTGGATTGGTTGTTTCGAATCTGTAGATTCCTTAGGAGTGATCACACACTCTGCTGCCCAAACTATGTCATCATGCCTGAAAATACTCTCCATACGTCTAGCTGAAACAATCTTAGGTGCTTTAGATGCCATACCTTTAAGCACCACTCTACGCCCATCAACATCTCTGAACTTGAGTTCCATGGTTTGGAAGTTCTGTGAGTACTTCCCTAATGACTGCAACCATTGGACCCCAAGTATGGCATGGATATCACCCAAGTCAACCAAATAGAAATCATCTGTAATTGTGTGGTTGCCCATCATAATAGACAACTGTGGAATCCACTGAGTACAAGCTATCTTACACCCATCAACCACCATCACACTGAATCCCTCAAAATCCTCTAGAGGAATTTGTCGCTTGTTCACCAATGATGCATCAATGAAGTTATGAGTAGCTCCACTATCAATCAATACTGCTATCCGATGACGTTGTAGGACCCCACGAACTTTGAAAGAGTTGAACTTAGGAGCACTGGAGATAGAAGCAATGATCTCATCATGATTTTCCCCATCTGAATCGTTATTGTCTTCCCTTTGAGGTTCCTCTTCCTCAGAACTGCTCTCATCATCTGATATCACCTTAATTAAGTGAGCCTTGCCTTTCCCTAGGCAACGGTGTCCACTAGACCATTTCTCCTTGCAATGATAGGAAATCCCCTTAAGCCGACACTCCTGTCTATAGGCTTCATCAAAGTTCTTATGACTTTTTTTATGGAATGGCTTCTTCCCCTTATCCTTATGGGATGTGAAAGGCTTGCTAGGAGCCCTAATGCTAGATGTAGAATATTCCATGTCTCTAGTCTTCATGATAGCATCCTGGAGAGAATTTGGTTTGAAGGCCTTAACCCGACCACAAAGAGGCTCTGTCAATCCCTCAATGAAGAGCATAACCAACCGCTGTTCTGAAATATCTGTCACCATAACTGCCAACCGTTGGAACTCTGTGATGTAAGCATCCACTGAATTAGTCTGCCTGAGTTGTGCTAACTCCCTAAAGTGGAGTTCAGGATCCTTACGATCAAACCTGTCAATGAGTTTCCGGGTGAATTCCAAATATGAAGTAATGTTGGCATGCCCCAAGGTGACAAGTCCATGGTACCACCATTCATGTGCTTCACCTTCCAAATGGAGTGTGGCGTACTGGATAGCCTCTATTTCCAACATAGGATTGAGTTGCAAATATGTGTCAAGCTTCTGAACCCAAGCTCTAGTTGTACCTTTGTTACTTCCATCAAATGATGGTAAGGTTAGTTTTCCCACCTTACACTGGAAGTCTTGATTTTGCATTCCCCGTTGATTGTTTCTTGGTCCATTTCTCAATTTAAGACTACAAAAGTCTACTAGTGACATGGAAGCTTTGAAATCATCTCCTAGAGAGTTGTACTTCCTCAAATAATCACCATATCCCTCTTCTCTTACTTGCTGGTCGTGATTTGCAGCACCCCGTTCTCTCAAAAATGTAGGCATAAGAGGCCTAGGAGTAGCTCTACTTGCTGTTCTAACACTGCTTTGAGCTGTGTCATTGTTTTCTTGACCCCCATTGTGTCCATTCTACCTATTAGTCCTGTTATGGTTCCTATCATTTCCATTGTTTCTATTATCTACCAGCTGTCCAAGGATAAGTGATAGTTCTTCTTTTCCTCTTGCCATTTCATCTCTCAACTCCTGTTGCCCTCTTGCAAGAGCATTAAGCATTTGCTGGGTACTGCTTTCTTCCATGAGTTTTAAAGGAATTAAGCCCTTTCTTGCCCTGTTATAGAATTTATCCAAAGGGTTTATGAATGGAACATTTGGAAACTCTTCATTCATAACCTGTACAGGATGGCAGGAACTTTAGCTCTGATACCACTATAAAGTGCCTTGACAATTTTTGAAGTTTTATCTCTATTTTTCTGACATAAGAATTTTGTCAAACACTTCCTTTGCAGCCTCAGTTTGTTGATGTTTGTTGTTTTGCTATGATTTTTGAATGCCAATGATATTGATCAATACAAATGATTGCAAAATAACTAATTGAAAATCAAAGTGATATGCAACTTCTATTTATTATTTTCCAAATGCAAGTACATGAAATTCGGATGTAAAATGCACACTTACAGCCAAGAGGTATTTTCACAAACACTTGGCATGCATCCTATGAATGACTATGCAATGAGATGCTTTTACAAACATTTGGCATACAAACTGAACAACTGAATTAAGTTGATTTCCCTTCAATACTTCAGTGTTTACAATGACTGAATACTTTGGTAACAAAAAGACATATATTACTTGTCACATGTATCTATCTACAATTGCCAAATGTAAATACCAAAAGAACTTGGAATAAGTAGCTGAGATGACATGCTTTTTGGCTTTTCTTTTTTCGGATTTGCTTTTGTGGATTGCTTTTTCAGAGTGCTTTTTCAGCTTTGCTTTTTCGCTTTGCTTTTTCAGACTGCTTTTTCGGATCTGTTTTTTAGGATTGCTTTTTCGGCTCTGCTTTTTCGCTTTGCTTTTTCAGATCCGTTGCGAAAACTAAAACCTTTCTCCTTGCCAACTGATGTCAAAAATTAGATGCATGGGTTGAACAAAAATCACTGAATATTATCTCCCAATTAATTACAAATGAATTGGCTGAATACCAATTCCTCCACTCCCAACTAGGGTTGATATCTCACAACCGAAATTAGAACCTTAGAGTCTTCAAACCCTCAGGCAAGTATACAAGCACTAAGGCTCTCAGCACAATAGATGAATATGCAATTCAAGATGTGTAAAATGACCCCGCAAAGGCTCCTTATAAAGATTTCACAAGCAACTCCAAGAAGCTTCTAGAAGAATCCAACACTTTATTCTTTTAAGTGACTTTTCGATATTTTATTATGTTAGTCATTATAATAGTAAATCAATTAAATATAAAGTTACTTTTTAATATTTCATTGTTTAGTAACCTTATAAGTAATTAATTTAATATATCTTTTCTCCCTTATTTCTTCCTTTTTAGCCTCCGGGGAAAATAAAGGCTAAAATAAAATAAGTAGCTGGTGCCTGTCAAAAAGGGGACATTACAATAGGAATTTTGTAAAATTAGAATATATTTGCATTGCAGATCAGACAACATTCTTACCAAACCTCTTTCTAGAGTGAAGATAGACTACATCAGGAGAAGACTTGGTATGGTTGAATTGCAATCCATTTGGTATTCTTTAAATTATTAATAAAATAATTTTATTTGTCAGGCTATTGTCTATTATAGGCTCCACCATTTGTATTCATTATTTAAGAGGTGATGATCTTTGAGATAATGAACACTTGTATAAAAGACATTATGAGAGATGACGATCTCTTAGATAATGTGCTAAATAGTAGAGTTATACTGTAAGATCTAGATGAGTTCAAGATCATATTGTGATGTTGACATTGCTATGTCAATAAGTCACAATTTGGATAAAGGAAGAATTTTATTCTCTTGGGTTTATCTTGTGTTCTAGTAAATCTTAACTCAGGATCATGTTGTGATATAGGAATACCAGTATCTATGAGTCACAACTTGGATAAATGAAGAACTTAAATTAGTCTTCAGATTTATCCTATATATTATCACTAGAAGCAGTGATTTGTCATATTACTTGTCATATCACAGGTTTAGTAATATGACATTGTATCATGTGTTTTATGACACCACATGCTAAGAAGATTCAGATAGATATAGAGTATCAATTCTTGCTTGTTCATCTTTATTGATGTTGCTAGATATGATATCTCTCTGTATGATTATCAGGTTAAGAGGGATTGTTAAGTTCATAACATGATAATCTACAGGTCTGAGTGTGTAGACTGCACCTAATCTTCTCCTTTCTAAGTATCATTTAAATGGCATTTAATATAGACCTATATACCTCTTGTGATAGGTGGCAACTTCTTAAAGGATTGTTTTGATAGTTAATACTAACCTAACACATTGTGTGTGTTGGTGATTAATTATTAATAATCTTGCAGATTGCCGATTTCTGGGAGAGGATGTGTGCCAATTTCTGGGAGAGGATATGTGCTGATTTCGGGGAAAGGATGTGTGGTGACTTAGGAAGGGACATGTCCCTTTGAGGAGTGTTAAGTTCGTAACATGATAATCTACAGGTCTGAGTGTGCAGACTGCACCTAATCTTCTCCTTTCTAAGTATCATATAAATGGCATTTAATATATACCTATATACCTCTTGTGATATGCGGCGATTTCTTAGAGGATTGTTTTGAAGTTAATACTAATCTAACACATTGTGTTGGTGATTAATTATTAATAATCTTGCAGATTGCCGATTTCTGGGAGAGGATGTGTGCTGACTTAGGAAGGGACATGCCCTATAGTCATGATATTTAGGAAGAGTATTATTGCAGTTTGAAGGACACAAATACATCAAGTCTGCTCCCTCAAGCAATAATACCTAGTCGATTTATTTCAGAGATAAAACTACATTCAGATCAAAATAAAGATTGACAATCACTTCAGAATTATAAGAAGTTCATTTTCAGCAATCAAGGATGGATTAAAAGTCTGATTAGAGGCGCAGAATTTGCAGAAACTTTACACTCAGAAATATTATATTCCAATTTCAACTGTCCCCAGATCTTGAAAGCATTAATTTTGAAAATATCTTTAAAGATATAGATTCTGTTATTAGACCAGGCTTTTCTAGAGACCCCGTGAGTAAGTGCCAAGGTCTTATTGTTCCAAATGAAGTTCTACCAGATTGATCTCTGTTCAACACAAGAATCCAAGGTTGTCAAAACAGCCTCACAGTTTTGAAAGTTCTTAATGCTGTTCCAGGCCTTCTAATGTTGCTAAACACTGGCAAAACGAAGACTTTGTTTCCAAAGGTACACATCATAAATATGAAGAGCATTCCAATTTTTTCCCTTTCTAGGTTTCGAAAGATATCAGTTAACTTTGGCGAGCACCTTTCAATGCTCATCACCTTCACAGTCCCTTACATCCCATTTAACAACCAAAGAAACACCTAGGATCCTAAGGTCTTTACATCCCATTTAACAACCAAAGAAACACCTAGGATCCTAAGGTCTTTACATCCCATTTAACAACCAAAGCAACACCTAGGATCCTAAGGTCTTTAAGCCCCATCACATCACGTCTTTTTGGAAAACAACACCAGTTCCTTTCCTCTTACCCAACTTATCAAACTTATTGACTTTTCATTATTTGGATGGTTGTGTATGCTGTTGTTTGGATTTTGGTCCAATTCTTATTCCTTACATGCCTTTGCAATTGTTTTTGGACATATTTAGCTGGCTGTGTATGTGCATTGATTTATTCTCACATATGCATTATCCAAATAATAGGTCTGTATTTGTAGTATGTACACAATTGGATAGGGAAATCCCTGCTTCTTTGTGTCCGAAACATTTGAATACTTACATGCTCAATATTAGAAAAATACTTGTGTAAAACATATTATTGACATCTTGATATATTTCTTTTGTTAAAATTTTCTCATCCTTTTAAATGCTTCCCAATTCCATCAATTAGTGAACTAACATAACTATTTCTGATGAACCTGAACTTATGTAAGATTTTTTGGGGATATTTCATGATATCATAAGAATTGAGATAAATAGACACACAGATGTTTTTCTTTCCAAGGTGGTATTTGACACCAACATTTTGAAATTACAACGAAATATTCTTTTATATATGTATATAATATATGTGCACATATATAAATGTGTGCGTATCTACACACTAACACACACAGAGAGACAAATATCTTTGTTGCTCTAATCTGAAAATTATTATAAAAGGAAAAACTCAATTTTATCTGAATACCTGTATATATGCAACAAGAGCCTGGAGGATCTTTGGATTCCAATGGTTCTCAAACTGTGACGAATTTCTGTAAATTATTGAGATTTGATATGTCACACCATTGGATGTAACTTGGACAGATATACTGTTTATTTGAACTTTACGATAAGTGATGTATTGGTAAGGGGCTTGCACATGTAATGGGAAAAATAAAATTGAAAGTTATCTTATGAAATGTGTTTGTGTTCTGGTGCTGAGATATTCTCTGTTTGTTTATATCAGGTGAGAAAAGCAGCTGTTGATATTGTACAAGGACTGACTGGTTCTGAAGAGGGACTGAAAAGTCTGTCTAATCATTCCGATACTCTGTTGGCTTCACTTTTGAGTCTTCTAGGCAATAAAAAGGTTATAATTCACTGTGTTTATATCATATTGCATTAGTGTCCTGTTAAATATGATTAAGCCTTTTTCAACTGTATCTTGGTTATTTTGTGGATGCACTTTTGTTAATGAATGTTGTAGGTGTTATTAATTTTTAAAATACACAAATCTCATTGGTATCCTCCTTTCTTTGTATATGTTGGCCTTGAAATATTTTTTCCAAAGCTCTTTAGCTTGCATAGAAATGATTTTGTGTCTCTCCTTAGTTCATGCTATTTGATTTCATAGTCAGTTACAATTCCACGAACTGCAGAGGGCACCATGGGTTTGCATAGTCATACGAAGAAGCTAGCTTATAGCCACTAACCATGCTCTGTACTTTCAGAAAATTACATATTGAACTGGGATTTCACTAAAAATACATCCGAAAAATCCCTTATTTTCTTGGAAAACATATGAATTTTATAATAACCTTGAATATCTAATTCTTGAATTACACTGCAAACTGAAATAGTAGTGATTATTTTATAAGGTTCACAGCTGAATAAAAATGATTCAAATAAAGCAGCTAAACTAAGCACCCTGTTATTGTAAATCAATCTTATATTAAATAGAGGAGACATAAGCTCCATATATAGATTTACAAAGATGATGTTTCTAAAAGAAACAATCTTGAACTAAAGACAAAAATAGAAACTACCGAAGACTACTAGGATGATCATTAAAGAAGCATTACATTATTTTAATACCCTTCTTTAATGGTCATTGTTCTAACAACCCTCGTGTAAGGTTGGAAAATGGAAGCACTACACCCTACACACAATGAAGGGGGAAGACCAAGACCCACCCCTTTGATTAAGTTTGATTGATACAAAAGGAACTATCAATACGTAACCTAATGTGAAAGGAGTGAATAACTTGTATCTATTTCCCTCTCACCTCCACCTTAAGAGGGTTTAAGCAAGAAGATAGACAATATAATACTGAAATATGAAGATATAATGAAGAAAAAGGGGAAATGATATACCTTATGAAATACAAACCTGAAAATGGGCTGTCAAATACTGAAATATGAAGAGATAATGCAGAAAAAGGGGAAATCATATACCTTATGAAATACAAACCTGAAAACGGGCTGCCAAATGAACTCAAAAACTGTTGAGACCTTAGATTTTGGCTGAAAATTGTGAGGCAGACAAAACCCAGAAATCATTTGGCGAACTATAATATTCTGCACTTGATTTTGTCCTTAAAATGTTGTATGTTTAGTATCTGAACATTAAATCAAACAGTTGCCACCCCAAAACACCGTATGACCCCTTTAACCAAGCTATTCAATTAATTCCAAATCACTGTTTAAGTTTTAAATAGAAGATGATACTTCAGCAATAAACTGAGCAATCCAACCTATTAGAAAGTCTCAGACCGAATTTGAAAACCAAGACTAAATCAAACTACACACAGCGAGACATTAAATGTTTCCTTGTATTTTGAAACAGGTAGTATGCAGAGACATCGTTTTGCATTATATCTCCACATCCAACAATTGGCACCCATAAATTAAATCGCAAGTCTATTAATCAATGAAAAGTAGGGATATATAGCAACAGACCCGTCGTTGTAACGTGGTTGGAAAACACTGGAGGTAACCCACGTTCAAACGTCTTGACTGGAACTTCAACTATAAACCCGAACACAGTATTGAAGCAGCAGCAAAACTCCTGTAATGCGGGTGCGGGATAGACCAATAAGCTCGCAGTCTGCTTCGACTTCTTGAGAATACCACAATCGACTAACTCCAGATTGTGCAATATTGGTGTCAGCTGTAGACATCCAGGCGGCAGATTCAGGATGTAATCACGTTGGGAAGGCCTACCACGGTTACCAACCGCCCGACTGGAGTTTCATTAGCACTACGTTAACCCGTATGACCCTTGCGGCTGTTCAAATACGCCGTTCTCCTTCACAAACTCGGGATACTATCACCCGTGTATCACAGTTTCTTTCCAACCACTGTAATATTCTGCACTTGCCAGTCAACACTTCTTTGCCGAATCTGCCCATCCGCACTTAGCTGCAATTTGGGGAAGCTTAGGTTTTCGTCCAGCTCCTAAATTTACCAGACTTGAGGGTTTTCGTCCTCAGAGTCACAATCCAGTCACATTAAAGCAACCAGTAGTTTATTTGAATGTTTAATATCATTCTTCATGGTGACAATCCCAATGTAGGCTCCCCTTTTTATAACCTCGAAGTGAGGGAAAGACGTTGGCATGAGGAATGTGGGATAAAACCACATTTTCGTCCTGTAGTGCCTTTAAGACATTTTATAAAGTGTATAGCTTATAATATTGAAATGACTTAATTTTTTCCTCTCAGTTTAATGAAGTTCTGAAGTGAGGTCGCTTTAACTCCTGTTGTGACTGGTAAACATCCTGTCAAATAATATTTAATCCATCCGGATGTGGAGATAGATTAAATTATGCCCATCTATTTAGCACTGAGAAGGGGACATGACAGTCCTCCCTTCCCGGGATTACTTGCCCTCAAGCAATCTCAATGATGGATGCTGTAATATAGACTCACCTTCCCATGTGGCGTCTTCATAAGGCAAGTCTTTCCAACGGATCAAATATTCCCTGATGATTCGGTTGCGCAACTTCCTCTCTCTGGTTTCAATCACTTCTTCCGGTACCAGAATAAGCTTACCCTCTTCATCAAGCGGGGGTAGAATCTCAGAAGGTACAATTTGCTGACCCACAGCTTTCTTGAGGCACGAGACATGAAAAACATTGTGAATCCGGCTGTCACCTGGCAGCTCCAGCTCATAAGCGACTTCTCCTACTCTCTTGGTGATAGTGTATGGTCCATAAAATCTGGGCTTAAGCTTCTCGGACCCACTCTTCTTCAAGGAGCTCTGTCTGTAAGGCTGCAGTCGTAGAAAAACTCTATCCCCAACCTCGAAACTCCTTTCGGTGCGATGCCGGTCAGCGTACAATTTTTGCTGATTCTGCGCCTGCTGAATATTATCTTTGAGAGCTCGGAGGATGTCCTGCTGCTCCTCAATCCAATCCCTGGCTAATGGTGCTCTGCTGTCTGATAATGCCAAATCAATGAAAGAGAGAGGCTCATAACCATAGAGAGCACGGAAAGGGGTCATCCGAATAGACATATGATAAGTGGAGTTATAACAGTATTCCCCCAAATACAGCCACTTGACCCACGCTCTCTGCTGTCCTGCAATGTAGTTCCTCAAGTAACCTTCCACCCACTTGTTCACTATCTCGGTCTGGCCATCAGTCTGTGGATGATAACTTGTGCTCGGAGTCAATTCTGTACCAGTCAATCTAAAAATCTCCTGCCAAAAAGTGCTGAGAAATCTACTGTCCCTGTCACTCACAATGGTTTTGGGTAATCCATGGAGTCTAAAAATCTCTCGGAAAAACAATTCAGCCACCTGAGAAGCTGACCAATCTGCTGATATCGCAAAAAAATGTGCATATTTGGTCAACCTGTCCACAACTACGAAGATGCAATCCCTACCTTGGACCCTCGACAACCCGGTGATGAAATCCATAGAAATGCTTTCCCATCTTTGGGCTGGAATGGGAAGAGGCTGAAGTAATCCGGTAGGAAATCCCTGTTCTGACTTGTTCTGCTGACAAGTCTGGCACTCTCTAACATACTGAAGAATATCATCCTTGAGCCCTTTCCAAGAGAATCTCTCTCTAATTTGCTTTTAGGTTTTGAGAAATCCTGGGTGCCCTGCCGTGGGTGCATCATGGAAAGTGCGCATAATATCCTCCTTTAATTTAGAATCAGGTACTAGGTAGACCCTATTCTTATAGTAAATGATATCGTTCAGCACCTTGTACCTCTCATCCTGAAGTATGCCATCCATAATCTGACAAGCGTGTACATTTTTGGAATACTCCACTAGAAGTTGTGATTTCCAGTGCGTTGAAATTTCAGAAATGATGTAACAATCCCGCGCTGGTGGTCTACGAGAAAGGGCGTCAGCAACAGTATTATTTTTCCCTTTGACATATTCAATGTCAAAATCATACACTTGTATCTTGTTGACCCATTTCTGTTGTCTTTCATTTAATTCTTTTTGTTCAAGGAAGTAACGTAGGCTGTTATGATCAGTTTTGACTGTAAATTTGCTCCCCACCAAATATTGTCTAAATTTTGCCAATGCATGCATTATGGCCAGCATCTCCTTATCATATGTGGAATACAATATCTCGCTGCCCCGAAGTTTCCTGCTCTCAAAGGCAATGGGGTGCCGGTCCTGCATCAAAACTGCTCCTATTCCGCTTCCCGACGCATCACACTCTAGAACAAAGGGCTTAGAGAAATCTGGAAGTGCTAGCACTGGGCATGAACTCATCACCTGTTTCAGCCTATCAAATGCTGTCATGGCCTCCTCTGTCCAAGAAAAAGCCCCTTTGCGTGTCAAATCCGTAAGGGGTGCAGCAACCTGTGAAAAACCCTTGGCAAACCGCCTATAATAGGAGCAAAGACCAAGGAAACCACGTAATTCTGATACATCCTTCGGTGGTGGCCAATCCAATATCGCTCGAATCTTCTCCTGGTGCACCTTAACCCCCTCAGTTCCAATCACATGACCCAAGTAAAGAATCTCAGTCAATCCAAATTCGCACTTAGATTCCTTCGCAAATAAAAAGTTCTCCTCTAAGATGCTAAGAATCTCATCCAAATGCTGAACGTGTTCCTCCCAAGTTCTGCTGTAAACCAATATGTCATCAAAGAATACTAGAACACACTTCCTTAGCTGTTTCTTAAAAATATGGTTCATGCAAGACTGGAAGGTGGCTGGTGCGTTAGTGAGCCCAAAAGGCATCACCAAGAACTCATAATGTCCGTAATGGCATCTAAACGCTGTCTTATGCACATCTTCTTTCCGGACCCGAATCTGATGGTACCCTGAGCGTAGATCTATCTTGGAAAAATAAACTGCCCCATGAAGCTCATCTAACAACTCATCAATACGGGGAATCGGATACCTGTTTTTGATAGTCCTCTTGTTCAGGGCTCGGTAATCTATGCACATCCGAAGGGTGCCATCCTTCTTTTTGACCAACACTACTGAAGATGCAAAGGGATTAGAGCTGGGTCTGATATGCCCCATATCCAACAGCTCCTTTATCGTCTTCTCTATTTCCTCTTTGTAATGCCTAGGGTGACGATAAGGCGTAGTAATAACAGGTTTAGCTCCCTCCTCAAGCTCAATAATATGCTCAAATCCCCTATTTGGAGGAATCCCAGGAGGAATATCCTCGAAAACTCTCCTGTGCTTGTCTATAACTGTTTGGATGTCGCAGTGATATCGCTGTCCTGTGCCCTGAATCTCCTTGGACGAGATAAAACACTGAGTAGCCCACTCTATATCCTCATGTCTCAATATAGCCTCCATCCTGTGAGCTGAAATCACCCTGGGACTACTATCAGAGATAGCTTTAAGGATCACCAATTTATCACCCTGTAAAAACTCCAACTGCATAGTCACATGATCAAATGTATATCTACGAAGAGTACTCAGCCACTGTCTGCCCAAAATAGCATCCAACCCATCCAGATCAACCACATAAAAATCAGAATCTAGAAGATAACCATCAAACTGAATCTGAAGCCCGGCTACCTTCTTTGTGCACCTCAAAACATCTCCACCAGCTACCTTAACATCAAACTCAGGTATAGCCACTGTCTGTAATCCCCTCCTAGATACCATCTGTGTACTGATGAAATTATGCGAGGCTCCCGTGTCTAAAAGGCAAATAATACGCTGGCCTCTAACAACCCCTTTCACCCTGAAGGGATGACATGCTGGGTCACTAGAAAGGGTAGCTAAAACTGGAGATTGCTCAGGAGTGGTTTGTTTCTTTTTCTTATCTTTACCCATCTGTTCTTCATCATCCTTCTCATCTTCGCTGGCCCCACTGCTACCCTCTTCCCGAGGTTCTCCTACCTCTTCCTCCTCTTCAGAATGGATCTCCACATAGTGAATTTTGCCTTTACCCAAACATCTGTGATCAGGAGTCCAAGGCTCCCTGCAAGTAAAACATAACTTCTTCCTCCTCAATTCATTGCGTGACTCAAAATCCAGCCTGGAGGTATTGGGTTTTTGCTGTTTTTTGTTCCCTTTATAAGAAGTGGATCCTTTATAGGATTGCTTAGGAGGTTGCGACAACGTAGGGGTGTCCAAATCATGAGCAATCTTAATGGCGTCATCCAAGGTGCTGGGTTTTAGGACTTTGACCAAGCCTCTAAACCTGTCCTGTAATCCTTCTGTGAATAACATCACCTTGCGTTGCTCGGACATGTCAGGTACCATCACTGAAATCCGTTGAAACTCATCTATATAATGATCCAAAGCCCCGCTCTTTCGTAACTGAGCCAAATCTCTGTAATAAACCTCAATGTCTTTCCTGTCAAAACGGGTGATCAGCTTTGAGCTGAAAACCTCATAGGAAGTGATGAGTCCGTGATCTTGAGTAACTAGACCGTGATGCCACCAATCATAGGCTGCTCCTTCGAGATGCATTGTAGCAAATCTGATAGCTTCTGTTTCTGTCATGGGCTTGAGTGTTAGGTAAGTATCCAATTTATGAATCCACGCCCTTGCTGTAGTTTTATTACTGCCATCAAACGTGGGAAGTGTTAATTTGTTCATGGCATGTTTAAGATCCCTGTTTTGCATCTTGGGCCTCCTATCATGTTGGGGTTTTTCAGCTTCCCTCTTTTGGTTCATATATTGATTGAAATTCAGGTTTTGTTTTATTCGATCCGGAAGTAAATCCCACTCATCATAAGTAGTTATAATATTATCAGCTAACAAGGTTGGAGTTTCAGGATGAGCCACTTCTTCTTCGGCGTTATTTCCCACAAAAACAGGCATCAAGGGTCTATCTGTATTCCGAGTATGAGTCCTTACTGAACGGGGAGTTCCTGCAATGCTACCACCCCCACTATGGTGGCTGGGAGCTCTCCTATTAACAGGAGCTAACTGCTGCATGGCACCTGTGAGCTGTTGTAACGCTGCAGCAATGTTATTTTGTCCTTCCCTGATAGCTCTCATGGTCTCCATTACTTCCCTGTCCATTGCTTCCTCATTCCGTGCCATAGGAAAGTCCTGTACTTGTTCCTGAGCCTGTTCAACTCTAGTCGTTTGTTCAACCTGGATTTCTGGCCCAAAGCTTATATCCTCATCCACCGAATAAATGTCTTCCACTACCAAATGTTCTGAAGATTCTGTCCTTTCCGGCTGAAGATGACGGAATGTATACTGTTTTTTTCTCATTCATAAATCTGCAATAGAAGTTTTCCACAGGCTGGCAGGGTCTGTGGCTCTGATACCACTATAATATTCTGCACTTGATTTTGTCCTTAAAATGTTGTATGTTTAGTATCTGAACATTAAATCAAACAGTTGCCACCCCAAAACACCGTATGACCCCTTTAACCAAGCTATTCAATTAATTCCAAATCACTGTTTAAGTTTTAAATAGAAGATGATACTTCAGCAATAAACTGAGCAATCCAACCTATTAGAAAGTCTCAGACCGAATTTGAAAACCAAGACTAAATCAAACTACACACAGCGAGACATTAAATGTTTCCTTGTATTTTGAAACAGGTAGTATGCAGAGACATCGTTTTGCATTATATCTCCACATCCAACAATTGGCACCCATAAATTAAATCGCAAGTCTATTAATCAATGAAAAGTAGGGATATATAGCAACAGACCCGTCGTTGTAACGTGGTTGGAAAACACTGGAGGTAACCCACGTTCAAACGTCTTGACTGGAACTTCAACTATAAACCCGAACACAGTATTGAAGCAGCAGCAAAACTCCTGTAACGTGGGTGCGGGATAGACCAATAAGCTCGCAGTCTGCTCCGACTTCTTGAGAATACCACAATCGACTAACTCCAGATTGTGCAATATTGGTGTCAGCTGTAGACATCCAGGCGGCAGATTCAGGATGTAATCACGTTGGGAAGGCCTACCACGGTTACCAACCGCCCGACTGGAGTTTCATTAGCACTACGTTAACCCGTATGACCCCTGCGGCTGTTCAAATACGCCGTTCTCCTTCACAAACTCGGGATACTATCACTCGTGTATCACAGTTTCTTTCCAACCACTGTAATATTCTGCACTTGCCAATCAACACTTATTTGCCGAATCTGCCCATCCGCACTTAGCTGCAATTTGGGGAAGCCTAGGTTTTCGTCCAGCTCCTAAATTTACCAGACTTGAGGGTTTTCGTCCTCAGAGTCACAATCCAGTCACATTAAAGCAACCAGTAGTTTATCTGAATGTTTAATATCATTCTTCATGGTGATAATCCCAATGTAGGCTCCCCTTTTTATAACCTCGAAGTGAGGGAAAGACGTTGGCATGAGGAATGTGGGATAAAACCACATTTTCGTCCTGTAGTGCCTTTAAGACATTTTATAAAGTGTATAGCTTATAATATTGAAATGACTTAATTTTTTCCTCTCAGTTTAATGAAGTTTTGAAGTGAGGTCGCTTTAACTCCTGTTGTGACTGGTAAACATCCTGTCAAATAATATTTAATCCATCCGGATGTGGAGATAGATTAAATTATGCCCATCTATTTAGCACTGAGAAGGGGACATGACACGAACTGACAGGGCTGACCTCGTGGAACACTGAATTCAGGGGTGACCTCTTTGACCCTGCAAAACTATTTGCAACGTTGATTCTGATTTTGCAATTCTGAAGAAAGCTAGAAAGGGTATCGAAATCTGCAACATGTTCACCAATCCAAGATCCGAAACCTGTAAAATAAAGAGTTTTGTTGTTTGTTGTTTGGGGGGGGGGGAAGGGGGGTGTTGCGTTGGTCAAACCCCAGTTTAGGAATTAATCTTGAATTTAAATAAAGATAGAATGCAAGCAAGTAGTAGTGATAGATCTAACATGAAGCAATGCAAATCTACGAATACGTTGTTGAATTTGGAATGTAATCAAGTATGTAAGTGCAATACCCTTGACCCCTTGACTCAACTTCAAAAATCTTAGAAAGGAAATCAAAGTGAAAGCAAAACCTTCACGAGTGAATGTGCTTGAAATCAACCTTATGAATGAATGTAGATCTTGAATAGATGAATCTAGAAGATGCCAAAAGGTTCTTGAATGTGTGAAGGGAGATCTTGAATGTTGAAAGTGCTAGATCTTGCATAAGCTCCTTTAATGGTTTGAATGCATGAATCCTTGATCTTCAACAAGTGATTGCTTGAATGCCTTGAATGCTTGAAAAGTGCTTGAGAACTTGGGAGCTAAAGTGCGCGTATACTTGTGGATGATATCAAAATGGAGCAAATGGATGGGTTTATAAAGGGCTCGGAATTGACTAATTCTTGTAGTCCGGCCCGCCTAGGAATTAACACCCCGAAACAATATGAACACGGGACACGAGCAATGGACCCAAAATAGGGTTCAAGTAAGGATGCTTTGCATCCCCAATTGGCCCATCAAGGGCCCATTGTGTCCCTTCCAATGGCCCAGAACCTTCGGGATTCCCTCGAGGTCCCAAAACAGGTCTCGGATCTCAGAAATCAGGTATAAAATTTGAGATATAGCCTTTTCAGCGCATAAAATAGATGCCAAGTGATGGATGAAGTAAAGGGAAGACCTAGGTGGTTAGATCCTACCTCGAGCTTTACGCCATGAAAATAGGAGCTTTATAGAGAATCAATTAGATCTTACCCTAATTCCACTTAGGAGAAGGGTGGAGAAAAGAGAAGAAAGGAGGAGAGATGCAAATGAATGATGAACTCACATTAAATGGGTGCTAAATCGTCATTAAATTGAGGTGCTTCCAATTTAAGACGGTATACCTAGAAAAGACATTATGTAGGTCTTTTGGTCAAAAATACACGGGGGTCTTCAAACTATTCATTCAAGTAAAGACTTTTATAGGAAAATAATGCATATGGGAAGAGCATTTATAAAATGTTTCCTTGAAGAAATGTGACATTTTCATATAGGGTACTACTATCTATATTGAAATTTGGAAAGGTCCACAAATATTAAGGCATCATAATGTGAACAACTCATGGAGATGTAAGAAAATTTCTTTTTGCAAATGAAAAGGCCATTGATGGCAGTGATTAAAGTAATAAGGATAAAAGAGTTGTAAAATGAATTTTGCCGATATTATTGAGTTGACATCTAATGCAAGACTTGGGCACATTTATTGTTAAAGGTAGTTGAAGCATGGAAGATTTCCTCTGAAGTGATATTGTATAAAGCATTAAGGTGCAAAGTAGGCTTATGTGAATAGACTAACCTTTATTCAAATGTGGATATATGGATACAAATGATACCAAGACAAAAGTTTTTAAATATGATGAATGGTACACATGATGGATTTTATGGGTTGGTCAAAGCTATAAAAAATGATTGTCGCCATTCAAATTTTCTTGTTTGAGCATTGCACTTAATAGCTATCCAATGAACTAATGGATGAAGTAGATAAAGATGGATAACCACCTTAACACCTCAACTCGAAATTTATAAGCTTTTAAAGCCACCATTTGCATAAAGTGACGTGTGTCATTTATTGTGATTAAACTTAGCTTAAGGGGTTTTAGTATTTGTAAACGTTAGAAAAATCCTAACTTGGCAATCAATTTATATTTATTCTAAGTGACCATCTTGGGTAGTTATCCGAAGTAGTTACTAGGAAGTTATTATGTGAGCCTATAAATACAAGGATTTCTCATTGTAAAGGGGGTACTCTTACAAAGGGGAAACTTTGGAGAAGTTCGTAGAGACGTTTTCAAAACTTTTTTATTTGCAATGAGTACAAGAAGGATTTTGCACTTGGCTCATATGTTGAGTTGGTAACCCTCTTTATGCATGTGAAAATAATTGATAATTTGTGTATTTGATGTAATGAAACACACTCAGATCATGGTATCTTGATTTGGGTGTGCTAGTATAACTTATCTTTCCATTGGATGTTGATTTCTTAGTTTCTTGGATTATTTAGGAACACGCAGTTAAAACATATTGAGTTTGCCTTCAGGCTTACTGTATGCATGCATATGGGAAATAACATGTCATTAGTAATCACTTAGAGATATCACCCCAAACTCTTTGCCACTTTCCGTTGTACATCACAAGCCCTAAATATTTCAATGATACACACCTTTTCCGAATTCCCTAGCCTAACTGGTGAATCATTGAGGAAGTAATTTTCCTATTTGTTCATTGATCTTTTGTACTAATTATTGCTATTGAAGTTTGATTAGAGAGAGAGAAGAATGTCGCCTCTTACATAGTAGATGAAGTCCTTTGCTATGTTCACAATGATGTGTTTCTTTATCCAATCAATTGACTCTTTAAATGAGATGAGGAAATGGTGAAGGGTAACAAAAACCCCAAATCTGAGTTTCCTCACACATCTGCTACTCTCCATCGTACATCACAAGGCCTTTTTGAAATTCCCCCACCTAACTGATGAATCACTGGGGAAGCAATTTCTCTATTCTTTCATTTATCTTTTGTATCAATAATTGCTACTAAAGTTTGATTAGAGAGAAGAAGAATGCCGCCTCTAACACAGTAGACGAAGTCCTCTACTATGTTCACAATGATGTGTTTCTTAATCCAATCGATTGACTCTACTTGTAAAATAAGATGAAGAAATGGTGAAGGGTAATGAAAACTCGAAATTTGAGTTTCCTCACATATTTGCAGCTTGCCATAGGGTTTTAGTAACCACCCACTGCCTTGTATAATTTACGATTTAGTTGGCTATTTAGCTACTAACCCCACGGAAGGGAAGATTGTTTTAATCTTTTCGTCGGTGACTTGTCCAAGATGTTTCTTCTGTGCATAGGGGAGAAATCGATACGTGATACTTGGAAAGAAGATCCACTAAAAAGATACATTATTACCGTTATGACTCCATACCTCACACAGTGATATCTTAATTGAGCTTCATATTGGGGAAACGAAAAACAATTCTAGACCATCTATTGAGTGATAACTTTCACATTGCCATTACATTGATCCTCAATGACATCATCATATTTGCAGACATCTTTCTGAGCATACTTTGGGATACTTGGAGATATGGCGACAGTGATATCAACAACACTCAATCTGTGATCTATCATCCAACCTTGTGACAATAGTTGTATCCTATACATGATATCACATGTCATCGATACAATTTTATCACCAATCAATGTATTTATTAACAATGTCTAAGTCGCAACTTATTTATTTTGCACTGGACTAGTCTCTGATAAGTGACAGAGAATTTGGAAGTTGACATAATGATTAAATTGCCTTCTTCTTTATGCATATCTTGAGATGATAGCGAATGAGGGTGAGTAGATTGATCTAGTGCATGCCCTACTCTTCCATCACAAGCATACCCATTAACCATTGGAGTCCATGACACTACATTCCTTATAGGCTAGGAAGGAACCTGCTCTGATACCATGCTGATTTTAGTGCTCTTTTAACCACGGGCATTGATTTTCCCTCAAAACCATGGACAATCCACGATTGTCTCCCCTAAGCAATGTATTCTTCCTTTATACCAATCAGAGGTGCGCCTTCACCAAGGGAAGCCACTCTTTCGAGTTGGGACAAAATTGTATTATATAATAGTTATTATATTTATATTAATAATAATATAATAATTACATTATCTATGTTGGCTAGAAGGAATCCAGCCATAGCTACAATAACATTAACAAAGTTGTTGCCAATGTGATTTTATAGTATTATACCACTGTAAGCATTATCTTATAATAATGATTTACTATTATTCTAGTATTTTCATTAAAATAAACTGTCTACAAGTCATCATTTTGTACTAAGTGCCAGTATTCTTACTAAATCTTGCACAATTATATCTTTATAATAAAGATATTAGAATTCTATGTATGGGGCCCCATCCCATCTACATCTAGAGAAAGATTCAACGTATCATCGAACTAAGCTGGCCACACTAAACTAATTGTGAAATCCCAAAGATAAGATAAATTTATTGTCATGCCCAAAAATATAGGCAAAACACACACAATTTTTTTGAATTAATTAAGATAATAAGGTCGACAAATGTTCAGAAGATTAACTATGATTAAATAAGATAACATGGTCGTAAAGGACTTTAAAAGTTTAACTATAATGGAACTAATTGTTCGAGTAGTTTTAAATTTGGATTACCAAAGATACTTTGAAGATAGATACAAGTTCACATCGATAAAGAAGATTACAACTCGGTTGAACATTTCGTAAAAAGGGTTATAATGGGTGAACTGAAATTTTCTAATAAACCAATTAATTAAATTAAACGGCTAAGTTCCATTTAACTGAAGTCCTAATCCATCAATTTGCTTTAATAATTCTTTAAAACTTTACCTCCTAAGGATGACAAAAGATTTACCCAACAACTGATTCACTACATCAAAATGACCTACCAACAAAAATGACATCTATCACTAAATTACATAACCTAGTTTAGTATCAATTTAATCATAATCAATATATCGCTAACCTCATGATGAACTAATTAACTAGCCCCCTTCTATTTACTTAATAGCTAGATCGACATTACCAATCTAATCATTTAACATTAAGAGAATTTAAAACTCTAAAAGATTAGTTAAATTTAACTGTTCATCCCATATTAACTATGTTTTAAAAACTTTCATCCAAAATCTAATCTAGCCTTAGTTGAACACATACAATAGAGGCAAAATTTGTTATCGGTTATAGTATCTATATTTTAATTTTATAATTTCCTCCAACATACCCATAACAATCTTATTCATTAATTTATCCTTTACAAGATAAAAATTGAGGACTAGAATCAATTTAATAATCTATAAGTTAAATCTAAACTCTATTGAAAACTATTACAAAATTTAAGTTCAACATTAATAAAGTCCATATAAAAAAATTAATCTAACAAAGCTCACCATAGTATTAAGCTAATAATAAAACATTAAAATTATTTTAATTAAGATATTCTAATTTCCAAGTTAAAACTTTTAAATTAAAACTAATTTAATATTCTAACTCCTAAGACACTACTTAATACTAACATCTATATTAACATAAAAAAATAATATATTGCTTCCTAATAATATCAAAGACTACTAATCTAATTATAGATTTTAATGCCCTTCTTAATTTAAAATATAACAACCTAAAACTAAGTAAACAACTATACTAACCTAGATTACATACTAATTAATACTACAAACTACACTTATACAAAATATATGCTAACCCACTAACCTAAGACCCTCCCTACATCCCATGCCAAGTGGGCCTATCCTCAAAGGACAGCGCGCTGCCCCACGTACCTGCATGCTGACGCAGGTCTGTCAGCGCAGACCTGCTCCCTCTTGTTGTGTGAGAGATGGGCATCCCATTCCAAGCGCATAGGGTGGACAGAGGTATAAGTGGGTAAGTTTAGTAAGAATAAAATTTTTGAAACAAACTTCCTTTATCTCCCCCCCCTTATGATATGACATTCGTACTTTGCTGTAGGGGGGTTTGAGTTTGCCCACGCCTAGCCCATAGATGGGAAGGTAAAAGAAATAAGAGAATGGGGAAAAATTAATTTTAGTGGGTAGAGTTTAGGTTTTATTTTGATTTAAAAATTAAAATGGACATAAAGTCCTAGGCTAGTGCCTTGCCTCCTAGCCTCTAGGGATTTAATGCAAAAGTTTTATGGTTGAGGAATGTCAACAAGACATGTATTTAATTATTTTAATTTCAAATGTAAATGATTTATATTCTTTTCAAAAGATTTGATATTGATTTTTAGTTGCAATTCAGGGAATAATTCAGAGAATATTCTCTGTGACTTAGGGGGGAATTAAAAATTTCCCCATACAATTTCCAAAGAGGTTTTTCACTCCTGGAGATGCACATTTTTATTTTGAAGCCAATTTTGACCAAGTGTTGGCATGTTTTTCTTTGCTATATACATATTTATACAAGGAGTGATTTTTAACCTAATGAAACATTGATTCCCCCTTTTAAGCATGCTAATACATGGATGTGAGAAAGGTTATAATTCTTTTCTCTCCTATAATTTATGTTTTACAAATCATCACATAGCAAGGTATATGTTCCTTTATATTCAGAATTCAAGGTGGAGCCAAAATTCTTAATCAAATTTGATTTTGTCAACTATGAAACTTGACAAGGAGAGAGATAACTTTGTGATCACAATGTAGGATTTTTATTTCCTCTTAATACTTAAACATCAAATTTGAAACTTCAACATATCAATTTGCTTTTTTATTAACATAATTGAAAACTTGAAAATTCATAATTCAAGACATTATCCAATGAGCTATTTTCTCACATACATATGCAAAATCTGAAATCACATAAGAGCAATACAAGGAGATTTTCATAATCTTTTTCTTTCTCTATTATTCATCTTGGTTCAAGGCTCCATCGGGAAAGAACTAGTAAGAAAACCCGATGTCTTTGCCAATACATCAAATTCAAATGCATTTTACATAAAATTACAATTCAAATGAAATCTCTTCAAAATCCTTCACAAGTGCTTCCTTCCAATACCTTCAAAACTTCAAGGAAATACAAGGAGAAGACAAGAGCTGACCCGGGGTGAAACATCACAACATCAAGAACAAATCAAGCATACACCCCAACCCGGTTTTACACAATAGGTCCAAACATAGAACCTGACTAGGGTGGAGGTGGATTTTCTCAATGAGAGACGTCAACCACCATACCATAACATAGCCCTTTCGAGGCTAAATTTTCAAGAACTTCCGTTCTTCTACAAGGCCCTTTCGAGGCTATTACCACAAGGATTTTCATTCCTTTCCATATCAAGAATTCACAATATCAACAAGGTATGTGATGACAAGTAGGGGCCCATACACCTTACCCTCTTTTCCTCCTCTCACCATGAGAGGAGACTCTACACCATTGAAGTCCAACTAAGGCCCTTCCCCCGTACATGGCCACTTCTTCCCTATCCAAGGGTGAGTAATGCCAAAACAATCCTATGAAATCCCCTCAAAACAAAACATCAAGACAAGCATAAGAGCAACATTAAAAGAAAAACAAGTTAAGATCCCTCCCAATCAACCCCAACACACAAGCAAGCAATACAAAAACAACACAATGCCTTATGCATGATTCAAGCAAGATTCAAGCATGAACAAATGAAGAAAACAATTCAAAGAGGTGAAGAACTCCTATTTTCACCAAAAGAGTTATGGTAAAAATGGTGGGTTGAGAAGAGCTTTTCCTTTTCTTCCTTCAATTTTCAAACTTTTCTCCAAATCTAAAGATTGGGTAACAACTCCAAAACTACTCCAAAATGCCTCTAAGTATGATCCCTAACTCAACTAGACTTCAAGTAACTCAAGATGGAGTTTGAGTCACCAACTCATGTAGGATACAATCAATTTTCGCAATCAACCAAAAGTAGGGTTTTTGAGTGACCCTAAAAGTCAAACAAAGAGGCTAAGGGGGTGGAAAGTACTCCCCACCCATACCCTTACCCCTAGGGCACTTAAATTTAATGTTTTTAAGCCTTAAAGACTTAATATGAACTAAACAAAAGCTAGGAAAATTTTAAGACCAATTAACAACCTTCAAAGAAGACAATGTAAAGATAGCACAAATTAACAAGGGGTTTTAGTTCTGTCTTTCCATTAGGTTTCCCGGCTACATATCCTGCACACTCATTGCACACATCAGTAGGTTTCAGAAATCACATGCATCATGTAATTTACGTATCAGAAAAATTATATAAATTAAAACATCCATTTTTCTAATAATCAATTATTTATCTAATTCTACTCATATTTTCGACTGTTAAAATTGCATAATCAAAATTTTAGTTTTGCATTCATTTACTTCATCATCGCACATGTTCATAAAGCATTAAATGACGAAATCAAATATCTGAAAGTAAAGCATCACACATCATAAATAGCATAATAATGTTCAGTGCATCAAATAATGTTCTGACATATCAAGTCATGAGTATCAAAATAATAATGTATCATCGATGCTAGGATGGGTCGGGGCGAGGCCTCACATTTATTAACATTCGACAAGAGACTACAAAGGGCGTGTCTAAGGGACTAAAAGCATACAAACAAGGCAAACACCAATAATAGGAGCACCAAATGGTGTTCGGGGAAAGAAGACTTTATCTTTTATTTCAATGTTATAAGGATACATGCCCTAGGATGCGTTTCTCATATTAGAAAAAAGTCTTATTGAAGATTGAGGATCTTTTTTTGTATTTTTTTCCTTCACAAAACCAATTCAACTTGCTAAAGTTAGCAGCTCTTTTTGATTGCCATTCTTCGTTGAAATTTGCTTCCTTTTGCTTTTCAATTTATATTGTAAAAACTATCTCAAAAATTTCTGTGGTGATGGTGAGGACATTTTCACCCTATTATTTTGTGATCTTGGTACTTCAGCAACAACGAGCATATCATTAGATTATGTACTAATGGGACAAATAAGTCCCTTTCACCATGTTACTTGCTTGGACGTTATATATTTCTATTTACAGTCTGATGCTTTATGCCCTACCCAAAGCACACTGTCAATAAAAATAATATATTTTGGTAACATATTATCGATGTGAGTTTTGTTCCACTACAACATACAAAATTTAACACCCAATGTTTCGAGGCGAAAAAATAAATATTCAATCCTCTCTCAATAAGGTCATCTCTTATGCTAAGCTTGCAAGATAAGATCATGAAAATGACTTCAAGGTTCCTTCAACTGTTGATACTCTAATGATATCTCGTACTTCCTTGTTTAACATATCTACTTGACTATCTTCCTCTCCAAGAGTGTTTTAAATTTCATGCAATTCATCTCCAAGAATTCGACTTTGCAGCATGATGGAAAATTAACAAAGAATCATTTCCTCAAACTTGTGATGATCTTTTGGTAGTTCCTCAAGTGTCTCTTTACACTTGCTATCCCTTCCCTTACTTGTACGAGTTCTATACATCCCTTGATTTTTTTGTCAACATCTTCTCCTTGTGAGACAATGCATGGAAGTCAGTCCTCCACTTTGTTATCTTGATCATAAAACTCAACCATGCCACCTAGCTATAACTCATTTTCTTCATCTTTTGGTTTCTAGCCTCAATGGTAGGTGTCATCTTCATTTGGTGTCCAACTTGAGTGTTGGATGCTACCCTCTTTACCAACCCATTTGAATCTTGGTTAAGTTGATTGTATCTTGGCAAGATGGGCAAGTGAATTCAAAGTGTGAGAGGTCATGCACACTATACCAAGCTTTTCCCCCATATCTGTCCCTTGGTTTCCTCTAAATCCTCTTTTTAAAATCATGTCACTTTGGTTCTAATTTGACAAATACCGTAGGCCTATACACTTTTGCAAAAGCAAAATCCTTTTAATGCTAGCTTCACTTTCAAAAGGAACACCAAACAATGCATCTCCTTATGTTTAGTGGTGCCATGAATTCTACATTGGCCTCATGGTGCAGGTTGAGGTAACCCTAGTGAATATAATCACTTAATGAAATCAAACCAAATGGGAAGAATATTGACTTCCTCGTCCATTGAGAAACCTTTTCTTTTGTATTTTTCAAATTTTAACTTTAAAAAAAAATGTTTAGAAGAGATCCTATATCTCAAAAATAACTTTGGAAGCTCACACTTCTTGACAATTCCATGAATGAACTTTGTTTGGGCCATCCTAGTGCCAATTTCTGTTGATGTGAGTTTTGTCCCACTACAACATACAAAATCAAAGAGCCAGTGTTTTGAGGTGGAACACTAAATATTCAATCTCTCTTGGATAAGTTCATCTCTCATGCTAAGCTTGCAAAGTAAGCCCATGAAATGACTTCAAGGCTCTTTCAACTGGGATATTTGCTTAGGGAAATGATGTGATTTTCTGAAATCATTAAGGGGACTGCTATTCATTTGATGGATATCATTTGCTTTCCCTTCTTAAGATCTAGTTTCACAATGTGTAATGAAAATATATTTGGTTTTCAGTTTTCCACTTCAACTTAAACTCCACCTCTATTTCTACTTATAACTATGAAAGAAAGGAAGTATGGATGAACTTGGACTCTACTAGATGCAGCTTTATCAGTGACTCTATCCACCTAGTGCAAGCTTTCAAGGAATACACAAATGGTTTTCACGTCAATATCTCCTCTTGAGTCCCATCAAAGGGATGCAAATTCAAGATTGAATATCAATAGAAGTTAAGTGCTTTCAATTATCCACTAACCGCAAAAAGCACACTTACAATCAGCAGGAGGCTAGTGGCTCGGATTTGTCAAGTCAATCAAGTAAACATCCACAAATACTTTCATGCAACTAAACTACTTCAACATGAAAAAAAATCTACTCCAAGTGAAAGATTGAAGAAACCATGCAACACTTCAAAGCAACATTAAGTAATTCACTATGAAGAACCAACAATGATTATCAATCACTTTGATGGCATTATAGTAACAATTTGATTGAACCTTTCCCTTAGCTAGCCTAATCTAGTCTAATATCCTCCTCTCTAATCTTATGAGTGATGCAGAGGATGGGGGCACACCTCAACTTCCTTCACAATTAAGTCTCTCTCCTTGTAGCCCTCCTAATTGATTTTACCATACATAACTTTCAGCATAGACTTGACCTTCAAAATATGAAGACACTTTTAGATATCCATGTGGGTTTCATTTAACATATATCAAAATCAGATAGGGTTACTTCAAAGCAACATTAAGTAATTCACTATGAAGAACCAACAATGATTATCAATCACTTTGATGGCATTATAGTAACAATTTGATTGAACCTTTCCCTTAGCTAGCCTAATCTAGTCTAATATCCTCCTCTCTAATCTTATGAGTGATGCAGAGGATGGGGGCACACCTCAACTTCCTTCACAATTAAGTCTCTCTCCTTGTAGCCCTCCTAATTGATTTTACCATACATAACTTTCAGCATAGACTTGACCTTCAAAATATGAAGACACTTTTAGATATCCATGTGGGTTTCATTTAACATATATCAAAATCAGATAGGGTTACTTTGTATGTATTTGGTCAAATTTTGACTGTCCATATAGGAATTAGGCCTAATTTGACATTTCAGTTAATGGAAACTTGGGAACAGTTATTAATAACTCTTACAAAACAAATAATTGGTCCGATGACTTTCTTTGATATTGTAGATGGGACTATTACAAATGTTTTCCTTAATTTTTATGAAGATACAATGGTGGAAATGAATGTTAGGAGACTTCTGCCAAAATTGGTAACCCGAGGATGGATTCAGACCTGCGCTTACAAAAATGGTCACAACTTCTGCAAATCTTCATGAAATTGAGCTAAATCAAAAGCACACAAAAGCTAACTCATTTATCATCCCAAATAAAATATAAGACTATTTATAGGAGAAAAAAAAAAAGTCAGAAAAGTAGTATGCATGGCTTCAAAACAAGTTTGTTTTTCATTGCCAGCCTTCTTCAATCTATAATTTCATTTGAGAGGCCATTTTTGTGCCTTTGCAACCAATTACAATTTTTACAGCCAACTTCCCTCATTTACAACTTATGGTTCTTAACATTCCCATTCTTGCATTTTTTTGCAATTTTATGACAGCCTTTTTTACAAGATTTGACAACTTTTACAGAATAATTTCGTAATCACCTAATCACCTCGACTGACTCAAACATGTTAAATATGATCCAAATGACCTTATGACATGACCCAAACACCATGTGAAACAAATATTTACAAAGTGGCATGGAGGCATGAAGTCCACTAGGTGCTCCTGCATCATACCTCTGGTCAAAAGAAGATTCAAAGTGCTCTTGGATCGAGGGTAGTAATAGGTATCAATCGCTGAATGCGCCTAGTTGATGCATTCTATGGTTTTCCCCTTGTCTTCTTTGAAACAGCTCTATGTAATCTTCAATTTCACCTTGGGTTTCATCTTGAACTTTGGTTTGCCCTTTTTTCCAATCTCAACGAGAAATATGTATACTCCTTCCTTAGTTTTTCTCTGTTGTAATGCAAACAAAATCACTTCACTCATTTGATGTTCTACCTTCAAGCTTGCTGCCTTGTCATGTTCACAAACCTTAGAAATAACAAAAACTGAAACAAAACTATCTTCTTTGAAAATTAATGAAGAAAGCATAACCTCATCATGCTTTTGAGATCAATTTTGATCCTCCAAAATCAAGTCATCCTTGACCTTAACCAAATCTTCTTTTGACAGTAATTCAATATCATTCATATCCACTATCAAATCATGTTTCGGACCTGCTATTTCAGCATCTTCATGGTTTTGAGTGGCTGCATCGTTCTCTTGCTTGTATTCCTCTTTCATCTTCTCATCTTGTTTGGCTTGCTTGTTTTTTTCATCATCTTCCTTTGTCAACAAGGTTTCTATTGTCTTCACTTGACTTCTCGTTGGACGTATCTTTGGATTGGCCATGCAACCCTCTTCTCTATTGGTAAATTCCAACCTTGCAATTGGTTTTCTCTCTCAAGAAACTGCTGCATCTCAAGTTTGTGTCTTTTAACCATTTCTTCCAAGGCTTGCCTCAACTCTCTTATCTCTTGCCCAATACCTATTTGTTTTGCCTTCTCACTTTTCTTGTTTACCTCTCTCGTTTCTTTTCTTTTGAACCCTCAACCTGCAAGTACCTCTTCAACAAATCCATCTTTCTTCAAGCAAGTCTCTTTCATCTTGCTTGTCTTTGTCTTTTCCTCAACTAGGTTTCCTCTCTTCTTCTTACCTAGTCTTTGGCAACTGGGATCTCTCTTCAACCTGCAAAAAGACAACATACACACACAAACACACTTACTTTTCCCAGAATTTCTGAGCTCTGCTACCAATTGATGCAGAGGATGGGGTTCACCTCAATTTTCCTTCACAATTAGGTTTCTCTCCTTGTAGCCCTCCTAATTGATTTGACTGGGCATAACTTTCAGTATCACCTTCAAAATCTAAAGACATTTTCAGATACCCATGTAGGTTTTATTTGACATATATCAAAATCAGACAGTTGCTTTCTATGCCTTTGGTCAAATTTTGGCTGTCCATGCAGGAATTAGACCTAATTTGACATTTTGGTTCATGGAATCTTGAGAACAGTCATTGGGCCATTCGCTTTGGTGATATTGTAGATGGGACTATTATAGATGTTTTTCCCAGTTTTTATGAAGATCAAACTGTGGAAATGAAACTTGTGACGTTTTTCCAAGAACCGGTGAAGCTTCCATTGTAATTCCTTGGTCAGTTCTTGACTAGTTCCCTGAATCCAACTGTTATTCTATCTATAATAATTAGTTGGCATAGAAAATCTAACTCTTCCACATATTATCACTTTGTGTTCGTTGCCAGTATTCCCATTAAATCATCCATAGATTATCGTTTTTTGCACTTCATTTGGAGAAAATGAATGTTTAATATGACAAAATGAGGAACACTCAGCTGCTTGTCAATATATTATAACATGGAGTCTGATAGAGACATCACATGAATTTTTACCAAAAACTCAGCATATATTTGTAGATTCCTATGTTCATGGAGTCTGATAAAGACAACACATGAATTTATCAGCATATCTTTGGAGATTCATATGTTCATAATTTACATTTGTTCATATAATTGGAAGTGGTTAAACAGATGAAATACTATTATTTATGCACCCAAGACATACCTTGCTTGCGTTTAGAAGTTACTTAGCAGCTGAAGCTTAAGCTATTGACATTGGATCTATAATTGGGTCTGCCCTTTTTAATATTATCAGGCTAAACTAGCTTTCAGAAAATTGTTAAATACATTGGGTCAATGGAAAGTTTATAATTAAGTTGCTGAAACCACAATTATGGTTTTATGAAGTTTCGAGTATGATCTGCTTTCCTACATATATTGTTCTATGCATAATCTGCAGCATTTGTAGATCTTGATTTTACATTTTTGGCTTTCAAAGATTTTGTGCCCCATGAGACTATGAGGTGAAATCTAATAGTCATTTGTTTGCTGTTGAAAAATATTCCAGGAGTTTGTACAACCTGTATTAGAAGCATTAATCAATCTGTCACAAGACATTTCTTTAGCAGGTAAAATGGTTGACATTGGGATAATAGAAAGAGCTCTGGAGATTTTGAGCAAAGTAGATACAAGCATAGTTCAATTGCTGTCCATGCTACTTGTCAATCTCACACAATTAGATTCAGGCACGGAACGTCTGCTTCAGGTGGGTTCAATTTATATGTACTGGTTGGATAAAACTTTTCCTTTATGTACTTGGAGTTTTGTTTTTGAGTTAATGAGAGGGTCAGTTGCAAATGAAATGACATCCCAATTTTGTATGTTCTTGGAGTTTTGTTCTTTAATTAATGTGAGGTTCAATTTAAAAATAAAGTGATATCCCAATTTTGCAAACCTTAAGATTTATTTTGGAGGAATGCGTCCATTATCATATTTCAAGAGCATAACTTCACATCATGTTAACAGCAGGATTGAATGGAATATAGAATCCCTACAAAAGTGAGGGAAACTAGATTCTGTGCAGCAGGAGGCAGAGATGTATTAATCTTCACGAAAAAAGCAAGCATAACTAGTTCTTGCTCATAAGACCTTAACTTTTTTAAGCTTATAAACTGCATTTATGAAAATTAGCTTTGTAGCTTGTCTTCCACATGATAGCAATAGGCAAAAGCTAGATTTTCTGCAAAGGAGTTTTGTGACTATTCCTGATTATCTATGTAATGCACACAATTGGTATCATTAACTGAGTATAGGAATTAATAAATCACACTGATTTCCTGGACCCCACCCATACAAGAAAATTTAAAAGCAATTGTAATCATAAATTGGATTTTTTAACATACAGAAAATGATAAATCAAAGCTTTAATGACAGCAATATTAACTTGAAATATAGCTTGTGAATGCTAAAGGTATTAATCCTCGAAATTCCCTTTCAATAGCTGGAAAGTGTTAAGTTTTGAACCAGAATAACATAACATGCAATAAACAGAAACTCAGAAAAGGAACAGATGAGCCAATTATTTTTCTGGGAAAACCCTCCTACTCGAGGGAAAAACCCAGCCACACCACGAAAATCAATTCTTTATTGAGTGTTCAATCTGAATCCAAAGCTTGACAAACTTATTTTGATACCTAGCAACCTAATGAACTTCAGCCAGAGTATATAACAGTTAACCAATGTCTGAATCGGATACAACATGAACATCTGATACAGATACAAACCATGGAGGTTGCTGATCTAAGTACAATAAATGTAAGACCTCAAGTATCATACAGATACTAAGCACACAGTGACAAATCCACAAAATGATCATCTATATAGATCATACATCCAAAACCTGATATATAATAAAACAGACCTTGAGATGCCTCCAGCAGATACAATAATGACACTTCTGTACACGCCAATGTTGCACCACATGCACTTGAATAATCGCGATATTATGATCTCACTACATACTCTCATTACTTTCTCATAGCTGTTGCCTTACACTATTCTGCCAGAATAATCATACACACTGTTCTACTCACCCGCATGATATTCACAACATATGCTCAAAACATTGCATTAAAGCCTTTGACGAGGTAATACAAGAAGAGACACCTGTTACACTAAAATGAAATGTCAGCAGTTAATCTGTGAAGATGATTCCAATTCATTGCAACAAATAACGCTGACCATGAACATGAGTCACCCAACTTTAAGATTGTAGCACACAAGATATAATCCAACTCCCAATATGAATAAAGAATACATAATAATATAAATAACCAAAGATGAAAGAATGTTGTTGACACATAGAGCGTAATCACACTGGTGAGAATGATCTTTCACGCAGCAACAAAACACTAACACAAAGTACAGCCATACAATCATATTTGCCAAATTTGTATAATGTTGATATTGTCAAACAACTTATGTATACACTTACATGAACAAAATGCCAAAAAGTAACATGTATCAAAAGATGTGAGACACATACACAATTTAATGGCTGAATGAATCTAAATAAAAGCTACTGGTAAATACAACAGCTATCCACAGTTGATTACAGCTAGGATTCTCCCTTAAGTAATAAATGGCACAGATGGAAAACTTGGACTTGGCAAAAACTTGCCAAGCCCCCCTAAAAAATTAATGGAAAATTTGGCCAGTTTTTAAGAAACTTGGATACTTAAAATACAACTTAAAATTTAACTAAAAATGGATTGTTTTGGAAAATTCAATGAGAAGATACATCCAGTGAGTTAATAAATGAGAACACAAAAGAAACAAGTAGAGTTTATATATATATATATATATATATATATATATATATATATATATATATATATTGATGCAAAGTTGGTACAAAATCACATTTTCATGTGGGATGTGGTTGGCTAGAAGCAAAATAATAAATAGTTTCTACAAACCTAGAAGTAAGTACATCATTGCAATTACATATTTATCTTCCAAGCTCTACTAGCAAATAAGGGAGAGGGTCTAGTCCTAGAAGTGGAACCTTGTATTGGGCGTGATTGTGCCTCCTGGCTTGGTACCTCTGCTAACTCGCACTCCATCTTGGATGTGTCTCCTCCTGTTTATGGAACTAGCAATAACTCCTCGTTTAACTCCTCATCTGTTATCAGGAAAATCTATATTTTAGCCAACGGGTAGAATAGTATACGAACGAGCGTGTGATGGTTGAGTCACCCCTTTGGGAAGGTATATGTACGCCATCCGGAATGGACTTTGGAATCATCATTGTAATCAATCAATCCGAATATTGTAGTATCTTTTGTATACATGCGAATAATAAAAGGAATACTTCTATGTTACATGTTCTTGTCTATTGTCTGAATGGATTAATAAACCGTTTACATTGTACAGTAAACATTTGGCGCCGTTGCCTATGCCGAACACATTGAATAAAGATATAAATAAGAATCTAGAAGATGACGGCATAAGTGTGGCACAAGAAGTATTAAACCGCATACAACAAAGTGACCGGAGGCACAGATTGCAACAACTTGCCGAAGGGTACGATAGTGATGGCACAGGAGGTGACCATGGTACCACGGGAGCACTGACGAATGGAGTGCAGTCACCAAGTCGATCAAGGGAGAGGTTGATAGAAGAAGCCTGAGAAACACGAAGGGTGATCAAAGGAACAAAAGAAGAATTGGCAAATTGGTATACGCCAAGGGGGAATCTAGATGGAAGGGAAAGGACCAGCACGGCTTGGAGTGTTGAAGGAACATGAGCATGGGGTGAACTCTTCGTCCTTGATACACCTGACGAGCAAATACAGTTTGGTTGAAACAACCAAGTCCTTGAGGAAGCCTTCACGCCACTCGAGAACATAGGTGTCCGTAACGTGGGTGTCCATAGCGGTATAGGAGTACATAACAACGCAGGTACAGAGAACAATGCACAACAAAAGAAAGAAAGGGTACCGATGGCTGGTCCAAAGGAAAAGTTACCAAAGTTTGACGGGGAGGGCATGGCTGACTCGATTAGACACTGTAAAACTTGCAAGATGATTTGGACAGCGAATGGAGAAAACAACCAGGACGAATGGGCAAGGCTATTTCTAGCCACCTTATGATGTGTAGCAATCGATTGTTTTTTTGACACCGATTCAGCAAAGCTAATGACATGGGAAAACATAAAGAAAGAATTTATTACAGAGTTCCAACAGCTATGAGACGACAATAAGATAGTAGCAGAAATCTACACCACTAAACAAGGAAAAAATGAAACAGTTCGTGTATATGCTAGAAAACTAAAAGAATTAGTAAATAAAATGGAAAGTAAGCTAGTAGATGGGCTGAAAAAGAGATGGTTCATAGAAGGACTATGCCCGGAGTTAAAAAAAGAAAATGAAGATTGTATCGCCATCGTTGTACACTGAAGCATACAATTGAGCGATGGACTTTGAGAGTGAATAGAAAACAAAAAAGAAGAAGCAAAGTGGCTCATCTGACTCAGATGAATCCTCTTCTGAAGATAGCAGTGGTGATGAAAAGGGTAGCAAGAAGGTCCGAGCTCTCTAGAAGGATATGATCAGGATGATGACAAAGTTTAAGAATATGTAGAAAGGGAATAGCCACACCAAAGAAAATGAGCTATGGTGCACAAAATGCAAGACAGAAGGTCACACTAAGGGATCCTGTCCAAAGAATCAGTTCTGTGATATCTGCCAAATTGCGAGACATTCCACAAAGGAATGCTCGTTCAATATGAAAACAAGAGGGCATCCACAAGTGCTCTTGACATAGGAAGCATCCACGTCAGGAGGGAACGGAAACACAAACAATGATGGTGCCACCTCGGGTGGGTACAAAAACAACAGAAGGGGACAAAACAACACCAACAACAACAATAATAACAATAATAATGGGGGCCGTAGTTGGATTTAGTATGAGGTGGATGACCAATCAATGGTTCAATGTCGTGCATGCAACTTGTGGGGCCACTTCGCACGAAACTGTACAATGACGAACACATTGAAGTTGTTATGCAGATGGTGTGGTCCTGGAGACCATGAAGATGCTAAGTGCTCGAAATTGAAATTAGGAGTGAATTTGATTGGCATTGAATCAGGAATGGATGAGGAGGAAGTCCTGGCAATTACACGTAAATAGACAAAGTTGTACCCAAATTTGATAGAAGAAAAGAAGAGATTGGAAGAAGCACGAGCGGAAATTGAGGAAGGGATACAGACAGAGAAATCACAAATAGAGAAGGGGGACACTGCGGGTACCTCAATGAGGAACTGCGTAGAACAGAAAATCATAAGGCGGATATTACAAACTGAAGTATCAGTAAAATTAAATGATCTGGTCCTCACAATGCCCCAACTATGAACGACACTCGCAAACATGGCTCCGACTGCTAAACTACCAGAAGAACCTAGGAAGGAGAAGGAAAGTGGAACAAGTGCAGCAAACCCAATGCTGCTAGCTCTCACATCAGGGAGGCATCTGACGGTCATAGAAATGGGTATATTGGGAACGATCCTGTCAGACACAATTGTGGACGAAGGTTCAGGGGTAAATGTCCTACCAATAGACACCTGGAAGAAGTTGGGACAGTGGACGTTGTGGCAACCCACGTTCCAATTGCTAACTGTAGACCAACATGGCATTAAACCTCTAGGGATCCTGATGGCTCAACAAGTAACTATTGGAACATAGCCGTTCCTGCTCGACTTTGTAGTCATCCCACTAAAAAGAAGGGGATATGACATCATTCTTGGATGAGGGTGGCTCGTACAAGCAAAGGTTAAACATGACTGGAAGAAGGATACACTATCAATGGAGAGAAGAGGACAGAGATTTATTATTGATTTGTACACATAAATGGTGGGAGAAGAAGCTGGATCGTCCGATTCAGGAGAGTACGAAGGTAAGAAGCAAATGGAATTGGATGAGGAAGGAGTCCTACGGTTAGAAGGTGGATTGAAGGACGACGATTTGGATTCGGTAAACGGTCTATTTCACTGGCAGATGGAGGATTACGAGCTCTTTCTGAGCTGTAATATGTTAAGGGTCGACGAAAGTGAGAAAGGAGAGGAAAATGAATGTCCAAAGGAATATAGAGAAGCGGAAGAATGAAAGGCAGCTACGGCTGAAGCTGAAGGGAAGAACATACCGTACGAACCCAACAAAAGGAAAGATTCCACCGTAGGGTACACAGTCGGACTGCACAAAAAGGAAAGGTTACACCGCACCACGGATATAGTAGAAAAGTGCCGATCGCAAGGAAAACACATCGTACGATTTGCATAGGAAACAAAGAGGAAGGGTGTAATAAAAAATGTAGTTGTACGGAGTGAAGGTTCTAGAATCAACAATACAGTTATTGATGGCAAGGAGTGGTGGCCGATGAAATTCATGGTACCAAGTTCAAGGATTGCGATTGGAAACAAGCTTGGAGATATGGAAAGTTTGAGGGAGAGATGGTATAATTTAAATAAACTTGATGAGCGACGATTGCGGGCACAATGGGCCACGAAGGTTATACAGATTAGGCATAAGGAATGACACGACAAGCACTTGAAGTTGAACAAATTTCAATCGGGACAATTAGTGCTAAAGTATAATGGGCGCAACGAGATTAAACCAGACAAATTTAAAATAAAGTGGGTTGGGCCATATAAAATCCATGAAGTGGGTGATAATAGAGCAATAAAATTATGGATGCTCGATAGGAAGGAAGTAGCCAATGCAGTGAATGGGTCGAAGCTGAAAATCTATCATGAAAGAAATAACGCGCCTCCGTGGACGAACAACTGAGAGACAGTCTAAAAATAATAAATATTGGTGTATATGTAAAATAAAGTGTAAAATAGAATATTAATTTTTTTAGAAGTAAGCTAAAGAAAAGAGAAATATTAATGTGTAATGAGGAAATATGGACTCTATGGTCTTGAGAACATTTAAAGCACAAAAGGCATATAAGCTCACCATACGGACATGTGTAAAGAGGAGGCTTGACTGTACGACTGTACGAACAGAGGAGAGAGGCACTATACATAAAAAGGCTAAAACAATACGACCATATGACATTTTGTATGATGAGAGAAGATCGTATGAACACACAACAAAGGGAGAGCTCGGATTGGTTGAAAGTTTGCATTGGGAAAGGTTGTACCAAAATATTGAAGGAAGCCATCACTGTATGGAACTCAAAGGGTAGTAGAAGGTAGTAGAGTGTACGACATAGGAGAATCTTGCAGAGCACCGTATGGCCCACGCAAAGCACCGTATAGCTAAACAGAGAGCCGTACGACCACTAGAAGCAGAGGAAGAGGTACGGCCAAAATAGAGAGCAGTGAGCACTAGGAAGATACCGTACAACTGTATGAGCAAATTGGAAGGGAGAAAGTACAGAGAGCAAGATATAAGACGTATCGTACGGTCAATAGGATATCACCTTGTGGAGCAACACTATACGGACCGTACGACGACAAAGGCAAGGGGTTTATTGAACCGTACGACAATCGTACAAACATGATCACACAACTTAAGGAAAAAAGAGAATACTGTACACTCATCCAGTGCGTACGGCTAGGAGATTGGAGGAAGAAGCCTATAAGAGCCTTCTACGGCCATACGACTTGAATAATTGAAAGAGCAAAATTGGATTGTATGCCCAAGAGTTGAAAGAAGAGGTTGTACGACCCTTGCAGGATCGGTGGGAGAATGAAGGAAGCATTGTCGTACGATCAGTCTGATGGTTGTGAAAGATAGAATGGCCATTATTAAAACGGGGGTAGAGGTGATTGATAGAAGGGGATAGGAAGTGTTAAAAAAAAAAAAAAACGACCCCTCGACCCCGCTGGGGGCAATGTCCCCTAGATCCCCAGTTAATTTAGTTATTAGTCATGGGAAGTTTGACCAGTTGATGAGACTTGGAGCTGCTGCTGACATGGAGTGTTTGTATGCTAGAGGTGGAAAGGACATTCGAGAAGTCTTTCGAGAGGTGTGCTACGCTTTGAGGCACTCGGAGTAGGTGTTTGATGTGAGGCTATCTTAGTGGATGCATGGAGAGTTCGAGAGGAGCTGATCATCCAGTTGAAGGTAGTAGAGTGACACTTGGCTCAGTGTAACCAGGAGTTGGAAGCAGAGAAGATGACACAGGTGGCTATCAAGGTCAGATTAGCTAAGGTGACAGTATTGAGTTAGTAGAGGCTACAAATGTAACGTGTTGTGGAGACCAGTTTGGTATAGGGATAGGACGAATGTGAAAGTGGTGTGATAGAAAAAGATCTATCCCGTTATAGTTAGTCATAGTTAGTGTATTCTATTTTGTTAATATGTTTCGGATATTTTGTAATTGTCTTCCGGAGACGACTTTTCTTTTGGGGGGGATGATGATGTTGATAAAATCTATATTGTAGCCGATGGGTAGAATAGTAACCGAACGGGTGCGTGAAGGTTGAGTCACCCCTTCAGGAAGGTATATGTACACCATCCAGAATGGACTTTGGAATCATCATTGTAATCAATCAATCCGAGTATTGTAGTATCTTCTGTATACATGTGAATAATAAAAGGAATACTTGTGTGTTACATGTTCTTGTCTATTTTCTGAATGCATTAATAAACCACATACCTTGTACGCATCATCGTCCTCCTCAATATCATCTAATGAAAATCCAATCCACCCTCCTCCTCGATGGCTTGCCTCTCCAAATTAGCGATGTCATCCTTTGTAAACAATGGAGGTTGCTCTTGTGCCATCCAATCAGAGTAAGAATCTATATCGTCCAAATCAGTTAGACCAACTATTGCTTTCGGTGCCTATTTTATGCGCAATTTAAGATTATATTGCACATAAACAAGGTCATTGAGGCGTTTTTGGGCTAACTTGTTTCTCTTCTTTGTGTGGATGGACTCAAATAAAGCTTCAATCACACTCACAATGGGATGAACTACAAGGATGACTCAAGATTCTAAGAGCAAATCACTTTAGATTGGGGGTTTTCGCCCCAACTTTGCCACTAAGCATTTGCAAAATGAAATATTAAGAAATGATAAAGCAATGAGAAAAATGAAAACACAATTTATCAAATGGCAAAATTGCAAATGTTTTATGGTTTACCTGGGGTTTGAGTGCCTCTTGGTCTCTTTGCTAGCTTAGACAAGAATAAATTACCCTTTGATTCCACATAGATTTGTTGATAAATCACAACAAGGTCTCTCTATGCAATATCAGAAATCATCTTCTGAATGCATACAAAGAGGCCCTCCATGACCTCTCCATTAGGATCCTGAAAATGAATGGTCATATCTAAAACAAATAGAAAGTGAAATCAAGTCTTACTACACAACGTAAAAAACAAAGTGAAATCAAGTCTTAGTAAAATTTTGAAGAAGAATCATTGTACTTGAAACGGGGGTTGAGGAATCATTCTGTTGCATGAATGGGTTGGTGGAGCTGATTGTTTCACCTTTCTATAATTTCTCAAATTGGATCAAATTGGAGTCTATCACCCTTTAGTAATTTTTAATAGACTCTCTGGCGCTATCCATAGCCTCATAAAGACACCCCATTGAGGTTTGATCCCCATTAAGTACAAAACTCTAACCAGGGGCTTAGACACCTACAATTCAAATTTGAAAAATACAAATTAGTTTACAAAAATATTAATTAATGAACTTACTAACATAGTAAGTTATTAATAATGAGAGGCTTGAATCAAGAATAATTTCAAATAATGTTTTTGTAATGTCCCCATTTATTGCTACTATTAGCATCAGAGTTTGAGGTATTAACCTATTATTGTGATCCTTGTAGGCTAATTATTGTGGATAAAGGGTCTTTTGAGGCTGAGGCTTGGTTATGGGAGGGCCTTGTCTTCTTCACAATTCATTATGTTCCGGTTTGGTTTTCCTTCGACTCAGATTGGACTTTGTTTGGGCTTAGTTTCATGCCCCTGCTATTTATGGCAAGTTCGGTGATGATTGAGAGGGACCTTTCTATGACCCTTTCTATTTTAGGAAAGTGCATTTGGTCACATGGGGAAATAATAGTTGCAACTCTTGTTTCAGATGACATATTTAAAGGATAAGTATTTTGAGAGTTAGTTTTATTTTAGTGGCCAAACTATTATTAATTTATTAAATGACAACTTCTAATTGAGAGGTTAGTTGATGAAGGCTCTTTAATGAAAAGTGTGATGAAGAAGCCAAGTTGCATTATAAAAGAGGCTTCATGGAGAAAAGAATTCGTTCTCTTGCCTATTGACTTCTTTATTTTGTGAATTAGTTGAAAGGGTTTCAACAAGGGTTTTGAGGAGTGATTCCTCTTTACTGGCACTTTGAATCATTGAAATATTATGGTTGTGCTTTGATTATGTAGTGACTAATTCTAATTGTATTGATGGTAATTTTGGTGCTGCCGTATACCATAATTATTAAGTTTTGCCGAAGATTCTTCTTGGCATGAGCTTGTAGCTGATTGTTAATGCCATTGCTAGCCATTTTTGGGTGTTTAAGAAGAGTGCAATCTATATTTACTATTTCTTACGGTGACTATCGAAGGCGATTTTTGTTGCTATATACTAGTGTTTATAGTTTGCAATGCCTAGACCATCATTGACGATGAATTGCATATATTCTAGCTTCGTTGGGTTTGGCATTTCTAAGATGCAATTTGTTGGCACGTGCTTGAGAAAATTACTGTTTGAGCGTGGATTTTGGAGAAGGGCCTGCTGCAAATTGCAAATGCCTATTTGCCTGTTAGTGGCGTTTCATCATAATCAACAAGCAAAAGTAATCTGAAAATAAAGGACAATGAGATAGAGGTTTCATGCAAAGTGTTCGACAAAATGTCAAACATCCAAAAGAGAAGTAGTTTGATGTTTGTTGGAGTTAGAAGTGGTTAGGGTTCTTACAATGGTATTAGAATGATTTGTTGCCATCTTGTGCGGTCGGGAAAATTTATTAACTTGGTTTTGCTGTTGGTATTTGAGTGACCAAGACTTTTGTACTTATATTAGTATGGTCAAGTATAGGAAATCTAATAAATATGGAAACCAGTTGAATAACATGAGTGATCTTAGAAAGCAAACAAATGCCTTGATGGAAATTATGGAAAAGCTTAGACAAAATTAGATAAGGATAGAAGCCAGACATTCAGTTTCGACAATAGTTGACAGGGCAACTAGGTTTATGTTTTCCATTTTAAAAAGGTTTTCACTGAGAGTATAGGAAGATAAACTAGAGTTTTTCACAAGTGAGATATCTAGCATTCTTCATAATGAGTTTTCAGTAGTTGGTGATCATGGTGAAGATCTTGTGCTTAGTGGGGCAACCACTAGTCTTATTTGCACTTATGTTGGAGATTCTACATAGGGGCATGTGGATGTGTCCGTTTTGTTAGAGAGGTTCTAGTAGTTTGAGGATTCTAGAGTTGGTGCTTTGAAGAATGCTGAGGACATGCTAATTGCCTTTGATGGGAGTTTTACATTAGTTGGTAGTAGTGGGGATATGGGCGATATAGGGTCAGATTTTTAGTCTAGTAGTCCCTTATTTGAGTATGTTGATGATGTTGCAGATAATGCGAGTGCAGATAGTATAGTTGTTACCACTGTTATTTTAGACTCTCTTGATGAGAGTCTTGTTTTTGAAGATTGCATGGAGGATATGAGCATTGACATTTCTAATATTTATGGCAACTATCATAGTGTTGAGTTAGTGCAGGAGGCAACAATCTTCCCAGGTGGGACGGAGAGCTAACTAATTATGATACTCATGATTTGAGTGTTATAGAGGAGTTAGGTGATGTAGATTTATGCCCTAGTGATGCTGATCTACGTGTTGACATTGAGTTTTGTATGCAACAATAGGTGATACCAAAGGGATCTCAGTTAGACGGTGTAGATACTAGTGTGATGGGCACCTCTAATGATTTGTATGAAGATGATTCATGTTGCAACGAGTTTGATATATCATATCAGATTTTGGATGATGACTTAGAGCGGTCATTGGATGATGAAGGTCCTAGGATTATGATTAACATGGACTTACTCATGAGGGGGAAACAAAGACTTGCAGGGTGTTTGATACAATAGTGGCTTCCATTTCTTAAGAGGAGGTATTGGTAGAGGTACCCAGTACCAGTGCCTTGGTTGTTGATATGTGCGAGGATGATAACACACATGATGTTAGTGATCTTGTGGCGAGTAGTGGTCATAGAATCTCCTAATACAGTGCAATTAGTGAGTTAGAGAGCTTATGTGGGAGCCAGGGTATGCAAAGAGATCACATGACGATACAACTGAAGGTGAGCGATAGTGACATCTTTTCAACTCTTGAGCATTATGATGCTATTCGATAGATGTTAGCTATATTTGGTTTGGGTGCTATGTCAGATGAGCATGGTGGTAGTTGATTCTCCCTAGCAGAGATTCATAAGCCTCGAGAGGCTGTCGGGATCTTGAAGCATAATTGTTTATAGTTGGTAGCTAATAGGGATTATCTTCTTGAGTGGGGTAGCACTTGTTATGAGGCATTATTAGGGAAAGAGTAGGAGGTGGTTGAGCTCACCCATGAGCTTGAGGTGACTGTGGAATCTTTGCAGTATACTCAATTGGCTTTCCAAGAGTCACAGCTACATTTGGATGAGGTTATCGTGGAGTTGGAGTGTGTATAGTCGACACCAGCCCTAGATCCAGTTCAACTACACATAGTAATGGTTGGTGATGATTTGATATCTACAAGCTATGGTTTGAGAAGGTTGAGGATGTAGCCACACATCCCAATTAGGGTCAGAGTTTGCCCCTCGTGCAGTACTGCCTTTACAACTAGTCTAGACGTTTAATTCGCCCTTCATTCAATACAGACTACACCTACCCCAAAATAGTTTCGCCTCCAATAGCAAACACACTTGGATTGCATGAATCTAATTGTATGTCGAGGATTTGAATCAGATCGTTATGCATGTTTTAAGATCGGAGGGCTCGAGATAGCTTGGAAGAAGCATATTCAGTTAACCCAAATTGTGCGGCATGATTGTCAACTAGACAAGGCGATCATTGGTGAAGTCGAGTATCCACAGATTGTCGAAGTTCAGTCGCCAGTTGTTAACCGACAGATCAGATCTTTCAAAGATCTTCTTGGATGCCTTGGATTCTCCTCCTTAGTCTTGTATGCTGGGTGATTCAGATAGAGAGTTGAGTTGAGAAGGAATGATGTTTAATTTGGCTGCTAGGATAGTTTGCTTTCTTGAATGTCTGTTTATGTTTACGTCAAGGCAATTTAGATAGGCGAGTTGCAAGATTCATTCTGTGAATTCTTAGCAAGGTGTCTATATGGGCTATAATGTAATTGTAAGGATCGCAAGCATTTTCTGTGTTAGCTGACTTGTGGTCAGATGGCATATTGTAAATGATTGAGGTGCTTTATGAATAATGAATTTGAGTTGCCCTATCTTGGTTGTTGTCTTTATCAATCTTGAATGGTTTGTTATTACTGATTTTACTTGTGAATGCATGAATTGTTAAGTTTGGGTTATTTTTCTTTCCACATACATTTTGGGGTAGGTGTAGTCTGTATTGAACTAAGGGCAAATTAAATGTCTAGACTAGTTGCAAAGGCAGTACCGCACGGGGGCAAACTCTGATCTCGTGACAATGGAATGTTGTTGGTGATGAGCTAGATGATAGGGGTTAAATTCAGAGCTATGATAGTCAACGTTTGATTGAGGTGACAACTTTTTATCGTGATTGCATAAGTAGGAGTATTCAACATGACTTCTCAGATCTAGGGCAAACTCTGACCCCGCGACAGTAGAATGTTGTTGATGATGAGCTAGATGACAGGGGTTACATTTAGAGCTATGACAGTCAACGTTTGACCGAGGTGACAACTTTTTATCGTGATTGCATAAGTAGGAGTATTCAACATGACTTCTTAGATCTACACACAAAGGATTTGATGATGCATTTGTGTGGATTGGTTTCGAGGGTGTGCCATCCTTTGGGGGGTGAGTATTTGCCATCTGCAGTAGATGGGATTATTGGTTGCAAGTTGGATTTTTTGCAGAGTAAGCACATCCATGGGAGTGTTGCAGAGGATAGAGATGGTGCTAGTGTTTCAATCACTTTCAGATGTTTTGATCTCCATGGTATGAATGGATATGCATTCAGTGTGCCTTGGGTCTGATGGAGCCTAAAATTTTGCAAAGTTTAGGGCTTCCATTAGAGAAGTAATTTTGGAGATTCATAGCGGAAGTACGAACATTATTGTCTAATCAAAGATGTAAATTATAAAGAGTTCATACAGCAGCATATTGCCCTATGCATTTAACCAAAATGCTCTATGGTGCAAACTTGGGATTTAGTGATTATCCTGCAATACGACAATCGTCATGTGCAGTATTAGACCTGATAAAAGAGGGATGTGTTGTACCAGTCTTCTTATATGGAAGTATCATTGCTCTTTCTTCCGCTTCAGTGTTTGGAGGATGATAGTAAAACACATCAGCTTGGTGTCACACTATTGAATAATTTTGCAAAGAGATGGATCTTGTTCAAATTTGAAGCTTTTACTAATTGCTAAGAAAGGGTTACAAAATTTAAGAGGGAGGCAGCAAAAGAGTGTGTAGTGCGCATAGTTGAAAAATACATTAAATAGATATATCAGAGGTATATTACTGTTATGAGCATATTGCACAAATAATCATCAAGGCAATTTCCTCAGGACAGAAGCAATATTATTCACATTAGAAGAAAAAGCAAGCATCTACAGAATGAATCCATCTGTTCTGATTTGATGTACAGACAGAACTTGTATGCAGTATGTAAAAGATGAGTCAAGAAGAGACATTCGCAGTAAATGAAGGTGGAGATAATATTGCATATCCTACTCGTCGTACTCATTGAGGAATAGTTTTTAAGTGTGTGGGTGCCACTGAGATACAAACGCGAGACCTTTGGTATTACCTGTCACGTAACAGGCAGAATCAAAAATTTTGAATTGTTCAGAAACATACGGTTGATAGTGGAGACTTTTATACCTTCTTCTCACAAGGCTTCTTGATCTTGGGATTTATGTTTTTGTTGTTATTCACTAATTTATCATGTGTTTGTTTGCAGGCAATCAAGCATGAATGTTGCATTGAGCGCCATGGGTGGACAGAAAGATTGCAAAGAAGGAAGATATTATACGCAGATAAGAGGCGGAGTTCGTACTAGAGATTCATAATGAGATATTGCAAAGAAATCTTCAGAAGTTATTATGGTCATTTGGAAGATATTTGGATAAAGAATAGCTCTTACCAGGAAGGTACAAGTAAGGGCATCCGATCATGGCAAGAAGAGAGCATAAATTGAATTCGGAATACATAAATTCATTCCCCAAACACGAACAATGGAAATCCATTTCATCAGAAGAGCAAATAATCAGAAGTTGAGCAGTGACGTTGAAACAAGTGGTGTTATAAATTTGTGATTATCGAGTTGCAATTGGAAGATGCAGATGCAAGAGTTTCAGTATAGGCAGAATTGGAAATTTTGATTTTAAGAGACAAATTATTATTATTTCAAAACTTAAGAGCCATCTGGGCATGAAATTTGTACTGTTGTTGCCATGTCTAACAATAATGTGTTCTTCCGCAGGTCTGAGGATGCTTGCAGAGGAAGACTCTTACGTGAAAGCAAGGAGTTGCGATGATATCAAAGAGGAATTAAAAAGATTCCACCCAATTTCATGAGGATATTCGTACGAGTCCTGCAAATCACCCATCACACATTCGAACATGTGGATGCGAAAGTAAAGGCGCCAGATGGTGAATGTGGATCCAACTCGCAAAGGAATTCCGCATGTAAAAGGGTATGCTTGGAACATCCGTAGAAGGTATGTGTGTATGTGGAATTCGAGTATAAGACTTGTGCGGAAGGAGAAGAGCGTATGCGTGAGGAAAATCTATGCACATAGCAATTCAATGCGTATAACTCATAATTGGGCACGATTGCAAGGATAACTTTTAAAAGTAAATCTTGCAAATTACAAGCTTGTGTTAAATGTTTAATTAAGGTGAAGAAGCGTTATATTAAAACGTGACTTTTCAAAAAGGCACAACCTTTCGGTTAATGCCTCTTCGCACTTATAAATACCAGATGTAAAAATCAAAATGGGGGGGAAAGAATTCATATTCATATTTAAAATCTTACAATTTATAAGCAATTGATATATTATATTCTTCTATTGGTGAAGAATGAATTTTTGAACTAAGTCTGTGGATGCAGATTATTGAATGAATGTATTTATATGCGACTTTGGAGTCAAATGCCTTGGATGTATCATTTGTAAGGATTGTCTCTAGTTTATTTTATTTCCGGCATGATCAGTAAGAAGTATTTATTTATTTTATTTGCTTAAAGTTTTTAGAAGTCGAGAATACTATATAGTTCGTCCTTTATGATCATTTCTCAATTTTATAAATAATTTATTGTCAAAGTAAGTAGATCAAATCAATTGTGGCTATTTGAACTCAACAAGTACAAATATTGTGAAATATTTTAATAGTATCCTTATTTGTATCTATTTTGTCCTATTAAGGTTAAAACATTATAGACTAGTTTAAATATGCGTAAAAACAATTGATTCATTGCATCTTGATGACTAAACTATTTATAAATTCAATGTACATAACATCATAAAGTTGTATGTGAAAACTTATAGTTCTAACTCTATCGCCCTTTGGCACTGGTCTTTATATTTTTCATAATCCAAATCCATAGCTGGCAACTGTTTCATTTCTTTCCTTTGAAGAATTAATATATTCATTTGTTGCAATCATCTATAATAATCACTTTTATTTAAAAACATTCATACAATTATTTACTTTTATTTTTTATTTGTAGTTCGCAAACTTAAAGCTTTCTATAATTCTTGTTGTTTTGAAAGTTTTCATCACATTCGTGATTTAACCAATCTGCTATAAGGATCTTGGATATAAGGCTGTTGTCCAGGATCAGGTACACCCGCCTCGATTTTGCAGAGCCGGAAGTGCAGGGAACTCGGACCGTGTTGTTCAGTTCCGTCAAGTTGGCCTCAACCGGTTGGATATCCTAGCATCGAGCAGGCAAGGCTCGTAGGATTCCAATCTGCGGTTTTGGGAACCAACAGGGTCCCTAGTGCTGACTTGGTTAGCGCTGAAGTTTGGTCGGGTCTTGTTGGTTGATTGGCTTCACCAGTTTGGGCTTGGTGAAGTTGAGTTAAGCAACATATATTAGAGGATGTTTTTCTTGGTAGGCTTTTGTTTAGTGTTTGGGATCCTTCTATTGCATCGAGGGTTCAGATAGGGCTCGTAGAGGAGTTTTGGAATGTATACATGGTGCCATGTATATATGGTATAACTTTTGACTCTTATGTGCATGATATTTTTTAGGTGCACAATTTAGTTGCGCATGTGTCAGATAGTGTGTATGGCAACTCACTTTGTGCATTTCAGGGAAGCAAGCTTTGTCATCTTTCAGGGAGATATATTTCTCCTGCGACATCTACAATCAGATTTATTTCCATTTGGCAGGTTCTGTCAATTAGATTGCTGATGATGCTATAAGAGCTAGTTGGTGATCACAAGAACATTACACAATTTTACCCTTAGGCTCTGGGTGGGCTGATGCGTTATTTGTTTCTGAGATTGCCCGGGGACAAGTAATCTTAGGGAGGGCAGACTGCAGTGTCTCCACTTTTGGTAGCATTAGAGTAAGAAGGATTAATCTATTATCGTGATCCTTGTACGCTAATTATTGTGGATAGAGGGTCTTCTTAGGCCGAGGCTTGGTTAAGGGAGGTTCTTCTTCTTCACAATTCTGCATGTTCCAGTTTCATCTTTGTTTGACTTAGACTGGACTTCGTTTTATACACCTGCTATTTATGGCAAGTATGGTGATGATTGAAAGAGACCCTTTCTATTTTAGGAAAGTGCATTTGGTTTCATGGAGAAATAATAGCTGTGACTCTTGTTGCAGACGACATATTTAAAGGAAAAGTATTTTGGGAGTTATTATTAGTTTAGTGGCCAAACTATTATTCAATTATTAAATGAGAGCTTCTACTTGAGAGGTGTTTTGATGAAGGCTCTTTAATGAAAAGTGTGAGGAAGAAGCCAAGTTGCATAATAAAAGAGACTTAATGGAGAAAAATAATTCATTTTGTTGCCTATTGACGTCTTTATTTTGTGAATCTGCTGAAAGGGTTTCAACAAGGGTTTTGAGGACTGATTTCTCTCTGCTGGGACTTTAAATCACTGAAATATTGTGGTGCGTTGTGCTCTGATTATGTAGTGATTAATTCTGATTGTATTGATGGTAGTTTTGGTGCTGTTGTATACCAAAATTATTAAGTTTTGTTGAACATTCATTTGAGGTTTGTACATCAACCATTTCCTCTTCTTGGTGTGAGTTTGTAACTGTTTTTTAATGCTGTTGCTAGCTGTTTTTGGTGTCTAAGAAGAGCTGTAATCTATATCAGGTCTGGTGTGGATTTGGTTTGCCTTCATTTCTGTTTCTTACTGTGACTTTTGGATGGCAATTTTGCTGCTATATACTAGCATCCACAGCCTGCAACCCCTAGACCATTAGGCGGCCAGTTGCATATATTCTAGCTACGTTGGATTTGGCATTTCTAGCATGCAATTTGCTAGCACATGCTGGAGAAAACTGTTGTTTGAGCATGGATTTGGAGAAGGCTCTGCTTCAAATTGTAAACGCCTACCTGCCTATTAGTGGTGTTTCATTATAATCAGCATGCAAAAGTAATTTGAAAATAAAGGATAGTGAGATAAAGGTTTCATGCAAAGTGTTTGACAAAATGTTGAACATCCAAAAGTGAAGTAATTTGATGTTTGGCGGAGTTAGAGCCGGTTAGGGTTCTTACAGTTTTGAAGTTACCTTCACAAACTCAGTAGCATTGACCAAAAAATCCTGGTCAAAAACTATGATTGTGACAACCTCTCCTTTAGGCTTCTTTGATTAAGTTGAGTTAAGCCATGGTCACAACCATTTGTTTCAAAGAAGATAATGTAGTAATGATACTTCGCAACATCATGAAAACTGTTGCAAACCTTGTGACAACAGGTCTCACCTAATCTTTCCCTTTAGTGAATTGTCTCATCAAATGTAGAACCCAAGGGTGATTGTAGATATACTTTGTGACTTGCCTTGCATCTTTCATAGTTGGAGTCAATCAATCAAGTTTTCCAGTGTCCTCCAAAAGAAGGTCAAGGACATGTGCTGCACAAGGTGTTAAAAAAAGAGGGGTGCCTCTCTTGGACGATTCTACCTGGCACATGAGTAAAAATTCAATAAATAATTTCCAACTTTCCAAATTTTACATCAAAATTTAATTTAATAATAAATATCACTTATTAATACTTAATGATAATCATATGGAATGTAAAAATACTTGCTGCCACATATGTTGACGCATTATCTATGATGATTTGCACAACATTCTCTGCTCCCACCTCCATGACAACATTTTCCAACATTAATGCCAATGCTTGTGCATTTTTCACCTTGTTGGAGGTATCAACAAATTTCCAAAACAACACATTATCTTTAATGATGGTTCTACTCTTCCCATCTGTCCACCCATCTGATAGAACGGTTCAGCCATATTTACTCCGTTCTTCTCTTTTTTCCTCCACTACTGCTTTTGCCCTATCAACAACATTTCTGAGCGACCTACAAAATCAAAGTGAAATCAAGTCTTAGTACATAATTCTGATTTAATAAACAAGAAATAACAATTAAAATTTAAAGACGAACTCAAGTGGATTTCAATTATTTATGAACCTTCCACCTCAAATCCTTGTGAGAAGGGGCCTTGTACCCTTTTCCTGAAACTATCATTCTGGTCACCAAATTCAGCCAATAGGGACTGTCAACCATACTCAATGGGATATTGTTGAAATACCAAAATTCAGCACGTGCAATATTAGTTTTCTCATGGGCCGTTTTGTTCCATCTAGTGGCCTCTAATGATGGTTGTTCTTTGAGTGTGTTCCTGTGCACGAAATAATTTCCTATCCCTGATGCTAATGGGTGAAGGACTAGACACTTCAATAGAAGATAAAGTTGTGGTAAAAGAGGAGGCACTTTGTTTGCAGATTCTCGGACCACAAAGAGAGTGCACTATGCTCTCAAGTGCTTCTTCTTCTTCTTCTTCAATGTCAATAGGAGAACCTTGAGTTTCAGCTATGGCTGACCTCATAGCTAATCTTCCCCGTTCTATGCAATTTATTTTATTCCCTGGCTGCAAGTAGGGCATTAATAAATCTTATTGTTTCTTCTATATTTTTGTCACAAGGATTCGTATTGTGCTTCCTAGTGCCTACAAGGTGGTATTTGAGGCAGTTTATGCCTCCAGAAATTACTCTCTGACAAGGTGGTATTTAGTGCCTACAAGGTGGTATTTGAGGCGGTTTATGCCTCCAGAAATTACTCTCACATCTTATGCAAATCATCTTCCTAGGCTTATCCAGTGCTTCATAGGCGTTCCACTATAATATCCCTTTCCGGATATTCTACTAAAACCGAGATATAGACTTGTAGATTTAAAACCCGAACAACAAACCAATATTTGATACAAATTTTAGAACCTTAAATGACTTGTAACCCGTAGATTTGCATTCAAAGAAACTCAGAAAAAACTTTGTTTTATTTCTCCAATAATCAGAAGTACATATTAAAACCAGGAGTTAACTCAAATAACCATCACAATGCATTACTGTATTAAACAACAGCAATACAATAACATGCAAATATCCAAATAATCCAATCTTATACATAGAAATGACAGTTAGATTGGAAATATAAATAAAACCTGAAAGAACGCTAGGTTTATGTCCAACCTCCAAAGTTTCTTCAAGGGTTTGCGTCCTCAAAGAAATAACCAGCAACTGTTTCCCGCTCCCAGATTAATATTTGTCTTCAATATTATAATCTTCATATATCCTCCCAAGTGGAGTCCATTGTACCTTTATGCCTTTTCCCAATGTGATGCATGCTCTTTAAGGCAATGTGGGAGAAAACACCTTTTTGTTCCTTTAGTCACTTAAGTGAACATAGTAACTTTTTAAAATAAAGTGACAAGTTAAATGACTTTAATAGTCACTTAGTCAGGAAACCATATAATCATCAGGCATTAAAATAGCTAACCAAATGAACTCAGGTAATCTCATGCAAAAGCTCGTTGGAAAGCTCTCGGTAAGACGCTTCCAAACCAATATTGAGGTACCGAAAATACTGTGCTTTGATTACTTATTAAAAATAGTAAGCATGTGGACAACCTGCCAAAACTGCTCTGATGGGTCTGGAACTGGAAATGTCTAGGCCAAATTTCAAATTGAACCCCATAAAGAACCTTTTCGCCCTCGAACCTAGGCGAAGTGAGTTGCTTACACAGAATTATAATGTCCTAGAAAAAGGGGATATTACAAAGCCTCCCCTCTCAAAGATTGCTTGCCCTCAAGCAATACGCTCATACCTATAGAAACCAAATTCCAAGATCCCATACTCACCTCGAGAATGCGGTTTTACTCCTCAGCCGATATACCCTAGCATGCATCTTCCCAAACTCAGAATGGTGAAACAGTACAATAGAAATCAATGTACCTGATAACTGAATGCTAGGATCCCAATGACCATGTGCTATTGCCTCGTGTGCCACTACCCTCAGTCATATTGAATGCCTCACTCCATGAGTGCCCCTGGGAGTCTCTACTGTCAAGTGATGATGGGAGCTCGGCAATATACCAATATTCACCCCAAGATGATAATGTGCATAGGGATGCTCCCCTTGGATACCAAATGAGAACTCATGCGCTGACTGAGATACCATTGAGGTAGAACTCGTGCGCTGACAAGTTTTTTTTGATTCTAAAACTATTTTTGACTGAGATGCCTTATCCCTATCATTTTTACACCGAGTGTCTATATATCCAAAAGGGCATGGTGTTAGTGACCACACTTCATCTGAGTTTGCCATGATGATTTAATGGTTAACTGCTGCCCTACACAGAGAAATTTAAAACACAATAAAAAATTTAGAAAAAAAATCAAACAATATTAGAAACTATCTAAATTAGGTTGAATGTTTTTAGACATCATTCAAACTAAAAAAAAACAAAACTACACAAACTGCTAGGGTTTGTTATTTGAAAACAATTAGTTATTCTTCAAAAAAATGGTGGTAGATTCAAAAAAACTTGTCAAAAGTAGTTTTAAAATCTTTTTGTAATGATTCAAACTCATTTCTAACTATTTAAGAATGATTTTGAATTCATTTAGATGCAACAAAAAAAGAATAGGATGTTTTTGAAATAACATAAACACAAACTCAACAAACCGACCAGGGAATGTGATTTTTCTTGCTAGACTGGTTGATATTTCTCTTGAATCCACTCGAATCCGCCTCCAATACTTTGTAGTCACATAGCAAGCCCAACAAACCCCTTCACTTACAAACACAACAACTGCAATCACAAAAATAAAATTAGAATGGCCAGTTTTGGTCTCTAGACACCAATAGTCCCATGTGGCTGCCTCTGTGACCTGCGAGTTTTTCTAGGAAAAACTTACCGAGCTAAAGAAATCGATGAGTAATCACCACTCAATGATTAGTTGGTGATTATGTCATCTATGGGAAATATAATATAGTGTGATGCTGCTATGTAAGAATACAGTACCCGAAAGTGTACAATAGGTATAAGATAGGGGAGGGAGAGCAAAGTTGAGGTGCTTTACTATCCAACCAAAGGCTATTATGCCATTCCACACATTGACCATATAAAAATCCACTCTCTCTTCGATAGGAGTGGCAGATCAGAAAAGCTATCAAAAAATAGACTCAGAGATCAATGTGCAATAAATAGTAGAGTCATCATGATATATGCAATCATACCATGCAGATTTCAACAACCTAACCCAAGTATTATCTCCGTCTACATTAAAACATTGACAGGAATTATCAACCAGGTAATACAATGGACAGAATAAATGATATAATGGACAGAATAAATGATTATGCACATCACACTTTTGCTTAAGTTGTAATGAGAGGAGCCACAAAACCCCTACATCTCTCCCAATTGCATGTGGATTTAATAGAATATACTGATACACCTTTTCAATTCTATAATTTTCATCATGGACAATCATCTAAAAAACAACACATATTCTCTAACTGAAATCAATTTTATACATAGGTGGACAACATCATGATTTCTAGGTTGAGATACAGTTGAACTAGTCTCATATAAACTCTCTTTCTCTTGGTAGCAAAGCAGATCCTAATAGGATCCCACCAACAAGCATTAATATATTTTAATCAGAAATTTTCTTTGTAATACATAGTTACTTTCTTTTTATATGGCTTAGCAAATCATAACAATTTTTTTGTGCATTATTTTAATAGTCTAAGATAGTAAAGAGCATTGGAAAAGATTACCATTAGCTTACCCTACACTAGTCAACATATATTGACGGTGTAGGATAAGAGAAGGGGAGCGAGACTTACATTACCTTATCCAATAGGAAGATTCACATTGTTTTTAGTCTATGTTACTGGTTTTGGTTTGGGTATCAAGTATGATGGTACAAAAATCTTTTTCTCCCTTGGGTACAGGTGCAGATTCAGCTATATATATATATTCAACATTATAAGTTTATAAACCAATGATGCTCATGATTGCCAATAAACAAAATTATCATTCTTTATCAATGAAACAAGAACAACAATAAAATATGACATTGAGTTTCCGGGTTTCCACACTGAACTAGGCAGGTAACCAATCAAAGACACCCAGTAAATGCAACAAATATGTGTATTCTCACAGCAGCTTTTCTATGCCCTTATGAATGTCTTTGATAATTTAATGTAAACAAGTGGCAGCTATCAGTAGTCTGTATCTCATTGGAATTTGATATAGAAGTTGATAGGAATCTCTGACAATTTAAAATCACCCTTACGCTAATGCCTTTGCATATCTTGTCCAACAACAGCATATACTCTCATATCGATCTGCACAGATCATCCCTGCGGGCACCAATTATTGGTAAGCATGCCATAACAGAGTCCTGTATCCACGACAAGAAAGGCCATGCATATTCCCCAATACAGTACTCACACCACTGTTTTGCAATGATTGTTCTATCCCTTGTTCACTTCCTAAGTCTCGCTATGATATCAGAGTCACACCTTCAATGATGACATAGGTGCTCTAGTGAAATAACACGATAATATACTCAGTGGTAATATTCAGTTCTGAGAGGTTTCATGCCGGGAAAATGACAATATAACCAGAAAGAAGCCATTGATGACTGTTTACCGCATAAGTTAATTAAGAAACGCACACAGACAAATAATACGAACATGAACAGCAACCAGCAGAACTCTTATTATTATTCGCATATACCAACAGTACATTATGCTTTCATGGTATGATATGATATCCCTACAATGCTTCCCGAAGGGGTTATAAATACTTTCCGACGAACCTTCCCAAAGGTATCCGTCGGCCAGATACATCATGTTTGCTACAAACTATTTAGCGTCGGCTACATAACAAGAACTTTTACCGAAGGGACCCGTCGGCTGATGCACAATTTCTACCGACGACATCATCCCTCCCAAAAAGAAAAGTCGTCTCCTAACGACTAGCAAAATTAGGAGACAACCCACAATCAAGAAAAAAGAAATACTAGAGAGAAGAAGGATGGGTCCCAGAAGAGTGCTGTTGACGACGCAACTCATACACCTGGTCAGTCCGAATGCGCAGATCTGTCTGAATCTATGAATTAACTTCTACGACCTCCTTCAGTAGAAGCGCAACATCCATAGCCTACCTCTTGGCCAACTGTAACTCATGCTCTGTTGCATCTTTATCCCGGATAGCTGCGTCCTTCTCCTGTACCACTGCTGCCATATCCTTCAATAGTTTTGCCCGCTCTGCTGCCGATGCTGCCTGCTTTTCGGTCAAATCAGTGGCTAACGTTTCTCTTGCCTCTTTTTCAACTGCTAGAGATCTCTGAGCTGCAACACTGTCTGCTGCCCTATCCGCCTCCGCGCGTTGCCACGCATAGTAAACTTCTTTGTACAGTCCCATGATCTCGTGTGCCAACTTCATCATCGGAGTGTCACTCGGTCCCAATTCTGGCTCAGTGGCCCAATCTGCCAACATTTCTGGTGTCTCAACTGCTGGCCAACCTCTATCTACAAATCGCGTAGGAAAAATCCCACGAATATATGCTCGAATCAAATGCCACTCCCTTCGCCGAGTGAGAGCCTGAATCGCCACATCATGCCCCTTCTTCAATGCAGACTTCATAGTCCTGAGGTAGTCCTGGCACCTATCCTCATCCGACCCGCAATCCTCCTTGGCGAAGTCCTCGAATGACCATTCGGGATCACTATTGTCCTCCTCATCAGCGGGAGCCATGCCCTCATCCGGTGCCGCCTCCTCTACTGTCGGCGCAATCACCGCATGTGGCATTCCCTCCTCCTGAGACTGAGGCTCTGGTACAGGTGCTACTCCGGAATAACTGGGGGACTGAATGGACGGGCCACGCCTGTCAGGGACGAGTCGAAATTGCTGCCTCAGAAAAATACTGGCTCTATCCATGACCTTTGGTTGTTCGGGCTGCGCTGGGTCCGTACACTCCTGTACTCCCCCGTCTGATACGTTCTCTACTGGAAGTGCCTGAGCTTCTGCTGACTGTGCTACTGTAACAACTGTTGCTGGTTGACTTATGGCAGGTGCCACGGGTGCTGCTATCGGAAGTGCTTTAGGAGCTGAAGAAGTCTCTCGGTGGACGGGTGCGGTTAGGTGGGCAAAGCCGACCGCAAATCCTGCCCCCGGTCGAACAAGAGAAGGCTGTACCCCGTGTTGCCATGGTGCGGCTAGTGTGACTGCCTGGTGGGATCCTCCAGTCATCAATATCGGTCGCCGAGTTTGCCCAAATCCTGGAATGTGAGCGATGTGTAGACCTCGGGGTAACAACTCGGAAGTCATAGGAACTTTAGTACGCGGAAATAGAAAGGGGGTAGCCGTGACAATCTGAATTGCTTCATTATCCTCGCCTTCCCCTTCTTCTTCCTCCACACTATCCTGCTCAGAAGATGTCTCTTGTCGGCCGCTGTCAGTATCATCTGCCATGTCCATCCGGGGCCTCTTTTGACCTGCTGAACCCTTCTGCCCAGAGATTGTGTCCAAGTGCTTCCATTGCATGATAGGAGCCAGCGGTCTAGGCTGTGCCTCTGTCTCCTCCGTTGGAATCAACCGTACTACAGCATCCAGGAAGAGACCAATGGCGTAATGGGGCATATAGAAGGTCTTGTGCTGGAGAGTCATGAATCCATGCATCCGTTCGGCCAGCACAGACGCCCAATCATACACTTTCCCAGTCATTATGCCGTTCATCATGGACACTTGCGGAAATGTGATATCCGATGCCCTAGAGGATCCCGTGAGCTTGCTTTTGACCAAGTCCATCAGACACCGCCATGGCCCTTCCGGAATGTCGGTTTTCTTAAACCCCTCCCCTTTGATGTCTTGGCTAATGCCGCCTGTTCTGCTTCAGTCAAATCTCCACATACTAATTTGATTAAAAATAGTTTCCCATCCTTTGGAATTTTCTTCGGGTGAATCTTTCCGCACTGCTGCCCTGGAATGCCAAAAACTCGTGTGAAATCTGCTGCTTTGAATGATACCACTAAGTTCCGTCCTAGGTACTGAAATGTGCTCCTGCGAGAAGCTCTGCCATATGTCTCAATCATGGTACGCAGATACCCTTCATAATCTCGAATGCAAAAAATCGGCATCTGAATGGCCCATTCCACCTGCGCTCTTCTGATGCTTGCTTTGATTGGATGGTCATCAGGGGTTTCTTGCCACCATTTCTGGCAATCCATTCCATTTAATCCCTCAAATTGTATAGTTTGTGGTGTGACTTCAGCTGTTGCAGGTGCTATAGTCCTACGCTTCTCCTTGCTACTGCTTGAGCCATCATTCAAATTACCTGTACTTGCCATGCTCCTGCCTTCCACAAGTTTGGACTGTGCTAATTGTTTTTTCCACTGTCGTTTACCTGCAAACTCCATTAATTATATTTATCTTTTCCAAACGGTCTTCCAATTCTGTACGGTGATGAAATTGAGCAATCCGTACAGCAGCAAGAGCACAAGTTTGTAGAGTGGTTTCCCTAAAAAAGTCCGTATGGTGGGTTATGGGAATGGTGTGGTTACCGTACAGTCATGCCATGAGAACAATTTGGAATCCATACGTTACCACTTGCAAGTTGTATATTCTTTTGCAAATACCTGCCGCCATGGAAAGAGCAGGAAAACCTTGTGGGGATTTCAACTGAGATGATCAGTGAATGCTATTGTCCTCCTCTGCTGCACTGCAGGATCCGTACAAGCTCAACATCGAAGAGGGCTCATCAATTTTATCTGCAACTGTCTTTGGTACCCTCACAAGGCCTATATATTATAAAACCGTGCCTTCAAACCTGTACTTCATATTTGCAGATGTACTACACTACTTCTGAAAGCCGTACATTGCAAACCGCACTACACATTAGTTATCTGGAAGCCGTACCTTGCAAATCGTACCACACATTACAAAACCGTACGTTATTCCTCCTTTACTATGAAATTCGTACGGTGGTGCTCCTTGTTTCATGTAGTAAATACCGTACAGTGCTCTTTACTGAGAAATTCGTACGATATTAATAAAAACTGTATTCTGGCAATGAATTCCGTACGGTATCACTGAAATCCGTACTTTTAACAATGAAAACCGTACGGCACTATGCAATCTGTACCTTACCAATGAAAAATCGTACAACACTATGAAAACCGTACCTTGCTATGGAAAACTGTACGGTGCTATGAAATCCGTACTTTACTGATAGAAAATCGTACGGTGCTATGAAATTCGTACTTTACTAATGGAAAACTGTACGGATGGAAAACCGTATGGTGCTTTTTGTCCTCTTTTTTTAAAAAACTTTTTTTATTTATTTATTATTTATTATTTATTTATAAAAAAACAGTCAATTTTCCCTTCGACCGTCGTCACCGTCAGTCTGCAGTGACGGAGGGGTCTCCCGAAGGCCATTTCCTAATGCAGAAGTTTTCCGCTCGTGATATATCTTCAACTTCGACCCATTGACCGCCTGAGGCACTTCGTGTCCATCCAAAGTCCATAATTTGATTGCTCCATTATCCCCTACTTCCTGAATCTGATATGGCCCGACCCACTTAACCTTGAACTTGCCCGGTTTGATCTCATTCTGGCCGTCGTACTTTAATACCCACTGTCCGGGCTGAAACCTGTTTAGCTTTAGGTGCTTATTGTGCCATGCCTTCCGCCTATTCTGCGTTACTTCAGTTGCCCATTGTGCTAATAATCGTTTCTCCTCTAACCTGTTCAGTTTATACAGCCGCTCCCTTAAGCTTTCCATGTCGCCCAACTTGTTTTCTAGTGCTATCCGCAAGCTTGGTATCATAAATTCTGCTGGTACTACGGCCTCCTGTCCAAACATCAGTTGAAACGGCGTGTGTCCTATTGTGACTTTGTATGCCGTGCGGTAAGCCCACAGAGCAGAAGGTAATTTCTCCTCCCAATCCTCCCCTTCGACGGCGCAGGATTTGTATATAATTGATACTAGGATTTTGTTGGTAGCTTCGGCCTGTCCATTTGCCCTTGGGTAGTACGGAATTGACAGCGAATGGTAAATTTTGAACTCCCTTTATAGCAGCTTTCACCTTCCTCCCAGGCTGGCCGACTTGGTCCTATAGAGGAAAAAAAAACCAAAATTAAAGCTAAGTTAGTGGCCCACTTTAAATACTTTGCCAAAATTTTAATTTTCTAAAATGAAAACTGCACTTTTAATTTACTAATTAACCACAAATTGCAAAACGAAATTAAATGGTGCCTTGGGGATGCCAAAAATTTCTATTTAATGAGGGTTTGCTAATTAATACATCCTTGAAGTTGAATTTTGGCTAACCAAAAGCCATTTCTTAATATTAATTTACCAATTTCATTAAATACCAAAAGCTTTCAAGGCAAATTTAATCTATTAAAGCCAATTTTTGCAATTTTCCTCTAAATCGATTTTGCTAAATAATTAAAATTTTATGACAAAAAATAAAATTGCCTCTAGAGTAAAAATTGATTTTGCAATTTAACTTCATCTTACAAAATTAAATTCTATTTCACCAAAAAAAAAAAGATTTTCCAAGAACCTAAGTCTAACGAAAAATTTCCTTATTTGAAAATCATTCAAATTTACAATTAAATCCAAATTTTCAAAAGAAATCGTCTAAGTACGAAATTCACAATCTTATCCTGCCAAGTTGAAATCAATTTTGAACTTATTCGGCCTAAGGATAGAACTGATAGCTCTGGAAAATCAAGTTGAAACCGGGCGAAAAATACATCTAACCTTCTCCACTGGCCCTAAAGGCGATTTAAAAGGGGGTCCCCAAGATTTTGGGGCGATGTGTGAAAACCTCACAACATCTGGCGACTCCACGGGTGAAATGTTCCTGAACATTTCGAGAAACAAGTAACTTAGAACAAAATCTCAGGATGGCCTATCCACAAATCACTTAAGGACGAGCACTCAACAAGGGAAAGGACTCTCAAGTTGAACCTAAGCACTCTGACCATAAGTTACTCACGTGTGTGCAAATGATTTATTCCCCGCTCGACAAGAAGTTGATAGTCTCTCAGATCCATTAAACTTAGCTATTATAAATATCCTTACTTCAAAAGCAACCCGGATAGAGCTCCGCTGCCAGTCAGGCGTCTATAGCCCCGACGGAGTTATCGCTGTGGCACCACAATCACGGTTCTGCCTTTAGTGATTATCTTTATAGCACCAGCAGAGATGACTGCACACCCTTTAACCAAATTTTATCTTTATTTTCACTTTAATATTGCCTTTTCTCTTTTCTCTTGATATTTTCTCTTTTTCTTCTCTCTTTTCAATCTTTTGTTTGGTTTGCAGGCAATGAAGCTTGCGGAGGGTTTGGAAGACCACAGTGGCGCTGAAGCAGGTGTATGATTTTTACTAAGTCCAACTTCACTTTAAAACACCAAGAACTCAGAGCAATTAAGTGTGAGTAGAATGTTGTAACCATGTCAAAAGATAACTTAAGAACCTCTATAGAGTCTAACCCAAATTTAGTACAAGTCCTACCATAGACCAACGACTAAACACATCCTTTAATCTCTGAACCTTGTTAAATGCATTCGAGAAATGAACAAGACAGACTCCGTTTTGTCCCAATATAATATAAAATCTACACACCTCGCCCATGAGTGATAACATGGAACCCTCCTTTGCACTTGCAAAGGTCCAAAACCAAAACTACTCTCCGACTGAGGGAAGCAAAAAGATCTCAAGTCAAATGACTTGATGCAAATCAAATTCAAGCTCCCTCAAAACACCTAAACTAAGCAACTAAAAGAAAACTACTCTAAACAATTGAAAGGGAAACTACTCTAACCCTTGGGCCAAATGGTCCAAGATAAACTCTATTCTAAAGAACTGAAAGCAAACCTAAACTAACTATGTACAAAGGGCTCCGGACAGAGTCCTAGGCTTGGAAATAATGCTTGAGGAATTGCCCATTGACGGGCAATGGGACATCTCCTCCAGTGAGTGTCTTGAGTCTAAATGTATTATCTCCGATGATCTCAGCAATCTGGAAAGGACCTTTCCAAAGTTTGTCGAATTTATTATGTTGTCCTTTCTTTTCATGGGCTTTATCCCAATATAAGACCAAGTCAGAAATTCTGAAGGCCTTGTTTTGTGCTTTTCTGTCAAACCAACGTTTTACTACCCCTTGATGTTTTGCAAATTTTTCCAGGGCTTTGTCTCTTTTCTCATCTAACTGCATCAGTTGAGTCAACCTGACTTGGACTCTGTCTTCGTTCTCATCATAGTATTCCTGTATGAACCTTAAAGTTGGAATTTTCAATTGAATTGGGAATACAGGGTCTTGTCCATAAACCATATGAAAAGGAGTGATCCCTATGGACTCTTTAACTCTTGTTCTATCTGCCCACAAAGCGTATCTCAGTTGTGTGTGCCAATCTTTTGGGTTCCTGTCTAAAAGTTTTCCAATCACAGTCAAAAGGTTCTTGTTTGTGGATTCTGCTAGGCCATTTCCCTGGGGATAGTAACCTGATGAAAATTTTAAAATAATCCCGTGATCAAATGCCCATGTATGAAATTTCAAAGAAGTGAAAGCAGAACCATTATCACAAACAAAAGCAGAAGGACACCCAAACCTGGTGGTGATTCTTTCCTCTAAAAATTTGATAACAATCTCAGCAGTGCAATTCTTGAAAGCTTGGGCTTCTGACCACCGAGTACAGTAGTCAGTTGCGGTTAGAATATACCTGTGTTGTGCTGAGGAAGGTGGATTGATAGGACCGATGAAGTCAAGTCCCCACATCGCGAAAGGTCTCACCTCGATGATTGGCCGCAGAGGCATTGTCGGATTCCTTTGTCGTTTTGCCGAAGTTTGGCAAACATGACAAATCTTTATGTGCTCGTGAGTATCCTTGAACAAAGTTGGCCAATAATATCCTGCTCTTAGTATCCAATGTGCTGTGGCCAAGTCTGATCCGTGTCCTGTTCCCCATTTATCATGAAAATGTTCCAAAATATTTCTGGCTTCTTCCTTTCCGACACATCTCAAATATATCCCTTCATGATTTTGCTTGTATAATACTGCTCCTTGTAACATATATCTTCTGCTCTTGAATCTCAATGCTCGCTTCTGTACTGGATTCAAATGTGAAGGGCACCGATGATTTAACAAATAGTTGGTTATGTCCCGGTACCATTCATCGGGATGTACATCCTCCAATTCATAAACTTGTTGCACAAGTCCAGGCCCCTCTGATGCCATGGTCTGTGCCAATTGTTGTCCTCTAACCAATTTCATTGGTAGGATTTCTATGTCATATTCTTGGATAGTGGCGACCCACTTGCCTCTTCTTTCTCCAAGCTCACTCTGCATCAGTAGCGTCTTCACTGCTATATCAGGTACAATTGCACGTACTTTACTTCTCAAGATGTAGTGCCTGAATTTCTTCATTGCCTTCACCAAGGCATAAGCTTGCTTCTCCACATTTGGATAATTCAATTCAGCTTCTCTGAAAGGTGCACTCATGAAGGCTATCGGGTGCTCTTCATTCTTCTGTGTTAAAATAGCCGCGCATGCATGATCAGAGGCGAAAGAATATATATTGAATGGCCTCTCATAATCTGGACTCACTAGAACTGGTGCATTGATGATAGCATGTTTTATCTCTTCAAATGCCTTCTTAGCTACTGGAGTCCAATCCACTTTTGCATCCTTTTTCAACATGTCATTCATTGGCTTCACGATCTCAGCAAATGCAGATATGAACTTTCTCACAAAGTTGATCTTTCCAAAGAACGATTTGAGCTCCTCCTTACTTCCTGGCATGCCAAGTTTGGAAATTGCTTCCACCCTCTCTGGATCTATCATGATACCTCTTTCTGAAATTATATGTCCTAGCAATTTACCCTCGGTGACTCCAAACATACATTTCTTCGGGTTCAGAGAAATTCCATACCTACTACATTTCCTGAAAACTTTCCTCAAATCCAGAATGTGATCTTCTCTGTTCTTTGAAAATACGGTTATGTCATCCATGTAGATTATAATGCACTTGTCTTTTAAGTCCTTGAAAGCATAATCCATGGCTCTTTGAAATGTTGCGCCTGCATTGATCAAGCCAAAAGGCATCCTTCTGTATGCAAATGTTCCCCACTTCGTGGTGAAAGCCGTTTTTAACCTATCTTCTTCTTCGACTATCACTTGATTGTATCCCGAGTATCCATCCATAAATGACATCATTTGGGCTCCATTTACAATTTGCAAAACCTCGTCTAGTGATGGCAATGGATAATTGTCTTTTTCTGAGGCTCTGTTCAAATTTCTGAAATCTACACAGTCTTATCTCTCCGTTCTTCTTCCTTACTGGGACAAGATTGGCGACCCACGTTGAATGTCTCACTGGGAAAATGATCCGCGCATCTAGCAACTTCTTTACTTCTTGATATATCAATGGTTCTAACAAAGGATTGACTGGCCTCTGCCGCTGCCTGAATGGCTTACTCCCTTCCTTCAGTGGAATTGTATGTGTGATGATAGAAGGATCATATGTTTTCAAATCTCCATATCCCCAAGCAATTACATCTGGGAATTCCTTCATCAAACTCAATATATCTGCCTTCTCCTTAGGTGTGCAAACTTTCCCAATGTGAACTATTTTGGGACAATCTTCTGTCCCCAAATTAACCTTTTCACACTCATCGCCCCCTGTGGGTTGATACTGCATTTTGTGGAACTGGTCCATGTCAAATATCCTTTCTAACTCAATAATCCCCTTTGGAATAGTATTTTCTTTTAAGCTCATAATTCCTTCTGCATCAATCTCTGCTTCTTCATCCACTTCACCATCTATGATTTGCGCTGTGAAAACATCTGAATTGGTCAAGAATTTGAGGATATGTCTATCATCTTCAAACACTTGGAAATTCTTGACATTGTCTGGTACTGATGGAACCGATGCCAACTCAACTCTGAATTTCTTCAAACCATCCAACTTAATTGGTGCCAGCGAGCTTGCAGTCTGTGCGAGGGCATTTGCCTCCTAATTGTTCGCTCTATAGCTAAACTTGATATTGAAGGCATTGAAGTCCTCTATCAAATCCCAAACCCTGTTTCTATATCTCTTCAATCTCTTGTCATAGCAGGCGAACTTTTGTTTTATCTGCTCAATTATCAAATATGAGTCCCCAAGAACATGTAGTATTTTGGCGCCTTTCTTGATAGCGCATAACAATCCTAAAATCAAAGCTTCATATTCTGCCACATTGTTAGTGCATGAGAATTGCAATCCATGTGCCTCTAAATATGTTGTCCCTGTTGGGCTGACTAACTCAAATCCGGCTCCAGCTCCTTGTTTGGTTCTGGAACCATCGAATCTTAGAGTCCATACTCCATTTCTTTCTAGATGCTTCTCCTTTTGGAGACTCTCCGACTCGTCTATTTCATCATCTTCTTTTATTTCCGCACTGGGTGGTGTAATTTGGTTCTTTGTTTCACCCATCATGTTGCTTTCTGCTTCATCAACTTGTTGAATCTCAACCTTCTCAACTTGTTGAATCTCAACCTTCTATTTACCATGTTGATCTTCTCGTTTTAGAGCCCCTGGTATTCTCTTTTCCACTTGTTCTAAGGCTACTGTACACAGAGAGCAAGATAACTCCGAGTGGAATGCATTGTGAATTCTGCACCAATTGGGTAATAATAAGTCTCTTACTGGTGTTCGGTTACCCAACTCCATTCCTTGTTGCACGGTCCTAGTCACGAAATTCTTGAAATTTTCAAACATGCCTTCACCCTCATCGGATGAAGCATCTGGATCTGACTCAATCAGGATCTCAGTGGAATCCCTTCCTTTGCTTATGATATTCATTGTCAATACTTCTACTTTCTTTGGTCTGTAGGTGCTCATATTTGTCTCCACAAACAATATTTCGTTTGACTCCCCATTTTCGGTCACTGTCAATCTCAACCTTGGGGTGCTATCAATTCTAATTTGATTCGCCAAACCTTTCCATGGGAGCCACATGTGGGAGAAGTCAGTAGCCATATATCCATTCAATTTTCTAGCCTAATCTCTCCCTAGGATCAATCCGTAGGTATCGGCTACATCCACTACTGAAATGTCTACCATGTGTTCCATCCTCGGATCAGATGCCAACTGCATATGTATATTGTGTAATTCTCCTACCACTGGCACTTCCGTTTTATCTAATTGAGTAACTCTTCTGTTGGAGTCCAAAGGCGTGATTCCTAACCTTCTGCAAATGTTCAAAGGCATGACGTTGCTTGATGCTCCTGAATCTATCAAACAATTGTGAAGCAACTTCCCGAACATCCTTACTGACAACAAGAATGGGGCTGGTTCCTCTTTCCCTTGATAATATACCACAGGTGTCTTATGTGCTTGCTTTGGCTTCACTCCGAAATCTATTGTTTGAGTAATCTCTTCCTTCTTCACCTTTTCTTTATTGTTCACCGGATTTTGACTCTTTTGAGTTTGTTGTTCTATAGGCGTCGATCCTTGAGCCACATAAATTGGTTGAGGCCCTAACTGGCCATTGAAACTGCTAATGTCGCCATATGCAACCTCTTGTGTAGGGTTCTCCCCCTCACCATACGAAATTTCTTGAGATGAATTTGTCATATTCGCTCCTAGAGCGTCTTGGACTACATGCACCGAATTAGGAGGAGACCTCCCTTGAGTATGTGTTACTGTACTTTGAGTTTGAGATCCTTGTGGTTTGTTATCCTTCAAGTTGTTAAGGAATGTATCCCTAACCTCTGCTATCTTCAGTAATTCGAACAAAGGGAGACTGATCTTGATCTTCCTCATCTCCTCTGTCACACTTTGTCCCAACTTCTTCAATTCTTCGTTATTGACAGTGTTGTTTCCCGTTCTTCCTCTATTTGTTTCTTGTGTCGACTGGACATTCTGTGATCTTTGAACATCTTGATTGTTCTTTTGTATACCCTGTTGAAAATTCTGTTGTCCATTCCCACTGCTATGGTTACTCTGTCTGTATTCAGGGGCATCCCTTGAAGCATTTGGTACATTGCTCGCATTGGGGTGTGGAGGTGTATTGAAATTATTCGGGGGAATGGAGGATGTGAAGGGTCCGTCATTCCTCCTGTTGTTTCTCTGATAAAATCTTGCGTTGCTAGCCGGTTGTTGAAATGTTTGATTCCCACCTGTTCCTTGAACTAAAACAGTATCCTCCAAAGGTGGGAAAGAAAAATCCGACTCATTGTTATATTCATTTTGATTTATCACCTCGCTAACTGGCCCATTGGCTGATTCGGGTGGAAATCTTCCTTGGTGCTCTTTATATGCTTCAAATTCTGGCGGGAATGAAAACTCCTCAAAAGTCAAACACTGATCATATCCCGGGGATGGAACAATCTCATACCCCGTGACCTTCACATCTTCCTGACTATTTGACTCATCTATTATGTTTTGAAACAGGTTAGATGCCCTCTTGAACTCAGCACATCCTAACTCCGAATGTAAATCAGTCTCATGAAATCTGCAATATTTGGACATAGCGGACTCAGCTAGAAATATTCTATCTACCGGTCTACTGTCCGCTGAGGCCTGATTATCAAGTGGCGACACCACATTTCCATTGTTTGGGCCTGTGTTCCAAGTCTTCCTTTGGTTAGACTGATTGCTATATCCTTGGTCTTGTGATTGATTGTTACCTTGATAGTTGTTGTTTTGATAGTTCCTTTGATAACCACCACCTTGATTGTTTCTTTGGTAGTCTCTATCCTGATAATTTCTTTGGTATCCCCCTTCTTGATGGTTTCTTTGATACCCTCCTTGATAACTTCCACCTTGATTCTGGTAATTATTCCCTTGGTTCTGATAATTGCGTCCTTGGTTGTTTCTATGGGAACTTTGGAGTTGATTGTTCTGATTTCTCAAATAGGTGACTTCCGTGGATAGCTTCTTGACTTGGTCAGTCAACTCTTTCATCTCATCCTTCTCTTCTTGTGTCCTCGTGGAGGAACCTGCACCTTGTAGATAAACTGGTACTGAAGGTGGTGCTTGAGATAATGGAGGTCCCGGGTGTACCACCAATTGATTTGTAGGAGCTTGGTAAGCAAGTTGTGGAACTGGATTGTTCGGATACCTTACACCTTGAGGTTCTATTCCTTGTTGGCCTAATTGCCTCCCAATCTTAATTGCTTTAGTGTAAGCCTCAGTTAGCGTTGCAGGAGCAGGATTCGCCATCCTTGTGAACATAGTCGTCTGGCTGTCTAAGGCGCTGTAGTATGCTTCCAATGCACCCGCCTCTGTTATTGTGTAAGGAGCTTGCAATCTCGTGTAAGCCTTATGGAAACGATCATTGAAGGAACTTATTGACTCTTTATCACGTCTCCTGATGTCCACAAACATTCTATGTAACTCCAGTGGTGTGGTGGGCATACCAAACTTTGCAATAAAGGCTTCCCTGAGTTGAACCCATCCCGTTATTGATGATGCTGGCAAATTGACAAACCAGTAATATGGTTCCTCACTCAATGAATAGGGGAAAAGCCTACATGCAACATCTTCTTCTTGAATTCTTCTGTTGCATAATGCCTCTTGAAACACTTTGATATGCTCTTCTGCTGTGCGGTTAGGGTTATTGACAAAAAACTTGGAGCAAAAAACCTCAGGATTCTTAGGTAGATCATGGTACTGTTGGAATGAAATGGGTGAAGCATTGTTTTGAATCCATGGTGGTTGAGCCATTGTTGGTTGATTGGCTTGAACTTGAACTTGAACTTGAACTGGCGAATTAACCAAAGCTTGGATTGTTTGACCACTTGAGGAGCTAGCTAAGTTTGAGATATCAGCTACCTGACGATTCCTTGACCTTTTGGGAGATTCTAACACAAGTAAGTCTTCTTCTTGGTGTGGTGTATTTCTCAATATCCTCTGTCTCTTATCCGATATCAATCTCTCAAATCTTTCAGGGGAAAAAGATCCAATCTTTCTATCCAGCTTGAATATAGTTCAGACCCGACTCAAGTGATTCTCTAATTCGAGTCTTCTTTGATAATAGCTTGAGCTTGTCTTTGCGCCTTTCTTTCTCTCTCAAGCTTCCTTTCCAATTCTCTTTGGCGTTCCAACTTCCTTTGAATTCTCCTTTCAATAGCTCTTGCTTTCCTTTCTTCTTGATTCAATACTTCAATGGTGTCCAAATACTCTCTGGTGTTTTCACTTTCCTCCCAAGCAATTGAGCCCAAACTGGCTACAAGGTGATCCTGAAGTGTTCTCCAAGTTGCTCTAGGTTGATTTGATCTAGGAAGCACCATTCTTCTTCATACTTATCTTCAAAGTTTCTCAAAAGGGAAAATTTCTTGCCCTCCTTCTAGCGCCAGATAATGTTGATGCGAGTTTTGTGTCACTACATAACATATTAGTAATTGGATGCTTGATACAGAATATCAAATACACAATTCCTCTCTTGAAAAGTTATCTCTCATGGGACATGAGTATAACTCCAATGTTCCTTACACCGTTGGATACTCGCTCAGTTTATCCAATGTGATTTGCTGGTAATCACGTAGGCGGCCTTACGTTTTCTTGTTTGAGAAAAATTTGGATCTTGGTGAGAAAATGGAGATGGTGGTTCGGTGTGAATGCTAGATGATGTTGATGGCGCGATGATGGCAATGTAGGGTGAATGGCGATGGAAGGTGAGAATGCCGATGTTTTGGTTTACTTCTCTAACTAACCTCTTCTAAGCATGAAATTTGGCTACTCAACTACTCCTCCTAAGAATGGAAGGTTAGCAGATGGACGGGGATCGAATCTAATGAAGGCTAACCAGCGGCCCTACCTCCATAGATGCAACGCTTCAAAGGAAAGTAAACTAGATCACCACACAAAGCCTCCCAACCAGCCGCTAGGATGCTAGTGGCCTAGTGTTGACCCCTATCAAACATCTACCAAAGCTACCATGCAACTATCCATTTTATTTTACTCTTACTCTAACAACTTGAAATGAAATTGCTTCAACTTGAAAAGAAAATTTAACTATGTGGAAGTAGAAAACATGCAATAACACCCAATGTTCTTAGTCAACATGCAATGAAAAAGAGAGCACTTTGGTATTATTTTCGCAACAATTTCTCCAACCCCTCCTTTACAAATGAGAGCCAATGGCCTTATATAGAGGTCCAAAATACAATGGACGGTAGAGATCAAAACAAGATCGACGATCCAGATTGGATCCAAAAACCCTAATTAGGGTTGCCACCCCATCGGCCAATGAGAAGATGCCACCTCATCAATGGACCAATGAAAAAAGTGCAAAAGTGGCAACCAATGAGAAGGCACCAAAATGGTGGCCAATCAGAAACAAACACTTGTCCTATTCTAGAAGAAAGAGAAAGTTGCCACTTGGGCTTACATAAGATGATCTTCTAATATAATTCTTCCTTTTTCTTTTTTTCTTTTAGCTAAGGCAATGAACTTAGCTAGCCTTTCGTTAACTTCTTCCATAGGAGGACAAGGTGTGTGCTTCGCTCGGAGTTCTGCTGACTTTGCTACGCTGTTTGCTGCTTGTAGTATCCTTTCGTGATCCTTCTCATATTCCTTTGCAAACCCAATAAAAGCATTGAGTGAGGAAAGGGTGTTCAGATGTTTCCTTTTGACGGCAGCCTTTCCTAACTCATCCAATCTCGATCCAAATCCTGTCTCACTGACATCCTCCTCTCTAATACCCTCAAAATCAAGCGCCACCCCAACGTCGCTCATCATGGTCGAAATGGAAGTGTCGACGCTTGGGCCGTGTTGTGCAATCTCATCATGAATTTCTTCAAGTGTTCTGAATCTGGTAGTCAATGCGACATACCAAGATTCAACTATGCTCAATCCTCTCTCATCAACCAACCGAGCTCTTTCCAAATATGCCTTCGGTAGCCTAATGAACGCCTGCAGCCTAGGAATAACCAAATCCTTGATGGGAAGAAAATTCTTCCATTCCGCTTCAAATAATCTGAATTTGTTTCTAACAGTCACCAATGACTGGAATGTTGAGATGAAGGAGGGCAAGAAATTTCGCCCATCTTGGATTGTATCATAGATCCAACCCCTTACTTCATGTAACTGAGCTGATACCTCTTCTGAATTGCTCCCGCTGTCTTGAGGAAGGGCTGCCTGATGCAGTTGTTGGATTGGCTGGCAATCTCTCCAATATTTGTTTTCGGCCTCCAACTTTACTATCTTTTCGTTTGCCTTCCTCAATCTTTCTCTGATTGATGCTATGCCTTCCTGAACCTCCTCACATTCCATATCATCTATATTTCTTCCCAAATTATGTTCTACTATTTTGTACTCCTGGGCTGCAATCTCATCCGCTGCCTTATTGACTGTTGGTATAGCAATCTGAACCCTTCGGTGACCATCACTGTCGCTTCTGATTACCCTTGCCATCGTATTTGCCATCTGTTTTTGGTTCTCGCTATCATCCTTTTCTATTAGTCCTTGGATATCATCAACTGCGTGAGCCATTACCACCTCGCCTCTCGGCATAAGCATTTGCCTTAACCATAGTGGTGTAGTGCATTTCCCCAAATCCGGATTCGGTTCGACCAACAAAGCATCACCAACGGCCTTAGACGCCTGACTTATCTCTTCAATATCAATCGGCCCATCTTCTTCTCTACTAGTTTCTGCCATATTTCCTTGCTGGTTCTCCGAGAGAGGGGAGTACTCCGTACTTTCACTGTAGCCACTTGATTCCGAATCAGAGCTCACCTCCACTGCGGCCCCTTTATCACTCGAATTGACCTCTTGGCTTCTAGCCTTAGTTATACTCTCCCTTGACGGCGCTGCCCGCTGTCTCTTGGCTGGAGGTTCTGAACGTTCTTGGCTTTTCTCTACCTCCAAAGCCCTCTTCTTGCTATTTCTAACTGTCTCCGATTGCCGGCCACTTCCTTCACCCTTCTGTCCGATTGATTCTACTAGACCTTCCTTCGGTTTCATCATCTCATAAGTAAGGAGAACCTTTTGTCTTTGTAGCTTTCTCAACTTGGCATTATACCACGACTCGGTATGCAAATCTACTGTCCTTGTGACTGCCTCCAAGGAAGGATCCTGATGATCGTCCCAATCCACTGGATTCAACTCTGTTCCAACTACTGTCTCATAGTCTTCTCTCAACACACTACGATCATCCTCCAATTGATCGGGAATATCAAGGCCTCTCCATCTGATATCTCTCATCATGTTCACCGACAATCTCGAGAAAGCTAGCTTTCTCACATGGAAATCATCCTTTGCATTGGCCCAAAAGTCCTCTATAGTGGGAACATGCTTAAATTCGCTTCCATGAGATGCCTTGATAAGACCAACAGGGTCGAATCCTTGCCTTGCTCTGTACCATCCTAGATGATACCACTCCAATTCCTTTTCCGCAGCCTCAAAGGTGGCCCGATTTGGGCAACTATCATTGCCAATTATAATTGAGAAGGAAACGCCTGTTTTCCCCTCATTCCTCATTACTCTATCATAGTGCTCAAGCTGCCTAGCCAATTCCATCAAAACTACCTTGTCGGGCGGGTATCTTGGAAGCCTCTTGGGACAAACTGTACTTCCTGCCACTCTAATGTATGCGAATTGCGGGAATTGGATGAACCAACTCCCAAACTTCTTAATCCTTGCTTCTGCTTCCGATGAAAGTCTCTTAGCAGGCGGCCCTTGTAATACCCTTACTGTCTTCATGGCGAATGCATCGCAAAACATCTTGTAATCCTTGTTATTGTGCAAATGAAGCTGCGGATAGCATTCATGCACCAAATATTGCCCCGGCCCATTACCAATCTCTCCTAAGGCCCTAAGTCCCGGACTCTCATACAATCTAGCAATTAAGTAAAACAGATAGGATCCTATGTAGAATTGCCTTTGGTTTTGAACTGTTCTAAGTTGCAACTCTAAATTTTCACTTATGATCCTAGCCCAATCAAATTTTCCTTTTCCCTTTTCAATTTCATCAATGAAGAAGTACATCCAGTTTTCGAATTGCATAGCTTGAGCTAGGCCCATGATCCGGCTGAGAAGAACAATGAGATCGCCATATTCCGGCTTGAAATCTGCCACTGTAAGCCTTGTTGATTTGTTAACTCCTTTCCTTCCTTCGTGTATCCAATTCCGCTTTAGATGTGAGAAGTAGGCCTCTTGGTTACCTTGAAATGATTTGGCCGCCTGATCCACCATTACAACTGTCATGCCCTTTCTCTGGGGAATATTAAATGTCTCTTCAATTGCTTGTTCGCCAATGTTGGCCAACACTCTCTTCCCTTCGCCAAAAATGATGGATTTACTGTCTAGATCAAATCTGGATGCACACTCCATAATCAATTCCGGACAAGGCAAAGTAGGAGGAAAAGCTGCTGCATGTACAATATCCTTTTTGCCAAGGGGGATTGTCCTTCCTTTAGTCTGTCCCTCATCCGTATCATGTCCACTGTAGCGATATTAGTATTGGTTATTTTCTTCATTTTCGAGAAGAAGGAAGTTTTGGGCGTCATATCCTCTTTGTCTTTCTTAGCGTTTGCCCGCTTGGGATTCTTACTTGCACTATCATCCTCCATGCTCGTCGCCCTATTACGGGATGGTAGAGTGGTGGACCAAAAGGCAAGAAGAACCAAGTAGTGCAATTCTTAGAGAAGAGCGAAAAAATGGATGTCAGCTTAAGCACTCCTTGCAACTCTAGATGATGACTTTCACCTTAACTAATAATCTTACAGCAACTTTTCGGAACCCGGGATATGACATCAAAGAATTACAAATCCCTTTGCAAATTAGAAAACAAAGCCTCTAAGCTTATCCAACACTTGCCTTCTATGCAAAAATCAAACTTTCATATGTATTTCTTCTCCCAACAAAATTGCCCAAATCTGATATAAAAATTGCAGCCCCTCTAGAAAATCAGAATTTTGTCTTCCACAAATTTCGGCCCCCACAAAATTCGGCTCCCACAAAATTCGGCTAAGCATGAAAAAAAAAATCTGCCCTTCCACAAAATTCGCCCAAGCAAAGAAGGAGCAAAATCTGTAAAATCTGCCACCTAGGGCACAAATCGCAGCCCACAAAGTGGAGCAAAAATCTCCAAAAACGCAAAAAATCTGGCCCTTAGACAAATCGCCCAACAATGGCAATGGAGAAATTGCCCAAAAATCGCCAAAAAACTGCCTTCCACCAATTTCGCCCAAGTCTGGAAATCTGCCCTTGCTTCAAATTCGCCCAAGCATGAGGAGCAAATGAATTGATGAAAATGAAATGGGAGGGGACTCCCTTTATAGCAGCTTTCACCTTCCTCCCATGCTGGCCGACTTGGTCCTATAGAGGAAAAAAAAAACCAAAATTAAAGCTAAGTTAGTGGCCCACTTTAAATACTTTGCCAAAATTTTAATTTTCTAAAATGAAAACTGCACTTTTAATTTACTAATTAACCACAAATTGCAAAATGAAATTAAATGGTGCCTTGGGGATGCCAAAAATTTCTATTTAATGAGGGTTTGCTAATTAATACATCCTTGAAGTTGAATTTTGGCTAACCAAAAGCCATTTCTTAATATTAATTTACCAATTTCATTAAATACCAAAAGCTTTCAAGGCAAATTTAATCTATTAAAGCCAATTTTTGCAATTTTCCTCTAAATCGATTTTGCTAAATAATTAAAATTTTATGACAAAAAATAAAATTGCCTCTAGAGTAAAAATTGATTTTGCAATTTAACTTCATCTTACAAAATTAAATTCTATTTCACCAAAAAAAAAAAGATTTTCCAAGAACCTAAGTCTAACGAAAAATTTCCTTATTTGAAAATCATTCAAATTTACAATTAAATCCAAATTTTCAAAAGAAATCGTCTAAGTACGAAATTCACAATCTTATCCTGCCAAGTTGAAATCAATTTTGAACTTATTCGGCCTAAGGATAGAACTGATAGCTCTGGAAAATCAAGTTGAAACCGGGCGAAAAATACATCTAACCTTCTCCACTGGCCCTAAAGGCGATTTAAAAGGGGGTCCCCAAGATTTTGGGGCGATGTGTGAAAACCTCACAACACAGCTGGAAGGTAGGTGGCCATAATGTCGGTCGTCCCAACTTTTTCCAATCATCCTCTGGTAGCACATTGACACCGGATCCTCTGTCGACGATCGTGTCCGTTAGCACAGTCTCGAGAATGCCCATTTCAACAACCGCCGGATAGCGTCCAGAGGAAAGAGCTAATAACATCGGATCTTTGGCACTTGTACCCCCCTGTTTGTCATTGTCTTGCTGTACGGGTTGCTTAGCACTTGGGACTATATTTGTGAGAGCCGTACGGAGTTAAGGCATCGTGAGCAACAGATCATTTATCCTGATGGGTATCTCAGCTTGCAATATTTGCCGTACAATGTTCTGTTCTGCACAGTTCCGGATGGAAGTACTTGGCATGTCCTTCAAGTGTGCTGTTTCTGCCTGTGTTACTTTCTGGATCTCTGCCCTTGCTTCCTCCAGTCTCTTCTTTTCTTCTGTTGGGTCAGGGTATAGCTTCGCCTGCTTCCGAGTGATTGCCAGAACTTCTTCCTCGTATGTTCCTACAGTAATCAAGTTTACTCCGGACTTCGGGCACTTAGTATCATCATGATCTCCAGGTCCACACCAACGGCATAGAAGCTTCGGTGTGTTCGTCGTTGTGCACTCGCGGGCAAAGTGACCCCACAGATTGCATGCGCGGCATTGAACAATTGGTCGACCATTCGCATCGTACTGGATTCGACTCCTTCCTCCATTGTTGTTGTTGCCAGCATTGTTGTTATTGCTGTTGTTGCTTGGATCGTGCCGATTGTTTCTGTATCCGCTTGATGTGGCACCGTCCGTACTGGTGTTCCCATTCCCTCTTGACGGGGATGCCTCCTGTGACAGGAACACTTGCTGCGGTGTCCTTGTTTTTAAATTGAAAGGGCATTCCTTTACCGAGTGTCCCAGGATCTGACAAATTTCACAAAATTGATCTTTCGGGCAGGATCCCTTCGTATGGCCTTCTTTCTTACATTCCGTGCACCATAGGTCATTGCCCTTAGTTTCCTTGTTCATGTTTTTGAATTCCTTCATCATCCGCATCATGTCCTTCTGGAGGGCACAGACCTTCTTGTTTCCTTCGTCATCGCTGCCATCATCTCCTGAGGATGCATCGTCATCTGAATCGGACGAGTTGGTCTTCTTTTTCTTCTTTGTCTTCTGGTCACTTTCGAGGTTCATTGCCCGATTGTACGCTTCATTGTATGTGGATGGTGGCACGATCTTCATCTTTTTCCGCAGCTTCGGGTGAAGGCCTTCAATGAACCATCTTTTCTGGAGTCCATCTGCCGGCTTATTCTCCATTTTACTGATTAAGTCCTTCAATCTCTTGGCGAAGACCCGTACTGTTTCATTCTTCTTTTGCTTGGTATTGAATATCTCGGCTACAATTTCATTATCATCATGCAAAAGTTGAAATTCCGCGATGAACTCCTTAATATTATCCCAACTATTTAATTTCTGTGGATCAACATCAATAAACTAATCAATCGCAACACCCCGTAGGTTAGCAGGAAATTGTCGGATCCATTCGTTTGTATCTGTTATGCCATTTGCCCTCCAGATCATTTCACATGTTTTACAATGTCGAATGGGATCAGCTGCTTAATCACCATCAAATTTAGGCAATTTTTCCTTCGGACCTGCCATTATCATTGTATGTCGAGGGTTTTGTTGTGTACCTGCGCTGTTTTGCACTCTCGCGCTGTTTTCAACACCCGCATTGTTTTTTGCTTCCGCACTGTTTTCAACACCTGCACTGTTTGGTGAAGAAGAGGGTTCATCAACCGAAGCTGTTTGTTCCGGAAGTATATCTCGGACGAAAAGGTCACTCCACGCTCGTGCTCCTTCGGCACTCCGAGCCGTGCGAGTCGATCTCCTTCCGTTAGGATTCTCTTCCCGTGGCGTATGTAGGTTCAGAAACTCCTCCCTCGCTTCTTCCACCAAATCAAGCCGTTGTCGAGTCTCCTTCAACAATCCTTACGCGCTCTTGTTTCCGTCGGGAATCCTCTGAAATCTCCTTCGCCGCTCTATCTGCTGAGCCAAAATTAAATTTTCCCGCGCAATGCGTATGTCATCTTTTTCCTTCAGCTTACTCTTATCTTTGTTCAACTGATTCGGCATTTAATTCATATCCCCCTGCCTGCGTACCAGGTCCATCGGGCAACGGCGCCAAATGTTTACCGCATAAGTTAATTAAGAAACACACACAGACAAATAATACGAACATGAATAGAAACCAGCAAAACTCTTATTATTATTCGCATATACCAACAGTACATTATGCTTTCATGGTATGATATGATATCCCTACAATGCTTCTCGAAGGGGTTATAAATACTTTCCGACGAACTTCCCGAAGGTATCCGTCGGCCAGATACATCATGTTCGCTACAAACTATTTACCGTCGGCTACATAACAAGAGCTTTTACCGAAGGGACCCGTCGGCCGATGCACAATTTCTACCGACGACAATGACGTAGATGCTCAAATCAAATTACATGATAATATACTCCAGTGGCAATATTCAGTTCTGCGAGGTTTCATGCCGGGAAAATGACAATATAACCAGAAGGAAGGCACAACTACTATCTATTTTTTCTGCATAGTGATTCATTTTCTATGTGACAGTTCACATGGGAATAGGTTTCTGTTGAATGGAAATGTTTAACTCTTAAATGAACCTGCAAATTTTTGAACCTCAAAACCAATAGATTCCCAAGCTCTTCCTTTCCTGATAACTCCTTTGAACTGCTCAATAGAATATTTGAATATTCATGATAACTGCATATGATTCTGATTGATATTTCCGTCAATGGAATGAATAGAGACGCTCACTCGAACCATTTAATAATGCTTCCTGGATCACTTGGAATGGTATTTTTGTGAGTAGCAGTAATCCCTTAAACTGTTTGCAATTTGTTTAAAAATGCTTTTTGATGACTTTTATTTTGGTATCAAAGCCCTCATCTCAAAGTCATAAATACAGTCTTGCCATTTCTATATAAACATTGGGCTCTGGCAATATATGTCCTCTTTCCTTTAGCCATATTGAAAGTCACTATGATTAAACCTTTTTGTCCATGGTCAATCTTACGAAGATGTGCCAACCACTTCTCCATATCTGGATACATGGATTATAGATATGGAGTGGTTTTGCTGCTTCGGCTTCTTGAATTCCACACCCGGTTTTCTACACTGCCTGATTTTCCTTTGTGAATGTCATTAATCTTCTTGTCTCATGTAAACCACAACATTGTGATCTTGAAACTTCTAACCTTAGATTATTAGTTCGGTCTTCTTTAGACATCGGACTAGTCATTTATGAAAAATTAATAAATGAGTATTCACAAATTTGTTTGCAAACTTTCAAACAATACCAAACTATTTATGTAACCCATTAGTCTAGACTCTATATGACGAGCAGCTTTTCGGGCCTGATCAGACATAGCTCTTGAGAAAATGTGAATTTATATGGGCCTCATATTCATAATTTTTTCACTTTATCTGAAATGGTTCGCATTCGTTAAAGTTGAATTTGAATTATTTTAAATGACAACTAAACTTATTATTCCTTTGTTGGAATGAAAAGGGTGTTTTTTGATGATTGCAGCTGACAATCTAAAAGATTTCTGTTTGTAGACAGGAAATGAAAAATTGCAAGGTCTTTATATTGCCAAGCTTGTGAGATTGTTTAGCACCTCTTCAAGTGAAAATGAAGGTGTGTTCTGCTCCTAATTATTTATGCACCTAATGTTTTTCTTGGAAAGCAATATAAAAAATGGTCTTGCCATTTTTGTTTGCTTAAATGATTGAAGCATGCATGCGTTGTGATAGGTAAAAGTAAAATTAATTCTAAGAAATAATTGTTTATTAGTTCTATGGCATCAATCTGTAATGTCCATTTATATGATAAGTAGGGATTATGGGAATTACTTAGATTCCCTAGAATTATAATATCTGATAGTGCAATAAATTTCTGTAGTTGAGAATATGAATACCATAGTTTTCAAACTTTGCGAGTACTCTTAGAGTTGCCAAACACTCAATTTTTTTGTTGGGTGAGTTGTAAGAAGTTTAACTCACATTTTATAGATGCAAAAATAACATGTGTAAAATGTTGACATGGGTAAAACACTGGTTAAAATGCATTTTTCACATGTTTTTGCTATAAACTTTGCATTTTCTTTTTCCAGATGTCAACATCAATTTAATACAGCAGTTGATTTTTACAAAATAAATATGTTTCTTTAAGATATTTTACTATAGTACATTGTAATTCGCCAACTTTTTCCCGACTTTGTGTCGAGTGTTTCTCAAGTTCTTGCTGAATTGAAAATTTTGGGCTTACCGAGTACTCAGAATCTGGGTCTGCAAACTATGATGAATACAATTGTATATGAAATTGTAACTATCAATGTCACTTGCTATATCTGATATATGCTATTAAATGTATGCTTAACTGAATTGAGGTAATTGCAATGTACTTATGCAATGAGATGTAATGATTTAGCTAATAGCTAATAGCAGATATTATGAGATATAATGATATAGCTCTTAGGATCTCTGCTATGTCAAATATGGCAATGTACTTATGCAATGAGATATAATGATATAGATAATAGCATTATGAATCACTGTCTCTGATATAATCTTAAAAAACACGCATTATATGATAGATAATGTTACCTATAGCAAGAATAGTTTTTGCGTCTGATGCTGATATCATAACATTTGACAATGGTTTTGATGCTGTGTCTGATATGTACTTTCCTCCCTTGCAGTCAATGGTGCTGTGTCTGATTCTACTTATATGCTTGCAATCAAATTATGCTGAATGGGCAATTGCTCGAATGAGCAGATCCAATTAAAAGGATTAAAGGTGCATAAATTTTTAAGTCTGATGATGATGGGGAATGCCTTCATATATATTGTGATTGGAATATAAGACATGATGCCAAGGTACATGTCTTATTAGTCTCTCCTTTCCTTATTGCTAAATGCACCACTTCATTACCGATCGCTCTATTTTATTACCTTTATGTTAATCACCTCCCCTATATGTAATTGGTTAGCTATCATTATGACTTCGATTAGCCATCTTACTAATTGGTGACTGCCGATAATTAATCACTATTCTGTCTTCACATAATTGCCGATCACAGTATACAAATCCTTTGCTAATCGATAGCTTAGTGACTAGTCAACGGCTGCAATCTACTCACAGTCATTGACTTATATCATTATTGATGATAATATGATTTTCATAACTAATCACACAATCAGTCTTTTGGCTTGATAAAGAATATTGTTGAGTTTTATGTTTTCTTAAATAATTATTGATTGTTGCTGGTAATCCATGCTTGTCCATGTCTTACCCAAATCGCTGTTATAAACATAATCTTTTTCACAGCCGTTACCCAATTGCTTGATCACCTAAAAATTGATTAGCCAACCTTCTCTTAAACCAATATTAATAATGTATGTTTATTAAGCTATCAGTCAATATTATCGTATTTTATTTCATCCATTATTGACTATTATATGCTGCAATGATAATTTTGTATTTTCTCTCTACTAGGTGACACTGTTTTGTGATATATTCAGTAACCCTTCCTTAACGATACATATCACATGGCAAATAAAAACACTGCTGACTTGTTAACATATACTTCTCTGATCTTTCGCATTGCTTACATGATCACTGCATATGTATATTAGAATATTGTAATATTTCTTTAATGGTCATCTTAGTTAGTCTTTAGTTTGTCAGGTAGTTTCTATTATAGTCTTTAGTTCACGATCGTCTCTTTTAGAAACATTGTCTTTGTGAATCTATATAAGGAGCTTTTGTCTCCTCTTCTTAAAACAACTACGACAAAACATCCATTTACCATAACATGGTATTAGAGCAGGTTGATGAGATTTCATAAAATTTGCGAATTTTTTAAGAAAAATTCGAGCCTGTTTTGATCAAATTTCTTTCTAAAAATTTGATTTTTTGATTTTTAAAAATAAAAATTGCTAGGGGTATTTTATGAAATTTGTGGTTTGTTTTCGAAGATTTTTGCTGAAAATCGCAAGCTTGGTTGAGGGTTTTGATTGTTTGATTTCTTGGTTTGGGAAAAAGTCTGTGATTTTTGAAGGTTGTATGTGTTTGCATATGAATTGCATGTGTTGTTTTACCATGCAAAGTCTTGTGTTTTGCCTCATGAAGATTTTCAAATGGGTTTTAACTTTTTATAATTAAAAAAAATTCAAATGGATTTTTCATAATTTTTTCCCATAAAAAAATTCTAATTGTTTTTTTATATTTTTTCCATTAAAAAATTTCTAATGGGTTTTTTCATATTTTTTCCATTAAATTTTTTTTTTGATGGGTTGTTCATTTTTTTCCCCAAAAAATTTCTGATGGGCTTACATAAAATTTTCCCTTTAAAAAATCTCTTTTGGGTTTATAATTTTTTCCTCAAAAATTATCCATTGGGCTTATGATTTTTTCCTCAAAATTTATCTAATAATAATTTTTATCATTTTTCCTTGAAAATGAGGCATTATACTCTCTGATCCATCTCTTGGATTCTGTTCTTTGGTTTTGATCGATTTTTCACCCCAAAAATTGTGTTTGATATTTCTCCTAAAAATTTATGGCTTTTTGCAGTTTGTTTTGGGGCATCATGTTCATTTGCGAAGTTTGGAGAGTTTGCTAATTTTTCTTCGAAATTGTGCTAGCTGTTCTCAATGTTTGTCTCTGTCCCTAGGGAAGAGCAACCCTGTTATCCAACATCAAGTTGGATGTTTTGTGATAATTTCTGGTTAGATGTTTGCTGATTGGCTTAGTGTAAACTCATCTTAGTGGGAGACTTAGTGTCAGGCTCTTGTCTCTTGTTGTAGAGCATTCTAAAGAAGGGGGCACCTTTCTCCGTTGGATGGCTTCTTGGTCATTAACAGTTTTTAGATCCAAGGAGGGCCTTCGCAATGGCAAAATGTTTTGAAAAATTTGTGAACAAAAGGCAACAGTTAGACAATAACTATTAAGTGAGGGTATTAGAATATTCTAATATTTCTTTAATGGCCATCTTAGCTACTCTTTAGTTTAGTAGGTAGTTTTTATTATCGCCTTTAGTTCACAATTGTTTCTTTTAGAAACATTATCTTTGTAAATCTTTATAAGGAGCTTTCATCTCCTAAAATTAAAACAATTACAATAACAACATTGATTTACCATAACAATGTTGTATCCCATCCTTGATAGGATATTTACTTTCCAAATCTTTGCTTGCCTTTGTTTGGGGTTTAATGTTTTTTGATATATTTGCTCTGTTTGATACAACAATGTAGTGCAAAATAAAAGAGATTGCAATTATTATTTCAACTCAAATACTAGACATTACATAGGGAATATACAACTTCAAAATCTAGATGTTTATATCAGTTTAGATGCTAAGTATTTTCACAAAATATTGACAATCTAGTTGATAAAATATCTCCTATTATCTAATTCCCAGAAAATCTAGGAGTTACAGCTCAGGAACTTACAGGTAAGATATGCCCTGAAACCCTCTTCCATTCATGGTTGCTAGAATGAAGTATAAATTTTGTAACAATCATACAATAGAAAGAATATGAACCCCTGTCCAATATATGGCAGCAATGAAATCATCAAACCGTTGATTTGTTTTTGTAGATTATCACTTCCAGTCTGCGCATTAATGATTCCCGTGTGCCAATGAAGAAGAGACAACCAACAATGAAGAAATTTATTAATGCTCATCTTCAATCAATTCTGATCTGCTTTAAGTAATCTCTGAAAATGTTGATAAAACAACTCCAATCAAGCACAATGTGACTTCTAAGATAATGCCACTAATTAGAAAACTTCAGATGATCTTTTAGACCAATGAAAGAGGAGCTGTCTCTCCAAGACCAATTTGCAGCAAAACCTTAGGTCCCACCTCCAAAATGCCAAAGCACAAAGCCAAGTGTTGAAAATGATCAAATAATAATGAGTTACATTCAATAATAAGCTGGTGAATCCCTTCTAGAAACTTCTTTATCATTTAACATCATTTCAAGTAATAATAAATGTGTGCACACAACTTTATTAAAATACTTTACTATTTAGCCTCTAGGTTGTTACTAAATAGTGCAGTTTTAGAATCACTTAAATGATGGCCATGACCCCATGCACATAAAATGATTTAAAATATCTTATATTATAATTGCACTGTATCATTAATTATATAATTCCACAAATAATCATTATTTCTTGATTCTGTCTGAACTTGGATGTTAACCATAGTGTCCACTTTGCACCCAACTACCTTACTAAAAATAGTAAGGGTCCTCTCCATCGACCACTTACTATGAAATAGCAAATCCCTCACAATGTAATCAAAGCAATGAGCATTGCAATCAAACCCTGCTCAAGTGCCCCACTATAAATATTGACTTTGACTTTCTTGAAAATGTCACTTAGTAGAAATAGTAAATGTGCCAAACTGAACCAAACAGAGAGTAATCTTGAACATTTTGACCTCATAAATGGGAATAATTGCCAATTAGGACCCTCTTAACCTATTAGAATATTAGAGTGTTTCTATAATGCTCATCTTAGTTTATTAAGTAGTTCCTATTTCCGTCTTTGGGTCACGATTGTTTCTTTTAGGAACATCGTCTTTGTAAATCAATTTAAGGAGTTTTCATCTCCATTATTTAATGCAACTAGAACAACACCATTTTACCATAACATGATACTAGAGTAGGTCTAGGGGATTTCATAAATTTGGCAAACTTTTTAAGAAAAAACTGAACCCCTTTTGTTAGAGGTATTTCATGAAATTTGTGGTTTGTCATCAAAGATTTTTGCTGAAAATTGCAAGCTTGGTTAAGGGCTTTGATCGTGCCATTTCTTGGTTTCAGCAAGTCTATGATTTAGGTTGCATTGCACTTGCATTTAACACAGGATGTATCTATTACGAAGTAACTGGAAAATATTTGCTTTTTATTAACAATGATCAAGAGATCAATTTATACAAGAGATTGAACGATGTTTCTTTGGGAAAGAATCATAAAGAAGAGAAACAGGATAGAAACAATAAACTAAATAATAGAAACATTATAATATTTATAGGAGATTACAATAGATAACCATTAGATACTAAATAAAGATAATAGAAACTAACTATTATTGTAATAGCCTTCCTAATTGTTAATCTATCTGGAGTACGAAGCTATCAAAATACGTAAAAGGCAGATTTTGTCTTCTCAGTGTGCTCTGCACTGTTCATTGTGGGCTGCAAACTAGAGTGCTTAGATAGGGCAGCTAAGCGCTTTCGACATTCAACATTCATGTACCCATACTTGTGTCAATAGTTGCATTTAATGTTCTTTTTCCTAGAGCCTTCTAAAGCTGGAGCAGAGGACTTTTGCTGAGAAGACTGCTATGAATTAGACTTACTCTTATCCTTTTGAAAGGATTCAACAACAAAGGCTTTCTTTGTGGAGGTGGAGCTGGCACTGCTACCAAACTGTTGTTTCCACCGATCTTGCTGAAGAAAAAGTGTGCAGAGATCTGTGAACTTTAGATCAACACTAGTAAAAGTGATGTTGAGAGTCTCGATAAAATGCTTGTAGGATTTGGGTAAACTCTCGAGGGTTGTGACCACAATGTCCTCTTCCTTTGTCTTGTGTCCAATGGCAAGTAACTGATCACGGATTTCCTGAATTCTATTCAAGTGGTCTTGGAGCGATTTTCGCTCATCCATGACAATAAAAAACACAATGTACTTGAGAAAGAAGGCTCTGCTTTTGTCTGAAGTCTCATGAGGTGTCTTGAGATGCTCCCATATCTTGGTAGCAGTCTTGCCGGACGAAATCTGAGGGCGTTGATCATCAGCGACGGATAATTTGAGAAGCATCACTGCCCCCTGATAATGTTGATGATATGTAATCTGATTAGGACTAGCTTGAGTAGGTCGAGTTGTAGTACCTAGAACCACTTGATCGTTGTCGCGATATTCAAAGATGGTTAGCATTTTCTTTTTTTGTGTGCCATAATTGTGACCGTTGAACTTATGATTTCCCTTGGGGCAAAATATTAGTCAGAGATGCCATAGTACATTCTTTAGTGAAAAAACGTGAAAATCTGTGAAGGCATGTACTTTGAGGCAAAAAAATCAGAAGACCCAAAAAACTGAAGAGGTACCCAAAAGAGAGCTCAAAAAACATACAAAGAATATGTTGTTAGATTTTGGATCCACTGGCTTGAAAATTGGGGCACCCAAAAGAATGGTTGACAACCTAGTTGAAGTTTGGAAAAACCCGTCAAGAATCTGTAATTTTTTTTGGATTCGGGACCAAAAATTAGGGTTTCGACTAAAAATGGCCCTAGGTGCAAAAAGCTTAGAAATATGGTGGATTTGCAGAGAAAATTGCAGCTTCTAGGTGCAAATCAAGACCATAGATTTGTAAAAACCCTAGACGTGTCTAAACACTGCAAAACCGACCATTTTTTATATTCTAAAAGTGGTAAAAACGGGCCACAAAATAGACACGATTTTAAGAGAAATTTGGACGTGAGTGACAAAAACATTTGGGTGGGACTTGCAGAGAAATGGTGCCCAATAGACCTCCAAAAAATCGCATGAGTTACAGACAAAATGGTGCAATTTTTGGGCAAAAAACCCAAGACGAACCAGCTGTTTTGGGAACAAAGATGCATATAAATAATTTCGAAAATAAAGGGCAGATAATCTTGACCAAGAAACTATAATTATTTTTGAATTTTTTTGGAGTATTGACTTGGATACCATATTACGAAGTAATTGGTAAATATCTATGTTCCTTGGCAACATGTAGCCGGCCTAAAACCAGCAGTTTCAAAAACAGGGACGTCCCGGGGATGAGGGGATGGGTATGGGACGTCCCCCAGCCGTCCTGAAAAGGGCAAATTACCAGGGGACGTTCCCGAAACTTGGGGACGATTGGGGAAAAAAATCGTCCCCTGTACGAAAAGGGGATGCCTAGGTGTCACCCAACTGTACTGGGTACAGCCAGTCGTCCCCATTTTTTTTCTAATTTTAATTTTTTTTTGATTTTTTTTAATGCAAAAAAATTAAAAAGTGAATATTAAAAAATAATTTTAAGGCTCCTTACTAGGTCGCCAAGGTGGGCCCAAACTGCTCCAAATACGATAGAGGCAGAATAGGAGTAGCAATCTGCTTCATTTTTCTATGTTATGTTTTTTATGTTGAACGTCAACATGATTATGATACATTGATACGTATTACTTTATGGCAGCTCTCTAGCCTTTGGGCGTATAGCTTTAGGCATATTTAGATTTAGATTTTCAGATTTATCATGTTTATCATTATGATATTGTTCACTAATATTGATATGCATTTTGACAATTGAGTATTGAAATCGGATATTATTTCCTAGATGGCATTCAAATGTTGTATATTATGGTTCTATAGTGTTTAGATGACATGCTTTGTGCTTAGTTTCATATGAATGACACGTATATTTGCAAATTTCAATGTATATTTTAAAATTTTCCTATATAGCCGTACCCATTGGCTGTCCTCCCCCGTCCCCAAAATCGCTAAAAAAATTTGCTGTCTCGAAAACCCGTCTTGCTGTCCCCCGCCCTCCTTGTACCGGAAACTCAGGGGAACATAGGTAAATATTTGTTTGTTTCCTTAAGAAACAATTGTAAAGAATAGAAACATTCTATTCTAGAAACAAGAAGCTAAATAATAGAAACATTCTAATATTTATTGGAGATTATAATAGATAACCATTAGATACTAAACAGAGATATTAAAAACTATCTATTATTGTAAAAGTGTCATATTTTGTCGCATGAAGGTTTCTTTATGGGGTTTCATAATTTTTTCCCTTAAAAAATTTCTAATGGGTTTTCATAAAATTTTCCCTCAATTTTTTTTTAAAAGCAAAAGTAGACGTGCCACTATATATATTATTATATAATAAAATGGTTCAAAAACTCAATTGGGAAAGCACCATAAAGAAAACCCAACATCACTGTTTAATACAAATGATATATGCAAGAGAATGAGGTCAAAAAGTTAGTGCAGCTGCCATCTTGAGACACCCTTGAAAATCCCAAAGACAGGCTGAACTACACTAAACATTACATATGCTGGCACAAAACTCTTTACATATGTTGAGTATATTGTTTGTCGATTGCGATGAGTTTTTGAAAATCATTATCATGCTGAAACAAGCCCACTGATTTATCTATTTCAATGTACAAACTCTCACACCCCCGGTTGGCCATGTAATCTGCTACCATATTCCCTTCGCGAAGAGTATGTGACATATAATTTTCTTGAAAAGTATCTAATAGTAGCCAAATTTGTTGTAATACATATGCTAGTCTCCAATTATGTGATTCCTGCTTAATACATGCATTAATAATAACCATTGAGTCACCTTCCACTTGTATGTGCTGAAATCCGCCTTTTCTAGCAATAACTAATCCTACAAATAATGCTTGCGCTTTCACCATATTATTAGTGCTGTGCTGTAATGAAGAAGATTTAACTGCTAATACATCACCCCGATTGTCTCTAATACATACCCCAATTCCAGAAATACTAGGATTACCACGCGAGCAACCATCAAAATTTAATTTTACAAAACCTGGACTAGGTGGATACCAATGCATTGTAGCTCTGTCTTGGACTTTGATTTGAAGAGCTATGCGACCAACCGATAGGAATATGTATGCCTTTGCATTCACGAATGATTATGCTGTCCCAATTAGATACTATTGGATTACATTGAACCTTCGAATGACTAGCATTAACTACCTCAGAAATAGATCTTTCTAGATTTTGAAGAACCATGTCAATATTTGATGGATTGTGACGAAATATCCTCTTGTTGCGTTCCCAATAGATTGCCCATACCACAAGTGCTGGAATACATTTCCATAAATTAGAAAAGAGGGAAGAGGAGTGTAGCTTTGGCCATAACTGAAAAAGGTCCCATAATTTGTTGGGCAGTGGGGTGGAGTAATGCAATTTTCTGAGTACAAAAATCCAACATTTTTGTGCAAATGGATAGTTCAAAAACAAATGATCCTCATCTTCAATTTCTTGGTTACACAATCGACAATTAAAAGGTTGGGAGATATGGAGCTTGTTTAGCCTATCACTTGTTAATGCCCTTTTCTTTAAAGCTATCCAAGCAAAGTATCTCGCCTTAGGAAGAGTGACTAGATTCCAGCAAAAAGAATATGCCCGACAAGGAACCTTTCTGACCTCCTGCTGCTGTAGAAGTCTATAGGCCTCCTTAATTGAATAATTACCGTTTTTACTCAGGATCAAAAGTAACTTGTCTTCTTTATCTGACAAGTAAATTGTTTTCTTTGAAAGTATTTCTAAAAATCTTTTCTTATCTTGATCTGATACCGGTAGTTCATCCGGATCTTTCCAAATCACTTTCCTAGAAAATAGACATACAGCTGAAACAAAATCCACAAGGTGACATCCCCACAGTCTCTCTGAATGTGTAAGCTAATCCTGGCTTAAATCTATCTTAATGAGCGGAGGGGCTCCATTCCATGAATCTCTTCAAAACTTAACCTTCACACCATTGTTCACTTCCCATGTAATATATTTAACCACAACATCTCTTGAAGACATCATAAAATCCCAAATGGCCAAGCCTTTGGATCCAAAATAGATAGCACTCTTGACAAGCAATTATTGTCAAGATATTTTTGTTGCATAATTTGAAACCATTTAGTATGTGGCTTAGAATACATGTGCCACACTAGCTTCCCCCCAAAATCTTTGTTACAATTTACCAAGTCATGAACCCTTGCATCACCCAGTGACTTTACCTATGCCATATCTTTCAAAGAAACAAGCAAAATTTTCTTCGTGCCATTCACATTCCCAGTCCATAAGAAGTCTCTCAGTAACTTCTGAATTGTTTGAATCACTGTTGCAGGAGCTTTGAGTACCGCTAAATAATAATTTGGAATAGCTGACAATACTGATTTTATAAGGAGAATTCTGCGTGCAAGGGAGAGCCATCAAGCTTTCTAGGCCACAACTCTAGATTTAATTCTTTCAATAAGGGGTGCCAGTTGCTAATTTTATTAGCCCATGTGAAAAGAGGTAAACCAAGATATATTGACTGTAGGGTGTCGATTGAGAAGTCCAAAATATTGATGATTCTATTTGAAATGGACTAATTGGTATTGAACAAATATATTTTTAATTTAAATGCATTAACCTTTTGTCCTGAAGTTGAAGTATAGAGATCCAAAGTCTGCTTAATCTACCTGGCTTCATTAACATTAGACTCCCCATAAAGTAAAGTGTGATCCGCAAAAAAAGAGTGTGTTACCGAAGTTTCCCTACCTTCAATTTTAGCACCTATCTAATTGCCACGTGTATGTTGTTTGTGAAGAGTTCTACTAAAGGCTTCTGCCATGAGAATGAACAGAATTGGTGATAAAGGGTCCCCTTGCTGAACCCCTTGTGTGGATGAAAAGAAGCCCGTTGGGACTCCATTTATTAAAATTGAAAACCAAGCACCCATTATGCAGGGTTTAATTCATTTGCACCAACCCTTTGCAAATCCAGATTTCTGCAACACTTTGAAGAGAAAGTCCCATTTAACTCTGTCGTATGCTTTCATCATTTCAAGCTTGACCATGAAGATTGAAGATTTATTGCTGTTAATCGAATGGAGTACCTTGTGAGCCGCAAGTGCTCCTTCTATTGTCTCCCTACCCGGAACAAAACCACCTTGTTTTTGAGAAACCAATTTTGGAATGAGATATTGCATTCCCAAGTAAATTGCCTTTGTAATGATCTTGTATATTGTGTTACATAATGAGATTGGTCGAAAGTATGCAAAAGTTTTGGGACTTTTAATCTTTGGGATGATAGCTATATTGGTAGTGTTAAAATATTGTAGCACAAATTTACTTTTTCTTGACTCTTCAATGACATTCAGAAGTTCCCACCCTATGAAATTCCAGCAAGCTTGAAAAAATAGAGCTGTATAACCATTAGGACCCAGGGCTTTATCCGGAGGAAGAGAAAAAACAACTTTTTAAAGCTCTTCTATGGTGAAAGGAGCCATAAGAGCAATATTATCAACATCTGACACAATGAGTGTAATATTATTCAGAAGATAATGCTCTGAAGGTCCACCAGATGTAGGATTAGTAGGTGGTGCAAGTAGGCTCTTAAAAAATCTCACCCCTTCATCTTGAATACCAATCTTATCAGAAATTTGTATAGCAGTATCAGCATTGTTAATGGAAGGAACACAACTTGCTGCCCTTTTTTGCTTTGCTGATGCATGAAAAAGGAATTATTTTTGTCCCCATTTTTTAACCATAGTTCTTTAGATTTTTGTCACCAATATTCCTCGTCTCTAGTGCATAATTCTTCCCATTCTATTTGGAAAGCTTTATGTTTATGATAAGTGTCACCATCCATGCCTTGTTTAATAATTATGTCAAAAGCTTCAGCCAACTGCTGTTTGACTTTCCCTTTCTCTTTGAAGATGTTTTTAAAAACCACTTCATTCCATTTTTTAATCTGTTTCTTGATATACTTTTTAAAAACCACTTCATTCCATTTTTAAATCTGTTTCTTGATATACTTTAGTTTGGCAGCAAATCAGTGCATATTTGATCCTTCATCCTGTAGGGCACTTATCCACCATTGCTTAACAAGGGGAAGGAACTGTGGATGACGAAGCCATATCTGTTCAAATTTAAAAGGTGATTGATGCTTGAAATCATGTTGTGCCAAGTGGGGGCTTATGAGTAATGATATAGGTAAGTGGTCTGAACCTAGTAATGGCAGAATATCTGATTGGAAGGTGTTGTTAGTTAACTTCCATTCCTGTGAAATGAGAAACCTATCCAATTTGATTGCAATCTAGGCAAAATTCGCTCTTTTATTAGTCCCTGTGAAGATACCATTATTAGGCTCAACGTCCAACAAGTTATTGTCCTCTACGAATCCCAAAAAATCTTGAATAGTTTTTAATGGTGGACAAATACCCCCATTATTTTTTGTCATTTTTAGGATGGCATTGAAATCACCCCCCAAAATAATATGCTGATCACTTTGAATCTGGATAATCTGAGTCAAGTCTAACCACAATTTCTGTTTGTCTTGAATTGAAGTAGGACCATAAACGTTTATCAAATTGAAGGAGAGCTCGAATTTGTTCATTTTCAGAAGCTGCCCTTGCACATGAGCAAAGTTCCAAAGTACAACAATACCACCCAAAGCTCCTATCCCCTTTCTATGAACCGAATTCCATTTAAAACATTTGGCAACTGTCTTGCCAAAAGTTTCCTGTGACATCTTGGTTTCCTGTAGCGATATAGTGTCTGCATTCATAGAATCAAGTTCCTTCTTGATTCTATTTCTTTTTTCAGGAGCATTCAAGCCCCTGACATGCCATGACACGATTTTCATTGCTGACAAGGAGAACATCTAGTTCTCCTTGTCAATCTTTTAGATGGTGTAAATTTACTGTCCAATGTTGATAGAATTTCTGCTGCAATTTCCTCTTTTGTCTTAACTCCCTTAGGCTTTCTTCCCCGTATGTTCTGACTATGAGTCTGCTCAATAGATAGGACTAATTTGTGATCATATCCACCTTTACAGTCATACTGAACTTCCTTTTGCATATCCTTACTTGAGTATTGGTCAGGATCCTCTGAATCAAAGCCAACATTAATAATCTGATCTTCATAATGCATATCCGTGATAGCATGCTGATTAGCATCCGGTGAAATCAGATTCTTTCCTAATTCCATATCCATTTGTGAACCCTGTCTAGAAGAATCTGCCTTGCTGTTTTCCAAGTAATCTTCTTGTTCCCTAATCTTCATGAAGGAGCTAGCAACCAATCCAATGTTTTGAGAATCCTGAATTAAGCCATTGATATCCTTACAATAGCCTTGCATATCCTAAGAGTCCTCACTATTAACACCTGCCCTCAACATTTCATTAAGAACACAATCCTTTGTGTGCTGCAAATTACCGTACCCTGACAATGCATGCCATTGCCAATATCAAGATCATTTGAAAGCAAATCTCCCTCTTCTTCTTCCCTCATGACTTCATTAAAATCACATTCCTTCCTATGCTGCAAAATACAAGTATCCTGACAATGCATCATATTTCCAAAATCATAGTCATCTACGAGCATAACTCTCTCTAAATCTACTATGTCATAAATTATCTTGATAGCCAGCTCTGTGATAATGTGATCAGGTAATTTCCTTGCTTTTAATTTCCCTACCACATTTTTATCAAACACTTTGTGCATATAGGGCATTTTAATTGGGTAATCTTGAAACATCAACTTTTGAACTATGCTGTCTATCTTGGAAGGAAGGACCTTTGGCTGAACCCATTCTATCGTCCTTAGGGTTGCTGATGAAGTATGACAAATTTTTTCCTGAGATTTGCAATACATAATTAACTGCCTTAGAAAAGTGAAAAAATTGCTGAGCATCTTAAAGCAACGTGTCATAGTGTCTTGTGGATAAGGACGTCTATGTGAAGTAAATAAGACCAGTTCATTCGAAGTTTTCCTTCCTTGAACTAACTCATTGTGTGAGCACTTAGCTAGATCTGTAGACTGATCTTTGCACACTCTCACTTCTGATTGAATTTTGTTCTTGCATTGTGTGTTAAAATGCCCAAGTCTATGTTGAAAGTTCTGAACTAAATCCGTATTCTGCAAGATAATACTTTGATGCCAAGATCCCCATTTGGTTTTAATACTGATTTGCTTTGACAGGACCTTTGAGTTGTCAAAGAGAACACAACTCAAAGGGTATTAAGTCATGTTTAATGAAAATACCCAATTTGTTAGCAAGGATTTCCACAATGTTCGGGTCTCTATATCCCAGAGGCAACAATGGGAGGGCTATCCAATAGGGGAAAAAATGGCATGCTGTCACATCTGTTTTAAAATTCGGAGTCCAAATCAAAGTGAAAAGACTTGAACCTTTACAAAACCAACCTTTGCACTTGTGTATCTCATTTCTCTGTTTAGGAGACTCAAATAATGCAACAAAGAAATTTGAACTAGTCTCCAATAAGAAGATATCCTTTAACCCAGCCCATGATGCCCACGCCCATTCCTTAATGTTTGAGAATAACAAACTTTTATTTGCAAACTTACCTATTTAGTGCCGATTGTCAAAGGAGACCAATATGGTTTTGCGACATCTGTTCAAGTATAGTGATATTGACTGCTCTTTTAGGATCTTGACATGCCTACTTGTTTTGCAATGGAAGTTGTTTTTCCTGCCATACTTGTGTAAACTTTCTTGGGTAGAAGTGCATTATGCTCTTCTTATATGTAGAAATCTACATGCTCGGTTTTGAATTCCCTTGTTGGTTTGAATTTGGCATATCATTGAGAGGGGATCCAGGTAAAGTCCCATCACAAATATCGAATGGCTACAGTCTTTGCATAGACTGTTTATTCCATCTTTTACATTGTGTGTTGAGGCATGTATTTTGTAGCAGAGAGTGATTACCCAATGAAGCCTTAGCTCGAATATGCTTCTCTTTAGACATAGTTGTTATTGCATGCCATTTTTTAGCTTTATAGGCCGCTTGTTTGGATGATTCGCTATGCTCATGAGTTGAGAACCCTTTCAACCCTAACCGCTTTGTATTTGAAATCTACCCTTGGCGATGTACCAGCGAGGTTCGAGCTGCATCTGTATAGGAAACATGCTCTTGTCGATGAAGAGAGGTCTGATCTACCCTTGGGAAATGTCTTTGGTGATCAAACAAAACTGTGTTACCTGTCTGTTTTGCCCCACAAACTTCATCTCCCAAAAAATTATTTGATGGGTTTCATAATTTTATTTCATTAAAAAAATCTGATGGGTTTTCATAAATTTTTCCCTACAAAAATTTGTGATTTTGTAATTTGCAAATTTGGATGGGATTCTTTTGTAGGTTAATAATTTTTGACCCAAAAAATATTTGGTGGGTTTATAAGTTTTCCCTAAATATTATATGCCAGAATTTTACCATTTTTCCTAAAAAATGAAGCTTTGTATTCTTTGACGTGTGTCTCAGATTTTGTTGTCTTGTTTTGATCAAATTTTCACCTCAGATTTTCTGATTTTGCTGATATTTCTTCTAATGTCCCCTTTCTTGAATAAGATTTAATAATAAATAATTAATTAAGTAATATGATTTATTTTATAAATACTAATAAAGAAGAATTTAACAAATAAATAAATATATTACATATAAAGATAATTAAATGAATAATGCAATGTAAAACAATATAACTATAATAATATAGTTAAATCAATAGTATTAAAAATATGAAATTAAAATAAAATAAGTTATGAAGGGTCAAGGGGCATGAAAGGAAAAGTTGCGACTCCCTCAAACATGAGATATAAATATTGAGAAGATAACTTCATTTGCAAGGAGGGGAAAAGGAAGAAAAAAGAGAATAGTAATAAATAAAGGGTTTTAAATATGAAAGTTTGTGACTCTTCTAAAGGAGCAACAATAATGAAATATCACGACTCTTTCAAAGGGCAACAATGATGAAGGGTTGCGACTCTTTTCAAGGGTGGTAATAATGAAAGGCTGTTACTCTTCCAAAGGACAACAATAATAAAGTCATGTGCCTCTTCAGAGGAGTAGTAATTGTAAAAAGGTTTTGACCATTACAAAGGGCATGAAAGGAAAAGTTGTGACTCCCTCAAACATGAGATATAAATAGTGAGAAGATAACTTCATTTGGGAGGAGGGGAAAGGGAAGAAAAAAGAGAATAGTAATAAATAAAGGGTTTTATATCTGAAAGTTTGTGACTCTTCTAAAGGAGCAACAATAATGAAATATCACGACTCTTTCGAAGGGCAACAATGATGAATGGTTGTGATTCTTTTAAAGGGTGGTAATTATGAAAGGTTCTGACTCTTTCAAAGGACAACAATAATAAAGTCATGCGACTCTTCAGAGGAGTAGTAATTGTAAAAAGGTTGTGACCATTACAAAGGGAAGACATGATGAAGAGGTATAAACCTTCTCTACCTTGGAAGATATAAAAAGAAGAATGATTCACTCGTGGGAGAAGGAAGGTAGAGAAATTTGGGAAATGATATATTACTGTCAAAAGCAACAATGGAGAGTGGTGATTCAATTCTAATGAAAGGTGGTGACCTTTTCAAAAAAGTATAATGGAGATTTCATTCCAAGGGAAAAAGGTGGAAAATAATAAAGGATTATTAATTGAATTTGAGAGGAAAGACAAAGTAAACAGTGATCCTATCTTGAAGGGGACAACCCAGTGGTATTAGAGCATGATCTTGCTATCTTGCAAGGTAAAAGATAAAAAATGAATCATGAAATAAGAATATATTTAAGGGACTCTTCATCATTCAATAACAGGAGAAAAGAGAATATAAAAAGAAGAATGTTTCATTTGCAGGAGAAGGAAGGTAGAGAAATTTGGAAATAATGTATTACTGTCAAAAGTAACAATGGAAAGTGGTGACTCAATTCTAATGAAAGGTGGTGACCTTTTCAAAAAAGTATAATGGAGATTTCATGCGAAGGAAAAAATGTGGAAAATAATAAAGGATTATTAATTGAATTTGAGAGGAACAACAAAGTATATGGTGATCTTGAAGGGGACAACCCAGTGGTATTAGAGCATGATCCTGCTATCCTGCATGGTAAAAGATAAAAAATGAATCATTAAATAAGAATATATTTAAGAGACTCTTCATCATTCAATAACAAGAGAAAAGACAATATAACATGAAGGTTTGACAATCTCTGTCCTAAAAAGGAGACATATCATTGCTATTATCTATTTGACCTACCAGCTCAAACAGAAAGAGCTATACTGCTGGAAATGACTGATTATCTAAGTGTTTATGTTCAAAGCATAACATTATGCTAAACACGTGATCATTTATGTCTAGAAATTGCATTTTATGATGAAAATAGAACAATATCTCATGAAGTAAAACAAGTGCCATTATTTTTTCTGAAAATGTAATTTTATTCATCAAATGTCCATAATGGTCCACACAAGTCGTGAAACTAACCAGCTAAAGAAATTAACCAAAGCTTGGCTTTGCATATAAATGCAAATGTGAAAAGAAAAAGTAAGATGGGTCATGGGTGCCAGCCATTGCCCGGAATGACTGGCCGTGTTGTCGCTTGTCCACGCGCTTGCCCTTGCTGTCCCGCTTTCCACACTCCCACTCCTGATCCTGCAATTGCAAAAAATTGAGTTAGATCAAAATGATCTAAGCAATGACTAGCAAACTCACCATACTACCATGCATATGTATCTACATCCAAAATCCTAAACCATGATTTATTTTTCTAACTAATTGTGTGATGTGCAGAAAATGATCAATATCACGCGGATGTAATATGCGGTTCCCACAAGGGTTCAAGCCCAACTTATCATTGATTAACAGGTTTACATTAGCCACAGAAGGAAAGAGCATAATGTCAAAGGGACATGTGTTTATTATACATGAAACCTTTTATTATCTCATTGCAGATTTCAAAGGAAAGATAAATCAACAAAATATCTGTTTAAGGGACAACTATTATTAGCTTGGAACAGTTGATCAGTAATCAAAGATGCAGTATGTAAAAGTGATCAATAAACAAAATTTGAAATGCCACAGGAAGAGTTGTAGGGGAAATGAATCTTTATGGGTTGAAACTCTTTTAAGTTCAAATATTTCAGTGAAGTGGAGAAGCATACCGAGAATGATAAAGAAATACATTTATAATGTTGGGAATGAGAGCATTTAAATAAGAGATTGGACTGAGACTTATTCAGCCTATATTAATAATGCAAGTGAGTAAAAGAAAATGTACTATCATTTGAATGAATCTGCAACAAAAGCAAGGAGTTATTATCATCAAGGATAGATGTATCCATAACAACAACAGTCAAGGGAAATTATAGTGATTAACCAAGCATTGATGGTTCAACAACATGTCTCTATGTAAATGTGTTTGCTACAACCGAGATGCTACAGTGAACTCAATCCCAGATAAATGCAACATGAGAAAGCCTCCATATCAGCTGGGAAATAAATTAAAAGATTCCAGATTTTGTATAGTGGTCGTCAACAAACAAGGACATGTTTCTATACAGCAAGAGGATTTTTATACAGTCCAAACAAGCAAAAGCCACAGAATCACAAAGGCTCACACAAACAAAAGGGCTTACCTTCGTGGAACAAACATGGGGGTATCCTCCAGTAACGACAACATAAAGCAACAGTAGTGAATTGGCACGGAATATTTTAAAATATGGGCATATTTGATTACTAACAAAAGACTGAATTTAACAGCAACAAGAGGTGGGAGTTAAACAATGTAAACCATAAAAATATATGTGCGTTTTCTCCAAAAAATTCTGCAAAGAGTTTGTGATTACGACATCAAATAGTCAAAGAAATATTTGCATATTTTCCTTATAAAAGAGAAAGAGTATGAACCTAAAATAATGGCTCCAACAATAGAATTAACTCCATGATAAACAAAGAAGGGAACCCATTGAGCATTTCGAAATACCCATCAGCAGATTAAATCATGGTGTAAACCCAATACAACAACTATCTACAACAACCACAAAATTTCAAGAAATGGTGTCATCAGCCACAATTTTGGCTTGATAATGAGTAAAACTCCAGGAAGTCCGATCAAATGAAACACAACAAACCCTCAAACAACAAGAGCAAAGAATCATAACGCCTGTCAAAGCATGAACCTGGTTCGGGTTATAAATCAAAGGAACAAGACCCATTTTGACGGTGTCAACATCAAAAATTAAAATAAATGCTAAGTCACGTGTACAGAAGAAATCCATCTTAGTTGGTGAAAAGAACTTCCAATGGCTTCCAGTATAAATGAAAATTCTTTTGAAGTAGTAGAAATCATGTTGTAAAAGTTTTTTTTCATGTCGACCAAGAAAAAGACAGTAGACCCTAGCTGTATTTGTGTTTCAAATTCTCTAAAAGTGCTTGACAAAGACCCAATACGCCAGACAAAGATCATCTAAAAGGTGGACAAGACAGGAGAAGCCCAGAAAGTCATCAATGGTGATTGATGAGTTGAAAACCACAGAAACCCTATGCCTTCATCCTTTGTGAATTCTCCAGAGTGCTCACTCCAAATACAAAATGATGAAAATGATTCATTTTAGGGTTGAAGTGCGTTATAAAATTGCCCTTAAAGTCCTTTGCATAATTTTTGAAATCCGCAAACCTTTTCATGGGATTTATTTCCCATTTGTGGTGATAAGTAAATGTATCGTAGGGTTATCTCATAGCTATATGACTCTTTATGCTTACGGGTTCAAGTGTTTCTTAACTCCTTATGTTCTTGCATATTATTTGTAAAATAAAAATATATGATAGTGTTTTTATAAACTATCTTTTATTTTTATTGAAATCTCAAAAAGAAAACTCCTAGTCACATGAGTTGATTTATTCTTTGTGCCTTGTGTCATGATTTAAAGTCTAAATGTTTCATGTGTCTAGAGTGAGGGTTAAGTCATTATATTTTGACTAGGCATTTCAATTAGTTGGAGTTGTACGGAATGATTATAGGAGTCAGTTTGGGTCGGATTTGACTTTGACTAGGTATTTTGGGAATCTTTATGGCCAGTTGGAGCATTTCATGGGCAGTTAGGAGTGAGTCATAGATTCCTTTATGACTTAGTGATAGTTGTGTAGTAGTTAGTCATCATTTTTGATGATTATGACTCCTTTTATGGAGGCTCTTTTCATGGATTCGACCCCAATGGGGTTAGTACTTAGCCTCTTGAACTCTTATTGTATTGAGTTCTGATTAGTGATTTGGAGAGACTTAGTGATTATCATCGATCCTTGGTCTTTTTGGCATCATTCTTTCTGTAACTCATTTTCATTGGAAGATTGAATATATTTTGCAAGTCTGATCTTATTTGTAGAGTTTTCTATCTTACTTGTTATTGCAGTTTGGTGTGTCATGTGATTGATAAGGCAAATATGAAGTGTTGTTACAACATTTTGTTTTATAGCCTCTGTCTCACACCTCTTCATCTTTCTGCAAGTGACTTTCTTGTGGATTTTGTTAGCTGTGTCATACAGATGTTCAAATACTAATTAGTGAAAGTTATTTTTCCTTGTTAGTGTTTATCTCATTTTGACTAGCTACTAAAATATTTATGCATTAGGGTTCATAATAGGTTGCGATATTCTTTTCTCTTTGCATTTGAGATTAAGTATCATTCATTACTGTTCATCTTTGTTAAGGTTGATATCTCTTTGGTTTAGGTGCAATTCAAGCTTTAAATTTTGATGTTGTTCACAGTCATTAGTATCTCAGTTGAGATTTCTCTCTCCCTTTTCCTGGAAAGTTTAGTAGTTTAAGTGTGAGTGAGTTAGGAACCATCCTTATTTGTAGATTCACTCCATTTTTAGGTCACCCACAACTTAGGAGTGATTCCATTGTTATCTTGAAATGTCAAGTTATTGTTGAAATTGACAAGGGTGCAATTTCAATTGATAACAATTGCAATGATATTTATTAAAAGCGATGTTAAAGAATCAAATACAAAGAATGTTGTAATACAAAAAAACAGTGACTAGAGCAACATCTTTAACTCAAAGCCAAAAGAGTTAGTGTCAATACTTGAGATGACGTCTCATGAAACATTAATTTGATTGCCTTCTAAACAAAGATTAGAATATAAGGATTTTCTTGTAGTTTACAGAAGATGCCTTTAATAAAGGCAACGACATTAATTAAGGAATACACGTTTATTAGGATTAAGGGAAGAATACAAATAAAAAGGGCGTGTTGCATAAATAATGTTTTCTTCAAACACTAGTAGATGTTAAGAAAGGTATATGTAGATTTCTATAAAGGAATAATGAGCAGTTCTATAACATATTGGAATAGATTATTATCAATTTTGGAAAGGAAGAATACACCAATTTGAGGAAGTGAAGCAATGAAGAAAAAAGACATACAAGATAGAATTATGAAACCATTGAGGCATACTAAAGAGACTTATGAAGTGAATTATAAAGTATATTTGAGAATGGCCCTTAGATAGATTTATAGGAAGATTTTATGAAGAAATATACATGAAATCATTTGAGAAGAAAACAAAGGTTAAGCCATGAAAGAATAAGGAATATATTGAGATCAATTAAAGAAGATATACAAAAATTGCTCAATATAAAAAATAATGGAGAAAGATAAAAGATGAATCAATCATGAAGCGTTCGTACAATTACACTTGAAGAACCTAAATCAAATTTATATGCATGCTTGTATAGCCTTTAGTACATATGTGAAGGAGAATTAAAGATAGATTATTAGTAGATCTTGATGGTTACAACGAAGCATTAAGCAACAACACTAAACCTCCATCAAGTATGCCAACCCCTAAGTAGAGGCCAAGAGACCGATTGATTAAATTTTCATTCCATGCTCTTGGGCTTGATTGGAAGGGAGAAATATGGATAGTGATGGATACATTATAAGGGGACATCCTTAAAGACTTGTGAAGAGATATAGTCTCTACAAGAATTATAAAGATGGATAGTCCTAAAGAGATATAGTCTCTACAAGAATTATAAAGATGGATAGTCCTAAAGGGATATCCATAAAGGCCTGAATTGGGATAAATTCTCTACCAAGAATCATAGAGATGGATACATCCTAAAGGGATATCCATAAAGGCTTGGAAAGGGATAAAGTCTCTCCCAAGGACCACATAGATGGATACATCCGAAAGGGATATCCATAGAGGTTTGTAAAGGGACAAAGTCTTTCCCCAGGACCACACAGAGGGATACATCCTAAAGGGATAACTAGAGAAGCCTAGGGAGAGACAAAGTCTCTCCTAAGGGATATAGAGTTGTATTCATCCTAAAGGAATATCCATAAGGGCCTGGCAAGAGATACAATCTCTACTAGGAATTATAAGGGATGGATGCATCCTAAAAGAGTAAACATAAGGTCTGGAAAGAGAGTCTCTTCAAGGGATTATAGGGATTACTCATTAGGACTCATCATGGGACAAGGCAATGCATAGCAAAGTGTAGGAAGCACTATAGTACATCAAGATACTTTCCAAAATTGAATTATTCTTAGTATTTAAAATTGAATATTATCTTCAGATTTGACAAGTTTATAGTTGTAAATATATGACAGTTCTAACCACAAGTTAAAACTTCTATTTCAAGGTTGTTGGATTGGATATTGGAGACACCACTCACATAAAAGGTTTGCATTACGAAATTTTGGGGAAGGGTGGAGTGTAATCTTGTCTTCTCGAATAAAATTTAATAGTAAATAAATAATTAAGTAATATAATTTATTTTATAAATAATAACAAAGAAGAATTTAAATGAAAATGTAATTTAATATATTTATAATAATAAAGTTAAATAAATAATTTAAAAAATACGAAAATAAAATAAAATTAAAGAGATCAAATTTCCACAATCCATTGTATTACAACGATTTGTTTCTAGATTCGATTGTGTTAAGATTTTTACCATCAACTTTTCGATTCCCACTTTGTGATCCATCATCAGGATGAAGAGCAAGAGATGCAAAACAAAGTGTGATTGGAAACATTGATGGTAAAAATCTTCACACAATTGAATCCAGAAACAAATCACTGCAAAATAAAATTAGTTAATTAATCAATGACCTTAATAATTATTAATAATAAAATCAAATAAATGTAAAAAGATTAAAAATAAAAAATAAAATAAAAAATTAGATTGTAACACAATTAAACTTAGTTAATGCTAGGTCAAGAGGCATTAACTTAGTTAAGTTAATGCTAGGAAAAGTTGCGACTCTCTCAAACATGAGATATAAATAGTGAGAAGAGAACATCATCTGGGAGGAGTAGAAAAGGAAGAAAAAAAAGAAAAGGAATTAATAAAGGGTATTAAATTTGAAAGGTTGCAACTCTTCTAAAAGAGCAACAATAATGAAATATTGTGACTCTTTCGAAGGGCAACAATGATGAAGGGTGGTGACTCTTTTAAAGGGTGGTAATTATGAAAGGTTGTGAGTCTAACAAAGGGAACAATAATGAAGTTGCGTAACTCTTCAGAGGAGTAGTAATTGTAAAAAGTTTGTGGACCATTACAAAGGGAAGACATGATGAAGAGGTGTAACTCTTTTCCATCTTGGAGGATATAAAAAGAAGAATGTTTCAATTGCAAGAGAAGGGAGAGAAATTTGGGAAATAATATATTACTGTCAAAGCCAACAATGAAAAGTGGTGACTCAATTGTAATGAAAGGTGGTGACCTTTTCAATAAAGTATAGAGGAGACCTTTTCAATGAAGTATAGAGGAGATTTTATTCCAAGGAAAAAATGAGGGAAACAATAAAAGATTATTAATTCTTGCTTTTTGCAGTTCATTTTGGGGCATCATGCTCATTTGCAAAGTTTGGAGGATTTTGCCAATTTTTCCTTAGAATTGTGCTAGCTTTTCTCAGTGTTTGTCTTTGTCTCTAGAGAAGAGCAACTCAATTATCTAATATCAGGTTGGATGTTTTTGTGATGATTTTTGGTCAAATGTTTTACTAATTGTGGGTGGGTAGTGACAGACTCATCTCAGTGGCAAAGTCAGTGGAAGCTTCTTCCCTTCTTTTGCAAAGCATTTTGAAGAATGGGGCCCTTCTTTGTTCTTTTTCGAATCGATTTTGGCTTCTTAGTCGTTAACATATGTGGATCTAGGGAGGCTCTTAGTAGCAACATAATGCTTTGTAGAATTTGTGATTAAAAGACAACAATTAGACGATGAACATTAAGGGAGGGCATTATATTATAATGTTTCTTTAATGCTTATCTTTGTTAGTCTTTAGTCTATCAAGTAGTTTCTATTTCCATGTTCAGTCCACGATTGCTTCTTTTGGAAACATCGCCTTTGCAAATCTATATAAGGAGTTCTCATCTCCTCTTTTCAATACAATTACAACAGCATCAATTTACCATAACATAACCATCAAGGGCCAACAATAGGCTAATTCCATCATAAACAATATTATCCCAAAAAGGAAACATTACAATCTGCTTTCCCTGAAATTGCTTGTCCCCAAGCAATCTAAAAAACAAAATAACACACTAGTCCACCTGGATCCCAAGGGTAGAACTATGTAATGTCCTTGCTGATTCCAACTAGCTCTTGTGACACCAACAATATAACAATTGTTAGTACCTACCAAACTAGATCAATGTCAACAATTGGCGTTGTAGGAGGAAACAACTCAAAGGGAAGCAACTCGGAAGGTTGATAAAGTTTACTTCCCAAAATTGTGCAAGATGAATTATCATACACACTATCTAACACATGTGTTACTGAACTGCGCACGTGAAAGAGGTTATGCATGTGAGGGTCAAAAGTAAAACTATACATACTCGACACCATGTACACACCCAAAAATCCTATGCAACCCCTGTTTGAAATCCCGATGCACTAAAAGGATCCCAAACATTGAATAGGTGCTTTCCAAAAAGAACATCCTTCAACTTTTGCTTCTCAACCTTGATCCCATCTTCACAATGCCAAATGTGGTGAAGCCAACCAATGGGACTTGCCAAAACTGCGGTGTTGACCTTGTAATCCCTTGGGTCCCAAAACCCATTTGCTATATGGAGAAATGAATTATTGAAGGTATCTACAACACCACAACTATCTTTAACCTCTGCTAGACTTGCATAGATGTGCTGACTCCAAGTAATTCCCACCAATGATTGAGTTGAGTATATGCAATTGTTGCTTCTATCTAATGAAGATGGTGAGTACCCATCCCACTAAGAATGGTACAATCTCAGAGCTAATCCACATTGATAAATCACCAAATCATCCATGTGTGGATTAAGATATAAGTGATGGTACTCCTCCCTATGTAGACATGATATAAAGCTCCAACCTTGGGAAAGCATTGATCATCATAGTCATGGGATGAATAAGTGATACTTAGTTTTGCAACAAAACTTCCAAAGGTGATGTGCTTATTTTACAACATACTAATATTCTAAATTTTCTTTTTAGGATTCATATCATAAACAATTACTAATCTTACCTTCATTTCATTTCTTATTTTAAGAAAGCTTTGTTATTATCATGATTGGTTCCTTAAATGCCTAGCAACATTGAAGCTTTTATATTACTTGACAAAATTGGTGCCATGCGTAATTAGATGTTATAACTCCTGTTGCTTCGTGGTATATTGAATTATTGATCCTATATTGAAGTAGAGTTTCCTTGCTGTGCTTTTGGTTTATGTTCTTTTAGCTTTGTGTTTTTCTTAGATCTACATGTAGGATTGTTTGTCTCCAGTACAATGATATAACATGTTTTGACAAAATCTTCAGTGTACTGACAGTTGATATATTTAAGCTACTCTATCACAATTAAATTTATTTCTTTTATTATGCTAATAGATTATTATTTGTAATCTTTCTAGGAGTGGAGGATGCATATGGACACATTGGATCTATACTTGTGAACATATCTCGGATGGAAACAGGGAGAAAGCTCTTATTAGATCCTAAGTGGAGTCTTTTGAAACAAATACTTCGACAAATTGATTCACCAAGTACTTTGAGAAGGAAGGGAGTATGCACGCTATGCTCTTTAACTCTTGGTATATATGGATTGTGAAGGAAATATGGAGATGAATATATAGCTGTTTGTCATAATTTCTTTGAATGATTACATTGGCACGTATTATAGATCTTCATATTTTTTCAGTATATTTTGATCCGTATGGTTACACACCCATAATTGCTACAAATCTTGCTTGGGTTATTGTTTATCATTGTAAATTTATTTAATTTGATTTAAGAAACACATAAAATAAACAAAATATTTATCACTAAGCAGTTAAAACTAAAGTTGAAGTAGTAGGACTTGAAAACAGATGATATTGTGGGAAAGTGCTAAGAATTACCCACATTTGCTCTAGAAGAAGATAAACATTTTAAATAGGAAAGATACACATGTAAATGATATTTAATGAGCGATGTTAAGAAAATCAAATAGATTTAATAAAATGTTGACACTTAAGGATTGAGATTAGAGAATTTCAATGCTATTAATTTTCTACCTTTCAGCTGCATACACAATCAAAGATCTAGACGAAGCATCAATATCTAAAATATGAGTAGAGTCCAAGTTGGCACACTTAGGCATTGCATCCTGTTGTGAGGTTTTCATGCCATCACGCCATCGCAAATGGGGACCCCCCTCTTTTTTTCCTTTTCTCACGTGGCTTTGGATTTGAGAGTGAGTTTGGCGTCCCCTTTTGGTCGAGGATAGTTTAGAGGTTAAGAGTTTCAAAGAGAAAAGTGAAAATCAGGAGATGAAATCAGACCTTAGATTGGCCTAAATCAGATTTGAGATGCTTAGATTTGGAACTTGTTGGTAATTCCAAATGTGGGTAGAAGGGCTTCAAATGCACCAGAGGATAAATGTTTCAAGTAAATGAAATAATCCTCAAGAGCCAGCAGAATCTGCCTTCCTGCTAGTATTCTTAATCTTTCTGGAGGCCTGATCTTTGCCTCCTAAGCATGGCCAATCTGAAGCATATTTAGAAAAAGGGACCAAGGCAAGACATTGTGAATACAAGCAGTAGCACTTCCCCTTCAATTTGTTATGAGAATGCAGATTCAGAGTAAAAGGCAAACATGATTAGGTGATGCTGTAAATGACAAGTATGAAGATAATTCTCTAAAGGGCCAGGTTTCCATCCTCAGAAATGAGCAGCCCAATGACTTGATTTAACCAAGTGTCAGACAAACCCCATCACGACAGGGAAAGATCAAGTGAAAGAGGAAGTAATGAAGGCAAAAAAAAAAAAGGAGGAGGATTCCTTGAGGTATATCCCATAATGTGACAGATTTATTTTTCCACCTTGGTATCCATATTTATAAAATATATCTCTAATTTCGAAGCATTCACAATTTGACCGGAAGCCTTCATGTAACTTTCTATGATGGACTTTAAGGCCCTTTCTTGACTAAGCTTTCTTCTAGCAGAATAGTATCATTTGCATATTACTGATGAGTTATAGTAGGGATATTCCTAGTGACGGTAATACCTTTAATCTTTTGATCAATATGAGCCCTTGTGATGGATCTCCCAAAGGCTTCAGCCATGATTATATATAGAAACGAGGATAATGGGTCTCCTTGTCTAATTTCTCTTGAAATATCAAAAACACCTTCAGGGGACCCATTCACAAGAACAAAAATCTTGGTGGAAGATATACATTTGAAAATGAGATTAATCCATTGATGAGAGAAGTTGAATGCTCCCTCAAGGATTCAATAATCCTCCCATCACTCTAAATTTGGCTTTGGCACTATTAGAATTCAAACACAAATTCGACCCCTCTACTTCATAAAGTCATGAACAAAGCATGAGGATGGCAATCAAAACTTAGGTGCTGACTTAATTTGATGGAATAGATGGGCCTAAAAACTAGAATGAAATAAGATTTGAGGTGTTTTACAAAGAGGATGATAAATGCAGATTCAAGGATCCTCTAGGCCAGGCAGATCTTGCTAGCATGTGAGGATCCCAAAATCCTCAACACCACTAGATCCCACCCCTAGAAAAATGATGATGTCAAAAGCTTATCTTGGATTACCAAGTTTATGTGGAAAAGGGAGGATAGTATAATTGATTAAGTTGAGGATCAATTAAGGAGCATGAAAGAACATGCTACAATAAACTAGTTTGGTACATGTTACCATAATAAGAAGGTATAACACAGAAAGAAAATGCTAATGTTTCAGGAAACCACGAGTATATACTCCATTAATGCTCTTCAAGTACATCAATATCACAAGGCAATACAATACTAATGTTGAAGATCTTCTCGTTTATGGAAAAGTGTACATATACTACTCGAAAGGTTGCAGCTCAATCATTGTGGTGTAACAAATTGCCCTTCGGTTACTAAAAACATATTTAATTCTTTCCTAACATGTTTAACTATTCTTGACGGATAATACAATTTTACTATTCTAGGGACAACATCATCCCCCCCCCCCCACAATAAAGTTTGTCTTCGTCGGCTTACAACAAAATGGAGACAATGCTCGACGATACAGTTGTCAGAGAAGAAAAACTAAGAAGGGGGCTGAGGGAGTGTCCTTGAAGATGCAGGTTGAGATGTCGTTGAAGGAGTCAAACGTGCCTGCAACTCATACACTTGTTGGGTCCTCACCTCAAGTCCTACTTGGTTTCCAATCGCTTCTCCATTGTTGTCTTTACTATCTTGACAACCTCTACTAACTTTGTCTCCTTGAACTTTTTCGTCACCTGAGCTAACTGGGTCTGTAATATGCTCTTTTCCTTCTTAGCCACCTCTAACTAAGCCATCAACTTCGCTTTCTTTATCTCCCAAGCCGACTGCCAGCTAGCCAAGTCCCCCTCTACAGCGACTAATTGAGTAGCTAGCTCCTTTCGAGTTCGCTTTTCTCCTATTCGATCTGCTACAACGCCTCAGAGTATAGTAGGTGTCTTAGTACCCACGCGCTATCTCACGACTAAGGGTCTCTACTCGTTCTTCGCTATGGGCTCCCCAACAATTTACTCCTACAACGTATTCAGAGTCTCTGTAACTGGTCACCCATGTGCCCCAAAGCAAGTGGCGAAGGCAGTTGGACACCCCACTCTCATAAATGCCAACACATGCTCCAACTCTCGAATGGCTTCCTCTAAAGTCTAAGCTTGTGCAGAGATCACCACTTGGCGACCTCAGGCTACCATATTTGCGAGATATGTCTCTATGTCATCTCTCGATGGCTCTGAGGCTGTCTTAGACTGCTCATGTGGGCTAAGTACTAAAGGCTGGATAGTCTCCACCATGGCCTGAGAAGACTCCAATGCAGGTAGTCTCTCATCTCTTCCAACCTCAACTGAATGATGCTCTCCGTCCTCTGTGCTCGCTACTACAACAAGTATGACGACTACTATAGGCTCTTCTTCTCTCGTGTCCTCTAATTCCACAACCTCGGGAAGAGGCACATTCCTCACTGGGGAAAGTATAGCTGGTCCAGGTACAACTAGTGCCAGGTCGAACCATTGGCTCAACTAGGCACAAATACTCTGGAACAAAGATGCTCACTATGTACCACTCTTGTCACATGGTCCCCTCTTGCTGGCTCCGCTAACAATGCAACATCTACTGTCACTATTACATCAGATCCAACCACCTCCAATCGAACTTGAGGCTCTTTTGGTGTCTCACTATCACGTATCTCCATTACATCCTCATAGATGACTTTATGTGGTGATCTACCTGTCTTGGACTTTGCCACTTGCCCTCCCTCGGGAACCTCTATTACTGCCTTAGGAGTTATTGCCTTTGGATCTGCCACAATAGGTCTCTTTGCCACAACTACTGGTGGAGACATGTCTATCGCTGCCCTAATCTACCTGAAAGTAGGGATTGGTGCTGAACTAATTGTGAAATGTAGTGTTACAGGTAGGAGAGGTCATGCAACAAGACAGGTATAGGTGTCATAGTGACTACCTCCACTTGATCATCCTCTACCACTTGAGTGCTATCTCCATTATCTGAGTCACTGTCACTCTCCATGCTCTTCTGCCGACTGCTATCTAGATGTCCCTGCTCAGATCCTGAACCAATCTCTTGTTTGTGCAATTTCTATCCTGCCACAAGCTTCTATCTCGAGGGCATATCCAAGTTTTGCCAACACATAACCAAGGGCTCTTCACACGTCAGTGGTCTTGGCATAACCTCAAGTCTGTCTTCTTTTGGAATTTGTCTACATGTGGCATCCAAGAATAACCCAATTGCATGGTACTACATGTTAAATTTCTTTTGCTGCAATGTTATGAATTTGTACATCCGCTTTGACAGTAAAGTGGCCCAATCAAAAATTGTACCATTCATCAATCTAGTCACGAGTATAATTTGTGGGAAGGCTATTGTCTTTTAATGCTCTAACAAACAACTTCACCACCTGATCTTCTGCACTAGTTTCATAATCTTCTATGAATATAAAAATGCATTCAAATGCTGAAGTGCTGATTCATCCCATTCTCCATGAAATTTCGGTATGAGTTGTGAAATTTTTGGGGACAACTTGTTAGGATTGCAATCAAAATTTCTGAAATCCAATTGCTTGATTCCATTTGGAACAAAAGTTTTTCTTTGAAATGATCGATACATTTGAAAAAACTATCTACCGTTTCCTTCGGAGTCTTCTCCCTCAGCAGAGTTACCACTGAAACTTAATTGAATAAAGTCACCACCTCTTTCGAGGAATGTATTGATTTGTTGATCTTCTGGGTTCTTGCTGATACAACTGGTTTTCTGATCTGCAAAATCTAAAATTCTGGGTAACTTTAGAATATATATTGTGAGCAACTCTCCCCAGCAGAGTCGCGAATCTGTTGGTTCCCAAAATCATAGATTGGAAATCCCAGAGTTTTATCGATTCTCCAATAGGATTCCTCAATCAGTTTTGGCCAATGAACGGGAATAATCCAAATTCCCTTGGACTTTAGGTTTCAGTACACCTAGGTAGATAAACCTTCACCTCGAATATGATCACCTTGTTGAAAATTTTCATATAACGAATTTAGATTTAGTGAATTCTTCAAGCTGGAAAAATCTTTGAACTCGATCAAAATAAAGTTGAATGCTGAGTGTTTGAACTGATTGAATGTTTTGTATAATATTTGTCAATAATTAATTTAGTGCTTGCAAGAAGGAAATATGTATACTTCTGACTTAATTTATAAATCCAATTATATTTGAATGACCGATGCCTTTGCTTATTTGGGGATCAGAGTCGATCACCACGAAGAATATTATGTACAACTTTATGAGACAATATTTATCTAAAATATCATTAATTATTCTTGAGCTTGCAAAAGATACTTTTTATATGCAATCCTTTGCTAGCCAAAAGGAATTTAACTTCTTAGGTAGGCAGTCCAATTAGCCAGGCTTGCAGAAACTTTTATATGTTTCACACTATTCCCTGTTTGTTGAGCACGGAATGCAGAAAATACCCAATGCAAAAAAAAAACCCTTGTTGGAACAATTCAATAATCTCCTTATTGATGATAAATGAACAGAAGACTATTTAATTTATCATTTTAAATATTATGTTTGAATTTATATCACAAAGCCATGGCTTGTAAGTCATTTTCCTCCATACAAAAATATATCTCTCGTACAATATTTTTCTGAATATGTCTTCTCAATTTAATGTCCCCTTGTTATGTTTCAGCACCCCTTATTTATAAACAAAAGAGATAATCATTGTGCCCCTTCGTATTATAATTACTCTTCTTTAGAAATAACCTGCTTCAATTATTACTCGCATTACTTCATAATTAACCACCGAATCAACAAAATGTTCATGAAAGTTAAAAAAAAAAAAACAGCTTTACATCGGTTGCTTAGTCTAACTACATAATGATGCCACTTATCACTACCAGCCATCATGTCCTTTTAGGCGACTGAGCTTATTCAGATTTTGAACTCCTTTCTAATTCATCCAATTCTTACGAAACTTTAGCAATGTCTTGACCCCGTTATTTTCCCGTTGTAAGCACGATAGATGGACATGAATCTTCAATACATGGTATCAGCTATTCCTCCATTTATGAGCCGTGCGTGGCTTCCAGTCATCATGATAACTCTTGTTGTGTTGTATTTCTACCGGCTGGTTTCCCATATGCTGGTATTGAGTTCCTTGACATTATTATATTATTGACGCGAGAATTAGAAATGCGCCTACTAACTTGGCTTCTTGTCTGCTACCAGCATGCACATGGTTCCTAAACATATAGAGATTGCCAATTCTCTATATCATATCAATAGTGTCTTCATCATCTAGCGCCGTACAACTTCAAGGTGAAGATTAAAATCCCCAACATCTAACATTCTGCTTCTCTCTTTTATAAAAACAAAGGGGTTTTGCAACATACGACAAAGACATCATCTTGGACATGATGAACATGGGTAGGAAGTGTGAGATTCATTGATGAAGGAATTGGACCTTTTCTGGCTACATATATTTATTAATTATTGTGTATCTCCAATGAATAGCTTGATACCCATGGTGATAAAATTGGGAAATCACTATTTAGTATTTGTTCGCTCCCATATTTTGTTCAGCCCTGCCTATCACCATTCTATATGTTAATTTCTAGGATCATTTCTGCAAATGTAGAATCATAGCCATTGTTATTGATGATGTTCCAAATGCAAATGAAGGCTTATAAATATGAGAGGAGATATGTCTCACGAAGAGACATGTCTCTACGGTTAAACATCACTAGTTAACATATTAATATAATAATAATATAAATAACCATATATGTAACTCATCTTAAGCATATATGTAATATTAATATGTTAACCATATGTGTAATATATTATTATATAATAATATAATAATATATTATATATTATTATATAATAATAATAATAATAATAATAATAATTATATATATATATATATATATATATATATATATATATCATAAAGATGATTCAAAATCAACAAGGTATCTCATGTTAAAATCAATCCGATAGAAGCTACAACCTTAACACTCTCTCTTACCTAGGGAGGATTTATAGAGCACATTATGCTCGCAAGAATATGAAGAGATATCATCTTAGTGTGATATTCTAAATTTCTCACCTTTCCTAACACATAATTTAAGCAATTTCCATAACTTTAAAACACCACCTTAAGTGTGGTCTATAGTAGTAACTATGTCATGATGTCGGCAAGATCCAGCCCAAAGAACTATAACAAGTTGGTTATAATGGTGTTTAGCAAAATCTGGCCCAAAGAACCATGATAACAGGTCTACCATTTATAAGATCACAACCTTACAATGGTTACCTTTTGTTTGTTCGTTATCATAGTTTTTTAGCTGAGATGACCCTTATTATAAAGGTCACCAAAAACCCTAATTCTGAGCTTAAATTTATCAAATACTTAATATGTAACTGTTAAAAATAGATCCACCTTACAGGTGTGCTGATAACTTAAAAAAACAACAACAATATTCAGGAGAACCACAAAACTGTGACGCTTAAACGGTAATATCAAAGGGTAAATGAATAACAATGTTCATAATGAGATTTACAGCAAGAACCTGAGGTTTTCCCAATTGAATCATCATAGGCATGAATATGCTCCTCTAAATCTGACTGTAAACCCACTGAGGAAGTGACTACGGATTTGAGACTGTCCCTGTCGAAAATCGTGCTGAATGCCGACTCCAGTTGCTATGGTTTGTGCACTCTTGCCTCCAGTTATAACGTCGTGCTGGTCATTCCGCCGGATCCAGAGAAATTCGTTTTAATCTATTAACACAGTCAACATTGGATCAAACCACACCCAGTTCTAGCCGCTGAAATTAACAGACGCTTGTCATGATTGTGTAGCTCGTTGTCAGAAATGCCCAGGCTCACACGAAATGCCCCTGATTACTCCAGACGGTGGTCGTGGCTGCCGTTTTGTCCACTGTAATCGCCTTAACTCAAATCGCGTGGCCGGTTATTATCTGTTCGGCCCGAAATCCAGTCTTTTATGAGACGCCAGTAAGCATGAGACGCCGGCAGATCAGGTGGCTCGCATTTATTAGCTGGAAGGAGAACTCTGCATGTGATTCCGTCTACTGATTATAATTCCGCCTCCTTGCTTGAAACGTATATCAGATTATTCTCTGATCCTAATCGTTTTCTGGCTTCCACTACAAATTTCCCCAATCTTGCAATAATCTTGAAAATGGCGATTTATTCCTCTTAGTTAAGAAACTTTCACTTGGCCTTGGGCCACAGATTTTCTGCTCTGTTGAAGTGATTGCAATATCACTTCCTGATTGCAATAATTCGGATGATATTCCACATCCTCAAAATTGCTTACACATGGAAGTTTTCGTTTCCAGGGATAATTTGAGGAATTTGCAGACCAAAAGACTACAAATTGCTCTAACTAATAATAGAAAATCAAATCCACAAAACTGCTTGCTTCCAATGGGTGCCCCCTGCCCTCTATTTATTCACTTTTTGAGAAGTCACTGGAAACATCTAGAAACGTCTTTTATAAAAACTTATTATAATGTACTTTATTATTAAATAACTTTATTAAATAAATAACTTTATAAAATTAAAAGTGCAACCTCTGGCAACAATAGGACTCTCTCTCCAAAATCATTTGCCTACGAGAGTCGATGATAGGCAAATCTACTGTAGGAACCATGTCGCTAGAAAGGGGACATGACATTAGCACTCTGAGACAACAATTTAATGAAGTCTGTCATGATAGCAGGTCTACCATTTATAAGATCGTCATCTTATAATGGTTACCTTCTGTTTATATATGTCAATGAAAGATTGCCACCTTTCATTACATATCATATGTGAAATAGTAGTCACCATGAGCCTAGTCAAAGGGTGGTACAAAAGTTTTCACCTTAATTTTCTCCCACAAAGAAGAATGCATTACAAGGAGTTTCACTTAGAACTTCTCCTCATAGAGAAGATATCATTCACAAAAGATTGCACCTCAAAAAAAAATTCTCCCTCTAAACAATGATCATGGGAAGTCAGGTCCAGTAGTTACTCCCTTCGAGACTCTCCTCTCGAAAGGATTCTTGTCAGACTCACTTTGAATCAAATATCTAATTTTCTGGTGATAAATCATCACTTCCTCATGATATACATAGGAGTGGGCCCATCAAAATCAAGCAGTTACACACATGTATTTCTAGACTCCCTTTGAGTATCAATCTTCAAAGCTCTTGCATTGCCTTAGAAGAAGTGTCATATTCCCTCTTATTGTAGAAGAATCTCATAATCTCAAACATTAAGGATGTTTGTTTCAAGAGGTTCACTTTATCCATCTTGATCATTAGGGTCTTTGGAGCTACTATCATTAGATTGAGTTTGCACAATATTTGGTAGCATATGTAAAGTACCAACCTTCTTTTCCTGTAAGAATATCCTCAAACATAAAGGAAAATATTGGAGCAAATAACCCTTATAGTATATATAGAATAACAAATAAGAGAGAGACTACAAAGAGTAGATAAATGTAAAAGATAAAAATATAAAATACTTATCTGTGCATGAAGATTCTAAAATTGTCTTTTTAGATTATTTGAGAATGGAACATCTCCCCTCTAAATAAGATTCGAGTGGGAATGGAACATTGACTATTATTCCCCTACAATGTAAAATTTCCACTCATTCTTATATTGTTTGAACAATGTTGTATCATATATGTCAACTCCTTTATAAGTTCCAACTTGCTCTTTTCGTCCAAAGATTTATTTAGTTTAACAGTAGAGGCGAACATGTTGTTCCATTTTATCAAACTCATCCACAATACACCAATATGTTGTTTAAGTATGATTGTGCTACATGAATGACTCTACAACTCATACTTCAACTTTCATTCATCAAGGAGAGACTCGTAGATGAATTCTTAAAAACTTCATTAACGTCTCACAACAACTCAAATTTCTTGACAGTGACTTCTATGAATACATGTAACATCATTTAGAGGTCATTACTTGCTCATAATGTACATAGGGGGTAGGCCCATTAAAATCACGTGGTCACAATGTATGAATTACGGTCCTCTTGACAATGGCAATTTATTGATTACTAGAGAAATCCATCTCAACATTATTTACTCCCTCTTTATCAATAAGACCAAGATCACTCGAGATTAACTAAATAACATCCTTAGTCTTCTCCCTCTCTTTCAAGATTACCTGAAATATCAACCTCCCTTTGATTCTTAATCTCCCTTTTTTTTTTTCTATAATAATATTCTCAGAGGAAAAGATCAAGGCACATAGGTCTTATACGAATATAAGTGATTTACTTTTATTACAAAATATGATACTAAAATTGTACTCAAATAAGAATACTCATCTCATGCAGTCAAACGATAATGCCCTCCAGAAGATTTCTTTGAAAATTATAGAAAGGAATGTAATGGGTTTAATTCATATCCCTTGGTTTGCTAATTTTGTTTTCTTCCAAATCAAACCATTTATTACTTTATCATTTCCTCCTTCACACATTTATCAACTTATCGTTTATACACTTTCATCTTGACTCAGTTATTTTTCATCTCATGACCTTCAAAATCGCTCCTTTGTTACATCAATATCCTTCTTGCCATATGATTCGATGAAAATTTGGAGTTTGGACATGATCTACATGGAGTTCTCATATTACCCCAACGTGAGCGTTTTACTGCTCCCCCTGTGCACACTCCCTATCCACCACATACTTATACTAGAGTCCTCATCAACATATTTAATAACATTAGTTGTTGACTATATTAGATCTAAAATAATTTACAAAGTAAGGTCTATAATATGAAAACAAATCCAACTTTTGATCTCAATCATATTCTTATAATAATATAATACCATTTAAATGGATCTCATGTGTAATAACCCTCCTCAATTCTGCCCTCAAAAATGCTTATGAAAGCTCAAGGAATTTCATCAAACAATTCACATGCAAGGGACGTATGACTGATATAGTATTTCAGCTAGCTTCAAATGACCTTTTTACAATTTACATCAATGAAAATCTTGTGCTAGAAGACTACAATGGACTACACAAATGACCTAACATGAGTGTGCTACTAAATTTGACAATATTCAGTGCATATATATGATCTAAGCATGAGAAATGAACACCTACAGCCAACTGGCATTTTTACAAATAGTTGGTATGCAAACTAACTAGCTGATAAATAATGATATTAAATTGCTTAAATGACACCAGCAACTATTATCTTCTTAATTGCAATGAAAATTACAATGCTCATGAAATATGGCCAAGACTTTGGCATTTACATGGATTACAAAATGATAATGCTGGTATAATGCACACTTACAGCTGAAAGCTTATAACACCCTAAAAAACAATACTAACAAAAAAACCTGGTTGTAGATGGCTGAAATAATTTCCTTCTATGCTGCCCCTTCTGCTTTGCTTTTTTCGAACTGATTTTTCGGCCTGCTTTTTCGTACCCGCTTTTTCAGCTTGCTTTTTCGGTTCTGCTTTTTTGAACTGCTTTTACGGATTGCTTTTTCCACCTGCTTTTTCGGTTCCATTTTTTTCGGGCTGTTTTTCATATTTGCTTTTTTCAGACTGCTACCATGTTGAATCTCAAGACCATATCTTTCAATGGCGTCAAGATTTCCAGCTTGAAGGGATTTCGTCCTTCAAACTATTGAGATATAATCTCCAGAAAATTCTCCAATTTCTTTGATATTTCCAAGCCTGAATAAATGAGAGCTATCCTCTTCCTTTTAATCCCTTCCTCACTTGCTCCACGCTTCCGTCTTGCCAATGTGGGATAATACATGACTTTTAATATTACTTCTTTTTTTCCTTTTACAAAGTCCATGTATGTACTCAAAAGGGGGACTCTTGATTTTTATAAAGTGACTTTATGAAACATTATAGTATTTAATTTGAATAGTCACTTTACCGTTGTAACTTCAAACATTAAAATAATATACCAAATAAACTCGAAATCCCACATATAATAGCTCATTAGAAAGAGCCCAACAAAACGCATCTCATCCTGTCACTGAAAATTGAAGCCATTGCATCCCCCAATTGGCTTACTAAAAATAGTAAGTCTTCCTGACAACCCAACAAACGAACTCCGTTTGGCCTGTAATTAAATTTGACTAGGCCAAATAACCTCAGGATCCCTTTTGAAGTCCTGGTTAGCCCTCGGGACCATACAAGAATGGGCTAACGACAACATACCTCTAAACTGGCTAAGTGGGAGACATTACATAATGTCTATGACGCCATTAAATAATCACATAACTTCTATGATGTCAAAACTTAGATTACCATACTTTATGTTAGAAATGTGTTTTTCCAATATGAATAATTATCAAAGCTTAAATATATTTTATAAATTTCCATATAAATATGTTCATATTTATAAATACATATAATAACATAAAAGAAAAATCATTAAATAAACTTATCTAACAAATAAATGCAACCTTTACAATTAATAAAAGTCTTAACCTTGCATACCTTATAGGTTTGATTTCTTACAATTTTGGGTTCCAGTACAACTTCATATATGGCGGGCCTTACCATATATCTTGCGCAGATAAATACGTTCTTTTAATCTCTAGAGGGCCAAATCAAAAGTCTCATGCTATGGGCATGGTATTCGTCGATGACAAATTAATTCTGCACAATCAAGCCCTGTTTAAACAAGCACTTTGTTAAAATCAAATTTTAAACACAAGAAATTTGTACCATAAGTGTCCCTAATTGAAAGAACTGATCTCACGAAAGAATGAAATTTAAGCACAAGGAATGAGCTTTCATTCCTGAGGAAGACACTCCAAGTGCTCACACTCGAAGAGATTTAGGTTGAGAGAAACTTTCAACAACGAATCCTACGTCTATCATTGCTGGGCTATTTTTTGTAATTGCATTAATGGTTAGAACCACCAAAGAAAATGTCTCCCTATCCGATGTCCCCTTATTCTTCTTATGCTATGATTGATGCAAGATAATAATCCTGACTGTATGCTACTGTGTTTCTTCCAATAATTATGCATGATACTATAAAATCTAAGGATTGCTGGCAGTGAGCATTCCATTGGGAGTGACCAATATATTAGAGTATTTGAGGTTGTATCATATCCAATATGTGGATGCATATAAGCATACGATATCCTATCTCTGATATCCTATCTTCATTCAGTCTGAGTCATACATCCACTTCATATACTGAGAGATTCATATCTATATATCATTAGCAACTTGAAAATTGAAACTTTGTATTCATTCAGAGATCAATATGTGAACATTCAAAAATACAAGCATGCAGACTTGAAAATTATATAGCAGCGGCAACATAGTTTTCTGGAGGTGGACAACTAGTCAAATCCTTGCACAACACACACAAATATCTTGAAATGATTTAGTTGCTTGATCCATCATTACAATCGTCATGCCCTTGTACTGGGGAATGTTAAATGTTTCTTCAATTGCTTGTTCGCCAATGCTGGCCAACACTCTCTTCCCTTAATAAAAAATGATGGAATTACTGTTTAGATCAAATTTGGATGCACATTCCATAATCGATTCTGGACAAGGCAATGTGGGAGGAAAGGCCGCTGCGTGTACAATTCCACTCTTGTAAATCCTTTTTGCCAAGGGGGATTGTCCTTCCTTCAGTTTGTCCCTCATCCATATCATGTCCACTGTACAGATATTGGTGTCAGTTATTCTCTTCATTTTCGAGAAGAAGGAAGTATTGGGCATCATATCCTCTTTGTCTTTCTTAGTGTTCGCCCGCATGGGATTCTTACTTGCACTATCATCATCCATGCTCGTCGCCCTATTACGGGATGGTAGAGTGGTGGACCAAAAGGCAAGAAGAACCACGCGGAGCAATCCTTAGACTAGAACGAAAGATGGATGTCAGCTTAAGCACTCCTTGCAACTCTAGATGATGAAAATTCACCTTAATCGATAAATTTACAGTGACTGTTCGGAACCTAGGATATGACTTTCAAGTAGTTCAAATCCCTTTGCAAATAGAAATTTACACTACTAAAACTATCCAACACTTGCCTTTTATGCAAAAATCAAACTTTTATATGTATCTCTTCTCCCAACAAAATTGCCAAAATCTGTCTCAAATTCGCCCAAGCATGAAGTCTGAAATTTGCCCAAAATGCTACCTAGGGCACAAATCGCAGCCCACAAATGGAGGAGAAAACTACCAAAATATGCAAGAATCTGCGCACAAGAAAAATCGCCAAGGTCTGAAAATGGAGAAATGCAAGCAAAAATTGCCCAAGCATGCAAAAAACTGCCCTCCACTAAATTCGCCTCCACAAAATTCACCCAAGTCTGGAAAAAATCTGCTCCTCCACAAAATTCGTCCACATGGAGAGGAAGAAATGATTTGTGAAAATGAAATGGGGAGGAGACTCCCTTTATAGCCAATTTTCTTTCTGCATAAACCTGGCCTACATGGTCTAGGAGAAAACAGAAAACAAAAAGTAAATTCAAGTTAAGGCCCACAATTAAATACTTAGCTCAAAAAAAATTAATTTTGCCAAAAGAAAATTGCACTTTTAAATTTACCAATTAGCTCCAATTGCAAAACGAAATTAAATGGCCTTGAGGGTGTTAAATATTTCCATTTAATGAGGGTTTAGTAATTAATACGTCATTAAATTTGGATTTTGGCTAACCAAAAGCTATTTTTTCAATATTAAATTACTAAATTCATTAAAAACTTAAAAGTTTTCAAGGCAATTAATCCAATTAAAGCCAACTTTTTGCAATTTTCTACCAAATCGATTTTGCCAAGCTAAAAATTAAAAAATTAAAATTGCATTTAGAACCAAAAATCGATTTTTTGCACTTTTCCTTATTTCAACAAAATTTAAAAAATTTCACCAAAGAAAAATTTGAGATTTTCCAAAAACTTAAGTCTAAAAAATTTCTCTTTTGAAAATTATCCAAATTTACAGAGTTAAAACCAAGTTTTCAAAAGAAAACGGCTAAATACAAAATTCACAACTTTATCTTGCCAAGTTGAAATTAAATTAGAAAATTATTCGGCCTAAGGACAAAATTGATAGCTTTGGAAAATCAAGTTTAAACCGAGTGAAAATAAATCTAACCTTCTCCCCACTGGCCCTGAAGGTGTCCAAGGCTCGAAATTTTCAAAACTCAAAATTGTTGGACAATCCAAAAATTTGCCAAGGCGATTAGAAAGAGAGGGTCCCCAAAAATTTTGGGGCGATGGTGTAAAAACCTCACAACATGAGTCAAAGCCTGACATGCAATGAAGCCACTATAAAAATTGCTCCTTTGTCTCCTCAAGCACTGCCAATCGATGCTATGTTTCCTTGAGCAACTCCTCGTTGCTCTGTCCCTGCCGTTCTGGCAAACTGAGATACTATTGTGAGGTTTTCACACCATCGCCCCAAGACCTTTGGGGACCCCCTTTTTCGGGCAAGCCTTGGCAATTTTCATGGATTTTTGGAATTTTTTCGGTTGCTTTAGCATTTTTTATCGGAGTTGTCCAAAGTTTTTTGATTTGAAAATTTTACACTTTGGAATCTTGGACGCCTTCGGGCCAGGAGGGATGTGATTTGTCTTTTTTACCTGGTGCGAAACTTGATTTTCTAGAAAGTGTAATTTTATCCTTAGGCCAAACAAAATTTCAAAAAAACAACATTTTTCTATGGTTAGAATAGTATTCGGCAGGATAAATTTGCAAAATTTTGGACTTATACGGATTTTGGAAATTTGATCTAATTGTATAGACTTGAACATTTCCAAAATGATTTTTTTTAAAAATTTAATTGTTTTGGAAAATCTTGAATTTTTCGGTGAAAAGGAAATTTTTAATAGTGAAATTAAAATTGGAAAAACAATTTTAGATGCTAGAAAAATGATTTATTTTGGTAAAAAAAAAATTAAAATTGCTTTGCAAAATTGAAAGTGGATTAAATTGCAAAATTTCATTAAATTAATTGAAATATTGCTTAGGAGATTTTTAAATGTTGAAAGAAGTTGGTAAATTGGAATTGAAAATCGATTTTAGCTTGCCAAATCTGATTTTAATGATATTTTAATTGCCAAATCGTTGTTAAATGAAAATTTTGGCATCTCCTAGTCTTTCTTTGTTTTATTTTTGCAATTTTTTATCACAACCGGCAATTAAATGGGCTTATTTCACTTTGAGCTATAAGTAATTTTAGCATGGCATTTAAATCTAGGCCATTAATAAAGACGCTAATTTAATTTTATTCTCCTCTAGGGCAAGTCGGCCAGCTTGGAGAGATGGGAAAATTTGGTATAAGAGGGGCTCCCCCCTCTCTCGTTCCCTCATTCTAACTTCCTCCTCATGTGTTGGGCGATTTTTCTTGAAGAGGCAATTTCCAGCCTAGGTGATTTTCTTCTTGGAGCAGATTTCTCCTCCTTGGCGACATTTTCTCTTCTTCTATTATGGGCGAATTCCTGCCCTAGGCAATTTGGGAGCAGATATGAAATTTTTCTTTTGCTTGGATGATTTTGTGTGGTCTGATTTTCTTCCAAACGCTGCAAATTTTTGCCTTAGATTTGGGCAATTTTATTTGGTAAAGGGAATAAATGATCCAAGGTCTGATATTTTTAACAAATGTGGGTAATTTCAAGGGGGCCAAAGTTTTCGATTTTTTCGCTAAGGCATCATTGTTTGCAAGGAGGCTTGAAATTTCCAAGATTTGATCCGAATTCAAAGAGGGCCCGATTATTGGTAAAGACAAAATTAAGGTAAAATTCTATTCATTTTAGAGGTGAAGATTGGTTTAAAGGCGGATTCCACTCCTTGTTCTTGCTTGGTTTGTTTCCCCTATATTCTTCTTGCATTCATCATCCACCACTTCATCATCCCATTGATAGGTCAAAGTTTGGAGATATAAGTGTAGATTTCATGATAGGACACTTGGCGAGGTAGAAATAAGCTAGACCACCCTAGGTTGGAGTTGGGAGATATAAGCGTAGTCCATCGTAAGGTAATGAAGAGACAAAAATAAGTGGTAGTCCCACCTTTAAGTTGATGGTTGGAGATTGATAAGTGTAGAGATAGGAATTGGCGAGGTAGAAATAAGCTAGATTCCATTGATAGAAAGAAGGTTGGAGATTGATATGTGTAGTCCATATCATTTAAAATGAAGGGGTAGAAATAAGTGTTTAGCATGGCGGATGTTAGTGCAAGCAAGAATCCAAAGGAAATGAATACCAAAAAAGACAAGGAAGACATGATGCCTAAGACCACCTTTTTCTCGAAAGTGAGGCAAATAAGTGATACCAATATCGGTACAGTGAACATGATACAGTTAAAGGATAGATTGAAAGGACAATCCCCCATGGCAAAGAAGATCTACGAGAGCGGAATTGTACACGCGGTGGCTTTTCCTCCTACCTTGTCTTGTCCGAAATTGGTAATGGAGTGTGCATCCTGATTTGATATTATTACCAAGTCCATCATTTTTAATGAAGGGAAGAGAGTGTTAGCTAACATCAGCAGACAAGTGATCGAAGAAACATTTAATATCCCCTAGTACAAAGGCATGACAGTGGTAATGATGGATCATGCTACCAAATCATTTCAGGATAATCAGGAGGCTTACTTTATTCATCTAAAGCAGAATTAGTTTCACGAAGGCAAGAAGGGAGTCACCAAATTGTCAAAGCTCACCAAGTGGGATTTCAAATCAGAGTATGGCGATCTCATTGTGCTTCTCAGCCGGATCATAGGCTTAGCTTAAAGTATGCAATTTGAAAACTGGATGTTTTATTTTATTGATGAAATTGAAAATGGAAAGAGAAGATTTGATTGGGCTAGGATTATAAGCAAGAATTTAGAGTTGCAACTTAGGACCATGCAAAATCAAAAGCAATTGTATATGGGGGTCCTAACCCTTTTATTTGATTTAGAGGTGGTGAAAATGGAAGAGTGAATTTCAAGGAAGAGCAAATTTGGAGGAAGTGATTTGAAAATATTTGAGGCTAGAGATCAGAGGGATAGTTCAAGTGGACAAGAGGAGAATGTCAATGAGACAGAATTTGGATCAAGATTGGATGAGTTGAGGAAGGTTGCCATCAAGAAGAAACATTTGGGCACCCTTGCCTCCCTCAATGCCTTTATAGGATACACAAAAGAATATGAGAAGGATCATGAGAAAACACTGCAAGTAGCAAGCAACATGATGAATTCAGTGGAGCTCAAGATGAAACATACACTTTGCCCTCCCATGAAGGAAGTCGACGACAAGCTAGCCAAGTTCATTGCTTTGGCTAAAAAGATGAAAGAAAGGGGTAGAACTATATTAGAAGATCATTTGATGTAAGCTCAAGTGACAAATTCTCCTTCTTGGGTAGGATAGGTGTTTGATTCTGATTGGCTACTATTTTGGTGCCTTCTCATTGGTTGTCACTTTTCTTTTTTTTCATTGGTCCATTGATGACATGGAGTCTTCTCATTGGCCAATAGGGTGGCAACCATAATAATTAGGGTTTTGTTGATGTCAGTTTTGTACCACTACATAACATATTAGCAATTGAACACCTGATATGGAATATCAAGTCCTCAATTCCTCTCTTGAAAAGTTAATACTTATGAAGACATAAGCAATAACTCCAATGTTCCTTACACTTGTGGATACTAACTTAGTATATCGATGTGATTTGCTGGTAGTCACGTAGGCGGCCTTATGCTATTTGTTTGAGGACAACTTGTACTTTGGTGGAATGATGATGATGGTGATTTGGTGTGAATGCCAGATGATGTTGATGGAGAAGGTGATGGTGATGGAGGGTGAATGTTCTTATGACTTATGCCTTTCTAACTTTCCTCTTCAAAACTCCAACTCCTAACTACTTGCTATTCTACTCCTATGAATGGAAGATTAGCAAATGGATAGGAATCGAATCTAATGAAAGTTAACCAGCGGCTCTACCTCCATGGATGCAATGATACAAACGAAAGTGAACTAGTTTACCACACAAGGCTTCCCAACAAGCGGCTAGGATGCTAGTGGCCTAGTTATAAATCCCTATCAAACATCTACTAATACTACCATGCAACTATCCATCCACTCTTTGTCTTACTTAGCAACTTCTTGAAATGAAACTTACTTTAACAACTTCAAAATAAAAATCTTATTCTAATTAGTGGTAGTAGAAACCATGCAAGAGCACCAAAAGCTCTTAATCACCATGCAAGTCGCAACAATGAGAAAGAAAAGCGATTTTTGGCATTATCTTTGCGACAATTTTCTTCGACCCTTATAAATGAGAGCAAATGGCCTTATATAGAGGCCAAAATTCACAACCAACGGTAGAGATAAAGAGGCAAAACCGACAATCTAGATTGGATCCTAGAAACCCTAATTAGGGTTGTCACCCCATTGGCCAGTGAGAAGATGCCACATCATCAGTGGACCAATGAAAAAAAAGGAAAAGTGGCAACCAATGAGAAGGCACCAAAATGGTGTCCAATAAGAATCGGACACTTGTCCTATCCAAGAAGGAAGAGAAATTGCCACTTGGGCTGACATCAAATGATCTTCTAATATAAATCTCCTTTTTTCTTTCATTCTATTAGCGAAGGCAATGAACTTAGCTAGCCTTTCGATAATTTCTTCCATGGGAGGGCAAGGTGTATGCTTTATCGTGAGTTCAATCGATTTCATTAACCTGCTTGCTGCTTGTAGTGTCTTCTCGTAGTCCTCCTCATATTCTTTGAAGTTCAGATCAGACCTAAGAATTTCAAGCCCTTTTGCAAATAATGATGCCCTAGCTGAAGAAATCAGAATTCTATCTTCTTGAAAGTGCCCATGCATGTGCCAAAATCAGGTCCTTGCCCATGTACTTCACCAACAAAAATCGTTCAACTCCAAGGAAAAAAAATCACAGCCTCTAGAGGAAATCAGATCTAGGAAGAAATTGCCAAGAAAAAAGTGCAGATCTGCCCTAAAAAATCGTCAACATGGAAAATTCTATCCTAGAAACAATTCGCTAAGGCCTTGAAATCTGCTCCAAGCACACCAATCTGCTCCTTCAAAAATCGCTAAGTCTGATAATGTTCTCCCTTTGCAAAGAAAAAATCGCCAAAATGGAAGAAGGCTGCCTCAAAATCGCCAAGGAAAGGAAGAGACTTGCTTGTGGAATGTGAAATGAAAGAAGGGGGGGGAGCCTTCTTATACCCAACTCCACACATTCCTCCTAGGTGGCTGACTAGCCTTGGGAGAGAGAAAATTTAATTAGTGCACAATTCTGACTCAGATTAAATGACAAGCTAAAAATTAATTTTGCCATAGTGAAATTTTGCATTTTTAATTGTCGATTGAGACCAAAATTGCAAAAATAAAATTAATAAAGCCTTGGAGATGCTAAACATTTTCATTTAATGACGTTTTACTAATTAAAATATCATTTAAAATCAGATTTGGCAAGCCAAAATCAATTTATCAATTTTAATTTACTAATTTCTTAAAAGATTTCAAAATCTTCAAGGCAAATTGAACCTATTTAACACCAATTTTTTGCAATTTAATCCAAAATCGATTTTGCAATACAATTTTAATTTTTTAACAAAAATAAATCATTTCTCTAGAATCCAAAAACAATTTTCCTATTTCAATTTCACCATTACAAAATCAAAATTTTCACCAAAAAAAATTAAAATTTTCCGAAACAAATAAATCTAGAAAACTCCATTTTGAAAATGCTAAAGATTATATAACTACATCCAATTTTTAAAATAAAACCGTCTTAAGTTCAAAATTTTGTAATTTTATCCTACCAAGTATAGTCCAAATTATCGAGAAAATGTTGTCTTTGAAATTTGTTCGGCCTTAGGATAAAATTAGCAGTTTTAGAAAATCAAGTTAAAATTGGGTGGAAAACAAATCTAATCTCCTCCCTCCTAGCCCGAAGGCGTCCAACGCAATTTTTTTTCTAAAATAGGAAATTTTTGGACAACTTCAAAATTTTTTTGCCAAGGTGATCAAGAAAATGGGGGTTCCCCAAAATTTGGGGCGATGATGTGAAAACTTCACAATAGATTTCTAGGATCCAATCTGGATCGTTGGTTTTGCCTCTTAATCTCTACCATTGGTTGTAATTTTGGCCTCTATACAAGGCCATTTGCTCTCATTTGCAAAGTTGCACGGATACAGATACGGATACAAATACGGAAACGGTATTGGTTACGGATATAGCGATTTATTTAGACACCCAATATGGATACGGCTAGACACAACATTAATAAATAATACATATACATGTATTTAACATAGTTTCCTAAGTTATTGTAGGAGATTTTCATTACTTCAAAAGTAATATTGACACATAAATATTTATAATTTAATTTAACGCTTTACAATTTGTAAACACAATAGAGTTGCATTAGAAGATAATCCAAAAAAGGGTTGCTGAAATAGAAAAAACATTTCATTTGTCTTTCTCATCCAGTGGAGGCTTTTCTAATACTATTAAAATTTTTTTTTTCTTCTTTAATGTATATTTTTTTAACATTAAAGGGAAGATCTACATCAAATCTTTAAAAAAAAGCAAATCCCATAATATTTGGTTATGGTTGGAAAATCAAGTTTATTAGGCATATATGGGTACAATATTTGACGTGTATCCGAGCAGTATTGGATACCTTTCCAAATTGGATACGGGGATACGCGTGCCCAAGGAGGGACAGAGGAGTTTCTGACAACTCTGCTCATTTGTAAAGGCTGGAAGAAAATTGTTGCTAAGATAATACCAAAAGTGTGTCTCTTTATCATTGTTGTGACTTGCATAGTGATTAAGAACATTTTGTGTTATTGCATGGTTCCTATTCCCAATAGTTAGAATTAGATTTCCTTTGAAGTTGTTAAAGTAGATTTCATTTCAAGAAAGTTAGCAAGAGTAAGAGTTGATAGATAGTTGCATAGTGATATTAGTGGATGTTTGATAGGGATTTATAACTAGGCCACTAGCATCCTAGCGGCTTGTTGGGAAGCCTTGCATGTTAAACTAGTCCTTTTCCTTTGAATCATTGCATCTATGGAGGTGGAGCCACTGGTTAGCTTTCATTAGATTCGATCCCCGTCCATTAGCTAATCTTTCCATTCATAGGAGTAAGAGTAAAATATGAAGTAGTTGAGTAATCGGATTTCATTCTAAGAAAGTTAGGAAGATCAAAGTCACGAGAACATTATTGCCCCCATCATCACCACCATCAACATCATCTGGCACTTATACAAAATCATCACCATCATCCAAAAACCCAAGTCATCCTTGAGTGAACAGCATAAGGCCGCCTACTTGATTACTAGCAAATCACATCGATATAACTGAGTTAGTATCCACAGGTGTAAGGAACATTGGAGTTTTTCTCATGTCTTCATGGGTATTAACTTTTCAAAAGAGGAATTGAGTGTTTGATATCCCATATCAAGTGTTGAATTACTATATGTTATGTAGTGGTGCAAAATTGACATCAATAGGCACCCTTCGTTGGTTACTGTGAACACCACTACGACCACCACATTAGGTGATTCCTCTAGCGGCACTTCATTCTGTTCCCCGGTGAGTTGTCTTATTCTTTGTTGTTGATCCGCTTTGCCACGCACAATTTGTAGTTCGTCAATTTCTTCCCTCAAATTCCTATTCTTATTTAAAAGATTGGGCATTTGGGACATAGTACCATTATAAAACAAAATCAAAATAGAACACTCTTTTATTTATTTATTTTGTATACATCATGTGTCGACTTATGTGACAATTACAGAATTCTATGAGTGCCTTTGACACCATAGTGCAACCGCTCATGGTTCAGTTTTCCGACGCTGTGCATCTCTCTCCTCATAGAATTTCTTTAGAGTCTCCTACAACGTTCCTCGCGTTTTGCTTCCTCTCGGCGTCTCTTTTGTGCCATGTAGGCTTGTGTGATCAGACGGGGAAGTTGGTCTAAAAATTTGTTCGTGGTTGAGCTTGCATGCATAGCATCCCACACATTATCATTCATAACCCTGTTTTCCATGGCTTCTCTCCATACAAAAGTTTCCAGACCTACGCGATACAGAATGTGAAAGTTCTATGTTGCCTCGTGCCTTCTTCAAATTTTTTTGTTTTGCCATTGTCATTTGTCTTCCGGTTGTCTTATATTGTTATTCTCATTTATCTCCGTCCTTTCATACTACTCCGAATTCGAACTAGCAACGGCGCCAAAATACATAAGTGTTCACAACATTTATAATGTTCGAAACGGTGCCAATGAAACAACACAACTGTGTCTGGACTCCGCACTGATAACTTTCTAACTACCCTTATTTTCCAGACAACAGTTCATTCATTGTCATTCATCATTAGGACCACTTATGTGCTGTTAGATTTCAATTTTGATGCGTCTTTAGCCTTTTTTCACAAGACTGGTTGATTATAATTATTATTTAAATAAATACATTAAGGTTGCTATTTTTGCTGGTATTGTATATTGTTCACCTTAGCGTCATAGCTCATTGGAATTGGGTTGAAAAGCTTTAAATCTTGGGTACAGGAAACAATGGCCTTGTGTGTCAGAATATTATGATATTGATGAAAAGGTCGTTTTTGAAGTCAAAGTGAGTTAATAGATTATATTATTCAAATATTTTCTTAAGTATAAAGCAAAAGGCATTTAAGTGAAAAGTGTGCTCATGAAGACTCATGGCTTCAAGTGTGAAGAAGAGGCCTTGGCATTGAAATGTTATAAATATAATGCCTTGCAAGGATCAAATCACTCTATTACTTATGTTATTTAACTGTGCACTTTAAAACAAGGGTTTCAACATTGTTGGAGGATTGTCAATTCTTCACCATTTCAGCACTTTGAATCTCTGAAACACCAGGTGAATTGTATTGGTCCGAGATTTATTTGAGGATTGAACGGTGGTGTTGTATACTATTCAATTAATTATCTGACTGCATCTTGGAGAGGGATTGGAATGAGTTTGAAGAGTTTCAAGGGTTTTAGGAGTTGTGGTTGAAGAAATAGGGAATCTCTTCCAATCTTTTCTGTAAAAGTATAAGGATCTCTGATAGAGAATAGAAGAATTGAATTTTTCAAGTATCCACTTACAGTTCTCATTTTAATCTCTTAAATAATTCAGTTCTGATTTAACTCGACAGACTATATATATATACATATATATATATGATTGTATGTGATTTAATAGTGACTGTAATGCACACTAAATATATTAATATTACTGCAGAAACAATTCTTTAGAAATTGCTGCTGTTAGAAGAGTGCATTGCCTTTCTTATTGATGATGCTCAAACATGCAGCGATGACTTGATATAAATATGGTTTTGGAGAGTCATGTCTCTACGGAGACATGACTCTACGTGGCACAAGTGTCACATGGAGTCGTGTTCCGACAGGGACATGCTCTTCCATTGCAAAGGAAGTTTGCAGACAACTATTAGACTATTTGACTTGTAATTAGTCACAGCCCGAAACCAACCAATATTTATAATTAGTATATATATATGTATATATATATATTTTCAACATTTTGATTTGTAAATGATTTTCAAGGTGTAAGATGGATGTGTGTGTGTGTATATATATATCATTTACTTAAATGCTTCAATTCGGGGTTGAAGCTATATCTTTAACACTCCCTCTTAGAAAGGGAGAATTAAACACAAAAAATTGTATTCACTTGATATGTGCACTGACATCAATCAAGAGATGTCTATCAAGAGAATAAGTTACCTGATTTCTGGCACGCCAAGACAATTCAGTTGATCAGATTAAAAGATCACAATGTCATGAATTCTATCATGACAAGTATTATGATCTCCAACACTCCGAGACAACAACTTTATGAAGTCTAATCATAATATATTCGTTATCATGGCTTTCGGCACTTTGGGGCAACAATTTTAAGTCTGTTACGATAACAGATCGTCACCTTACAATGGTTACCTTCTGTGTATATATGTCAATGAAAGATCTTCACCTTTCATGACATATTACATGCAACTAAAAGATAGCAACATTTATCAACAAGAATTTATATGAATATTCATATATATTTCAAAAATTGAGATTTGATTTTAGGAGTTACAATTATAGTTGAACCATCCCAAGTTTACCTCTGAAATACTCCAATTTGGGTTTGGATAGAGGTTTAGTGAATACATTAGTTGTTTGTTCATTTGTGCTTATGTATTCTAGCTCGAGAACATCTCGATCTACCATATCTCTAACATAATGATAAGGGATTTCAATATGCTTTGACCAGTTGTGGATAACTGGATTCATAGACAACTTGATGCAACTTTGATTGTCGCAGTGCATAATTGTTGGCTTCAAGGGTTTCCAGAACAATCCAACTAATAATTTTCTTAACCATATTGCTTCTCTGGCTCCCTATGTATTCTAGGTAACCGATGATTATCTTCTGCTAAACCAAGATGTCATTGCTGAACCAAGATTGAAACAACATCCTGTAGTACTTTTACGATTTATAGAGTTGCCAACCCAATCAAAATCAGAATATCCATAAAGGTTAATCTCAACTTGATCATAGTTGAGACCTAGTTCAATTGTACCACGCAAGTATCGTAAGATGTGCTTGGCTGCCATGAGATAGATCTTCTTTGGTTTGCACATGAATTGACTTAAGGTATTGGTTGCGTAATAAATATCAGGACAAGTGTTCACCAAGTACATCAGTGATCCAATAATTTGCCTGTAGTAAGTTAGATCAGTGGGTTCTGATTCAAATCTGTCATTCTTAAGTTTGTGTAGATTTGCTTCCATAGGAGTAGTTAAAGGTTTGCAGTCTGTCATCCCAAATTTTGTCAAAATGTCAATAGTGTATTTTCCTTGATTTAGAAAGATGTAGTTCTTCTTTTGCCATACTTCTAGACCTAGGAAGTAGTGAAGAAGTCCTAGATCTTTCATGTCGAATTCAGCTGCCAGATCCTGTTTGCATTTTTCTGTAAGATGTTCTTCACCATGGCTTGGGGGCTTGTTTAAGACCATATAGTGCTTTCTTCAGTTTACATACATAGGAATTTTTGTCATGAGTGATAAATCCTTTTGGTTGTTTGATGTATACTTCTTCGATTACACTGTTTAGAAATGCAGCTATGGAACTTCTGACAAAACTGTATCGAGCAATTGGAGAAAAGGTTTCTTCATAATCTATTCCTTTTGCCAAGATTTGCGGGCTATAAATCTGGCTTTGTATTTTTCAATACTACCATCTGGTGCATGCTGATTTTGAATAACCATTTGGAGTAGACAACTGATTTATCTTTACGTCTGGTAAAACATCCCATACATCATTTTTAGTATGGATTGATATTCTTCAATCATTGCATCTTTCCAAGGTTGACATGATAATGCTTCTTCAACACTTCTAGGTTCTATTTTGATGAGTTCAAATATTTGTGCAACATAACATGAGTGGCTCCTTGTTCCCTTGTTTTCTTTGAATACTTCATCAGGTTCTACTTGATTTTCTTCTATCATTTTTCTTGCCCAAAGTGGCCTCTTTTTATTGTCAAGGTTTTCAGTATTTTTTGTATTAAAGCTTGGAAGTGCAAGACTTTCAAAATCACTCTCCCTCTAATTCTCCACCTTGGGATTCTCATCTAATTTGGTAGCTAGTTTTGTGTACGATTCATTAATGCTTTTGAGAGATTAAAAGTAATGTCTACTTCAAATTTTACATCTTTGCTAATTTCAATAGTTTGTTGTCCAGGGACGTAAATCTTGTAATCTTTGGATGATTCATTGTATCCTACAAGTATGCCTTTCTTCTTGATGGTTCTAGTTTAGTTCTGCTTTCCTTGGGAATATGAATGTATACAGGACATCCAAAGATTCTTAGATGACTTAAGTTTGGCTAATTTCTGGTGAATACTTCTTCAAGTGTTATATTTTCTAATATTGAATGAGGACATCTATTTTGAATGTAAACTGTGGTGTTAGAAGCTTTAGCTCAGAATGAGATGTGGAGATTTCGATAATGCATTATAGCTTTGGTAGATTCTATAATTGATCTGTTTTTTCCATTCTCTTGAGGATTATATAGTACATAAAACTTCCTCTTAATCCCAACAGAGATGCAAAAATCTTCAAAGTTTTCCAAAATGTATTCACCCCCATTGTTGGATCTTAGAGTTTTGATTTTCTTTCCACTTTGGTTTTCAACTAGAGCTTTGAACTCTTTGAATTTGGATAACACTTCATTTGATTCCTTAAGGAAGTAATTCCAAGTCTTTCTAGAGAAGTCATCTATAAAAATTACATAGTACAGATAACTGCTTAGAGAAGGTACTAACATTGGACCACATAGGGCTAGTGTGAATAAGTTCAAGTACAACTTTGGATTTTTGTTGACTTTTGGGAAAGGACCCTTTTGTATTTTTACCTAATGCACATCCTTTGCAAGTTCCAAAATGATCAGCTTTTAAACTAGGTAACACGGTTACTGTTTTTTCCATGGATGGTAAGGTACGAAAATGAAGATGTCTAAGTTTTCTATGTGAGATTTCATTAGTCTTTGAGATTTCATGATTTGGGGCTAGATTTGAAGGTTACAAAGTTTGTAAAAACTTTTGTCTCTGAAACCAATGGTTATTATATTCTTAATGTTGGAGTTCTTGGGCCAGGATAGTACTTTATCCTCTTGGAATGTGATTCGATAACCTTGATCTGCAAGGCCAGAGATTGAGACCAAGTTTCTTTTTATTTCGGGCACAGACAATACATTCTTTAGTTGAAGAGTGATTCTTGTTTTTAGTTGTATTGAACATGTTCTAATCCCTTTTATCGGATATGCAGAATTATCCCCAATAGTTACTTCTTCAGAGGAGTATCCTTCAAAAGTTTCGAATTTGTCTTTAAAGCCTGTTATTTGTTGAGATGCTCCACTCTCTATTATCCATGTATTTTTGTTGGAGCTGAGTTCACTTGAGAGGGCTAAATAGAATGCTAAATTTTCATTCTTAAGTTTTGCGAGGGCTGGTTGAATTTTCTTCCATTCCGGATAGAGTTTATGAGTGTGACCAAATTTGTCACATTTGAAGCATTGTACTTTGGACCAATCTCTTTTCTTGTATGTTTTCTTGAATTCCCTTTCCTCTTTTTTCGTTTGAATTGACCCTTGTTTCCTTTTTTGTTTGCATTAGTTTTAGAGCTTGAATTTCTCTCTTGATGTGGACTGATTCCTCTTGAGATTAGTCTCGACTCCTTTTGAGTGCATTTATTTTTGAGTTGCTCAAAATTTGGTAGTTTAGGTCGAGAGCTTAATCCACAGATAAAGGTTTCCCAAGATAAGGGTAAACCTTTTAGAGCAATTAAACATAGCTCTTTAATATCTACTTGATTTCCGATGATAGCAAGTTGATCTTTTAATTCTGCAATTCTTGAAAAATATGATGTAATAGACTCTCCATTGTTCATTTTGATGTATAGTAGTTTTTGCATCAATGTTAGTTGTTTGTTGGTATTATTAATTTCAAATGTATTTTTAATAGTGGCTAACATCTCATATGCTATTTTTAGGCTTGATATTGATGGGAGTATATGATCTTTGACAGAATCTATAATGATCTTCATAGCTTTATTATGATGTCTTTTCTAAGTTGTTTTGTGTGGATCATTCTCAGGCATAACCTTATTTTCCTCTATATATCCTTCTAATTCCATTTCTCGAAGAATGATCATTACTCGTATTTTTCATGATGCAAAGTTGGAGGCCTCTTCAAGTCTGTCTTCTAATCTTGCATGATTCACCATATTTTCAGATTGAAGAAAATTTAATAGATTTAAATCTGAATGAAACTGACTGTGATGCTCCATCAGTTAGGCTCTGATGGCTCTGATACCATGTAAAAGGATAAGGATCTCTAATAGAGAATAGAAGAAACAAAATTTTCAAATATCCACTTACAGTTCTGATTTTAATCTCTTATATAATTCAGTTCTGATTTAACTTGACAGACTGAATATTTTCGTGTTTTCCATGATGCAAAGTTGGAGGCCCCTTCAAGTCTGTCTTCTAATCTTACATGATTCATCGTAGTTTCAGATTGAAGATAATTTAATAGATTTAAATCCGAATGAAACTGACTGTGATGCTCTATCAGTTACGCTCTGATACCATGTATAAATTTAAAGATCTCTGATAGAAAATAGAAGAAACAAAATTTTCAAATATCCACTTACAATTCTGATTTTGATCTCTTATATAATTCAGTTCTGATTCAACTTGACAGACTGAATGTATATATATATATATGAATATATCTGATTTGATAGTAACTGTAATGTGCACTAAATATATTAATATTACTGCAGAAACAATTCTTTAGAAATCACTACTGTTAGAACAGTGCATTGCCTTTGTTATTGATGATGCTCAAACAGGCAGTGATGACCTGATATAGATATTTGTGCCACGTAGAGTCATGTCCCTACGGGCACATGCTCTTCCGTTACAAAGGAAGATTGCTGACAACAATTAGACTATTTGACTTGTAATTAGTAACAGTCCGAAACCAACCAATATTTATAATATATATGTGTGTGTGTATATCATTTACGTAAATGCTTCAATTCGACTGAAGCTATATCTTTAACATTTTCAACACTTTGAATTGGTTCACCATTGCCAATGAATTGTGACTAATAATCTGATTTTTGGTCTGCAATTCGATCTGGGGTTGAAAGACATTTTTTGGGCTGAGAAATAATTATCATTTGCTGCAAATCAATCCAGGGTTTGGAGATATATTTTGTGCTAAGAATTGTTTATTATTACTGTCAATTGTTTAGAGAAGGGATGACTATCATAGAGGGGGTTATAGTATGCAATTCCAATCAGTGTTTGATGTCTTTAATGGCATTTTAGAAGGGTGGCATGCAAGTTTACATTTGCAGCATTGAGTTTCTTCAAGCCGTGATCTCTATATTGAAGCAGTGTCTAGGCTGCGAACAATATTCCTACGGCAGCGTTTGGGCATTCATAATCTGCATTTGTGGATAGAGGTTAAAATTCATCTTCATCCACCATTAACAAGGATCCACGTTGAACATCTACATTAGCCAGATTCTCTATTTAATAAGTTAATTTCGTATTGCTTTTGCCATTGTAAACATTTGCAAATTTCTTTTAATAAATAAAGTTGGTGTGGATTGTGAGCATTTACTTCACATTTTAAGCTTTGTGATTTATATATTTGGAAAAACAAAAAAAGGACAAATTTTCCGCATAATTTGTAGAGAGTCAGCAGGGCTCTTAACAAGTTTCTATTAATAAAGTCCATTTAATGTTTTTTTTTGCTACATGTCCTTGCTGGGTTTTCCTAGGGCACGCCCTAAGTTTCCTATGTATATCTTTAAGTATGGGTTAGACATACCCAAGGGGTGTACTCTGGCCATGCTTTATGAGAAACCCATGCTGGACCGAGCTCTGGCACTTTTTGTGCTGGGTATGTGAATCTGACCTCTTAGATTCTTCAAGATTTTTTATATTGAATATAAACATCGAGTTCGTCTGTTTCAGAAATTGTCAATGGCTTGGGAAGATTCTTAGAAGAAACACATGGATATTAATTTTATGCTTGTAATGTTTTTAAATGTGATTTTTAGGCCTTATGGAGCATTGTTATCTTTTTCAGGTTTCAGGCACTCTTAGGAACTGTTGCTTTGAATCTGAAACCCAGCTAGGCAATTTGCTTTTAGTATCTCAATTTCTATGGCCTGCCCTGCTTTTGCCTCTTGCAGGAAAACAGGTGTGCTTATCTTTCCATTGCATTAGAATATTCAATAAATTACTGATATATATGCATTCTTATTCACAATGCAGCTTTGATCTTTTGCATTGAACGTTGTTCATTACACACAAAATATGTTGATTATTCTAAATCTTATATCCACCAGCCATTTGAAAGAGATTTTTGTTCTATTTGTGTATTGTAGTCATCACTAGGTGCATGCCAAAGTTCATGAATTTGAACAGTGCATGTTTCACATGAAACTATATCTCCTCATAGGATTTTCCTGTTTTATTTCTGGATAATAAAACTGAACTCATTGTGATATTGAATCTTCCCCAAAGTTCCTTTTTTCTTTTTGTATTTTAGATATTATGGCTTACCATTATATTGCTTCTTGTGTTAAAACAAGTATGATTATCTTTCAGTTTCATCAGAATTAATTGTAAAAATTTATGTGCTTTTCATTCATGATGCAGTTTGAATTCTACTTGTTACAGTTGTCTTGCGGTATCTCTTTGAAATGATTTTTTCTTGACTAAAAAATTGATACCCCTACATGTAGATTAACACACTATCAGAAATGGAATCCTTTCTTTGTCTTTTTTGTAAACCCACAAGTCATTTGTAGCATTGCAGCAAAAAACTTTTGTGGAACAATGTGCAAACAAGAAAGACATTTTTCACCCTTAAATATCAGGATTTAATCAGGAAAAAGTAGGGAAAAAATCAAATTATCCAAAAAAAGGAGTAAAGTACACAAAAAAGGAGAAAATCTTACTATTTAAATTTTTTTGATGCATTTGAAGAGTATTGTACTATAGAGATATAGACAGCAAGAAAAAATATAGAATTTAGCCCATGGATCTTGTAGAATAAATTTTCTCATTTATGTTCGTATCACTGATTACATTAAATTGCATAATATGTACTGCATAGTGCATAAATGATATCTATATGCTAATAGTTTTTAAATTTTCAATTCCAAGTGTATCACCAATCTACAAATTAAATATAAAGTTGCAAAAAATCAAATGTAACCAACTACTTATTGCTATGAAGGGAGTTACATAAGATGTCTGCAAGTCTTGATGAATGAGTTCCTGGGTTACACCTCTTCTAAGTTCTTCAACTATATTGTTATCAATGTTGTTCGTTTTTGAATATTAAACTAATTAGGATCAAGAAGGAAATCATCACTTATAGACCACTCAAAACTTTGATTGATATTGTTGATGAAAATTAGCTGGTCTGTTTTGATAGTAAATTAAATAATTTTTTCCACATAAATGTTGGAAATCAAAATTGAAACGAAAAAAAGCTTACATTTTTTAATTACAACTTCAAGGATTTCAGAACTTAAACCTCAAGCTTTCCTGAACCATAGAAGGGGATGGGTGAACGAGTGCTAGGTCAGTCAAATGAAAGATTTGAGCCAACAAAATAGACAGTTTTACACACCAAATTATACTTTTTCCTTTTTCTCTTCGCATACCTCTTAAAACAAATTGCATGCATGCTCATGCACACAAACAGTCACACCCATACTCACCCCCATCCGAACACGCACACAGATAGACAGAAAACATAGACAGAGACAAAAAGATACAGACACAGACACAGGTGCACTCACTGTGTAATGGGCTGTTCCAATATGCACAATTTTTTGCTTGTATTTCAAGTAATAGGACAATGAAATATTGTCAATGATTTCTAAGTGTGCTTCAGTTATGAACTCAGTGTATAGATAGATATTCTGTAACAAGTGATATTTCAGGAAAGAACTCGAAAGTCTCAGACACTATCATTCTCTGAATTAATTTGCAAACATAAACATTACAACTTGATAGGGAGTTTTATACCTGGATAGCCATCAGCTCACAAAATGCAATCCACAAACTTAAAAGCAGCCTTTAGTTCATGTAGAGGTTCGGCCTTCAATGCACAAATGCAGCACTTTGGAATTTGTAGGATATATCCAAGTCTCTTTTCCCTGTGGTAATATTCTGAAGAACAGCCATTGACAATATGAAGATGCCAATAGGGCAGCCAGCTCTATTATTAACACAGCTATGAAAGTGACCACAGTCTGAACATAAGTTTGATGTGGCCTTTCTCTCCTTTAAATCTGAATGCACAAGTGATAAGATTCACAAATCTCTGTCAACACAACAATCTCTAGATATTATCAGTGTCTTGAGATCGAACTCGTCATCCCTGCTGAATTATGGCCTGTTATGTTGGTGAGATGCAGCTTGCTGTTAGAATATGACCCAGAAAGACTGATAAACAGCAGGTAATTTCTTCTTATTCTGCCCTAGAAATCCTCCTCCACACACTCTTCTTATTCTTCTTACTGAGCCCAGCTCACATTCACATCCCAGACAGACTTGGCTTCCCAACAGACTAAAGTTGCTCAAAGTCACCTTTTGGACTTGGAGATTTGAAAATTGCTACCAATGAAGACCACCTAAAGTATCACGATAATAGATGAGCTTCTATAATGGTAATCTATTTGTAATCTATTGTAAATATTAGAATATTTCTAATATTTAGTTAGCTGTAGTTATCTGTTAGTTTTTTTAGCTTTCTTTTAGCTAGAATAGAATATTTATATTCTTTATGATTGTTTCCTAGGGAAACATCGCTTTATTCTTTTGTATATATAGACCTCTCAGTCTGTTAATAACAAGCAAGTATTTTATCAATTACTTCGTAATATGGTAGCAAAGCTAACACTTGAATTTTTTTTTTGAAAAATTTATAATTTCTTTTGAAATTTTGTTAAGATTTTTCAAAATTATTTCTGAGATTTTTCTCGAAAGCTGGTCTAGGGTTTCTGTATTTTTGAGAAATTCTTCAAAATCCCTAGGTTCGTGCTAGGGTTTTTCTGCAATTGCCATTCATCTTGCAGTGATTTTTTTTTGCTGGCATCAGATCTGCGTCCAATCACTGCATTTTTCTGTGAATATGCCATTCTTTTTGGGTTTCTTGCAGCTAGGGCTGTTTTTGCTTGAAACCCTAATTTTATGTACCTGATTCAATTTTTTTTACAGATTTGTGGTGGGCTATTGAGAGCTCAACTAGGTTGTTATTTGTTTTTTCTGGGTGCCTCAATTTTTGACCAATAGATCCAAAAACTGACAACATATTCTTTGTGGTTTTTTCGAGCTCTCTTTTGTGTCATCCTTCAAATTTTTTGGGTCTTTTGTTTCTTTGCCTAGAAGAAAGTGCCTTCACAGCTGTTCACATTTTTTGTTGAAAAACGTGCCATGGCATCTTTGACATTTTGCTTGAGAACAAGTCAAAATTCAATGGTCGAAATTATGGTACTTGGAGGTATTAGATCATAGCAATTTTTGAATATCGAAATACCAATCAAATTGTTTTGGGTGTTACATAGCGGCCGACTATCCCTGGTACCGATTAGGATATGTAGAATTTGAATAATTGAGAGGCAATAATGCTTCTCAAATTATCTGTAGTTGATGATCAACTCTCTCAGATTCCTTCCTACAAGACAACTGCCGAGATGTGGGTACATCTCAAAGATCTTCCTTCCTGCAAGACAGCTACTGAGATATGGGTACATCTCAAAGATCTTAATGAGACTTCTAACAAAAGTAGAGCTTTATTCTTGAAGAACACTATGATTTCTATTATCATGGATGAACAAACCTCGCTCCAAGCTCACTTGAATGTGATTTAGGAAATCCTTGATCAGATCCTTGCCATTGGTCGCAAGATGGAGGAAGAGGACATTGTAGTTATCACTCTTCGGAGTTTACCAAAGTCCTATGAGCGTTTTATCGAGACTCTCAACATCACGTCTTCTGGTGTCGATCTGAAGTTCACTGATCTTTGCCCACTTCTGCTTCAGCAAGATTGGTGGAAACAACTCCAACTCCACCTCCACAGAGCAAGCCTTTGCTATCAAATCCTTTCAGAAGGATAAAGGCAAGTTTCAGTAGTCGTCTCAGCATAAGTCTTTTGCTCTAGCTTTAGAAGACTCTCAGAAGAAGAACAAGGAATGCAACTATTGCCACAAGTTTGGGTACATGAAGGTTGAATGTTGGAAATACTTAGCTGGACAATGTAAGGAACTTGGTTCGCAACCCAAAGCGAACAGTGTAGAGCACACTAAGCAGTTGAAATCTACCTTTTACACCTTCATGGATAAAAGACCTGCAGATCATGTGAAGTCGTTTGTTTGGTACATTGATTCAAGTGCCTCTCGTCACTTCACCCACCATAGAGATTAGTTCATTGACTACCAGCCTTACACAGATTTTGTTATTTTGGTAGTGGAGAAGAGTACACTGTTGTCGGCAAAGACAATATTCAAATATAGTCAGTTGGGAGGAATCTCATTTTCCTCGATGTATACTATGTTCTAGGGATGGAATTAAATCTACTCTTAGTTCGTCATTTGCTACAACATTCTCCATGGTTGGATGTCATCTTTAGTTCACATCAGTATACCATCACTAATAGGGTGACTCAATCTGTTGTTGCAGTGGGTCTTAAGGATCATGGTCTTTTTCGACTTATTGATTTTGGTGATTCTCAGGACTTAGCTATGGCTGCTCAGTGGTTTTCTGTTAGCACACTTTGGCATCAGCGATATGGGCAATTAAATGTGCTTTATATCTCATAGCTTCCTTGGGAAGAGCTTGTCCTTGGATTGCAAGAGATTCAAACTAAACAACTCGGAGTTTGTGATGCATGCCAAGTTGGGAAGCAATATTGCACACCTTTTGCAATTGGCGATTCAAGCCGAGCTTCTCAGATACTTCAACTTGTTCATGCCGATATCTGTGGCCCTATGGCCACTCCTATTCTTTGGTCCAGGTATTTTTTGTCATTTGTTGATGATTGAAGAATGTGGGCGTATTTTTTTAAAAAGAAATTAGATGCATTTTTTGTATTTCAAAAGTTTAAACCCCTAGTTGAAAAAGAGTCTGGGAAATCTATTATTACTCTTCTGTCAAACATTCGGGGGGGGGATTTTGTTCTAATGATTTCTCTAGCTTCTTGGATACTCATGACATCAAACGCTAGTTAACCACACCCCACACGCCACAACAAAACAATGTTGTTGAATGATTGAACAAAACAATCATTGAGGTGGCTCGATCAATGGTCGAGCATAGACATGTTTCGAAGAAGTTATGGGCAGAAGCAATCAACACTACAGTTTATCTTTTGAATCGGTCAACCACAGTGGCGGTCAAAGGTAAAACTCCATAAGAGGCTTGATCAGGTCGCAAGCCCAAAATCAGTCACTTAAAGGTTTTTGGCTCCCTTGCTGGATACAATAGTCTTCACAAAGCCTACTATCTTATCGATGTTGAGACATCTCGTCTCATCTAGAGTCGTGATGTGGTCTTTGATGAGCAACAAGGACCTTTCATGCCTGTTTCTCTTGTTCCTGATCCAAGAGACCAGCCTAGGAAGGCTCATAATTTGGGAGTTAGGCTTCCAGTAGGTCCATCTGATGGGAGGTCTCCATTAGCTCCATTAGCTCTAGTTATACCATTAAGCCCTGTACAGACATTGCCAACTTCTCCTGTAGGATCACCTCAATTTGTAGATGCTTCGCCTGAGTTTGATCTAGATTCTTCTGATGGGGAACTTGATCACCAAGCATCTCCTAATACTAATGTAGTTAAGCACGCTTAGGCTGGAGTAGTACTGGGGTGGGTGACCTGCCAAGAAGTCCCAATGCTTCACCCCTGTGAGCATCACCTAGATCCAATGAGTGCTAAGTGTTCCATTTATTCTCATGAGAGATGTATTAATGTTAAATCACTACTCATGAAACATGGGTCAACGAGTTTGACTCAAAATCACACAATTAAATCATGATAGCAATATCACAATTTGACTTGCTGTGGAAATTATCTCCTACTTATCAATTGATGAGCTTAAGGGGCTTTCTAATGAATGGGTCATAAGGCACAACACTTGGTGAAGGTTTTGCAAATGGGGTTGCAAGCTTTGGGTTTAACCATGGAGGAAACTCTGTAGTTAAGTGTGCTCAGGTTGGAGTAGTACTAGGATGGGTAACCTCCCGGGAAGTCCTGGTGCTTCACCCTCGTGAGCATCACCTAGATCCAATGAGTGCTAAGTGTTCCATTTATTCTCATGAGAGATGGATTCATGTTGAATCACTACTCATGAAACATGGGTCAATGAGTTTGACTCAAAATCACACAGTTAAATCTTGATAGCAATATCACAACCTAAGTTATTTCTGATCTTCCACCAGGGAAGAAAACCATTGGCTGCAAATGAGTTTATAAAATCAAATATAAATATGATGCTACTTTACATAAGTGCAAAGCTCATTTAGTTGCGAAGGGCTTTTCTCAGTGTTAGGGCATTGATTATGAGTAGACCTTTTCTCCCACTGCAACGATGAGCACAATTAGAGTAGTCCTAGCCATGGAAACACAGTTTGGCTGGAAGGTCCATTAGATGGACATCAAGAGTGCTTTCCTGAATGGTGATCTCCTTAGGAGGTCTACATGACGCAGCTTCTTAGTTTAAAGGTCGCTGGTAAAGACCATTAGATTCTGAGATTCGTAAAAGCTGTCTATGGCTTGAAGTAGGCCCCTCGGGCATGGTACATAAAAATTGATAAGTACCGTAGTGATCAAGGCTTCAAGATGAGTTCTTCAGACTCAAATTTGTACATCAAAACTATTGACAATGACATCATCATTTTGGTTATTTATGTGGATGGTTTGATCATCGCTGGCAGTTCGACATCTTTGATTCAGGGAATCAAACAGATTCTATCCCAATCTTTTGATATGACTAATCTTGGGCTCATGCATTATTGCCTAGGTGTTGAGATTTGGCAACAGTCTTCTGATAAATTCATCTCTCAGTCCAATTATGCTAACGCTCTGTTAGACAAATTCCATATGTAGGATTGTACGCCTGTGTCTATACCCATGGAGAAAGGTCTCAAGTTATCAGCCAAGTTTGATTCTCCGCCCGTTGATGATACTACATATAGACAACTAGTAGGCAACTTCATCTACCTCTCTGCTACTAGGCCTGACATCAACTTCGCAGTTAGCTACATCTTACGCTTTTTGACAGCTCCTAAGGCTGATCATTGGATGGCAGCAAAGCGTGTGCTTCGTTATGTGAAGGGGACTTCAGAGTATGGACTTCTTTACTCTCGAAGTTCTACTCCTAGACTTGTGAATTCAAAAATTCAGATTTGGTAGAATCTGTTGACGATAAAAAGTCAACTTTTAGATATGCATTTTGTTTGGGATTTGGTGCCGTCACATGGACCAGTAAGAAGCAGCAGGCAATTTCTCTCTTCTCTACAGAGGCCAAGTACAAAGGAACTATTAAGGTGGGATATGAAGCTGTTTGGCTTCGTTGGATGCTTGGGGATATGTAGATGTCACCAGTAGGACCAACTACTTAGTTTGTTGATAACGAAGGCATTTCAAGTTAACCTGAAATCCAGTCCTTGATGAAGGAACCAAACATGTGGATGTTGACTGTCACTACATATGACCACTGGTTGAAGACAGGACAATAGATTTGCAATATGTTCCTACCACAAATCAGACTGCACACATTCTCGCCAAGCCTCTTGGTCCTGATATGTTTGTCAAATTTAGAGAACAGTTGGGTGTTGTGGATAGATTAATCATTAAGGGTGGTTATTACGATAATAGATATGTTTCTATTATTAGTTAATGGTAATCTATTTGTAATCTATTGTAAATATTAAAATGTTTCTAATATTTAGTTAGTTGTAGTTATATGTTAGCTTTTTAAGCTTTCTTTTAGCTAGAATAGAATATTTCTATTCTTTATGATCATTTCCTAAGGAAACATTGCGTTGTTCTTTTGTATATACGGACCTCTTGGTCTCCGTTAATAACAAGCAAGTATTTTACCAATTACTTCGTAATATAAGTCACTACTCTTGCTAAAGCAAAAAGAGGGGGTGCCCATTTGTAATGGGGCGATAGTTTGCAAACTTCAGACTGTTTACCCATTACCATCTTTCCAGGTCCCAATAAGTGACACTACTGTGGTTTGAGAGGAAATCTTTTCCTTTCCAGATTTGAAAAATATTAATAGCAGCTAACCTAACCTTTTAATACAAATATGTAATTTTTTTTTTTGTGTCTGCTTAACCCTTAGAAACCAGTGTTTGTGTTCACTGAACCCTTGTAAACTTTCCTAATGAACATTATTTTAAGCTTTGCCTCAGCTGAGTTGTCTCAAAATGAATTGATAATACGATTTAAAGCTCAGCTCAACTTTATGTTTTTATCTGACAATGCCATTTGCTCCTGTTTTAATGGAGGAATTCCGAATTACGGGCGATTAGATGGTTCTGCATTAGAGAATCAGAACAAATAGATTACATTAAGTATTTTGGGTGATTTTCTTTTTCATTTTTACTTTATTCAACCTTATTGAGTTAATTTATTTTGCCTGTTTTATTCTTGACCAAAATAAACTATGATTTTTGTGAGATACTAGCTGTGCTTATGCTGCAGTAAATGTTTTGTCAGATCCATGGGGCAGACCTTTTCCTAATGCTAAGTGATGGATCCCTTCTTATGAGAATTTCTTTTTTAAGATTTAGCAGTCTAGTGTACTATCCCCATGCTTTTGTTTTACGCTGAAATTGTACACTATTACACCTCAAGTTAAAATAGAGATAATTTTCTTATGCAAATTAATGCATTTCTAATGTAAATTATTTTATATATTTTTAAGAGAATATTCTTTCCAAATAACACTGTGCTACGAAGATATTAATCAATGAATATTTATAAGTAGTAATGTTTCAATAATAAAATGAAAGAACCTTTGTAGTTGTAATCTAGATCATAAATAAATTAATAAATACGATATAAAAATTGTTTAATATGTATATGTAAATCACAGAGAAGTTAATGCTCACTGGTGAAGATTGACAGGTAGAGGATCAGTTACAGGTCTTGGCTTTTTGCGCAGACAAGAAACATTCACAAGAGGACAAAGTTCTTACTCAGAACCCCACACACCTTCACGGTGTGAAACACATGCCTTTTGCATGAAAATAACACAGCTCTAGCCAGGACACTCCTGGTTGTACACTGTACCTTGAGTTGGACATACACTATATGTCCCTTCTCCAATGCTTAATGCCCAGCCAGAGAACTTAACTATGCCCTCTCGCCTGTCGTTTGTAATTCTTTACTTTCCTTCTTGTACTCTTTCCAGAGTTCTTTCTCTTCCTCTTGTCCTCTTTTCAAGTCTCCAATAATGACTGATATCATCTTATAAGGGGTAGTTCCCAAACCATCACATCCTTTTGTCAAAAGTTACCATTACATTTTAATAAATATAATCATTCCACTCTTTTAAAAATAGTTTTGATAAATTTACTTTATTACTCTTATAAATTTAAGTATCGTAATATCCGTTATTTTATCTCCTTTTTATCCTAAAAAGATCAATTTCTAACTTTATTTTCTCTTGGAGAAAAAGTCACGTAACAATTCCCCCCCTGTAATTTAGTTGTTGTCCTCAATAGCTTTAGATATATCTACATCATCACTCAAACAATACACGATCAATAATTGTATTTAATAATATTGAATATTTATACTTTATTGAACACATTATTCTCCTTTTGATTTACAAATCTCTTCTACTTTTATTTATTTTAAATTAACAAACAATTCGAAGAGAATCATCTTTCAAATAGAAATGATGATGAGAACTATAAATCAACATATATTTCTTATAAGTATGCCACAAATTTATAGTAGCAAAAAGTAATGATGCTTAATCTTATATATTTGAACATTGTGAATATCTCTTTTATGAAATTTATTTTCTTTAATATAGTTGTTTTGATACATAACTTCAATATTCAATATAAAAATATCATCCTTGGTTGACATAACATTTACCTAGTGAATGATATAGATACCTCATAAAATCTAGTAACTCATCATTATAGAGTTAACATTCATCCAAGATGATACTGATGAATTCTAGAAGACTACAAGAGTATTGTCTTTCATTATGTACAATATTATCAATCTAATAACAAGGTACTAAAATAATAAAAATTAAATATTCATGTTAGGCATTTTAACAATAATACAATGATAGTTAAAGAGTGTGTCATATAAAAATATTAGGACTAATATTTCGTCATTGTAAGTGACCAAGGGAACTGAGTTTAAATTAAACTAATAAATTTATAGACATGATTATCTTCCTAAAACTTTGAGCCTGTTATTGATAATCGTGAACATAGTTCCAAGAACCACGATGTTTCACCCGATTCACACGATTCGACGATTCGATTCAAGCCAAACGATTTTTTGTGAATTAGTGAATGGAATCAGCGATAAGGGGTTTATGAAATAAGTTACTAAATTTCAAGGGTTTTTTAAATTTGTTGATTTTTGGCTGATTCGATTCCGATTCATGGCCGATTCACGATTCGATTCTTGCTTGCCGATTCCGATTCTTATTACTTTGATCGTGAATGATATTAAAAAGAAAGGTAGTAGATAGTATTGAATAATAGAAAAATATTATATATATGATGCAAGAGCATCTTGCATCACAAAATAGAAGGGGGCATAATTTAAATTTTAAAATAAAAAATAAAATAAAATTGTTGAGAGACAGTGATAAAAATTAGAGGTAAAATTAATAATAAAAATAATAATGGAGAAAAAAAGGAAAAAGGAAATTCATTTACCAAGGTGGCATTTTAGAAGTTAGTGGAAAGTTCCTTATTTCATGTATTTAATGTTTGTTCCTTATTTCATGTATTTAATCTTTGTTGCCAAGCCGACTTGTGGCTTGAAGGTGTATTTGATGAGTGTTTATTTAATTTCTTTTATGCTAGCTCGACTTGTGGCTTGGTTTAGTATAAGTAGAGGGTCTTGTGGACTCTAGAATCAATGTTCATCCAACATGGAGAAGACGAGTAGCTGAGAAGAGTGAAGTTGAGTAGAGCTAGTAGCTGCGGCCTGGGAAAACAAGAAGGTTGCGTGGTGGCTTGTGACCACAAGTTTAGATTTTTCTCGGGGTTTTCTACTAGATTATGGATCTGTGCTAGCTAGGGTTTGGATCTTGCGGGATCTTGCAAAGCAGTTGTTGTGTTTGCTTATGTATTTGGTTGTAACCCAAAAGGCCTTATAGTCGGGCATATTGGATGTAAATCTTATGATTATATCATTATATTATGAGATTTGTCATTATTTTGGATCTAAATCTCTTCGTTATTGTTATTCTTCTGTTGTGTGGTTATTTGTTGGGGGCTAGGACATCTCCTTTGAGGATTTTCCTGCCTCGTATTGCATCAAGTGGTATCAGAGCTAGTTTTCCTTAGCGTGTAGATAGATCACCGAAGTTGAGGCAGTTTGCACCAAGACCTGGGGTAAAAATTATTAGAGCAGAGTTTGATCTTGTGGTGGATTGTTCCTTATGGAGTCTAGATATTTTTGTTGTGAGGTGGCAAATCGTGGTTTTTACTTACAATTACAGAGAACTTGTGGATGGATCATGATATGAAGAGATGGTTGTGAAGATGGAAGGTTGATCTTATTGAGTGAAGGTTGGATTTGGTTGAAGATTTTTTGTTGAGGGTTTGCGAAGATGTTGGAAGATGCCTTCGAGAAGATTGGACCCTAGGATGATTGCATATCTCCGTGATGTGGTGGAGACAAAGATTTCAGAGACGTTTGCTTGGTTGGAAGCTAGTTTGACCGATCGAGTTAAGGAAGGGATAATTGAGTTTCGTAGAGATTGCTTATGTATATGGTCATAACTTGGAAGGCCTTATAGCTAGGCAAGTTGGATGTAAATCTTATGATTATGTTATGAAAATTGGCATTATTTTGGATCTAAATCTCTATGTTATTGTTATTCTTTTGCTGTGTGGTTATTTGCTGGGGGCTAGGATATCTCCTTTAGGGATTCTCCTACCGTATATTGCATCAAGTGGTATCAAAGCTAGTTTTCTTGAGCATGTAGACAGATCACTGAAGTTGAGGCAGTTTGCACCACCACCTGGGGTGAAGATTATTAGAGAAAAGTTCGATCTTGTGGTGGATTGTTCCTTTTGGAGTCTAGATATCTTTGTTGTGAGGTGGTAGATCGTGGTTCTGACTGACAATTGCAGAGGTCTTGTTGATGGATTGTGATATGAAGAGATGGTTGTGAAGATGGAAGGTTGATCTTATTGAGTGAAGGTTGGATCTGGTTGAAGATTTTCTGTAGAGGGTTTGTGAAGATGTTGGAAGACGCCTTCGAGAAGATTGGACCCTGGGATGCTTGCATATCTCTGTGATGTGGTGGAGACAGATTTTAGAGACGTTTTCTTGATTGGAAGCTAGTTTGACCAATTGAGTTAAGGAAGGGATAATTGAGTTTCGTAGAGATTTCTGGAGTTGGAGTATATCGATCCAAAAGAGAGTGGTTTGGCCTGTTAAAATGATTGTGCAGAGGAGAAGGTACTTTGTTATTAAGGAAGAGGTAAAGGATGATTTTGCTAAAGATGAAGATGATATTTGTTTTCATGATCAATTAGATGGATCTGACGTGCAAATTGCAGAGTATCTTATAGTGGATGATAAGATTGCTAATTGTGAGAATTCATACATGGATGTTTCTACTAATGTGGAGTCAGATGTTACTGGTGTGGATTCACTAGTTGCTGATGTGGTTGAGGATCTACATGATACTGCAGGTCTATATGTTCTTGATTTTCCCGTTGTTGACATTGTTGAGGATATTTGTTTTCATGATCAGTTAGATGGATTTGACATAGAAATTACAAAGCATCTTAATGTGGATGATGAGATTGCTGATTATGAGGATTTCTATATGGCTGCTGATATGAATTTCCATATTGGTGCTGATGTGGATATGGTTTTGGATTCACCTATTGCTGGAGACTCTTTTGTGGAGGATATGAATGTTTCTATTGATGTGGAGTTGGATGTTGCTGGTGTGGATTCACTAGTTACTAATGTTGTTGAGCATCTACATGATACTGGAGATCTGTATGTTCTTGATTTAATTGTGGTTGACATGGCTGAGGATTTACATGTTGCTCTTGTTGTGGATTTGAGCTTACATGTTGTTGATTTGGTTCGGGATTTACCTTATTTTGCTGACATGGATTTCACGTTTGAGGATATTGTTGTTGGTGGTTGTGATCAGTTGTAGAGATTGTTGGTGAAGCATTATGTTTAGTTTGTTCCTAGGAAAATTAATAATAAAAAGAATAATGGAGAAAAAAAAGGAAAAAGGAATTTCATTTACCAAGGTGGCATTTTAGAAATTAGTGGAAAGTTCCTTATTTCATGTATTTAATGTTTGTTGCCAAGCCGACTTGTGGCTTGAAGGTGTATTTAATGAGAGTGTTTATTTTTATTTTTTTATGCTAGGCTGACTTGTGGCTTGGTTCAGTATAAGTAGAGCATCTTGTGGAGTTTAGAATCATTATTCATCCAACACGGAGAAGAAGAGTAGCCGAGAAGAGTGAAGTTGAGCAGAGCTAGTAATTGCGGCTTGGAAAAACAAGAAGGTTGCGTGGTGGCCTGCGAGCACAAGTTTAGATTCTTCGTGGGGTTTTTTACCAGATTGCGGATTTGGGCCAGCTAGGGTTTGGATCTTGCAGAGTGGTTGTTGTATTTGTATATGAATTTGGTAGTAACCCGGAAGGCCTTATTGCCAGACATGTTGGATGTAATCTTATGATTATATTATGAGAATTGACATTATTTTGGATCTAAATCTTTGTGTTATTGTTATTCTTCTGCTGTGTGGTTATTTGCTGGGTGCTAGGACATCTCCTTTGGGGATTCTCCCGCCTTGTACTGTATCAATATAAGTTGTCAATCTAGAGGTTTTATATGTCCCCATGTTTTCCAAAATGTTGTAACTCATTTAGATAGCTTATTTTCTATTTATAAAATAGATATTTGGACCTGTGGGTTATAGGTCCATAATTTATATTAGGCTTGTTGTGACTAATTTTATTATCAATAATTTATTAATATTTTTCCGTTAGACCTTTTGCAAACTAAAAATTTCATATATCTGAATATTTTTTTCCCTTCATATTTCTCCCCTTTTTGAATAGATGATTCTGCAGGCTCGATATCATACTTATCTCACATGCTGGTCTGTATACCATTTTGTTCTTCCTGCACATGGTATATTATGCTACAAGATTTTTATTTCAGACACAGCTTATTGAATATTATGGTTAGAACATTTGAATTGGGAAATTTATTGTGTTGTCATGAATGTGTTGCATATTGTGGAAGCTGCAATTTTAAGGTGTATAGTTAAATCTGAAGAATCATTTTTAAAAAGTAATAATAGATTTTTGATGGGTTTCATAAAATGTGAAGCTTGAAAATTAAAGTTCACAAACTTCAAAATAATTGGCCAGAATAAGGTGAGCCACAATATTTAAAGTTTCTGAGTATTGTAATTTGAAAATTTTAAAACAATTCCCAGTATTGAGTTGGGTCCACCTGCAATATATAAGCCGAAAGAACTCTTCTATAACTGCTCGATATTGTTCTGTGTGTATAAGGCTGGCTTGAGCTGTTCCAGTCATGTTACTCGTGTTGCTGTATAATTTTAATAGTGCCAAATATAGCTGCAATGATTGGATTCGTTCTACATATATATTTACACTCATATTGCCATCTCAATTGCAAAATTTAATAATTTATTCTGCCCAATATTAAGGTTGTGATTTGAAAAAAAAAAAACAATCTGGAATATTTGGTTTTCAACGTATCCTGGAAAGAGCCAAACCACGATATTAACTCTTTGATTAATATTTAAGCCTTATATGGAAGCTTCAAAATTAGTCCACAAAGATTTATATGGCTTTTTAGTCCATCATTGATATATAAGTATGAAATATTTCACACAACACCATTCATATTAATATGATATCCCCAAGGCTAAAGTTGGCTAAACATTGATAGCTCCCGAAAACTTTAATAAATCACCCAGTGATTAAACTTAAGGGAAAATACAAGCCACAATGGTCTAATGGGATAAAAATATCAACTTCTTAACCTTAACTATTTTTGACTCCAAACATATGCCATTGCCTGACAATTTTTGTACCAAGTATTTGATCTTTTACATTGCACGACTTCAATATATTATTTGCCACTGCAATTTTCTAGCAATTCCACATTATATAATTTACTATGATAACTTTAGGGAAATTGTTGCACAATACAATCAGGCTCAGCAATTATTTAACCGGTACTTTGTTAAAGCACTCACAGATGAGTTTTAATATTTCAAGCTACAACCATATATAATGGTTTTCGTTTATCATTTTTCCCAGCTACAAGAGGAGATAATAAAACTTTAGAAGTGTTAATATTCTAGCAAGCACAAACAATTTTGATTTCCATGCAGATGTTCTCAGACAAAATCCATTTCTGATAACAGCGAATTTCTTTTCCCTGTAGAAACACATCACAATTTTATTCCATATGTAAATTCGTCTCTGATAAATCTTTTCCATTAAACCTTCCCTAAGTTTTCTAAATACACCTATAGGCTGACATGATTTTTAGCTATAATACCAAATGTAATTCACTATTTTGCCCAAGTCAAAATAGAGATAATTTTCTTATGCAAATTAATGTATTTCTAAAAGTTAATCATTTAATATAGTTTAAAGTGAATATTCCTTCCAAATAACACTTGTGCTACAAAGATATCAACTTATGATTATTTATAATTAGTAATGTTTCAATAATAAAATGAAGGAACCTTTTTAATTTTAATCTAGATCATAAATAAATTAATAAATACAATAGAAAAAATGTTTAATATGTATCTGTAAATCAGAGAGAAGTTAATATCCACTGGTGAAGATGGTAGAGGATCAGTTACAGGTCCTGTCTTTTTGCATAGGCAAGAAACATTCACAGGAGGACAAAATTCTTACCCAGAACCTCTTACATGAAACAACACAGCCCTGGCCAAGACACTCTTGGGTTTACACTGTGTTTTGAGTTGGACACACACTGTATGCCTCTTCTCCAATGCTTAATGCCTAGCCAGATAACTTAACTATGCCCTCTCACCTGTCTTTTTTAATTCTTTTCTTCCAGCATTCTTTCCTGAGTTCTCTCTCTTCCTCTTATCCTCTTTTCAAGTCTCCCATGATGACATATAATCTTTTAAGGGGTGGTTTCCAAAACATCACACTCTTTTTGTGAAAAGTCACCTTTATTTTTTAATAAATATAATCGTTCTACTCTTTTAATATTAGTTTTGATAAATATTCTGTATTACTCTTTTAAATCAAAGGATCATAATATCCTTTATTTTATCTCCATTTTTATGTTAAAAAGATTATTTTCTAACTTTATTTTCTCTTGGAGAAAATGTCACGTAACAAAAATGTTGATGTTATAACTATAATAGATAATCCACTTGAAAAACGTTACATGAAATCTCATATTTTTACTTCTATGTACAGTTTTAGGACATATTCTAGCACTAGTGTTTTATTTTAAAGAATGGTAAGACATTTTTTCCCACAGGTGTTGGTGTTTCTTTCTCTACTCAAAAGTTGAAATTCTAGAGGGATTTGTATGTGCATATATGGACATGGACATGCTTAGTATGATTAAGTTTCATTTAATGGTCAAAGGAGAATTAAATGTTTCCACATAACTGGGGACACCTCATTCAATTTGCGTTTGTCTTTGTTTACATTTTATAGTTTTTGAACTCTCCATTTATCTCTTGATTCCCAGGAATATAGTAAAGAGGACACATACAAAATGCCACTTGAGCTAGCTCATCCACTTTCTCATGAGCGTGAGCCAGAGAACGACCCAGAAATTCGTGTGCAGGCAGCAGAAGCACTCTACCTTATTGTTGTGCACGTATGTTCACTGCATTTTGTTTCCACGTACTAGCATTTTTTGGCTTCTAATTGATTTCTTTTCTGTGTTCAATTTATAAATTGTGCTTGTAATATCAATAACATTAAACAGATGAATTCTTGATTTTTTTATATCTGAGAAATGCTTTCTGCTGAGAAAATGTTCAAAAAAATAGTTTAAAAATGTCAGTCTAGTTTGAGCTTCTAATATCAATAACATTAAACAGATGAGTTCTTGATTTTTTTTATATCTGAGAAATGCTTTCTGTTGAGAAAATGCTTTTTTTATATCAATAACATAATATCAGTAACGCTTTTTTTGCCTGGCTTTGGATTACTATCGCAGCAAAACAAATGAATAGAAGAAGGGAATTACAAGTTGGCGGCAATCTGAAAATTGCATCGGCTTGACAAAGAACAATATTTGAAATTGGCTTTCAACTAAAGGAATCATGACAGTTATTAAATGCAAGCCACAAGGTCACACAATAAACAATATTCTCGCAATATAAAGGCAATTCAAGATTTTTGATAAAAAATCAAATGCCAATTATATCGATTACCCAGAACTCGTGAAGGTACAGATTGATGCCTATGTGATTGATGTTTTCTAGCCATTCATTTCTTCATTATGGGCTGCAATCTCCTTGGGTAAGCCACTGATACCATATTGGGATGAATAGGAAGCCATCAAGAAGATGCAGATTCCAGGGAATCAAACCAGGAGATGAACAACCACCATAGAATGCTCAAACGAGATTTTGCATAGAGAGATTGAAAATGATGATTCAATTAGTAAATGAAATAATATGATACAATTTACATGAATCTTGCTAATACTGAATATTATGATTGAGTTGCATGTGTCAAATATGTCAAATATGACTTTTGATAATGAGTGATATGTATAATTTTATGAACTATGATATTTCCATTCATGAATGATTTTATGAAACTCTTATACAATAAAATTAATTATACCTGAAAATTCAATTGGATAATGAATAGTTGGATAAATATGATAGTAGTAATAAACATGTAAACATCAATGTAGTTGTCGTACAATACCAATTGTTATGTTTGATAATACGGGTTATTCGTCAATGTATGAATTGTTCTTGTTGCTTGTAATTCTCGGGTGTTTGTGAGTGTTGGTTGACGGTTGTGGTCCTCATGGCAACAATTGGGTCATCTAAATATGCTGTGTAGTGCCAAGGGGGAAGGAGAGTCTAGTCAGATGAATTGTAATCCTTGGCCAATCATCTTTGGTCTTCCTCTTTGTAATGAATTCATGAGTTAGAGAAGATATATCTTACTCCTATATCTGGCACATGACCATCTGTGTTAGCATTTCATGTAATTTAAATAAACTTGATGAGTGACGATTGCAGGCAGAATGGGCCATGGAGGTCACATAGAACAGGTGCAAAGCGTGGCATGATAAACACCTAAAACTAAACAAGTTTCAACCAGGATAGTTGGTGTTGAAGTATGATGGACAGAACAAAATCAAAGTTTAAAGTCAAATGGGTCGGGCCATACCAAATTCGAGAAGTAGGTGATAATGGAGCAATAAAGCTATGGACATTGGACGGATAAAGCTATGGACATTGGACGGGTAGGAAATTCCAAAAACGGTGAACGGTTCCAAGTTAAAAATATATCATGCCAGAACTGTGTCATGTCCCCACTCTAGCTCAGTCTAACAGAGACATGTGAGTCAGCTTATTATGGGGTCTTGTAGGCTGACAGGGTTGGATAGAGACTCAGTATGGTTATTCAGTGTTGGGGACTTGGTTTTCTGGTGGGTATTGATCAGTTGGGTGACGTTCCTTGTTTTTAGGAGGCAGTTCCTACATTTATGGGGTTCATTCCTACTTTTTAGGAGGTATAATCATGCCCAGGGCTGGGTTTCCATGAGATGACCCTTTGGGTTCAGTTTCAGAGGGATAGGGCTTGTTTCCTAAATTTTAGGAGCATCCCTAGATTTTAGGGATGAGACTGCCAGTGGATCCTTGATTTCTGACTTCAGTCACAAATAGGTGACAGGATGATTTTATGGTTTGTGATGTCAGTTGGGCAGTTTATGGCTATTTGAGTTATATTTTTAATATTTCCTGAGTTAGCGTTTAATATTTAAATAAGGCTAAGTTAATAGCCATTTTGGAGTAATAAGGGAATTTTGGCCTCATCTGGATGCGTATCCCATGTTATGATAGCTCGTTGGAAAGGTCTTGAAATTCTCTAAATCTTCCTCTTTGGTCTCAGGGCAATTCGGTGAGCGGGTTTATTACTATGGTGGAAAAGGTCATTTTCTAGTGACATGGTCACTTTAAAATAAGATTTAATTCATTTTTATAGTCAATGCCAATTGGGGGTCACTTTAGGGTTCGAATTGCTTTGCAAGGGGTTATAAGGAGATGGGCGCCATTTCTCATGATTATGCATATTTTTCAAACACTTCTTTTCAGATTTGCTCTGCTTGAGCGATTTGCATTCTGGGACGCAAACCCTAGGGTAATTGCTGGCTGGGACGTAACCCTCGGCAACATTGGGTATTGGTTTGTCAGTAGTTTCAACAGTATTCAGGAGGAAGGTAGATGCCACTTCAGCTTGGGCCTACAGTTTGTTTTGTTGGGCATGTTCTTTGGCGTATGGAAGGTGAATTCTAGCAGCTGTACACTGCCATTTCTTGCAGCCGTACTCTGTCATTTGCAGCACTTGGATACATAGAAAAATCGGTTACTCAGCAGCAGAATCTTGCATCTTATCAGCCCGTTTTCATCAGCCAGTTGTGGCATCATTGTTAGAGGAAATGTATTGGATCTTTTATTTGGCGTTTTAATTCAGAGATCTGCCTGGTACAATTTGTATCAACTCTGACTTTACTGCATATTGTTATTTATTTTCAGACTCTTTTCTTGCCATTTGTTACTTCTCATTTCTATGTGGAATAATCATCAAAAACACAAAAACAAACAAACTCTTCTACATTTCCGTCTAGTTCTACAAGAAAACGTTAATAAACAGGAAAAAACAAAAATAAAATAAATCTATAGCAGATTTGCAGCAGAGATCCATCAGAGATCTTTCAAATTGTTCCCCCGTTGACAAATAATGAGGAGTAGTAGTTTCAAAAAAAAAAAAAAAAAAGAGTTATAAAGTCACTGTATGGTTACCGTACGACAACTTTAGCATTGCTAGCCACCGTATGACATTAGGCCCATGACTACTGTACGGTGGGAAGGAGCAAGTGTGGAACTCGTACGATGTACAATACGAAAAAGGTGGAAGGAACCCAGATAAGGTGGTAGGCAAGAAAGATTGGGCAAAGGCTAGAGACCGTACGACAAGGCAGAAGATGATAGAAACCGTACGATAAAAGGGAATAAAAAGACAGGTTGTACGGTGTATGGTAAAGGGAAATAAAGTGCAAAATAGCAAAGTGAAGGTCGTATATAGAAGGGCCGAAGTACAGTAATACATGAAGTAAAGGATAGAACAAGACCGTACAATGTACAGCTTTAACAATAGAGAATTCAGACCGTACGGTGTACAACTCCATAAAGAAGAAACATTAAGCTCGTACGGCTAGTTAGATAAATATGTTGGCATGCGACTAGTCCAGAAGAGCAAATAAGGCCGTACGTTTCACTACTGGACAATTGCAGGGTGAATTGATAAGTACAGTAGAAGCCAAAAGTCATTCATAAAGTCTTGAAGGAGGGCTGTACGAACGCCAGGGAAGGAGAGAAATTTGTGGAAGTTTGTACGGAGAGAGAACTGACCTAACTAAGCAAAAGATTAAATGGAGTTTGCAGGAAAGAGGAAGTGGAAGAAAAACTTAGAGGAAGAATCTGTAGCTAAAAAAAAAAAAAAGAACGACAAATAAAAAATATTCAGAATGAATAATGCATGATGCCCAAGGAAAGTGGAAGACATAAATAGGTAGTAAAACATAAACAGTTGCCAGAAAGAGTGTGGGATCGGAAGAAAATCACAAAAAGGGTGTGTTTCATGGAGTTTTGTGTGGTTTGGAGTTCCATGGCATTGCCCCCTAGACCCCCAGTCACTTAAGTTATCAGTCGTGGGAAGTATGACCAATTGATGTGACCTGGAGCTGCTATAGGCATGGAGTACCATGTAGCACAGTTAGAGAGAACACTAGAGCAAGCCTTTCAAGAGGGGTGATACACTTTGAGGCATTTGGAGTAGGTGTTGGACATGAAGCTGTCTTAGTGGATGCATAGAGAGCTCGGGAGTAGCTGATCATCTAGTTGAAGGCAGTTCAGTGACACTTGGCTTAGTGTACCCAGGAGTTGGAAGCAGAAAAAGCGGCACAAGTGAATATTTTGTAATTGTCGACCGGAGACGACTTTTCTTTTTGGGGGGGATGATGTTATCAGTAAAGTTATAAAATAGCTGACAGGTAGATTAGCATGTTGTCGGTAATTATTATGTAGCCAACGAATAGAATTAATTATATCCAAATGGGCGCGACAGTTGAGTCACCCCTTCGGGAAGATATATGTACACCGTGTGAGATTGTTGGAATCATTATTGGAAGCACTATGTAATTTCTTCGGCATATATGTGAATAATAAAAGGAGTACTGCTGTGTTACATGTTCATAAAAGGAGTACTGCTGTGTTACATGTTCTTGTCTATTGTTTGTATGCATTAAACTATTTACCCCATACGGTAAACAATGATCACCACGAATCGGTGGAAGTCTTGGATAAAGTAGGTGTATTCCATATACTCTTTTGATTCTCGACACAATCCTCAATTGTGTACGATTAATGCCTCCATTGAGAATGATCAGAATGTTTGCATGTTGCGAGCGAAGGTTTGTGAAACAATCAACTTACTAGAGAAATTCCAACATCATTGGAGAAGCTTTGAATGTTAACTCTAACTATTTTTTTACAAGAAAATAAATCTAAGGGAACCGTCTCAAAATGATTAGTTAGATCATCCTTGAACCTTCGTGTTGATCCTGAAAATAATATTCCGGCAAACCGCCACAACGTTAAAGTTTGGGTGGTTGGACTTTTGATTGGGTATTCGGTGGTGTTAGTTTTGGTTATTTTTTTTGGAATTTTGCTATGGAGGTGCAAACATGCATCGCAACCATTTTTCAGCCATACATAATTCAAACGTATCTAGCCAACATATATATGGAAGCCAAAATAATCAAAACAATTATCACAGGCTGGAAATTGAATAAATAGAGAGAGATATTAGAACTTCTACCAATAACTATTCCACACTGATTGGTAAGGGAAGTTTTGGATTTGTATTTTATGGTAGACTTTCAAGATTTGAGGTTGCAGTCAAAATACTTAAGACTGATTCTAATCAAGGCCAGCAAGAATTCCAAAGTGAGGTAGCTACACTGTCAAGAATATATCAAAGGAATATTGTAAATCTTATTGATTATTGCAAACAAACAATAATGGCATTGGTCTACGAATACATGTTGTGTGGAACATTAACCGATCATCTATATGGTGCAGCCAAATTGAAAACACCACTTGATTGGCATACAAGATTAAATATTGCTCGGATGGTTTGCTCTATCTACAACAGGGTTGCTATTTGCCAATCATTGATAGAGATATAAAGTGTAATAATATATTGTTGGATAACAAGATGTCTGCCAAGATAGCTGATTTTGGCATTTCAAAATTGGTAGAGAGTGCCATTGGATATAAATCAACAATGGAATAGGTGTTTACCGCATAGGGTAAGAAGTTCAACACAAGTATAACACGATTCAATTTCGAACAGGTACTCTATTTATGTATGCATTTTCAGATTGCAATGACTACAATGATTTTCCCGATTCCCCTCCTGATTCCAAAGTCCATCTCGGACGTGTACATATACCTTTCCGAAGGGGTGACTCAAGCGTCACGCGCCCGTTCGGATACTATTCTACCCGTCGGCTACATTATTCATTTTACCGACAACATCATCTCCCCCAAAAAGAAAGGTCGTCTCCGGACGGCAATACAACAAAAATCAAAATTTTCTAACGCAATACATCAATGCATAAGTACTAGACAGAGGGATGCGTCCCTGGTGTAGTGGCCGTCCGCGTCCGCAACTCGTTCACCTCTGCTCTTAGCTTGTAGACCTGTTCCTTCCTGATCTTCAGCTCAACTTTTGCTTCCAACTGGAGCTCTAGGGCTGGCTGCATCATCTCTCCGACTTCTCCCAATTCCCTCTCCTTTTCTGCTGCCATCTTTTCTTTTTCTGTCGTCAATTGTTCATTTGCTGCTGCTAACTGTTCTTTTGCTGTTAACAGGGCTGTCCTCTTGGATTGCCAGGCCGCCCTCTCCGATTCCCAGGCTGCCTTCTCCGAAGCAAACCTGGTAGCTGACTCCTCCCAAGCTCTTTCAGCTGCTAGCTGGTTCGCCTGACTCCTCCGAAGGGTGTAATATATCTCCTTGTGTAACCTTACGATCTCCTGAATCAGTATCTCAATCTGGCTCTCCTTCACAGGTTCCTTTGTCATGGACCAATCCTGTCGCATCTTTGTGGTTTCTACATTGGGCCATCCCCTCTCCTGAAAACAAATGGTAAAGGCAGCTGGACACCCCATCCTCATAAAGGATATGACTCCTTCCAGCTCCTTCCCTACTAACTCCAACGCCTGCATCTTTGCCGAATCTATAACCCGGCGAGCCCGAGATGCTAGAGCTGCGACATCATCAAGAAAAATTGCCTCTGTCCTCGTTGCCTCCTGCACTAGTGGATGCTTTTGCTGTGTACCCATAGCCTTCTCTACTTCATCCGCCATACACTCTACAGCGCTACGCGTTACTCCCTCATTCTGTGCCTGCGCAACCTCCTGTAGTGCATTATCCGAAACTGCTTCCCGCGTGGGTGTCGGCAAGTATGTCACTCGAGGTGCTGGGGTTTGGTGGAACTTTGTACTCAGAAAAGCACTCACCCTTTGTGTCCGGTCCTCTCTCTCGCTGTCCTGCTCAAGTGATGCCAACAGTGTCGTGTCTTCTGCAACCACCGCATCAGATCCTGCTATATCCAGTAGGACACTTGATGTCCCCAATTCCTCACCTACGGGTACCTCCAATACCCCTGTCTTCGTGTCTATCTCCATCTCCCTGTCAGGTAAAAAAGTCTTTCCTGTATCTGGTAGAGTCTCATGAGCCGGTTCCATTAGTGCCACCGGGGCTACTATCTCCGTCGGTGCTGGATGTGACTCTGCTACAACTTGTGTCTCTACGGTGGGCTGCGTCGTAACTGAGACTGGTGTCATCACTATCGGCTGTCTGATTTGTACAAACCCTGGGATACTGTGTATACCCACCAGAACCAAGTGTGTTGTAGTTGAAAGCACAGGCCGTGGAAATCTCAAGGGTGTAGCCATGATTACTCCTACCTCTTCATCATCTTCTTCTTCCCCCTCAGACCCATTCTCCTCTGAAGATGTTTCCTCCCGGCCACTATCGGTGTCGCCATCATCCGGCCTTGGTCGCTTCTGCCCTATTGTTTTGGTGCCAAGAGTATCCAAGTGCTTCCACTGCATTATAGGTGGTTCACCAGGCGCGAGTGGTCCCGGTTTTGCCTCCAGGGCATCATTCGAGATCAGTCGCGTCGTCGCATCCGGAAACAGACCAATAGCATAATGTGGCATATAGAACGTTTTGTGCTGCAGTGTCATAAACTCTGACATCCGCTCAGCCAATAGTGCTGCCCAGTCATATACTCTGCCGTGCAAGATTTTGTTCATCATGGCTACGTGTGGAAACGAGATATTTGAAGCGCGGCTCGAACCTGTGAGACGGCTTTTAACTATGTCCATCAAACAACACCAATGCCCCTCCTGGATATTAGATTTCTTTAGTCCCCTGCCTTTGGACGTGACTGCAAGAGCCTCCTGTACTACCTGCGACAGGTCTCTACACACCAGCTGTATCAATTTCATCTTCACTTCCTGGCTTAATTTCTTCGGCTTGCTTTCTATTTTTCTCCCACCCTGAGCATGACCAGGTATGCCAAATACTCGTGTAAAGTCTGTCGGTCTGAATGCTACCGTTAACTTGCAACCAAGATATTCAAATGTACTGCTTCTGGAGAACCTGTCATATGTTTCAATCATAATGCGCAAAAACCCCTCGTAGTCTCTGATGCAAAATACAGGCATTTGCACTATCCATTCAACCTGTGCTCTTCGGATACTAGCCTTCACCTGGTGGTTGTCTGGGGTCTCCTGCCACCATTTACGACACTCTGCACCATTTAACCCTTCGAATGTGATACTCTGTACTGTAGGAATTTCTCCTTGCTGCTTGGTTTGCTTTGCTTTCTTACTTGCGCCTGCACTACTGGTTCCTGTATACATCCCTCCTGCTACACGAATTCCCGACGGTAGTGTCTTCGCGTTCTTATTCATGTCCTCGTCCAGTTTTTTCTTCCAAGCCCTCTTTCCAGCTGACTCCATATCGTTACCCTTTCGTCTTTTGTGAATAAATGTTACATCGTTCTGGCAGTTACTTCCCACAGTTTTTCTAGCTTCCGTACTGTACGGCTTCTTAATTCCAGCTTCTGTAGTGATGGTACGGCTTCCTTGAAATTTTCCAGTATGGCTCTAAAAGAATTCCTTTTTGTCTTGCTTGGAAATGCTCTAATCCTTAAGATATCCTGCCTCCTGTATTTTTCATCTGCTTGAAATCCCTTCTTGTGTACGGTCCTTGTAATATATATATATATATATTTTTTTTAACCTTTCCAACCATCCGTATGTTTGATCTTTCCAAGGAATTTATCTCAGCTATACGGCCTCTTCTCCTTCTTATCTGAGTTAGCAGCCGTACGGTCTCTAAAAGCCAATTGCTCTCTTGCCACCGTATGGTAATGTTCCTCAGGCCGTACGGTTTCTCCTATCATCGTACGGTGATGTTCCTCCTTAGGCCGTACGGTGTCTTCAGGCCATACGGTGTCTTATTTTCTGTTTTCTAGGGGCCATACAAGATTTCACTTAGTTTCCAATGTTCATACGGGCTTTTGTATTATCTCCCAAAGGCCGTACGGTCTTCTTCTTCTATGCTGCCGTACGGTCTTCCTCTTCTATGCTGCCGTACGGTCTTCCTCTTTTATGCTTGAGTCCGTATGGTCATGAAGGTGGGCCGTACGATCTTAAATCCTGCTCCTCAAAGACTCCTGTTCCAATTTACCTCTTTATACATTTATTTTATACTTTATTTTAGCAACTCATGCTTTTCCAACTTCCGTTTATTATTTCATATTTAAAACTATATTCGATTTTTAATATTATACATATATACACTATTTACAAACATTTTCTTCATTCAATTGTTTGTCGGCGGAAGATCCTTTCTTTTTCTATATATTTTCAACTTTGATCCATTTACGGCATCCGGTATTTCTTTTTCGTCGAGTGTCCATAATTTAATTGCTCTGTTATATCCAACTTCTCGTATTTTGTATGGTCCAACCCATTTGACTTTAAATTTTCCAGGCCTTATTTCGTTTCGTCCATTATACTTCAGTACTAACTGACCGGGTTGAAAGTTGTTCAATTTTAGGTGCTTGTCATGCCACGCCTTCCTCCTTGTTTGTGTGACTTCGATGGCCCACTGCGCCTGTAACCGCCGCTCATCGAGTTTGTTCAAGTTATACAACCTCTCTCGTAAGCTCTCCATATCGCCTAGTTTATTCTCGATCGCTACCCTTAAACTTGGCACCATGAATTCTGTCGGCACCATTGCCTCCTGTCCGTACATTAGCTGAAACGGGGTATGTCCTGTAGTTACTTTATACGAAGTGCGGTATGCCCATAAAGCAGATGGTAACTTCTCTTCCCAATCTTCTCCCTCAACTGCACAGGATTTATAAATCACTCCTACCAGAATCTTGTTCGTTGCTTCTGCTTGTCCGTTGGCTCTTGGGTAGTATGGGCTCGACAATGAATGGTAAATTTTAAAATCAGTAGTGAGTACTCTAATTACATGGTTAACAAAATGTCCCCCACGATCACTCGTCAATTGGAGCGGGATCCCGTACCTTGTAATAATTTGTTCATATAAAAATTTTGCTGTGCTGACTGCAGAATTGTCTGGCAATGCGCGTGCCTCCACCCATTTAGTTAAGTACTCCGTTGCTACTACGATGTATCGACACCTTGTTTTGCTCGCCTTCAGTGGTCCGATAAAATCCAGTCCCCATTTCTCAAATAGTTCCTGTGCATGCGAGGGATTCAAAGGCATAAAATCTCTCTTCAATGGTTTTCCAGCCCGTTGGCATGTATCACATGCAACGACCCACTCCCTAGCGTCATTGTATACAGTCAGCCACCATAGTCCTACCAAAAGTATTTTCTGCGCCGTAGTATTTGGCCCCATGTGTCCTCCCGCTGGACCTTCGTGTGCTTCCGTTAGTACTTTCGGGATTTCCTCCTCGAGGACACACCATCATAGAATCTGATCTGGTCCCATTTTATATAGTAGGCCATTAATTAACTGAAATGTCCGACTTCTCAGTACCAATTTTCGTCTTTCGTTTGGTGACATGTCGTTTGGAAACTGCCCCGTCGATAGATATTCTCCAATGCGTGTGTACCAGGCTGGTAGTACTGTAACGTGAAAAAGTTGTGCATCTGGAAAATCATCATTAACTTCTTTAGGTGGCTCCCCCAATTTTATTCTTGATAGGTGATCTGCACTCACATGACTCTTCCCTGGTCGTACCACGATCTTAAATGTGAACTCCTGTAATAATAACAACCATCGTCTTATTCTTCCTTGAATAATCCGCTTATTAACCAAATAGAGTAATGCCTGATGATCTACATAGAACACAAATGGAGTGGCCAACAAGTAGTGTCTAAACTTTCGTACTGCATATACCATCCCCAATGCTTCTCGCTTTGTGGTACTGTAATTTCTCTCCGCTTTTGACAGCAATCTGCTTGCAAAGTACACTGGATGGTCCAACCCGTGGTCGCCCGTCTGCGCCAGTGTTGCTCCGATGGCATAATTTGAGGCATCTACATGGACATGAAATTCTTTATCCCAATTCGGATAGGCCAAAATTGGGGCCGTAGCCAACCTTGTCTTCAATTCGTCAAAGGCTTCGTTCTACTCAGCCTCCCATCTGTAAGGTTCACCCTTGCAGGTGAGTTTGTCCAGTGGATAAGAAAATTTTGCATAATTTTTGATAAATCTTCGATAATAACCGATGTGCCCCAAAAACGACTTCACTTCCGACACATCCGTCGAGGGTGGCATCTCTAATATCACACGGACCTTGTCTGGATCCGTCTTCAGTCCTTCTTTACAAACTATATGCCCAAGTAGCTTCCCCTGCGGTACCATGAACTTGCACTTCTTCGGGTTCAATGCTAATCTTGCTCGCTTGCATCTCTCCATACATTCTCCTAACGCCGTTATGTGTTTGTCTTCTGTGCTAAAAATTGACCAATCATCTAAAAATGCCTTAAAATTTCCAACAGACATTTTATCAAATATATACAAGATAATCCTTTGGAAAGTCGTCGGAGCATTACATAATCCGAACGGCATCCTGTTATATGCATATACTCCATCCTCGACAATGAATGTCGTTTTTAATTTATCCTCCTCAGTGATGGATATCTGATTATACCCTGAGAATCCGTCCATGAATGAATAAATTTCATGCCCTGCTACTTCCTCCAAAATGCTATCTGTAAATGGTATCGGAAACGGGTCTTTAATTGTCACGGCATTCAGACATCGAAAATCTACGCATATTCTTATTTGTGTCGTGTCCTTTTTCAAGGATATCACAATTGGTGATACCCACTCACTTGTCTGCACTTTAAAGATGATACCCACCTCTAACATCCTGTCAATCTCTTCCGTAATCCACGCTGCATAGTTTTTGTTCATTCAGTACGGTCTCTTCCGTACTGGTACTGCGCCTTCGGTTAATGGTATCCGATGGACACATATTTCTGGTGGTATTCCTTTCAAGTCCTTATATGTCCAAGCGAAAACATCTTTGTATTCCATAAATATTCTGAATGCTGCTGCCTTTAATATTGGGTTCCAATTGTCTCCTACAAGAATGTTATTCGGATTTTCCTCATCACCCAAGTTCATTGCTTTCATTGTTGGCTCTTCATATTTTATTAGTTTATCTTTGCTGAACGTATGGGCAGGTGTTTCATCCACCTGCGTTTTCCCCTCCTTTAGTTCACTATACTCCTTCGGAAACTCCTGGCCTTCTTTTCCCTCCTCGACACTCAAAATATTGCAGCTCGGAAAGACCTCATAGTCTTCCATTTGCCAATGTAACAGTCCATTCACGGAGTCTAAGTCGTCATCAGTTGAGCCTCCTTCTAGTCTCAATACCCCTTCATTATCTGGTTCCATCCTTCTTTTCCCTTCGTCGTCACTCTCGCCATCGCCTTCTGAGTCCAACGACGCGGCTTCTTCTCCTACCATCTGTGTATGCAAATCGATTATAAATCTCCTACCTCCCTTCTCTATTGATAGGGTGTTCCTTTTCCAATCATGCTTTACCTTAGCCTGCACCAACCACCCCCATCCTAGGATGGCGTCATAGCCTCTTCTCTTTAATGGAATGACTACAAAATCCAGCAAAAATGGTTGTGTCCCAATTGTTACCGGCTGCGCCATCAGAGTGCCTAAGGGTTTTATTCCATGTTGATCTGCTGTAAGTAACTGAAAGGTGGGTGGCCATAGTGTTGGTTGTCCTAGTTTTTTCCAGATATCTTCCGGCATCACATTCACTCCCGATCCTCCATCTACTATTGTATCTGTTAACACCGTACCCAGAATGCCCATCTCTACTACTGTCGGGTGTCTGCCTGTTGTCAGTGCTAGTAACATCGGTTCTGTTGCTGCCGCCGGGGTTGTTTCCTTGCTATTCTTTGTTCCCTCTTGGCCATCCTGTGCTTCTTCCATTGCTCTCGGAAATGGTGTCATATTTATAATGGCCGCACGTAGCTGTGGCATGGTAATAAGAAGATCATTTAATTTAACTGGCACTTCCATTTGCATTATCTGTTTCACCATACTTTGTTCTGCCAAGTTTCTTTTCGGAGTTACAGTACTGTCTTTTATTTGTGACTTCTCTGCTATCATCTGCTTTTCTATCTCTACTCGAGCTTTCTGTAACCTCTCTTTTTCTTCTTCCGCATTCAGATATTTTGCCTTCCTCGCCTGCTCTCGTGTGATCGCCAACACGTTCTCGTTCCTTGTTTCAATACTTAATAAATTTACACTTTGTTTAGGACATTTCGAATCTTCATGGTCCCCTGGACCACACCATCTGCACAGTAGCTGGGGCGCCTCTTTCGTAGTACAGTCCCTCGCAAAGTGACCCCAAAGATTACATGCCCGACACTGTATCATCGGTCTTCCACTTGCATCATATTGTATTCTACTTCGACCTCCATTGTTGTTGTTATTGCTTCCGCCCCTTCCGCGTCTATTGTTATTTCTATATCCACCTGAAGTTGCATCATTGCTCGCGTTATTGCTATTGTTCGACGTTTCTTGTGTGAGTAACACCTGTTGGTGTCCTTTCGCTTTCAAGTTAAACGGGCACTCTTTCAAGGAATGCCCCGCCACCTGGCAGATGTCACAAAACTGCTTCTTCGGGCATGAACCCTTCGTATGTCCGTCCTCCTTGCAATCTGCACACCACAGTTCTCCTTTTACTGTATCTGGATTCTTTTTCAAATTTTTAAATTCTTTCATCATCTGTAGCATGTCTTTCTGTAGCGCTTTCACCTTCTTGTTTGATTCCTCATCACTACTACTACTCTCCGAGGATGAATCATCTAAATCAGAGGACTTATGCTTTTTCTTCTTACTCGTCTTCTGTTCACTTTCCAAATCCATAGCGCGAGTATACGCATCGGTGTACGATGCCGGTGGTACAATCTTCATTTTCTTTTTAAGAGCCGGCCATAGCCCCTCCACGAACCATCGTTTTTTCAACCCATCCGCTGGTTGACTCTCCATCTTTCCGATCAATTCCTTCAGTCGCCTGGCATAGGTTCGGACTGTCTCATTCTTTCCTTGTTTGGTACTGTAGATTTCTGCCACTATTTCATTATCATCTCGAAGTAATCTAAATTCTGCTATAAATTCTTTTTTAACATTATCCCATGTATTAAGTTTTTGAGGACTAGTGTCAGAAAACCAGTCTATCGCCACACCCCGTAGGGTCGTTGGAAATTGTCTTACCGAATCATCCTCATCCGTCACACCATTTGCCGTCCATATGGTTTCACACGTTTCACAATGTCTGATAGGATTTGCTGAACCATCACCGTGAAACTTGGGTAACTTTTCTTTAGGGCCAGCCATCGTTAGTTGTCTTGGATTCTGAGGTACTTGTGTACCCGCGTTGTTTTGAGCTCCCGTGCTGTTTTGTGTTCCCGCACTGTTCTGTGCTCCTGCGCTGTTCTGTGCTCTCGCACTGTTCTGGACACTGTTCTGGACAACAGTCTTGTTTCCAACAACCGCGTTGTCTGGTGACAAGTCTTCAAGTGATGTTCTATTCTCTGCCTGTATTCGTTCGTCCGGTGTATCAGGAACGAAGAGATCCCTCCACGCTCGTGCTTCCTCGGCACTCCGAGCCGTGCGAGTTGCTTCCCTTCCGTTCGGACACTCTCCTCTCGGCGTATACAGGTTAAGAATTTCTTCCCTTGTTTCCTCCACCAAATTCAAGCGTTGTCGAGTTTCTTCCAGCAATTCCTCGGCACTCCTTAGCTTACTAGGTGAGTGCACTCCCTCCGTCTGTGCCTCTTCACCCCTTCGGTGCCCCTCGGCAATCTGCTGAAGTCTCTGTCTGCGTTCTGCTTGCTGTGTTAAAATTAAAATTTCTTTTGCTGTACTTAGTTCATTCTTATCTTTCACCTTATTCCGATCTTTGTTTGGCAAATTCGGCATCAATCTTCATATCATTCCTTCGTTCCAAGTTCGTCTGGCAACGGCGCCAAATGTTTACCGCATAGGGTAAGAAGTTCAACACAAGTATAACACGATTCAATTCCGAACAGGTACTCTATTTATGTATGCATTTTTAGATTGCAATGACTACAATGATTTTCCCGATTCCCCTCCTGATTCCAAAGTCCATCTCGGACGTGTACATATACCTTTCGGAAGGGGTGACTCAAGCGTCACGCGCCCGTTCGGATACTATTCTACCCATCGGCTACATTATTCATTTTACCGACAAAAATAGACACCATGAGCAAGAAGTATCATAAGCAATAACTATGAGTAGTATCCTTAATGGCATATGCTTGAGTATATTTCACCATACACAAACAACCCACTCCAATTTAACAGTTATAAAATCTAGTAGAATTAATATGAGGTGATCTATCATGGAAAATAAAACGATAAAATCAAGGCACAGGGAGATTGAGATTTAGAGGGAGCTTGACATTTCATTATGGGCAACCTTAAAAGAGAGGCAAAATATAGAGGATATGATTCAGTCAACCTTTGGTGATCTCGATTATATTGATTCAGAGGGAGTAAACCATGTTGTAATGGAATCTTTAGTGATCTATAAATTGTAACAGTCAAGAGGACTGTAATTCATGCAACTATGTGATTTTAATGGGCCTACCTCGTGTACATCATGAGAAATTGGTGACTTAAATTGGACCATCTACGAGTCTCTCTCTTTGATAAATAAAACTTGACGTATGAGTTGTAGAGTCATTCATGTGGCACAATCATACTCAATCAAGATATTGGCATATTGTGGACGAGTTTGTGTTCGCTTCTACTACTAAGATAATGAATGTTTGGAATTTCAATGAGTAAAAGAGCAAGTTAGAACTTAGAAAGGAGTTAACATATTTGATACAAAATTGTTCAACATTATAAGAATAAGTTGAAATTTTACATTGTATGGGGAATAATAGTCAATGTTCCATTCCCACTTTTAGAGGGGAGATGTTCCATTCTCAAATAATCTAAGAAGAAAATTCTGAATCTTCATGTGCAGATAAGTATTCTTATTTATGACATTTATCTCTCTTATTTTTAATTTCTATATATACTATAAAGTTTATTTGCCTTGATCTTTTCCTTTATGGTTGAGGATGTTCTTATAGGAGAAGAAAGTGGGTACTTTAAACATGCTGCCAGATATTGTGCAAAATCAACCTAATGATAGTAGCTCCAAAGAGCCTGATGATCAAGATGAGGCTCTCATCTTTGATGATTAAGATTATGAGAGTGTTCTACATTAAGAGGGAGTATGACACTTCTTCGAAGGCAACATAGGAATTTAGAAGATTGATACTCAGAGGGAGTCTAGAAATACATTTGGGTGACTGCATGTTGATGGGCCTACTCCTATGTATATTATGAGAGGGAGTATGACACTTCTTCGAAGGCAACACAAGAGCTTAGAAGATTGATACTCAAAGGGAGTCTATAAATACATGTGGGTGACTGCATGTTGATGGGCCTACCCCTATGTATATTATGAAGTATTGACTTATCACTAGAAAATCTAAAGACTGATATCAGATTCAGAGTGAGTTCGACAGGCATCCTTGGGTGAAGAGAGTTTTTTGAGGAAGTAACTACAGGACCTATTTTCCCAGGATCGATGTTCAGAGGGAGAAATTTTGAGATGCAATCCTTCGTAGATGATATTTTTTGTATGAGGTGAAGTTCTAAGAGAAATTCTTCGTAATGCGCTCTTCTCTATGAGATAGAAGTATGAGGTGAAAACCCTTTGTTCCACCCTCTAGTAGAAGCTATGGTGAGTCCACCCTCTGACTTGGTTCATGGTGGATATCATGTGAGTTACTACATAATGCTGTTATAGTTATGTCATGAAAGATGACAATCTTTCATTGATGTATATATTTAGAGGGGAGTTATTGAAATGTGACTATCTTATCAATAACTGGACCTGTTATCATAACAGACTACATTAAGTAGTTGTCTTGGTGTGCCAGAAGCTATGATAACGAACATAAGGTAACTATTGTAAGGTGACCATCTTATCAATAGATGACCAATCTTCTAACACCAAAAGTGTTGAAGGTTATTGATGTCATTGTTATTAGGCCGGATTTTGCCAGACACATTGATATCCATCATGGTTATTAGGCCGGATCTTGTCGGACATGATGAAAATTATTGGTGTCATTGTTATTAGGCTGGATTTTTTCGGAAACATTGATATCCATCATGGTTATTAGGTTGGATCTTGCCGAACACCATGAAAATAATTGGTGTCATTGTTATTAGGCCGAATTTTGCCGGACACATTGATATCCATCATGGTTATTAGGCCGGATTTTAGACACCATGAAAATCTTTATGATTCTTCGGGTGAAAGATTGTCAGACACCATAGCTTAAATCTATTATAGACCACACTTAAGGTGGTATTCAAACTTATATTAAAGTTATAGTAATTGCTTAATTTCTCTCCTTGCTAAAAGGAAGAGTGTTGAGTCTCATTATGAATTGTAGAAAATTCCATATATAATATATATGTGTGTTGATGGATTTATGTTAATATCCTTAAATATGCCATTCTAGGAATATTATACTAAGATGACATCTCTGCGTATGCTTGAGAACATAATATGTTCTGTATCAATTCTTCCTAACTAAGATGGAGTGTTGAGTTTGTAGTTACAATTAGATTGATATGATCATAAGTTTCATTATTGATGATAATATAAATATTCCTTTATATATATATATATATTACATATATTATATTATATTAATTATATATATAATAATGTATATATTAGACATATGATTGGTTATATTATTTTATACTAACTAATGATGTTTAAACCTTGGAGACATGTCTCTTCAAAAGACATGTCCCCTTCTCTCATACTTGTATGAGATCCAAATCTGCATTTGAAACATATCTATAATAATGACAATATAATTACATTTGCAGAAACAATCCATGTCACTTAATAGTTGTGACTTCATGATGGAGTCGCATACCATTGTGACTGTTGACCACAATATATATGAGAAATTCTTTGTAATGCGCTCTTCTCTATGAGATAGAAGTATGAGGTGAAAACCCTTTGTTCCACCCTTTAGTAGAAGCTATGGTGAGTCCACCCTTTGACTTGGTTCATGGTGGATATCATGTGAGTTACTACATAATGCTGTTGTAGTTATGTCATGAAAGATGAGGATCTTTCATTGATGTATATATTTAGAGGGAGTTATTGAAATGTGACTATCTTATCAATAACTGGACCGGTTATCATAATAGACTACATTAAGTTGTTGTCTTGGTGTGCCAGAAGCTATGATAACGAACATAAGGTAACTATTGTAAGGTGACAATCTTATCAATAGATGACCAACCTTCTAACACCAAAAGTGTTGAAGGTTATTGATGTCATTGTTATTAGGCCGGATTTTGCCGGACACATTGATAACCATCATGGTTATTAGGTAGGATCTTGCTGGACATGATGAAAATTATTGGTGTCATTGTTATTAGGTTGGATTTTTCCGGAAACATTGATATCCATCATGGTTATTAGGTTGGATCTTGCCGAACATCATGAAAATAATTGGTGTCATTGTTATTAGGCCGGATTTTGCCGGACACATTGATATCCATCATGGTTATTAGGCCGGATTTTAGACACCATGAAAATCTTTATGGTTCTTCGGGTCAGATATTGTCAGACACCATAACTTAAATCTGTTATAGACCACACTTAAGGTGGTATTCAAACTTATATTAAAGTTATAGTAATTGCTTGATTTCCCTCCTTGCTAAAAGGAAGAGTGTTGAGTCTCATTATGAATTGTAGCAAATTCCATATATAATATATATGTGTGTTGATGGATTTATGTTAATATCCTTAAATATGCCATTCTAGGAATATTATACTAAGATGATATCTCTGCGTATGCTTGAGAACATAATATGTTCTGTATCAATCCTTCCTAACTAAGAGTGAGTGTTGAGTTTGTAGTTACAATTAGATTGATATGATCATAAGTTTCATTATTGATGATAATATAAATATTCCTTTATTACATATATTATATTATATTAATTATATATATTATACATATGGTTGGTTATATTATTTTATACTAACTAATGATGTTTAAACCTTGGAGACATGTCTTTTCAAAAGATATGTCCCCTTCTCTCATACTTCTATGAGATCCAAATCTGCGTTTGAAACATATCTATAATAATGACAATATAATTACATTTGCAGAAACAATCCACATCACTTAATAGTTGTGACTCCACGATGGAGTCGCATACCATTGTGACTGTTGACCACAATATATATGGTAAGAAGAATATGTAGAAGGCATATTGAAAAACATATATTTCCTCACAGTCTTTGAATGGTTATAGCGACAGTATCTCTCCCTTCGATCATTATATGTAATCTCTGCTATAACAAAGGTTATTGTGACTGATAAAGCCGTCAGTCATCTGCCTCTAAGCTGTTAGAAATTATATATTAATACTGACTGATATAGTTAATACCTGATATTAACTATAAGAGAATAAGAATATCACTTAATTTGGTTAAAGATATATCAGGTATCAATAGGTTCTCACACAGATTGATATCAACTTGATATTTACAATCTCTAACTGGTATAATTGTGATATTGTGATCAACAAACATTGTTCAATCTTTATATACCAGAATTCCAAGAATCACAACGATTCACGCGATTTGGTGATTCAATTCAAGCCAAATGATTTTTGGTGAATCAGTGGATCGAATCAGCGATAAAGGGTTTATGAAACAAGTTACTAAATTTGAAGGGTTTTTTAAATTTTCTGATTTGTGGCCTATTCGATTCTGATTCATGGCCAATTCATGATTCGGTTTGGCCTTGCCGATTCCGATCCAATTCCAATTCTCGTTACTTTGTTATATACACTTGCAAAAGAGTGATTAAAAGTTAAAATTCTATTCAAATAAATCTTGTCAAATTTAACATGGTATCAGAGCCTAGGTAAGAGACGATCTTGATCAGAGTTGTCTAGTGCAGTCAAGTTTCTTTAATCCCACATTTGTCAAAATGGTGAATGGTATGAGGCTAGAAGATAGGCTTGAAGGTGATTCAGATTTTGTGGGATGGAAATTGTGAAGAGTTAACCTTGAGAGAGAATGGTTTAAAACAATTCATTGAAAAGTCCGAATCACCACCCAAAGGAAGTAATCAATTCGAAAAATGGGAAAGCGATAATACCGAAGCCATGAAGTTAATTGTGGATGGTGTTAGGAACCATTTACTTCCAATCATCTTAGTGCTAGACACGACACATGAAATGTGTAAAGCACTTCAAGAAATGTTTGAGATAAACAACACTTCTAGAATTCTAACCCCTAAAGACAATCTCTCCAACATTAATATGAATAGAGGAGAATCCGTCACTTCATATTTCATGAGGATAATAGAACTAAGGAACTAGCTTTCTATGATTGGTCACATCTATGATGAGAAAGAATTAACCATGATTGCTCTAAAGGGACTGCCACTGTCATGGGAAATTTTTAGACAAGGAGTATGCGCTTGTTCCAAGCTTCCTAAACTTGCTCGATTAAAGGCTGATTGCATACAAGAGGAGGGCCTTTAAATGTCTCAAGATGATACTTCTATTGGATGTGATGTTTAGGCTCTCACAGTCCAAGTCGATAAAAAAGAAGAAACCTAAATTCAAAGGAAAAAGGAAACATATGGATTACAGTGCTTTAGATGTGACAACTATGGTCACTTAGCATCTCATTGCCCTAATAGACTAAAACATGAAGCAACCTTCGCCAAAGTTAGTAATTTTGATATAGATCCGGAGCACTGTCCATTTTAAAAGAATTTCAGAATATCCATAACATGTGTAAAATATTGGACTAAGAGGGAGTTCTCTATTTTTGTTGTTATCTTCATCAAACTACGAAATAAATGTGAAACGCTTTCAAAGTGAACTTGGCATGGTTACAATTTCTAAGATAGTCTTATAATACCAAATTATTGTAATAGTTTTTAATAAATCTAAACTTAAAATCACATTTATTTGTTTGTACTCTCAAAAGTTATGTGCCTTGATATTTTCTTTTGAGAATGTTGTAGGAAGAGGGAATCTAAAACTTCTTTAAAGACAATCTTGAATGAAGAACTCAGATGATTGATATTTAGAGGGATTTCAAAGTCTTTGTGAGTGACTATGAGTCTAATGGACCTAGTCCTTGTGTACATCAAGAGGAAGTGACGACTTCCAAATGATGTCACTTGTATTTGCAGAAGTTATTGAAAGGTGATTATCTTGCAATGCCTCAATTTTCTGTTATGATGGATATGTTATGATATCAATACAAATCATGATAGATTGTACTATGCATGGTGAATGTTTATATGGTAAGCATTATGAGAATGCGTTTGCACATAGCTTATAAACATTTTTGAGTAGATGGTGAATGATATCCAAATTGATATTCTAAAGGCCGTTACACAGAGTATGTGGTGAATATCATACAACTTGATATTATGAAGGCCATTACTTACAGTACTTGGTGAATATCTTACATCTCATTCTAGAGACCATTACTCAAAGAGTATTTGGTGAATATCATATGTTGTTATTTTGGAGACCAATACTTAAATGTGATATTAGAATGGTGAATATCAGATGTTGATATTTTTGAGACCATTGCCTTATTGCGTACATGGTGAATATCAAGAGTTGATATTTGAGACCATTACTCAAAGTATTCGGTGAATACCACATATTGATATTCTGAAGGCCAGTACTCATGAGTTTAAATGTGATATCAAATAGTAGATACATTTTGATCAAAGATATCCTTAAATTTTTGTCATTCCTAATATTACTAATGGTGTAATATTTATGTGTTTATCCTTCTTAACTAAGAGGGAGTGTTAAGGTTTTATGTATATATAGCTAAGTTGGATAAACAAATTAAAGATATATATACAATATACATATATGTTGTTATGATTATACAATTCACATTATATATATATATATATATATAAAATTATTTTGAGTCATAGTTTAATTTCATAATCAATAATAGTAAATCTGACTTAGTATATATTGTTATATCATTGCAAGCTAAAATTGACCGTTTGCATAATAATCGTTTTCTTAAGTCATTAAGTGCTAAATTAATATTGCCATGATGGCACATAACTCCATTGTGGGATTCATGACCACAATGTGTCGTGACTCCACAATGGAGTCACATACCATCGTGGTTGTTGACCACAATATATGTGGTAAAAAGAATATGTGAAAGACATATTGAAAATCATATATTTCCTCACAGTCTTCGAATGGTTACAACAACAGTATCTCTCCCTTCGATCATTATAAGTAATCTTTGCCATAATAAAGGCTATCGTGACTTATAAAGCCATTAGTCATTTGCCTCTAATCTATTAGAAGTTCTATATTAATACCGATTGATATAGTTAATACCTGATATTAACTATAAGAGAATAAGAATGTCACTGAATTTGATTAAATATATATATTAGGTATCAATAGGTTCTTACACAAATCGACATCAACTTGATATTTATAAATCTTTAACTGTTATAATTGTGATATTGTGATCAACAAAAAAACATTGTTCGATCTTTATATACACTTGCAAAGCAATGATTAAAAGTTAAAATTCCATTCAAATAAATCTAATCAAACTTAACATAATCTGCAAGTATGTTTGAACGACAATATGTTCAATCGTATATATGTTCAAACATATAGTTGTCGTCATAAAACAACAATGTAATATATATAATTGACTTCTCAAATAGCCAATCATTATTCAGAGTTGAATATGTTTTTGGTTGATCTCAGTTTAATGATATTATTATATAATTGATATTTTGTGTGTGTGTTTCTATATATATGTTAGTCCAATAAACATTTATTATTAATAATACACATAACAATATCACAAAATGAAAAAATGGATAGCCATCAAATATGTATGTTAATAGATTATGTGATGATTTTATTTTGTTGATTAGACTTATCCGACCAAAGCTACAAATCAATAACACTCCCTTTTAACTAGGGAGGACAATTTCTTTCATCTCAACTATGTTCAAAGTACATCAACATGATATCCTTTATAAATTTATAATAGATTTTACCTCACGGTATCATTTTGTTGATGGTATGACCCTAAATATCAACTATATGATATTTACCATACTCATCTTTTTTGGTATGTGCATAGGCATCAAGTCTGATGATGCCAACCAAAGAAGATATATGTTTATAGCATATCCACGAATAGTATATCTCATAGCATCCACGATGACATTTCTTAGTAATACAATATATTGTAGTTTCACACTCCTCAGTTAGTATTAAGTAAGATATATGAAATATGTACAGATATCAACCATATGATATCCATTATGATAGTAGGTTAAGCTATTGTTAAAGTCTTCTCGTCACAATATTAACTACAAATAAACATTAAAGGGAGTTCGTCACCTTTCATAATGTTTCTACAAGATCAACACACATGACAAAATTTGTACAACATATTAATTGAGAGTCAACCTCAAATAAACTTTACAATTTTACCATGTCAAGATTTCCTCTAAAGTGATCCACTTTTATCTTTGAGAGAGGCTTGGTTAGAATATATGCGGTTTGCTCATCAGTGCTAATGTATCTCAATTGTATAACATTTCTCTCCACCATATCTCTAATATAATTATAGGGAATCTCAATATGCTTGGATCTATCATGAAATACTGGGTTCACAAAAAGCTCTATGTAACTCTGGTCATCACAGTTTATAATTGTGGGATCCATGTTTTGTCCAAACAAACCCACCAACAATTTTCTCAACCACACAGATTCTCGAGTTTTCATAGATGTTGCATTGTACTTGGCGTTGGTAGAGCTTTGTGTAACTAAGGATTGTTTCTTGTTAAACTAGGAGATCATGGATGATCCCAACCTAAAATAACATCTAGAGGTACTTTTGCGATCAACAACATTGCCAGCCTAGTCTGAGTCTGAATATCCATGTAGATTCAAATCTACATCATCATATTTTAATCCATATGCGGTAGCCCCTCACAGGTATACGCTAATATGTTTTGTTGCAACATGGCGTATTTTTTCGGGTTCACACATTAAGCAACTGAGTGCACTTGTTGCATAGAAAATGCTTGGTCTGGTGTTTACCGAATACACCAAGGACCCAATTATTTTTCGGTAGAGAGTAGGTTCAACGAATATCCCTTGCTTCCTTGATGCTTCTAGTTTGGACCTTTTCTCTTTGGGGATGTGAATATAGACTGGACAACCAAATATTCTAATGTGGCTTATATTAGGTTTGACTCTAGTAAATAGTTCTTCAAGGGTTATATTGTCTAGAAAAGAGTTAGGACATCTAGTTTGTATGTATGCCTCTGTGCCAGAGGCTTCGGCCTAAAATGTAGTTTGAAGGTTTTGATTATGCAACATGGCTTTGGCTGATTCTAGTATGGTCCTTTTTTTCCTTTCAGCTACTTGATTTTGTTGTGCGTTGTAAGGAACAATGTACTCCTTCTTAGTTCTAGCTATACTACAAAATTCTTCAAAGCTCTTAGAAATATGTTCTCTCCCAGTATCTGACCTAAGGGTTTTTATTCTTTTCCTAGACATGTTTTCAAGTAAGGCTTTGAGTTCGTTAAATCTTGATAGGACCTCATTGGAGTCATTAAGTTTCAAGAAATAAATCCAAGTTTTCTTTAAAAAGTCATTAACAAAGATAACATAGTACAAAAATCCCCCTAAGAAGGATATTAACATTGGTCCATATAAAATTAGTATGAATAAGTTCAAGGATATTACTTGATTCACTCTCACTACTATGAAAAGTCCCTTTTGTATTCTTACCTAAAGCACACCCTTACATATTTCATTATGCTCTTGATTTATTTTAGGTAAACCTTTGACAATTTTCTCTATGTAGGGTAGGGCACAATAATGAAGATGTCCTAATCTCCTATGCCATATTTCATTTGTTGTAGAGACATCATGGACTAGAGCTTGAGTTTGAGTAGTGCATAGTTTGTATAGACATCCATCTTGAGTCCCTATGGTGTAAGCTATTGGCAAAATGTTTAGTGCTCCCCTCGGGATTCGTGACAAGGGCTTAATTGCCTCCTGTGTACAATAAGTTGAGTTGTATTGGGCACTAATAGATCAGTCTTTTGGTGCAATAGTAACTCCACTCGAACAAGTGGTATCAGAGCTTGGTCATAGGTTTGAATCCTTAGACCCTTGGTAACGCTGAGGGGGAGATTGTTGACAAAATGCTCATTGCTCCCCTCGGGATTCGTATTAAGGTCTTAACTGCCTCATGTGTACTATAAGTTGAGTGGTTGTGTCGGGCAGTAATAGATCAATTGTTTGGTGTAATGACAACCCCACTTTGACATAAGCCTTCTTTATATTGAGTTCTTAGGCCATGTTAGATATTTTACTTCTTGGAAGGTGATTCGATATCCTTTGTCTTCAAGGGATGAGACAACGACTAAATTTTGTTTGATGCCAGAAATGAATAGTACTCTCGTTAGTTGAAGCAAAACTCCAAATTTTAACTAAATTGTACAGGTCCCAATTCTTTTTACAAGATAGGGCGATTTATCACTAACAATGACTTATTCATTTGAGTTTTCATCTAGACTGTCTAGTTTTTTTCTGAATCTTGTGATATGTTGAGATGGTCCACTGTCAATGACCTAAGTGTTTCCATTGGTGGATATTTTGCTTGATAGTGTTGAAAAGAATACCAATCTTTCAATATCTCTCTTCTTGCTTACTTCTGCTATTGAAGCTTGATTTTTGAGTCTACTTGGGCATTTTACAACAAGATGTCCATATTTGTTACATCTGAAACATGCACCTTAGACATGACCTTCCTTCTTTTGAATGAGTGTTTGTTGTTGGTTTCCTTTCCCTTCTCCCCTTTGAAGTTTTCCTTCTTACCTTTCTTGTGAGAATTTGTATTCAACACTTGGATCTCTCCACCAAAATTCTTTATTCCGATTCCTTTGGTGATTAGTCTTGATTCGTCTCACTCAATGTTGGAGTCACGCCCTTCAAATTTTTCTAGGATTCTTTCAGGTCAAATCCCACTTGCTTAGGATTCAGGGTGATCATAATATCGACATAGATGACCAGATCTCTCGCCTTTGTACCTTGGCAAAGGTGGAAATAGAGATTCACTTCATCTTTCGCTGTCCCATTTTCTACGAAATTAGGGGGAGGTTTTATTACCTAGTCAAAGATTGCAGATATCTTTCAATTTTTTTCAGATACACCAACCAACAGTGCTTTGCGCTTTACCTCGAGGAGACCATGCAACTTTGTGACCACATTTTGTAGCTCTTATTCCTATTGAGCCAAGCTTCAGAGCAGCTTATTATTGACATTTTCTCACCATTTCTCTTGCCTTGGGAATGAAGCGATTGCCAAGGACTCTCATCTCTAGTCACACCAGATCTGTGAGACCTCGCAATAGGCTCACTCTACAATGACACTATATTTCCAGCAGTACTCAAAACGACCAGGAACCTCGCAATAGGCTCACTCTACAATGACACTATATTTCCAGCAGTACTCAAAACGACCTGTTGTTCCTGGTCACCCTAGCATGTACCCCTCGGTGTTGGACTTCTTCCCGCCTAGGAAAGACCTCTAGTCTTTCTTCGGCTAGAGTTTCTTTTGCTTTCTTGCTTTCTTTTCCTTAGACACCATTTGGTGTTCTGTTCTGAGCTATTTCCTTGTTGTATGCTTTCAGTTCCTTAGACCCTTTTGGTGGTCTCTTGTTCGACATTAATAAATTTATCTTGTCTTATCTTGTTGAATGTAATCAGTTTTTAGTTGGTCAAATTTTGAAAGTTTGGATTGTGCACTTATTCCTTGTAAGAATTGTTGGGTGAATATTTTGCAACCGACAGTATTGCTAAAATCTAGTCACAAAATAGGATGACCAGCCACAACATATGAGACAGTCTCTCCTATCTTAAAGGGACAGCCCCCCTTCTCATTGTTCCTTGGATCAACAAAAAGTAAGCAAAAAGTTGAGAGATTTTCAAAGGGTGTTACCAATATTCTACCCTGTTAACTTTCAAGAAAGAATCCACTTACTCGTAGTGCAAGTAATAGGCAAGATGAAATCTCTAACTACACTTCTATCTAAAGTTGGAAACAATGATATCGACTAGTTGAAAGCATACCGGTTTGGATCTAAGCCTGGTTTTAATCTATGCTATAAGAATAACCTTTACTATTGGGTCTCAAAAACTTGTAGAAGTAAAGGATTCTAACTATTTTTGTGAATTAAGAAAGTAATACAAGGCTCAAGCTACACTCAAAGCTTATAGTCTATGTATTACAATAGGCGTTTTCAGCCAAAGCTTGGAATGTGTGTGTTTCTTAACTCTTTTATGCTCAATTATTTGGATCAAACAACAATAACATGAATCAAAGAAGACAAACACAAATCACAGTTGAAGCTTCCAATTTGCACTTAATCACAATTGCACTCAATCAAAGTTAAGATAATTTCTTACGATGAGAGAGCGCTCCTTTATATAGGTAAAGAAGTTGATAGAAAAGTGGAGGAAATAGTGCGAGCAACTCAACCAACTTTGACTCATTCTAACTAGGCGAGATAAATTATTGGATTGCATGTCATAAAGATATGCAATCAAATTACTCGTAATTACATAATTCCATGCAATTCATTGATTCCAATCTACATACATGAAGACTAAAGACAAAAAAGATGGAAGAAAGATGAATCAATCGTAGGGATTGTTCTAAAGGCCCTTGTACTTGGCAATACAATCATGTACTATAAGAAAATATAAGATTTCTATTGTCTTTGATATGGCTTCAATTGTGACAGTATTGACATAGGCTGATTTCACAACCTTGTAGTTTGGTGAAAGAGAATCCCATAGGCGTTTTGTTACTAATTTTTATGTAGCAAACCTGATCATCGCGTGCGACTCAAATTCTTTAGAACCAAGATCAGCATTTACTCTGATTGTATACTTTGAAGTCTTCTCCTCCTTTGTAACCAGCTTGTCATGTTCAGTAAGGACATTACATACTATTTGGTCCAAATTGCACATGATCTTTGTTTCAATTGATTGACAACCTTCTAAAGCTGCTTGTAACTTTATCAAAAGTTTTCTTAGTGTCTCTTCTTTGTGACCCATGAGTCCTTGACATTTGTAAACATTTCTGAAGATTGAATGACTTTGCATGCAACCATGCCGTCCAGATCAGCATTACCTATTTGATTCAAATCATCCAAGATTTCTTTCAAGATATCAACTTCTTGATTCAAAAAAACAATCAGGTCGTGTAACATCTCTTCAATGCCTTAGATACGTTCAAGAACTTTGACCCCATCCTTAATGGCCTGAACTCCTTCAAAGACAACCTCTCCAAACAAAGTCTTTGCTACTTCAATTATTCATTTTTCTTTATGTGTTTGAGATGTGGTGCCTGCATGTTGTGAAGACTGTCGATGAATGACCTCATTGAGATGAGCAACTTCTTGCTTGAGCTGATTTGTCTTTTCCAATAGCTCATGGTTGCTTTTTGACACATTGGCAAGTGCATCTTGAGCATCTTGTAGACAACTTAGTGTGATTGTTTACCAAGTTCATTTTTAGTAAACTTGTAATGTGAATGGTTAAGTTCTTCAGTTGGTTTGTCTACCAAGGGTTCAACAATCTTTGCATACTTAGTCTTTTTTCAGAATCTACCACAATCCTTGTAACAATCTTGTCCTTCAAAGATTTAGACTTATTTTTCTTAATCGGAAGATTGTCTCAAGGTACGACAAACTTTTTTCTTTTCATAGCGATCTTACCTAACCATACGGGCAAACTGAGACCCTCATCTGATGAAATAGGGACAGTGGCCACTACATTCATTTATCTTGATTGTATTTCCATTGTGACAGTGCATGCTTTAGTCTTCACGACTGAATTCATAGGTACCTGATGAGAAGATTCTGTCATGAACAAATCAAAACCAGCCACTAATGTGTCAAGTTGGGAAATCTTACCCTCCGTGAGAGTTAGGAAACCTTAAAACACATTTCCCAAATTTTCATACAACTTAGCTATGAGAATAGGAGGGACCGCCGAAGAAATAGGGAATGTCTGTAGTATCCCTTTCTAGATATTTTTCCAAAACCCTTGATACTAAAGTGCAGATTTAAAAAATCCGAACAAATAACCAATATGCAATGTAAATTCCAGAGTTCCAACAATTTGTAACCAGCAGATTTACATACAATAAGACTCATCAAAATTGTTTATTCCTCCAATATTCAGAAAGGTACATATATAAATCAGGAATTAACTCAGATAAATATGTTACTGTATTTTTACAACAGCACTACAATAACATGCTAATAACCAAATGATCCAATCTTACAAACAGTAAAAACAGTTACATTGGCAAATGCAGAAAAAACTTGTAAGAAGGCTAGTTTTGTGTCCAACCTTCAAACGCTTCTCCAAGGGTTTGCATCCTAGAAGAAGAAACCAACAACTGTTTCCAGTTCTCAGATTAATATTTGCTTGAATATTATAATCTTCATATCCTCATATGTGGAGCCTGTTGTCCCTTTATAACTTTTCCCAAAGTGATGCACGCTCTTTTAAAGAATGTGGGATAAAACACCTTTTTCGTCCTTTAGTCACTTAAATGAATATAGTAACTTTTAAAAATAAAGTGACAAAATAAATGACTTTAATAGTCACTTAGTCAAGAAACCATATAATCATCAAACATTAAAATAACCAAACGAGCTCGGATAAGCTTGTGCAATAGCTTGTTGTAAAGCTCTCGGCGAGATGCTTCCAACCCAACATTGAAATACTAAAAATACTGAGCTCTGATTACTTATTAAAAATAGTAAGCATCTGGACAACTTGCCAAAACTGCTGCGATGGGTCTGGAACTAGAAATGTCTAGCCCACATCTCAAACTAAACCCCGTAAAGAACCTTTTCGCCTTTGAAGCCTTGGCGAAGTGAGCTGGCCACAAAGAATCATAATGTCCCAAAAAAAAGGGGAAATTACAAAGCCTCCCCTCTCAAAGATTGCTTTCCCTTAAGCAATCTGCTCATACTTGTAGAAACCAAATGCTAGGATCCCATGCTTGCCTCAAAAATGCAGTTTTACTCCTCGGTCGATGTACCCCGGGATGCACCTTCGCAAACTCAGAATGGTGAAACAATACAATAGGAATCAACGTGTCAAATAATTGAATGCCAGGATCCTAAGTCTTACCATAAAGGGACACCAAGTGCCATGTGTTGCTACCCTGTGTGCCAATACCCTCAGCCAGGATGAAAGCCTCACTCCATGAGTGACCCTGTGAGTCTCTACTGTCAAGAGAAGGTCTGAGCTCAACAATATACCAATATCCATCCCAAGATGATAGCCACTGAACTCTCCAAAGTGCTCCCCGATAAAAAGCAATACATAGGGATGCTCCACCTGGATCCCAAGTGAGAACTCGCGTGCTGTTTGAAATACCACTGACTAGCTCCTGTAATATCTGCACCATTCTACCACTGTACCACCCCTGCAATATTTGTACTAAGGATAATGATAGATCCGGCCAATCTAACTCAATCACTATATCACCCTGGTGAAAACGAAGTAATCCTGAACTCTGGATCTTTGATATGTCAGAAGACTGAAACACACAGATCATAACCCTGTGATTGTGTAACAACACATCATAAACCATTAGATGTAAGATACTATTAGTACCTGGATCCACGATCACCCAATCAACATGATCCTGGGTAAAGGAAAGAGTGGTTGGTGAATCACCAACATCATGAATGCTAGCACTGTCTTTAGTGTACTGCTGAGTAAAAAATGTAAACACCTCATGTGGTGTGTCGGGTAATGTATGCTCTTCCCACTCAGCTGCAAATAACTCATTGACCCGTGAATGCCAAATAGAATCAGCGGATATACTACCACCATACACAGGCAAACCACTAATAGCTGGAATATAGCAACAAGTAAAATCACCAATCAATAAGTAGCCTGTGTCCATCTCATAAGAACTAGGTGATAAAACTCTGGGTAAGCTGAAAAATCCCTTAGTGCATGCAAACGATAAATTTGAACTTCCCACTCCACCATAAATACTCTTGTTCATGTCAAGGTCTTCAAAAAAGGAAGGTTCACCATTACTTGAAAACTCTGAATTATCCTCACTTGTTGTATCACCAAACATGTCCTCTTGTAAAAAGGTACAGCTGCTATCATAAAAATCAGAATTTTCCGTCTTATCAACTTGCTGATTCATAAAACTTTTCTCACCACAGAGAGTCTCAAATGGGAAATACGTGATTGAATCACATTGCTCTCCTTCACATCGACCCACTCTATGAATTCCTTCAATGATTTGCATGATTTCTTGTGCTCTTGAACCACTGTCATCTTCTTCATAAGTGGCTGCCCCACTGTTTGATTTTCAGCTTCGTGGATGGAATAATGTGTTAAGCTCAATTTAAACATAACTCATCTACCTCACTCTCCTTGTCCCTTCCAAATTTTATTGCTAGATCTCTATTCATTAATAGCTACAAGTACTCAAATTTAATCATTTTCAATGTTTCAAAGATAGTATGTAATAGAGAACTTGTGATACTGGAAATATTCCCATGCCTCTCTTCTATCGCAATCTTCCGCATGAGATCCTCACTCAAATTGCAAGATTCATCCAACCTTGTCAACACTCGAACAATCTTGTCCTCTTTGACCAAAAGCATATCCAATAAGTCAAGGAGTGATAATGGTTTTTGACCCTCTCCTTCAAACACAAATGGGCTATTCTCCATAGAGTCTCCTGATTTTTCATCATCTGGGGAAACAACATTTTCAAATATATCCTCTAACTTGGTGTATGCTAGGTCAGCTATCCTGCCAACATTGTGATCCATTTGCTCCTCAAAACTTGACATAATCTTCAGCCAATTATCATCGTAAAATTCATCCAGGTTAATTTCCATGTCCCCAAATAAGATGCTGGTGTTTTCCCTATCTAAATAAGATGGGGAGTTGCCAAAGTTGGTGGTTTGGTCAACTCTTCTACCTGGGCCATCAAAATGTTCACCAAAAGGACTAGTGTAAACAACTCCAAAAAATACTGCTGTCTCCACATTACTCTTCTAGTATACCAAAAATATTGAGCTCTAATTACTTACTAAAAATAGTAAGCATTTGGACAACCTGCCAAAACTGCTTCGATGGGTCTGAAACTGGAAATGTCTAGGCCACATCTCGAATTGAACCCCATAAAGAACCTTTTTGCCATTGAAGCCTTGGCGAAGTGAGGTGGCCACAAAGAATCATAATGTCCTAGATAAAAGGGGACATTACAATGTTGACATGTTCACCTTTGAAACGGAGATGGTACGCATTCTACATAGTTGACTATATCATCCAAAAAGGGTGTTTCTGGAATGGATTCATGAGTGTTTGTCGGCCGCGAAGGAGAAATGATCATGTTCCTCTTCATCTTCCTCCTTAGATTCTTGCTCAGATTCTTGAGCTTGCATAGGTGCTTGAGAAGATACTTGAACTGATTTTGATCCATTTCCGACTTTAAGCTTGAACTTGTGAGATTTATTTTGTACCGAGGATGATGCATCATCTTTGCTTGAAATCTTTACCTAAGTTGTCTTTCCATTTGGTCCAAAACTATCACAATCTACCCCGAGCTGAGGATATACTCTCTTGAGATGATTGATTGTCTGCTACTTGTTTGCATGGGAAAAGGACATTATTTATCAAAGCCAGCCTGATGATATTCTTGGTCAAGAATGTTGCCATCATCTTTAACCTAAAAATTGGGTGGGATGTCAACCATGTTAAGATCAATGATTTTCTGCAATGTGAGCGTGCAATGATTCATCTTCATGATATCTAGCTCTGTGCACAAATTGATCCATACATCCTCTATACAATGGACATGGGTGAATGCTCCTGTAATCTTTGAGTGCATTCCTCGGTAATCAAAATCATACCTAGCTTTGAACTTCTTTAATGTGATAAGCTGAAGTTCTAACTACATATTTTTTGCCTTGTAGACTGAATTGATCATATATTGACTAATCACGAAGGGCTTGGCTGTAGTGATACCAAATCCTGGCTAACTCTTTGTCATACTGGTACTTCATCTTTCCTTTGGATTTTGTAGATGCAGGCATGTCTTGTGCTGCAACATGAAAATCTGGAAGGGTGAATACATCATCGAAAGATGCGCTCCATGAGGATATTGACAAAGTTGACTCTCTAAGGAATGTGGGTTCAAAGTATTGATTAAATACCCATGGATCTTATGCAATGTCTTGAATTAGATATGGAAAGTACATGCAGTGGTCGAAAATGGAACTTAGGAAGATGGACTACACATGGGTAAGGATGAGCTCTATGTGAATGCTTTAGGGATGTAAGCTAGATGCATGAAGTAATGTGCAAATGATGACTTTGGTATTTAAGGAGTGACCTTCTATCGAAGTCAAATACTCCGGATGCAATTACATGTAAACTGATTTACATGTAATCATGAATTGATGTAAACATGTAATTAGGTTTAGATGCTAGAATTACATGTAAGTGGGAATGTAGGTAGTTACATGCAAATGTAGATGGAGAATGAGATTACATGTAAATAAAATGAATGTGTTTGCGTATATTGGAAAAAAAATACAATGTGCTTTGGCATGTGTTGGTGGAATATGGAATAGTGTGATGCACTTGCATGAAAAGGTGGAAAGTGAAATGGTGACAAAAGATTTTAGATTCTCGGGAAAGAACCTTAAGCTTTTTGAAAAACAATACGGCAATCAAACAACAAACAAAATGAAGCACAAAACAAAAACATACCTTGGGGTTTTGACTCGAAAATGGCAAATACCAAGTTGCTTTCCTATGCAAATTCAAATTTGGAATTTGGAGAAATTCCAAGCACTTGAAAATGAATGTTTTCATCTTATTTAAAGAGGATTTGCAAAATACATGGCATAGATTTGGACAAATGTATGAGGATGAACACAAATATGCAAGGAAATAGCAAAGAATGGAAAACTTCAACTTTCTTGCTGATCAAAAAGCCAAATGTGGAAGATTAATAGGTTTGAAAGAAAGTTTCTTCTCCAAATTTGAATCTTTAAAGAATTCCTTTACTTATTCCTTACTTGCAAAAGATTAATTTGAATGAGAAATGAATGAGACATTTTTTAATAGAAATGCCAGAAACGTGTTATTCAAACCCCCAATATGCAAGACGTTTTTGCAAATACCTTGTTTTTGGGACTTTCTTTTATCAAAATCGTGGTCTCAAGATGCAACAACACAACACAATTTTTGCAAGGGAATGAAAAAATGTGACTTCCAAGAGCAATGACATAGATTACAACTTCAAAACGCCTCCTACAGAAACTAAAACGTGAACAAAAAACACCAAAATCTGGATGGTTTTAATCAACAAGTGATCTTCATAGGCAATAAAATGTGACCTTTTTGCAAAAGAAAGCAGTGGCTAAAGCATGAAAAGGCTTGGAAATGCCAAAACACCCCATTGTTGGATAGATTTCATGCCAAGGAATGGGCAAATCTGGACATTCTTGGCAAAAAACTGATCTTCAAGGGCAAAAACATGGACCTTTTTGCTCTTGAAGCAAAATCGTGGTTTCAAAGTGCAATAACATGTAATGGAATGCAAAATTGCATTCTCTAGGAAGCTTTACATGTTTTAAAATGCATCTATTTGGGTCTGTTATGCAAATCACACTCTCTAGGAGAGTTCACATATTTTTTAAAGTGCATGTATATGGAGGTAAGAGACAAATCACACTCACAAGGCCTCATCACATGTTTTAAAATGCATGTAAGTGTAAAACAATGCAAATTGCACTCTTGGACCCTCATTATATATTTTAAAACTCGCAACATGAGAAAACAATTCAAATCGCATTCTTTGACCCTCATTACATATTCATGTAAATGGTCATTTACGTGCAAGTCACACCCTTGGAGGACCTTTGCATATTTAAAAAACTTGGCTTTTATTTGTGTAAGTCCATAAAAATGACTTTATAGTGTATATCACACTCTTAGGATGCAATTGCATGTAAAGTGAGTTGCATGTAAAGGAGGTTTTTCATGCAAAATGGACTCTAGGAAGTCCATTACATGCATTTCTAGTTCAAAGCACACTCTTGGAGGCCCTTTGCATGTAAACATGTAAAGACCACGCACTGCTATCATAAGAAAATACTTTCTTTATCCAATTGAGAACTTCACTCTAGTTGTAACCATATACATCTCTAATATCAAGTGGTGGTGGAGGCTCAACATTATGCCAACTTTCACCAAGAAAGGAACACAACAATTCACTACTCCTAGCTCCTTGATACATTAACACCCATGGGAATGCTCCACCAAGATCCCAAGTGAAGACCCGTGTGATGTCTCTGATATTTCCAACCAAGTCTTATAATAGCTTTGCCAATAAATATGATAATACTTGCCAAACTGACAAAATCACTATGCCACCATGTTGGAAACAATGGAGTAATCCAAAAATAGGTGTCGCATGAGTGAACATCTCAAAAGAGAGCAATTCGAGAAGCCAGCCTATCTCACCTCCCTCAACTACTCAAGGATATACATCATACCAACTATCCTATTCCCACACTCAATTTTAATTTATCAAAATCAAAACAAGTCCAAGAATGTCATTAGACCTCTATCTCTCAACTTTAACTTCATCTTCATCATGCTAGAAGTGGTGAAGCTGGTCAGCTAACCCATCGAAACTACAGTGCTGACTCTGTCAATACTTGGGTCCTAAAGCAAACTTCTCCCACATCCTTTAGCCATGAGGAGATACAAATCACTGAAAGTGGCTACAATCCCACAATTGTATCTAACCTCTATTAAACTCCCATGGATGTGCTAACTCTGCAAGTAATCTCGCGTACAACAATTGACACCATAATCACCCTATAACCATTTAGTATGAAATATATATGATATAGAAGTAACCAACCCTATCAAATACATATGATGAAAAACTGATTGGTGTCCGTGCAAGTTATCTCCCACTATCATCTAGTCGAATACCTACAACCTGTAGTCCCATACACTAAAGATGGAACCCCTCCATCACACAATGGATGATACAATTCTTGAGCTAATCTACATGTGTGCAACATCAAGCCCTCAAAAGTAAGATGATGAACACTCTTATTATATAATGGTAATAAATAACACCAACCTTAGTTAATGGCTTATCATCAAGCACAATCTGCCTACTGAATGTAGATGAATCATACTTATCTGATCAACTCTCATGCTATCATCACTGACAACCTCCTCAACTGCCACATTTGAATGTTGAGCTAAAGTAAAATGTGACAAATTTAATTTCTGATTAAGCTCAACAATCTGATTTTCAGCTTCATGAAAAGCCACTAAGGTAGCCTTTAGGGTGTTTCTACTAGAATTATTGTCATTGATGTCAAAGGTGCATTAAGAAGTTATCATTGATATGAAAGAGAATTCAAATATGTGGTATGTTGGGTGGGTATTTTGCAACCGACAGTTTTGTGAAAAATCCAATCGCAAAATAGGATGACCAGCCACAACGTGTGACTACCTTAAAGGGAAGACTCCCCCTTCTCACCATTCCTTGGATCAACTCAAGGTAAGCAAGAAGTTGAGAGATTTTGTAAATGGTGTTACTAATATTCTGACTCGTGAAGCGAGTAATGGGCAAGATGAAATCTCTAACTACACTTCTATCTCGTAGTTGGAAACGGTGATATTGATAAACCAACATCAAATCAAAGGTTGATTGAAAGTGTACCGGTTTGGCTCTAAGTGCCCTTTGTTTAATTTATAAGAAAAATCACTACGATTGGGGTGCAAAGACTTCTAGAAGTAGATGATTTCTGTTCAATTCTATAAGAAAAACCTGTACTATTGGGGCACAAAGACTTCCAAAAGTAGGGAAATTCTAACTATTTTTCATGAATTTGAGATGGTAATACAAGCTATAGTCAAAGCTCCTATGTATCACCATAATTGCTCCCAGTCAAAGCTTTGGCTCCAATTGCTTCTTAACTCACTATGCTCTATTATTGAACACAAAATTATAACATGAATCAAAGACAATAGGCAGGAATTACAGTCAAAGGTTCTAATTTGCTCTATCACAATTGCTTCCAGTCAAAGGTTCGAATTCAATTAATTTCTTTTTATTCACTTTTCTCCCAAATTTGTGCTATATAATCAAAGTTATGCTTGCACAAGTATGGTAGAGCTTCCTTACATACAACAAAAGATGATTTTTACAATAAGGGGGGCACTCCTTATATATTGGCAAAGGAGTTGTGAAAAAGATGGAGGAAAAAGTGGGAGCAACTCAACCAACTTTGACTTAGTCTAACTAACAAGAGAAATTATTGGATTACATGTCATTGCACATGTAAACCATATTACATGTAATTACACAATTTCTTGCAATAAATACTATCCAACTACAAACATGAAAGAAGAAGAAGAAGAAAGTGTTGAGGCTTATTGATTTTGAATGAATCAATCTTGTAGATTGTTAGCAAATGCCTTGTACTTAATGATGCAATCTCGAATGATAACAAGATCAAGAGCTCTTGTATTTCGTGCCATTGTGTCCACCTTGATAATCATGGTGTTGTGTCTTTTGATAGCCTTAGACTCACTTTGATGAATTGACCATTGTCATTTGAAAACTTGACGTGATCAAGCTTTTTCTGATTTGAGTTGTTGTGAATTCTCTTTTGTAGATTGGCACATTTTGGAGTCTTTGACACTTTGAAAACCTTCTCGATGGTGTCCGGAGGTCAAATGAGTTACTTCTTGAAAATCAAAACATGACTTCTTGATGGGATATCTCTGTATTTTGAAGAAGTTTTGACATATCTTGAAGAGTGTGCCACAACATGAAGATGATATAATCTTCCAGTGAGATTGAATCCTTGAGAACTTTGGGATGTAATGACGAATATGGAATGAAATGATGCACTTGCACGAAGAGGTGGAAGGTGGAGTGAAGTGAAACGTGCTCAAGTTCTTGGGAAAGAACTTGCAATTTATTCCAAATGAAGAAAAATGAGAAAGCAAACAAACAAACAATGAAAACTAAGCACAAAAGAAATATGTGTCTTTGGTTTTAGACCTAAACATGTCAACAAGCAAGTTACTTCAACATGCAAACTCGAATTTGGATTTTGGAAAAAAACCGAAAGTATGAAAATGAGACTTTTCATCATTTTTAAAGAAAAAATGCACTTTTCATGGCATATATATAGAGAAGTGTGCAACTTTAAGTATAAAATATGCATTAAAATAGCAATATAAGCACGAATTGATGAGCAAGTTTGAAAATGTCCACTTAGTTGGAGGTTAATGAGCCAAAATAACAAGAATCATAAATTTTGAAGACCAATTCTCCTCCAGTTCCGGATTCTCAAAAAATAATTTGACTTTTTCCATACTTGCATTCAATAAATATTAATGAGCAATGAAGGTTTGAGTTTGACATGAAAATGCCAAATACATGATCTCCTAAGGCAATAGCATGTATTAAAACTCAAAAACGACCTCTATTGATCCAAACATATGGGCTGGAAATGTCATTTTTTGAGTTTTTTGAACAAAAATGTGCCCTTTTCACACAAAAACCTGGGTCGTTTTTGCAAAAACGTAGCCAAAGCATGTAAATTGATTATTTTTTACTTGTGAATGCAAAAACAACTTTTCCAAATGACAATACATGGATCCAAATGCAAAAATGTGACTTCAAAACACATAAAAGTAGATAAAAAAACCTGATTTTCTGGGCGTTTTAAGCAAAAATCGTGATTCATAAAAAGCATGAAATGAAGTTTTTTGACAACTTAAGGCAAAATTGTGTTTTTCAATAGTATATATATGGATTGAAACCTCAAAACAACTTTTATTTGGGCTAGAAAGAGAAAAACTGCCTCAACTCTGGGCGTTTTAAACAAAAGTGTGGCTCAAAAATGCAAAAACTAGTCATTTTTGTCTTGGATATGAAAAATCATGACCGCCAAATGCATATATATGAATTAAAACTCGAAAACACCCTTGTGTTATGGATTTCAAGCCATTATATGGGCAGATCTAAGCATTTTTGATGGAAAATGTGTTCTGGGAGGAGGAAAACATCAATTTTTTGCCTTTGAATGTTCAATTTCGGGTTTCTTGAAGACATATGCATGGAGTTAAAGACAAATCACACATTTTGGGTGCAATTACATGTTTTAAAATCACCAAAAGAGACTTCCTTATCAAAAACACTCCTTTTGGGTGCAAACACATGTTTTGAAAACTTCAAAATGAGTCTTGAAGGCAAAGATGCGCCTTTTAGGTGCTACTGCATGTTTTAAATGGAGCCACAAGCAAAAACACACCTTTTAGGTGCATATGCATGTTTTAAATTTTGCACAAAAACAACTTTTAGACAAAAACACATCTTGTGGGTGTTATTGCATGTTTTGAAAACACGTGTAATATGCATGTCTCACCTTTTGGGGGTCATTGCATATTTTAAAATACACGTAATTACATGTTTGAAGTGTTCTCAAAGACATTTTCATTCAAAATCACACCTTTTAGGTGCAATTGCATAGTTTGATGAAAACGTGCTTGTAGACATGTAAAGCACAACTCAAGTGATGAATTAAGCACATGTCAATTTAATTTTTGAGTAAATATTACTCAAATGGATCATAAATAATATTTACATCATTTTAAAAGTAATATTTGTCATGATGTTTTGATTTAAAAAATTAAATCAAACTATATAGTTAATATAGTCAGTTAAGTGAAAAATTAAAAAATAACTCAACTTAAAAATATAACATAAAGTGCAGTAGAGTTACTTTTAAGTGAAAAATTGAAATGATAAAGTAACTTAAAAACATAGCATAAAAATGAATTTATGTTAAATTTTTCAAAAAGTGAATGTCAACTTAAAAATATAAAGGTCTATTTTTTTGGCACTAAAGTGATCATATCTTTTGATTGGGAATTCCAACTTAGCCCTACGATAGATCGAATCAAAGGAGGAAAACCGAAAGCAATAATTTGAGTAAAACCAAAGGGCCAAAAGCCAACAAAGACACTCAAAAATGAGAAAAATGATGTTGAAGGCTTCAAAAATCAAGCATAGGATCAACAAACAGAAAAAAACTAAAAAATCTTGACGAGAGCCTTCGGTAAAAAGATTCATTATATTAATTGGCATTGATTGATTGAGCAATGCTACCCAATTAAATAATGATCTCACTGAGAGAGAAACAACTCTAAGTTAAAAATGTTTCGGACTGTTACATACATATTTTGTGGTGACAAAATGTAGGACAACATGATACACAAAATCATCCATAACATAGATAGATAAATATATATCAATCTTTATATGCATAAGACTGATTATAAACATTGCAATGGTGCAGAGACAAACAGGGATATTGACGAGATTAGTTATTGATGTATTATATATTGAATAAAATATATATGAAATCGATGCAATATTAAACATTAAAGAGAAGTGGCTATGAAGAATGTAGAAAGCAGAATTGGGTATTGCATTTGAAAAAGACAGATCTGTTTAAGTCAGATGTGCAATTTAGAACTATGGTGCACATTCACGAACTAGTAGAGCCGTAAAAGAAATGATTACACAGTAATAAAAATGGACATCTTCAGCTAATTGAAGATGATATACAGCCTGATAAACCAAGGATAGAAGCAGTGTCTGATTAAGGCAGCAACGCATGATATAAGAAAGGTACAACCAGTTATAATAGTACGAAAGTCTACCATAGTTAACAGCAATAACAGCAATAATATGAAGCGACTCAAGGAACCAATAAGTAGTTTATATATTATACACTCAGTCAGATTAAAGGGTTAGCAGATTAAATGGAGTCATAGAGCACACATGTTTGAAGTCTCAGTTATTAAGAAAAGAATATGAAGATGGAAACAGAGAGATATAACTTCAGCAACGAATGTTTGGCTATGCTTGGTGATAGGTAAATTCAGTCTGCATATAAGATGATGAAGTTTGATATTGGAGAAGCATGATAGAGAGTGATAAAACATAGCAGGTCAAAGTGTCATCAGTACGGAAGAAAAATAAATTTAAGTAGTTCCCGTTGGCAATACACAGAGAACAACGATGATGGGAATCTGAATGTAAGAGTGAAGTTCGACCATACCAGAACATGGTATACAGTGACAAATACAAAGGATGAACTCTACAGAATGTAGACATAACAATAGACACAATCGTTATATCTATATAGAAAGAACCAAGCAGAAGTATATACAGCAGTAAATAACAACAGCAAAATGGATAAATACGTAAGACAAAATAAGAAAAGTCAAACAGCAGAAAATAACAAAATAAGAAAAAGACAAATTTTATTGTCTTATCCACAAACAAGAATTCCGAATATTTCGTTGAAAAGTCATGTAAGACAAAAATAATATTTTATACAGAGCTAATCATGGTATATTGAATAAGATGTTGGTAAGAGACAAAAAGGGCCAGTATGAATGTCTCGTGTCATAAATGTATATTTGTACACATTGTTAGATAACTCTGGAGTATGCAGCGACAGTGTCAGATATTCTTTGGGGCTCTTCAGTCAGCACTGAGTCTTCAGCAGTATTTTGATACATGCTTTTATAACATATTCGACAAGTAACATGGAATTAGGTTAAGATTGCCACGTCATGTAAGGAAGGATATACCAAGTTTAATATAGAGCCCGATAATTCAAAAATCTGAGACTAACAATTTCTGTAAAAGAATCAATAAATATTTGACACACAATGAGTACGAATATGATGGAAAAGACAACCAAATTCATTACTGTACTGATGGAATCGTGAACTTCAGAAGTCTTGACGGCATTGGAGTCAAATACACACGTCAGCTTTGTTTGCCATGTCCTCATTTAAGAGCCGCTGGGAACTTTGGAAGGTATGGATTAATTAACGGCAACATAGTAATATGCAAATTAAATACATTGGTCATCTAATATCATAGACTCAATTCGATTGTATGGAACGCAACAACCTATTCCAGTGTCTGCTTGAGTTGGGCGTTGAAGTCTTTTGGAAAGAGATGCAACAGGAACAGCAATACTGTTGGGTGTTTTAGAAAATGTCTGCCTGCAATATGCATGGCCACGTCAAACTTTCCGTGTCACATAAGTGCTATCAAACATGAAAATAAAGACTATGGGGATGAATTGTATAAATATTGGATTATAAAGTGTTTATGCCATAGAAGATTTAAATTATAATAAAGTGTAAACTGCAATTAAAAATATTGTTTAATTTTGTTAAAGGAGGAGACATAACTTTGGTTTTTGAAAGGTCACATCTATTCATATTTGTTAATATAAATAAGAAGAGTTTCATTTGGAAGAAAATATGTGAGTGGTTGGAAAAGTAGAAGTAAAACAGTGGAAGAAATAAGAATATCAGGATTCAGAACAGAGATCTCTGTTAAGCGAAGGCAGTAAAGAACATTAAAAAGATATATGCAGATTTAGACTAGAGGAAAGCACATCAAGAAAAGTGTGTAAACTGAATATACAGATGAATGAAGTAATGGTAGTGAATAAACTAACTACATATGTATTCTGATTTTAATCAGATATATGTCTCCAGATAAATTCAGATATGAAGGATAATCATATAAAAGGCATAAAAGAAAATTTGTGAGATCTACATACAGATATAGAAGAACATATAGATGCAAATTATATAAAGAATATGCAGACAGAGGTAAAATGTGAAGTATAGAAGAGTGATTGGCTGATTTTAGAAGGAGAGGAGAATATAAATTTATTCAAAGATAAGAAGGGAAAAGTGTGCAATAAAAGTGTCCATCATTAGTTGAAGTAAGCAACACTATCAAGGTGGAAGAGAAGTTTTTGTGCTGTGGGTTGGTACTTATGAAGACAGATGCAGGAGTTGGTGCTTCTAGTAGGTCGAAGCCTGTGAAGTGTGGGATTTGGTGCTTCCAGTGAGTCGGTGCTCGTAAACTTAGGGGTTGGAGCCTCTAGTAGGGCATAGCCTACAAATCACTGTAAAAGAACAAGTTTATATAAAAACATTTATTGTCGTGGTTTTCTCTTGCATTGGGTTTCCACATAAATCTTGTGTCATTGTGTTCAAGTGCATAATTATTGATTTCGACATTTAAAGTTATTAAAGTAATTGTTTGGATAAAAAGTTTTAAATTGACAATTTTTTTATCATATTGATTCACCCCCCTTAGTATAATTGTGTGCTCTTCAGTTCCTAGTATTTGAGAGCTCGAAGGTAAGGGTGTCTACTTCTTCCTTCTTCCTTAATGCCTCTGAATAAATCTCTCAAGATTGAGAAGATGATTGTGATCTGAAAGAAGATGTAGATAATCTGATTTCATCTTTTTCACCCCTTTTGTAATTGCTTGCAAATGTGAGAACTCTTCTTTGAGTCCCTTTTAAATAAAATTTGAGACCCATAAAATATTAAGTGTTGGTCTCCAGAAGATAGTATTTTGGCTTCCAATTAATTAAAGCATCTTTGAAATAATTCACTCAACAAATCACTCCATTATTTTAAAAGATCATATTATTAATTCAGCCCACGAATCAATATTAATTTATATTAATCTTTAGACTTGCAATGACCTTCGACAATGAAGTCCAAAGACAATCAAATGATATTAGTGCCAGTCTTTAATCAAGATAGGCGTGTAAAGATAGCTTGGTATTTTAATCTTTTTCAATGAAATGTTATTGCCTTATTCAATTATTCACAACAACTGTGCTATATTAAACCTTTAGCTTAGAATAATATTCGATAAAGACATATTCCTTTCATGGGATCCCCAATGATTTTAAACTCATAATAAAAGAGTCTAATCAGACTTCTTCAATAATATACTAAACTTGGAACTTTAAACTTCCTAAAACTTATTGAGTAGATGAAAATAACTTCTTCTTGAGCAATCTATTTCCCAAATCGAATAAAGAGTTCAGAACTCTGGATAAATCTGTTGCTATTGAAACCCCACAGGCTGGCAGGAAAACCAAATCTCATACTGTTGTAACATCTCGAACTGGGTATTTGGCCAAAACTTAAATATATTTCATACAATATATTTCAGATTTGAACTAGCCAAAACCCTAGAAACAATATAAAATACCCAACATAAATTTAAACATTGAAATGATGTTATATTCAAATCTTCAGCAGAAATGAATATTCAAAAAGGACATCATGAATTTCTTCAGTAAAACAACCACTAAATCCAATTGTAATTACATAAAATACAAGAAGATTGGATATTAGAAATATAAAATTGAAGCACTACATGAAACACTTGCACGATGTCTCCAGTTGAGAATGAGTTTCCATCCGTTGTCTCCAAGCTCAAGGGTTTCCATTCTCTCACCTGCTGAAAGCTAATGCTTTCTAGAACTCTCCAAGAGATAAAATGAAATCCAAAATAAAAAACCAAGTATCTTGCAAATGAGCTTTCTTCTTTCTTTTAAGACCAACTTGTTGACTCTTCACTTTCCTTTCTTTATTTCTTTATTTCCTTTTAAAATTTCCTTCTTTCTGTTGTATTAAAGATTGTTTTTTGCAAATGTAATAACATTGCCATTTTTATTGGCGTGTTCCAAATGGAAATTTGAAGACTTATAAGTTAATCATCAATGGATAATAATAAATATATTAATAATAATATAAATAACCATATATGCATATTATACATATTATATATATAATATAACATACATAATATAATATGTATTATAATAATATATATTTATATATTATTATATGAAAGCTAACGCTTTCTAGAACTCTCCAAGAGATAAAATGAAATCCAAAATCAAAAACCAAGTATCTTGCAAATGAGCTTTCTTCTTTCTTTTAAGACCAACTTGGTGACTCTTCACTTTCCTTTCTTTATTTCTTTATTTCCTTTTAAAATATCCTTCTTTCTGTTGTATTAAAGATTGTTTTTTGCAAATGGAATAACATTGCCATTTTTATTGGCGTGTTACAAATGGAAATTTGAAGACTTATAAGTTAATCATCAATGGATAGTAATAAATATATTAACAATAATATAAATAACCATATATGCATATTATACATATTATATATATAATATAACATACATAATATAATATGTATTATAATAATATATATTTATATATATGTATATGTATAAGAAAATTTGTCTAAATGATGATTTATCATCAAGGAATTTCATAATCAAATCAATTTGATAGAAGCTACAAACTTAACACTCCCTCTTAGCTAGGGAGGATTGTTATAGAACACATTATGCTCTTAAGTATATGAAGAGATATCATGTCAGTATAATATTCCTAGAATGACAACTTTAAGGATATCAACATATATTCATCAACTTAAATGCTATCTCTCAATATAATGTGAAGTATGATTCAACAGGAAATATAAGTGATATGATATTCATCATATTTATATTCTTTTGGTATGTGCATTGGCATCAAGTCCTTGATGCCTACCAAAAGATTATGTTATATCCTAGTAGGATATGAATTATTTGATTTTCGACACTTCGGGACAACAACTTAATGTAGTCCATCAGATAACAAGAAATCACAATGTTATGGTCTCTATCATGACAAGTATCATGATTTTCGAAACTTTGGGACAACAACTTCATGAAGTCTGATCATGATACGTTCGTTATCATGACTTACGACACTCCGGGACAACAATTTAATGAAGCCTATCATAACAATAGGTCAAACTATTGATAAGATTGTCACCTTACAACCTTCAATATATATATATATATATATATATCTCAATGAAAGATCGTCACCTTTCATGACATAATCCACATATGCACAGTAGTAACCACCATGTACCGAGTTAGAGGGTGGAACAAGGGCTTTAAGCTCAAATTCTCCCTCACAGAGAAGAATGCATTACAAGGAATTTCACTTTGATCTTTTCCTTTATCGAGAAAATATCACACTTCAAAATTCTCCCTTTAAACAACGATCCTGGGAAGTCAGGTCCTCTAGTTACTCCCTTAGAACTCTCTTCACCTAAGGATGCCTGTTGAACTCCCTTTGAAATAGATATCAATCTTCTTTCTTTCTGGTGATAAGTCGTTATTTCCTCATGATGTACACAGGGTAGGCCCATCAAAATCATGCATTTATACACATGTATTTTGAGACTCCCTCTGAGTATCAATCTGCGGAACTCCTATGTTGCTTTTGAAGAAATGTCAAACTCCCTCTTAATGGAAGAATACTCATAATCTCAATCATCAAGAATATTCAATTTCAAGAACCTCATTGATCATTAGAGGACTAATGAATTCTAGATCACAGCTTCTTTTGAGCTGCTATCATAAGATTGAGTCTGTACAATATTTGGTAGCACGTGTAAAGTATCGGCCTTCTTTTCCTGCAAGATCATCTTTAGATACAAAGGAAAAGATGAAGGAAAATAGCTCATATAGTACATATAGAGATACAAATAAGAGAGACTATAATGAGTAGATAAATGTAATACATAAAAATACTTATTTGTACATCAACATTCTTGATATTGATTGCTCCAATGAAGCTCCATATGCATCAAATTAGAAAATGGCTCCAATGGGAAAACATTGGGTTAAGGTAATCATTCTTCCCCACCCTACAATGTAAAATTCCCATATGTTTTATTTTTATAGAGTTTTCAATCAATATCAAGTCTAATGAGAGACAATCATCTAGAATGATATTAGCGTCTATCTCTATTAGTAACTTCTTCATGAGTATTAATCTTCTTTCTAGTTTGGTACTTTCATCCAATGAAGATCTAAACATTCATTGAACTTATCGATAGAGGCAAATGAGTATTGACATTTCTCTAAACCCATCCACCATATACTAATATTTGATTTAGAGTGTTCATGAATCTATTACTCATACTTAGAGCTTTGGTCATCAAGCAAATAACCATTGATGGTTCAAATTCTTCGGTAACCATAACTATACGATTCTGATAGTTTGGCCATTCTAATTGTAATTAATGTTATCCATCATATGACAAATTCATGATATTGGAGCTTTGGTTGACATCGACATAAGCTTCTTGAGTCAACCTCTCAAGTTTGCCACAAAAATTTCTTTACAAGTGTGCTAGAATGGTAGTGGACTTATAACATTCGAATCTGCCTATGGAACCTTTCACAATCTTGAAACATTCTATACACTTCTTAACCTTTCTATCCATTTATTTTTCATGGATTTAGTGTATGTGCTGGATTATCTATGTAAGTCTTATATATCTGCTCAAGAATGATTTGTATATCTATCCATCTAACCCTTCGTAGACCTGAAATTATCTTTTATATTCTCTTCATCATTACGTCTGCAATATTCTCCATATCAAGTAACCTACATGGGGGTTTTTGAATGATTATTATACATTAATATTGTAACTTGATTACTACAACTTGGTGTGGAGAATTGTCTAGATACTTGGTCACTAAAATTGGAAATGATTCTTCCATACTTTGCATCTTGTTTTATGAGGGTTGAGTACCAATCTCCCTTAACACTTCAGTGGTAACCACGCTGCAAGAGAATAGTTTATATGTCACCATCAATGGCAAGGTACTAGTTTTAGTCTACTTCTAAGCTTTTCATCTACAATTATTAATTGGGTATGTCCAATATATTTTCCCTTGTTTTCATATAATTCACAAACTCTCTTCATTGTTGGTTTTGACTAACATATTTATTAAGAAATTTAACATTCCTTGATAAAAGCATTTCATGCTTCATTCTTATATTTGATACCAAGTTATATCCTTCTACGACGATGACACTATATGTAATAAATAATGTAAATGGTCAAAATTGACTATTGAATTTCTTTCAAATGTTCAATTGATTATTAAGGGGTGGAAAATCCATGTCAGGTAGTGTAAGTCACTAGACGAATTTTTCATTAGAATAATTGACCATGATTTACTTCTTCAATATATCTCTGCCCATTTGTTTGTTTTTCCTATTAATATTATAAGGGTTATTTAATATATTAGTCATTGACTACTAAATCTATGTAATTCGTGCCTCTTGAATGTTGGTATATCTCATTTTTCATTCATTGAGCTCAAACGTATCCATCACGCTAAGGAAATGATTAGGTCATATTGAGCTCGAACGTATCCTTCCATTTCTTGCTGACATGTGGTTTATTATTCTAATACCATGTTGTTGTATTAACGATCGTTTTATGCAAATGTAATAACATTGCCATTTTTGTTGGTGTGTTCTGAATGCAAATTTGAAGACTTATAAATATGAAGAGACATGTCTTTACGGTTAATCATCATTAGATAATAATATATATATTAACAATAATATAAATAATCATTTGTGCATATTATATATATATATATATATATATATATATATATATATATATATATATATATATATATATATATATATATATAATATGTATTATATATATATGTATATGTATATTATTACATCCCAAATTTTGACCTAATTTAAAATATAGCCGTTGAGGTTCACATGAAGTCAGTTGACAGTTAAATTTGTTATTATCTTGTGAAATGGTAAGATGGTTAGTCATTATAATTATTTATCACGAATTCATAAAATTGAATAGACGGTTAGCCATTATGATTATTTATAACTTGCTATGATAATATGATTTAACTGCGGAGAATTTCCTTGTAGGAAGCACATCAAAGGGGTGGAAGCATTGTCAGAAAAGAATTAGGCATAGGAGCATCACAATCTCTAGGCAAATGGGTTGAGGACCTAGCGACTTGAACACAGGATACATTTGTGGAACCCGCATGAGCTATTAAGAAAATAATCTAGGAAAACATAAAATAATTTAATTAAAATATAAATTGTACCTCAAAGGATTTTAATTGATCTTTCATCATATTATTATAATAAATATTTATATACGTGCGTATAAAAATAAAAATGAAATGGCACCATTATATTATAATAACTTAATATAATGATGTCACCCTATTGATATACTTACATGAACGTATGCAAGTATATATTATAATAATAACATTCAAATTATAATAATATTTGAATTATAATCTTCTAACTGTATTCTTTACATTTTAATATTCTTTGCTTTTAACTGATTAACACTTGGTATGATAAATTGACAATAATCTTTCCAACTTTATCTTCCAACCATTTAGTTTTTCTTTTCCTCTTCTTTGTTTTAATCGAATTAAAACATTTGGAATTTGAATCAGCTATAATCTTTTAAACCGGTGGAAGCCAAGAAGGCACAACTCCTTTCACTAAGTTGTGTTTGGAAGATGGAGATTATATATATCAACCGATTGTCTTGCTGCAAGAGGTACTTTTCCATAATAACCTCTGCTATAACACAACTCTTCCTCATTCCTCATATAAGTTGCATACTCTTAGCTCAGGTTTCCATTACCATCGAACCTTTGGCAAACTCGGAACCTCTGCAGATTAAGTATTGACGTTTTGTGCATGCTGCCGTATATATTTTCTTTTGAAGTCGAAGCTGCCATTATAATCTGAGAGTTCAATTGAAGAAGGACGAATATCTAGTGTTCAGCAAAGCTCAGGCAACTCCAAATAATATACTAGGTCATGTGAATGATTAGTCTTTCCGTATTGTTAAATTTATTCCTTCATAATCAGTTAATCTTTCCAATTTCCATAACAATAGAATTGCAAGCTATATTCAATCTTGAATAATCATAGGAAAACCTTGTTATGGTTGATAGTAAAGTACCAAGTCTTGGAATCGTAAAGTATTAAACCAATGGAAGCTAAAATACAAAGAGTTTTTGTAAGTTTTAAATCACAGAAATGTGAAATGCTAGAAGCAATCATTTGCCATTAATTGATATATTGTTTGAATTTATAGATTGAACTTCTTTAATTTGGCCTTGTTTATGGCCAATGATAACCAAGTAACCAAAGTGTGGATCCATAAATCATTATGCTACTGGATATTAGAATTAAACAATCAATTCTGAAATCTTTAAAGAATATAATCTCTCAAGTCACAGATTGTGATAAGTTGGAATATACGTTAATTATGAAATAGTTGAGAATCAATAGAAAGAACTGGTTGTTCTGAGAATTTAAACACCTTGGACTCATCTGGCTGTATAGCCAAGGAAAAGGGTGAAGAGTTGGGAGAAAGAGATCTATAATATCAAGAAAATAGAATCAAATGTGATATAAGAATGTTTATTATTTTTTTTAGAAGAAAACATTTAATAGCTCATGCATGGTCATGTTTATTGTATTCTCCTTTTGTCACGTTGAGTGGTGAGATTAGATATCAGGATGCTCAGTGGATGACAAGATGTTTCTTGTCTACTCCAAGTAGAGAGGGCCTTTCTCGATAGAGATTGTGTGGGGATAAGTTATGGTCCAAAGAGAATGTTTCACCTCTCCCCAAGTTGTTGGACGTACAATAGACAAAGATAAGCTACACATTCAATTGTTTGTCATAAACAGGTATTTTTACTTTTACGATGTATATGCAAGATTAAGGTAAGATAAATTGAGTTATATCATCATTATAGTTATTTTACATTTAGCTGCAAGAGATAGATTTATCTGATGTATTATTATATCAATCTTTCATTTATATGAATAATAAATATGAGCATATCTTCTAATCTTATGTTATTGCCACAATTAAGTAATCGAAAAGAAAGGAATGATACAATAGTAATTGGAGCCCTAAATGATATAGTGGTATCTGAAGCCCTAATTGATTCAGTGGTATCTGGAGCCCTAAATGATACAATGGTATCCAAAGCCCTAATTGATACAGTGGTATTTGATGCTCTAAATGATCCAGTGGTAATCGATGCCCTAATTGATACAGTAGTATGTGATGCCCTAACTGACATAGTGGTGTTAAATGGTAATCGTCATTTGATTCTGATATAGCGGTATTGGATGGTAGTTGTTATTTGATATTGTTATAGTGGTATTTGTGGACTAATATAGTTGGTTGCAAAAACATCCCTACAATGATTTCTTGGTTCAAATTCCAAGGTATGTGGATTTTAATTTCTATAGTAAATTCATTGCTGGTGTTTTAAGTTCTTAGTTAAGAAATTTTGTTTAATTGTTTTTAACCGTCAATCTCTTTCATATGAACAAAACTGATTTAACTGTCTTCCTATGAAAATGAAATAACAACTGAATTTCTTTGAGTATGTTAGTTGTTAATTAAGACTTGGGAAATCTGGTTGTTACATATATGTATAAGAATATTTGCCTAAATGACAATTTACCATTAACAATGAATCTCATAATCGAATCAATCTGACTAAAGCTACAAACTTAACACTTCCCACATAAAAAAATAAAGTTCTCACACAATAATAATTTGACATTAAAAATATGAACTTATGTTTTAAGTTTAAACATCACTTTACTAATAAACCATTTAAATCTTTCGGCATTAAAATTAATGATCAAATGGACTTAGATAAACATGAACGATAGCTCGCTGGAAAGGTCTCAACATGATGCTCCCAATCCAATATCGAAATGCCAAAAATGTTGAGCCTATTAGCTTACTATAAATGTAAGTATTTGGAAAACCCCTTGAAACAACCCTGATAGCTTGGAAACTTAAATTGCTTAGGCTAGAACTCAATTCGATCTTCAAGATATCCTGATTAGCCGACAGGACAAGGCAAAACAAGCTAATGATGCATCAAAATTCACTGGCCTAGAAAATGGGACATTGCAAATGTATGTTTTTAAACATAAAGATCACACTTTTTAATTGTTTCTTTGGTTCTATTTGAATCCTCAGTGTATGTAGGGACCAACTATGGTCATTCATTCCTTCAAATGACCTCCAAGCTTTTTTTTGTCACATTTTCATTTCTAATTGATTGCTACAACAAGAAGAGTGAAGAATTGAGAAAACTTCAACGTTCAAGTATTTAGTATTTGCCATTTTATTTCTTAGTAGTTGAGAAAACATTTGTATTGTCCCCTTTTTTATGCCATACTATTCTTGTGAATGTTGGTCAGTTTTTTGTTGTTTTCTTTTAGTTTCTAGGTGGGAGAATTCCAATGTTTTTTTGGAGAGCTTAGTGTCAAGTTTTTTATGGGCATTTGATGATGTTTTGAAGTTCAATTGGTTTTGAGGACTGTGGTGATGTTCTTTATAGTGTTTTGGGTCTTTAGGGTTCTATATTGTTGTTGGACACTGCCATTTTTAATAAGTGCTTGTTTTGGGACTTAACATCATTCTTCATCATCTGTTCCTCCTTTGTGTGTTTAGATTAAGTTTTTGGTGCATTGGCAGTGCTTTTTACAAAGTGGTTTCAGATATTTAAGTTATTACACTAAAGCTATAAAGCTTATAAATATTTTCATAGAGTGTTTTAATCTAACAAGGCGGAGTTGTTTTTCGACATTGGATGCCTCGAGAAAAGGGGACTTACACATGTTAACTTTAAATCATAGTAACACAGGGACGCATACTCCCCCCCCCCCCCCTGCCCCACATGCCGGAGACTTCAACGCACTGGGGACTTGGGGACTCCAACAGCGTCACCAAGTTCCACCACCACCACCAAGAATGGGGGACATCCTGATGTTGACTATTTGCAGATTCGACTATTTATGTTTAATGTTCAATGTTTCAATTCACTGAAATGTTCAAGTATTTACTCTTTTACATCTTTATATCTAATATTGCAATACATTATTTTTATAACTAGCATTTTAAGTACCATGTACATATGTATACCCCCCTTCCTGTCCCTCGCCACCGTCCCCCCATTTGCCCCAAATTAAGGCCCTTCTGTACCCCCGTCCCAGAAACTTGTCCCCTGTTTTGCTGTCCCCCCCTCACCCAGGGTGATGTAACCATGCTTTAAATTGTAAAAGGGACTTTGAGGGAATAAATAATTTATTTTGAATTTTGAATTTCTCTTTTTCCCTCAAACTCTATAAAAGGAGTGGGGTTCACATTTGTAGTATTTAGGGTTGCACACATATTGAGATGCTCTAGGAGTTAACAATGAATTCTTAGGAGTTGATTGATGATGAAAACTCTCATCAATATTCACTAGTTTTAATGGTGGAAATATCCATCTTAGCTGGTTAGGTGACTTCACACAGAAATTATTCAGGTTTTCATGGAGTTTGGAGTTTGGTTTCAAGGAACAATGAAATGCTCTAGGCATTTTGATGGCTGATTTCTTGTTCGATTCTTTTCATTGTGTAGAGTTGTTTGGTGGTTTTCAATGTGTATTCATTTTTCAATGAACCCATCAGGCAGACCACAAGACTCGTTTTGCTGATAAGTTTCTGGAATTAAGGACAAATTTCAAATCCCTTCTAGGTTATCTCATTTAATACTGAGCAATCTGGTTAGGTATAATTCCGAGTCTTGTTTGTTGGTTGAATTTATCCTGGGAGGTTGTCTTCTTGAGCTGGTTTTCATTGCATTAGTTGGCATCTTAACATGAGGTGCAAATCACTTGGTATTTGGGAAGACTACCGACTAAGGAAGAGACATCTGGCCCTTGACAGTTATTTGCAGTTGTTAATGGTTGGTTTTCAGTTCGCTGTGGGTGCTTTTGGAGGAATGTTTTTAAGGGTACCCTGTTTTGTGTCATGGGTATATGACTTCCCAGCTGGGCAAGTAACTTTCCAGTCAAAGCCTTGCTCATAAAGTGCCTTGAATGTTCTTTATATTTCCTCCAATCTAGTGGAGTGTTGGGTAAAATGTTTAAGGGGGAAATGCAAGGAGATTGGAGGTCCAAAGGAGGGGGAGTGTTGAACAAACCTCTTTGAGTCTTCTGTGTTAAAACTTCAGGCCTGGCATGCTGATCTGGGAGCAGTTATCTTGTTTTCTGAAGATCCAATATTGAAGGGGAGTTTGTATTATTTCTTTGCAGATGATTTGAAGTGTTTCAGATTTAAGTGACAAGGATTATTTGTCTGGTAAACAGTCTGCATGCTAGTGCTATACTCTTCCTTACTGTGCAGGTTTGAGTGTCAAAATGGTCATTTCTCTAGCCTTTTGATCATCATTTGAGTATTTGTAGAGTACTAGGTAGGAAGGAAAACTGTTGCAGGTTGGAATCCCATATTCCTTCATGACGTGGCTGAACATGTGCAAGCAGAGACACTTCACTTTGGGTTTTGATGACATTTTGTAATTCCTTTTTCAGAAATTGATTTACTTTTTGCCTTTGTGTTGTGAGCAAAAACACTTAAATATATCCAAAACTTACTCCCCCAGATGTTTTTATTGCCTTCCTTTGTAGGAGATATATGTTTTGATCTGCTGAAAGGTTTATGTTTAACTCTTGGCCGATAGATCCAAAGACAATAAATGTCTATTAGGAAAGGGGCAAATAGTTTAAGATATTCATATCTTTGTCATCTACTAATTTGTTTTTGGCAGATAATTGATCAATTAGATCTTTCTGTGCATTTGTTTGGATAAGAAACAACCTTTGGTCATCTTTGTGAACAATTACAGTTTTTAAAGATAAAATGCATGACAAACTCCTTTACCGGACAATAATAGAATTACTGTTTGTACTTAAGCAATGTGATCACTAGAGATATATTTTGAGTACTCGAGGTCATCTTTGTTTCTCCTATCAAAATTACCAGTGTTTGCAGGGGGGTCAAATTTCCTTCCCCAAAACAATGTGGACAGAGACTCGAACACATTTTAGGTATCTTGTGATTCCAAATATTATATTTTATAATGGCGAGTTTTAAAGAACTATGTAACACTAAATTTTGTGAATTTGTAAGAGTTATGCAAGACCATAAAACACAAATTAAACTTCAACTAGAAAATGAAGATACTTATTGAGGTTTTGAACAGATCAATTTTTTATAATTTTAAAATCTTAAACCACCTAACTGATTGCAATTTTGCAGATAATTTTTGAACAACAATAATATTGCAACAATAGACGAAAGTTAGATTTTGCAATTGAAAAGCACAGATTGTAGAATGGCACTTATGTTTTTTTCCCCAAAAACACTTTTGCCATTTTTTATACAAAAGCCTAAAGTCATTGGTTTTGTAACTTTGTAATTGTGTGAAAACTTAGCGCTGTCCTTGTTTAATTAATGTTTTTTTTGCTAACCTATATTTTTTCCCAGATTGGCTCTGCATTTTAGATGCTGTGTACACTGTTTTATGTCTGATTGTTTTGCACAAGTTTCTGCATCTGAGTGACCTGAAATGTGATTTGAATTTGCGTGATTTTTTTTGGAAAGATTGATAACAAACCCATATTGGTTTTTTTTTGAATGTTTTGCTATTGAAACTTCCAATGTCAAACCTTTTGAGAAGGTGGTGAGGAAAGAAAAGTACCTATTGAAGTGTGCATGTGTATTTATCAATGCCGGGGGAAGCTACATTGGTTTAACTTACATTGTGTAAGATTAAATTATGGTGTGAGACATAACTAATGTAAAAGTCACTACAACATTAAAGATATTTGTACCTAGAAGTCAATATCTCATGCCTAATAAACATGACATGCTGATACATACTATTATATTTCTTCTTATAGGAGGGAGGGCGTAAAGCTTTTTGGTCAGTCAATGGTCCAAGGATATTAGAAATTGGTTATCAATATGAGGAAGATCCAAGAGTGATGGAAGCATATGAACGACTTGGCTCATTGGTAACACAATGTTTTCTCCCTTATATGTTATTGGTTACATTTTCTTCCTTGGATGTTATTGATTACAGTTTTCTGCCTTCAATGGTCATGATGAAATTATATTGCATTAATATTTAGTAGCCCTATTATGCATTTCTTTTAAGCTTTTATGATATGAAATTGAAAATTAAAACCGTGCATCAATAACAATTTGTCTATATTTAATGTCTTGACCCAAATCCTTGGGACTATTGATATGCAAAGGGACTGGAAATTTAATCTTCTGTTAATTTCTTTAGGAGTCTTAGCATGGTGAACACTTGTCAAATTATGGCAACATAAAAGTTCTTATGTTTATAAACTTACAGTGAGCTATAGGAGTATTATTGCAATGTCCCCTGTCAGGGTATTTTGGAATTAAGGGACAACTACTAGAATTCTTTATTCTTATTACGAATTACAATCTTGATTTCCACTATAAGCTCGTGAATTGGTAATCTAAGATTAATGTTATGTTAAATGTATAAAATCAAAGCCACTTACTATCTCTTAGGCTCTTAGATGCAACCTTAATAAGATGATCTTGTGGATGAACTATACTTAATGTAATGACCACTGTGATCTGCTTCATACAGTTATACTCCTTTGCTTGATGTAATCCTTAAACATATGCCACAAAGGTTGTGATACGGCTTAGCTTGATGGGGATGTTGCATCTAAAATGAATATTAGTTCTTGGAACTGCAACCTCCTATTGATTGTTGATTGCTTGTAACCAAAGTAACGAGACTCGGACCCAACTCGAACTCGGCAAGGGTAACTTAACTCGTGAGCTGGCTCAGAGTCGCCTGTGACCCAACAAAGTGATAAAACCTCTGAAATTTAGAGATTTTTTTTGGATTTAAATTAATTCCATGCACTCATTATTGAATAAAGATTAAAGACACAATAACATCATAAAATAGAAGGTAATTTGATCACATACATAACATACATCGTTTACATAACTACAAAGGTAAAAAAATTAAAAATCAGCCGAGTTAGATGAGTTAGCCAAGTCACCTAGGCGAGTCAGCCGAGTTAGGCAAGTTTAGGCGAGTCAGCTCAGTTGACCCACCGAGCCAGGGTCAATTATTTTGACCTGGCTGAGGTAACTTGACTCACTGACTCGGACGACTCACGATGAGTCTCGTTATTATTCTTGTAACCTCCTATTGATTGTTAATTGCTTGTAACCTCCCAGGGATAATTGATTGCTTGTAAGTTGGAGCCTCCTTTGCATGTATAAGGCAAGTGAAAAAGGAGTAGATACTTCCTTTTTCCCATCCTTCTATTGTATGTAGGGGATTCTCCACACTCAAAGCATCGATTAATATTATAAAAGAAACCAAATCAAACCACTAAACATGAGCCTACAAACAACGAATTAAGTAATACAAGAAATTGGAAACAAACATATAAAAGAATATGCGAACTAGTTGAATACTCAAGCCCTTTGTTGCTTCTTTTTGTTATGTTGAAGGGTTGCTCTCAACTATGAATTTTGGCAATGCCTTGACTCCAAGCTTCAAGAAATGAAAGATATGATCGATTTCTTATGATTACAAATTGATTGAGAGGAGACTTGAAGTCATAAGAAGCCTTAGTGAACTCTGCCCAAAGCTAGGAGGGGCAATCTATAGAAGCTAGTTCACTAGTCATGGAACTTGTTTGGGCTTCCGGCTCAGCCCCATGGTCACTCTTCTCAAGCTCAACCTCATGCTTAGCTTCATATTTCAATTGACTTGCACAATGAGACCTAAGTTCCATCTCATCCCCGACTCATATCATGACTAGGAGAGCTGCTTGTGCCACTGCATTTCAAAAAATGAAAATAAATTCAATAAGCAACTAGCTTTGACCTACTTTAATATTTTAAAAATAAAAAATTCAAATTTTAAAAACTAAATGTTTATTTTAATTTCTTTCTAACAAATTTCAAAGTGTAAAACAATATTTAAAATTTATGAAACTTGAAAGAAAAATGAAGAATCAGGAAACATTGTTCATTTTGCCCAAAGTAACGAGACTTGAACCTGGCTCGGACTCGGCAAGGGTAACTCGACTCATGACTCGGCTCGAATTTGCTTGTGACTCGGCAGTGACCCAACAAAGTGATAAAACCCTTGAAATTTAGAGATTTTTTTGGATTTAATTTAATTCCATGCACCTGTTATTGAATAAAGATTAAAGACACAATAACATCATAAAATAGAAGGTAATTTGATCACATACATAACATACATTGATTAGGTAACTACAAAGGCAAAAGAAAAAATCAGCCAAGTCAAACGAGTCAGTTGAGTCACCTAGGCGAGTCAGCCGAGTCAGCTCAGTTGACCCGTCGAGCCAGGGTCACGGGTGATTTTGACCCGGCTGAGGTAACTTGACTCGTTGACTCAGACAACTCGCCTGACTTGCAGCGAGTCTTGTTACTATGATTTTGCCTCAAGATGCATCATAAATTCTGATTTTGAACATGAAATAACATAAATGAAAAAAGAAAATTTAAAATATTCAACATTTGATCAACAAAAATGAAGAACAATGAACTTTCAACATTTTAAAATAACTTGAAATTTGGAAATAAAAATTAGAAAATAAAACAATAAAAGTTGAAAAACCCTACCTTGTGCTTGATGAATCTCTTCAAGGAAAGTGGATATTCTTGTCCTTCTTGCTCTTTCACTTGCATTCACTCCTTTCACTTGTCCAATCACTCGTCTCTCTCCCTTTTGCTCTTCTCTATCTGCTATAGAAAATAGTGAGAAATGCAATTGTGAGGAAAATGAAGCTTGGAGAGCTTTTTACAGGCTTGGAGTTGCAAAGATGGGACCTACCTCCATTTAGGGTTTGAATGGAACTCAAATAACATTTATAAAGCATAATTTAAAACAAAATGACTTTCTTAAGTTATTGCAGTGGGGGATGCGTTGTCTCCCAATACACGAGACTTTTGTGCATCTCCATATCTTGATTTCTAATGGGTGGCACAATGAAGGTGGGGGGATGTCCCATTCTTGCCCCCCTGTCCCTAAGATGTCCTTGTTCTGAAATCTTGGGGGTTTGGTGGGGAGGGGGAGGGGGTAATGCATCCCCATGTTTCATTGATATCTTCCAATTTGTGGGAATCATACCTATTTATCATGGCTGCCCTTTGTAAAGGTCATAGCCTTCAATAATAACTAAGCTTTGCATGAATTACAACCATTCATTATTTATGCCCTTTGAAAGAGTAATAATGCTTCGCAATTTATGCTTTGAAGGACTCACAACCCTTTAGAATTGTCCCTCCTTTAAAGAGTCACAGTCCTTCATAATTAGCACCTTTTCGAGGAGACACAACCCTCCGTAATTTTTTCCCTTTGAATGAGAAACTTCCTTATTTTCTTCTCTTTATAAATTTATCTTATCTTAGAGGATTGTCTTGAAGGTGCAAACAATTTCACATAATGGAAACACATAATTATGATGCTCCTAAAAGAGAATGATTTAGACTCATTTGTGAAAGAAAGGAAGTTAGAACTTGAGAATGAACCAGAGAAAACTCAATGGATTGAGAACAATGAAAAAGCCATGAAATTTATAGTGGATGCAGTTAGGGATCATATAGTACCAATATTGGCAAAACAAGAGACTGCACACCTTGCTCAAATTTCTTGAAAATGCATTTGAAATAAATAACACCAACATGACCTTTTCTCTAAAGAGATAAATTAATATCATAAGCATGAACAAAGGAGAATCCATCAATGCATATTTCATCAGAATCACTGAGGTAAGAGATCATCCGTCCACTGATGGATATGAAATTGATAGCAAAGAATTAACATCAATTGCCTTAGGTGGCCTACCAAATTCATGAGAGTCATTTGTTCAAGGAATAAGTGCTAGATCAAATCTCCTCAAATTTGCTCGGTTAAGATATGACTAGCTATGAGAAGAAACTACACACGTGACAAAGGGAAACAAACATAAATCTATAAATGAGGACATCCATGTTTTGAACACAAATTCTCATAAGAAAAACAAAAAGATTTCAGAACAAAGAGAAATCTTCATGGAAAAGGCTGATCCAAGCAGAGGAAAGATGTTGCCCAAGTCCAATTTTTTAGATGCGATCAATATGGACACTATGCAGTCAAGTGTCTTGACAGAACAAAGAAACAAGCATCATTTGCTGAGGTTGAAAAAACAAATATAGAATAGGATTCTAAGAAATTTGTTTTCTATTTCACATTATTGAATCCAGTGTCAAATAATCTTAACACCTAGGTAATAGATAGTGGCTCATCAAGGCACATTACAAGATCCAGAGAACACCTAGATACTATGGTAGAAGAAATTGATGAAGTAACAATTGGGGATGATTGTGCCCATCTATTAAAAGGGGTTGGAACTTGCACTTGTAATGTCCCCAACAGTTGCCATATTTGGCAGTGCAGATGGTGGCATTGGTAGTTGGTCATCACCTGCATTGTATGGGGGTATTTGTTACATTGGCTCATATTTATTAATTAATTATTAAGTTTACTATATTATAAGACAATTTATTATATTTGATGTTATAAAGTGATGTTGTGTTGATGAAGCTTCTTGAGTGGGGTTATGTTTGGGAAACTGAGTGCCATTTGGGGATTATAAATATGAGCTCATCGTGAAGGAAAAAACATTCAATTGTCCATTTGTTTTTGTTGTCTTTGTGAGGATTTCTGAGTCTAATGATCTCTATGCCCTTGTTGGAGTACAAGGGTTTGAAGATGAGAAGTGTATAAATCACTGCTGAGGTATAGTGCTTGTTCTATGCTAGATATTTGTTGAATCTCCTCTATTGTCTTAACTGTAACATGGAGATTTGATTAAATTGAGAATCTTTGTTACTTCTACTATTGACACTTTCGCTAAGGAGACTAATTTTGTTGGGAGTGGTTTTGCAAATAATCTGAAGTTTGAATTAGAGGATTTGGTTAATACTGAGGATATCAATCTGTTTGGGAAGTCTGTTACTTCATTGCATATATGTGCATTTTGTTTGGGAGTCCATTTGGTGTTTAGTAGTGTTGCGGTCCCTAATTTGGGCAACATTTAGCATTACCAATGGTTGCTGTCTCCATTTTTGTTAGCATTTCATCTACTTGATTGGATGTGAACACAGCAGGAAGCCCTGCGATTATCTTTAGAGGCTTGCGACTATATCCAGAGACATTCATTTTGATCCTGAAGGCCTGCCTCCCATTCTAAGAGGCCCGCGATTCATTTTATGAGGGTGGTGATCTGCATTTAAGGGGCTACTTACCTCATTGAATCCTACAAAGTGATTAATAGGGACTGCAATCTGTTTGAGGGAAGCATTTTTACCATTTTCTCTGATCTGGGCGTGAACATTGTCAAAGCCAGTGCCAAGAATACTGGACAAACTGTGAGCAGAGTTGTGGAGGTTGTGATTGTTTTGGAACACTGAATCGAACATTAGGATTGGATCATCTAGTCAACAAGAGGTTCATTCTTGTAACCAATAATATCAATGCAGTTCTATTGTGATAAAATAAACATTCAGTATTAATTGTTACAGGATACTAACAATTCAGAAATTATATATGCAAACCCATATGGAAGAGTGATATATCAGTTGTTTGGTATTCATCTGTGCAAGTCTTGAAGTCTGATTTATTTGGTAATCGTGAGTAGCTCATTACACATCCTAATATTGTGTTTGAAATTTAAAACCATCTTTTATACAGTGATAATAGATTTGCTTGTCAAGTGTTCAACAAAATGTCAAACCATTGAATTGTGAAAGGCATTGATGTTTGATTACGTTATAACGAGCTGAGGGTTATTATAGTGGTATCAGAGAGGTTTCCTACCAGCCTGCAAGAATTGGGCTCAGCTATTATTTTAATCTTTGCTTAATTTAGAGATTATCAACATTTGATTCAGTGATTGGTATTTGGTATTCATGGATGGTGATATGAGATTCAATCAAGGTAGATATTATACCCGCAAAGGGCATACTTTACTGCCTAGAGATGGAGAGCCTAATATTTAGTTTGGTTCTGTTGGCGGCAAGAGTGGTGATATTCCAGGTGGTTTTGCTAGTACAGGGCACAAAGATGCGGGCACAAAATTTGAGGTTGATAGAGAGGTTCAAGATACATTTAAGGACCTTGCGCATGGTCAGCATCATGCTATTGAGGTGTTGTAGCAGCTTTTTGACATGTTGCAAAAGATTGCCCTCCCTAGAGCTCAGAGTAGGGAGCGAGGTCCTCATGATGCTTCTGTCAATTCACATTGATCTCGGGCAAATGATAGGTATAGAGACAGTGATAGGCTCATGATGCTTCTATTGTTCACATCAATCCCGGCTAGATGACAGGTACATAGATGGTGATAGGATTAGAGCATAGGATCGAGGCATGTTAGCTGACAGGGTTGATAGGACTAGAGGTACTAGCACATATGATAGGTTGCAGAGACCCACATTTTAGATACTCAAGGCAAATGTGATCAATGTTTAGGTTGAGTCCGCTTCTTTTGCTGATGATATAGTGGCATACTTTGTGGAGTGGGATGCTTTACCACAAGAAATAAAGCATCATTTGAATTTTGATAGGTTCCTGACTCAAAAGAAGGAGCATTCCAGAGTGAGGTCAACACCTGAGAGACAAAGGCCTAAGAATACTAATTTGCGAGAGTTTGCTAGTACAATGACACTAGAGCACTTTGATGGTAGTGGGAGAGTTATAGCTTGAGCTTGGATCTATAAGCTCGACACTTATTTGACTTTGTGTCCTATGTCTAAGGAGGACACTATTAGATTTGGTGTGTTGCATCTTGATGGAGTTGCCCATAATTGGTGGTTTCACTTCATCATAATCCGATTACTTCCTATTAGGAGTTCATGGATCATTTGATCGGGAGGTTTGATAAGAAGGATCCAGAGGCATACTTTAGAGAGTTGGCTCAGTTGAGACAGTCTGGTGGCTTAGAGGCTTAGATTAGTGAGTTCCAAAGGCTTTTAGTTATGGTTAATGAAATGTTACAGAGCAGACGTGTGGTGCTTATGGAGGGATTGGTTGAGCCACTTTGTGGATGTGTTAAGTCATTGGAGCCATCTTCCTTATAGGAGGTTGAGTAAAGTGCTAGATAGAGTCATCTCCTTGAGGCAAGGTTGCTTTTAAATCTTCTATTCCTTCGCCCGTTGATGAGGAGTCCTCGACAATTATTTACGATAAGGGCAAGTCAAAGGGAAAGATTGATGATACTTTCAAAGAGACCCTATGGAGGAGATAACTTTTCTATTGATGCAAGGGGCCTTTCTTGGAAGGTCATACTTGTGCATTGAGGTCAAAGGGGATAGCGGACCATTGCATGTGGGTTTACATTGATGAGATTGAGGTAGAGTCATCACAATAGCATGACAATTAGGATAGGGATGGTATTAGTGGCATAGTGTTTATACTATGATGAGTGTTTACAATCTTATATTTGACAGATGGTCAAGATTTGCATCGGGTGCAGAGTTGATCCGTGCCTAAGCTGATTGTGTAGATATATTGAAGGACTGTGTTGAGATCTGCTACATAGTTGTCTTCTAGTGATGTCTTGACTCCTACATCATCAATGCAGGTACTACATGCTATGCTGCTGGTCATCTTGTTAGTTATGATGATATTATTGGCATATAGTTGGTTGAGTGATGACAAGGATGTCATGTGTTTCTTATGGGATCTTTGTAGAGGTTTTGTGTATTGTTAGATTGCTCGAGGACAAGCAATCTTGGGGAGGGACGACTGTAATGTCCCCATTTTTAGCGAGCTCTTGCAGTTGGTTGAGCCAATTCATCATTGTGACCTGCATGAGCTGATAGTGAGATTTGAGGGTCTCAGTTGTAGATTTAACTATATTTAATGTCTAATTCAATTAGTTGACATATTTGGCAGTGAAGATGTTGGTGTCAGCAGTTGGTCATCACCTATGTTGGATGTGTTGGTTCCCAAAACCGGAGATTGGAATCGTACGAGCCTTGCCTGCTTGATGCTGGGATATCCAACCGGTTAAGGCCAACTTGATGGGATTGATCGATGCGATCCAAATCCCCTATGCTTCCGGCTTTGCGAAACCGAGGCGGGTATACTTGATCCTGGACAACAACCTTAAATCCAAGATGCTTAAAGTAGATAGATTAGAACACAAATGTATTGAAAGTTTTCCAGAGGGCAAGGATTATCAAAAACTTCAAACTTGCGATTTATGAATTAAAAATAAAAGTAAATGATTGTATGAATGTGATAACATTTTAAATAAAGAATGAATGCAACAAATGACGATATTAATTCCTCAATGGAAAGAAATGAAATAGTTGCCAGGATATAGATTATGAATCAAGAGTAAAAGACCAGTGCTTAAAATGGGCAATCAGAGTCAATATTATAAGTTGAAACGTACAACTTTATAAAGTTCAATACACTTAAACTATAAACAAATTTAACAATTTAGACGCGATAGGTCAATTATATGAACACAATTTTAAACTAGTCTAGGATGCACTTTAACTCCTATGATATGGAGACAAATTAGGCATAAATACGGAAACAATTAAATATTTCACAATATCTATGTTTATCAAATTTAAAATGCAATAATGACTCAGTCCACTTATCCAAATATTAAAATATTTATAGAAATTAATAAAAAACATTTATAAATGACACAACTTAATAGTAAATTAAAACTCCAAAATTTAAAATAAATGACTATGCCAGAAATAAAATCGCAATAAAGACACTCCTTACAGATGATCTATCTATTGCACTTCAATTCTAGAATCACATATAAATTTGCTCGGCAATCCAGAATCCACGGGCTTAGTTCAAAACTTCATTTATTTACCATTGAGAGAATAAAATATATCAAGTGCACATAGTATTGAGTACAATTTTTTTTAGGAAAATCTGAATTGTATCGTTTGATAGTACATTAGATATTCATAAACAATGAAGAGGTGCTATGTTCTCTCCGAAACAATGCACCACTTCATAACAAAAACTAATCAATAACTTCTTTTTAACATTGTTGAATGGTTATCAAAACATAGACTTTGTTTAAAAAAAAAAGAATAATGCTGATGCCCACAAACATCTTCCCGAACTATTCCTTTTCATGGACGTGCCTGCAATGAATCAAATGCATTCGTTCTGCTCACATTTCCAAACCTGCAATAAATATAAAATAATATCAGATAGTATTAGATAATAATTGGCAATAGTGAATACATAATCCTTCTTCGGTAGACTCTAATATTTCCATTGCGTTTCAATGTTCACTAGACTGAAATCTTCTTGATTGCTACATCTCCCAAGGTTCACAAGAACTTTCGTCTACATCTACACGTTGCCAGGAGCTTGGTATTGCTAATGCCACATAGGGCTCCTCCTTGGACCATTGTTATGGTTGATGCCACATATCTGACTGGAAATCCTTAATTGAAGCCAGTATCATATGTTTTCTGCCGCATGAATTGTCTGATTTTATAGCAAACATCCATGCAAGTTACTAATGGTTATAATCCAAAGACATTCATGTCCCTTTTGAATCTGGAGCCTTATGGCAAAGATAAGGAGAGGTAGATAATTTCTGAACACACTCTCTTATCGGGCTTTAGTTACATAGTGATTCTCCACAAATATTACACTGCTTTAATAGATCTTTTCCTGTGGATGAACATATTGTTGTCCTGTGATATGCGGGTGATAGAATGCTCCTGGAGACATCAGGAACACCTCAACATGAAGATTGGAAAGGAGATTAACAAGCATCATCCAAATCAATAAGTAGTCTTCCAGACTGGCGAGATCTGAGCATATCATGGTGTAAAGGCCTCTGCACTTTGTCAATATCTAGCTCTTCAAAATAGTGTTTCATATGTGCAATATGCAAATCGAGTGATACACAGAACCACTATCTTTATGAGTGATTATCGTGTCTTCTCGGTGGTGATTGTACTCGTGCCTTTATTCATATTATTCTTTTACCAGTCTGAAAGTCATCTCTGTGCTTTCCAAATGCATCATTGTTTGTCTTACAGGCCTGTACCTTTTAAATCCAAACTGAAATAACTATTAGTCATGACTGAAGATAAACTGCTGGGTATGTTACACATACTGTGATTACATACCTGCTGTTGTCTTTATGACCGTCTGATAACCTAGTATATCAATTCAGACATCATACTCTTTTTATTGCTACTACACATAAACATAGTTCTTGAATATTAAAAATATATCGCTGTTGTCATTAACGCATTATGATTCTTAAGCTTATATGTCTTTATGCATATAAATCCATTTGAACTCTTGTTTTTAATCTGTACTTTGTATTATTGTTTCCAGCATTCCTCGATGTATTGACTATGGCTATTGTTGTTCAACTTCCTCAAATCTATAAGCTCTCTTGTTACTTACATTGTCTTCTAAGCAACAACAAATTCGTATCCATAGACAATCATACTAATTTTTAGTCAGAAGAGTTATTCATATTCGTTGACATCAATGTCAATGCCTCATCAGTCTCCAACATTATTATTTTTTAAATGGAAGCCTTAACTGATGGAAATTTGGGCTCCATCAGGATGGAGGGTATTTTTTGTGTTGGCTCATATTTATTAATTGAATATTAAGTTTAATATATTATAAGACACTTTATGATATTTAATGTTATAAATTGATGTTGTGTTGATGAAGCTTCTTGAGTGGGGTTACGTTTGGGAAACTAAGTGCCATTTGGGGATTATAAATATGAGCTCATTGTGGAGGAAAATAAAGTTGATTGTTGATTTGTTTTTGTTGACTTTGTGAGGATTTTTGAGTCTGATGATTTCTCTCTCTTGCTGGAGTATAAGGGTTTGAAAATGAGAAGTGTTGAATCACTGCTGAGGTATAATGATTGTTTTATCCTGAGCATTTGTTGAATATTCTCTACTGTCTTAACTATGATTGGGAGATTTGATTGAGTTGAGAATCTTTGCGTCTTTTACTATTCGTACTGTTCCTATGGAGACTAATTTGGTTGAGATTGATTTTGCAAATAATCTGAACTTCAAATTATAGGAATTGGTTTATATTGAGGATATCTATTTGTTTGGGAAGTTTGTTACTTCATTGCATATACCTGCATTTTGCTTGTGAATCCATTTGGTGTTTAGTACTGGTGCCGCCCCTAATGTGGGCAACGTTTGGCATTACCAGTGGCTTCCATCTCCATTTTTTGCGGTGTTTCATCTACCAGATTGGATGTGAACGCAAGAAGAGGCCTTGTGATTATTTCTAGAGGTTTGGGACTATATCCAGAGACCTACATTTTTGATTGTGGAGGCTTGTGTCCCATTCTAAGCGGCCTACGATTCTTTTTATGAGGTTGGTGATCTACATTTAAGGGGCTACCTACCACTTTGAAGCCTACATAGTGACCAATAGGGGTTGCAATTTGTTTGAGGGAACCACTTTTACCATTTTGTTTGGTCTGGGCATGAGCACTATCAAAGCCACCGTCAACAATACTGGACAAACTGTGAGCAGAGTTGTGGAGGTTGGGATTGCTTTGGAACATTGAATCAAACATCAGGATAGAAGCATCTCGTCAACACCAGGCTCATTCTTGTAATCAATAATATCATTGCAGTTCTATTGTGATCAGATAAGCATCAAGTATTAATTGTCAAAGAATACTTTAAAATCAGAAATCATACATGTGAACACACAAGGAAGAGTGATATATCAGTTGTTTTATATTCATCTATGCAAGTCTTGAAGTCTGATTTATTTAGTGATTGTGAGTAGCTCATTACACACCCTAGTATTGTGTTTGAAATTTAAAAACATCATATATACATTGACAACATAATTGCTTACCTAGAGTTTCACGAAATGTCAAACCATTGAATTGTGAAAGGAATTCATGTTTGATTAAGCTATAACCAGCTGAGAGTTCTTATGACACCGTCAAAATCAAATCTGCCATATCTATCCAACTTACTAATTTGCTATATGTACTTGGAAATAAGAGGAATTTAGTATCTATATCTCCCCTTGAAGACAATGGGTATAGGGTTACCTTTATGGATGAGAAATTTCTGATATGGCCAAAGAACACCATAAAGAAAACTCAAACCATAGATATAAGACAAGGATACCTATACAAACTTTACATTGAATCAAATCAAGCCCTCATTAATGAAACTTTTGATTCAATTGAGATATGGCGTCGAAGATTAGGACATATTCACTTTTATGCCTTAACTACAATGAAAAATTGGTTACAAGACTACCTAAACTGAATCAATCTCATACTGGGCCATGCAAAGGGTGTGCCTTAGTGAAAAGACAAGAAGCCTTTTAAAATAGTTCGAGTAGAACCAAAAACATATTAGAACTAGTCCACTTTGACTTCTGTAGACCTGTGTCTGTACCCTCCATTGGAGGATTTCTATATTATGTAGTTTTTGTGGATGACTTGTCCAGAAAGAGATGGATATTTTAAAGAATTAGAAGAAATCCTTAAAAAGTTGAAGGAGTTCAAAGCTTTGACAAAAAACTCTTCCAAAAAAAAAATCAAGACATTAAGAACAAACAATGGGAATACACCTTACAAACTTTTAAGGAATTTTGTGTAAATGATGGGATTAGGAGGGAGTTGATTGCACCTTGCAATCCTCAACAAACTGGTGTTGTTGAGAGGAAAAATAGAACTATTGTAGAAGCTGCAAAAGCAATGTTATATGACCAAATCTTGGGAACCTCATTTTTTGCTGAAGCTTCTAGGACATCTATTGATATTAAAAGAAAATGCCCCCACTCACACCTGGAACACATAACTCTTGAAGAAGTTTTTGCCGGTGTAAAACTTGACATAAGTCACTTGAGAATATTTGGTAGCCCTAACTAATCTAGGTGCCTAAAGAGAAGAGGAGAAAACTAGAGCCTTCTGGAAGGAAACAAATTTTTTTGGGCTAATAGTGAAACCTCAAAAGCCTATAGAATATACATACCTGGACAAAGACAAACTAAGCAGAGATGTCATCAAGACATTGTCTTCAAAAGGGTGAAGAGCTCTAATGAGTTAAAATTTCAAGATTCACCTAAAAACATGGAGCAGAATCTTGCTCTTGAGTTTCAAGGGGAGTATCTAGAAGAAACCACAAATGAAAATCAAAGTGCTTGTAAGAATCAAAGAGAGTATCAAGAGGAAAATCAACATAATAACAACTAAAAGAGATCGATTTGGGCTAGAAAGATGATTGGAGAAGCTGAAAACTATGTAGCAGCCAAAGGGACCTTCAGAGAAAGTAAGAGACCCAACATATTCTTGAGTTCTATTGCCCTAATGAGTGTTACGAAATCTCTCAAACATCAAGTATGAAAAGATATCATGATAGACATGATAGAGGAGCATCAATCCATCTTCAAAAATGATGTATGGGAAATAGTACGTTGGCCTAAAGAAAATCTGTTGTCTCTTCCAAATGTATCTTAAAAATCAAACATGTTGCAGACGACAGTATAGAGAAACACAACACATTTTGTTGCTAGAGGGTTCTCACAAAAGGAAGGTATTGATTACAAAGAGACATTTGCACTTGTTGCCTGATATACTTATGTTAGAGCGGTCATAGCTATTGCAACAGATAAAGGCTGGAAGATCCATCAAATGGATGTAAAAACTACATTCTTGAATGGGACTATTGAATGAGAAGTCTATTTAGAACAACTTGAAGGTTCTGTGATTCATAATGCAACATCACATGTATGCGAATTAAAAGAGGTACTATATGGACTTAAACAAGCTCCCCGAGCCTAGTATGAAAGGATTGACAACTATCTTATGGGACAAGGTTTTACAGAGAATGATGCAGACCCAAATCTCTATTTTAAAATTATTAGAGGTGATACGTTAATACTAATCCTATATGTTGATGACCTACCAATTATAGGGTAGATCACCTTTTGTCCAATGTAAGAAGGAGTTGGCCTCAGAATTTGACATGAAGGACTTGGGGAATTTTACACTACTTCCTTGGATTGGATGTCTGGTAGAAAACTGATGGTATTTTTTTGAATCAAGGAAAATAAACCATTGATAGTCTGAAGATATTTGGAATGGTAAATTCTAGAGCAATGTCTACACCTGTGGAAACCAACTTGCATAAGTTGAAAGAGGCAGCAACTGAATCTAGATTTGTAGATCCTACTCTTTATACATTGATTATAGGATCACTATGTACCTGTTTAGCACTAGACCAGATATTTGTTATTCAGTAAATGGTTTGAGCCAATTTATGTGCCAACCATGAGAGATACACCTTGTTGCTGTAAAGCATATGTTGAGGTACCTTCAAGGTACTATTGGATATGATCTTAAATATGAAAAAGTTAACCTAGATTTACATGGTTACTCTGATTCAGATTGGGCTAGAAGTGTAATTGATTGGTAAAGCATATAAAGATGTTGCTTCAGTTTGGGATCAACTATGATATCTTAGATAGGCAAGAAACAATCTTCAGTTGCTCAAAGTTCAACAGAAGCTGAATACATTGCAGCTTCAATAGGAGCAAGAGAAGCAATATGACTTCGGAAGTTGATTGTGGGACTATTTGATGAGCCTCTAAAATCTTCTACCATCCATTGCGACTATTAGAGTTGTATTAAGCTCGCAGTGAATCCAGTGTTCCATGATCAATCAAAGATTATAGAGATTCCTTACCACTATGTAAGAGATATGGTACAAAGGAATGTGATCATGTTGCAGTATATTAGTACAAGCATCAAATAGCAGACATTCTCACCAAGCCTCTCTCTAGAGTTGAAGTTGAACAGTTCATGAGTAAACTTGGTATGGTTGAAATGAAAATTATTGAGATAGAGTCTCTAATTGTTTATTTGTACTTCTATATATATATATATATATAAGATGTTTCATGTGTAAATTCTTTTTTCATATGTGTGACTGTATGACTTTATGGGCCCCTCTGTGTACATTATTGAAAGGTGATGGTCTTTCAGATAATATACGCTTTTTATCTAATATTGTAAGGTGACAACTTAACAATGATTAGTTCTCTATCATGGTGAATATCATGTGACTTGATATTCGTGGACTTGTCATATATGTAGATATCATGAGGCTTGATATATATATGAGATGTTTAAAGTGTAAACTCTTTTGTCATATGTGTGACTATGACTTTATGGGTCCCTTTGTGTGATGATCTTTTAGATAATATACGCTTGTATCTAATATTGCAAGGTGACAAGTTTACAATGATTAGTTCTCTATCATGGTGAATATCATGTGATTTGGTATTCCTGGATTTGTCATGATAGTTAGTGCATTCTAGACTCCAAGGCGGTCACAAAAACAAGAAAGGGCACATAAAAAGAATATTTAGTGAAATGGCAAGGACTACCCGATGCTGAAGCTGTTTGGATGTCAAAGACATATACTTAAGCATGGAGTCACTCTTCAACAATTGGCAACTCAAGGGACTCGAGTTTTCAAACCAAGGGGAGTTTGGTGTAGGAGCACTATTGATGTTCCTCATCATTTCCTTCAAGTTTTGGTCTGATAGTTGGTCTTAGGACCTCATTTCATGTTTGAAATGTTTGGGAGTTGATGCATTTTGGTTTGAAGTCATTTGTGTATGTTTTGTCCCAATAAGGCTATGTTAGCCACTTGGTCAAACTGGGTCAATGCCAGTCAAAGGTCAGATCTTCATGAAATTTTGTCATTTGATGAAATTTATGTCTTTGTGTTTGTGCCATTTAGACCCCTTGGTCATGGTTGTATGGGCCTCAACTTTGTTGGGTTGGAAAGCTGCAAAAAAGTTCGAAATTGCAAAAATGCAAAATGCAACTTTTGCAATTTCTTGTCAACTTGTAAAGTTGAACAATCACAGGACCGTTTCCTCATGGAGAAGCCTTCATGGAAGGTGAAGGGGAATCTTCCACACTTATTTGTAAGAGAAGAAGCAATTTGAACAAGTTAATGAAGATCTGGAATAAGATTTTGGTGTGAATCCGTACCGTGTCAACTAGTAAGTTCACTGTTCACCTGCACAGTTATCTATTTTCTTGCTTGTCGTTGTTGAGATGTGAATTAGGATGTTTTGTATTGCATTTAGTGTAGACTAACATTATCTTGCTCTTGATTTAGTAGAGTCCTTGAATACTTATCAGAATTGGCTTCCACTGTGACATTAGGATTGATACTTATGCTTAAGGTCAAATGGGCTGTCTCTCATCTTGAATCTTTGTAACAGAGTGCTATGGTGAAATGGGAGGTAGCCCACTGTATTTCATTTTTCTGCACTTAAATACTTGCTTCCCACCAAGATCATACCAGGCATTATGTAAGCTAGGCATTTGGGGTATGTGACTAGCTAAGGCTTGATAGCAGAACGTTGCAGAAGTATAGAATGGTGTTGGCTTACCATGATAGCTTCATGAGAACATAGAGGGAGTGTTTATACTGAAGATACTTAGATTTAACCAGTGGGTATTCTCCTTAGACCCCTGAAACAACATGCACTCTAATTTTTAGGCCTAAAACCCTTAAACCTAGGGTTTTGTGGATTAGTGAGCTAGCAGTGGGGTGGAGACCTGGTTCTTTGGAATCTAATTGAACTCTGAAATGGGTGTCTGACTATTTATTTGTTCCTGGGGTGTTTTGGGAAGATTTAGAGTTGCCTAAAAACTCGATTAGGAGGCCTAGTTGTTTTAGGTCTCTTTTAGAAATGTTTTGCATTTTCTCATTGTGGGTCTTTGTCCTGTTACTTGTAACACAGAAATTGGTTGATACAGAGTGTTGAGGAATATTTGAAGCCTCTGGGATGCTCTTGGGTAGTTGCTGATATAAGATTCGAGGCAGTGCTTGTAAAGTTGCCTTGAAAGGTGAAGAGTCAGTGTGAGATTGGTGAAGCTTTGAGTATGGTAGCAGAAATAGGTGAGTTGGTTGTGGTAAGTGAACTAATGGGAACGTATACTTGAACTATCTGATTGTCTAAACCATTAGTGGGGTCATGCAGCTAACCCCTTGACTTTGGGGCTTACCATCATTGGTTGTGACCTTGCCACAATGCAATTGTACTTGCATCAACTATGGATTGCATATCAAGGAGAACTTTCATCGACATAACAAAAATATATATTCTCCTGGTAAAGCCAAACACAAATTTTGCTGTCGAACACCGCAAAATTTAATCACAAAAGTGAAAATGCCTATATTTCAAATTCCATGATGTAAACTGCTATTGTTGTTTTCTGCTTTTGTGCTATTAAAATGCCTTTTAACTTTATAAAAGCAAGTTTTTCTCACTTTTTTTTGTTTTTTCTGCCTTTTTGAAAATAACAATTTTTCTTGGTTAAACCCAATTTAGAAAACAATAAAAATTCACTTTGCTGATATTTCCCTCTGATCTTGTTTATGGAAAATCTGTATTTAGCTATTCTTTTGTGCTTAATGATGTTATGGCTTGTTTCTATTGTTGTAACTTGAATATCAATTAAATTAAGATTTTCTTAAACTGTGAAAGAGAAATTATGACGATAGTGTGAAATTTTTTGTCTGGGTGAATTCAAAGCTCACTTTTATTTTTGAAGGCTAAAAGATTGGGAACATTAAATGACTAAAGTGCTACTATCTAGCAGGTTTATTTTGTGCTTCCTGTTAGTGAATTTATATATTTTTCTGTACTGAAGCAATCAATTTGAAAATTTTGTGTTGGTGCTTATCAGCTTGTCCAGTCCAGTGGAGTAGAAGATGCAAAATGAATGGGAATGTAAAATGGGATTGACGATAGTCTGGTATTCTGCAGAAATAATTTTATCATGGGCCAAATATTTTGGACAGGTTAACATGCTCTAAGAGCATGAGTACTTACCTTCATCCAACCACTTTTGCTCTAGCGAGTACCTTTTGTAGACATATGCTTGGAAATATGGAAACTCTTGCTTGCGGTTCTAATCTGGAGTAGAGATTATATTGTTTAGATATTTCCCTTGGTGATTTATAAAAATTGGAGCAGAGATTATATTGTTTAGATATTTCCGTGGGTGTTATATAGAAATTGTAAACTCGGTCTTTATTTAATTTTTTTTTTCTTTTATAAATATTTTGGCAGATATGATACTTACCTTCATACAATAAGAAATAAAATGAGAGAGGGTGATTCAATATATAATAGAAGACTAAAAATAAAATAACCATTGGAATTCAAAATCTGTATGTATCTAACAAGTGAAAAGTGACATCAAAAACATATTTCTTTGTTATTAAGGTATCAAATCAATAAATTAATATTCACAAATATAATTCTCCTATTTTTGAGAGAGGATTTATTAATAATAAATGATAAAATTAAATTAATAAAAGAATAAATAATAATATAATTTCAACTCTAGGGTCAATAAGAATAAATAGCAACTAAATGAAAAGACCAGATCAATAATAAAAAATAGCAACGAAATCATGTGTCCAAAATGATACGACCAGTTATTATATTTATGTGATAGAAATGATAGATATAAATGCACATAATTATTACACTAATCATAGTAATTATCTAAGTTTGCAGGCACAATAAATGATATCAATTGCATATGAGGCATATTGTTAAGAGATTAGTAATGAGGGAGAAGTGTGATTATCACTAAGACCAAGAAATAATCTCTTAAATGGGCATTGCCCTTTTCATTTTGATTTGCAACCCTTTGATGGAAGGGGATATTTATAAGGAATTCATTTAGACAAGGAAGAATAGAAAAGAACATGGATTCATTCTTAGATCTTATCATGGGTACAATTAGCATATTTAAATTTATCAGTTGCACATAAAAAATAGCCAATGTAAAGAACAATATTGTTTGATATATTTATACACATATCTATCACCATAAGTCTTTAACATGTACTACAGGGATATGTGTACTATTGAATTACTTAAATACATAACAACATATCGATATTACACCACTTTCCATTAACACAATTTAGACTCAGTAATTTAGTCACTTTAGCAGTTACAATCTATATAGTTGAATTCATAGATCATTAATCTCATTGATAATGCATTTGTCATTCTATTTGTTCATTTTAGAGTATAAGAATTGCTAAATGATGTCCTCCTAATTGAAATGATAGGAAAATAGTGTGAAGTTCTAGAAAGAGTAAATAAGGGGATATTATAGTGGTATGAAAACATAATCTTGTTAGTTTATAAATTAACGATAAAATAATAATCTAACATATAAGAACAAAGATTAATCATTAATTGTAAGAATCAAGAAACATTGAACAATAATATAAAACTAATCAATATACAAGAAGGGAAATTGTTTTATGAAGTAAATCTTTGAAAAGATAAAGGAAAAATAAGCAACCATCCTACAGTCTGGACAAATGAATGGGGCTAGGATGAGACGATATTGTGGAGGTTGTTTAAGGCAGTTGGAGCCATAAGAATACAACTGGCAATGACTATTGTGTTAGTGTCACATCTCAAATTTCAAATACACATGTAGTTGCAGCTCTCATAAGCTAAATGCAAAAAGTCTTTGTTTTTAAGATTCATATGGTGGAAGGAAAAAACTTAGTATCCTTGTAGTATTTTTCTTGGTATCAATTGCTACTTGAGGAAATAAGTAATATTATGAAGTTTGTCTCTAACATTCAATAATAAAGGTGATCGAGTGGGAGTTGATATGAATGACCTAAGAGTTCAAGTTATAAGAGTACTAAGGAGGCGGTAATTAAAATAAGACAATGTTAATAGCATAAGGACTCTATAATGAGAGATGAATACGATGATTAATAACTTGAAGAAATTACAATACATGTAGTGATGTTTTGAAGAAGTGGTTGAATAAACTAAAAAAGACCAAAAGACTCGATAATGATAGAATTTATAGGAGTCGACTAGAATAAAGGAAACGATAATCACTAAGCAACAATTACTTTATAAAGGAATTAATTTATGATCAAAGAAAGATTATAAGATAGAAAATAATTTCTTTATAGTGAAAAAGACATATCAACAACATAGAAAACTTAGCAAGATAATCAACATAACTAATAATGGACTGAAGGTTCAATTCAAAATGAAGAGCTGCAATGTTTAGGACAAAGACTTGCCATGTAAAGACACATTTGCCTGTAAATAACAAAAGAGATGGTGTGGTTGTTATATATATATGAGAAGGTATTGGTAAGGTCATTACGAAGTAGTGAGAAATAAGAAAGAGATCCTTATTGTCACGTTGTGATGGATTTATGGAATAATTTTTTGCAGATTTAAGAAAAGAGTATAACAAAATTTGAACAAGTGTGCATATTATATATGTGAAGGATTCGAAAGAAAATGATAACAAAATCATGAAAAAGAGTATTCCACCATTAGTAAGCAACATTACTATTTATAGATATGAAATCATTTTCACTCGTGTACAACAAATTGTCTCATGAGAGATTGTGGTGATATTAATGTTAATTATATATTTCAAGATGTAACTATCCTAGAAAGAACCTAAGATATGCAGTGTTCTTGGAACAATACTATCTTTACCTATATCCTATGGGTTACAAAGGTTTCCAATAAGTGATTCATGTCAATAACAGAAACTTCTAAGATAGTAAAATTTAGAGTTCTAAACTTTGTCCCAATGATACTTTGTTCAATATCTAGGACGTTCTTGATGAGTGTCGCTATACTTAGTAGATGGCATTCTTGGTGAACATTATCATTCTTGGTAGAGGGCTTTCCTGGTGAGCATTGACATCCGACATCCTTAGGATTGGGCATTCTTGTTGAACATCGTCATCCTTAGAAGAGGGCATTCTTAGTGAGTGTCACCACTCTTGATAGAGATCATTCTTGGTGGGTGTCAAAACTTGACGAAGGACATTCTTAGCGAGCATCAAAGCTTGATCAAGGGACATTGTAGGTTAGTGTCAACTTTATTTAGATAGTCTTGGTGAGGTTCAAAGCTTGGTCAAGGACATTCTTGGCAAGTGTGAAATCTTGATCAAGAGACCTTGTTGAATGTCAAAACTTGATTTAGACATTCTTGGTGAGTGTAGAGGTTTATCAATGGCATTCTTGGGGACTATTGGAGCTTGATCAAATACATTCTTGGTGAGTGTTGGAGCTTGATTGAAGACTTTCTTGGTAAGTGTTTAGACTTGGTTTAGGACACTCTTAGTGAGTGCCAAAGTTTGATCAAGAGACATTTTCGATGAGTGTCCGAATTTGATTTTAGATGTTCTTTTGTGAATGTGGAGGCTTAAAAAAAGTCACTATTGGTGAATGTTAGAACTTGATTAAGAGACATTATTGGTAAGTGTCAAAACTTGATAAAGATATTCCCAGAACAAAGTAATGCTTAACAAAGAAATGTTATAAAAAATCAAGAGAAGTACCACCTTTTGAATTTTCTTAAGATTAAAATTGAATATTATTACTTTCAAGTTGGATAAGTTTATATATATAAATATATGATGATGCTCATTCAAGTTGAAATTTGTGTTTTGGGGTTATTTAATTCAAATAAAGAAAGATAATGTTAGATTTTGCAACAAAAGCCACTTAAATTATATTGGCAATTGCTTGAGGAGAAGCAATTTTTGGGAAGGGTGGACTATAATGTTCTCATTCTTGAAATAGGACTTATTAATAAAAAATAATTAAATAATAATTAAATAAAATATAAATGATAAAAACAAATAAATAAAAGAGTAAACAATAATATAAATTGACCAATAAATAAATCTATTATAAAATATAATATATTACAATGTATTATATCAATTATTATAATAATAGTGTAATATAATTACAATATAGAAATAAATAAATAATATGGTGAAATTACAATAAGGACATCATCAGCCAGAGGACTCATGTCAACATAATCATAAGAAATTGTATCTAATGATGCAAAAGTAAGGAAATCTTAAATTATAAATGTATCTCTATCAATAATAATTTATAATATCAACTCTAAGAAGGTCAACAATAATGAATAGTGGTTTAATGATATACACATCAAATATAGTTTGTGGAGTATTTAAAAATAAATATATTATGGCCAATTATCATACTCGAGTGACAAAAGATGATCGATATCAATGATGGACATAATTATTACACTAATCATAGTAATGAACTAAGTTTGTAGGCACAATAATGATATCAATTGCATAAGTCATATGTGGCATATTGTTAAGAAAACAATATTGGGGGAGAAGTGTGCTTAGCACTAAGAACAAGAAACAAGCTCTTAAATGGGTATGCCCTTTTCACTTAGAGTTGCAACGCTTCAATTGAAGGGGATATTTATAAGGGATTCATTTAGTTAGGGAAGAAAAGAAAAGGAGATGGATTTATTCTTAGATTTGCTCATAGGAGATATATTTATACACATATTTATCATGATAAATCTTGAACTCCTGTACTACAAGGATCCTCATACTATATCATTACTTAATATATAACAATGCATTGAGTATTACACTACTTTCCCTCAACATAAATTAAACTCATATTTTAGTCATTATAGTAGGTACAATGTATATAATTGAACATATAGAGCATCAATCTAATTGATATTTCATTTGTTACCCTACTTTTCCATCTTGGAGTATAAGTTACTAAATGACATCCCTCATAAGTGAAATTATATGACTCTCATTAACTCCCAATGTTGCTTCTTATGTGCCATGCTTTCTCAAGATCCCAAGCTGTTTTGGCGCAAGTCATTCCCTCGTCCCACCACCTCGCTTTCCTCCCTCAATTTCATCTCCTTCACCACCCATGCCTTCACTTTGTACGACATTCCAGCCCAACCTTCCCTTCACCTTATCCCGCCTCCTCATTACCGCCATCTCTTTATCCCCTCCAACATTCTTGAGGTCATTAGATACATGAGATGTATTAGGGTGGCCGATGAGGAGGGTTTTTAGGCGGAGCTCCTCAAGATTGACGCCTCGATGTTGTGCTCCTTTCTTCCCACACTCTTTAATAGAGTGGTCTGCACTGGCTTCCCAGACTCCTGGTCAAGACATGTTATCTACTCGATCCACAAGTTTGGGCTGACTTTAGACCTCAACAACTACATGACTATCATGATTGGACAAACCTTTGCCAAGCTCTACGCCACAACACTAAACACTACTCTTACTAGAGAGCTCGGTAGGAGAGATTATAGAGCTAGAGGCTAGGTTGCGTTTTGTGCAGGTTACCAGACCATGGACCACATCATGACATTATGGGCTATTATTGAGGAGGCTTGACACTGCACTGCAAAAGGTTACTATTGTTTCATAGAATTTTCTAAGGCCTTTGACATCGTCCCATGGGGGGGCTCTTTTCTAGTGGCTCAAAGACATTAGGATTTTAGAGATCTTATTGACAACTATTATGAGGTTATATGAGAATTTTGTGGGTAGATTTAGGACCCTTGAGGGTTTCTTGGCTCCTATCTAGAGCCTATTAGGGTGAAACAAGGTTTCCCTCTTTCCTCCACATTGTTTGGCATTTATATTAATGAGCTCGAGACCATCCTTAGAGAGGCTTTTCTCCTAGGTGATGGTTGCCACTTACATGAGGTATTGATCTCCATTCTCCTATATGCTAATGATGTGGTCCTTCTAGCATCTTCTCCCAAGATTCTTGAAAGGCTCCTTAATAGCCTGGGCTCCTTCTATGACTTACGATAACTAATTGGTAACTTGAGTAAGACTTGGGTTATGGTATTCAATCGTCTAAAGAAATCTGATTTGCACTTGTATTTTTAGGGATAGGAGATTGAGATTGCCTCTTCTTACACATATCTTGGTGTCAAGTTTTTAGGACATCACTTCAATATGAGACCGGTCATCTAGCCCAGAGTTAACAAGGGGATGTGCTCCCTTGCTATGCTAGAGGGAATGCTTCAAACACCACTTTCAAGACATGATGTCCAAGTTGTTCCTTTTGGACTCCTTGGTTAGGCCGACAGTGGTTTATGGTTCAGTGGTTTGGGGACCGTCTCTTCTTGACTAAGATTGGGCCACTATTGAGCATGTTTAGACTTTGCTTCTCAGACGCATTATCAGATGCCATAGATTCATCCTCCATCACATTATTTTGGAAAAATATGGAGCTCATCCTTTCAAACTTAGTACCATTTTTTATTTGGTTTGGTTGCTTCACCATCTCCATGGCTTTGCAGACTTAGTGGCTGATCATCACCGATATTCTTTCTTGGCCTATTTCTCCTCTATTGCCATTACTGCCTTGGATCCCTCCCCTAGGGGTCAATGTTGGTATGCTCAGGCAATTAACCATCTCCCTCCCTTCCAATTTTCATTGGATGCTCCTACCCATCTCCCCCCATCACCACTGTAGTTGAATGGGCATGTCAGGACATATATTTATAGACAATATATCACCATGACTTGGGGTAACCCGGCCAAGGGGTTACATCTGAAGATGGCCTTTTATTCTAAGAACTTCTTGGTTATCACTAATGGGGTTATTACACAACCTAGCTACTTATCACAGTGCTAGTGCCATGCCTTACACATCTCCCTTGGATCTTTCATAGTTGGATCCCGCAATTTATGGATACAAACTGATCATCATATGAGCAGAGAGGACCAGATTGGTCGTTTATGCTCATCTAAGGCCAAGATAGAGACCCATTTCATCTTTTGCTACCCATTGCACTATAAGATCAGAGGAAGGTTCTATTGCCTATTCAGAGAGTTTATCCCTCACAACTTTCTTCATGTATACGAATCAAAGATGCCTGAGGCTCTATCTTAGGGAGGTGATGCAGCTTTGGGACTCCACTATACAGAGCTTGATCCCCCAGCAGGTCATAGATCAACCCCTCATCACCACCTTATTCTTCTCCCCCTTGTCTCCTACGAGGGGGGTGAAGTGGACCTCTAGCTCTAGCAATACCCCCCTACTTGGCCACTCTCTATCTGTGAGAGCTTGAACCAAATTTAGTACTACTACCACTCTCAGTCCTTAGCAACACCACTTCACAAATCACAAGGATAGACCAAAGGTCCTTCATGCCTAGTTTCATCTCATTCAGTGTTGGAGTTCTTTTAGTGGAAGAAGGGTCCCTAATTCTTGCCTCCTTATTGGCCCCTTTGTTGTTTTATTTATTTTGATCTTGCTTGCTCTTTCCTAGACACCATTTGGTGTCTTGTAGTCCATTGCTTCCTTGCTTGTATGCTTTCAGTCCCTTAGACCCTTGGTGGTCTTTTGTTGGACATTAATAGATTTATCTTATCTTATCTAAGTTTATAAAGAGTGTAAATAGGGGGACATTACAAAAAACTATGTATATCAATTGCATAATGTTGAGAAAAGAAGATTCAACAACTTTTCTTGCATTTATAAATCTCTCTCACAATCTTTCCTAGCACCAACCCATAGGAGACACCAATCACCTCTCCAACAATGTGTGAGCAATGACTTATTGGAGGCACTAACCCTCACTATTTGTAGGCACCAAGCTACTAGAGACACCAAGCTACTAGAGGCACCAACCCCTGTTGCTAAGCACCAATTTAGCAGCAAAAAATAATTTCTATAGAAAGACACCAACATCTTAACGCAACAATTTTTTTCATTTTCTTGGTATTCTTTCCATAAAGCATTAGTCTTTTTTTAAAAGTACCAAAATTGTCTATGATTTTTTAAATATAGATCTATTATATACGTACTCTTAAACTTTCTATAGGTTTTCCCTTGGTTTTTCTCTAAATATTCTCTTCATTTTAGGTCTTCTCTAGATGTATAAATAAGCTCTAGTCTATTCCATGTATTCTATGGTCAGTTTCAAATCTTCCATTAATCACATCTTAGACTTGCTCCAAATCTAATATAGATCTCCTCGCCTCAAAGATTCTTGTAGATTTTATTTAAATATGTTAGTAAGTTTATTTTAAAATTTTCTTGCAATGCTTAAATATTCTTCACACAAATGTTCTTTTAAAATTGATTGTAAATCCTTCACATATCATTCTATTATAAATCTTCGCACGATCTACTCTAAGTCCTCTCTAGACCAAATGATTTTACAGTTTGCTTCTTACAATATCATTCCATAGTTCAACTTCTACTTATATATCAATCATGCCTTTTTATCTAAAAGGATATGCATTCTCAAGGAGGCTCAACCTCATCAATAATTACTTAAACTTATTTCTTTATTCCAAATGCAGTGTTGAATATACAAATATAGACTTGATTTATTTTCTCTTTTATTTAATGAAAAGGAAGATTTCACATATACATAGGTCAATCAACTTCAAATGTTTAATTTTGAAACTCAAAAAATTATTTTGAAACAAAAAAAAACTATTCTCTATTTTCTTTAACACACATCATCAAACTCATAGCTCCAAGCAAGAAAGGGGTTGGTATCACTAACAACATCAATTGCCAACAATATGGTCATGTGCCATTGTTAGTCCTAGTTAAGAATAAGAGTAGAATTTCTATGACAGGTGATGGGGATGTGGAATTGGCATATGGGGGGTTGAGTGATAAGATGCAAAATCCAATTTTGGGATATAAGAGCCCAAAATGGATTTGGTAGGTGGAGTATGTGTGTTATTGAATATTGGGATATAAAAATCCAAAATAAATTTAGAAGATGGAGGAGCAAGGTTATTTTGGGTTGACATAAGGGAGGAGGATGGTGGAAAATATTTTAGAGGAATGATGGGAATATATTATTGTGGATTGGGAAGTAGGCTTGGGTTTTACATTGGTTGTACCAACATTTTTGGATGAAGTGACTTGGGATATGTAACCAAGATCGAATCTTGTTCATGTAGGCCTAACTCGGTACCTTGATAAATCATTATTACGGTTCATTTGATTTAAATTAAGATACTTGTTATTTGGGTAGAAAAATGTCAATAGATTATTGGATTGAAGAGGATGGGTGGTGAATATGAGGTTTCTCTTGCAAAAAGATAAATCATAATGAATGGATGCAAGTAAATTTAGAGGGTAGAGTTAAGGTGGTTGGATGAGTTGGATGGTAGACAAGGAATAATGAATTTGATTTGATTGGGTGAGAGGATATTGTGTTAGGGTGTTGAAAAATATGAACAATAGTAGTATTAAGATAATTTAGAAATAAGAAAAAGCTAAAATACACTAACACAACGATTCAACATGATTTACCTAATATGTGTTACATCCACTAGTGAAATAGTTGTTGACTTATTTTATTATCAAACAAAGAGAAAATTACAATATGATGATTTCTCATCACACATCCACTTATTTATCAAGTTGTTTACAAAAATTTACATTGTTTGTTAACCTTAAAAAGGATACATGACTAGTGGGTTGTAGCTTCTTGATTAGTTTCCACACATCAACAATCTCCTAGTTGGAGAGTGATTAGGCTCTAGACCAAACATTCTCCCTCTTGTCCAGACCAATCCTATAGCCCCCATAGCTCCCACTGGATTTTCACACTTGGACTTGATTGGTTCTTATTTCTACTATGTTAGACAACATATATGTGGGATTCTTTGTAGTATGTATCTTCTCCAACTTCAATTATCCATCCTCTAAAACTTAACATATGAAATGGTACCAAAGTTATATGTGTTTTGGTCTTAGAGTGAAGGGTTGACTTCTTTGCAAGATGAATTGCAACTCTTAACTATCTCTATGCAACCTAATATTCTCATGTTTCTTTCCTAATTCCTCCATAAACCTTTGTAATCAATGTTCAGGGGGGAAAATGACACCAATGAAAAACAATGCAAACTAGACTAGGCAAGTTAAACATGTTCACCCCAAGAGAATCAATAGAAGAGAAGGAGGGGCTTCCAAGTGTAACTCTTGATAAGCCCCAAATTTGATTAGAAAGATCCCAAAGAGAAGGGATGCTAATAGAAAATCTAGAAACTCACTAAGAAAGTACACTAGCAAGTTCTCTTTCATGCAATATAAGCAATAGATATGAAAAGTATAAATATGAAACACAAACAAATAGCCCAATAGAGATATGAAAGTAAATGTATTCTAAAAAGGAAAAAAAGAGATGATGTACTTGTAATTTGGTTCTAGAATTCGTAGATCTGAATTGCTTTCAAACTTCTAACTGCAGATATCAGGATAAAATGACAAAAGAAACAAAACCTAGACATCTCCCCAAAATCTTAGACTAAAGGACTAGATCAACTTGGAATGACGTCCTACAACCAAATTGCCATATTCCATGACTCTAAAACTAATGACTCCAAAAATATTGTGAATTGTAGGTTCCAAATTTGTAATCCTTTTCACTACCACCTACAAATCTATAATAATTTTGTGTGTGTGTGGATGGCTATAAAGGGGTTTGCCTTAGCCAACCCCCTACTTTGGTGTTTCTCAATCCACAAATAGCTTTTAGGAAAAATGTCATGTGTGTATGTGTATCTATGTATATGTGTAATCCTAGACTTGTAGATCTAGAATGCAAAAGATTGTAAGAATCTACTCAGTGAGTGAAATCCTAGCATGAAAGTATGTATGTATGCATGTAAATGTATGAAGGTGCAAAGAATCAAATTTGAATAATGATTTAGAAATCATATCAAGCCCCCAAGCCTAATCTACTCTAACAATCTTCAAGATCCATTTGTAACTCCATGTTTTAATATATTCACCTTTAAATGTTTGAAGAATAATGATCTCACTTGCAATGGTGAATAAGAAACTAGCTTTCATTTCCACATTGCAATTACTCAAAGTTAGATTGGGGTGTCCATGCTTGCTTTATCCTTTCTATCCAAGTCTTTTGTGTCATGTTCTCTTGTGGAAATGAGGTATTGGATCCCTTTTTATAGTGAATTTTAAAATAATTGCAAAATTACACTATTGGGGCTGAAATCACAAGCATGATTTTAATGGCAGTGTTAAACAACTACAAGCCCTAAATCACTAGAAACATTAGGACTAGGTCAACCTTGACCTAGATTGGACTAGCTCAACTAGGGTCAACCTAATCTAGACTAGGTCAACCTCGTCTAGACCAAGTTGACTTGGATCAACCTAGTCCAAAATGTTGATCTTTAGGGTCTCTCTATCTAGATTTTAGGCTTGCAGAGGTTAGTGGATGAATTGTGTGTCCTAGAATATCATCTGAAGATCCAATTTAGGGTTTTGAGGTCTAGGTCCCAATTTAGTGATTGTGTGAAGGATGAAGGGAAATCAAGGAGGATTGGTTAGGTCCTACCCCAGTTTTGCTTAAGAGAAAGAAGGGAAAAGATGTGAGGTGTGTGCTAAAAGTGAAAATATGAAATGCAAACACACTAAAGAGGAGCTAAAAGGTCTTAAATCCAAGTTTGTGAGATTTAACATGGTACATTTAGTCCCTAGTTTAGTGGGGTATGACACTATGTGCACATGCAAGCTAAAGTAAGAAAACATAATTGTAACTTGTAAAAAGGATATAGAAAAGTCCACATGCACAAATCTTGCAAGAAAACTTTACTAACCACATCTTGCAAAACCATGGGTTAATGATAATCCAAAAATTACCCATGACTTACTATAGAAATATGGTGAAGCCCATGGATAGCCATGCCCCCTTGTTTCAACTTTTTCATTAGAAAAGGTGAAAAAAGAGATCATGCTAAACACATCAAACTATTAATAGGAATTGGGGAAAAGAAGCCCCCAAAACACTATTAGATTAGCTTTGAATAATTCTAGAGGGTGCTAAGAATGTAGGTAACTGAATCATGATTCAAATGCATGTAACAGGAAGGAAATCAGAGTTACACAACTCAAGATTCAATGAAAGAGTGAATACATGAAATTAGCGTTTGCAAAACATATTCAAAATTTAACCTAAAACAATGTTATATAAGTGACAGTTACCTTTTGAAAATCTCATTTGTTAGCTCATGCTTGAAGGAGACAAGAAGAAGGAAGAAAGATGTTGACGACGAAGCCACTAAAGCCCACACGAATGGAAGTTCTTTGACAAGACATACTAGATGGTGTTGCACTAGAGGAGGTAATCATGAGACCCATCTTTTTGTTATATTATGCATTTATGCTTTCCATATTTGTAGAATCTAGCTATTTAGGTGATTTATAGGGTCACTAGTACGAGGTCAACCTAGTCCTTGGTCATGTCAACCTAGTATATAGAACTTCTAGGGTGTCCCATGGGCATGTCGACCTATCCTAGAGGGAGTCGACCTAGTCCCCTAGGACGTTAACCTAGTCCAAAGGGAGACTAGGTGGTCATGAGATTGATATGATGTGGTGATAGATCTCTTGTTTGATGATTCTACAGGATCCACCTATTGGAAATATAAGATAGGCTAAGTTATTGAGAGGGGAGGGATGAATTGGTAACCTATAAAATTTAATCTTAATTCACCAATTAATCCTTCATATATATTCTGATATAATTGCATGCATGAAAAACTGAAAGCATTAACAGATTCATAGCACTTTGACACATAATATGGTAACACAGTAACACAAGGAGGGCATGGAAATAACTAGGGCCAAAGGCACAACCAATTATCCAAACCAACCTTGCAAAATTAACACAATGGAAGCAAACACACAAAGAGAACAACACCACAGAGAGGAAACAAGATACTTTTATTGATTCAGCAAATGATCAACATACATGCCTAGCTGTAAGGCCTTCTAGGTTATGGCTGGATACAAATATATATTCAATATCAAAGATCTAGCATCAAATTCGCAACTCCAAACACATATGCAACAAACTTTCTAAACTTTCACGTTCTAATCTTAACTCCCTCTAATTTGCTTAACTCTAAGCCTAAATACTCTATTTATGCTTGCCAAAATGAGTTACAGATCATTCTAGAACATTACATAATTGCAAGGCTAACCCAATAATAGTCTGGACAAATCCCAAGACAAGATCTTAACATAAATGTCATGAATGAAATAAATCCTACAAGTTGGCTTGCATAGAAAATGCAAAAATCACATCCAAAATGCTGACACTCAGTATAAATAGGATAACTCGGCACATGAAGAGTCACTCAACATACATTAGGTAACTTGGCACATAAAGAGCAGCTTGACACACACACACACACACACTAAGGAACTCAACACATATTGCAGAGATGGGATAAAACATAAACCCAAGTGTTAACATGATGTGGGATAACCTCAAGTCAGCTTAAACTACAAAATTACTAGCACTCGACAATTGCTGCAACTTGGCAATGACTAAAACTTGGCAACAATTGGTAGAATGAGAAAAAATGAGTAGGATAACACATCAACCTAGGATGCTTCTGCATTAGACAACTAGGGTAGAAAGAAATGATTCTCCTGAGTCATTGAGATGTCAAAACCTGAGTTGAATCCAACTCAGATTGAGAAATCCAGGTAGCATCTTCATTTGGTTAGTTTTTCCACTTCACCAAATATTCATAGTAGTCCTTTCCTCTTGTGCTTTTGCCGACTCTCTGATCCAATATCTGTTCAACCTCTTCAATCTTCTTCTTAGGATAATCATCAGATACAACAACTTCATCATATGAATCATGATACTTATACAGATCAACAAGATTGAATATAGGAGATATATCCATGTCATCAAGTAACTTAACTCCATAAGCATTTCCACTATCAAATTTCTTCAAGATCTTACAAGGTCCAAACTTCTTCATCTTTAGCGTACTATATGTTCCAATCGAAAATCTTCCTTTCTTCAAATGAACCATCATCTCATCACCGACTTCAAAAATATGATGTCTTCTAGACTTATCAACATTCTCCTTGTACTTCTGATTACTTTGTTCCAACTTCAACTTCACTTCTGTATGCAAAGACTCCATGAAATCAACAAATACTTCTCCTACAACACTTCTTTTCTCTTCACCAGCAATATCTCTTAAATCTAATACTCCTCTAGGCTTCATTCCAATAAAAATATCAAAAGGTGTCTTCCCTTTACTTCTATTCACAAAATTATTATATGCAAACTCATCTCGTGCCAATACCATCTCCCAATTATGTGTTTCATCTCCAACTAAGCATCTCAACAAATTACTCAAGCTTCTATTCACAACCTCTATCCATCCATCAATCTATAGATGGAATGTAGAACTAAACTTCAACTCAATACCCATTTTCTTCCACAAAGTCCTCCAAAAAAACTAACAAACTTATTGTCACTGTCAGAAATAATACTTCTTGGTAATCCATGCAATCTAACAACCTCTTTCAAAAAAAGTTCAGCAACATGCTCAGCATCTGATGTCTTCTTATATGGTATAAAATGAGCCATTTTAGAAACTCTATCGATAACAAGTACAGAATCATACCCCTTTGCTATTTTAGGCAATCCAAGAACAAAATCCATAATAATGTTACTCCAAGGTTTCTCAAGAATAAAAATAGGTGTATACAATCGAGTATTTTGACTTACTCCTTTTGCAACTTGACAAACTCCACAATGTCATGGCGAGTGGGAATGAGAGCAGGGAGAGTTCGGGCGGGATCCAGAATTTGAATTCCATTGTACCTGGCAAGAGCTCTAGGGACTCCCATGTCAAATCTGGGGATGCTGATGATGGTAGGTTTTTGGAGGACTTAGGAGGGGTCCCCAAGCAGATTAAAAAATGGTCCAATCTGTTTTAGGTACGACCAACTAGAAAGTCTACTTTTCCCCTTGTTAAAGATATCTTGATAAAGGATAAAGGTAAGTTCTCAATCGAAATCCCTAATCAGATCATTGATAGAAATATTTCATGTGTGGAAACTACTTTGGTTGGGCATTTTATTGGAGTCAGACCCAATATTGAAGATGTGCAAGCTTTTGTTTGAAAAAAATGGTGTTTGAAGGGACAAGTTGACATTTCAACTATGGCAAAGGGTTGTCTTTCCTTTTGTTTCTCTTGTGAGGAGGATAAGTGAGATATCCTCTATAGAAGCCCTTGGGTTATGGGGAGGCATACCCTGTTGCTGCAAAAATGGACACCCAACCTTTACTCTCTGGATGACACTGCTATTCAAGCCCCTGTTTGGGCGAAACTACATGTCCTCCCTCTTGAGTTTTGGGTGGAAGATGTGTTCAAAGGCATTGCTAATAATTTTGGGGAACTTCTTTCTTTAGATCCTATTGGTTCCCAAAACCGCAGATTGGAAATCCAAGAGCCTGCCACTTTTCCGATAGGACTTCTCAATCAATTCTGGCCAACGAATGAAAATCACTTAGATTCCCCTGCACTTCGGGCTCCGCTATATCGAGGCGGGTAAACCTTCACCTTGAACACTGACTGCTCAGTTCAAAGTTTTTTCTATAGCGAATTTAAACTTCTAGAGTTCTTCGGCCGGCAAGGTCCTCGAACTCAATTAAAATGGAATTGGATGTTGAATATTTGTTAAGTGAATGTTTTTGTATAAGGTTTTAAATAAGTGATTTGATGTTTGCAAGAAGGAAATTATAGATTTTCTGACTTCAATAAAAAGACCAGTGCCTTTGCTCATCCGGGCGATAGAGTCAACTTCAGAGAATTTTTACATACAACTTCATAATGTTCAATGCATTTATACTGCCAATAATTTTGATAATCCAGATGCGACAGACCAATTATAATGCAATCATAAATTAGTCCTGATTGAATTTTAACTCCACTGAGACAAATTGGACACACCTGTGAAAACAATTAAATATTTCACAACACCTATGATGATCAAATTCAAAATGCTAATTGACCATGTCCACTTATCTGATAACAAAATCATATACAGAACTCTAAAATATAATTATGAAAGACGATTCACTTGTAGTTTAAATCTCTATGCCATTACTAATAAACACAAGACATTTTATTTTATTATTAAAATAAAATAATTTTATAATAATAAAATAATGAAATTTTATTATAAAATCATATTAAACCCTTATTCCTCCTTACAATAAAATATAAAATACTTCTCTTCTACTGAATGTCTGAATGTTTGGATATATCTCTCTTTTCTTTTTTTAATGAGTGATACAATGCTTTATTTATACTTGATTGAATCGAGAGACATTTCTCTTTAACATTAATAGTCATGTCCCTTCAGAAATAAATTATACTTCTTAGGTACATCCGCTGCTTTTGAATTAGACTTTGTATAATGTTTAGACTAATACCATTATTAGTCTTCAGTCTTTAAAACATTAATTTCCAAATTTTATATTGCCCTAATAGAATTGATTTTTATTTAACTCGACCATTTTATTGCGTGGCAAATCATCTCCTTATACCCGATACGACTCATCTATTTTTGCTGCATATATTGCCGCATATCATACTTGTATAATTTTATAATTAGGAATCGACTCTTAGAATTGTCATGAATTTCGGGGAAAACTATAGTTTGAAAAATAATACTAAGGCGAAGCTTTTTCATATTCGAGCATTTGTGTATGAATTGTCAGGCCTTCAAAAAGTGTTTGTTGCAGTGGAGTATATTGCCTGGTGCTCCTTGCATATGATGCATCGACTCTTTTGTAACTGGCACTGTCTCCTTTGAACTCTTCCTCATTCCGCACAGACAGCGCTTTAAGATTTTGGGTGTCTGCATCAATTATTTGTCGATGGCAACCTGGCATGTTTTTCGCAATGATCAAAACTATTATAGCCACCATGGAGTTTCCTTTTGGTTCGAGTATGAAAAAAAGACGAGATCGTATCCTTTGATATATGCGCTGTGACTTTGGTAAATAAGTCATTCACTGCCAATACTTGGTGTAGGAATTCAACTTGGTGCCATTTAAAATTTGTAGCTCTTTCCAAATCTACGGTTCATGGGCCCTCTGCAAGTGCTATGTTTTAAAAAAAATAAAAAATCTGGCACATCTTAATGATATGCATATTCTTGGGTTTGCTACTGGTCAATTTCTCCAGAAATATACATACTCATCTTCATGGTTATCGTTGTTCTTTTAAGAAAGATTCAAATATAAGATACTGTCATCACCATGTTATAATACCCTGTATAGATGCATATTTACAAGACTGGAAGAAAAAACTTTATCACTATACTGTGGTTCAAAACTGGACGTTGCCTTTGTGATATTGTTTGAACCCGCTATAGATATGTCTCGTGGTTCCTGGCATTTTCATCAACACAATAATCATCTTTTCCTAACTTCTGTCAGCAATATTTTCATAAGGTCATTTGATCTTTAGGAGAAATGAATATCTCTCTCATATAAAAGTGCTTCATGTGGTTACAGCTCAGGGAGGCTAAATTGCTTCACACAATTCACAAGAGATGCTATGCTCCTCTGCCTTTGAATCATTTTTCTTCATTTTAACAGAATGTTCATATGTCTCTTCCTCTGTGACCTTCATTTATTTTATTGCTTTAGTGATTTCATCCTCTCTTGTTTTCATACTGGCACTATTACACAATAGTCGCTGGGTACTTCTTATATATAAATAGATAGAGTTGTCTTCCTTTCACATTATATTTGCTTCACAAATATTGTGACTATGAATCTTTGTGCTCTCCCTTCATCCCTGCTGGGCAGCTCTTACTGTGTTGAGGTTTGATTGGGATTTTCCATTTCCTCCATTATAAACAGGGCTTAATTTTTGAAAAAAAAAATTAAGGTTCCATCAGTGGCTCTTTCTGGGGACGTATGCTTCTTGTGAGCATAGCGAGATCTCAGCTATCTCTAGAGGAGTAGACCGAGCATCCATGCTTCATATGATGCATAGTAAGATCTGGGTGACCCTGGGCCTTCCACAAGTGTACTTTGGTTCATTCCTCTATCAAACACCTTATTCTGATCAAGTAACAACTTCAACATGTTGATCATGATGTCATCATTTGTAAAAACAACACATATTGCTTCTACTTCACCAATGCATTCTTTGATATCCGTCTTATGTTTAGTGTTCACAAAATCATTAGGTGCCCTATGATTTTTGCTAAATGGAAGATGTGTGGAGTCACATTTTTTTATCTATAATACAAACATTGGAATGTGTCTTTCTTGCCTGATTGTCCTATACACAATCTGCCCCATCTTCAAGATGTTTTTCCTCATGTGCTATTTCTCCTTTATCAAGAACTCCATTAGATATGGTACTTGAAAAAATTTCAGATCTATTCTCCAACATGTCCTCCCCATTATGCATGGATGATTCCACCTCACCTTCACATATTTGCTGTACTTCCAATTCATAGGATGAACTAGAAGATATCTCACTCTCGGAATGTGTGTCATGAATTTCAAAATCAAACCTGCTATCTTCATCATGGTGCTGATGTGCTTGATCACCCAAGAGATCCTCTTCAAACAATGGATTTGAGAATAGGGTGAACTCAGGCATATCTCCTTCTGCTTGCTCCTCAAATAAAGGGTTTATGAACATAGAGAATTTAGGCATGGCTTCATTAGAGCTTTCACCCGGACCATCAAGTGTTTCATCTAATAGTGTACTGACTTCATCGCTTTGAGAATCATAATCTGCTTGACCAGCAAGGGGGATATCTTCATCGTCAATATACTCTAAAAATTCTTCTTGTTCATCAATTATGGACAATTCTATTTCATCTTCATAATATGATTCTTCAAAATGATCACTTCTTTCATCGAAATACTCCCTTAGAATGCACTGATTCATCAACTTGCTCACCATGGTGATTTGAGAAAAAAATTGGACCATTTTTCTCAACATGCTTTTGATACTCCAGATCTAACAAGGCTGAAATCTCTTCCACACTTAGGGAATCCTCTTCCTTATTTTGACATTCATCGTCATCTATAAGCATATAAACATCATCATGGGCTGATTCTCCTTTAGCATGTTCAAAAATTTCATCTCTACTTGAATTTGAAACTTCACTTGACTCATCAATTACTTCAATCCTACATTCATTATCCTCTACAAACAGCTCGTCCATAAGTTCAAGAAAGTTAAGAAATTGATGATCATATAAGATGCCTAATTCTCGCATTCTGTAGAGAAGATCAAATGATGGAGGTTTATATTCTGAAGGTATTTCTTGATAAGCATTGAACATTCTCAAGAAGAATTCTATTGTAGATTCATCTTCTTGCTTTTCTACATTCAAATATGCATCCAAAGGAGATATATATCTTGGACTTTCATCAATTATTTGGAAGAGAAGCATCAAATCAGGATCTTTTGGTGATATTCCCAACTCACAAAACTTTCGTATCAATTCCTTGTGTGAAGGCATGATGTTTGAAGGTATTTCCTGAAAAATATCCACCATCCTTACAAACAAATGTGCTGAAGTCTCGCCTTCATATCTTTCCAGATTAAAAAATGCATCTAGAGGATGTATGTATTCCTCCTCCATGGTGTAACATAGATCCATCTCCTGATCATAGTAGATATTCTCCATTGTGCATGATCAAATTATTTCCTTATGAGTCCTTTCCGTCAACAGAGTTACCAACTGAAACTTTATCCAATAGAGTCATCACCTCTTTCGAGGAGTGTATTGATCTTCCAGGTTCTTACTTTCAGTAGAGTACACTTTCAAACAAACTAATACAACTTTTGAGACTGATCTACGAACTTATAAATTCTGGGTAACTTCGCAATATGTATTGCGAGCAACTGTCCCCAGCAGAGTCGCCAATTTGTTGGTTCCCAAAATCGCAGATTGGAAATCCAAGAGCCTGCCACTTTTTTGATAGGACTTCTCAATCAGTTCTGGCCAACGAACGAAAATCACTTAGATTCTCCTGCACTTCGGGCTTCGCTATACCTAGGCGGGTAAACCTTCACCTTGAACACTGACTACTCAATTCAAGGATTTTTTATAGCGAATTTAAACTTTATGAGTTCCTCGGATGGCAAGGTCCTTGAACTCGATCAAAATGAAATTGAAACTAGATGTTGAATACTTTATAATTTGAATGTTTTGTATAAATTTTGTTATAATGAATTTGATGCTTGCAGGAGGAATATATTGATTTTTTGACTTCAATAAAAAGACCAGTGCCTTCGCTCATCTGGGCGATAGAGTCAACTTCGATGAATTTTTACATACAACTTCATAATGTTCAATGCACTTATACTGCCAATAATTTTGAAAATCCAGATGCGACAGACCAATTATAATGCAATCTTAAATTAGTCTTGATTGAATTTTAACTCCATTGAGACAAACTGGAAACAGCCGCGGAAACAATTAAATATTTCACAACACCTATGATGATCAAATTCAAAATGCTAATTGACCATGTCCACTTATCTGATAACAAAATCATATACAGAATTTTAAAATATAATTATGAAGGACGATTCGCCTACAGTTTAAATCTCCACGCCATTAAAGGTAAACAAAAGACATTTTATTTTATTATTAAAATAAAATAATGGAATTTTATTATAAAATCATATTATTGCCCTTATCTCTCCATACAATAAATATAAAATACTTCTCTTCTACTGAATGTCTGAATGTTTGAATATGACCCCCCCTCTCTGTCTTCCTTTTTTGACTCATCTTATATCTTTTAATTTTAAAAGACGTGACCTTTTGAAATAAAAAGTCTCACTTCTTTTGATGAGATAATCACACCTTTTACTTTAAATAACCTTTTACTTTAAATAATTGCCTTTAGCCTTACGACCATAAACTTTAGTGATAGTAAGATTTATTGATTCTTTTTTATATCTCACCCGATAAATCTAAATACATTAATTTTTTGAAGTTTATGGCACCCGACATTCTCAGGTTTGCGTGAATGAAGAAATGCAAGAGGTAATAGGGCAGAGTTTCCAGATATTTTTTCCCATACCCACGGCAACGAAACTATGGCCATTGCGTAACATATTTGGTTGAAGGAGACGTTATCCAATGATGAAATTCCATTTTGAGTTTGAGACGAATGTAGTTCTGTACCACCGTTTCCAAAATTGCATTTTTTATTTACTTCTTTGTGCAGCGCTCAGGCATACTTCTCAATCGCCGATTTGAGCACGTAACTTGCTATGTGTAACATGGATCTTCATTGACTTCGAACCTACCAATATGTCCTCAAACATATCTGTCGCTTTTAAAGAATCTCCATTGTGTGCCTATAATTTTGTTGTCACTTTTCAATGTCTCTACAATCACTGAATTCATGATGGCTTAGATTCTATAGACACCATGTGTAAATCACATATCACTACTACTAATTTTACAGACTAAGGAGGGGCCATAAAATAAGAAACATCAAGTATATCCCGAGAAGACTGGTTTGTACTTGCATGTAACTCAACGCCATTTATGTATGATATTCAGGCCACTCCATTTTTTATAGTTTCCATAGCATAGACTACACTTGCTATATAAACTTATGCTATTGATAACTTCCTTTCAAGTTTTTGCTCCTCTTAATGTACTGGCTCGTTTGATTCGTGTCCATACATTGGCAGTAATGGCAATGAATCATGACCGATTAGAATACCATTCAGATATTGGGGTCTTTTGATACACAGATTCAGATGTATCCAAACTGTCTCCATCGTGTTGCTAAAATTAGATCATTGTCTTTTATTATAGTCCAGAAAGGCTCAACATATGAATTTTAGTATTCCATTGAAATCTGGAGTGACTGTTAATTCTATCTTCAATACTGGAGAAATGAAGACCTGATAAGGGGCCTCATCTTTTTCTTCTAGTTTCATTTCAAAAGTTGATGGCATTCTTAGTTCCCAATCCATTGACTTTCAGGGAAATATCATACCTTTCTTTCCATGAACTACTCATATTTCTCTTCATTGTAATGCTCTCACAAAGCCCATCCAATTATTTAGATATCACTATGATGTTTGGGACTCTAAAATTTTCCAAAATTTTTTTCCATTAGATCCTATGACTATTTCTAGGAGGAGACTAAACTATGCTAGATTCTATGTTGGGGTTTCTCATGGTGTGGATCTTCCTAAATCTATCTCTTTGAAATCTAAGCTTGGTGTTTGGGACCAAAGGATTGAGTTTGAATCTATCCCTTTCACATGCTTTCATTATAAGAAAGTTGGTCATTTGGCTAAGAAATGTCCTTTGAAATGAAAGACTAAGAAGACTAAGAAAGTGTGGGTGAAGAAAGATCCCTCTAAGGGGGTGAGGGTGGATGCAATTGAGTTTTCTCCCCCAAAGGACCATTCTAAGTGCTCTGAAGGTAATACAGTGAGTAGCATCTCGGTAGCAAATTCTAGTGCTCCTGATCTTTGTGTAGTTTCACCTTTGGAGGAGACTAGTGTCCCCACCTCTATTATTTCACCATTGGTGAGGGAGTCTGGTGTACCCACCCCTACCTAGGTTCTTTTGGAGAATCCTATCATTGATAGAGTGTAGAGCAATCAGGAAGATGTACGATGACCATATCAAAGGAGGGAAGGGCTTCTGGTGAAGTTGAACCTCAAAAGGTGATGGAGTTTCCTTTGCCTTTGGTTCCAAAATCCATGGATCTTATGTCAAAGGAAGGTAACTTTGTGAGTGGTGTGGTTGAGGAAATTATCACTGTGTCTCATATTGAGGAAGTAGTTTGGGTACAGGAAAGTTTTGAGGCTAACTGGACTACAGCTAGGAAACTGTCTAAAGGTAGGAGGAAAGGTAATAAAAAAGATGAGGATTCTGTTCCTATGAAACAAAACAAGAAAGGATCCAAAGCTGATTCCAAAAATGGGGTTTCTAAACCTGTTAAGGGTAATCATGGTTCTTCATCTAAGAATGGTGGAGCTTCTTTTAAGAATGGTGATGTAGGATCTCCTCCATCTTTAGCTAGAAGACCTTGCAATTTGCACAAAAGAACATCTGAGGCTAACAAGAGCATTTTTGATGGTAGTCAGAGGACCATCCTTAAATCTAAACATTTCATTAAATTATGAAGATTATTTCATGGAATATTTGAGGGTTAAACAACCCTCATAAACATGATATTTTGAAAAATATGATTAGGGATAATAGGCTAGACATTTTTTTTATTCAAGAAACTAAGATGCTAAAAGATAAGGTGGAATGTCTTTCTATTTCTAACAGAGGAAATATTATTGGTAGTGATTTTGAAGGAGCTTCAGGTGGTATGGCAATTTTTCGGACTAACAAATGGATTCATGGGGAACTTTTGTATCAGAACAGAAATATGATGAATGCTTGTTTTGTTAATACTAAAGACAATTTTAGTTGGGTGCTTACTAATGTTTATGCCCCCAATACCAAATGGGGGAGGAAGGCTTTGTGGGAGGAAATTTCAAATCAGAGGAAGCTTTTTTTTGAGGATAATTGGTTGGTTATAGGGGACTTCAATACCCCTCTGAAGGAATTTAAAAAATGGGGAGGCAATCAGACCAACCTGGATAATAGATTAGATCTTATGAACTTTATTGGTATTCATCTTCTCCATGATCTTGATTTACATGGGATTGAGTATACTTGGATGAACAGAAGCTCTAGTGAGGATCTTATTGAAGTCAGGTTGGACCATGCTCTTATTAGTAATGAGTGGGTTTTGAATTGTAAATGTTCACTCAATGCTTAAGTCTGGGTGGGATCTGATCAGTACCCTATCTTCTTTGCTACTGACAAAATTAACTTTCATAAGAATTTTCCTTTTAGATTTGAAAAAATGTGGACTCTTCATCCAAATTTGGAAAGCCTCATAAATGACTGGTGGAACATTAGAGTTGAGGGTACAACTATGTTTAGAGTGGCTGCTAAACTGAAAAATGTTGAGAAGAATATAAAAACTTGGAATAAAATACCTTTGGCAACATTTTTGAGAACAAAAAAAAGATTGTGGAGGAGCTTAAAGACATTCAAGCTAGGATTCAGGCTGATGGTTATGAGATGGTCTCTAGGGAAGAGGAGAGTAACGAATTGGTTGAACTTCACGATCTTATTACTAAGGAGGAAACCTTTTGGAGATAGCGCTCCCGGAAGGTCTTTCTAAAGGAGGAAGACAGGAACACCAAGTTCTTTCATCTAACTACCTTGAAACATAGGGTGGCTAATAGAATTTCCAAACTCAACACAGAGGAAGGTTTGACTAATAATGAAGAGATTTTTAAAAGGGAGGCTGTGGAGTTCTTTGGTAGCTTGGTGCAATGTGACCCATATTTGAATTTAGACAAGCAACAAATGTTCCTGGAGAGCATTCCTTCTTGCATCTCTGAGGCTTGAAATTTATCCCTTATGTCCATTCCTTCTGTGGATAAGATTTCTAAGGCTATTTTCTCTTTCGAGGGTGATAAAGCCCTTGGTCCTGATGGGTTTCCTATTCTGTTCTTTCATAAATATTGGAATATCATTGGGGCAGATGTTTGTAATGGTGTGAAAGAATTTTTTGGTACTACAAACCTTCTTAGGGAATTAAATGGGACCTTTATTGCCCATATTCCTAAGAAGCTAGGCGTTGATAACATGGATCAGTTTATGCCTATCAGTTTGTGTAATTCTTTTTATAAGATAATTTCTAAAGTTTGTACTCTTAAAATTCTTTCCCTTCTTCCAGTTATCATTTCTAGGCAACAAAATGGTTTTGTTCCAAGTAGATAGATCTTGGACTCCATCATATCTATTCATGAAAATATTCATTCCCTTGGAGTGTCTAAGAAGGAAGGGTTCCTTCTCAAGCTTAATCTTTCTAAAGCCTATGATAGAGTGGATTGGAACTTCCTTCTTAGGGGGTTAGAAGCATTTGGCTTTAATGAAAGATTTAGGGATATTATATTTATATTAATTTCTTTAGCTTCTTTCTCCATGCTTGTTAATGGTTCCCCTACCTCCTTCTTTAAGGCTTCAAGGAGCCTAAGATAGGGAGACCCGATTTCTCTGATTCTTTTTATTATCTTGGCTGAATGCTAGAGAAGATTTGTGAATAATATAGTGATAAAAGGAGATTTTGTGGGTCTCAACCTTTCTTCCTCTGCTCTCATGTGCTCGCACCAACAATTTTTGGATGACTCTATTGTCATGGGGGAGGCTTTGATGAGAAATGCTAGGAACATTAAGAAGGCGTTGACTAATTATAGTGAAGCCACTGGTCAAACCATTAATTGGAGTAAAAGTGTGATTTACTTTATCAATGCTAGTGAGGTAAGACAATTAAAGAGTAAAATGATTATTTTTTGTGAGAGTGGCTCTTTACCAAGAACCTATTTGGGGTTACCATTGGGATTAACCCCTCTTGAAAACTTTTGAAATTATTTAATTGATAAAATACACTTGAAACTTGCTGGTTGGAAGGGATCTCTCCTCAGTTAGGCTGGGAAGGTTATTGTTTTGAAATCTATCCTTCAAAGAGTCTTGCTTTATGCTTTGAGTGTTTTTAAAATTCTGAGAAAGTTTGCACTTGCTATTGAGAAAATTCAGAAGACCTTCTTGTGGATTGGTATGGAGACTAAAACGAGACTTCCTCTTATTGCTTGGGAGAATGTATGTATTCCTAGGGGGAAGGGTGGGCTTGGTCTACGAAGGATCTCTACTATGAATGAACTCCCACTAGCTAAACTACTTTGGAGATGCCACAAGGAAGAGGGGGAATGGAGGAATATTTGGGCTGATAAATATAATAGGGATCACTTTGATTTTCAACATTTCCTGTATTCTGATGTTGATCAAGGGGGTTCTCTGATCTAGAAGAATGCTAAAAAATTTAAACATATCTTAAGGAGAGGGGTTGAATGGACGGTGGGAAATGGAATGATAGTTCTTTTTTGGGAAGATATATGGATCTTGGATTACCCCCTTTGTGATGACCCAAGGTGGAATGGGTATATGGAGTAGCAAGTATCAGTTTGGTACTTTGGTTAGTGATTATTGGAAGGATGATTTGTGGGTGAATCTTCTTATGGTGGATTTAAATTTGGTGGAGCTTGTTAAATGCTTGAATGCTTGCTGTCTAAACCATGAAGAGGATGCTCTAATTTTGAAAGTCAATCCCAGTGGTATGTACTCAATTCCTTTAGCCTTCGCTAATTCTTTTGAGGATCATGATGTACCTTGCTGGGCTAAGGCTTGGGTGAAAGGCATGACTCCCAAAGTTAACATCTTCTTTTGGATTCTTTTGAAAAATAAAATATCAACTCTTGACAATCTTAAGAAGAGAGGTTTCATCATTGTCAATCAATGTGTTCTCTGCAAGAATGATAGGGAATCAGTGGATCATATTATGCTACATTGCCCCTTTACAAAGAAGGCTTGGGATAAAATTTGGAGTTTAATGAATGTGGATTTGGTTTCCCATGCTACCATCTAGATGTTCTTTTCTAGTTGAAAGGGTCCTTCCAAGAATTCTTTGATTATCAAATTGTGGGATTTTATTCTTCCTTATCTATGCTAGGACATATGGAAGGAACATAATGACAGGATCTTTAGAGGGGTAGAATCCAATCCTACTCAGATTTTCCATAAAGTCAAGTTCCTTTTGATTGAAAACATTAAAATTTATGGTACTGGACAACAACCTTGTAATGAGTGGGAAGTTAGGGTGCTTTTTAATTGGAATATAAGGAGTTTGAATATGAATATAAAGGATCCTAACCTAAGAGATAATGCAAGATGGGATTGTCCTCTAGTAAATTGGTTTAAGATTAACTTTGATGGGGCCTCGAAAGGAAACTTGGGCACTGCTAGATGTGGAGTTTTAATTAGAAATTCTAATGGTAACTTTGTTGGTGGTATGGTCATACCATTAGGGAGCCAAACTAATCACATTGTTAAAGCCTCTACTGCTCTTCATGGTCTTATTTATGCCAAAGGTTTGAATTTGAAGAATATATGGATTGAAGGTGATTCCCTCAACATCATTAGTTGTTTAAATAAAATTAATCCACCTTCATGGATTATTAGCAATATTATATCTAAGGCTTTTAAAATTATTAATTCATTCCAAAATTGCATAATATCCCATAACTATAGGGAAGCCAATGGTTTAGTAGATTGGGCTTCGAAGGTGGCGTGTTGCAATGATCATAAAATCATATGGGAGTCATATGATACATTACCTCCATATGGCTACGATCATGTTAAGAATGATAAATGGAGATCTCAACAAAATCCCTTTAATTATGATGCTGTCAGTGAATTGTGAGATTAACTCCTTTGGAGTGAGGTTGGTTATAATTTTTAGGAATGTGGGTAGTTCGCACAGATTTTGGGTTATTTCTTCCTCTCCTCATTTTTGTAGTGGTGTTCACAGAGTGATCTAGGGTTTTTAGAGCAATCAAACTAGCGAATTAGACACAAAAATTATGGGGGGAAAGAGGAAACAGGTGGAACCACCTAGCTGCACAGAGTGGAAGAATAAGTCGGAGGTGTGAGACATTGTTAGGCGTGACAATTTCACTAGTTATATGGAGAGACTCAGAAGAAATAACCCTGCAATTACACACCAATTTGTTAAATCATGGAAGGATGGCTTGGTGTTGGTTGGGAACTAGTGGATGGATGTCATGGAAGAGGTCATTGTGGAGGCTACAGGGCTAGATATGGATGGGATACATTTTTATAGGGAGAGGAAGCTCTCGGATAAGGCGATTGATGACTTTGTGGAAATCGAACATGAGAAAAATTGTTTGGTTAAAATAGGTAACTCATATTATAACTCAGCCTCTATTTCTTATCCTTGGTATTTTGTGCTCCTTTTGATTATGGAATACTTGACTCTAGATGGAGGATTTACAAAATTGTATGGATACCACTTTATTTTGGCAAACCATTTTTGACATGATGTTAGGGTAAATTTTCCTTTCTATCTTTTGCAATCTCTTACCATATCTACCCAAGCCATTTAGAAAGACTTGATTGGCGAGCATGTCTGCCATGAGGGTCTCATGGTTTTGATTATGAACTTGCTAAAATCCAAAAGGGTTCTAAAACCTAGAACTTTGAAAGGGGCTAATTAGGATATGGAAGGGAGTATTCAAGATAAGGGCTATGACTCTTAGATGCAAGATGAAGCTGAAGGGGGTCTGCTTAGCTCAAGAAAAGGCTTAGGTGGTAGCTCTAAAAAGAAGAAAAAGAATGTTGAGGAGGAAGATTCTGATTGGGACCGGGAAAGCGACTTTGTGGAGGAAATTGTCAAAGATCATTACAAAAAGAGGAGTAGAAGAAAAGGAAAGGGTAAAGGATGTCAAGATGAGTGGGTCTCTCCTCCTTCTAATGATGAGTCTTTGGTTCAATGGTTTGAGAGGAAAAGAAATTCCTTGCGGCGACAGAAGGATAAGTATGATACTAAGAAGAGTGGGGAATATGACTATGGAAATGACATTGAACAGGGGTCCATGTTAGATTTGGGTAATAAAGCCAAAGGTGGTCTTATAAGGGCATATTTAGCAACCCTGGTTCTATTTAGAGGGAGATGGGTATCCTCAAGAATAAAATGTTGCTGCTGAATAAGGAAATGGAACAACTTAGTAAAACATCCAGAGGGGAAAGAACTTTAGGAAAACACATTTATAAGCTTTTGGAGGTCATAGGGAATGCTAAAGAAGTGAAAAATCTCATGCATAAGATTCCAGTGATGGAAGGTAAACAAAAGGTCATGGATAAGGATATCAGTAGCATTCAGGAGAAGGTGTCCAAACTTGAAACCATGATGGGTAACATGGATAAATAGGTTAAACATTTGGTGGACAATGTGAGTAATTTCTTGAAGAAGAATGAGGTAGTTAAGGGCTAGGATTCCCCTTCGGGGGTTGATACTTAGGGACCAAGTAAACATACCTAGGCCCACTCAAAGAAGATTGAAGAAACCAATAAGAAATACTTGGTGAAGGCTACTGCTGAAACCATGCACACTCTATTGGATTACGCTGTTGACCTGATAAATACTTCTTAGCTAGTCAGTTGTTGTTCCTTTTCTCTTCTTTTACTTTCTTATCCAGCTTTGTCTTGTATGACCTCTTGTTTGTTTTTTGAGGTCTGTTTCATGTTGTTTTTGGATACTTTTCTTTGTTGTTCTTCTCTCATGTTTTTCTCTAGATCTCTATTGATGTAAAGGTTTCGGGTCCTTTAAAACCTATTTTTACTTAATAAAAACTTGACAAACTCCACAACTCTTTACAAATTTATGAACATCCTTATACATATGTGGCCAATAATACTTCTCTTTCAGAAAACTCAATGTCTTATCAATTCCAAAATGTCCAGTCAATTGAACACTATGCTTTTCTTTAATCAAATTGAGCCTCATAGAACTTCTAGGGATACACAATTGAATACCTTTGAACGACATACCTTCTTGAATGAAATATTCATCATACTTGCTGATATGATCTATTATATCGGTGCTCTACACTCTCTCTATGCCTTAGAAAAATTAGGATCAACATCATACAACTCTTTCATTTCATCAAAACTAAGAACTTCAACCTTCATTTTAGTCAACAAAGAACATCTTCTACTTAATGCATTAGCAAATCTATTAGTAACTCCACTCTTATGCTTGATAAAAAATGTAAAAATTTGCAAATAATCAACCCATTTCATATGTCTTTGATTCAATTTATGTTGACTTCCCAAGTAGTTTAAAATCTTATGATCAATATACAACACAAACTCCTTAGGAATCAAATAATGTCTCCACTTCTTGAAAGCTTGAACAATAGCATTAAAAATCTTGATCATACACATAATACTTCCTTTTAGCATCATTCAACTTCTCACTAAAGAAAGCAATAGGCTTACTTTCTTGACTTAATATGGCTTTGATTGCACTCCCACTTGCTTCACACTCAACTTGAAATACCTTATTAAAATCAAGCAAAGCCAACATGGGTAATTCAACAACCTTTTGTTTCAAAGTTTTAAAACTCTTATCAGATCCATGTGTCCACTTGAATTCCTTTTTATCTCCCCTCATAGTCTTAGTCATTGTATTACAAACAACACTGAAATTCTTTATAAACTTCCCATAAAAACTAGCCAAACTATGAAATGATCTTATCTCACCCACATTATTAGGTGTAGGCCATTCCAAAATTGCTTTAACCTTTTTTAGATCCATCCTTAAACCATCAGTTGAAATAAAAAATCCCAAATACACAATCTTCTCTTGCATGAAAGAAAACTTTTTTAGATTAATCAACAACTTCTCCTCCTTCAACCTCTGCAATACTTGTCTAACATGCTCAAGATGTTCTTCCTTAGTCTTGCTGAATATCAGATTATCATCCAAATAAACCATAAAAAAATTACCCAAAAATCTTTTCAGAACTTCATTCATCAACCTCATGAAAGTACTAGGTGCATTAGTCAAACCAAAAGGCATAACCAACCATTCATACAAACCATATTTTGTCTTGAAAGCAATCTTCTATTCATCACCTTCTCTGATTTTGATTTGATGATAGCCACTCTTCAAATCAATCTTGGTAAAATACATCCTCGACATAGGAAACCTATATTTCACTATGATCTTGTTAATAGCTCTGGAATCAATACACATTCTCCATTCTCCATTCTTCTTAGGTGTTAATACATCAGGTACAAAACATGGACTTAGAATTTCTCTAATTAAACCCTTCTGCAACAACTCGTGCACTTCCCTATTAAGTTCTACATTCTTTGTAGGTGTCAATCTATATGGTACTTTATTTGGCAAACTAGCTCTAGCAATTAGATCCATACAATGACTTATACTTCTCACTGGTGGTAAACCATCAGGAATGTCTTCAGCTACAATATCGTTATACTCATTCAACAATTCTATAATTTCTTCTAGTACTCGATTACCACTATCTATTATCACTCGGTCATTACTACCAATGCTCAGTCCTCTAGGAACTATGGTAAAACAAACTTGATTCTTCTTCACTTCTTTTTCAAATTGTGTCCCATTAACCGTGCAAACTTTTATCATAGTACAATTAACCTCATTTGGACTTTCAATCAAAGGTAGCAATATTTTCTTTTCCCATTCACCCAAAGAGTATATGGATTCAATCTTCCTTCATGTACAACATATCTATCATATTGCCAAGGTCTACCCAACAAAATATGACAACAATCCATAGTCATAATATCACACAACACTTCATCAAAGTAATGTCCAATCTTGAACTTCGCAACATATCGTTCACTTACCAATATCTTATGCTCATCTTTGATCTATAAAACATTATAGGGTTTGGGATTTTTTAGCCTCTACAATTGCAACTTTGTAACCAACTCCTCTGATGCCAAATTTGTAGAACTTCCACTATCAATAATCACCTTGCAACATTTTCCAACCATCTTACATCTGGTCTTGAAAAGACTTCTTCTAAGGACAGGTTCCTTATTGCCTCCCTTATTACATAAGGTTCTTCTCACCATTAAATTTTCTCCAGCCTTAGGTCCACTTGGTGAACTCTCAATGTCTTCTTGAATCACAACATTTATGTTATTCTGCCCACTTTTAGAAGGTCTACATTACAATCTATGCCCTTCTTTACCACATCTAAAAAAATTACCATGGAAACCACCTCTAGAATAAGAATTACCTCTTCCTCGATAAGAACTAGTACCTCCTCAGTAAGAACTACCACCTTTCCACTCAGTCTTGTCTTTGTCATCATTCTTCCACTCAGATTTTCATTTATATTTTACAAAAATTTAAGATTTTCCACTTTCACCATAAGATCTTCCTTTGCCTCTTTGGAATCTACCACCCTTACCTCTTTGTCTTTGTTCATACTTCTTTGTCAAGATCTCCTCAGCTTTCAAGGCATATTGATATGCTTCTTCCACACTTTCCAACTTCACAAAATTTATTTTATCTTGAATTCTAAATCTTAATCTATTTATATACCTTCCAATTTTATTAGCATCATCATCCACATGTCTAGATCTGATGTCCAATCTATAGAATTCCCCATTATACTCTTTCATAGTCATGTCTTTTTGCTTCAAATTTTGCATCTTTCTCAACAAGCTAACTTGGTAATCAATAGGAAGGAATTTGTTCTTTACCTTGTTCACCATTTTTAGCCAAGTTATGATTTTCTCCTTTCCTCTCCTTTGTCTATTAGTTGGTAAATGTTCCCACCATAGTGAAGCATTACCTTTCAGCCTAGTAACTGCAATCTTCACCTTTCTATTATTAGGAGCATTTTCATACTTAAATAACTTCTCCATATCCAAGATCTAATCCAACATGACATTGGTGTCTAACTTTCCATCATACAAAACAACTTCTACAATAGGCTTCAAATTTGCCCTAGACAATACTCTTAGCAATCTTTCCTTGCCTTGATCTTCTTCTAGTTTTGGATTGGGGTTTGGTGCTACCACTTCATCACCATTCACATCCTCAAGATGCACTCCTCTCCTCTGGGCTATCTCCACAACATCTAATCTGATTGCAATTTGTCAATGTATCCAATATGGCACTATCAACATTTCCTCTACCACAAACTATCTTGACAAATTAGGTTCCTACAAGATTATAACCCTTTGCAAGTTATAGGTCAAATTTGTAGATCTACAACACTAAAACGAAATCTAAAATAGGGTTATACATGATCCAATCTCCACAAGGATGAACCTCAAGCTCTGATACCACCTGACATAAGGAGGGCATGGAAATAAATAGGGCCAAAGGTACACCTAATTATCCAAACCAACCTTGCAGAGTTAACAGAATAGAAGCAAACACACAAAGAGAATAACACCATAGAGAGGAACCAAGATATTTTTATTGATTCAACAAATGATCAGCATACATGCCCAGCTGTAAGGCCTTCCAGGTTATGACCATATACAAATATATATTCAAGATCAAAGATCCAACATAAAATTTGTAGCTCCAAACACATATGCAACAAAAATTCTAAACTTTCATGTTCTGCTCGTAACTCCCTCTAATCTGCTTAACTCTAAGCCTAAATACTCTATTTATTCTTGCCAAAATAGATTATAGATCATTCTAGAACATTACATAATAGCAAGGCTGACGCAATAATTGTTTGGACAAATCCCAAGACAAGATCTTAACATAAATGTCATGAACAAAATAAATCCTACAAGTTGGCTCACACAAAAAATGCAAAAATCAGGTCCAAAATGCTAACACCTAGAATAAATAGGATAACTTGGCACATGAAGAGTCACTCGACATACAATAGGTAAATCAACACATGAGAGAAACTCAACACACACATTGAGGAACTCATAACATACTGTAGAGATGGGATAACACACAAACCCACATGTTAACATAACATGAGATAACCTTAGCTGTACTTAAAATGCAAAATTATTGGCACTCAAAAATTGCTACAACTTGGCAATGACTAAAACTTGGCAGTAATTGGCAGAATGAGAAAACATGAGAAGGATAACACATCAATCTAGGATGCTCCTGCATCACCCATAAACCTTCCAAATATAAAACTAGGGTGGGGATGATACCCACAAGCTTTAGTACTATAGTATAAAGTTGGCCTATTAAGGCTTACAATGATCACTTCTAATGATCTGCCCTATTAGGAGCAATAAGGACTACTAGGTCCACCTTGCAAAAGGATTTACAAATATATAGTGAAGTATACACTTGGTAAAGAGATTTACAAAAGGCTATTAAGTCTACCTTGTGAAAGTATTTAACTATTCCACCTATTAGGATGAACTAGTGGTTGATCTATGATCTAAAACTTAATTTGCTAAATGAGATTCCTTTGAGTGTAATGATCACCTTGTTGTGATAGATAAATCTTTGCTACTCCTTGTATTTTTGTAGCCTTTTACTTCATAGTTCTATAATTTTTATACCTTGATGATACCTCTTTGAATGTGATTCAATACATTGCATATATACTAATCCAATTTACACTTCAACAAAGTCAGGTATAGTACAAGTTTCACCAAGATACACAAAGTCAACCCAATTGCTATTACTCAAGTTTTGAAGACAAATTCAATGAGTTTTTGATGCTCAAAAACCATTGTCAATGCTCAGTATCATCATTCACTCAGTAGACATAGAAGATCGGCTCATACTAATCACTTCCAAGTAGTCTAAACTTGGTTTGCACTAGTGATTTAGTGAACACTGCGAAACTCGACATATAAACTAAATCACTTGACTTACATTGCATAGCTCGGTCAATACTATCACTGCAAGCTCAGTATAAACTAAATCACTTGGTTGACACTGCATAGCTTAGTCAACAGTATATTCACATCATTAAAGCTATGAACTCAATAAGAATTGGAGAACTTGGTCTACATTGAGAAACTCGATAAACACTATGAGGCTCAGTTTACACTGATAATCACCAACTTGGTAGAAACTACTCAGTACAAACTGAATATTGTTCCTGGAGCTCGGTAGCAATTATAGAACTTGGCAGAGCCTAAATTACTTGGTTAACAATGTTAAATTTATAATAAGCATGATAGCTATTAGCCGTCTGACTAAGTGTGTGTGTCACTAATAAACAAACTTGACTGTAATGTCAACAATCTCCCCCTTTGGCATTAGTGACAAAAATACTTATCAATCAAAACTAAATTCTCAAGAAGTTCCGAACAATCTTTAGTCTCCATCTCGTGTCTTCAACTCGATGACATACTCTATTTTTGAGATTTTTCAAAATTGCTTTTGTAGGATATGTTTATCTAAATATCTATACATGTATAATACTATGATGCTCCTCCATACATATATATTCAATATACTTTACATGTTATATATATCTTCTCATCTTCTCCCTTTTTATATCACATCTTATATTACATCTTCTTCCCTTTACAATATACTTTTCATATTATATACATCTTCTCCCCCTTTTTGACATAAATGCCAAAATGTGAAAAGAAGTTAGAATGTACCTTTAGAATCAGTGACATTTTCTTGTCCCAATTTTCTTGCAACACCTTACTTGCATGTAATGCAATTTGAACTTTTGCTGATAATTCCATCATATGATCAGCTATGGAGAAGTTGTTGTCATGTATGAGAGTTTTAGAATGTGAAATATGTTTTTGTAATGCATCCATGTTTGGAAGTATCATGCCTTGTATATCTACAGGTGTAGCCCTTATCCTTGCTTCTTCCCTTAATAATTTTTCTTGCATATCAGTCAAAAATCTAATCTTTGTGTAATGAGTAGAACTGTAGCTTGGGTCAATTGACAACTATTATGCACTTGTCTTCAAATCTTTATCAATCTTCAAGAGTTTACCTTTGATTTCCTATGTAAATATAGATGCATTACATAATTTAAAGAATAGAGAAGTGACATTATTGGTAGAGGTTTCCAATCAGATAAGAATAGTAGACAGGTCTATTTGGTATATTGCAATCTTTTGTGCAACTAACTCCAATACTTTATTTTTAAATTTCTTCTCTACTCTTTGCAACAATTTCTCTTGTCCATTCAAGTCTTCATTGAATTTCTAGACCACTTATGCTAATTGAGCCAAAATAGGTTGAGAAGTGTCAACCTTAGTGTTGAGTGCCTCTATAAGAATGTTCTTTGCATCTTCAAGCACTTGATGCTCTTTGTTTCTTCTTCTCTAAGCCATTGTTGCTTAGCTTTCTTCTGTAAAAGCTCTCCTACTATATTCATTTGATTATGATTTAAGTTAGAGATATCCCAATTTAGGATAACTATATCTTCATCAAGATCAATTTCTTCTTCCTTATCTTTGTCTTTGCTAGATACTTTTGCACTTGGTTAAGGCTTTCTCTCAACTATTTTTGTACTTATTATTTGCATGCTCAGAATAGTAACAATAGTGGAAATGGAAGGAGTAGAAACAAAAGTAGATATTGCATTGATTGAGGGAATACTTTATTATTGAGTAACCAAAAATAATGAAGGAGGAAGCATTGACTACTTATTAGATAAAGTACTGGTCAGTTTAGTCAAAGTATTGAGCTCAACATGTGTAAAGATTAGTTGAGTACTTGGATTTGCAATGTGCAACACAACCAACTCAACAGCAGCTTTCTTTGAGCTTGATGTCTTTAATGCTTCACTCAAGAGTGAGGAAGTGAGGCTATAATTGCTATTGCAATCTTTTCAGGGTCGCTCTCCTCAATGCTTTGAATCTCAAGGAGATTCTCCTTAGTGGATTCATGTTCTTGTTCCTCATCATCTATACTATCATAATTTTTTTTCTTCATCATCATTGTTCTCTTCATTTACATTTTCACCATCATCATCTTTATCACTAGCATTAACAACAAAATCACTCTTCTTATGAAGATTATAGATATTTTTCATGTATTGGTAGAATTCCTCACCACATGTTCAATGTCATTGATCAATATTATACAAGTGTTAAATTTCAAAGTAAGTTTTACTTCATTCTTGTTGATGGATTCTTACACTTCTTTATCACTTCAACTTGGCATGAGTTGCCTCATAGTTTGCTCATATATGTCCTTGCAATTTTCTTAGCATGTTACCATCTTGGCTTGATTCTCTTCATCAGTTCATTAGGAATTTGCTATGCAAGTTGGTCTAGTGAGTATTTCCATCTACCTAGTTTAGACATAACCATGTCTTCAACTTGCTACCTTTCCTCTGCATTTCTAGTCTCATACTTCACTAGTCTAAAATTTGTCCCGCCAGCTCCAAAATCAATTTCTTTAAATTTTTCTTGAAATGTGGGTGGAGTCCATTTGAAAATCACATCTCCTACTTCTTCACCCAATTTCAATTTCTTTCTAGATGCTCTTCTTGTAAACATTACAGTAGATGATTTAGAAGGTTTGGTTATGATAAAATTTCCTTTTTTTTTGACTGGCTATTCTTTTTCTAATTTTTCTTCATTTGCCTCATCTTCTACATCATCTTCTTCTATATCATCTCCTTTACCTTCTATCAATAGGAGAGTAGAGCTAGTTTGTCTTAGTTTAGCTATCCTCTTCTTTTCTTTATTGACAACACAAGGAAGTTTTATTTCTAATTCAATTCTAGCTTTAGCTTCATCAAATGCACCAAAATATGTGGCCTTTGGATCCATAGGTTCATTCAAAAATGCTTCAATAATGTCCCTGGTGTCATCAATATTGACCTCATAGCCTAGTGGCTTGACTCATATGATTCTAGGTCTGACTGCTTGTATATACACTTTGTCACAATCTACCATAAAAAAAATATCATCCTTTTAGTCTTCTATAAGCTTCTTTGGTATTCTAAATCTGTTATTCATCTTTTCTTTGAAGGAATCAAAATAATTGTCCATGATACTAACATAATTTTCTCCCATTTCTGCTATATACTCATTGATTTGATAAAGAACATACACATCTTTTCTCCATACAACTATACCTTTTGAGGGGAAAAAAATTTGCACAAATAAAAATAAACAGGTTAAAAGTGATTCAAACTTACAAGGGTTATTCTTTGAATTTCTGATGCTTTCCATGTTTTTGTTGAATTGGTTCAACATCAACTTAGCAAGGTCAAAGGACATATTGTTCTTGACCACTTTGAAAGCGAGATCCATAGCTTCATATAATACACTATTGAGTCAACTGGAGTTTTATATCTTGTGTGCAAATATATGAATTCCAAATTTTAGCTCCATATTAGTAACACAACTAATCTTCATACCCCTTCCATCCCATCTAGCAAGGGCTTTCTTCTCCAGTTCCACTCGACTTAGGGTTTTGGTGGGTTTTGCCTTGGCCAACATTTGAAGTCCTGTGACCCAATGAATCATTTTCTTTTTTATCAAGATAGGCTACTCCAACCATAGTTGCCCATTATGTACATGGCTAACGACAAACCTTATCCATTTTATCTAAAATTCTCAGTGCATGTGTGGAATGTGGGTTAAACCCTTTTCTTCTAGGTGTCGATGCTTTAGTTTTAACTTACCATTCACACACAAATTGTCCAAAGTTTTATCCATTTATAGGGCTCCTATATCTTGAATCGAATATAAAAACTATGAGCAAATATCATTTACTAGAAGTACCTTAGATGGAATTTGAGATTGAGCTCCAGTTGGATCAAGGGTTTCTACACTAGCCAGACTCAACTTGAAATCTAGTGTTTTCCATTCAAATCCTTGAACTAATATCTTGGACCTTGTTTTTGTCTTGCTATTGGATGATGCCATTACTTGGTAGAATTTTAAAAATTATGGAAAACTTCAAGAACAATTCGTATAGATCAGTTGGATGCACTGAAATCACACTTTGCATAAGCTCTTAAAAATTCAAAGTGATAGATGAATTTGATTTTGCCCTTTTTAACAAAGGTTTCATTTCAATCACCATAAATGCTTGGTATGTTCACCTAGTTGATGATAGACTATCTTCAAATCTGCTTGAATTAATTTCTCGGTAGGAACATTCATGAATTGATGTCCACATAATGACTTAGTTACTCCCAACCTTGCTTGGTAGGGTCTTGCAACCTGAGCTAGCTTGGTAAGGCCCAAAATTTCCTTAGATACTCAGTGATCCCTTTGCATCAAGAATACTGATATGGATCTTTCTTTCTATCTTGACTATAATTGATGTAGGATGTCTGCTTTAGAATCTTTGTTCTAGTTATCCTTGTGTGAGACCAAGTAGAAATGTTTGAGTCACCCAATTCTTGAATGACATTTGATTACTCAGACTTGCATTCTTAGAAGATTTCAGAATCCACTGTTGTCTCATTTGTTTTCTTATGTTATCATCCTTGGCTTTCTTTTCATCTTCAATTCTTCCATTGTTCATATAGTTCTTGGAAAGATGACCAAGTTTTGTACAAATGAAACATCTTCTAGTGGTGTCTCTTGTCCTCATGTGATGTTTTACACAATTTATTTCAATGTGTCCAAATTATCCATAGTAATGACATTTGCACCAAGTGCTGTAGTCCCAACTAAATATAGCTTTAACAATCTGTTATGCTCGATTCAATATTTTGGTTTTGCATTCAGAAGACTTGTGCCCATGCTTCTTGTATTTGTGACATCTATCTTCAAATTTAGGTTTCTCTTTGCATTCATTGGATCTATGACCATGCTTATTGCAATTGTAGCATTTTCCATTGAATTTAGCTTTACCATTACTCCGACAATTGTTTGGTGTATGACCTAGCTTATCATAATGACTACATTTAGATCTTTGATTCTTTTGAGCTCCTTTCTTGGATGAATCACCTTCTTCTATATATCCAATTCCTAGTTTGCATTTCTATTTGTATTGGATTTGCTCATTCAATTAATCCATGTCTGCTTGAGATTTCATCATCCTTTGATTGGTTTTCTTTTTAATTTTTAGATCATTCTGCAATCTTTCATTTTTTGATTTTATATTTATGGCTTCTTCATTTACATTAGTAAGCTGATCAATGAAGTCTACTTGTTGAAGGGATAGATGCTGAATTTCATTATTCTTTCCTTCTAACTCTTTTTTAATCTTGTTTTTCTCTTCCATGACTTTACACAATCTTACTAACTAAATTTCTTGTTCTCTTTTCAGCTTTCTAATTTCTTCTTGAAGTGCGCCATTCTTTTCTAATAGTTCTTTGATTACTTCATTAGCTTCATTTGAATTACTTTGTAAATGGATGTCCTCAATTATTTCTTCAATGTAAAGTTTGTCATTCATTTGTACTACAAGATCTTTTCTTCTTTTTAGGGATTGAGAGAGTTTCTCCTTTGCTTTCTTAACATGTCCAATAGTCAATTCCAAATCTAGCTTTTCATTGTCAATATCCTTATCAAGTCTAAATATCTCCATTGCCTTTGATCTTTGCTCAAGCTATTAAACTTCTTTTCTGAGAACCACAAAGCTCTGACACCAATTGTTGGAAATATAACATAGGCTAAGTTACCGAGAGGGGAGGGGTGAGCAGTAACGTATAAAACTTAACCTTAATTCACCAATATATCCTTCATATGTATTCTAATCTAATTGTATACATGAAAAACTAAAAGCATTAAAACATTCATAACACTTTGACACACAATATGGTAACCTAGAAACCTTTGAAATAGAAAGTAAAACTAGGGTGGGGATGATACCCACAAGCTTTAGTACCGTAGTATAAAGTTTTCTTGTTAAGGCTTACAATGATCACTTCTAATGATCTACCCTATTAGGAGCAATAAGGACTACTAGGTCCACCTTGCAAAAGGATTTAACAACATACAATGAAGTATGCACTCGATAAAGAGATTTACAAAAGACTATTAATTCTACCTTGTGAAAGGATTTAACTATTCCACTTGTTAGGATGAACTAGTGGTTAGTCTGCAACTTGATTTGCTAAATGAGTTTCTTTTGAGTGTAATGACCACCTTGCTGTGATAGATAAATCTTTGCTACTCCTTATATTTTTGTAGCCTTTTACTTCACACTTCTATACTTTTTATACTTTGGTGATACCTCTTTGGATGTGATTCAATACATTACATATATGCCAATCCCATTTACAATTCAACAAATTCAGCTATAATACAAGTTTCACTGAAATACAAAAATTCAGCCCAACGGATAGTACTCGGGTTATAAAGAAAAATTTGGTGAAGTTCTGATGCCCAACAACCATTGTCAATGATCAACATCATCATGCACTTAGTAGACATAGAAGTTCAACTCATACTAATTACTTCCAAGTATTCTAAACTTTGTTTGCATTGGTGACTTGGGGATCACTGCAAAACTTGGTATATAAATTGAATCACTTGATTCACACTGCATAGATTAGTCAATACTATCACTATGAGCTCAGTATAAACTAATTCATTTGGTTGACACTACATAGCTCAGTCAACACTATATTCACATCACTAAAGCTATGAAATCGGTAAGCATTGGAGCACTGGGTTTGCACTAAGAAACTTGGTAAACACTATGAGGGTTAGTTTACATTGATAATCACCAACTTGGTAGAAACTGCTCGACATAAGCTGAATATTTTTCTTGGAACTCAGTAACAACTATAGAACTTGGTAGAGCCTAAATTACTTAGTTAACACTATTAACTTTACAATAAGCTCGATAGCTACTAGCTATCTGATTAAGAGTGTGTGTCACTAATAAACTAATTTGACCATAATGTCAACACCACCAATCATGTGAGAGCACTATCTGTCAGATGTGATGATTTATACACAAGAGCATATCCAAGATCTTAGAGCAAAAAAGATACATATACTTAGGGATACATGACTACATTGGGTAGCATAAACACCACATGTGAGATTCCATAGAGTTATGTTTCTAGAATTGATTGAGAGATGGAATAAGACCACATGCTCCTTTTGCTTACCAATGGGAGAGATGATAGTCACATTAGAGTATGTCTACCAGATCATATGACTACCAAGCGGGGGACTTACAATGAGACCTTGAGGACAAAGATCACATAGAGAGATTGCAAAAGATTTTGAGTACTATATGGGCATGCCATATAGAGAGAGGCAAAGACTAGGCCATGTGCTCCTGAATAGAATAATCCTTGGATGGGTACCTAGGCTTATGAGGTTATGCTATGTATCATGACCATGGCTATCATACCCAATACAAAGGGTATAATGTTACCAACACCTCTAACACATATAGTTAGGCATACGGAGAGAAAGCGTCAACTATATATGCACGGGGAGAAAGCATGGTAACATATTTGTACTATGAGATGGGTAAGTTTATGAGATATTAGAGAGATAGTTTGACAACATGTTCAATCTTATAGGTGTGGGAATTTGAGCATTTCAGATGTACAAGGCCATTATTGTTTCCAATTGAGTCACCGAGAGTGTATGCTTACTCATTGAGCCAATCTTGGTAGTTTGGAGATATACTTTATTGGATGATTAGATTTGACTAGTTACAATCTATTGATGTTACACAGAGACCCTATCTCTCCTTATGATAGCATGACTAGACTTAGTAGTGTAGTTGAGGTAGATGTAGAGATAAAGGGTGCTACAGGGAAGGCATGAGTACATAGTGGTGCCCTACTATTATTATAGAGTGATGTGATAGTTTGGTTTGTAGTAGGATTCACCCCCACCCATGCTTTGATATCCATATAGAGCTAGGTACAAGAATACACCAGGGACTAGAAAAGAATTGGCTATAGATGATGTGATAATGAAAAATAATGAGGGCCCAGATGACATAGAGGTACCCCCTATACTGGAGGATGGAGGAGTATCTAGAGACTACCTATGATATTTCAATTTGCATGGTGTGAGAGCTATATTCCTAGATGACTACCCTACAAGTGATCCAAGTCCATATCATAGAGTACCACAAAGAGATGATGGAGATGATGATGATGATGAGGATGATGAGCCTCCACCCGAAGGAGATCTAATAGAGGGTGAGGATGATACATCGATAGTGAATGAGAGACCACAAGAGAGGACACCATATCCTATAATGACTAGACCACTATGCTCACGCACTCCATGAGATCATACCAAGATGCCTCCTCCTAGGACTAGACATGTAGAGCATGGTGAGATGAGTTAGCTACCACTAGTTACCCATCTTTAAGATATAGATCTCTAGTTCCAAGAAGGATATCTAGGTATGAAAATAGTTATATAGAATGAATGCCAAAATAATGCAATCAAATATATGATTGGTGAAATTTGTAATTTGTGCAACTAGTACAGAGGAGTGGAGGTCCTTTGTACAAGATATACTATTGTTAGCAGCCATAGAGGTGAGGATTCCATCCACTTCAAAGATCTGGTACATGAGGAGACAAGATCCTAGATGCCATTCAAACATCTTTGAACTTGTAGTAGTAGAAATATAGTTGAGTACCAACATAGATCACATAGTCGATTAGAGAAGAGTACCTCTAGGAGCTATACATATGTATCCATAACTCATAAGATAGTCCTATTATCACATCATAGAGAAGAGAGATCTAGATCTTATCGTCATATGGATAAGAGTTGATTGTACCTATTTTCATATTGCACACATTTTGTATCTAGTGCTTAATTATGTATACCAAAATAGTTTGATGATAACATATATATGATGACCATGTTTTGATATTTCTTTCCTTGAATAATTTCTATAAATAATTTTAATGAAAGAAATTAAAAAATGTGAAATGAATGAATGATTAGACATAATATCATCATAAATGCATACTATTAATATATTCCTTAAAATGCATGCCATTCATATCAGCAATCTTATACGCACTAGATCCATATACCTTTGTGATAATATAAGGACCTAGCTAGTTAGGACTAAACTTCCCCTTTTTTTTTGATAAGGCATTTTCATGTTTTTGATTCTTGTAAAGAACTAAATTTCCTACCAAAAAAGAGCATTCAATCACTTTATCATTGTATCTTTTGTTCACCATTGTGTGATATGTCATGATGTGTTCCAAAGAATTGATTCATTGTACATCCAACATCTCAAGCTCTTGTAAATGTTGTTCTCAAAAAGTGTATTTGTTGATGTTATGTTTGAAAGAAACTCTTAAAGAAGGAATTTATAAATCTAAAGGTATTATTGCATTTGCCTCATAAACTAGGTTATAAGGAGATGCCCTAGTTGCAGTTTGAACACTTGTCCTATAAGCCCACAAAGTATAAATTGAGTGTGCCAATCTTTAGAAAGTTTAGTTTTGTTTGATAACCTTATTAGAAGCCTCAACTTGTCCATTAGATTGAGAGAAGTAAGGAGAAGAAAAATGATGATGAATACGACATATCTCCAAAAAGGCCTTAACTTCCTTATTTTTAATTTGAGCTCCATTATCCAAGATTATAGCCATAGTGATACTAAATTTGACGATAATGTTTTGAAGAATAAAGTTGCAAATTACATCTATAGTGGTAGAGCAGAGAGGTACAACTTCTACCCACTTGATAAAGTAATCTATCATAGTGAGGATATAAATATGTCCTTGAGAAGAAGGGGGAGAGATCTTACCACTAAGATCGAAACCCCACACACTAAAAGGTCATGGTGGAACTTGAGAGCACAAAGTGTACACAGGAGCATGAGTAAGACTATTATGGTGCTGACACAGTGAGCACTTTTTGACAAAGGAAAATGAGTCTTGTTCCATAGCTTGCCAATAATATCCCATATAAAGATGTTTGTTAACTAAATACTTCCCACCAAAATCCCCCCCGCATGATCCAACATGAACTTCTTGTAAAGCTATAGGTATTTCAGCTTTTGTAAGGCATCTAAGGAGAATGCCATCATAAGATCTTTTATAAAAAATATCTCTAAGTATGATATAATAGGCTGCTAGCTTATGGATTCTACTTCTAGAATTCCTAGTTGCTAACTTGAGGAAATAACCATCTTTAAGCTATTGATAAATATGAGAATACCACTCATTCAAATGTAAACTAAGAAAAGTTACATCTAATTAGGCATCATGCAAAATAGAAGGTTGAAATATAGTATGAATCATGAATTATAAAATACAACACACTTTCTTCTAAAGTAATCAAAGATGCTACACTAGCCAAAGAAACAACATGTTGATTATCTTTTTGAGGAATATTTTGAATGGAGAAAGAAGAAAATCTTCCATATATATCTAAAGAGAGATCACAATACATGGTCAATTTATTATTCTTAGCTTAACATGTTCCATTATTTGTTGTATGACAAGTTGTGAATCACCAAAGATTTTGATATGTTTAATATTCAAGGATAAAGTCACTTTCAATCCAGGGATAAGGGCTTCATACTCATCAATATTATTAGTACACACAAAGGTAAGTTTTTAAGATAAAGGGATAGGTTTCTTAGATGTAGGTATTAGTATAACACCTTCTTTGAACCTAGTTTGACATCTAGACCCATCAAAGTATAATTCCCATCTCTTGTCTATGTCAACAGGTAAGACAAATTTGTCAAAAATTTATCAAGTGTCGATTTAAGAACATGAGAGGGAGCCTCAGCCAAATAACTAGTTAAGGATTGGCCTTTAATGGATTTACGAGAGATAAAATTTAAATCAAACCCTATTAAGAGCATGACCCATTTAGTAAGTCACCCAGATAAATCTATTTCTGAAAAGAGATGCTTCAAAGGATCAAACTTCACATAAATGTTAACCTCAACATTAAGGAGATAATGCCTGAGTTTTTGACAAGAAAAAGTAAAGACAAACATTGTTTCTCAATCATAGTGTAGCATGTTTCATAATCAATCAAGGTATGACTTATGCAATAGACATGGTATTCCTTACCATCTTGATAATGCTAAGACAAGACACCATTCAACACTTTCGAAGAGGAAAAAGTATAAAGAAAGAATGGTTTGTTGGGTTGAGTTGGTTGAAGAATAAGAGGATTAGTGAGGTAATCCTTGAATTGTTAAAATGAGAGTTTATAATCTTCATTCCAAGAGAAATTAGAATCTTTCTTAAGCAAGGAAGTGAAGGTAATAGTACAATATGTTAGGTTTGAAACAAACCTATGAATAGCCCACGTCTTTCCTTGTAAGCTACAAAGTTGCGAGATATTATGAGGAGATGGCATATTGATAATAACATTGATCTTCTCTCTATCTACCTCGACACCTCTATCAGATATGATAAACCTAAGGAGCATTCCACTGTCCACCTGAAAGGCACATTTTCGTGGGGTCAAATGCATATTGTATTTTCTTATCCTTCCAAAAGTCTTTCTAAGAATAGAAACATACTCATCACATCTTATAGACTTTTGCTAAAATATCATTCAAATAGCCTTCAAGAATCTTATGCATATAACCCTGAAAAATCAACGTTGTTAATGTTTGGTAGCTTTATTTGGATAAACTTTGATATTAAACTGAAGTTACATTTATGTGATACATTTATTTGATATTAAACTTTGATATTAAAATGAAAAATAAAAATTGATTGAAAGATTTTGAATGAGTCATTGTAGAAATGAGATTGAGATCCTCCCATGTTGAATTTTTTTGGTAGAGCCAACATATTACTCCAAAGAGATCTATGTCGTAAAAGTATAAAAAATATTTCTCATGAGTAATGCCACTACTAACCTATTCCAATGTTGACTGGGCTAGCACTATAGATGATGAGGTTGTGAAAGTTGCGGTAGACTTCCAACATAATGTCAGTGTTGAATTGAAATTTCTCAGAAGGAAATTTTGTTACAAGCTCGACAATGTCCTTGCAATATCACTTAATAGAAATGAAGTCAATTTTGAATGCTATGAGTGAAATACTTCGGTCTATTTGTGGTGAATGAGACATGTTAGAATGCCTAAAATTCATAAATAAGGCTCGCAAGAACTTCTCGACTTTCTATTGACTTATACCGCAGATTTGAATTGTGTAGTATTAAAAATATTAGATCAAGGTGTCACTAAAGAGTGTTGATATATTTACCACTAAGTCTTAAATGTCATTTGGCCATTCTTGGGGATGAGTGAGTGAATTTTTAGCCATGGTACAGAAGAAAATGGACGTGTTGACATCTTTGGTGCGACAAACACTCAATGGTGATCATTAGAATGAAATCTCATTTACATTATGATTGCCAACAAACTACTCAAATCCAATCTTTAGTCTAATTATCTCAAACCCAATATTCAATCTAACTATGGTCTAGTTGGGACTCACCAGACTGCATTTGTGGTCAATTTCACAACTCACATTGTCAGCCCTTCCAACCAAATGCAAAAATGAAGAGGAAAGAAGCATTAGAAATAGAGAATGTGCTAGATTTTTTGTTGGAATATTAAATTCAGATGGAGCCAAACACCCACCTACCACCTAACGACCAACAAAAAAGATAGAAACATAAATGCAGTGGGTGAGGTTTTTCAAATTCTAAAAAGAGGAGGAAACTGGAATGTGACAAAAGGAATGTTATTCATTCGTTCAGAGAGTTTTGTAGATCAAGCAGATCAGAGAGAAGTTGCAGAGCTGAGCAGAGAAGGAAGAAGGAAAGAAGTTTGTGCCTGCAGTTGCACGTGTTTCCCTTGCTCACTTAGTAAGTTTGTTGTTGTTTGGAGTTTTTTTGTTGAAGTAGTGATTGCTCCAGGCACCATTGTATGTAGCCATTAGAGTTGCAGGTTTAAAATTTTATTGAAGTTTGAAGTATTATTAGTTTAGGGTTATTTTAGGGTTTTCTGGTTGAAGCCGAATGCTCCTAGATTTTGTAATAGTTTAAATCTCAGTTGAATAGAAAAGAAGTAGGCATACTTGAATCTATTGTTCTTCATCTTCTATTCATTGCATTTGACAAGTTTGGTTGAAAGGTTAAAGCTTTGGCTTTCTGGTTTTAATGGTGAAAGCATTCACGTTGAAATATTTCCTAAGTTACAATTTTTAAGTTTGAAACAAAACACTCAGCATCCTCTTTCTCAGTTGGAGCCAAGCTCACTCGGCATCCATTGGTGCTGAGCATTTCTTGTGTGAGTGCCAAGCTCTTCTTGTGATGAGCATTTTTCTTCAAGTGCTGAGCTCCTCTTTGTGTTGAGCTCACTCAGCACCTGCTGCCTATCACTCGACATCTGTTGGTGCAGAGCAATTTGCCACTTGGCACATTCACGTGCCAAGCAAAACTAGCACTCAACAATTGTGAGTGCCGAGTAGAATTTTTAGGTTTAGGGTTGAGTTGTGAGTTAAATTTAATTTGTATTTCTCACATGGTATCAGAGCTTTGAGGCCCCAAATCCACAGTGAGTTAGGGCATTTGTTTTTCGTGGGATATTTATCATGGCAAGAGATGCAGGAAAGATATGGCAGCAACTGTCATCATTCAATGGATAAAATTATGATACATGGGCAAAGAAGATGAAGACCATAATGGTTGCAAATGATTTGTGGGAGTTTGTGGTAAATGGATTCAATGATGTGACTAATCCAACTCAGTATGCTACTCTCACAAATGCACAAAAGACTCATTCGAAAGAGTCAAGGAGGAAAGATGCTAAGGCATTAAGTCTTATTGAAGCATCAATGACAGAGACAATTTTCCCAAAGATTGCAGCAGTAAATTATGCAAAGGAAGCATGGGATATCCTTGAGACAAAATTCAAGGGGACTAATAAAGTCCATACAGTAAAGCTATAGAACATCAGGAGGGAATTTGAGAACCTTCAGATGAAGGAGAATGAATCAGTTGCAAACTTTAGTTCAAGGACCTCCAATGTGATTAATCAATTGAAGTCAAATGGAGAAGACTATCAAGAGTAGAGGATAGTGGAGAAGATATTGAGGAGTTTACCTCATAAGTATGACCATTTGTTCATGACCATAGAAGAGGCAAAAGACCTCACTATTTTGACAATGGATGAGTTGATGGGTTATCTTCAAACCTGTGAGCATAGGATCAACATATCTAGTTCTTCTACTTCCCAAGAGAAAGCATTCAAGGCTTAGAAAAATCCAAGAGAAAGGGGGAGAGGAAGAAATGGCTCAGGCAAAAAATCTAGAGGCAGAGGCCGAGGTAATGGAGGACAAAGAAATGCTATAGCAGAAAGCTCAGGAAGAGCATAATGGAGCAAGTAGCTCACAAAATATTTCAAGAGGAGGTAAGAAAAACTACAACTCAAATAAGAGTAATGTAGAATGCTACTATTGTCATAAATATGGGCATTATGCAAATGAATGCTAGAAGAAGCAGAACGATCAGTCAGGACAAGCAAATGTGGCTAATGTGAATATGGGAAGTGGACCCAATGCTGCTGCCTTCATCACGTGTAATGTTGGTGAAGAAAGAAGCCCTGAGGTTTGGTACCTCAACAGTGGATGTAGCAACCACATGAGTGGTAACGAAACCTTGTTTTCATTCATTGACAAGAGTTTCAAATCAAAAATTAAGATGGGTAACAATGGAACCCTACCAGTTGTGGGCAAAGGATCTATTATGGTCTGCACCAAGAAAGGTGAGAAAGGGAAATACAAAATGTGTATTTAACCCTTGGTATGAAGCACAATTTGATGAGCATTGGTCAGCTCATTCAAAATGGATACAAAGTGATGATGGAGAATGACACATGTGTCATTCATGAAAAGGATAGGAGCAAGAATTTACTTGCAACAGTTCAAATGACCAAGAACATAATGTTTCCCTTGAGGATTGAGACATGTTTCTCATCTCAAGTTAGTGCTGCACCTCCCACACAATTAGCTCTAAGGAGTGTGATTGAAGACAATACAACAATCACAAGTGTGAGGCTTGTATTTTGGGTAAGCAACATAGGCTTCCCTTTAATTCTAGAAATTCTAGGAGGGCTAGATATCCATTAGAGTTAGTACATACTGACGTAGTCGGTCCTATGCAAGTTACTTCCATTGGGGGGAGTACTTATTTCAAGACATTCATTGATGATTTCAGTCTTAGAACATGGGTGTATTTTTTAAAGAATGAATCTGAAGCATTTGATAAATTTGTATAATTTAAAGCCCAGGCTAAAAGAGAATGTGGACACTATATCAAGGTCCTAAGATCAGATAGAGGAGGGGAGTATACCTCCAATTCTTTTGTAAACATTTGCAGGAAAGATGGCATAAAGAAAGAGCTCACAACTAGCTATACACCATAGCAAAATGGAGTGGCTAAAAGAAAGAACAGGACCATTGTTGAAATGGCAAGGAGCATGTTGAAAGAGAAAGGTCTCCCAACTAAATTTTGGGGAGAGGCTATGGCAACAACAATTTACCTAATTAATAAGTGTCCTACAAAAGTAGTCCATGATAGAATTCCAATGGAAGCATGGTCACGAAGAAGATGGACAGTTGAACACCTAAGGGTGTTTGGATGTGTTGCATATGCACATGTGCCTAAAGAGCAAAGGAAAAAATTTGATGACAAAGGTGTGAAGTGTATCTTCACAGGGTACAACTCAGAATCAAAGGTATATAGATTGCATGACCCATTGAACAACAAGATGACTCTTTCAAGAGATGTGAATTTTTTTGAAAATCAGTCTTGGTATGGTTCAATTGATGAGTCACCGAGCACTTCTAGTAAAGTGCCAATTATGAGTGAAGAAGATACTGATGAACAGCAAGAAGAAGGAGCAAATAAAAGAAAAGGCAAGTAGGTTCAGCCACTGTTGAGCTCCTCTTGGCATGACCGAGTGTCAGTGCCAAGTACTAGTGAAGACCAAGCTAGTTGGCAATGCAACAACAGTGAAGATTTTGATCCCACACTCTCCTCCCTATTACCAAGAAAGACCAAGAGTCTTAGGGAGATATACCAATATGAAAGGTATGAAGATTATGATGAGAGTGTTAATTTTGCATTATTTTCTCATAGTGATCCTATATATTTTGAAGAAGCTATTAAGGAGAAGAAATGGTGTAATGCCATGGATGAGGAAATAGATGCCATAGAAAGAAATGAGACATGGGAGCTAACTTATTTGCCTCCCAGTAAACAAGTGATTGGAGTTAAATGGCTCTACAAGACCAAATGCAATGCTGAAGGCAAGATTGATAGACATAAGGCAAGGCTAGTAGTCAAGGGCTACAAATAGTAGTATGGAAGAGATTATGATGAGACATATGCCCCTGTTGCAAGAATGGAAACCATGTGTGATGTCATAGCAATTGCAGCTCAACACAAGTGGAAGGTATTTCAAATGGATGTGAAGTCTGCCTTCCTTAATGGTGTATTGAAAGAAGTATATGTGGAGCAGCTACCTAGTTATGAAGTTGTAGGTGAAAAACATAAAGTATATATATTGAAGAGAGCTCTTTATGGGCTCAAGCAAGCTCCACAGGCATGGTACAGTAGGATTGACTCATATTTGATGAGCAATAGCTTTATCAAAAGCAATGGTGAGCCCACTCTTTATATCAAGGCAACATATGGTAATGTATTGATTATTTTCTTGTATGTAGATGACTTGATTTTTACTGGTAATGACAAGGCCCTAATTGGCGAGTTTAAAGAGGCCATGAAAACTAAATTTGAAATGACAGACCTAGGTCTCTTGAAATACTTTCTAAGCATAGAAGTAAAACAAATGCATGATGGCATCTTCATCTCTTAAGAAAAATATGCAGGCCAGATCTTGGAGAGATTTAAAATACAGAATAGTAAGGCAGCCCCCACACCAACAATAGTAGGTCTAAAGTTGAGCAAGGAAGACTCTAGCAAGAGAGTGGATCCAACATTATACAAGAGTATGGTTGGAAGTCTAATGTATTTGACTGCAACTTGGCCAAACCTAATGCATGTAGTAAGTCTAATTTTCAAATTTATGGAAACACCAAAGGATTCCCATTGGCAAGTGGGAAAGAGGATCCTAAGGTATGTGAAAGGTACCAAGCTATTTGGGATTTTATATATTGCAAATGATGATTTCAAGTTGGTTGGTTACATGGATAGTGATTGGGCTAGAAGTTTAGATGATAGGAATAGCACTTTCAAATACATGTTTCATATGGGATCAGGTGCAATTTCATGGGCATCCAAGAAGCAACCTATTGTTGCTCAATCTATAGGAGAGGCTGAATACATTGCAACAAATGTAGCACCATGTCAAGAAATTTGGCTAAGGAGGATCTTGACAGATTTGAATGTAAGGCAAGAGGTTGGAACCACAATTTATTGTGACAACATCTCATCAATTGCATTGTCCAAGAATCCTGTCTTCCATGGGAGAAGCAAGCATATTGAGATCATATATCACTTTATCAGAGAGTTGGTGGAGAATGGGGACATCAAGATGGAATTTTGCAAGTCTGAGCAACAACTAGCAGATATTTTCACCAAGCCATTAGGCATTGGAACTTTTGTACACTTAAGAGAGTGTCTTGGTGTAGTTGATTTGGATAAGCTGTAATCCTTGTTTGTTTGGCTTGGGACAAAGGGGGAGTGTTGGAATATTAAATTCAGATGGTCATTTCTCCTTGGAGCTAAATGCCCACCTACCACCTGACGACCAGCAAAACAGATAGAAACATAAATGTGGTGGGTGAGGTTTTTCAAATTTTGAAAAGAGGGGGAAATTGGAATGTGACAAAAGGAATGTTATTCATTCATTCAAAGAGTTTTGCAGATCAAGCAGATCAGAGAGAAGTTGCAGAGCTGAGTAGAGAAGGAAGAAGGAAAGAAGTTTGTGCCTACAGTTGCATGTCTTTCTCTTGCTCACTCAGTAAGTTTGTTGTTGTTTGGATTTGTCCTATTGAAGAAGTGAATTCTCCAGGCACCATTGTATGAAGCCATTAGAGTTATAGGTTTAAAAGTTTATTGAAGTTTGAAGTATTATCAGTTTAGGGTTATTTTAGGGTTTTCTAGTTGAAGCCGAATAGTCCCAAATTTTGTAATAGTTTAAATCTCAGTTGAATAGAAAATAAGTAGGAATACTTGAATCTATTGTTCTTCATCTTCTATTCATTGCATTTGACAAGTTTGGTTGAAAGGTTAAAGCTTTGGCTTTCTGGTTTTAATGGTGAAAGCATTCACGTTGAAATATTTTCTAAGTTATAATTTTTAAGTTTGAAACATAACACTCGGCATCCTCTTTCTCGGTTGGAGCCGAGCTCACTTGGCATCCATTGGTGCTGAGCATTTCTTGTGTGAGTGCCAAGCTCTTCTTGTGCCGAGCTCCTCTTTGTGGCGAGCTCACTTGGTACCTGCTTCCTGTCACTTGGCATCTGTTGGTGTTGAGAAAATTGCCACTTGACACATTCACGTGCCGAGAAAAACTAGCACTCGGCAATTGTGAGTGCCGAGTAGAATTTTTAGGTTTAGGAATGAGTTGTGAGTTAAATTTAATTTGTATTTCTCACAGTTTTCATGCCCACAGATGTTGTCTTAAGAAAATCATACATAATATTGAGGCCATTAAAATCATGATGGCTGAATCGATAATGCTTTCTTTGGTTCATGAGATGAAATGATATGAATAAACATACATGTGATATGTTTGTGGCTTCTATGGTGATAAATCCCTATCATATGCAGATATAATATTTGTATCATATGATAAACATAAAGTATTAGTAGATGGAGTAAGCTTGACAAAGCAATGAACAAAGGTTATGAGCATTGGGTGATCTGAAGGTTAGATCACATGCCCTATTCAATAACTAAGACCCACAATTATATAGTGAGGGTAACATCACTCATGACACTTTAAAGGTATGAGAGAGTATATGCTTTATGTTATATTTATTATTATTTCATTTCTTACATAATATAATTATCTATTTTATAAAGAAAATAAAGTATTAGATTATTGCTGTGAAGAGTCATGTTATAATATAAATATATATACAAATTAGGAAAGATGATTTTATATGATCTTTAGTGTCATATTCATATTTATATAATTCTTGATGTTATAAGAGAGTTTAATGATATTAATCTTTTGGATGATAGAATGATAATCTCATTATGACTAACTCAACTATGTTTACTATAGTCTTTACAATATTGGTATGTGAGAGTAATGATCTTCATTTGACCAACATGTTTGAGATTAAGGATTCTCTTATATATCAAAATAATGTGAGAAATTCAACAAGTGTGTGCTAAATATAAAAGATCTAAATAGTTTAACTCTAGAGGGGGTACTGATATTAATATTTGGAGGAAAGATCAAGAAGTGTTAAAGATGCCATAAAAGATGTATAGACAAGTAATTTGTCTAAAGTATTATATTTATCTAATTATTCAAATTTCTCTCTTATTATTATATAAAAAATAATAATTTGAATACATACTATAATAGTTATGTTCCTTGATCTTTTCCTTTGAGAATGTTATTGTAGGAAGAGGGAGATTGAGATTTAGAGGGACCTTGACATTTTATTAGAGGCAACCATGAAAGAGAGGGAGCGGAAAGAGGATGTGGTTCAATCAACCTTCCATCATCTTAGTCTTATTGATTCAGAGGGAGTAAACCATGTTGTGGCAAATTCTCCAATGATCAATAAATTGTAGTAGTCAAGATGAATGTGATTCATGAATATACATCATGACCATGTTTTTTTTAATGGACCTAACCCCTATGTATATCACGAGGAAGTAATGACTTCTAAATGATCATCACTTTAATTTGGAGGATTTGTAAAGTGACAATCTTACAATAAAATTGTATTATGAGATCTAGAAATTGAGTGTATGGTGAACTTCTTGCATGTCAACATTCTAGAAGGCCATTACTCAAAAAGTATTTGGTGAATATCATTAATATTATGGTAGGCCAATACTCTTGGTATCAGATGTGATGTCAAAACCTTTTGAGTACTTGGTAAATATCAATGATATTCTAAGAGGCCAATACTCTTGATATCATATGTGATATCAAAACCTTTTGAGTACTTAGTGAATATCATTGATATTATAAGAGGCCAATAATGTTGGTATCTAACATTTGATTAATTGGTGAATATCATGTATTATGAGAGACCAATACTCATGATCCCGAATGTGATATCAAAATGGTGGATATCTTCTAATCAAAGATATCCTTAAATTTGTTATTCCTAATAAGACCAATGGTGTAATATATGTCTTGTGTTTATCCTCCCTAGCTAAGAGGGAGTGTCATTGTTTGGTAGATTTAGTTGGATAAACTTTGATATTAAATTAAAGTTACATATATGTGTGTGTGTGTAGTTAACTAAAATAATAAATGATATATATGATATATATATTATATATATAATTATGTTGTTAATATTTTAATGAATACACATAGACATTTCCCAAGAAGGGAGATGTCTCCTCTTGATTTATTATCAATATAAATAAGAAATTTTTGCAAAGTAGAAAAAAAAAACATACCAAAAATAATGGTAGTACAATTACATTTGCAATGGTCCTCAGGAGTTCAACAAATGGCATAACTCATTGGTAAGCATCACTTGCATTTCTTAATCCAAAAGGCATCACTACCCAACATAAATTTCCCCAAAGAAATATGAAAGAAGTCTTGTATTGATCATAAGAAGTAATGAAAATCTGATTATATTTGGAAATCCATCCATAAAACATACAAAACATGTCCAACAATTTAATCCACTATCAAATCAATGTTCGGTAAAGGAAAATCATCTTTCAAAGAAGCTTTGTTTAAATATTAGAAATAAATATACATCCTTATCTTATATCCAAGGGGAATAATCTATAGGATGCATGAAACCAATGTCTAAAAGTTAACGAGTTTAGCATCTAGTGTCAAGTCTCTATGGTGAGTAACAATTTTAGGATCAATGCCAAACATATCATAATATTTCCAAGAAAATATATAAAAAGACTCCAAAAGAAGTTTAGTAAGATGTTATTTCTATTTCATCTAAACATTTCCCAATCTTAATAATCTTTTCAAAGTCATTAGGATCGATAGGTACATCTATCATTTCAATGATCAATATATTATTCTTTTGTATCTCTTCAATAGGAGGAGGATAAATATATGACCCTGATTCCATTTCCTCTCCAAATATCCATTAATATCCAAATGATAAGGATTTTTCTTATTATGATAAAAAGAAGGCAAATCCTCATATGTGCCTAGAAAATCAGCCAAGGAATCATCAGAGGAAAAGACATCCAAAGCAGTAGATTGATCAAATGCAATAAGATTAAATTTTTTTTGTTGAAGTTGATAAATGATCAACCCCAAAACTCTAAAAAATCACCATAATGAAAACACCTGCCACAGAAGAGTGAGGCAAAAACCTATGGAGGAAAGAATTGCCAAATCCATAGATGAGACATTCTTGATGAGCAAAATTGCAACAATCAAAATTGAATGAATTGATGTACAAGTACACTAGGATAGCCTGTATATAAAGGCCTCTAGAATGTTTCTAGAAAGAGCTAACAGGAGCTAGGAGATAAGCATGACAACTAAGCATACGTCCATAAAAGGTGGATTATCCTCCATGTAAATGAGAGGATAAGTATGACAAGGTAGGTGCAAACTCTAGTGTTGTCAACAAATCAACGCATAAAATTATGCTAACTCCTAGGTCACAACTAATAAATAATGCATTTATCTTAAGTAAACTTAAGTAAAGTGTAAACAATAATAATTTACACTAACGCCTTCCCTTAAGTGCAACTTAGGGGAATGCACTTAAGCTCACAAAAGCTATGATAAAGTGCATAATGGGTCTCGACAACGAGGCCATGTTAGGTGACCATGTACAAAAGCAAAGAAATGCAATGCAATCTTTGTAAACTAGAGATAATAGAGAATATCCAATGGAAAAAACCCTACTCCAAAAAGAGATAGTTGAAACCCTCTACTAGGTGAAGGACTGAAGAAGCCTCCAACTAGAGGAATGTTCCAAAAGATAGGAACTAAAAGATCATGAAGAATATCACTGAAGCATGAAGAAGCCACAAACTTTGTCAAAAGGAAACTGCTGATCTGTAGAACCTCCTTTGAAATAGAAGGTTGCAACCAAAGTAGGAACACCGAGAAGAGTGTCTATATGGTAGATAATCCATCTCACCAAAATGCATAGGTACCCAACCACTACAATTGCTTAGTATATAGGATCAAATACTAAATACATAGTTCACTCCAACAAACCATCGAACCAAGGAAGCATTAGAAACAATAGAAGAACCCCCCTTAAGTAGATAGGGTGAGGTGACATGCAACTGGGAAAGTGGGCCAAAATTCCTCTATAGAAAGATCTGAGAACAACGAGAGTGAGGAAGAGGTGCAAACACCTATAAAGGCATGCATCACTGATACATCATGGGGCTAATGTCATGGAAGGTACACTCACTTGACAAAGGAAGAGGGCACAAAAAAGAAAACAACTATCCCCCCATGGCACTTTATAATGGAGTGCGAGTACAACTAACTCAAAATAATGTTTGGGATCGCAAAATGCAAGAGTGGCACTTTATCTCAGTGTGTTTGCATATAGATGCTTACAAATGATATAAAAAATGATTAGAAAAGACATATGACTAATAAAAATGATAGTAGAAGTCATGACGAATCATCTAAAGTAAAGAAATTGATCCTTGGACCTAAACAACCAAGTTGTCCACTAGAATGCAAAAATGTAGAATTCTGAATAAAATGTGCCTAGAGTAGAATTTGGAAAAACAACTAGCATCACTAGAAAGAGCTGAAAAATAGCTTTCCAATGATATAAAGAATTCCCAAATCAAAAATTGGATGCTCAAGATATACCTCTTAGAGTGCAAAATTGAGCTCTAGACTTTAACAATATAAAAAACCATCAAAATAGCATCAAAACTGAAAAACAACTATACTACCATGATGGGCTTGGAACTAGCTTACTGACGATATCTCATTTGTAAAAAACAAAGTCTATATGCCTGAGATATGAGCAAAAAACTAAAGATAGGTCCAAATAGAGGTCGAGGAGGTGATAAGAAGTAGTCATGCAGTGCTGACATGGTGCTGACATTAGCAAATGAAGAGCCCAAATTTGATGGTCAAATGACTGTCAAGGCAAAAAATACTAGAAAAATGACCCCTATTGCAAAAAATATCTGATTGCCATAAACAAGAGCTGAAAAACTAAGGGATGGTGCCAGATTAAAAACTGATGGCCAAAAATATGAGCATGTTTTAGTAAAAATGTGCCTAAAAAAGAAAATTTTCCATGTATGGGGTAGAAACCATGCTAGTAGATACAAAAATCACCCCAAAGAATGGGATACCTCAATTGCAAATAAATAAACTACCATTACACCTGTCAAAAGTTTCTCTACATGGATAAACTACCAATGCACTTAAAAAGAAGTGTGGCATGAGCTTTGACAAAGGCATAATCAATGCATAAGGACATGCATATGATGATGTGGAGCCTGAAAGAGGGTGAGGAAATTGAAACAAGTAACTCACCCATTGTCCAAAACAATCACCAAAAACAAGTTTTGCATAAAAGAAAAATAAAATGTCTTTACATTAGCAGAACCATCCCTGACCAAATCTGATCCATAATCCACATAGAAATCTTCCTGCACACAAATGATAGCATAGAGGCCCAAAAAATAGCCATGCTCAACTGAGGTCATGAGCCCTGATCCCTGAAGCACATTTTCACTCTACACATCCTGTTAGATTACCTCGATAATGCGAAGCTGCATAATATTCAGAAATGTATCATGCTTTTGACCTCACTGTTCTAGACCTCTAGAGCATCCAAAGGAATGAACAACTTCATTCAAAAACCCTTGAATTGTAGAGAAGGGTAGTGCTATTGATGATGATATGGATTTAGAAAGATGAAGGATCTATCATCTCTCCAGCAGGAACTAGGCAGTTGAAATTAACCACCTGGAGGGGACTGCAATGAAAACACCATCCTAGGTGAGGGCAATGGTGAGGGTAGAGGAAGCTGCGAGGTAGGCGAAATAGAGGAGAGGACTAGATTTAAAAGACCATGCAAATTTTGCACATGGAAAAGTTGATGTGGGTGCATGTTAAATTTATCAAAACATAAGGTAGAGAACCACCCAATGAGACCATGATCCAATCAACTACTGACATACCAAGATTGTACATGTAGTTAAAGGAAAGGGAATTGTTGATCAATGACATAAAATAATACAAAGGATGAAGCCTTCCTTCATTTACATGGAATCTAGCCTACCTCCTAAATTCGCATGTGGATTGTGTAGACAGAAAAAATGTGAGCTCCATCCAAAAACCTCCAATCCTTCAAGCAACACTCTCGCAATAGATTAGATACCCCCCAATGCACACATTTTGCCTACCCAGACTAAAAATAGCCTGGGTGCAAGTTTTTTTTGCATCATATTTCAACAACATCCAAATTGGACATATTTTATATGGAAATGGGGGTTTTTGAACACTTTGAGCTCAACGGTGATGTCCATTTGGTCTCAAAGTGCACAAAAAAAATGACCCCCCTAGATCCAATAAAATAACCATTGAAAGCTCATATCTAAAAACCAATGTCAAATCTATCAATAATAGAATAGGGGCATGAAGATCTGGAGCTCTGATACCATGTTGAAGTTGATAAATGATCAACCTGACAGCTCCCAAGAATCACTTGCATGCAAACACCTGTTACAGAAGAGAGAGGCAAATAGCTATGGAGGCAGGAATTGCCAAATCCATAAATGAGACATTCTTGTTGAGCAAAAAAAAAATTTCTATAATCAAAATTGAATGAATTGATGTAAAAGTGCACTAGGAAAGCCTGTATATAAAAGCCTCTAGAATGCTTCTAGAAAGAGCTAGAAGGAGCTAGGTGATAAGCATGACAACCAAGCATACATCCATAAAAGGTGGATTATCCTCCACATAGACGAGAGGATAAGAATGACAATGTAGGTGCAAACTCCAGTGTTGTGAACAAATCAACATGTAAACGTATGCTAACTCCTAGGTGACAACTAATAAATAATGCATTTATCCTAAGTAAACTTAAATAAAGTGTAAATAATGATAATTTATACTAACATTTTTTAGCTTTAAAGGACCACTGCATATATAATTAACATTTAGAATGAATGATGGCTATTTGTAAGGGTTGAATCCCAAACCATAAGTATGTTAATAAGTGTCATTAGATAAAATTGAAGTATCAGATGATTATCCTAAGGAGAAGATTGAAGAATTTGAATAGATATTGGAGTAGAGAGTTGGTAAGAGCACGAGAGGGAAATACTACTATGACTATTTGGTAAAATGGAAAAACAAATCTAGTGAAAATGCTACATGGATTTCTCAATCTAAGTTGAGTTTATCTTGGGTTGTGACATCTCAATGATTCAGTAGAATCATTTCTTTCCACCCTGGTTGTTTGATGTAGGAGCATCCTAGGTTTCACTGTTATCCTGTATGTTTTCAATTTTCTTAGTTTCTATTGAGTTGTAATGTCTTGCATTGCTGAGTTCTAGTTGTTTCCAAGCATTGGGTGAATGCTGAGCTTCTTGGTTGATGTTGAGTTGACATTGCTATTGAGTGTTCATTTGGATGCTGAGTTTGTGTGGTTGCCATGTTTGTTTGAATGATGAGTGTTAGTGTTTCATGGAGTCTTCATTTGCCAAGTTGTTAGTGTGTAGTTTCTTGTTGAGGCCAACCTTTACATTTAATTTAGTGTTAGATATCTATTGAGGCTAACTTGTGGCTTTCCCTAGCATTTAATGTGAGATTTTATTTTAGTTGTATTTGCAATAGGTCGACTTGTGGCCATGCATGTATTTAAGAAACCTTGGTTAGAGTCTTAGAGGTAGAGGCCTAGAGGGAGAAGTAGAATAGAATGTAAAGTTTAATCATCATAGATTTTAATTGAATTGATATATGTGGCCGTAACCTAGAAGGCCTTACAGTATGGCATATAATCAATCATTAGATGAATATATGAATCAATGCATTTACTTCCTCCATCTCACAAGTTGTTTGTTATTATTTCTATTGTGTTGACTCTGCACAGGTGGTTTGAATAGTTGGGTGAGCCTTTGGCCCTAGTTCCATCCTCCCTACATTAGTTTCATAAGGTGAGATTCATCTCACCTCTGCAAATATGTTAGGTTAGGTGCATGTTTAGTGTATTTGTCTTTCCTTGATTTCCTTCTTTATGTGTGTTTGCTTTTCTTTTGTGTTGGCTGCCCTATTTCCCCACCACCCAAATGCATAGCATCTCCCTATTCTATTTAAGACTCTACAACCCAATGAAATAGGAACTGATCTTTTCTATTTGGTGTTTTCTATAATAAAGGAAGTAGGTAGTTTGTTGTTGTGTGTTTGTGAAACTAGAGATTTCTAGGTTCCTTCCTAGGCACTAACATGCCTAGTTCCCCAGTTAGAGTCAACTATTGCCCAAGTTTTAGTTCATACCTTTTGCCTTAGGGTTTTGAGTCAATTCAAGTGTAAATGTCTTGAGTCTAAGTCTAGAGTGCCTATAGGATGATCTTTCTTCTCATCATTCTTTTGAGTCAACCTAATGTGAGAATCATATGAGCAATACATCAGTCCAAACCTAGGATTTGGGAGGGTAAATTTCTGCATACACTAGATGAGAGAGAGAGAATAAATTCTATTCATAAGAAACCCTATCTCTATTATCAAGTGTTCCATTAAAGGAATAATATAGGTAGAATGGAGAGATCATAGACATATTTAGAGAAAAAAAAAAAGAGAATATCGAGGACTGAGACTAAAGATTGATATGTAGATCACAAGCACAAGTCAAAAGAAAGATCAGTTGATTTTAATATAGAGTGAGCACACAAAAATGTAGAAATGGTGAAAGAACCAAGTCAAAGGTGGTATGTGCAAGGGAATTATAAATAAATAAAATAACTATTTCCACATAACCCATAGTAGATTTGAAACAAATATGCAATTGAAATCCACATGCAAGAGAATAGACAACATACCCACAAAACATGTGACACAAGATATACTCTAGGAAACCCTCATTGAGGGAAAAATCTAGCCTCCAAAAGCATCCTTCACCATGTATTATTCAACAAAAAAAACCATTGCAATACAACCATGGAAGATTTCAAAGCCATAGCCACAACCAAGCAATCCATGTGAACAAGCATGAATCCACACATCCCATGCCATGCTTCTAACCTTCACAAATGCTCCCTTGGCTAACCTATTAAGCCTTATCCTGCTTGACTCTTTCCTTTTTTGCCTTCTTCTTCTCCACACAACAACTACCCTTGTGGCTACTTATATAGTAGAAAGTCCCACAAAACCACCGTATGGTATTACATAAACCATGTGCTACCCAACCCAATGACCCCACATTTAATATTGAAAATTTAATTCTTTTCCCCAATATTGAATAATTACATGAAATATTATCTGAATATTACAATACAACTCATCAAGTATATCCCATGAGAATCTTTACATGTTGCATGTCCATCTAGGTGCAACATTACATAATAACATAAAATAAAATAATATAAAAATATTATATAATGTGTGCAACACCCATTATCTCAACAATATGACTTGATGAATTGAAATTGATGGTTAATATTTAATCCATGTGTATACATGACAAAGTTGAAAAGTCAATTGTATGAAAGAACACATGCTATTGGCTAGTTAAAAAGTCCAAATGATTACCTATCAGATTGGATCCCATTTAAATATTAAACAAAATTTGGATGCCATTAGCTGTAAAATCTTACAAGATCTATGATCATTGTTATGTCACTATAAATAGTTGCTCATTTGTTATTCCTAGTGACATAATGATGGATCAACATGTGTCTCAATGGGCCCATTATATTCCATGGGGTATAGATAGGCCAACATCAGATTCTTTGGTCAATAAAGTACTACCACATGATTGCCATGAGATATATAACTGAAAAGTGGACCCATATTGCAAAGAAAACATAAACTTAATATCTTTTGTTGCTATCACTGGATCAAAATGGAGCTATGTTATTGCCATCTCACTATGTAAAGTTTTCAGGAAAAAGTCATAGTAAAAAAGTGATAGGAAGACATGTGTATATGTCATGACCCATAGAGGAAGTTGTAAAGGAAGGTAATAACATTTTAATCATGATCATTAATTTAAGATCGATGGCTAGAATTTGAAAATGCAGTAATTGTTGGAATATGAAATGCATGGGTTTGGCATGACATGACAAAATATGAAGAATAAATGATTTTCTATAGGATTTTTTGAGATTTCATGAAGAAAAACAACCATCAAGTGTTTTTAGAAATACCATGGATTCAGAATCATCAATAAAAGGAATACCACGTGCTCATATTATGATGTAGATTGGATAATTTTATATTTTATTCTCATTTTCTTTTCTATTATGTGATTGTTGCTTTGGCAGTATTAGGAAAGGATAACAAAAAACTCTAAATGTAACCTCATTTGACAATGAAAAGGTGTAGACACCTAAATTTGTCCAAAACCCATTTCCTAGTCAATTAAATAGATATTTATTATCTATTTAATTACCCTATGTTTAATTAAATAAATTCGCATCTATTTAATTATACTCGCCTTACCTTGATTTAAATAAACTAAGGTTTATCTAAATCCTAGCCTTTCCTTGATTTAAATAAGCTAAGGTTTATTTAAATCCAACCCATTCACTTTAATTAAGTACTTCATTTACTTAATTAATCCCTTTCCTAATCCCACTAGGAATTAAATATTACATTTAATCCTATTTGAGCACATGGCTCCTACATTTAACCCTCACCTAACCTCACTATCCTACCTAACCCATCATGATAAACCTACCCACTTTCTTAATCATGCTTTCTTTTCCTAATCACCTAGCTAATCACCTCTTAATCCTAAGTGTGTTCTCACACATGTGTGAGGAATCCTCACACATGTGTGAGAGATGTTCACACTTTCCTCCTCCCTCATGTCTTGCATGTCTCTTGCACACTTGTCCTCTTGCATGAGAGTCAAGGTGTCTCACACATGTGTGAGAAGCCATCCTTCTCACACCTCTTGCATACTTGTTCTCTTGCATGAGAGTCAAGTTGTCTCACACATGTGTGAGAAGCCATCCTTCTCACACCTCTTGCACACTTGTCCTCTTGCATGAGAATCAAGTTGTCTCACACATGTGTGAGAAGCCATGCTTCTCACACCTCATTGATCATGTCACCATCAAAGGTTTCTCACACATGTGTGAGCATATTGCCCTCTTTGAATGGTCAAAACCCTAATCCATGTGGAGTCTACTTGTCCTCCACCTCATTGACACCTCATCAATCTTAAGAGATCCTAGCCCTCCATCTTTCATTCAATCTCAACCGTCCATTGCATCTATTTTCTTATAAATGGAGAGCCCTCTCCTCATTTTCATAAGCACTATCTACCTCATTGTTATGCTGTTGGATTTGTGAGCAACCACATCCCATGAGTGATGAAATCGTCTCCACTTGATGGTTTCATGAGATTTGCATAGTGATATTTTGAATGCTTTTATGCTCTTTTTTGTTTCATGTTGCTTATTTACATGTTTTCTTACATATTTTGAGGTTTTGCATGATAATGTAGGAATGTGCATTAGTTGCTTAGTGTTATTCCTTAGTTACATTTTTATGCAACAAAAAAGGTCAGAAAATTTGATGGTGAATTGATTTGTAATTTCATTTACCCTATTTTCTTGTCATGTTTTATTGCCCATTCTTAAATTAGTTCTACATTAAGAGTTGAAGGAAAATTATGTATGATCCTATGATAATCAAATGGATTCCATTTCATTTTGATATTTGCAGTGGGAGTGATTCCATTTACTTTCTTCATATATGATTCTGCTTCCTCTCTTCTTTGTTTCATATTATGTTAGATAATTTCATTGGGGATTGAAGAATAGATGTGTATGAATCCATTGGTAACTTGCTGAATTCCATTTCATTCAAGTCTGGTAGTTAAAGCAATTCCATTTTCCCTCATGTGCATCTCTGTTTCCATCCTTCTTTACATTTAGATGATTAACACTACATTTCAAATAGAAGTAAGAGTTAGGAATATCAAGATAGTCTATTATAGTCATTCCATTAGGTGTGATAAGTTGTCCAAATCTATTTTTCCTAAATTGTTTGCGCCTACAAACAATTTGGTTATCCTTTACTATTCTCAGGTTAAGAGGTTATAATTTCAAGACTTTTGATCTTATATAAAAATATTCATTGCATATCATTGCAAATCATAGGAAGTTGTACCTAGTCAATTCAGTGGGCAGTGATAGAATACATACACTAATCCATTTGTTGGGAAACATCCTTTTGTCTCTCCAAGCATTAGGTATCAAAGAGTCAAGATTATAAAATCTAATACGAGAACAAACTATTAACCAATAGGTACATAAAATTTTAGCAAAAAATAGAGGGAACAAAATTCAAATAGGGAGTCATATATTATCTAACTATAATTATGAATTAAACATAATAGCAAATACAACCTTGTTCACAACGTGATATCATTTTGTGTATTTTGTTAGTCTACACCAAAATCAATAACCTTGTTTTTACTATACAAACTTTTTGTTAGTCAATAAACTTTTTCTTTTTTTAATTTGGGAAGTAATCCCCTTGAATTGGGCACACATATGTTTTCTATCTAATTAGTATTAGGACAAGCACAAAAAGCTCCAAGAATTCTTGTTCATAGACCTAGTGGATATTCATGTACACCCAATTCAAAAGCTGCTACCATTAGATCTCTCTATTTCAGATAATCATATAAGAGTTTGGATTATAATGCTCAACCCATGAGCACTCTAAGCCTTATCTTATCCTAGATGTCAGCCAGGTACATTTTATTTCTCCTTTGATTAAATCAGAAAAAGACTTAATCTTTGCATGCCTTTCAAGAATCAATTACATTCAACATTAAGATCATTGCAGTTCTTTTTATTAAAGGTGGAATTTAGTTTTTATGATTACAAAGGAAACTATTGGAGTGAATGTGTTTCTTGATCAACATCAATAATCTAGAGAGTAAAAACTCATCCATACCCAAAAATGAACAAGGAAATCAAAGGCTTAAGAAAACAAAAAATGGAGTATATCTTAGAAGTAGAAGATCACCTAGCATTTGGTGGAGCCAAGAAAAGAGTCTAGGGTTGATAAAATTGAACTAATATTGCATAGCTCATGCTTTCAACTCTATTTATTTTTCTATTCAACTAAATAGTAAGAGTTTGTAAAAAAATCATTCTATGTATTTTGTAATATTTGCTATGATATGTTTTTGTAATATTTCTTGTGAACTTTGCCCATTTTTCATGGTCTGCATTATTTTTGTGTAGGATCTTAAGGTAAGTCACTTAGGATGGGTTGAGTGAGTTTTATTATTTTATTATTTAGATTTTGGAATATGTATGTAGCTGGATCATTTTTTGTATTGTGTAGATAATATGTAATAAGCACCTTAAAAAAGTTCTCTCTGAATATATAAAGATATTTTCTATGATATGTTTTTGTAAAATTTCTTGCGAACTCTACCCATTTTTCCTAGTTTGCATTATTTTTGTGTAGGATCTTGAGGTAACTCACTTAGCACGAGTTGAGTGAGTTTTATAGTTTTATTATTTGGATTTTGGAATATGCATGCAACTGGATCATTTTTTCTATTGTGTAGATAATATGTAATAAGCACCTTAAAAATATCTCTCTGAATATATAAATAGATACATGTTTATAAGGAAGTATAAAGATATACATGTTTAAAAGGAAAGGAAAAGAACATTTACATATGTACCTCTTCTCATCCTAGAATAAAATTATAGAGCAAGGGCACGCAGATCACAAGGGCATGACACAACAATCAAATTACAGAGAAAGGGCATGAAACGATAATGAAATCATAGAACAAGGGCATGAAATGACAATAAAATCATAGAGCAAGGGTACACAAAAAAATACAGAGTTCACAAGGGCATAACAACCAAATGCACTGATCACAAGGGCCATGACAAGTTCACAACACTACACCTCTTTCATGACTTGCTCACTCTACCTCTTTTGTGTGCAACTCTCCACAATGAAAATTAATTTAAAATGATTGCCATTTTTTTTTTGTTTATGGTAATGAGGTCATCACAATTTTGATGCCAACACCAGTATTGAGATGTCATTAGGGACAATTATTAAAAAAAAACATGAAAATCACCACAAATCATACCACCATCATAAATTGCTGTCACAATTTGACCCTAAATGTTGTAGTGTGTAGTCAAATTTTAGGGGGAAAATGACATCAATGAAAAACAATGCAAACTAGACTAGGAAAGTTAAACACATTCACCCTAGGATAATCAATGGAAGAGAAAGAGTGACTTCCAAGCATAACTCTTGATAAGAACCAAATTTGATTAGAAAGATCCCAAAGAGAAGGGATGTTGATACAAAATTTAAAAAATCACAAAGGAAGTATGCTAGCAAGTTCTCTTTCATGCAATGTAAGCAATAGATATGAAAAGTATACATATGAAACAGATACAAACAACCCAATAGAGATATGAAAGTAAATGTATTCTCGAAAGGAAATTAAGAGATGATGTAGTTGTAATTGGTTCTAAAACTCACAGATCTAAATTTCTTTTGAACTTTTGACTATAGATATTAGAATAAAATAATAAAAGTAGAAAACTAGAAATCTCCCCAAAATCTGATACTAAAGGACTAGATCAACTTGGAAGGACATACTACAACTAGGTTGACATAGTCCACAACTCTAAAAATATTGCAAACTGTAGGTTCTAGGTTTACAATCCTTTTCACTCCCACCTACAAATTTTTAATAATTTTTTATGCATGGGTAGCTATAAATAGGTTTGTCTTAGCCAACCCCCCACTTTGGTGATTTCCGACTCCACAAATAGACATGTGTATATGTGTAATCCTAGACTTGTAGATCTAGAATGCAAACATGCCAAGAATCTACTCTGTGAGTAAAATCCTAGCATGAAATTATATATATATGCATGTAAATGTATGAAGGTGCAAAGAATCAAATATGAATAATGATTTAGAAATAATACCAATCAAGGATTGGCCTTTAATTGATTTATGATAGATAAAATTTAAATCAAACTCCATTAAGAGCATGGCCCATTTAGTAAGCCACATAGATAAATCCTTTTCTGAAAAGAGATGCATCAAAGGATCAAAGTTCACATAAATGTTAACTTCAACATTAAAGAGATAATGTCTGAGTTTTTGACAAGAAAAAAAAGTAAAGCCAAACATTGTTTCTCAATCATAGTGTAGCATGTTTTATAATCAATCAAGGTATGACTTATGTAATAGGCAAGGTGTTCCTTACCATCTTGATAATGCTAAGCCAAGACAACCTTTAATGCTTTAGAAGAGGTAGATGTATAAAGAAAGAATGGTTTTTTGGGTTGAGCTGGTTGAAGAATAATAGGATTAGTGAGCTAATCCTTGAATTGTTTAAATGAGAGCTTATATAATCTTTATTCCAAGAGAAATTAGAATATTTCTTAAGCAAGGAAGTGAAGGGAATAGTACAATCCACTAGGTTTTTAACAAACCTATGAATAGTCTACATCTTTCCTTGTAAGCTAAATAATTGCGAGGAGGTGGCATATTGATTATAACATCAATCTTCTCTCTATCCACCTTGATACCTCTATTAGATATGATAAATCCAAGGAGTGTTCCACTTTCCACTCGAAAGACATTTTTGTGGGTTCAGATGCATATTCTATTTTCTTATCCTTACAAAAGTCTTTCTAAGAATATGAACATGCTCTTCATGTCTTATAGACTTTTCTAAAATATCATTCAAATAGTCTTCAAGAATCTTATGCATATAATCTTGAAAAATCAATGTTGTTAATGTTTGGTAGCTTTAGTTGGATAAAATTTGATATTAAATTGAAGTTACATATATGTGTGTATTTAATTAAATAATAAATTTTATATATGATATGTTATATATATATATATATATATATATATATATATATATATATATATATATATATATATATATATATATATATATATATATATATATATATATATATATATATATAATTACGTTGTTACCATTTTAATGAATAGACATGTCCCATGAAGGGACATGTCTTAATGAAGGGTGGTACCCTTAAAACCATAAACTCATAACAAAAAAAAAGAAACAAAAAAAATGCGAAAACAAAATATGTTCTTATTTGTGCCACAAACATGGAATTATAGAATTCACAAGTACAAAATGCTAACCCACATGGGTGCCTTCATTACAGTAATCTACAAGACTAAGCTGTGAACTACAACCCAGAGTTGTTTTAGACAATGTTTAGGCCTTTCTTAAATAGGCAATTTTATGCCACCCAAGAAGGTTCTAGACATTGAAACTTAATACCTAGGGTTGATAGACCCTAATAATACATAAAGAGTTAGCCAAACACATCTTTGAAAATAACTTCTTTGATACTTAAGCTTGAGCAATGAGATTTTTATGGTAGGTTTATAACTCTAAAATGAACCTTCTTATAGAAAATGAGAACATTTCGAGCTCATATGAAAAACTTAATAAAAATAGCAAGTTCCCATAAATAGTAACCACCCTATCTACTAGTTTTTATTAAAATAGAAAAGACTAAAAATAAAATATTTTGGGTGATGCAAGATTTCTCTTACACCTAGGATGCTCCTGCATCATGTCTCCTCTTGATTTATTATCAATATAAATAAGAGATTGTTACAAAGTGGAAAAAAATACCAAATATAATGGTAATGCAATTACATTTGTAGTAGTCATTAGGTATTCAACATGGTATTAGAGTGAGTTTACTTGGAAATTTTGAAATGAAAAATAAAAATTGATTGAAAGATTTTGAATGAGTCATTGCAAAAATGAGATTGAGATCCTCCCATGTTGAGTTTTTCTAGTAGAGGCAACATATTACTCCAAAGAGATCTATGTTGTAAAAGTATAAAAAATATTTCTCAAGAATAATGCCACTACTAACCTATTCCAATGTTGACTGGGCTAGCATTGTAGATGATGGGGTTGTGAAATTTGTGACAGACTTCCAACATAATGGTAGTGGTGAATTGAAATTTCAAAGAAGGAAATTTTGTTACTACAATCTCGACAATGTCCCTTGCAATATCACTTAATAGAAATGAAGTCAATTTTTAATTTCATGAGTGCAAGGCTTGGGTTTGTTTGTGGTGAATGAGACATGCTAAATTTGAATTGTGTAGTATTAAAAAATAAGGCTGGTGAAAACTTTTCAACTTTTCATTGACTTTACCACAAACTTGAATTGTGTAGTATTAAAAACATTAGATCGAGGTGTCACTAAAGAGTGTTGATATAGTTACTACTAAGTCTTAAATTTCATTTGGCCATTTTTAGGGATGGGTGAGTGGATTTAAAATTATGGTAAAGAAGAAAATGGATGTGTTGACATCTCTGGTGTGCCAAACACTCAATGGTGCCTTTTCATGGGCATTGTGATCATTAGAATAAAATCATCCTTTACATTATGATTGTCACCAAACTGCTCAAATCCAATCTTTAGTCTAATTATCTCAAATACAATATTCAATCTAACTATAGTCTAGTTGAGACTCACTGCACTCCATTCATGGTCAATTTCACAACTCACTTTGTCAATCCTTTCAACGAAATTCAAAAATGAAGAGGAAAGAAGCATTAGAAATAGAGAATGTGCTAGAGTTTTCATGCCCATGGATGTTGTCTTAAGAACATCATACATAATATTGAGGCCATTGAAATCATGAAGGTTGAATTGACAATGCTTTCTTTGGTTCATGAGATGCAATGATATGAATAAACATACATGTGATACGTTTGTGGCTTCTATGGTGATAAATCCCTATCATATGTGGATATAATATTTGTAGCATATGATAAACATAGAGTATTAGTAGATGGACTAAGTTTGACAAGGCAATGAACAAAGGTCATGGGCATTGGGTGATCTGATAGTTAGATCCCTCAATCATATAGTGAGAATAACATTCCTCATGAGACTTTAAAGGTATGAGAGACTATATTATTTATCTTAAATTTATTGTTATTCCATTTATTACATAATATAATTATGTTATCTATTTTATAAATAAATGAAGAATTAGATTATTGTTATGAAGAGTCATGTTATAATATAAATATATATATACAGATTAGGAAAGATGAATATATGATCTTTAGTGCCACATTCATATTTATATAATATTTAAGCATTCTTGCGTTGCATGCCAAGTGATGTCAGCTCTGTTCGACCACTAAATGAAGAAATACCCTAGACTCATTGTATTCCTTAGGTTCTTGCACATGACAACCTTTTCTTTTGAAAATGTCTATAAATAGAGAATTTATATCTTTTTCCACTTAACCACAATCAATCCATTTTAGGGTTAGGTAGGATGAGGTAGGATATAATGAATCTACCCACTTTTCCATTTGGTTCCACTAGAAACTTATTCTACAATCTTCATTAGATTTGCCTCAAAATGATTTACCTTGAATTATGTGCGACCAAATCATCATAGAAATTATCTTCCAAACGCTTCACAAAATTTGAGAAAATAAAATAGCTAGCTTAGATTCATCAAATCTTCAATTTAACATTGTTTTCTATCACTTGACATCTATACTATTCCCTCACTTGGCCAACACTAGTTCACTTGAAAAACACTAAAGTTTACTAATGCTTGATACTAACAAAACTTTACTCAGCATATACCAACACTCACTTGGCTTACACTATTTTTCTTCTTTTTTTGAAACCTCTTATTTTTCACTTAGCTTCCACTGATTTCTGTTTGGCTTGCACTAAATGCATGACAAGGCTTGGTAGACAGTTTTCTTACTTGATCTTCTTCTAGTCTTAGCTTGAGTAATCTTTCATTTTAGACTTTAAGTAGATAAATAATACACTATATTATCAATGTCTTACTTGGTCTTAGTGCTTCTTTTACATACCAAATAACTCAATCTTTCTCTAGGTGCTATTGTTATGTCCTATTTTCAAATCCTCTTCATCAATCAACTAAATGATATCTTTTAGACCAAAAATAAGTTATCTCATTGATAGGCAACAAGTTTGACATCATTGAAAAAATAAATTTGTTTCCATTATAGGTTTTTCTCTTTAAAATAATCTTATATCGTTTTTCTCTTTAAAATAATCTTATATCATCAATCTCCCTCTTTGGCATTTATGGAAAACCAATACCAACAACAATACCAAAAAAAAAACAAATCCTTAAAATTTCTCCTTCTACTAGTGTAGTATATGTCCTTCTTCTATGTAGGATAATGTGAGCTATGCCAAGTTCCTTTACTACTCCCTCTTTCTTACTTTAGAGTATCTCTCCCTCTTTTTGATATTAAGGTATCTATCTCTCTCTACTTTGCTCTTACAAATTATTTCTCTATCTTACTAGGTATATTTCTTTGCTGCATATTTTTGTTGGTTAATAGTTTTTCCTCCTTTTTGATTTTATAATCTAACCCATTGATACCCAATGTTTGGAGAGACAAAAGGATGTTTACCAAAAAATAGGTTAGTGTATGTATTCTATCATTGCCCTCTAAATTATTAGGTACAACTCCCTTTGATTTGCAATAATATACAATGAATCTATTTTTATGAGATTAAATTTTTTGACATTATAACCTCTTAACCTAGGAGCAGTAAAGGATAACCAAATTATTTTTAGGCACAAAAAATTTAGGCAAGATGGATTTAAATAACCTCTCACACTCAATAGAAGGAATGTAGGAAGATGGATTTAACAAAAGGATCTTTGAAACTAGAATAGTAAGTTTTAGCCTTTTGGAAGGATAGACAACAAGGGAAACTTAAGCATCTTTTATCTGTCGAAGAAAAGGAACTTGTTTTGCATCCATTGAGTAACATCTAACAAAATTTTTAGTTAGTGGAAGTCCTAAAGCTTTTTCTACAAAAGTGGGCATTTCATTATCAGAGGGTCCTGAATCTATGAAACAATTACTCAATCTATTTCTATTGATAAACAAGGAAATGTAGTAGGGATCTGGTTTTTGATTTGGGCATGTGGTAAGACAACAGGTTTTTCTTCTTTAAACAACTTAGGGAGTGAAAAATCTTCAAAATTCAAATAAGCTCCACTAGTGCTAGCTTTATTATGGTGATCAACATTAGCATTAATATTAACATGACCTGCATCTTTACTATTACAATGCTCAACTAATATTTTCAATTGATCAAGATTAGACTTTAGGTAATCCAATGGAGATATCTAGATTCTTACCTCTTCACAGTATTGTATGATTACAAAGGAATTAACTAACTTACCTTTGTGCTCCTTTTGTGCAGTTGAAGTTACTATGCCACTATCTTTATCAACTTTGTTTGATGATGCATTATTTTTGATAGGAAACAAATTTCTAGTCTGATTTCTATTCTTTTGACCTTTGGTCAATACTCAATTGAGGTCCTTCTATAGTTACAAAAAAATCACCTCCTACCTCTAAATCTGATTCATACTCCAAGAATTAGTTTTCAAAGTTGCCACAAAGAACATGATCATCCTCACTTTCAAGATATTCAATTGTTTGTTCTTTGTTATCCACCATCTGCTTATATTTGATCACATTGGCACATGTATCTTCATCATGATCTACCTTTAGATGAAAAGCACACATATTTTTTCTTTTTGGGGCACCTTCAATTTCTAATCTTTGTTGAATAGGTGGTTTTGAAATGCTTTACCTCCATTTACATTTCTATAACCTTCTTGATGAGGTTGATGAAAAGAATGAGTAGACCTATTGATTTGTTTCTTCAATGAAATGAGTTCATTAGACAATTTTTGAAGCATAGCCTCTATATTTTTTAGTGCAAATAATTAATTATTATTACACTTTACTTAAGTTTACTTAGGTTAATGCATTATTTTATTATTTATTAGTTAGACACCTAGGAGTATGCATACTCATATGAGTTGTCTTATTGACAACACAAGATTTAGCAACTCTAACTTATTACATGGTGTCTACAACATAGGAGTTTGCATATTTATCTGAGTTGTCATGTAGACAACACAATTTTTCACACTCTAATTAAGCACATGGTGTCAACATCTTTTTATGTGACACACCTCTGTAAGCTTATCCTCTCATCATCGCACTAACTTCTATGCTCAATGGAGGATAATCCACTCTTGGTGGACATGTGTTTAGTTGTGAATTTTATTACTTTGCTGATTCCTAGTCATTATAGAGGCCTTTATATATAGGCACTTCTAGTTTGTATGCACATCAATTCATTTTTCATATTGTTATTTTGATCATACTTTATTGGTCCATATTATGCTAGTGCTTGAGCTTCTTGATCTTTGGTGATTTTCCCTAAGGAAAATTCTTACATAGTATGAGAGCTGAGGGAGCTTCTCTTCACATAGCCATTAGAGACCATTTTTGCTTCACCTCTGGGAGGACATCGATTCAAATCTAGAGTATCACATTTATTGGGAGCATCTACAGCCAAAGCATACCTCACCATTGCATCTAGAGCATCAATTTGGTATAATTTGACTATATGCCTACCCTAGGCCATAGTCAAAATTGAGGCAAGTTTTTTTGCAAACTAGCAGTTGAAGGCCTAATTTGCAAATTAGTTATGATCATTTTTGGATCCATGTAATTTATTTTTAGATCTATATTTAATTTTAGACTCAACAATTTTCTGAATGTCTCTACAAATTTTTGATTTTTTTTGGAATTTTTTTTGTCCTATTAGGCTTGTAGAGAAGTATTTTTTTTGTAGGAAACTGAGTGATCAAATCCCAACTCCTATAGATAGAATCACCATAACTGGTGATATATTCCTCCCACACTGGCCAAAAACCACACAACCAAACTAGTAGTTACATCAAACTATGGTGGACACATAATCAGCTTGCAAGTTATTACAACCTCTAGAGCTTTGTGGTTTTTAAACACAACATACATCGAATGCACTGAGCATGTGGGATTAAAATCCCAATGTTGATGCTTGAAACTTGGTGATTGCTCAGCCATTAGTGACTGCTTCCTTTCTACCAGTAGCACCAACTCTGCACTTTCTAGTGTTGATCCTCCTTTTGATGCCGATCGTCCTTCCAATGTTAGCCAATGATGTTTGTGAGTGTCAATAGCCAGCTCACCACCTTTGACCTGGCCACCTCAGTCGTGACTGCTCTTGTCACCTAACACGTTATTGGATCCATGTGGTGGCATAGTTACCACCACATGGCTTTCTCTACCACGTCTTGACATGTCAAAAATGCTATACATAACGTGCAACAGACACATGGCATCGCCATGTCACTCCTCTATATGCCTAGATAGTGCCACATCATCCACTGCCCTTTTTTTGCTGAAGTTAGTATTTGACTATCTTAATATTGGTGACCATTTGATCATCACTAGTAGGCTAGATTGCATTTTTGTGACAACCATTTGGACATCAAATTTAACCTTGCATTTTGCTAATCAGACCCCTCACCATATTCAGTTTTGATTTGATAGTCCAACTTTAGGAGGCTATATCTCAGTCATTCGAACTCCAAATCAAATGCAATTTTTTTTAAATTTTGGCTAGAATTTATTGATTTTTAGTGATACCATTATTTCCTAGTTTTGGTGCATGCATTTATTAGAAATTTTAGTTTTTGGTGACTATACCTCTCCAATCCTATATTTTGCAACTTCAAATGCTCTATACAGGCTCATTTGGACACATTTTTAGGTTCCATTTTTTTGACAGTGAATAATTTTTCATCTACTTTCTAGATCTACAATCAAATTTTAGGCTTGTATGGATAGAAATATCTCTTTCAAAAACAAGTTCTTTGTTGCATTGTATTGCTTTGATAAAACTTCAAAATTGTTGTACATCTAAGCTACATCTTATGGTCTTTTGATTCTTTGCATCGAGGGTTCACCTAAAACTCCAATTTTAACTTCACACAATTATACTACATGGAAAGATATTGTATGGAGTAGACTAATGGAAAAAGGTTTAAATCTATATGTTGATGGTACAATTGTAAAACCCACTAATGCTAATGCATAAGTTGATTGGAAAGCTAAAGACAACCAGGATTTAGGAATTATTAGGAGTTGTGGTCATAGAGATCTCTTCTTGGGAAAAAATAGAAGGGTTGTATGGTAAGGTGGGTGAGGAAAAGGGATTCTAGATTGAGGATGATCTACTTCTATTGGATCTTAAGAATTTTAACACAATTCAAGACTATGTCAACAAAGCCAATGAATTGAGAGTACTACTTAAGGATTGTGGTAATACCATGAAGGATGATATATTGATTCATCACATCTTGAAGAGGGTACCTTTGGAGTATGCATCTTTTGTTTTGAGTTACAACACTCACAGGTTGACCATGGGAAGTGCCTTCACTAAGACTTCATTTGATGCATTTACAAAAATGTTAATGTTGGAACAATCCAAGTTGATGGATATGGGAATTCTCAAGTCATCCAAGTCTATAGCATTGGTGGTTACTAATGAAAACCAAATAAATCAAGGTGGAAAAAGTTTTACCAACAATAAGAAAAGGTAGTGGAAGCCAAACTCACAATTAGAGACACAACAATCTTCCTCCTCACAACAAGACATTTCTTCTTCTAACAAGAAGGGAAACAACAACAAGAAGGATAAACTATTTTATGCATATTGCAAGAAACCAAATCATGATGAGCATCATTGCAAGACTAAGAGAATAGATGTGTTGGAAAACTTACTTAGGAGGAACAAAATCAATGTGCCAAATGCTTCCAAGGATTCAAATCCATCCACTTCAAGGGAAAAGGGCAAGCACTTATGGCAAGTTCAAGTTCTTTAGGGGAATGGATTCTTGACTTGGGTGCCTCACATCATATGGGTTCTTCAAAAGGACACTTTTCTTCATTGAAGCAATCTATGGTACCTCACATCTTTGTAGGGAATGATACAAAGTGGAAGTTGAAGGGAAAGGACAAGTTGAGATGGAAAATGGAGATTTCAAAGATGTTCTCTATGTTCCTAACCTTAGCACTAATCTCCTTTCACTTTACCAAATCACTCACTATGGAGGTGGTAATAAAATTGAGTTCCTTCTTGATATAGTAATGGTGCAAAATCTTAAGCATGATTCATTGGTTGTAGTGGGTAAAGTTAATCATGACACAAGGCTTTATTCTTTCTCCCACTTTATGCCTAAACCTCCTTCACATGCCTTGTTGAACATTCACAATCACAAACTAAATTATGGCATGAGCGGTATAGACATCTTACCTTTTTCTATGTTCATCAACTTAGCTCAAAAAATATGGTCAAAGGTCTACCTACAATCAACCTTTCTAAGGGTGAATGTTCAACTTGTTCAATGGATATGCATCTAGAAGAAAAGTATGACAAAGGGAAGTCTTGGAGAGCAATAGTTATTCTTGAGTTGGTTTACAGGGTTCTAGCAGGTCCTTTTTTAGTGACATCAGTTAGCAAGGGTCGCTATCTCCTCACTCCCATTGATGAATTTTCATGCTACACATGAGTCTACTTTCTTAATCACAAGGATGAAGTTTTTGATAAGTTTCTTGCTTTTAAGAGTTATGTTGAGAAGAAATCAAGTAAAGCCATCAAGGTTCTTCATATGGATAGTGAAAGTAGATATGTAAACTCAAGACTTATAGACTTTTGTAAACTTGAGGGTATTGATCTTCAAAATCCTATAGCATTTAGTCCACAAAATACAAGTGTTGCAGCAATGAGGATTAGAACTCTTAAGTTAATGTCAAGTCACACGATTCAAGCTAAGTCTCTTGATCCATCACTTGAAGTCAAAGCTATAAGTAGTGCCAAACACATCCTTAATAGGTCTCTTCATAATGTCTTAGATGGAATGACTCCTTTTGAGGCATGGTGTGAAAGAAAACCAGTTGTGAAACACTTCAGAGTTTTTGGTTGTCGAACATGGGCACACATATCTTCAAGGGAATACAAGTACCACCACCAAGGCCTTGTACTTTTTTTGGATATGAAAAAAGTGTTAAGGTATATAGACTTATGGATCCTAAGACTCATGAGATATTCATAGAGAGGAATGATCACTTTGAGGAAAGTTCACCTAGCTTATCCTCTAATCCTCTCCATACTTCATACATTGTGGAAACTAATAGTGACAACAATGGTAGTGATTTAATAGTTCACTTGTAGGGGATCCTTTTGATAGATAAAGGATAAGGTCACGACATCAAAAAATTCCACATGCATACATTGCTATAGTGATAGGTCCATATAATTTAGTATAGTTGGGTACACCTTGTCTTTCAGTTCCAAAATCAGGGGATGACTACATAATAGATATTTTAGGCTTATTTGTGGAGTCATACATAGAAGATCTAGGAGACATTATTGATGATTTACATCTTCTCTTTGATGAAGAAGATCCTTCTTCAGTTGTTGCAAGGGAACACTCTGGCCCTCTTGTCCATTCTCTACATGATTAGTCTTACAAGGTCAATATGATTGTGGATCCTTATATACAATAGTTGCAAGAGGTCTCTTTATCATTTGAGGAGATAGTTGGTTCTTTGGGATATGTTCTACATCCTTCCTTGCTAGATTTGAACTTGTTCTTTTTAGTAGTGTTAGAAGGGGTGACCATCAATATCAACATAGGGATAGTTTAGCAATTTTTCAGAGACACCATTCATCTTCAAAATTCTTTTTACACACTGGGGAAGCATATCATATGCACCTATGACATTGTTTTCTTCCTAAAGGGAGGAACATTATTCAGCAGTCATGGATCAACTTCTATATTCATCTTGGAGCAGCTATCATTAATCGATATTCTACATTGGGGGGGGGGGGGCACTATCTTGTCTCCTTTCTTCTTGTTTTTCTTCTTTTCTCTTATGGGGGGAGTTTTTTCCTCTTCTAGGGTTTTGTCCTTCTCCTAATCCTCTATTATATATACATGATGTATGGTGTAATGGGGGGATCTTAATTACTCCATCCATCCATGCATCTTTTTTTTTGATCTCTCTTTTTAGGGGAGGTTTTCTATCTTACACCATTTTTAGAAAGATTGCATTACATTTGTACATGGGTACCTAACATGGCCTAGTAGTCGAGATCCATCATGCATTTTCATCATAGCTTTCACAAGCTTAAGTGCATTCCCCTAAGTTGCACTTAAGAGGGGGTGTTAGTGTAAATAATTAATTATTATTACACTTTACTTAAGTTTACGTACATTAATGCATTATTTTATTATTTATTAGTTAGACACCTAGGAGTATGTGTACTCATATGAGTTGTCTTGTTGACAACACAAGAGTTAGCAACTCTAATTTAGCACATGGTGTCTACAACAGAGGAGTTTGCATATTTATTTGAGTTTTTATGTAGATAAAATAGTTGTTCACACTCTAATTAAGCACATGGTGTCAACAACATCTTTTTATGTGACACATCTATGTAAGCTTATCCTCTCATCATTGCACTAACTTCTGTGCTCAATGGAGGATAATCCACTCTTGGTGAACTTGTGCTTAGTTCTAAGACTTATCACTTTGCTGACTCCTAGTCATTCTAGAGGCCTTTATATATAGGCACTTCTAATGTGTATGTACATCAATTCAATTTTCATATGGTTGTTCTTATCATGCTTTATTGGTCCATATTGTGCTAGTGCTTGAGCTTCTTGATCTTAGGTATTTTTCCCTAAGGAAAATTCTTACAGTATTATTAAAAGAACTAGCTATATTACCTATTGTTCTAGATTGGAATTCTATTTTCCACTTACCAGAGGCTATCATTTCATCTTCCATCTCCACAACTAGTGTCTGGGAAGCTTGTAAATTTGCTATATTTTCTCTTCTAATTTGATATCCTAGAGCAAGAGGCATAGAGCTAATGTGGAAAGTCTTCTTATTATCATTTGTAGGTGCACTTACAATAAGTATTCTTTTGATGAGTTTATTGAACCTTGTATTAAAATCTCTCATAAAAACTAATGGTTCTTTCTTTATTTGTGCCAATTACAACAATAATACTTGTGCATCCTCTATACTTTTGTAACGTTCTTCAAAAATTTGTTTCATGGTATCCTAATTTGTGATGCATCCTATAGGAAGGTCTTGAAACCAATCAACAACATTATCTACAAGTGTATCTACAAACATTCTGATAGCCACATCCTTATGTTGGGGATTTACTACACCATAGGCCTTATGGAAAGCACTTAGGTGCTATTCTATAGAGATGGTACCATCACCATTAAAGTTTGGAAAGTTATTTCTTGATGCTCTTGGAAAATAATTATTAGCTCTAAGGGAAAAAGGACCAATAGCATTTCCCAAGGAAGTTCCATAGCTACTGGTATAATATTCTAGTTTGTCTAAAAAGTAATAGAAACTAGAAGTGTTGCACTAATCAACAAAAAAGCATCAAAAGTACTAGGAATGGAAGTCCTAGGAACATGATGAGAATAAGATTGACTTCTTCTATGTTCTATTAGGAGGAACAACTATAGACAATTGAGTATCTTGGAGTTGCTTGCTCACAGATTCCCTTGCATGTGCTCTTCCTCTTCTGCAAAGGTCTTCTAGGATAGGAAAATTGGCCTTCTTGAGCTCTTTGTATATTGGGTCAATCTTTCCTTTCTCCTTGGCACTCCTAGTAGATTTTGAATCTAGAGTGTATCAAATATTTAGAAAAATGGTGTTTTGAATTTATCTTTACTAGTCTTCAAGTTTGGATTTGCTTCTTTTCTTTAGTAGGTTGAGGCTATAAAACTAGTATCAAGTTCTTATGGAAAAACCTCACTACCACAAGTCATTTCTTGCAAATCAAATATATGGAATTAGATTGAAAATTAATATGAAGGAAAATTCTTTAGAGCTTTCATTTTAATTTCCCCAATAGAGTCACCAAAAACTGTTGGTTAACCATTTTTACTCCTATTAGATTTTATAACCTAACTCTTTGATACCCAATGTTTGGAGAGACAAAATGATGTTTACCAAACAATGGGTCAGTGTATGTATTCTATCACTACCCTTTGAATTATTAGGTACAACTCCCTATGATTTGCAATTATATGAAATGAATCTATTTTTATGAGATTAGAAGTTTTGACATTATAAGCTCTTAACCTAAGAGTAGTAAAGGATAACCAAATTTTTTGTAGGCACGAACAATTCATGCAAGGTGGATTTGAATAACCTATCACACTTAATCAAATGATTGTAGTCAATTATCTTGATATTTATAACCCTTACTTCTATTCTAAATGCAAATTAACCATCTAAATGCAAAAGAGGAATGAAGAAGATATGCATACAAGGGAAAATGGAATTTCTTTCAATATCAACCTTGAATGAAATGGAATCCAACCAATAAATAATAGATTCATACTCATTTATCTTTCATTTTCAAACAAAACCATCTAACATTTTATGAAACTAACAAGAGAAGAAAAAAAACCATATATGAAGAAAGTAAATAGAATAACTATGCTACAAACATCAAAGTGAAATATAATTCATCTGATTATTCATAGAATCATACATGATTGTCTTTCAAATCTTAATATAAAACTACTCTATGCATGGGCCACAAAACATGACAAGAAAATAGGGTAAATGGAATTATAGACCAACTCAGTATCAAGTTTTTTAACCTCTGTATTATCAAAAGAAATTACATTTATAGTTTTTTGTCATCCCTCAATTTTGGTAGAGCAATAGTCACACAATAGAAAGAAAATATGGATAATACATGAAAAATATCTAATCTTCAACATGGTATAGATGTGTGAAATCATTCGTAGTGATGTCCTGATTCCATGGCACCTCTAAGAACACCTATAAACTATTCATCTTCATGTGGCTTCAAAAAACCTTGTCAAACTCTTCATTTCCTTCATATTCTACCATTTCATACCAAGTCTATATAATTCATAATACAACAATCACTGTAGTTTTGAATTTCCATTGTTGATCTCAAATCAACAATAAAGATTGAATCATTATAAACCTTTTTTGTGTCTTCCTTTAAATTTTCCTCCATGAGTCCCTTGGTAGACACATGTCAAATTTTCATTATGTCATTCTAGTTATCTTTCTTGCATCTTTTGAAAGTGACATAATGACAATTGTAGATCTTTTAAGATTTGATGGCTGCGATAAAGATCTCTTGTTCAATTTGTAGTGTGGATCCACCTTCTATCTATGTACATCGTGGTAGATGGGTGACACTATTTCATTGCTTGGAGAATCTGACATTGGAATACTTTGCTTTGTGGCACTTTGTAGAATATAATGTGCCCAGGAAGACATGTGGTGAACTATCGTAATGTCACTATAATTAACACTCAAGCAACATTCCATAATGAAAAAGTGATAGCTTTAGATCTTCTTGAGATCAATGATCCTCATTGTGTTTCTTAATTACTACACATGACTAAAATGAGGTCCCACTTGATCTACGTGTCATGTTCTCAATTTTTTGCATTAGTTAAACCTCATGCATCTTTGGAAAGAAAAAATATGATAGATTTCAATCTTTTCAAATCTAATGGTCGCCATAAAATTGAAATAAAACAAAAGAGACTTAGCTGATAGGTAAGCATTTGGCTTTCAACTAGCCAATGATGTGCATTCTTTCATCAATTTGACTTTTCACCAACCCACATAGTTTTTAATCATCGCATCTGAACTATCCATTCATTGAATTGACAATGCACATTTGCTTATTTTATATTAAAGGCTTCTAATCATTTTTAGTAGAACAAATTACTTTCTCTGCACACTAATCTTGATCATCTACAATATCTTCCATGAAAACTACAAGATAGCATGAATCCTTGTCTTCACCATGATTAGGAACAAAGAAAGATGAATCATTAGAATATCCAAACCTCGTTCTCATCAGGGAAACACATAACAAACCCTCCAAAACCTAATAACCAAGCCTTTGACTGGTGCATTGCTAATATGATTTCCCACATTAGGTTAACTCAAAGGAATGATGGGAAGAAAGGCCATCTTATGGGCAATCTAGACTCAGACTTAGGACATTTAAACTTGACTTGACTCAAAAATTAAAGCAAAAAGAAATGAACTAAAATTGGGGCAAAAATTTCTTAGTCATTTCTCCTTCAATACTTATTTTTAGGTACACTATCTCTTCTATCTCCCTCTAGTTATTTCTCCCTCTTTGACAATAATGCCAAAGACTTGTCATCTTTGTATGTAGATATAATCAATTTCAAATTTTCCCTCTGTCACCTTTCTTGTGATTGTAAATCTTTAAATTTAGCTCCTTGATTACTTTAGGCAACTCCTAAAGTAATATCCACTACATCAAGTTTTAAGATACAACATTTAGCTCAGTTGATGTAGGGCACTACTTATGTTTCTTAAGTAGCTTTGGATAGGAGTATCACCCTACTTTACCTCTAAGATACTCATGAGAATCCTTAGGTAAAGCTTTTATGAATACATCAGTTGTTTATTCTTTTGTATTCACATATTCCATCCTCACTTCTTTGTCTTGAACTAACTCTATTAGGTAATGATACTTGATTTCAATGTGCTTAGTCTCTGTGTGCATCATAGATCTCTTTGATATATTTATAGCACTTGTATTATCACAATAAAGTACCACAGTTTGAGTGATTTCCTCCTTTATACCTTTGAGTAGCTATTTGATCCATATTGCATTTACTGCAAAAATCATATATTCATCTTCAATAGTAGATTGAGATATGCAATTTTTTTTCTTGTTGGTGTAGGTGACCAATCTCTTCTCTAAGAAAAATTCTCCACCACTTGTGCTTTTTCTATCATCAATGTTTCTAGCCCAATCAACATTTGTATAAGCTCTTAGCTCATTTTTTTCATTTTTCTTGTAGTATAGACCACAGTCTTCTATTCCTTTAAAATACCTCATAATTCTCTTAAAAATGATCAAATGATTCTTCTTAGGATTTGAAGAGAATCTTGCAACATTCCCAAAAGATAGTGCAATGCTAGGTCGGTTACATACTACAAATTGCAACTTGACAATCATAGACCTACACAATGTTTGATTCACATCAGCAAAATAATCATTCTTTGATAGTTTTTTTCCTATCACTATAGGCATACTAACTGGTTTTGAATCCTCCAATCCAAAAAATTTCAATATTTCCTTCACATACTTAGACTAAGTGATGTATATACCATATTTTATTTGATATACTTGCAAACCAATAAAGAACTTGATCTCTCCAAACATAGACATCTCAAATTCTTTCTTTATTTCATTTGCAAATTGCTTACATAATGTGTTTTGACCTCCAAATATGATATCATCAACAAAAATTTCAGCTACTAAAATACCTTTACCTCCTTTTGTCTTCAAGTACAAATTGTTTTTATCATCAATATTCTCAAAACCAATCTTCACAAGATAATTGTGCAGCATTTGATAACATGTTCTTGGGGCTTGCTTTGAATCATATAAAGCTTTGTGTAGTCTATATAACATGTTTTTGTTGTTAGCATCAAAAAATCCTTTTGGCTCTTCTATATAAACCTCTTCCTCTAATAAGCTATTTAGAAATTTTGACTTCACATCCATTTGATAAACCTTGAAACCTTTGTATGTAGAGTAAGCAAGTAGAGTGTAATGCCCCACCAAGGGATCCAAAGAATTAATCTAAAATTTCACTAAGTTTGCCAAACAATTTTTTTTTCAACATGAAATATAAACCATTCACAACTTATACATAGTAACGGAAGCAATAGAAACAATTCACTAAAAGTAAACACAACATACATAATCGGTTACATTCTTTAAGGATCCCTTAATGTTGAATTACATCCAACATAACTAATAACGATACCATCTAGTAATACATCCATATAAAATAATAATGAAAAGTCTTACATTCTTAAACAATATACAAGTTTCCTTTAAGTGATTACATTTTAGATTGCTCAATCGTCCACTGTACATGTCACAAGGTATGAAAGGCTTGAAAGAATAAACATCCATCATAAAAGATAACTGTATATCACAAAACATAACTAACTAAGTACATGGTTCCCCCCAACCATTAATAGCATCATTAGACCATCGTGGATCCTAGCCATCCCTCTGTGCATAACATTCCAAATCATCGAAGAGATCATCGGTATTAACATAGTAGGAATGTCACACCTAAACATAATACATCATATACAAAAAGTAATCTAACATGCAAATATAAGCATAAGATAACATCATCTAACATATGAAAATTATCAATATAAAAAACATACCAATAAATACATCCATCATAAGGTATATTACCTATCATAATGATCCAAGAACATAATGAAGATAAATACCAACCAAGAATACTCCAGCCACAGTGTCTCAAATGGATCTCAAATGATAAGAGTGGAAAAAAACTACCACCTGACCGCGTGGAACCTAAATGGTCCACTCCCACCGTGCTGAGGAGATAATCTCAAGTCCCAAACCAGATATCAAAATTACATAGCATAATACTCTTTAAGTCTAGGAATCCTAAAAGTATATTAACTCAAAGGTTCCAACATAAAATTGACATCTAATCCTAGAGGCACAACCATAAGTATACCACCAGAGGTACACAAAATCTATAGAGGAGACTCAGGCTACATACTAGGGAGTGTCATCACATGGCTGCTTGAGTTACCCCGGAGTGGTCTCTCATTAGACCTCGGACCCTCAAGCATTGAGTTACCCTGGACTGGTTACTCTGAACCTCGTACCCTCAACATGGCACATGTGGAAACCAAGAGCCCTCTCAAGAAGACGAGGCATTCATCCCATCCTTAGTCTATACAAGCACTCAAGGTATGGGTGGATCAAATATCTCTAACTTATCTTTTTAGTGTGTTTCCCTCCCATAAATTTTAAATACTAGATTATCACTTATTACATAACTTGCATTAGGTTACCCTGGTACTGACCACTTTGGGCCCCAGACCCCTATGCAAGCCACTCCCATAGTCATGTACCTAGACAACCTCTCCTAAGAAAATAAATTCATAGTTGTGTCCCATACCACAATACTCATAAAGATCAAACTCGGTTCCTTAATAGGCAACCTAATAATAAGATGGTTCTCCCATACAAAATAAACCTCATAAATATAATCTCCAATATGAATCACAATATCCATTGGTTCTCAACAAGTAACCAAGAATATCTCAAAATCATACTAATCAAAGATTTCAAAATGGTTGAGTCAAAACATGTCACAACATGACATCATAAATCAACATTTTAGTCCCACTATGGTGACTGGAAAGTAATCTAAGGATAGCTGATCGATGATTCAAAAATGGTTAGCTCAAGTGTCTCATTCATAAGAATCTCAACTATAACAATCAACAATTACAAAAATCTCATAGAGCATTCCATCTCATAACCATGGTTGGGTTTAGAAAGATCAAGACCAAACAAGATCAACATGCCATCACATCTCATAAACCCCCGAGCCTCTGGTAACAACCTAAGACTAGTCAACACTAGTCAACCCAAAAACCCAAAACAAGAAGCATAGAGAATACACAATGCAAACACATGTTTTAGTTTACTAAAATCACATAGTTGAATTAAGTGTAGAGCTTCAGTTTTTGTTTCAAGTATACTTCAAGTGTCTAAGTTTAATCATTTGACCTACAAGTCAACCCGTTTGTTCCCCAATAGCATTATCCTTCCATTATTAAAATTACATTCTAAGAATAACTTAAGGATAGATATTTACTCATTAAATCATTTGTCTCTTAATAAAATCATTCACTTTATTTTACTGAGATCCATGTTACAAATTGAATGACTCTTCTTAATGTTACTTCAACTTTTAACATAAATCAAAGATCATTATTCGTCTAAATTATAAGAGAGCCAATTACTAGTCTTTGAATAAGAAGATTATAACTTTATTAAAATGATCAATTTAATCAATAAATTAATATAGGTACACCATCCATGACCTATTAACATTCTAATAGTTCTCAATTAAATATTACTAAGTCTCACTATTAAAATATCTAAGGTCATTATTCAAGTCATGAGAGTACGACTTGTCAACTTCGATATACATACTTCACAACTTTGCTAGAGGAATCGATATTAGCATATCAATTAAAACTTTATTACATAACTTAATTATTAATATCATATCTAATAACTCAATGAATATCAATTGATTAAAAATCAACTATACTCCAAATCCAAAAACCAATATCTTTTACAAAACTTCAATCATTAAATAATCTCTACTAGATTAACTCTAATCGAGTTTACTGATAACTATTTAAATCATTTATACTATTATTTATTAATAGTTTGTTAGACACAAAAAACATTAATAAATAATAAACTCATCAAAACTATTATTAATTGATCTAGAGAAACCTTACAAAACTTCATTGGTTAATATTTAACTAATTCTTAACACCATTAAGGTATATCTTTAAGTTATTTAATAATACATAAAAATTCAAATCATAGCAAAGCTATTAAATGTTATAACAATAACTATGACCCTTGTCAATTAAATCTTAATCCAATATCATATAAAGTCTCTTAATTTACATCATTATAATAATCATCATTAAATGTCTTAACATAACATAAATTACCATCTCTTAATTTAATATATATTAAATAGTATTTAATATACATGAAATAAAATTAATATATATTAAATAGTATTTAATATACATTAAATAAAATTAATATTAAAAAGTCCACTATATAAACTATATTAAAATCTCTTTTCTTTTAATTTTCCCTCGTTTAAAAATCCATTTACTTAGATTGACTAATAATTAATTACACCTCTTCTACTATTAACTAATCTTAATTAAATTTGATTTAATTAGATTAGATAATAAATCATATAAAACTAATGCATATTAATAAGATTATACTAAGGGAAGATTTTAATAATATCTTTAATTCATTCCATGCTTTGATATATTATTTTTGTGAAGTTTAAGCATAAAGAACTCTTGGTTATGGAAAATGGAGAAATATATGTCCTTGAATAAAACAGTCCCAATACGAGGGCCATATCTCCCTAATGAACTATTGGATCGGGCTGAAATTGAAATATGTTGGAGAGGGTCAAGTTGTGCCAATTTTGATTGGAGCGATCGAATAAATTTGATCACGATAAAAAGTTATGAATGACTGAGTTCGGGTCTATCCAAGGGGCAGCGACATGACAATTTGTGATGAATTAAGAATTTCTCCAAAAAGGTAATTGTTCTCTAAATTTACCCATTCATCCATCTAATAGGTTTGTCTGTACACATCTAAAAATATAATTTGATAGAAAGATTACATCTAACCATTCAAATTTTTAACTTAGAATTTCTATTTTAATTTCAAATCTTTTCTATCTAATTTCACAATATAAATTTGAACCCAAACCCGATTTAGATCTAATTTCTTTCTTAAATTGAAGCTAGGATTTTCTAATGAGTTCTCTATTGATTTCTTTTGCAACCAAATAAATACATATCTAGATTCCAATTTCAAATTACAGATTCAATCATAGAGAAGTTTTAGACATATATAATAGACACGATGAAGACAAGAAGAGAAAGAGTGCAAATAGAATATGTGATTATCACAAGTGCACCTGGACACTGATGCTAATTTTCCATACCTCAGAAGTCCATAGAAAGTCCCTTCCTTCTTCTCATACACAATTCCTCCAAGATCCAAGCCAACCAAAATTTCCACGTGACTAGAAGTGCTTGAAGAAACATAGAAGCATGTAGAAACATATGAGCATGTAGAAGCATATTAGCTTCTCAAATGCATGTAAACTTTGAAGCTTATCCAAAAATACTAGGAGAGCCTTTATTTAAAGGCCTCTAAGCTGCATCTAGAATGTGTCTAGAAACAACTAGAAGATAAGCATGACAACCAAGCATGAGTCTTCTCCAACCTTCTAGATGAGTCATAAGGTTGTAGACACCATGTGCTCAAATAAAATGCTAACTCCTAAATGTAGACAACTTGTGCATACTTAGAGCGCAAACTCCTATGTTGTTTACATGACAACTCCCGAGAATTTGCCAACTCCTATGTGAGCAAACATTAAAATAATGTACAATCTTTAATATAATATTTACTTTACTCTTTCCAATTTTATTTATTTATTTATTAAATCTCATGCACTAACTTTAATAATTTCACTTTTACATTTATTTTCAAAACTTAATTGCTAAAATATTTATTAGGTTAATAATAATATTATTTAGTCATTTATTTAAAAATGAACTCCAAATATATTATTACTAAAATAAATATTGTCACATTCCAAATTTAAACTTATAACTTTTATTTTCAAATTTAATTATTTTATTTAATTAATTTCCCAATTAAATAAATAAAATAAATATTAAAATATCATATTATTTTTCTATTAAATTAAACCATTAATTAAATCTTTTAATTAGGCTTAATTAATAGAAAATATACCAAAGACTCATAAAGTAAAAATATGAAAACCCATCATAGTCAAAATACATACAAAAGCAAACCAAGGGTTAATATCACGAATTATGTCATCCAATGTATTCAGAGGGTATTCAACTCGGATACTTGTCCTAATTTCTAATTAGAACAAATGGCTTAAAGGGTTGGGATTTGGACTTGAGAATTATCTCCTCTCTCTTATCATTGAGATAATGTGACAGGGTACGCTCATCCTAGCAATTCAGGAAAGTCGATACTCGGTAACTACAATCTGCATAAAAACCATGCATGTACAAGCATAATATATACTAACTAAATAGGCAATGGCAAGAAGTAGTGCATCGTGTAGATCCCGACTAGTAGGTGACTATGACTCCCTTCCTTAACCACATCAGACACACCATACAAAAGCAAACATGCACACCATACACATGCGAGTATGGGGTAAGTATCCATAAGAAAACACATATGATGATAAACCATCTAATCTAATCATTATCCATAACTGAAAGAAATGTAATAATCATTATGCATACATGAAATGTAAAGTCTAAGTAATCTCATCATATAATAAACTGAATCCATAGCACAATATCTGATAGTCTCAAAATAATACTGCTAACAATCACTATAAAACTAGCCCTAAGAGAGTTCGATAATGATAAAAAAATGCGAACTAGGGGCGAACACTACATAGAGTTCTTACTCCTTCCAATCCTACAATAGGGGCAAATATTTCTCTATAGTCTATTCCTTCTTCTTGTGCATTCCCCTTGCAAACTAATCTTTCCTTATTTTTTGTCACCTCACCATTTTCATCCAACTTTTTTTTGTACACTTGTTCCAATCAGATTCTTATCCTTTGGTCTTAGAACTAGAGTCCATTTCTTGTTCTTCTCAATTTGATTAATTTCTTGTCTTATGGCTTTACTCTGATCCTCATTTTCTAAGGCATCTTTCACTATCTTAGGTTCATGCATTCTCAACAAACATGTATCACTTCTCATCCTATTTCTTATCATTAGTCTACCATCTTTATCTCCAATAATTTGTTTAGCAAGTTGATGTCTCTTGACATACTTTGACAATCTTGGTTCTACTCTTCTTTCCTCAATAGGTCTATCAACTTCTGAATCACTATGTACTTCTCTATTAGGTAATTCAACATCTATTTCATGTACACTTATCTTAGAATTAGAATGTACCTCAATTTTTGTCTGCAACTTGACTCCTGATTGTAACTCGGTTCCTGAATGCAACTTAACATTCATTGTATGTGACTCAATAGTCACTGAAACTTGCTATTGATTTACAAATTGGTTCACAACATATTCATTAGTAGACATAACTTCATAAAAGTATACAAATGATTTGTACTCTTTAGGTTCCTTCATAGGTTTAGCTTTATGTACCCCTGTATATTCATCAAAGTTCACATTTGCAATTTTCACAACTTTGTTAGTGTTAGTATTTAAAAAATTATAAGCTTTACTTCTTGTGGAATAGACACAAAATATGCCTTCTTTAATTTTAGCATTTAATTTACCAATTCTTGAAATCCTTAAGAATGTAGCATTTTCTTCCAACTACCTTAAAATATTTTACATTGGGTTAGTATCCATACCCTAATTTAGAAGGTGTTGAATGAGTACCTTTCTTGACTTGTACATGGTTTAAGATATAGACATCTATACTTATAACTTCTCTCTAGTATTTCAAAGAAACATTCTTCTCCATCACAAGTGTTCTAGCATAGTCCAATACAATCTATTTGTCCTTTTAGCAATTCCATTCTATGGAGGGGTTCTAGATGTAGAAGTTCATCTCTTTATTCCTCTATCATTATAGAACATCTCAAACTCATTTGATGTAAACTCTTGATGCAATGGAACTAGTAGTGGGAATGGACAAGGTTCCTAAAATCCTCTTCATTGAAGGCTAAGGAACAATGAGTGTCATTATTAATCCAATAAGCCCCAAAAAACCTATCACAAGTGCTTGATAAGATGGTAATGGTTATCACAACCCAACCACTCCTAGGAATCCCCAATCACAAGGAAAACTTATCACAAAGACAACTAATCACTAGTTAATCTTAAGGGCATCAAAAGGCTTATTTGACACAAAATCCCCCAAACACAAATAAGGAACATAGGTGATTTACAAGCATGTAAAGGGTCTACTTAGGTCCAAAATAACATTAGTCCAATATTAGATTCAAACTATGCAACTTTCATTGGCTAATTACTTCATAAATTCAAGAATAGGCTTGTAGCCTTGAACATGGAAAATCACAAACATCTTCTCACAACCCAAAGAAAAGAATCACTAATTTGGATACCCTTTTGGGGTTTATACAACATACTAAAGCCTTGGGATCTCAAGAGAAGTATGCAACAATTGAGTTTTTTTAAGGCTCACTTAGAAATGTAGGTAATTAGGCCTCCATTAATAAAAGAAGTACCCTACCCCTTCAGAAAAGTTTCAATCTAGAAATTGTAACATGAGGGAGATTATGTAAGATCATCATACACCAATTTTCAAGCCTTGAAACCTTCTCTCTAGCGAGTTATGGAAGATGTTGCTATGGATTTCTAGCATGCACATGGATCTTGCATACCTAGGGCATCAAGTTTCTCTCTCTAACCTCATTCTTTTGACCTAAAACCAAAAGAAACATAAAATAAATTTTCCTAACTTGGATTCCACCTAGGGTTGTTAATTTCCCATGGTGGAATATCAAGATATGAGGGAAGATAGATGAAACCCTAGGTAATGGCACACAATGGGGACATTAGTTAGTAAAATGAGAATATCTTGAGTTGTAGAGAAAATTAGAACCTCATTCTATGTGCAATAGAAAGAATATTCACAAAGCTATCCAACCATATTAGATATCCATACTTATATGTTAGAAGGCATTTGTACAACACATTTCAATAGTATATTTTATAGGAAAATTTGATATTTTTATTGATTTGAATGAAAAATTACATATCATTTCCTGCCACCCACCTGAGAAGGCTAATTTAGGGCTTCCCAATGGTTATACCAACTATTTGAACCATATATAACTATTGGGGTTCAATTTACAACATTTTGCAAGAAGTTGCTAAAACGTTGCCTGACAACTTTTAGCAACTTTGTAATTTTAGTGCCTTTTTGCCTAAATTAACCAAATTGCATTCTAATTGATCCAATAGGGAGAAAAAATGTTGAAACATGAAAATAATCTATCCTAAGATTCTAGGCTATTTGACACTTTTGACCATAGTTGACCTAGGGCTTATAGTACGCCAAACTTGGAACTAGGTCTCATAAATGAGTCCAATAAAATAGCCAATATTCCTAAACAATCCTAACAATTCACTAGACTTCAAAATTATTCTATCCATTGCATTGCATGAATATTTATTGGGGTGCTCCTACACCAAGAACATTCAAAGTTGGTTGTGGAAGTTGTTCCTTATGATGGAAAGTTGGATACCAATGTTATGTTAGATTGGATCTTCAATATGGAGAAGTTATTTGAGTTTGAAAGCAATCTTGATAATAGAACGGTGAAGATTGAAGTCACTAGGCTGAAAGGTCATGCCTTGGTGTGGTTGTAGTATTTTCAAAATGATAGATAAAGAAGAGGATAAGAAAAGATTAGAACCTGATTAAAAGTAATGAACAAGGCAAAGAAGAAGTTCCTTCTTGGTGATTACCAAGCTAGTTTGTTGAGGAAAATGCAAAATTTGAAGCAAAAGGACATGATTGTAAAGGAGTACACTAAGGAACTCTATAGATTGAACATCAAATCTAGACATGTGGATGATGGGGTTAAGAAAGTTGCAAGTTACCTAAATACTTTGAGATCTACAATTCAAGATGAGATAAGCTTTGTGAAACTAGATAGTGTAGTAGAAGCATACCAACATTCTCTAAAAAACTTAGGAGATCTTGACAAAGAAGTATGAGAGAAAATAGAGAGGTAGATTCTAGAGAGGTAGAGGTAGATCATATGGAGAAAGTAGTAGATCTAACAATTTTGTGCAAGATAAGGGTAAATATGAATGAAGGAATGAATATGAAGACATGACCGAGTGGAAAGGTAATAATTCTTACTAAGTTTATACTAGTTATTACCAAGGAAGAGGTAGGTCTTACCCCAGAGGTGGTTTTCATGGCAATTGTTTTAGATGTGGTGAAGAAGGGTAAAGATCCTTTGAGTGTAAATACTATAGTAAAAGTAAAAATGGTAACATGAATATTGTACTTCAAGGTAAATCTATGAATCCTTTGAGTGGTCCTAAAGTTGGAGAAAACTTGATGGTTCAAAGAACTTTGTGTAGTGAGAAAGTTGATGAAGAACCTATCTTGAGGAGAATTCTTTTCAAGAATACATGTAAGATAGAAGGGACATGTTGCAAAGAAATCATTGATAGTGGGAGTTCAAAAAATTTGGCATTTGAGGAGCTAATTACAAAGTTGTAGTTGGAAAGATTGAGGCATCCTAAACCCTATCATGTTTCATGGATCAAGGATGGGTATAAGTTATTGGTAAGTGAACAATGTGTTGTAAAATTCAAAATTAAACACTACTTTGATGAAGTTTTATGCTACAATGGACCTAAGCTAAAAAGAACAAAATATTATGTTTTGATGAAATATCACATAATAATAAAATTATTTATTTATTTATTTATAAAAGGTTCTTCTTATCACATAGCAATAAAATATGGATTGAGTTATTCAATTATTAAATCAAATAAATAATGATATTCATTTATTATTAATAACAAATATTCATTTAATTTTAATAACAATACTCAATTGTTAAAAAAAAAGAAAAAGAAAAAGAAAAAGAAATATTAATTTAATAACAATATGGAAAAAGGTGATTTTGTCATTAATTAAAACCTTGATAAAATGGGCGGACCCACTGACGTAACCCTCTACCATGACTTTTCATGCCTCATAAATGGACGTACACTAATGATAGGGAGGACATATCAGACAATGTGGGGAGAATGGACAGACAAAGGAATAAGGATAGTTGACTAGCCCTGACACAAGTGCTATCACCTCAAAGTAGTACATACACTACCCACCGAGTGGAATAAGGTTGGGTTTAAGAAATTTACACCATGTTGACCTTGTACATTGTTGTTAGAAATGATTTAGAATAACTGAGAGGGGGTGTGAATCAGTTATTCAAGGTCTAAATGTCCAATTCAAACTTTTCTTCTAGTAAAGTGTGCCCATAAACTATTCATTCATCTATGCTTAGACATTCCTAATCAACAAGTTACTGTAAATCAACATGCAAGCATAACACATGAAAAGATCAACACATAACACAATGATTTACATGGAAACCCAATTTTTGAAAAACCACCAGTAACATGCTACTCAATTCTCACTCTTCTGAATTGATGCCCTATGAAAGGCTTGCCCTGTTAAAGGCTACAACACACTGTTAATGTGACCTATTTAAAGGATTTAACCACCCTGTTAGAAGTGGGTCTAGTTAGAGGACTTTAGAACATTCACTTGGAATGCCACCCTGTTAAAGGATTTACAAATGGTTGTTAGACCAACCTAAGTCCATATGATTTTCTCTTACCCTAACTGATACAATTGCTAGAAAGTAACAATAAGGGGTTTTGACCTAATTACAACATACAACTCAACTTGTAGATTTTAGGGGTAGAAGCAAGGAGTTGGGTCTCAATTTTGTGGAAGTCCGCAGATTGAGATCGTACTCTTTTAGAAATGGGTACCCATTTAAAAAAAATGGGTACCCATTTTAGGCTCAGGTGCTCGATCCAAAATTTAAAAAATGGGCACCTACTTTTTTAAAAATCGGGTACCCATTTTTTATTTTCAAAAAATGGGTACCTATTTTTGAAAAAATAATTTTTTTATATTTTTCTCTAAAAATTTTAAATTTTACTTTTTGGTGGGATTTTACATGTCGATTTGACTTTTTCGAAATGGGTATCCATTTTTTGAATTTAAATAATGGGTACCCGTTTCTTACAACATTGGGCGGGATTTTTTTCTCCTACCTCGAATTTTGGTTTGGGATAGGCTTGGTGAGACCAAGCCTATGCCTTGACCTCTCAAGATTTGGCTAAGGCATGAAAGTAACAAATTCATGCCTTGCCATAATTTTTAGAGGGTCTTCTTGATCAAATTTTTTTATGAAACAAAAAACCCATTGGAGCTCTCACTGTTCTGATTCCAGAACTATAAATTTTATAGTGCTATGATTTTATTTACTATTTTTGCATTAAATTTTAATGAAAGGTGGTACCTAAATGTAAAATAGTGAAGTTCACTAAAACTTTAATAACTTTTTTATTTTATAATTTTTCTTAAATTAATTTATATCTCATCAATCTACATACAATTCTTTTGACGTTACAAAAAAGAGTTTTTGAAAAAAGTGAAATTTTGATCAAATTATGGTGTCCGTACATGAGAGGTTTTAAAAGTTACCTTTATAGCCAATTAATAAGTAATAATAAAAAATTTATTCAATAAAAAATTAAGAAAAAATATTTATCATCAATCTTCAGTGTATTAGGTAACTACCTTTAAAAGGATTTATGAAAACTCATTTATTTGTGTCAAATTATGGTATCCGTACATGAGTGTGGTATGGTCCCGAAATAGGCATTTTGAAAAAGTGGTTTTTAAAGATCCATACCAAAAAAAAAATCTATCATATGGGTATACAAATAAATTATATGTTCAAAAACTAGATTCTGAACACAAAAAAAATTATTTCTAAATTTTTTTTATATTCAATCTCTAAATGCCTCAAATTTTGACATCAATTGACAAGAAATTTCAAGAATGGAAAAAACACTTCCACTTTTTACCCAAAAATGAGACCCAACTTCTTGCACTTACCCTTAGATCACTTCTCAAATCATAACATTGCCTGGCCTTTAGTCTCTACTACTCTTGATAGCTTTCCCTCCTTTCAAGCTTTGTCTCCTTGAGTTTCCATACTCAATGTACCAGTGCACTCATCTCATTCTAACCACTCATCAAAGCAAAGTCTCTGTACTCTAGTCTTCCTTCTCCTAGATGCCTTCTCCTTAACACCCTTCAACCACTTTTCAATTTGGCACACCAACAACTCTTGCTTCTTAGTTTGTGACTACTTAAATAGAAATCTAGAATTTCTTTTCCTGCTCAATTCTTCCCTCCTTTACTTTCAATTCATATGGATTAGGTAGAATTTATTGAATCTAACCCATATTTTGTTTCTTCTAGAAACATCATGAAAAATCCTCTTGAATTCGCTCAAAAATAGTTTACATAAAATTTTGTGCCACCAGCTCATCATCCTTATCCTCTAATTGGTTCACACAATTCAAGGTAACAACTTTGTTGGCTCAAATTTGGTGAATCTTTGTCATTTCTAATAATGCAGTAGCTCATCACTATTGAAATTCTAGTGCTTGGCACATACTATGTTACTTGGCATTAACTGTGCATTACTGATGCTGGACACCTATTGTGTTACTTGGCATCAACTAAGATTTTCTAATGGTCAGCTCCTTCTATATCACTTGACACTTGAACTTCACTCAACACCTAAAGTTCACTCGGTACACATTAGATTTTGCATTTGCTCGGCTCTAACTAAAAATTTTCTTGGCTTAAACTAGCTTGCTTAGCACCCACTTATGAACTTAGTTTAAGCTTTGCAGTCAACCTTATTGCAACTTATTCCTCCAAAGTTTCTAAGTGTGACCAACCTCTGTGTCTTTCAATATGTTACCATACATCATTTAATCAATGTCTTAACTAATCCTTGCACTTTATTACAAAACTATAACTCAACCTTTCCTTTAGGTGCTCTTGTTACATCTTGTTGATTAAATCTTCTTCATCAATCAACTAAGTGATAGTACTTGGATCTTATAAGCAATTGTCATTTGTACAAATAATAGGTTTGACATCAATGAAAAAATAATGAATGAAAACATTCTTTAAACAAAAATCTCCCTTTTTCAATCAATCTTCTTCATCAATGATCTTTTCAATTAGATTTCCAACAATCTCCCTCTTTGGCATTAATGGAAAACCAAATTGATCAACCATCAGACCAAACTATTTAACCATGTTAACTAGGTTAGAACAGTAAGTCAAATGCCAAAAAGAAAATTGTGTTACCATCAGCTGTCTCATCTCCTTCTCTTGATCTACTATCTTGATTGCTTTACTTCCACCTCTCCCTCTTAGCTACTGTATCCTTTTTGTTTCCTTTCTTACATTATCTCCCTTTGTATGCATTGCTCATCTTCTGTTATTTAGCTTCTCCTATAGATGTTGATCATTTCTACTATTTCTCCCTCAATCTTCATTCTCTTTCATTCTTCTCCCTCAACTATTGATTAGTTGATCAGTTTCTCACTTAACCCTCTTTGACAACAATTTCAAAGACATATTAACATCTCAACATCTTATCATTCAAGTGTAGCATTTTTAGGTTCATTCAATTTCTCCCTCTGTCACCTTGCTTGTGACTTATTTGAAACTCCATCACCTCAATTACTTTAGGCAAAATCCTAAAGTAAGTATCCTCTGAATCAATGTGAAATAGTTCAACAATCAACTCATTTGATGTAGGGAAATCTTGCTTTTACTTCAAGTAGCCTTGGCTAGCGGTATCACCCCTAACTTACCTCTAAGATACTCAAAAGCATCTTTAGGTAGTGCTTTTGTGAAGATGTCAGCAATCTATTCCTTTGAGCTAACATATTCCATCTTCACTTGTTTTTCTTCCACCAATTCTCTTACATAGTGATACTTCATTGCAATGTGCTTGGTTTTGGCATGCATTACAAGATTCTTTGATATGTTGATAGAACTTGTATTATCATGATAAAGTATCACAGACTCATTTACCTCTTCCTTCATACCTTGCAACAGATGTTTGATCCATACAATATTAGTGCAATTGATAGTAGCTGCAACATATTCAGCTTCTACAGTGGACTACAAGGTACAACTTTACTTTTTGCTGGTCCATGTAATTAATCTTCTTCCCAAGAAAAGTGCTCCTCCTCTGGTGCTTTTTCTATCATCAATATTACCTCCCCAATCTACATTAGTGTAGGCTCTTAGTTTAAATTTTTTACTCCTCTTGTAGTATAAACCAAAGTCATCAGTTCCTTTTAGGTACCTCCATATTCTCTTTACTGCCATCAAATGATTTTCTCTTGGATTTTCATAAAATCTTGCCACTATTCCAATAGCTAATGCAATATCTGGTCTACTATGTACAACATACTGCAACCTTCCAATCATTGATCTATACATTGTCCAATTCACTTTAGCTAACTCATCATTCTTGGATAACTTATGTCCTATTACCATTGGTGTGCTAACTAATTTTAAGTCTTCTAATCCAAATGTTTTGAGTATCTCTTTGATATATTTTGATTGGGTCAAAAATATACCATGCTTAAATTGATGCACTTGTAATCCAACAAAGAATTAGATTTCTCCAAACATTGATATTTCAAATTCATGTTTCATTTGATCAGCAAAATCTTTGCATAGCACATCTTTTCCTCCAAATATTATATCATCAACAAAGATTTTAGATATCAAATTGTCTTTTCCTTTTTCAGCCTTGATGTATAGGTTGTCGTTGTCATCTATTCTCTCACATCCTATCTTCACAAGATATTTGTGCAATCTCTCATGCCATGCTCTAGGTGCTTTCTTCAAACCATAAATTGCCTTATGCATTTTGCAAACCACATCTTTGCTGTTGTCATCAAAAAATCCCTCTAGTTGTTCAATGTAGACTTCCTGTTCCAATATACCATTTAGAAAAGTAGACTTCACATCCATTTGGTAGACTTTGAATCCTTTGTAGGTAGCATATGCAAGTAATTTTCTTAATCCTTCCATTCTTGTAATAGGGGAAAATTTTTCCCCATAATCCAATCCTTTTTCTTGTGCATAGCCTTTGCAAACTAGTTTGGCTTTATTTCTAGTTATCTCACCATTCTCATCAAGTTTGTTCCTAAACACCCATTTGGTACTATTGTGGTATTCACAACACACTCCCCATTCCTCACTAGGAATGGGGACCCCCTACCTTTTTTACTCCTAGACTCACAATTCGAGAGTCAGGAGAAGAAATAATTTGTTTAAAAGTTGCATTCCCAAAAAATCCAAAAAAATCAAAAAATTCACCAAAACAAAATCTCTCGTGCGCACCCACATTGAGGTACAACGTGCTCTACATTTTACAAGAGAGAGAAGGTTATAAAACCCTCCCTCCCCCTTTGTCTTACTCATTTCTCACCAGAGAGCAAGGAGGGAGAGGTAAGAACGCCGTTCAACTCTTTTAGTTTTCTGCGTGCCCTCATGGGCATGCACGTGCTTCACATGTGCGGCACGTAGTGTGCCTCTATGGCACCACAAACAACACCCTTTTTGGGCATGCACATGGCACCCATGCGGCACTCTCACATGGTGCATTGCACCCTTTTGGGTGCATGAGCAGTGCCTGCATGGTGCACCAAGCCGCGCCCCTTTTTGGGCATGTGTACGACACTTGTGTGATGCCCTCACCTTCGTACCACCACGTGAGTGCCCTTGCACCTCCCACACAGTGCGTCACACCCTTTCTAGGTGTGCGAGTGATGCTTGCACAATGTGCCAAGCCTTCACACTGCTGTGCAAGTGCCAACACGAGCGCTCTTGCGACACTGGGCACAGTGCCCACACGGATCCCTTTAGGGTGCCAAAGCGGTGCATGTGCATGCACACCCATGCCCTCATGTTGGTGCTCGTGCCCATGCTTGCTCCATCATTCAATTTTAAAAAATAATAATAATAATTTTTTTTAAAAAAAAGTCTCTAAGGGGGACATTTTTTATTTCTTTTTTGATATCAAATGATTAATCATGTTTTCTTTTTCCTATGATGTGTAGGTAATATAATCAGATGGTGTCCACATCTGGATCAGTAGCAAAACTAGTTGTCTACAAGTTAACCCCAAAATCACAGTTACACGATGAGTACGTTGAGATCAAAGACATGGATCTCAAACACATGGACATGGGAGATTTCTTGAGAGTTTGTAATAGTCCAACTAAAAGGTCATCCTTGAGGTCTACCCTAATTTGTTCTGGATTAGTAAATGTAGCATCACATCCTAGGACCGTGTAGTCAGCTGAATTGATTATGACCCTATCTTGACATTTTTTTCCTGATGAAAGGGTGGTAAAGAGCATCATTGGGGAAGTGGTCTTGGATCTATGACCTGATAATATTGAGAGGGTTTTTCATCTACCCAGAGCCGATCAATTCATCGAACTTTCGTATGAAGTAGCTGAGAGGTGGCATAAAGAATATTACTAGTAGGCCATCGACATCATATATTCCTTGTACTTCATTGAGAAGCCACCTCAGGGGAAGATAATCAACAAAGTGGATATGAATCAAGGATACATGAAGGATGACATCAGATATTCAATCATTCTCCTGAGCAAAGTTATGGGATTGTCTGTAGTGGGTCATCTTGCTCCATTCATGGTCAACTTTATTGAGACTATTAGACACGCAAAGATGCCATTGGATCAGGTCACCACACTTAATGAGAACCTGTGTGACTAGTTGTAGAAGGTAAAGAACAAGAAGAAGTTCTATATGACTTCTTATGTGGTGTATCTACTTGTAGCAAGGGCAACTGACTATCCCAGGTTGTACAAAAAGGGTAATATGCATGACCCTAATGCATGGCCGTATATAGTTTATCCTTAGCTAGTGAAGAAGAAGCTCTCACTGCAGAGTAAGGAGTACAGAATTGTGAATGATGCCTTCATCTTTTCCATCATTCAATTTATTGAAGGGGATTATGGGAAGAGATTGTTCGATGAGGCCAAGATGCAGATCAAAGCTCTTAGTGTATATTTCATCCAGTTTTAGACATTCACATACATTCGAGTAGGTGGTGCATCCATCAATCCAAATAAACTCCCAAGGTACCCAAGTGACAAGTTGGTCCTGATGGAAATATCTCAGTAGATTGAGTCAGCTTATGAGAGGATCAAAAGACAATAGAGGCCTTGTTGGGATTGGCCTTTTGTAATAGGAGCATACCGGGTAAAGAGAAATTAGGATATCCTAACTTTTGAGTGGGAATGGGAGAATTATCCTCTTGAAGAATATAACTCTCCCTGGCCATTCTTTGACAATGTTGGTAAAGTGGAAAACCTAGCAAGAAAGGAGTTCTATCATGAGGATTCCATTAAAGATCATTGGATGAATGCCACAAATGACTATGATGTTCGTATTAGAGACTATTATAGAATGACTTTTTATTTAGAAAAGAAGGCTCTCCATTTGACCATCCCGAATGAGATAAGGCTACATGACTTACAGGAGCTACTGGATTCCTTATTCAATATAGATAAAGTTGGTGAGAGGCCCATTCTAAATGCAGAAGTTGATAGAGAGGAAGGAGATGATATTAATCATTGAGTGAGACATGTCATTAGAATGACAAAGAGTTGGATCAAGAAACCCTTTCCACTTGATCCAATTTTGGATACAGTGATCTTCCATACACATGCTCGCCTAGAAAGGGGAAAGGGAAAGAAAGTCATAGTTCCTATCTTTGCACTCCAATCTCCTATCAGGCCTAAAATAGTCTACCAACTTGATCATCCAGTGGGATACTACCAGCCTCCAGAGAGGAAGGGAAAGAGGTAGAGAACCTCTCTTCAGAGGTTTCAAGAAGAGCATGTTGAAGAACATGCCCCTTCCTAGCAATAGGAATCTAGTCCTCAAGAGCCCCAAGATGGTGGAGCTTCTCATATCCAAGTTGAGTTTCCATTGCCTCCTATTTTGTTAAGTCAACAAGAAGAGGGAAAAATTCCAGAGACATCCATTCATCTGGTGTATGAAGAGCCTGCTTCTCCTATGGTTTCATAGAAACAAAAGAGGATCAAGGTTAGAATGAACAAGAGGCAAAGAGTTCGTAAAAGATTAGTGCCTAATCCATCTATTCCTGAAACCATTCCTAAGGAAGAATCAGATGAGGGGGAAATAGAGTCAGATGAAGAGTAGGAGCAAGTGCCTCTACAAAAGAGAACTTGGCTGGCCAAAGCCACATAATTGGAAAGAAGGAAGAGTGTCACAAACACACCACCACCAACCCAAGCTAAAATAGTAGAACTCTCTTCTTTGGGAGATGAAGTACAACGATGGGTGAATGAGAAAAGGGAGCTAGGTGATGATGTTCTCTCCATCCTAGATTTTGATTTTATGCCTATGGGTAAAGAGTTAGTTAGAGATAAGATTAGAGATACCCCTACAGGTGAACTTCAACAACAAGATTAGACACAGATGCTACCTGAGACACAAGGTCCTCATCTCACTCCCCCATCTTCACCTCAAGTTATGATGGTAGATAAGGTTTTAGTAACACCTCCACCTCTGAGTTCAAAAGAACATGTTTAGAAGGAACCATCATTACAAGGGAAACCATAACCAAGGGTTACTAATGAGCTATCAAAAGAGGCATAGATAGTAGAATGTATTCAACAACCTTCTCAGGAAGTTGAGGATAAAACTATAGGATCTACAAAAGTTGAGGCTACAGAAGAAGAATCCTCACAATAGGAGACTCCAAGCAAGAGCAATAGAGGGAAGGAGAAGGAGGTAGTTGAACACATCCCTTGACCATCTAGAGCCAAGGTTATAGAAAGACATGTCCCAAGATGGTTTCAGAAGGAAATAATGAGAAGTGCCAAGCATCAATTCCATGCTTTAGAGGATGATATTTGTGACATTACAAAGATTTTGAACAAGACCGAGTCTTCATTACATGATTCAATGCCATTTGCATTCATTACTACTACACAAAACTAGGACTTATTTGCACAAGTGGCTCACCCTCCGAAAGGCACAGATGCAGAAGCTATTAGTCTTGAGGACTATGAAGTGAAAGATATTATGTTAGGAAAGCCTACATGGGATAAATCCTGATAGATGATGACTATGGGAGTCAAGGAGGTTCTCAACCATATGGAATAGGATGAGACTGAAATTAGAACACTTCAAAGGCAAGTTGAGATCTTAAAGGGATATCTAGCTGAAGTTATTGGTCCTCTTGATTTTGAACACCCTGAGGAGACTTTGAATACCATTCTTAGAGAAGAGGAAGGTGTACAACTTAGTCCATTTTTGAGAGCTTGTCAGGATTGGTGGGATAGCCTTGAGGATAAGGGTGTCACTATAATCATAGGAAGTTTGAAGTTATTGCATGCTACACAAGAGAATGTTGATAGGATCATGGCAATTTTGAGGCAGGAATTTAGTATCATGGATGAGGTACGGGCATGGAGCAAGGATTTACAAACTCTACAAGCCATAAAAGGGAAAAGGTACCACATTTTGATTGATGTATATATTGGAGAGGAGTTTGACATGATAGATTATTGGATAGAAAAGATTGCAGATGGAAATAAAGTGATGGAAACATTACTTGATAACATACATAGGCTCAAGGACCAAGTTCGAGAGCAAATTTTGGAAGCAAAAAAGTTGTACAGTGATGCATGCTTGGACATTTTTGAAGATGAAGAATGAGAGAAGCTATTGCTAGTTGAGGTAGTTGTTGAAAATTTTAGAAAGACTTTAGAGGAAGCAACCAATGATGAAGACATTAGACAAGCCTTCAGGATAGAGGAAGCACTGTTAGAGTTGGACACCAAACTCAAAGATTTTGTAGAGACTCAAATTGAGGTGGACAACTATAGATAGAAGGTCAAAGACAAGTATGAGGCTTTGGATCTTTTGTATTCTACTAATATTACTGAGATTATAGAGAAATTCAAGGGCAAACATCCAAACATAGCTTTAGGATAAAGATGAACAAAATCCAGATTCCAAAATTTCAATTTTGACACTTAGTATAATTTTGAGATTTTGACCTAGTCAAGGTTTGCAGCTCTGTAGCTCCATAGGTCTGCAGCTCCATAGGTCCACAGGTCTGCAGCTCTACAATTTAGAGGTGCATCGACAGTTGACTGCTACTTTCAAAAATAGCACTTTTCATGCATCGGGAGTGCATTCTGATGACAGGTTAACCCCGACACACATCTAGTGAAGGGGCATCTTCTATTTTTGGTGTCTCCATGCACTTCCACCTTGACTGATGGATTCCTTCTACTTTCTCTCTCATTCTTTCTCTATTTTTGACATGTAAAGGACTCATGCATCCAATTAATGAGTACAATATAGATGGAGTCCCTCTAAGCACTAGTTAGATTGTTAGTTTGTATATATTTAGTTTGTTTGAATGTTTTAAAAGTATTTTATTGCATCAAGATATCTCTCACTCTCAACACAAATTGAGGAGAGGATTTCTTATAAATACCCCATTTTAAAATGTAAGAAGGGCCGCTATTATTATGCAATAAAATTATGCTTTTGATGCTAGCATTTGGAGTGTAGTTATTCTTGCTTGAATGTATCATTGTTTTGTGGATTTTATTCATGAGATTGTGATTGAGCCAAAGGTTTATTGCATTGTTTCTAGATGTGAGATCTTTTAGTTTTGGTGTTTGCTATAGATATATGAATTTTGCTGACATAACGAGCTTGAGAAGAGATCACCTGATTATGTCTATATAGCTTTTTGTCTCACATGAGTGCACTTTTTATGGCCTTGTGATTTCATGAAGAGTGAAATATCATTCAATTTGTTAAAGATTCTAATTAATGATTGCATCAATGGATTCTAGGAAGTGCTGCTCCTATTTTCATTAGTTTGCTATCAATTTTTGAAGGTTTAAATTGTAGTGTGTTGTGTCCTATAGCTTATGTCTGTTTAGGAATTTCAATTTCAAGTCATTTTATTTCATGTTATTTTCTTTTAGTTTCATTATTTTCTTTGCTAACCCCTTGTTAGAGTAGGACCTTATAGTAGCTGCATTGTTAGAGTTGCATGCATTGAAAAATAGAAAATAGAAAAATATTGTTCTTTTGGTGTGATATTTTGAGACAACAAATTTTTTTTACTTCAATTCCAAGATAAAAGAGTTTTAGAGCCAGCAAAGGCCTCCTTGTGAACACTCACATTTATCTTCTACTAAGTGGATTTTGGTATGTTGCAAGACAAATACTAAACCTTGGAGTTGATTCTTAAAAAGATTTTCTTTTCAAGAGAGGAATTATGCAATGGATTCTTGCCATTGACCTCGTGCAAAATGAATTCCCAATAGGTACCAATTACATTCTTATTAGATGGTCTAGGAACTAGGGTCCAAGTTTTGTTCTTCTCAATCTGACCTATCTCTTCTTCCATAGCTTTATACCAGTCATCATCTTGTAGTGCATGTTTTACTATTTTGGGCTCAACCTTGCTCAATAGGCATGATTGATTCCTTACTCTATTCCTTGTCATTGGTCTGGCATCCTTGTCACTAATGATTTGATCTATAGGGTGATGTCTTCTCACATACTTGGCTAACCTTTAGCTTTAGAGTCATTTTGCTCTTCCTCATTTGGTACTCCATCATTTATTTCATGTATACTATTTTCAAAATTAGAATGTGCATTTTCTTCATTCTACAACTCGGCTTCTGAATGTAGCTCGTCATTTACTAGTTGTGACTTGACTATTACTGAGATTTGTTGCTAATTTCCAACTTGATTGGCAACATTATCTTCAATAGTCATTCCTTCATAGAAGTAAAGAAAAGATCTATAATCTTTTGGTCTCTTGATTCATCAACTTGGACTTTTGCATGCTCATTAAAATTTACATTTGCACTCTCCACTATCTTGTTATTGTTAGTATTCAAACACTTATATGCTTTGCTTCTAGTGGAGTATCCAAGGAATATGCCTTTATCATTTTTTGCATCAAAATTTCCATTTCTAGTATCTTTAAGAATATAGTATTTACAACCAAATATTTTGAAATTTTTTACATTAGGTGAGTGACCATACCATTATTCAAAAGGTGTTGCATTTGTTCCTTTCTTGACTTGGACTCTATTCAGGGTATAAAAAATAGTGCTTGCAACTTCTCTCCAATACTTTAGAGCAATATTTTTCTCCATCATTAATGTTCTAGCACAGTCTATTACTGATCTATTCCTTCTTTTAGCAATACTATTTTGAGGTGGAGTTCTTCGTGCTGATTTTGCCTTTTGATACCTTTGTCATTGCAGAATATCTCAAATTCTTTTGATGTGAACTCTCCTCCTCTGTCTGATCTTAAGCATTTCAAACTCTTACTTGTTTCCTTCTCAACTTTGGCCAAATATCACTTAAACATTTGAAATGCATCAAATTTTTTCTTTAAGAACATAGCAGTCATCATCTTCGAATAGTCATCTACAGATAACATTATGTATCTATCTCCTAGGTAACTTTGCACTTCTATTGGACCACATAAGTTTGTATGGACTAACTCTAGTACTTCTTTGGAAGTGTATGTTTTGCTTTTGAAACTATACTTAGTCATCTTTCCTAGTTGACATTGTTTGCACATTGTATTTTTAGGCTTCTTTAGTTTAGGCAAACCTTTAACTTTTTTGTTTTTTGCTGATGCTAATTAGATTGTCAAAGTTGACATGACACAATCTTTTATGCCATAACCACACATTATCAAGTCTAACAACAAGACAAGTTGCATCTTCCATATCTAAGTAAAACAAGTTACTCCTAGTTTTTTCACCTTTTCCTATCATATTTTCATCAGTATCATAGATTTTGGCAGTTTTGTTTCCAAATTCTACTTTGCAACCTACATTGCCTAACTGTGATACACTCAACAAATTGTAGCTCAATACTTCAACATAGTATGCATTATAAAATGAAATTTTCTCTGTAAGTTTAATTGAGCCTTTTCCTTTTATTTGACATGGGGCATCATTACCAAATCTAACACTATTTCCATTATATTGAGTGAAGGTAATAAACTTACTTTTATCTCCTATCATGTGATGTGAGCACCCACTATCTATGATCCACTTGTCATTCTTGTTCACATAGGTTACTAGTGTTGTTGCTTCATCTTCATCTTCATTTGATTCATCCTTCATAGCCACATACACTACTTCATCATCATTCTCATTAGAATCTTCTTCAACAATGTAGCATCTTTTGCCTTTGTCCTTGTAATCTCTGCTATCATCTTCTCTTTTTCTCTTTTACTTGTTTCCTTCTTTGTAGTTCTTCTTTTATGTACACCTTGCAACAATATGACCTACTTCATTGTAATTAAAAAAAATGATAGGAAACTTACCTTTGAATATACCTTTGCCTCTGTAGAATCTTCTAGCCAGTAGTGCTTCTAACTATTTCACATTTTCCTCATTTGTGTTGTTGTCACTAGATCCATGTTTTCCTTTTCTACTCTTCTTCCTTGATGTCACCTTCTCAGTATCTTTCAATGTCATCTTGGCCTTGAAAGCATATTCAAGGTTCTTAGGTCTATTGTTGTGAACAGTTCAAATGTAGTAAGTCTTTCCACTATTCCTTCAAAGGTTAGTGTGTTTTCTTATAGACACCTTAGCTCTTGGATGATTAAACCTCTAATAGCATAGATGGGGAGCAGGGTCCTTAAGTATTTGCTATTGATAGTCTCTTCTTCCAATTGACCACCTAGACTTCTTATTGCACTTACCACTTCTTTCATTCTAGCAGCATATTGAGCAGCATTTTCAGCTTCTTCCATTTTCATGTCATCAAACTTTCCTTTAAGGCTTTCTCTTTTTTCTCTTTAAACATTCTAATCTCCTCCATAGATATCTATCAGGGATTTCCACATTTTGAATGCAGTATCACATCCTTTGATGTCATCAAATTTAGCATAACTCAGTGCAGAGGCAATCTTCAACATTGCCTAATTGTGCTCCTTCCTTTTGTTCAAATCATCTGCAGAGAGGGGTCCAGCTAGGTCAACATGTTCTATTCCAATTGAGGTTTTTTCATAATCACCTATTGATCCAAGGTGCAATTTCATCAAACTTTTCCATGCAACAAAGTTGTCTTTGCTGAGCTTGGGAACTTCTCTCTTAGACATCTTGATCTTCATGTGTCTAGTACCTTGAAACTAAATCAACATATGGCTCTGATACCAATTGTTAGAAATGCTTTAGAATAACTAAGAGGGAGGAGGGGGCATGGGGGTGAATCAGTTATTCTTAATCAACAAGTTATTGTAAATCAACATGCAAACATAACACATGAAAAGATCAACACATAACATAGTGATTTACGTGGAAATCCAATTTGGGAAAAACCACTAGTAACATGCTACTCAATTCTTACTCTTTTGAAGTGATGCCCTATGAAAGGCCTACCCTATTAAAGGCTACACCACACTATTAAATGTGACCTGTTAAAGGATTTAACCACCTTTTTAGAAGTGGGCCTAGTTAGAGGACTTTAGAACATTCACTTGGAATGCCACTCTATTAAAGGATTTACAAATGGCTGTTAGACCAACCTAAGTCCATAGGATTTTCTCTTACCCTAATTAATACAATTACTAGAAAGTAATAATAAGGCATTTTGACCTAATTACAACATACAACTCAACTTATAAATTTTAGATCACTTCTCAACTCATAACATTGATTGGCCTTCAATCTCTACTACTCTTAATAGCTTGCCCTCCTTTCAAGCTTTGTCTCCTTGAGTCTCCATGCTCAATGTACCAGTGCACTCATCTCTTTTTGACCACTCATGAAAGCAGTATCTTTATACTCAAGTCTTCCTTCTCCTAGATGCCTTCTCCTTGACACCCTTCAACCACTTTGCAATTTGGCACACCAACAACTCTTTCTTCTTGGTTTGTGACTCCTTGAATAGAAACCTAGAATTTATTTCCTGCTTGATTTTTCCCTCCTTTAATTTCAATTCATATGGATTAGGTAGGATTCATTGAATCTAACCCATATTTTGTTTCTTCTAGAAGCATCATGAAAAATACTCTTGAATTTTCTCAAAAATGGTTTACATAAAATTTTGTGCCACCAGCTCATCATCCTTATTCTCCAACTGGCTCACAATATTCAAGGTAACAACTTGGTCAACTTAGATTCGGTGAATCTTTATCATTTCCAATAATGTAGCAGATCGGCAATATTGAAATTTTGGTGCTTGGCACATACTATGTTACTCGGCATCAACTGTGCATTACTGATGCTTGACACCTATTGTGGTACTTGACATTAGATTTTCTAATGCTTGGCTCCTTCTATGTGAATCAACACTTGAACTTCACTCGGCACTTGAAGTTCACTTCACACACACTAGATTTTGCATTTTCTTGGCTCCAACTAAAAATTTGCTCAGCTTAAACTAGCTTGCTCAACACCTAGTAATGAACTTAGTTTAAGCTTTGCAGTCAACCTTATTGCAACTTATTCCTCCAAAGTTTCTAAGTGTGACCAACCTCTGTGTCTTTGAATATGTTACTAATACATCATTTAATCAATGTCTTAACTGATCCTTGCACTTCATTACAAAGCCATAACTCAACCTTTCCTTTAGATACTCTTGTTACATCTTGTTGATTAAATCCTCTTCATTAATTAACTAAGTGATAGTACTTGGATCTTATAAGCAATTGTCATTCCTACAAATAGCAGGTTTGACATCAATGACAAAACAATGATTGAAAACATTCTTTTAACAAAAATCTCCCTCTTTCAATCAATCTTCTTCATCAATGATCTTTTCAATCAAATTTCCAACAATTGTAAGTATGGATTATAATATTTATAATTCATAAGTTTATATTTAATTAAGACAATGTTTGTTTCTCTTAAATTTAAAGATATAAATATTTATTCAAAATCTTTAAATACATAAGCTTTGAATTATTTTTTATGATAAATATGAAAATCAATTAAATTATTAATTGAAAGATATATGAGAAATAATAAAAGATTTGGGTGTTAATCTATGAACACCATAGGAGATTCGCAGCATGGAGCATGAGAGATATTTAAGATCTCCATTTTCTACCATGTTTGAGTGTTGATATTGTAGTATGGACCATGTGAGATGTTTAAGATCTCCATTAGTAACCATGGCCAATAATCGACATCCAGAATATTTTGAAGTTTTTAACATATACATATGTGAATAACCTTGGATAGAGGATGCCCATCCAAGAAGAATCTTAAGGGGTGCACTCCCAGGATGATAATGAAATAGATAAGAGCTATGAAGCCTGATCTAGAGATGTCCTTAAGATTGGGAATTAACTAAGAGGGTAGAATAACATAGTTAGTACTATTGTTATTATAATTCTAATATTTGTTCTTATAGGTATTACTTGTCCTTAACCAACCCTATTTAGTGTGGACATTACAATGGTATCAGAGCATAGTTTTGCTACCTATAAGAAGTGACTACAAAAGTAATGGAAAAGCAAATAGTTCAAGAACTAAGAAACTTCATAGAATAAACTAATGAAAGATTTGAAAGAACAAGAAATTCTAATAGAATTATTCTTGAAAAATACAAAAGTTGAGTGACAATAATAATGAAAGGCCCAATCTACATAGAGATCACCATTCTTCCCATAAGAAGTATGAGCCTTCATCATAGAGTTTAGCTCCATTAGAAACTTTCCCATCATTTGTTCCCAGAGAAGAAACTATTAGGCAAGAAGAGGCCACCCCACATAGTGTGGAAGAAATTGGACAAATGTATGCTAACTTGGATCCCAACCTATGACAACTAATCTCTTTTAAGAAATACTATGAATCTAAACTTTTGGAAATGAGTGAGAAACATCATACAGATAAAAACCTTCAAGGTAAGTTAAAAAAAAGTTTAACTACCATGTTTTGATGGTTCAAGGGAAGAAACTACTCAAGCCTAGGTCCAAAAATTAGACACATACCTATCCTATAGTCTAATGATAGAAAAAGATGCCATTAAATTTTCTATACTACATTTAAAGGGATCAACCCACAAATGGTGACACTATGACCAAAACTCTTTAGGACTCAAAAAGAATACCTCCTATAGAAAATTTACACAAAAATTAATGAATAGGTTTGATTTGAGAGACCCTGAATGCTATTACCAAGAACTTACCCATCTCAAACAAACAGGAACAATAGAAGAATTTGCCAATAAATTTAAACATTTGAACATAATGATCCCTAACTTATCTCAAGGACAACTCACATATATATTCATAGAAGGACTGAAGGACTCCATTAAAGCCCTAGTCAAACTTTTTAAACCTCAAACCATTGAGGAGGCTATCCAAAAAGATAAAAAAATTGAATCAAATACACCCATGGAAAGACCCAAAAATTTCCCTCCAAAATCACCCTATCATAATTATGGTTTGAGAAGAGATAATAGAGAAAGAAAAATTATGTTTTGCTTGCAAAAAACCATGGAACAAAGAACACCATTGTCCAAAAAAAGAAGAATTGTGTCAGAAAGGTATCTAATTTAATTGTAAAGAACCATGGGATCGAGATCATCATTGCAAAAGAGGGAGATTGAACCAAATAGATAAAATATGTGAAGATGAGAAGGCAAACAAGAGAATGAAGACTGATGAAGATGGACAAGGAATATTAGCTATTATTTCAAAACGTAATGAAAATAGAACATTTCAAATCAAAGGTAAAATTAAAGGGCAAAGAATAAATGCCTTGGTAGATACATGGGCTTCACATGGATTTATTAGCAAACATCTTGTAGCCAAAAGGAAATTGCAGACATAAGAATTCAATGGATGTAAAGTAGCTTTCAAGAATGGAGTTATCGAACAATGCACTAGAATTGTACCTAATCTAGAGGTCATCCTTGGAGGCCACACCATTAAAAGGAACTTTTATGTGGCTAATATTCATAATGATATTGTCTTAGGAAAGCCTTGGATAAACTCATTAGGAAGATTCATCATGGATGGTCCTAACTCAAAAATTTGTTTTACTCATGAAGGGCATGAAATCACACTTAAAGGATTACCTGATGGGTCCCCAAAGGTAGTCACTTGTAAAAAAATAGAAAAAATACTCAGCCACAACCAGGGTGAATGGGTAGCATAGTGCATTATTTTGGATAAGTTAGTAACACAAGGAAAGAGTATTCACATAGATATCCAACCTATATTGAATAAATATCAAATGGTTTTTGAAGAAATCCCTCTAGGACTACCACCCAAAAGGGCTTTTGAACATCCCATAGAATTAGAATAAGGGGCTAAACTAGTAATAATCACTCCTTGCAGACACTGTCAAAAATAAAAAGAGGAAACAGAAAGGATGATTAAGGAATTTCTAAACATGAGATATATTCAACCAAGCAATAGCCCATTTGCATCTTCAATGGTATTAGTAAAAAAGAAGGATGGAACTATGAGAATGTGCATTGATTATTGCTTTAAATAAGAAGATAATTAAAAATAGGTATCTCATCCCCAAAATTGATGAATTAATGGATGAATTACATGGTCCATGTTATTGTTCAAAAAATTGATCTATGCTTAGGCTACCATCAAATAAGAATGAGAAAGGAAGATATACCAAAGATAGCTTTCAGATGCCACTATAGACACCTTGAATTCCTTGTCCTCCCTTTTGGACTCACTAATGCTCTAACAACCTTCCAATCATGTATGAATCACATTTTTAGAAAATAGTTGAGAGAATTCTTACTTATATTCTTTGATGATATACTCATATATAGTAAGACTTGGGAGGAACATCTTCACCATATCAAGGAAGTTTTAAATATTTTGGAAGAAGAATCTCTATATGCTAAATTTTCAAAATGCAAATTTGGACTAGAAGAAATCCTATATTTGGGACATAAAATTAGTGTCAAACATGACAGTGTAGATGAATAAAAAATTTGTGCTATTAGAGATTGGCCAAAGCCAAAATCCCTAATGCATCTCTGAGAATTTTTAGGGTTATGAAACTACTGCAAAAGGTTTGTAAAAGGTTTTTCCAAACTAGAATCCACCCTTATAGATTTAACAAAAAAATGAGCCTTCACATGGAACGAGGAAGCACAAAAAACCTTTGATAAACTTAAAGAAATCATGAGTTCATGTCTAATATTGGCCATCCCAGATTTTGCTAAACCATTTTAATTACAATGTGATGCCTTAGGAGAAGGGATAGGAGCAGTCCTAATACAAAAGAAAAGACCAATAGCTTTTGAAAGAAGGAACCTCACTAACTTAGAAAAGCTCTATCCTATATGCGATAAAGAAATGTTAGCAATAATTCATGCTCTGGCTAAAATTTGATGATACTTAGTCTGTGGAAGATTCATTGTTAAGATGGATCATAATAGCTTGCACTTCTTTTTAAGAAAAAAATATCTAAATGTCAGGCAACAGAAATGGGTGAGCAAGATTCAAGTCTATAAATTTGATATCGAATATGTATAAGGTATTAATAATGGATTCGTTGATGCACTCTCTTGATGACCTCATATCAACAACATTACTAGCATATCACAAGATTGGAAATGGGAAATTTTATTAGAATATGCCAAGAATCCTCAAAAAAAAGAAATACTAGACTAAAACCTACCCAACAAAGACATTAAATTTTGTAATGACTTCATTTTTTACATAGGATGGGTATACATAAGTGCTCAATCAAAAATGAAGGAAAAAATTCTTAAAGAATATCATGACAATCCACTAGAAGGTCATCAAGGATACTATAAAACATACAAACATATTAGAGAAAAATACTCTTGGAAAGGGTTTAAAAAAGATGTAAGAAAATATGTACAAGACTGCATAACATGCCAATGGAACAAAGTAGAATTAACACATCTCACAGGATAACTACAACCTTTTCCAGTTCCAGCTCAAAAATGGGAGAGTAATACCATGGATTTCATTATAGGATTTCCTAAGGTATATGGGAAAGATAGCATTTTTGTGGTGGTGGATAGACTTACCAAATATGCTCACTTTTTTTCTATTTCCACATAATACAAAGCACTTCAAGTAGCTAAACTATTTTTCAAAGAAATGTATAGACTCCATGGACTTCCTAAAAATATAATTGGTGATAGAGATGAAAAATTCCTCAATAAATTTTGGCATGAACTCTTACATCTTGTGTGGACGATACTAACCTTAAGCACCAATTATCATCCCCAAACTGATGGTTAGACTAAGGTTGTGAACAAATGGTTAGAAGGATACTTAAGAAACTATGTTACAAAACAACATAACACATGGATCAAGTGGTTGCACCTAGATGAATATTTCTACAACACAACTTACCATATGTCTATTGGAATGAGCCCCTTTAAAGCATTATGTGGCTACAATGCTACATTATTTGGAGAATTGATATCTCAAGAGAGTCGACTTCCCAGTGCACAAGATTTCATTAAGTTGAGTGTCACATTATAAAAAATCTTAAAGAAATTTATAGCAAGCTCAGAATCAACAAAAAATGTATGCAGAGAAAAGGTGCACTAAAAGATCTTTCACAGTTGGAGACTTAGTGTTCTTGTGACTACAACCATACAAGCAATCATCAATCAAGAAAAATGGGACGAAAAAATTCAAACCTTGATTTTATGGACCTTACAAAGTTACAAGAGGAGTGGGAGAAGTAGCCTACGAACTTGAGCTTCATAAAGATAGAAAAATTCATTATGTATTCCATGTTTCATGTTTGAAGAAGGTTTTGGGTCAGCACATAACTCCTTGCATAGAGATACCTCCCCTAGATGATGAAGGACAACTTACATTAATACCAAAATGTATCCTTGAAACTCAAGAATGGAAACTAAAGAACAAGACTATCACCAAGTTCTTGATTAAATAGAGAAATCTACCAGATATAGATGCCACATGGGAAAAAGAGGAGGTTTTAAAATTGATTGAGGACAACCAAATTTGGGAGGGAAGGATTGCAATGGACCTAAGCTAAAAGAACAAAATATTATGTTTTGATGAAATACCACATAATAATAAAAGTATTTATTTATAAAAAGGTTCTTCTTATCACATACCAATAAAATATGGATTGAGTTATTCAATTATTAAATAAAATAAATAATGATATTTATTTATTATTAATAACAAATATTCATTAAATTTTAATATCAATACTTAATTGCTAAAAAAAAGAAAAAAAGAAAAAGGAAAACAAATATTCATTCAATAACAATATGGAAAAAGGTGACTTTGTCATTAATTAAAACCTTGATACAATGGGCGGACCCACCGACGTGATCCTCTACCATGACTTTTCATGCCTCATAAATGGGTGTACATCAATGATAGGGAGGATAGATCAAATAGTGTGGAGAGAACGAATAGACAAAGGAATAAGGATAGTTGAACAACCCTAATGTAGGTGTTATCACCTCAAAGTAGTACATGCACTACCCACTGAGTGGAATAAGGTTGATTGTAAGAAATTCATACTGCGTTGACCTTGTGCATTATAAGTATGGATTATAATATTTATAATTCATAAATTTATGTTTAATTAAGGCAATGTTTGTTTCTATTAAATTTAAAGATATAAATATTTATTCAAAATCTTTAAATACATAAGCTTTGAATTATTTTTGATGATAAATATGAAAATCAATTAAATTATTAATTGAAACATATATGAGAAATAATAAAATATTTTGGTGTTAATCTATGACCACCATAGGAGACTCATAGCATGGACCATGAGAGATATAAAAGATCTCCATTGTCTGTCATGGCTGAGTGTCAATATTGTAGCATGGAGCATGCGAGATGTTTAAGATATCCATAGTAATTATGACCAATAATCAAAATCCAAAATATTTTGAAGTTGTTAGCATATGCATATGTGAATAGCCTTGGATAGAGAGTGACCATCCAAGAAGAACCTTAAGGGGTGCACTCCGAACATGATGGCGAAATAGATATGAGCTATGAAGCCTGATCTAGAGATGTCCTTAAGATTGGGACTTAGAGAGTAGAATAATATAGTTAGTATTATTGTTATTATGATTCTAATGTTTATTCTTATAGGTATTACTTGTCCTTAACCAACCCTATTTAGTGGGGACATTACATATGTGATATTATGCCTATGGATTATTGTCACATTTTATTGGGTAGACCTTTGCAATATGATGAACATTATGTGCATGATGATAGATTGACTTATACTAATTGGTTAAATGGAGTCAAGAACACATTGTTTCCTTTGATTGAAGTTCCAGATGAGATAAATTGTACTATTGTTAGAATCTATATGGTTAATTGGAAACAGTTTGAGAAAAAAATGAAGAAGAACCAAGGCTTCTTTGTTGTGATCCCTAGATGACTGAGTTGTGATAGTAATTTCCAAGTGATAGAAAATGGTAATTATTGAGAAATAGAAGACATTAGAGGCTAAGTAATAATAAAAGGTCACAGTGTTAGCTAAGTGTCAACAAAAATTGAAAATTTGTTGAATTAGTCCATAGATATTGTTGTAGAAGATATCCCTAATGGTTTATCATATATAAGGAGTATAATTCATTATATGAATCTGATTCCTTAAACTAGTTATCCAAATACAAAACCATACAGATTAACACCTACAAAAAATGAAGAACTTGACAAAAAATTGTAGGAGTTGTTGCAAAAAGGTTTGATTAGAGAAAGCCTAAGCCCATGCATTGTACCTATTGTAGTGGCACCTAAGAAGAATGGAGAACAGTATGGATTCTACAGCTATTAATAAGATAATAGTAAAATATAGATTTCATATGCCAAGGATGAATGAAATAATGGACTATTTGAGTGGAGAAAAACATTTTAGTCATATTGATTTGAAGATTAGTTATCATTGAATAAGAATTAGAGAAGGTAATGAGTGGAATATTGATTTCAAAACTAAAGATAAATTGCATGAGTGGTTAGTTATTCCTTGTGGTTTCACTAATACATTGAGTACTTTAATGTAGTTGATGAATGAGATTCTAAAGAGATTCTTGGGTAAGTTTGTGATTATTTATTTGAATGATATTTGAAGATTTAGTAAGAATGAGGTAGAACATATTGAGCACATTAGACAAGTACTATAGAGATTGAAGGAGGAGAAGTTTTTGATTAATCTAAAGAAGTTTTTATTCATGCAAGAAGAGATTGTGTATTTGGGATTTGTAACTTTAGATGATGGTTTGAGAATGGATCATGAGAAGGTTAAATAAATACTTGAATGGAATACACCTGAGGATGTGGGTGATGTAAGATCATTTCATGGTTTTACTAGTTTCTACTAAAAAATTATATGGGTTTTCAATTCTATTTTTTATGCTATGACTAAGACTATGAAAGGTCATAAAAATGATTTCAAGTTGACAGATGGAGCTGATAAGAGTTTTGAGACTTTGAAACAAAAGGTTGTTGAGTTACCTTTATTGGCTTTACCTGATTTCAAAAATCTATTTCAAGTTGAATGTGATGTAAGTGGTAGTGCAATATGAGTTGTATTGAGTCAAGAAAGTAAACCTATTGATTTCTTTAGTGAGAAGTTTAATAAATCTAAAAGGAAGTATTATGTGTATGATGAAGAGTTTAATGCTATTTTCAAAGCCTGGAAGAAGTGAAGACATTATTTGATGCCTAAGAATTTTTTGTTGTATATTTGTGAAGTCAACATAAGTTAAATCAAAGACATATGAAGTGGGTTGAGTACTTGTAGAGTTTCACATTTGTGATAAAGCATAAGAGTGGAGATACTAACTATGTTGCAAATGCATTGAGAAGAAGACATTCTTTATTGACCACTATGAATGTTAAATTTCTTGGTTTTGATGAGATGAAGGAGTTGTATGATACTAATCCTATTTTTTTGAGGCATAGAGAGAATGTAGAGCAATGTAGAGCACTGAATCTATCACATTAATTATGATGAGTATGTTAGCATGAATGCTGATGATACTAGATTGGGAGAGTATCCTAAGCATTGAAGAGTATTGATATGTTGCATTCATAACTATATTTGTCATTGATGTCAACATAGTAGTAATTCTGTTAAGACTAGAAGAATAACATTCAATAATCTTAGTATCTATTGGAGTTGAGGAAGTTTTAGATTATGTGCATTGGAGGACATGTTACTAAGGTTTTCCTAATGACATAATTTAAAGGAATAAGTCTGATTCAATGTTGTACGAAATTTACACTTGTTTTATTAGAAGCAATACACAAATAGAGCATGGGAAAAAATAGTTCTGATGATCTATCACTATCTTTCATTTGAGATGTAATGAAGATGATGCACAAATAACAATGATAGAGGATGATTGTGTGGTGATGCCAAGATTTGCACAAGACATGATTTCACATATGTAAAGTTTTGTATAGACTTTGAGCCAATAGTGTTGTTGTAGTTGTGAATTAATTAATTATCTTATTTTACTTAATAAGGAAAGCCTCAAGGATTCTCAGGGAATTATTATGAAGATATGGTATAAAGAAAACTTATTTTTCTTATTATAAATAGACTTGGATTGAAAGGATAAAGTGAAATGCAAAGTGTTAGTGTGCAGTAAAAGGAGTAGAATGCTTTCTAAATGTGTGTAAGTGATCCAAGGGATCATTAGATGCATAGTATGAGATCTGCTTACAAGATTTGAAGGAGTAGAAGTTCGATTGATAGGATAGAGATAGAGGAAGGAAGTAAATTTTAGTTCTATTATTCTACAAGGAATAATATAGAGATCATTTGAATAGTGGGTTCTTTGATCTTAACCTTGAAGCTATTTGGGCAATGGGTCCAGCTATCTTCCACAACTCCTAACAGGGTTGGCATGACTTCTAACAGGGTTGGAATCTCCTAATAGGGATTCAAACTCTCCTAACAAGGACTCATGTGTACTAAATATTGTAAAAAAATCCTAATAAGGTCTATCCTCTAACAAGGAGTATTTATATTAGTACATTATCTTGTGGGTACCATCCCCACTGGAGTTTTCCCTCTAATCAAGGGTTTCCCTAGTTAAAATATTTGGTGTTAATTTTGTATGAGTATCTTGTCATGGTTTTAGTTTATATTAATCACATAGTTAAGTTTGATTAAGGTTACTAATTCTTCCCCCCCTACCAATTATATCAGTGGACTATATATTCTAACAATTGGTATCAAAGCATTAGGTCCTTGAAGATAAGGCTTAACAGCTTTGGGAGATCAATGGTGAATATGTTCAGAAAGGATAGTCCAAGATTAGATGGGGCCAACTATGATAATTGGAAGGAAAAGATGAGGACTCATCTACTTTACATGGGTCCAAGTTATTGGATTTTGACGAAAGCTAAGAAGGTAATTGTTGAACAATCAAAGCTAGAGGAATGCAACAAGGGAGAAAGAGATATACTCATGTGTAACATGAGAACTAGAGAAGCCCTACAGTTAGCTCTTCTAATGAATGCATACAATCAGGTAAAGTATTAGAAACTTCTCATGAAATTTTGAAATCATTAGAAGTTACTTTTGAAGGTATTGATCATGTAAAAAGAATGAAATTACAAAGTTGGATTGTGCATTTCAAGATGCTAAGATTATGGAAGATGAATCCATTAGACATTATGTAGGAAGAATATCATAAATTGTTGTAGCCATTTGATCTCTCGATATAACTAAACATGATGATGAATTAGGATTTGTGTTTATTAAGGAAGATAACCTTAATAGAGAAATTAGAGAAGAGAGAGATTTAGTTACCCAAGTTGAGAAGAAATCAGATTAGATAATTGACAGTGGATGTTGACATCATATGACTAGTGATATGAACAAATTTGTTAAGTTCAAAAATCATGATGGAGGTATTGTTAGAGTTGGAAACAATGCAAACTATCATATTACATGGATTGGATCTATTATTCTTAATGGTAAAACTAACACTGACAATGTTTACTTTGTTGATAGTTTGAAACATAATTCATAAAGAAGACTAGCATTATCAAAGACAAAGATGGTAAGTTGATTTGTACTAGAACTAGGTCTAGAGGTAATGCATTTTAGTTGAATCCTACTAAAATAATATGTTTGGTTGAAAAGGTTGATAATAGTTGGTTATGGCATAGAAGGTTTTATCGTATAAACTTTGATAATATTGTGAAAGTTAGCAGTATATTTTTAGTGAGAGATCTTCCTAAGATTATTAAGCCTACTAATGTTGTTTGCAAGGAATGTATTTTGGCTAAGTAGAGGAAAGTATCTTTTTCTAGCAAGAAATTCTCTACTATAGAAAAATTGGAGATTGTTCACATAGATCTAAGTGGTCCTGCAGGAACCAAAGGATTCTATGGTGAAAGGTACCTTATGAATTTTTTTGATGATTTCACTAGGATGATGTGGGTAGAATTTCTTAAAGAGAGGTTTGAAGCTTTTGAAAAATTTAAGATATTCAAGAATAGAGTTGAAAATGAATCTGGTATTAAGATTAAGTGTTTAAGATTATATAGAGGAGGAGAGTTCACTTCTAGAGAGTTCAACATGTTCCATGAAGAGAATGGGGATCAAAAGACAATTATCTTCACCTAAAACACTTCAACAAAATGGGATTTCTAAAAGAAGAAACAATTCAGTATCAAAAGTAGAAAAAGTGATGTTATTTGAGAATGGTGTCTCAAAGATATTTTGGAGAGTAGTTAACACTACATTATATACTCTGAATAGAGTATAGATTAGAAAAGGTATGAGAAAGACACCCTATGAGTTATGGTTTGGTAATTCAAAATTAGTCAAGTATTTCAGAATATTTGGAAGTAAGTGTTACATAATGAGAGATGATGATATTGGTAATTTTTATCCTAGAAATGATGAATGTATATTTCTTGGTTACTCATTGAAAAAAAAAGCATATAGATGTTTTAACTATAGAACTAAGACAATAGTTGAGTGCAAAAGTGTAAGGATTGATGAAAAATTTGGCACTAAAGAGAAGATGGTAGATTATAATTCTGATGAAGAAGAGGATCATATGGATTTATTAGATAGAATGTTGAAGTTCTTTTTGAGACTAATAATGATTTTTAGAATGAAGTATTTGTTGCGCATAGAGAATAATAGAGATTTGAACCTAGGGAAGAGATCAAAGTTGAGATGTGAACACCTACTTACAACAGAAATATGACAAAGAATCACCCTCCAGAGAAAATAATTGGAACCAAGGATAAAGGTGTAATGACAAGGAACATAGTAAGTGAGGAATTGTTTCTAATTTCTCAAGTGGAACCTAAGAGCACAAATGAGGTATGCAAGGATGATCACTGAATGTAAGCTATGAAAGAAGAACTAGATCAGATTGTGAAGAATGAGACATGGGAATTACTTCCTAGACCTAAAGAAAATAATGAGATAGGAACCAAATGGGTATTTAGAAATAAGGTGAATGAGAAAAGAGTGGTGAGAAATAAGGTTAGACTTGTTTGTAAAGGTTACTCACAACAAGAAGGCATAGATTATGAAGAAACCTATGCACCCATGGCAAGAATGGAAGTAGTAAAGATGTTTTTGGCTTATGCAGTAAGCAATAATTTCAAGGTCTATTAGATGGATGTCAAGTGAGCTTTTCTAAATGGAGAACTTGAAGAAGAATTCTACATTGAGAAACTTGATGGATTCCCTCTAATAGAAGATAAATATTTTGTATGCAAACTATAGAAAGTACTGTATGGTCTAAAGCAAGCACCTAGAACCTAGTATGCAAGGTTGGATAGGTATTTATCAAAGCTTGGATTTATCAAAGGTACAACAGATGGTAATTTGGATTTGAGGAAAAATAATTATGGTCTATTTATCATTGTAGTATTTGTGGATGACATAATATTTGGAAGGAATGATGAAGAAAGTGACAAGTTTTTTGAATAGATGAAAAATGAATTTGAAATGAGCATGATAGGAAAAATGAAAATTTTCCTAGGATTGCACATTGTGTACAAAAAAGATGGGATATTTATTTCACAAGCTAAATATCTAAAATATTTGGTTTGGAAAGTTGAAAACTTATTGGTACACCCATGATAACTAGTCACAAGTTATCTTGTAAAGATGAGACACCTATAGTTGAGCAAAAGAAGTACAGATCTATGATTGGAAGATTGCAATATTTGTCTCGCACTAGAAAAAATATAGAAAATGTAGTTGGGATTGTAGAAATATTTTAAGCTGATCTAAAAGAGTATCATTATGTAGTAGTAAAGAGGATATTTAGATATTTTAAGGGTACATCTGATTATGGAATATGGTATGATAGATCAAGTGATTTCACCTTGTGTGCATATACTGATGTAGATTGGGTAGGTAGTATAAATGTTAGAAAAAGAACCATTGGTGGACCATTCTTTCTTAGAGGAAGATTAGTTTCTTGGTTGAGCAAGAAACAAGACTGTATATCTTAGAGTATAGCTAAGGCAGAGTATGTTGCAACAACAAATAACTATAATCAAGTTATGTGGGTGAAAAAAATGTTGAAGGATATTGGGATTGAGTTTACAAAACCTCTTATCATTTATTGTGATAACACAAGTACTATAAGTATGTATAAGAATCTAGTATTACATTCTAAGACAAAGCACATATCCATAAAGTATCATGTTTTGAGAGAGAAGACATCAGAGGAATAAATAAGGTTGGAGTATGTAAGCATTAAAGATTAGATTGAAAATATCTTTACGAAGCCTTTGCCTAAAGATACTTTTGAGTACCTAAGAGGTATGCTAGGGGTTATGTCCCTACCTACTTTAGAATAGTTGATGTAAGGAGTGCATCCATCTAGTGGTACAGGGCACTATGGTTAGATTGGACTAAATGTTGATGCTTCCTGTATGGGGGAATATCTGATATGCACTAAGTCATGAAGGAATCTTGGTAATTGGTATTTGGTATTTGAACAATGCCTTTGGACACTAGAGTTGGTTGATGATTTGAGCAGTTGATTAGCACTTGGTATGTAACAATTGGTATTGTGATTGACATCTTTGACATTGATGTCAATGGGGGAGAGAATGTACATGAAAAATATATTGAGTGAATGTACATAAGAAGAGAAGTACTTTTTGAGATGGAAATGGGGGAGAGTTATCTCTTTATGGAGATTTAGAAGATTCATGTAAGTGTGCAAAAGAACATGTAAGTATGTAGAAGGATGTGTAAGTATGCAAATGTAGACAAAAAGTATTATAATTTGTTTACTATAAACAAATACTACTGATCCGAAAAGAAGAATAATAATAGTATAGTGTTCCATAAGATTTTAAATTGATGAAGAGGATTTGAGAAGATGACAAAAATAGAATACAATTTGCTATTCTTGGAACTTAGATTTTTTTAATCTATGTTGTTGTCAATGCCAAAGGGGAAGATTGTTAGTATGCATGTTGGTGATACTATATTGGGGGAGTATCCTAAGCATTTAAGAGTATTGATATGTTGCATTCATGACTATATTTTTCATTGATGTCAACATAGTAGTAATTCTATTAAGACTAGAAGAATAGTAGTCAGTAATCTTGGTATACGCAAGAGCTGTAGAAGATTCAAATGATATGTAGTAGAGGACATGTTCCTTGAGTTGTCTTGATAAAATGGTTTAAATGACTAAGTTTGATTCAATATTGTATGGAAGTTATACTTGTTTTACTAGAAGCACTACAAAAATAGAGCATTGGAAAATAGAGTTTTGATGATCTATCACCTTCTTTCATTTGATATGTAATGAAGGTGATGCACAAATAATAGTGATAGGGGATAATAATGTGGTGATGCTAGCATGTGCACAAGACATGGTTTTATATGTTTAAAATTTTATATAGACTGTGAGATGACACTATTGTTGTAATTGTGAATTAATTAATTATCTTATTTTAGTTAATTAGGAAAGTCTCAATGATGACTGAAGGAACTATTATGAAGATATGGTATAAAAGAAAGTTTTTTTTTCTTATTTGTAAATAGACTTGGAATGAGAGGATCAAGTGGAAAGCAAAGTGTTAGTGCATAGTGCAAGAAGGAGTAGAATGCATGCAAGTGATCCAAGGGATCATTGGATGTGTAATATGAGATCTAGTTACAAGATTTGAAGGAGCAAAATTCTGGTTGATAGGACAGAGATAGAGGAAGGAAGTACATTTTAGTTCTATTACTTTGCAATGAATAGTTTAGAGATCACTTGGACAGTGGGTTCTTTGATCTTAACCTTGAAGCTATTTGGGCAGTGGGTTCAACTATTTTCCACAACTCCTAACAGGGTTGGAATCTCTTAACAAGGACTCAAAGTATCATAACAAAGACTCATATGTACTAAATGTTGTAATAAACTCTTAACAAGATCTATCCTCTAAAAAGGAATATTTAATTAGTACATCATCTTGTGGGTACCATCCCCACTGGGGTTTTCCCTCTAATCAAGGGTTTCCCTAGTTAACATATCTAGTTTTAATGGTGTATGAGTATATTATAGTGGTTTTAGTTTATATTAATCACAAGATTAATGTTTGTGATGATAGTTAGATAACTAATTCATCCCCCCTTTTCAGTTATATCACTGGACTATATATTCCAATAGAGTATTTTATTCAAAAAGATATGTTGCAAAAAGGAATTTAGTTGTGTATACCAAAAATTTCTATGAGAGTTAATTTGATTAAGGAAAATCATATGGTGGATTGATTGGACACTTTGGAATTGATAAAACATTGAGTTTACTTAAAGACAGGTATTATTGGAAACAAATGTATAAGGATGTTTAGAATTTTGTAAAGAGTTGTGAAGTTTATCAAGTTATAAAAGGAGTAAGTCACAATACTAGATTGTATACACCTAATTCTACACCTAAGAAACCTTGGAGTGACATCAATATGGATTTTTTTCTTGGATTACCTAGGATAGCAAGAGGGTATGATTCTATATTTTTTCTTGTGGATAGATTTTCTAAGATGTCACATTTCATAAATTGTAAGAAGACATATGATGTAGTGTATATTGTAAAACCTTTCTTAAAAGAGGTTTTTATATTGCATGGATTATCGAGGAGTATTATCTCTTACTGAGATAGTAAGTTTGTTGGTTATTTTGGAGGACTTTGTGGAATAAAATGGATATTGAGCTGAAGTTTAGTTTTACATTCCATCGATAGACTAATGGATAGACAAAGGTTTTGAATAGGAGCTTGGGTAATTTGTTGAGATTTTTAGTTGGAGATAAGATGATTAATAGGGATATTGTATTGGAACAATTGATTTTTCATGTAATAATTAATTGAATAGGAGTACTACAAAAACACTTTTTTCATATTGTAACAACAATGGGGGATAGAAGAGTATCGAATTTAAGGTCTATTGTTGGAGAAGAGAAAAGAAGTGTTGAAGGAGAAATGTTTTCTAATTTTATGAAGTCTTTGCATGAGGAAGTGAAGTTTAGGTTGAAACAAAGTAATAAGAAGTATAAAGAGAATGTAGAAAAGTCTAGAAGATACCATGTTTTTAAAGTTGGAGATGAAGTGATGGTTCATTTGAAGAAGGTTAGATTTCTTGTTAGATAATATAGTGGGCTGAAAATTAAGAAGTTTGGACCTTGTAAGATCTTGAGGAATTTTGACAAAGGTAATTCATCTTAAATTGAGTTACTTGATGATATGGGTATATCTCCTATATTCATTTTTGTTGATTTATATGAGTATCATGAGTCAGAAGATGAAGTTGTTACACCAAGTGATTATCCTAAGAAGAAGATTAAAGAAGTTGAACTAATATTAGATCAATGAGTTGACAAGAGCACAAGAGGAAAATATTACTATAAATATTTGGTGAAGTTGAAGGACATACCAATTGAAGATGCTACATGGATTTCTCAATTTGTGTTGGATTTAGCTTGGGTTGTGACATCTTCATGATTCAAGAGAATAATTTATTTCAACCCTAGTTGTATAATGTAGGAACATCCTAGGTTTCATTTCTATCCTTCTCATCTTTGTGCATTTTGTCAATAATTGTCGAGTTGTAGTTGTTGCCAAGTTTAGTATTGGATGAGCATAGTGATTATTGAGTGTAATAGTGAATGATTTACCTTTGATGGTTGAATTCTTGTTTTGATAGAGTTTCATGGTTGTAAAACTCCTTCAAGTACTGAGTGAGATTATTGGATTGTTGATGCTTGATTCCTTCTTAAACTGAGTTTGTCTATGATCAGTTCTTAGTGAAAGCCAACTTGTTCATTTACTTTGAGCTATGAATTTAATGTAAGGATCATATATCAAGGTGCATGTACACCATTATGAGATTGGCCTTCTCTTATGTGAAGATATAGAATATTTTGTAAGTCATTTTAGTAAGTATAAGTAGTGAGTCTAGGTTGAAGATTGAGGGACATGAGATCAAGTAGGTGAATCATAGGAATTAGTGAGCTAGAGTTCAAATATTGATCATAGTTCTATTATGTTGGATTCATTTTGATGTATTTCAAATTATTGTATTGGTTGTAACCTAGAAGACCTAATGAAGGGTGCTCCCCTTAATACCATAAATACATAATAGGAATAAAGAAACAACAACAATTTGTGAGAAAAAAATATGGGCTTCATATTATTGCCACAAATACACAATTATAGAATTTAGAATTATAATATGCTGACCCACATGGGTACCTTCATTACAATAATTTTCAAGACAAAGCTATGAACTATCACATAGAGCTATCCTAGACAATGTTTGGTCATTTCTTAAATAGGCAATTTTATGTCACCTAGGAAGGTTCTAGACACTCAAACTTAATACCTATGGTTGAAAGACCCTAAAAATACATATAGAGTTGGACAAGTACATTTTTGACATTTATTTTGGAACTTTTTGTTAGCCCAACTTTGGAAGGCCATAACTCTTGAACTGTTGTCTGATTTACTCTTATAACCACTTTTTAGAAACCTCAACTACTAATCTATATGCTCAAATCCACACAAGCACCCATCTATTGAGTTTTTAGGCTTCATATAGGCTCATTTAGGTATTCAATGGTGAGCCTAAAGTTTTTATACCAAAATTGCAAACCAAAAATCTGTAATAAATCTATGAATACACATGATATGGCACTAAGCCTCAATTGATAGGCTGATATATCCAAGATAAACATACACCTCTAAAATTAGGACATTCTAAGCTCATATGACTAAATTTTAAGAATTTGGTATAGCTCTGATGCCATGTAAGAATTTTCTTAAGGGTAAAATTCACCCAAGATCATAGAACTCAACACAAGCACAACTATAGACCAAAGAGTATGATCAATATGAGAATATATTATCTCAAGCATGTACATACACACTAGCAGTGCCTATATATAAAGGCCTCTTAGGAAGCACCTAGAATGTTTCAAGATAAGCATTGACAACTAAGAACCTTATCCAACATTCTAGATGAATGGATAAGAATGACGAGGTGTCATATGTGTGTAGAAGACTCCTGTGTTGTACACAACATGTGCTTAAAAGAGGTGTGGACCTCTATGTTTTCAACATGACAACTCACAAGAGTGCACAAACTCCTAGGTGATAAATAAATAAATGTTAGAAAAATGCATTAACCTAAGTAAACTTAAGTAAGTGTAAATAGTAAATACTTATTTACACCAACATTACTAAGTAGAAAGCCTCTATAGACAACAACTCTACATTAAGACAATATTCAAAAAACTAAAATGAAATATTTTTGGTTGATGCATGATATTTTTTACACCTAGATGCTCCTACATCAGATACTCTAGGTAATTTGAGAAGTGACCTCATCATGTCTCAGGTGTTCAGAGGAAAATCAAGATGGTTAACCTCCTCCCTTGCTAGCCATGATGAATCTTCTACTAGACTCCCTTTCCAATTGACCAGGTACTCTTCATAAGTTTTGTTCCTTATATTCTTTCCAAGACAATTTTCCAATATCTCCTCAATCTCTTTTGTAGCCAAACTAGTTGTTGGAATACTCCACTACACTTCTGCAACTTCATCGCCATCACCTCCTTCATAAAACTCTATCAAATCTAAAATGTTAAATACTAATGAAATATTCAATTTAGTAGGCAAGTTGACTTCATAGACATTTCTAGAATCATGCCTTTTCACTATCTTGTATGGTCCAAACTTCTTCATTTTCAGCTTATTTTATGTACCAACTAGAAAATGCTCCTTTCTCAAATGAACCATGACTTCATCTCCAATCTAAAATTCATTATACCTCATTTTCACATTTTTCCTTAGCCTTGTACTATATATTCACTATGTAATGTGCTTCCTCACCTCCTCATGGATATTCTTCAAATGTTTAGCCAAATCTTCTACTTCAACACTACTTATCTCTCCTTTATTCAACTACTACAATTTAGAAGCATTTCTAGGACTACTTCCATATACAATCTAAAATGGTGATTTCAAGTACTCTTGTTGAAAAAATTTTTATACACAAATTCCACCTATGGTAAAATCAAATCCCATACCTTTGGTTTATCTCCAACAAGGCATCTCAAAAAAATTTCTAGACTCCTACTCACAACTTATGTTTGTCCATTAGTCTATGGATGATGTGATGAACTAAACTTTAAATCTGTCTTGAATATCTTTGACAATGTACACCAAAAATACCAATGAAACTATACTCTTTGGTAAATCATGTACTCTCACCACTTCTCTCAAAAACAACTATGCCACATAAAGAACATCACTAGTCTTCTTATAGGGAATTAAATGTGCCATGTTTGAAAACCTAAAAACCACCACAAAAATAGAATCATGCCCTCGCTAAGTCCTTGGCAATCTAAGAACAAAATCCATGCTAACATCCTCCCATGACTTCTTTGGTATAGGTAATGGTTAATAAAACTCCATATTTTTCTTCACTCCTTTTTCCATCTAAAATATTCTACAACTTTAAACAAACTTCTTCACATCTTGCTGAAACTATTGCCAATAATAATTCTCAAAAACCAAAGTAATGGTCTTATTTTTTTGAAAGTGTCCAACCAATCCTCTACTATTTTTCACCTTGATGAGATTCTCTCTCATTGAACTCCTTGGAATACACAATTGGCTTCCTTTGAACAACATACCATCTTATATTATGAAATCTAACCACTTTGTCCTATCAAGAGTAACAAGTTTTTTATGCCAATAGTGGCATATTGTGATGGTTAAGTTGTTGAGTTGTTATCCTTGCCATCAAGGTTCAAATGTAATGCGGATGAGGTCCCCCATTGTGGTCTCACTGATTCATAGCTCCAGGTTAAAATCTTTTACCCCTCTTTAAAAAAAAAAAGAGTAACAAGTTTTTTACAAGCCTTCCATGCTTCACCCAAATTAAGATCCCCAGGATACAAATAAATGAGTTCCTTGAACCCAACCACCTCAATCTGCATTAGTGTTAGCAAAATTTGTCTTCTACTAAGAACATCTAGAACTTTGTTAGACTTCCCATTTCTTTGTTTCAAAAAAAATGTATAACTTTGCAAAAACTCAATCCAATTCAAATGCCTTTGGTTCAATTTTCCTTGACTATTCAAATATTACAAATATTGTTGATCAGTATATAAAAAAGGAAGAAGATAATGTCTCCACTTCTTTAATGTCTAAACTATAGCATAAAATTCCTTATTATAAATAGAATATTTTCTTTTGGCATCATTCAAATTCTCATTGAATAAGCAACAAGTCTACCTTCTTGGCTAAAAAATAGCTCCTATTGTAGTACCACTAGCATCACAATCTACTTGAAACACCTTGTTAAAATTTGGAAGTGCTAAAATAGGTTTCTTTATAACTTTCTATTTCAACATTTTAAAACTCTTATCTACTCCTATTTTCCACTTAAACTATTTCCTATCTCCCGTCATTTTTTTAGTTAAGGGTCCACAAATATTGCTAAAACCTCTTATGATTTTTCTATAAAAATTAGTTAGTCCATGAAAGGATCTTACCTTTGTAGCACTCTTTGGAGTAGGTCATTCAAGGATAGCCTTCACTTTTTCTAGGTATATTTTTAGACTTTCCATTGAAACTACAAATCCTAGGTACGCCAACTCCTTCACAAAACTACACTTCTTTAGATTTATTAGCAACTTTTCTTCCTTCAACTTATCAAACACCTTTAAAATATACATCAAATTCTCCTCTAATATCTTACTAAAGATCAATATATCATCTAGGTAAACAATGACAAACTTACCTAGAAATTAGTTCCTCATTCATGAGCCTCATGAAAGTGCATGGTGCATTGGTTAGCCCAAAAGGCATGACTAACCACTCATACAGTCCTTCTGTTGTCTTGAAATAAGTATTCCACTCATTACCTTCTCTGATGAAAATCTAATGTTATCCACTCTTCAAATCTATCTTTGTGAAATATATAGATCCACTCAAATAGTCCATAATATCATCCATCCTTGGCAATATAAATCTATACTTGATTGTGATCTTATTGATAGCAAAAAACTTTGTGCACATCCTCCATTTGCTATTCTTCTTAGGTGCTAATACTACTAGTGTAGCACATTGACTCAAAATTTCATGAATGAATCCATTCTACAATAACTCATGAACTTGTATGTTCAAATCTTCACTTTCTAGTGGTGTCATTCTATGTGCTGCTTTGTTTTGAAAACTAGCTCTTAGAATCAAATTCATCTGGTGATTGATCTTCCTCACTAGGGGAACCCATTAGGTGCATTATCTAACACATTATTATAAAACTCTTCCAACAAATTTATAACTTCTACAGGTACCTCTTGTACTTCTTCTTTTCCATCCTTTGGGATTGCAACAAATCACATATGCTCATGCTTCATACCTTGGAGAAACTCCTTTCCATCAAAAAGAAAATCCTAACAATACTAAATTCCTTTTCTTCTTCCTCCTTTAATAGCTTCAACTTATGTTTCACTCCATCCTTTTTCAGAGTGTATGTATTTACTCGCCCATCATGTACAACATTCCTATCAAACTTCCATAGACTACCAACAATATATTACATATGTCCATAGGTATGATGTCACATAGCACCTCATCTAGATAGCTTCCAATCTTGAACTCCACTGAGAATTTCTCATTGACCATGAACTTATGGTCATCTTGCACCTAGGAAATACTATATGGATGTGGGTGTTTTTGCCTCTTTATTTTCAACTTTATAACCATATTTTATGACATTATATTGTTAGTACCTCCACCATTAATGATCACATCACAACAGTTATCTTCACATTTTCACCTTGTGCAAAAGAAACTCCTCCTTTGACCAAGTTCATTCTAACCACTCACTAGGAATCTTATGTTTACATAGGACTTCTCCTCTTTCAATATCTTTAGAATGTGATGATCTGGCATCTTTATCAACATTTTCAACTATTTCATGGCCTTATGTCCTTCTATCTATCCTTTCTTGGTGCTACCAACATTCAAATTCTCTATGCCTTTTTTCTCCACAATGAAAATATTTTCCATAGAAACCCCCTCTTCTAGATGCTTGCCCTCATCCTTTTCCTCTCTAATATCTATTATTTTGATCTTGGAAATGATTGGAATTTTTTCCCCTCTCATTATGATTGCTACTTTTATTGATCTTAGATTGGTTTTGATAAGTGAGTGTCAACACACTTAAGTCATTGACTTAGTTCATGCTAAACTAGTAATTCATGCCAAGTACAACATGTAAATATTAGACCTTGCCAAGTTGCAATGAGTGTTGAGCCACTCATGTGTCAAGTTAGAACAAAATTACAGTGTATGCCGACAATCAAAGACTTCATATGCCGAGTAACATAGATTGGACATATTTATTTGTTATGGCACAAATAACTATGTAAACTAGTTTTCAACCAACTTAAGTATAGATTTTGATCTTTTGGAGATAAGGATGAATCTATATGCAGATTCCCTATGCAATTACATGAAACCAATCAAAGAATGGGAAGGTTTAAGTATAAAAATAGGTGAATCTTAGCCATAGATTCATACCTAAGCATAAGCCACCTAAGTCTTCTTAAGAAGGATGAAGCCCTTAATTTTTAACAATGTTGAGAGCATTGCAAAGTGGTGAATGATAAAATTGAAGGAGTGAACAAGATAGTTTGTAGAGCATTAAAGGTGACTTAGTAGTAAGAGTGAATTATAGAATTAGTTAAGTAAAGAATAGAGGATAGAGGATACATAATTGATACATCAAATTGTGAAGGATCAATAAGAGATTAGATAGAGGTGATATGTTATCAAGTAAGCAAGTGCCAATTGTAGGATCTATGCTAAGACATTTTGACAAGTGATTTTTGTTAAATCTCTTAGTAGAGTACTCTTAACAGGCTATATTGAAATCCTTTAACAAGGTGCTTACTTAATTATGAGTTTAAGTCCTCTAACCAGACACACTTCTAACAAGATGGGACATAACAATCTTTGTAAGCCTTTAATAGGGTAGGATTTTCATAGGGTAGATCATGGTTCATGGTCAAACCATTGTAACCTTAATTGGATAAACTTTATTGCTGTAGTAGTGAAAATTTGTGGGTGTCATCCCCACCCCATTTTTACCTTCTCATTTGGAGGGTGTCTGGGTAGTCACATTTGGTGTTAAGTGTATGTGTCTAATTACATGTTTACATGATTTAAGTGTATATGATTTAGATGTTATTTTAGTTTATTATGAATGTGATGTATGAATGGTGAAATTTTTATGGGTCCAAGTTTAAACTCTTGATTCACCCGCCCACCCCCCTTCAAAAGTTTACTCCTTTCCCACTTGTAATTCCAATAAAAGAGAAGCTTTGCAACTTAGAGGAAAGATCTTGAAATGAAAGTCTATAAATTGGGAAAGACTATTAAGAACCAAGAGATTGAAATATATCTTAGACTATATCAACTGAATGAAGCTAGAGATGCTTTAAAGAGTTCCCTGAAGAGAAGGAAAGAAATTGTTATTGTAGAGAATGACATACTATACAAAGAGATAGACACCACCAAGCTGTTTGCAGATGTTAACTCTAGTGAATTTGAACTAAAAGTTGCAAATCTAATGGAGAAGAATAGAATCCAAGCTAAAGAAATCAGAAATCTCAAGTTGGAGCAAGAATCACAAGCTATACTACTGTGTGTGGTGACTAAACAAAAGAAGAAAGCCATGTAAGACAAAGCCTTGATTGAAGAAGACAAAAGAATTCTACCAAATAGACTGGTTGAAAAGTCAATAGAGCTAACTAATATCTCCAACATGCAATTAGATACTTTAAGTCAAATGATGAATGCCAACTATGAACTAAATATCAAAGACATTGAGATAACCACATTGAAGTTGTAGAATGAACAATTTCAGAATGATCTAAAAAGAGAAAAACAATTTTTTCAAAGTCTTAACAAGCCACATGAAGCCATCAAATACTTTAAGCAATTACTATGACCCCCTAGATCTAACAAAGATACATCAGGAATGGGCTACACAAGTACTAAAGAAGGAGAATCATCCAAAGTTGCTAAAGAAAGGAGCAGTATACATAAGAACTCCAAACCTACTTGTCATTGTTATGGAAAAGAAGGACATATTGCTAATATGTGTAGGAGCAACAATGCAAATCAAAATGTCAAGCCTAAGAACATAGTTCATAGGTTCAAAAAAGAAGGTTATTAGGCACATAATTTAGAACTAAGACCATGAGCACACAAAGATTTGAAGGATATTGTTACAACTATCAAAAGTATGGACATAGAGCCTTTGAATGTAAATCTAGATCCATGTAGTCATCAAACAAGCTAGAAAAGGTAAGAAGCTATGGAAACTCTTATAATTGGGATTATAATACAAGATATAGCTATCACTATTATGAAGAATATGGAAATTTTTCTAAGAATTGTATTAGGAAACACTTCAGTGGTAACTAAAAAAGATGGTTGAGTCAAACCACATGCTTTAGCTATTTGAATACTGGTCACATTAGTATGCATTGTCCAACAAGGTCAAAGGCACCAAGTTGTGAATTTGATAAAGGAAAAGGCAAGGTAAATGTTGAACACATTAGAGATAAGATGAACAAGACATGGAAAAAGAAATATTCTTGTAGTACATCAAATGGAGAAAGGATCACTTTACCCAATGGGTCAAGTAATCATAAATCATCAAGCTAAATAATCAAGAGGTATGTAGGACTGACATTTAAAGTGCTATATCATACATCAATTTTGAAAGAAGTTAGCACTAAAATGACTACATTAGCATGAGTGAAGATGCAAGATGTTGAAAATTCAAGATTAAATATCCTCATGTTGTTGCTAAGCATGGAAATTTTTCAATTGATGCCGAGCTACTAGACTAGCTACCTGATGCTGAGTCTGTAGAAGCTGCTGAGTGATGGTAATATTAATGGATGTTGAATGACTTTGAAATCAAGTTGATGCTAAGTTTATAGTTGTACAAGCACCAAGCATTAAATTCAAGGGTTTTGAAGGGTATATGGTTATTTTTCAATCATTTTTTTGTATTTTGAATTTGAGCAAGAACAAATAGAGTAGAAGGTGACTTAGAAACTTGTTCAAAGCATTTAAAAAGATTTTAGCAATGATCTCACACCATAACCCAATTTTTACAAGGATTTATCACAAGCCAAGCTATGCAATTTTGATTTGCACAAACCCTAGTTTGACAAGAATGGCATCTAGTTTGAGGAATGTAGAATGAAAATATGTTTTAAAGTTTAGCTTGTAAGTGATGAATTCAGAAAACCCATATTAAAGGTCATCCCTGACATAGCATACAAACAAGATCCCACCTAATGTTGTTATGGTTCAAGATGTGAGGAAATGTTATAATTGTAAAATTGATAGCATTGGAGACCTAGAAATCAAAGAAGCTTATGATAGATTATGTGATAATGGTGTTTTGAAAGAAGAATATAAAATTGTTGAGAGAAAGGGTTTGACCCATGCCCTAGATTTTCCTAGTGTTTTCAAAACTGAATGGATCAAAATTGTCTTAAGTTAAATACATGATGGGTCCCTATGGATAGAAGGTGGACTAATTAAGATATCAAAGAGGATAATTCATAAGGTGACTGGCTACCCAACCCTAGATTGACCTAAGACTTTGAGAAGTGACTCCAAGGAGGTAATAGAGAAAAACACAGGGGCAAAATGGAATAAGAGAGGGATGACAATCGATACTATCACTAATCCACTACTAGAATACTCTATTAGGGTGATCTCACACAAATTCTATCAATCTAGTAGATTGAATAGTGTACCCTATATTGAAGCAGATGTTGGCTACAAGGTTGTGAAGAAAGATCACACATAGGATTTGGCAAAACTCTAGCTACAACAATTGATGGAGAACCTTGGAGCTATAAGGAAAACCAAAAGTGGACAATGCAAATTTGGTTCAATACTTATCTGCATATTCTTCTATGTAAAAAATACATTCCATTCTTTTGGTACAGTTGGATGGAAGATCAATAGGTCAATTGCAATACAAATTAATGAATTTATTGAATAGATGGGAGAAAATTTTGAGACATTGATGACTAGCTTCTTTGAGGACTTTAAGAAGTCAATGAAGCAAGGAATGAGGATACCTATTTCACTGGTTGAGAAACACTACAATGATATATGTTTTCTAGTTGACATTGATTACACCTTTATACAGGCTACCACACTAAGGGTTAGATGGTTAAGACCACTTGGATATGAGATAAATGTTGATGAAGCATCAACATCAATCATAACACTCCTAGTAGAAGAAGTTGACAAGACTACAAAAATCTTTGGGAATTATGATGTGATGATTTCAAAGATTGAAATGGAGTTAAAATCTACCTCCACACTTAAGAAAAAAGATAAACTATTAAAGAAAATAAAGGCCAAATTTGGTGAAGGTGTAGGTGAGGAAGAAGAGGAAGAAGATGAAGAGGATGAAGAAGAAAAGCAAGAACAAACACAAGGAACTCTTGCATTGACCCAAGGCATGGGAGAGGACAAGGAAGAAGAAGAAATAGGAGGTGCCAAGAAAGAAGGAGTTGAGGAAGCACCCACACTAGCCAAGCCAAATAAGAGAAAGGCTAAGGCACAGTCTATGGCTAAGGCAAAGAAAGTTGTCAAACCAAGCCTAGCCAAGCCTACTACTCCTACTACCAGAGCCAGCACACATGCAAACACATAGAAGGCCAAGGAGAAGACTAAGGTTATAGATCAAGGAGGCCAAGTGCAGAAGAAATAGATAAGAAAATATGTTGCACAACCTGACATAGATGAATAAAAGACTAAATTAGATGATTTAAGTCAATTCAAAGTGGCAAGTCACAAACCACTTTTTGATATTGAAAATGTGTGTGAAAATGTTAAAAATAATGTAGATTTGTCTAGATTTAAGCATATTGATTTTGAGAAACTTGAGAACAAAGAACAAAAGTTAGTTAAAGAAGCCCTATATGCAATGATGTCTAAATTTAAGACTGTGCCATTAGAATTTTCTAACTTGATACCTAAGAAGTTATATGATTTAGTTGAGAAAAAATGGCATTATTATTTAAATTTGGGAAAACAAATAAGGGAAACTACTTTGGCTCAAGTAATGCCAGAACTGACAAAAGGTCAAATCGCTAAGGCTACTAAGAAATATGGAGTTAGGTTTACACCTAAGTATAAAGCCTTCAACATTCTTCAAAACAATATCGAAGATGTGGTCAAGAAGTCCACCTAAATATGGAAACTAATCTATGGGTTGACCACTATAAAATAAGGAAAAGATGACCCTTTTGAGGGTAAAGATGATGATAAACAAGAAGATGATAAGGAAGATGAGAATAAAGATAATACAGTTGGGAAAGAAAAAAAAAAGCAAGATGATGACATGGCTACCACTAAAAAACAACAAGATGAATAGAGTGTGCAAGACACACAAGTCCTAAGTGTTAGTCCCCCACATGACACAATCAAGTCAATTGAAACTTTTATTGTCAAGGATGTTCTAGATGCTTCAGCTTAGAACATCAATCCACTGATTGCATATGACTTGAAGAAAATATTGGACCAATCTACACTACAAGAAAAGTTATATGATAATCTAGTCTTGGTTAGTGTAGATGAGCTCCAAAAGGTAGTAAATAACATCACAAGGGACAAGGTAAAACCATAAGAACCACCTTCTACCATCCCTTTAGTTACTCAAGTGCAACCTTTGTTTCAAACTATAGTAGATACACCTACTAAGGTTGATACACTTGTGAAAGTTGTCACTCTTGAGAAGAAGCAATAAGAAGAAAAAGATACAAATGTACACTAGGAAATAGGACAAACATATTCATCTATACTTGAAGCACAAGGACCAGGTGCTATTCATGTCATTGTTTTAGACAAGAGCCAATATAAAGAGGTGACCAAACACCTAAGGTAAAGAAGAAAGAAGCCATCTAAGCACTAGTAACACTACCAACATCTGGAACTTCTCCTACAAAACTTCTTTAGAAGCCAAGCATAGAAGTTATACCATTGTAGATCAGTGCCAGGCTCAAGCTCTTCAAAAGATAAAAAGGTATTTCACTATGGTGATATCACTCTTGATGAAAATATTATTATTCTAAAGTTTGATTATGATACAACAACATTAGATCAAAAAACCATTTTGCAACAAGCTTTAGAGAAGAAAAAGCATCAAGAAATGCTTAGGAGAGAATACAGGTAGAAGCAAGCTCTTCAAGACATAAAAGACATCTTTCTAGATGCATTTAATCTACCTACTCTTGAAGAGACCAAGCCACTACTAGAGCAACTGTTAGACATAGTGGAAAAGGTCAACAATGAAGACATTGATACAAGTGCTAAACTTTTCGAGTGGTCAAAAAAGAAATTCTAGAGCAAGGTCAATGAGAAGATATCTGGTGAGATAGCATAGACTCAAGTTGTACTAGCAACAAAGGTTGAAGATGTGAAGAAGGTACTTGAGAATATATTCTCATTGTACACCAAATTGTGTGACCCTACACTCTTCACCCAAGAGACGAGACATCATATTTTGAGCTTGGAGAGAAAGCTCAACATATCAAGTACAAGGTTACCTTAGAACCCAACTCAAAGTGAGAAGCATGTTCATACATTGCTTCAAATACAAAGTCAATTAGCTATGTTAATAGAAGAAGAGGCTAGCATAAGAGCCAAATTAACAAGTATACAAACATCTCTCACCCCTCATATGGAGATACTACAAAAGGAGCAAGGCTATGCAGAAAATTTTCTAAATAAAGACCCCAATCTTTCTACTCTGGATGGCCTAGTACACCTTGTTGTTTTACTTGCCATCCAACTCAAGTCACTGAATGTTGCATGTGACAATTGGGATGTAGCTCTTAAAATTATAATGGAGGTCCATAAATCATTTTTGGACAAATAAACTATATGTGTATAACCTAATTGACATAAGTGTCAAAAAGAGGGAGAATATCCTATGGGGGAGATAGAAAAAAAGGGAGATAATAAAGAAAGTGGGAGCAATAAAATCTAGAGATAGAAATATAGTAGCATAAAAGAGTATAAGTGAATTGAAGTCAAAGAGCATTTTAAATTTTTTCAAGTTTTGTATATAAGTTGAGTCATGGATATGTTGTACTCAAGAAGATTAGATTGATTATGTATATTCAAATGTTTTTGACACTCATGTCAAAGGGGGAGATTGTTGATCTCAGATTGGTTTTGACGAGTGTCAACACACTTAAGTCATTTACTTAGTTCATTCCAAACTAATAATTCATGCTAAGTACAACATGTAAATATTAGACCTTGTCGAGTTGTAATGAGTGTCGAGCCACTCAAGTGCTAAGTAGATAGACCATGCTGAGTGATTCAAGTGCCGAGTGAATAGTAGATACCAAGTAGTTTAGGTGCTAAGCTAGAACAAAATTATAGTGTATGCCAAGCATTAGAGACTTCATATGCTGAGTAACATAGATTGGACATATTTTTTTGTTATGGCACAAACAATTATGTAAACTATTTTTTAGCCAACTTAAGGATGTATTTCAATCTTTTGGAGATAAGGAAAAATCTATATGTGGATTTCCTATGCAATTAAATGCAACCAATTAGAAAATGGGAAGGTTTAAGTAGAAAAATGGATGAATCTCAGCTATAGATTCATACCTAACACTAATCCACCTAATTCTTCTTAAGAAGGATGAAGTCCTAAATTTTTAACAATGTTGAGAGAATTGCAAAATGGTGAATGATCAAATTGGAGGAGAAAACTAGATAGTTTGTAGAGAATTCAAGGTGACTTAGTAGTAAGAGTGAATTGCAAAATTATTTAAGTGAAGAAAAAAGGATAGAGGATACAACATTGATACATCAGATAGTGAATGATTAATTAGAGATTGGATAGAGGTGACCTGTTATCAGGAAAGCAAGTGCCAACTGAAAGATCTATGCTGAGACATTTTGACAGGTGATTCTAGTTAAATCTCTTAACAGAGTAGTCCTAATAGGCTATATTGAAATCCTTTGACATGGTGCTTACTTAATTGTGAGTTGATGTCCTCTAACTAGGCACACTTCTAACAAGGTTTTAAAATCTTCTAACAAGGTGGGACTTAATAGTCTTTGTAAGCCTTTAAGATGCTAGGCCTTTCATAGGGTATATCATGATTCATACCAAACCATTGTAACCTCAATTTGATACACTTTACTACTGCAATCGTGAAATTTTTTGGGTGTCATCCCCACCCCAATTTTACCTTCTCATTTGGAGGGTTTCTAGGTAATCATATATGGTGTTAAGTTTATGTGTCGGATTACCTGTTTACATGATTTAAGTGTATGTGCTTTACATGTTATTTTAGTTTATTATGCATGTGATGTATGAATGGTGAAAGTTTTGTGGGCCCAAGTTTAAACTCCTGATTCACCCCCCTTAGAAGTTTAATCCTTTCCCACTTGTAATTCCAACATTTTCTAGCCTCATCCTTGTTCTTCTAGTCATTATTTAAGCTTCTATAAGATCATGTGCGATATCTTCCACTACAACCTCTTCCACTATTCTTGTTATCAACATTTATGCTCAGCTTCTCCTTAATTTTTAGGGAAAAGTGGGTATGCCTCCTCAATAATGGTCATTCAAATGAGACTTAGCTCATTTTAAATGCTTGGCCTTATCCCACTAAGATAACATGTGACTTTCTCCTTGTCAGCTTCAACATGGCTAGTTTTAATGAGAACTCAATAAAATTCCCCGATAAAACTCCTTGGTATAGTCCTAAACAGATCTTCTTGCTTGCTTCAACCCTTGCCTCTTCTTTATAAAATAAAGCTCATAATCCATAGGAATGAATTCTTGGTTCATTTTAGCTATCATTCGATCCCATCTAGTGATTTTGTCTTTCCCTCTTCTATTTCACTCTAATTGATCTCCTACCACCAAATCTTTGCACGACCCTTCAATTTGACCTTTGCAAACTTGAGCCTATTTGGATCTTTGATATCTTTATATTCAAAGTACCCTTCCAATTCATTGATCCAATCGATCAATTCCTCTGGATTAAGATTTCCTAAAAATGTGGGAATATCAAACTTAGATCTTTTTCCCATCTTGAAAATGACCTTAAAAATATTTTCCTTCTCTAGGTTAATAACTTCATCTACTACCACTAGATCAATATTTCCTTCTACTTCTCTTTCATCCTCACTCTCATCATCTCCAACAACAAGATTCATTCATCTATGCATTTGTTCTTGTAATTCTTTCCTTTTCCTCTAGAGGGCTCTAAAATGCTTAGGTGTAACACCTATGAGTCTTCCACCATGCTTTCTTTATGGATGCATCTTTGCTCTTCTACTAAAACCCTAGTGCAATCTATCTTAAAATCAATGACTTATCTACATGCTCAACCAAATCCACTATCCTAGTGTGAATTGCCTAGTAGTCAGCTTATAATGCCCCACCTAGAGATCCTTAAAACAAGGATAAATAAAAGCCAATACATTTTTTTAAGAAAGAAAGCATGGATTCAAACAACATCAACATGAAATTGATCAAAAGATTGCAATGAAAGACTTAACCAAGAAATCCAACCAACCAATGATCTCCAAGAGTCACTACTAAATAATGCATTCGATAACTAGCTATAACAATTTAAGAAAATAAGAAACCTTTAATCTTCGATCTATCAAATCCTAGGAAGGTTTGGAATCCCATAGGGTGTCCAAAAGACCCAGACACAGTTCTTGATGATGCACAAAAGAGATCCCTTTCTTTTGTGTGAGAGAGTACAAAAATCTAGACTCACATGAGGAAACACTTTCTCACATGAACAAGTACCATGACCCACATGAGGAAACTTGTTGTGTGAGGAAATTCTCCTTCATGCAAGGAAAAAATCCTTTGTGCGAGGGATCATTCCTCCATGTGAGAAAACACAAGGTCGCATGAGGAAGTACCTTGCCACTCAAGCTAGTAGTTTCTAGCATGAGGAAGTTCTATGATGCATGTGAGAGAATGTACTCTTGCACAATAATTTAGCCAGGCTCACACAAGCATCTAGCAAGGCTCACACAAGAGAGTACTTTCCTCATACGAGGAAAAACATCTTTGGCATGAAAAATTATGAAAATAAGAAAGAAAAGCATAAATGGAAACATAATTTGAATAATTTCTCCACACTGAGGAGTACTGGGAATTTGTAAATTGAGGCTTAGACACTCAAAAGCATGGAAATTAAAGTGACATGAACATAAAATAGAATTAAACATCTAACCATCTTTTCTATAGCATCTAGTAATCATGCAAAAAAGTAACAACATAGTGAACACACATGTGCATAAATTAACTATCTCAATAACATAAATAACATAAACCACATGGAAACATACTCTAGAAGATAGGGAGAACCATGTGAGCATCCATCTTTGGAACTAAACATGGAGGAAGGCCAAATTTGTATGTTGGACTCTAGTAGTGATAAAGGTACCTATGCCTCCCAACCATATGGAACTTGTAGGCCCACTCCTATCATGATGATGGAGATATTGATTTGACTTGAAACACACACAAAATAGTCATCTGTGGCTAACACTTACACCAAATAGTACATAGGACTAAAACCAAGATCATGAGATAATGCAATACAACACATCATGGTTGGACACTCTATGGGTCTACTATGTAGGGACTATAGTGGAGAGTAGATCACTTGGGACTCCTAAGGTGAACATCATGCAGAAAATCTCCCTTAGGACTCCCTTGGGAGGCCATCACACTATTTCCTAGGATCAAACCATATAGACTCATACCCTTAGATCAAACCATGTAGGTATTTCACATTTTATTATCTTAGTTGTATACCCATTTATTCATTTAATTATCACTTATTTAGAAACTTTTTTACATTAACCTTGTTGGAACATGGTTGGGGATTACAAAAGAAGCCCCTCCACTTGTCTACCCTACATACCCATACTCATCACATGATGAGCGCTCGTAGGAAATGCAATTTTCCAACCCAACCCAATGAACATAGCTTAATGAAAAGAAACTGGGAGTTTAGGTCTCGCAAGAACCTGGCAAGTGCATGCTCACATGCTTGTGTGTGGGCACACAAACAATATGATGATTATAAACAACAAGGGTTGGATGAGAAACAAATAAAACACCAAGTATAAAATCACTTAACTGAGCACATAGCTAGGAGTACAAATTTGAAATGAATTCCAATACAATAAAATATATCTAGGATAAGATAGGCAACCCAATGGATAATCTAGATCCACGACCAACTTTAGTGCCAAGAAAACTTGAGAATGTTGGGCAGAACACAAAGTGAGGTGAAATTTTTTTTTTTTGAAAACTAAAAAATTAAGACCCATTATGCCATTGGAACAAAAGTCACAAATATCAAATAAAATTTAGGTTTAGAGTCTATATGCAAAAATGGCCAGCATAACAATCCAAAACCACAAGCCCAAAAGGCTTCAAATGCTTGTATGCATCCAGATGGGTAGAGTTAGCATACATAATGGAGGGGAACACTATTTATCTTCCTCCAAACTATTTATTACCAAAAAAAGACTCAAAAACTGGAGCGCAAGTAATAAAACATGAAAGCCCTACCTCATAGCCAAAAGGGCTAAAACAAGAATGCACATGATAAAATAATCTCTCTATGGCCATCGCCGAAAAGTCTTGGAAAATGAAGCTCTCCTCAAGCCAGATCCACTAAGCTCAACCTCACAATGATCCCATGCCCATAGCTCCTACAATGAATAAAATAATAAATCCTTCTAAGAGGATTTTGGAATGTTCTCTCCAAGTTTCTATTCTAGAAATGAGAAGTGGGAAAATAATTCCCTTTTTGGAATATATATTCACTTTTAAAAGTGAATATAATATCAAGAAATTAATTGGCCCACTAAAACAACCCTTTCTCAACCTAGATAAAATTAGGTAATTCTAATTAATTAGAATTCAACTATGAGAAAGTTGTTGAAAATTAAAATAATTAAATCAAATATAAAATTCCCATAAACTATTCAATCACAATATTCGTTAATAAATTTTGCAAGAAATGTGAACCTCTAAATGCATAGACATGTTGATGGGTCTAATCACATAATGTAAATAAAATCCACATTTATTAAATCACTAGAGGGTTTAATTACTAATTAAACAAGTTACGTTGTCCACATAGGGATGACATTTTCTAGGTAAAATGATTGAATCACTAACTCCATGTGCCACTATCATATATCCTGCACACTAAACAACATGATCAAGTGCAATCACATATAATAATATAGCCAAAGAAATAAATTCATTAAATTACATAAATGATCATTTATTTAATCATATTAAAATAATCTATTTAAATCACTCACTGCATCATAAAACATCTCAAAGAAAGAATGAAATAAATAACTATAACATCAAATAAAAGTATCTAGAATCCAATAAGTCCATCATATAATCATAAATAGAGTATATGTCTAAATAAATAATAACAAGATATCATTATAAAGCATCATGTCACATCAATAAGCATCATCATGTAGATATGATTCAACTGAATAGCATAGCATCTAACATCTATGATATTGGCAATCAAAATATAGTATCTGACCATTAGGTCATCTTGAATGTCATCCAACATGAGTTCAAATTGTCTCTTGATTCCAAAATATAACAAAGTATATAATGAAAACATAAGAGGCACTACACGATGATCTATCCACAAACTCAAGAACTCGAACTCTAATACCACTTGATGAATGGTGCTCCCCTTAATACCATAAACACATAATATGAATAAAGAAACAACAACAATTTGTGAGAATGAAATATTGACTTCTTATTATCATTGCAAATGAAAAATTATAGAATTTAGAATTATAATATGATAACCCATGTGGGTGCCTTCATTATAGTAATCTACAAGACAAAGTTACAAACTATCACCTAGAATTGTCTTACAAAATGTTTGGGCCTTTTTTAAATAGGTAATTTTATGACACCTAGGAAGGTTCTAGACACTCAAACTCAATACCTAGGGCTGAAAGACTCTAAAAATACATATAGGTTCCACTAAATACATATTTTACATTTATTTTGGAAGTTTTGGTTAGCCCAAATTTGGAAACCCATAACTCTCAAACTATTTCTCCGATTGGCTATTACAACCACTTTTTAGAAACTTTGGCTTCTTATCTATAGGCTCATATTAGCACAAGTGCCCATCAATTGAGTTTGTGTGCCTCATCTAGACAAATTTAGGCCTTCAATGGTGAGCCTAACATTTTTATAGCAAAATTGTAAACCAAAAATTGGCTATAAATCCATGAATATGCATGATATGAAACTAAGCCTCAACTAGTAGGCTAATATATCCAAGATGAATATTCACCTTTGAAATTATGACATTTTGAGCTCCTACGGATTGACTTACTATGTAGCAAGTGTCCATAGACAACAACTCTACATTAAGACAACAATGATTCAAATAACTAAAATGAAATATTTTAGGTTGACACAAGATTTCTCTTACACCTAGGATTATCCTACATCAAGACCTTATAGTTAGACATGTTTGGATAATATTTTGATGGATCACTAAAGATATTATTATTTCTTCTCTCCTTGGCTTTGTTCTCTATGTTTTCTTTCATCATGTTTACTCAGCAAGGTTTTTGGATAGTTAGGTGTGCCTCTAGCCCTAATTTTCCATCCTTCTCTTGCATCAATTTTGGAGGCTTTATTGAAATTAAAAAGCCTACAACCGTCAATGAGATGTTAAAATTTTAAAATGTTTTTACACTTTCAAAAAAAGTAGTAGAATGTGTTGTTATTACAAAGGCTAGTAAGTAGCTGATTTGATTGTATCATCTTAAATTTGATGCACTTGGATTTAATACCTTTTAGCTCCTCCTTAGTGTGTTTTCATTTCATATTTTCACCTTGAGCACACACCTCACATATTTTCCCTTCTTTTCTTAGGAAAAACTGAGGTAGGACCTAACCAATCCTCCTTGATTTCCCTTCATCCTTCACACAATTACTGAATCGAGACCTAATCTATGAGTATTATCTCTTTCTATGGCCTCAATGCCCTAGATTGGATCTCCAAATGATAATATGAGACACACATTTCATCCACTAACCTCTTCTAGCCTAAAATATGGACAAGAAGACCCTGGAGGTCAACCTTCTAAACTAGATCGACCCAATTTGACCTAGTCTAGATGAGGTCAACACAGGTCAACCTAGTCTTGGTTCTTTTGGTGATTTAGGGCTTGTAGGTTTTTAACACTCCCATTAAAATCTCACTTGTGTTGTTAACTTTGATGGTGTAATTTCATAATTATTCTAAAAATTCACTATAAAAGGGATCCATTCCCTCATTTTCATAAGAGAACATACCAAGAAAGACTTTTAGAGCAAGGGGCAAGCGAGTGTGGACATCCCAATTTGACTTTGAGAAATTGCAAGGTGGGAACAAAGGCTAGTTTCTTATTCTTCTTTGCAAGAAAGACTATTATTCTTCAAGCATTCAAAGATGAATAGATGAAAACATGGAGTGACATAGGGATTCAAATATGGTTAGGTGCTTAATCCTTGAGGGCTTGGTATCATTTCTACATCATTATTCATATTTGATTCTTTGCACCTTAATACATTTACATGCCTACATACATTCTTTCATGCTAGGGTTTGACAATTCACTCATGGAGTAGATTCTTAGTATCTTTGAATTCTAGATCTACAAGTCTAGGATTACACATATACACACATGCACATGCACATGCACATACACATACACATACACATACACATACACATATACATACACATACACATACACATACACATACACATTCACATTCACATACATACATATAATTTTTCCTAATTGTTATTGGTGGAGGTGGAAATCACTAAAGTAGAGGATTGACTAAGGCAAACCCTTTTATAACCATCCAAACACACAAAATTGTTACAGATTTGTAGGTGTGAGTGAAAAGGATTACAAATCTAGAACATACAGTTTGCAATATTTTTGGAGTCATCAAATTTGGAGTTATGGAATATGTCAATTTGGTTATAGGATGTCCTTCCAAGTTGACCTAGTCCTTTAGTCTCATATATTGGGGAGATTTTTAGGTTCTTTTCCTTTCGTCATTTTATTTTGAAGTCTATAGTTGAAAGTTCAGAAGCAGTTCATATCTATGAGATCTAAAACCAAATTACATCTTCCACTATGTATTTGTTGATGACTACATCATAATTTGGTGATGTGTTTACTAGAGAATCTTCAAAGGTGTTTAATAGCAAAGATTTAGATGACAATAATGAGATATGCATTGATTTCATTCCTCCTATAGCTTCCTCTACATATTTTACAACAAACATTTACAGTAGGCTTATATCATGGCTTCCTATGTGTGATAATATGTGTAGTATTAGACCTATGCAATTTCCCAACCTATTATCACTCTTAAAGGATGTCCACCACAAAAACCCAATATCACTCTTAAGGGATTTCCATGGGATGATAAGCCTCTTATAGTCCTTAAAGGAAACCTTGACTACACTTCAATTTCTCACACTTATCAAACACAAAATTATCCACAATAGACTATTCTAGCAGCTCCTATATCTTTACCTCCCTTTTAACCAATTCTTCCTCAAGCACCTTTCTTACCAAGTTCATTTGGAAAGGAGTATGACTTAGTTGAGCAGTTGCATGCTACTACTACTAAAATCTCTTTATGGGAACTTCTTTAAACAACACCTACTTATCATGAAGCTTTTCATAAGGTTTTATCTACTCTTCCTAAGCCTCTATCTAATCTAGATAATGAAAATTCTTTCTTAGAATGTATGCATGCTACACCTACACCTCTTCAAATTGTGTTTACTAATGAATATTTTCCATCTAAGGAAGTTTAATATTAGTATGAGCTTTTATGGTTGTGGTTCATATCAACAAGAATGTCATTCATAGAATCTTAATTGATAATGGATTAGGATTGAATATTTGTAGTTTGGATGTGTTGAAAGATATAAATGTAGATATCTCTACTATAATGATTAATAGCCTACTTATCTATAGTTTTTACAACATTGCTAAGAAAACCTTGGGAGTTATAACTCTTCCTGTCAAGGTTAGCCTTGTGGTATTAGATACTTTGATCCATGTGATGTCGAGATCTCAGACCATGATTTCATAATATGCATGTTGTTCCCTCTACTCTTCATCATAAAGTTATTTTATATAAGATAACATGATGTAAACTCTTTATGTGGTTAATAAACCTAATAATTTATATAGTATTGAAACTTCTAAGGTACTAGCACCTAGGAAATAAAAACAAAAGGAAAAAATTGATGTTAAAGAAGATTTTCATGGTCTTGGATACATTTTTCTCACTAAGAATGGCTTTTATGGTCAAGGATGTGGAAAATATGAGCAAGGAATACAAATTCCTTTATCTAATGATACTTATTAACATACCTATGGTTTAGGATTCAACCCTTATAGAAACCATCATTCTTTCTAAAAGTTAATCATATATGTAACGATCCTTTAAAGCTAAAAAAATCCTTATCTTATTACATTTGATCAATCCCCTTCTTTAGACGTTTTCTCCTTTGATGATTCCTTGGTTGATTTTCTAGGTGCATATGAGGATTTACCTTTTTCTCATCATAATAAGATAAATCCTTATCATTTTGGATATTAATGGATATTTGGAGAGGAAATGGAATTAGAGTCAATGTTGATCCTCCTCCTCCTATTAAAGAGATTAAAAATAATAATATGTTGACTACTGAAATAATAGATGTGCTTGGTGATCCTAATGACTTTGTATTAAGATTGGGAAATGTTTAGATGAAATAGAAAAAAATATCTTACTAAACTTCTTTTGGAATATTTTTAAATCTTTTTTTAGAAATATTATGATATTTATGGCATTGATCCTAAAATTGTTACTCACAATAGAGTCTTGACATGCTAAACTCATTAAACAACATATTCATAAAGGAACCATAACATTTCTCTCTTGGTTAAGGCTAAGATAGAAAAAAAATTTAGACATTGGCTTCATATGTCCTATAGATTATTCCTCTTTGATTTTGAACATTGTGACAATCTCTAAAGGTGAAAATAATAATCAAAATTTCATTGTTGTTCAAAATTTCATAATGAAAATAATCTAAATTCTCTATTTATACAGATAGTTGTTCAGAAGAAAAGGTTGTCATGTGAGAGAACCTAAGGAAGACAAGGAGTCTATGGTATTGCTTCATTTAGTGGCCAAATAGAGGTGACTATAGTTGGCATGCAAAGAAAGAAACCTTAAGAGTATGAATGCTTGAAGGGTGAACAAGCTATTAGAGCTGAGGTGTATAAATGCCAAGCATAATGGAGGACTAAAATAGAGATTTGTAATCTACAAGTGAGTTGTAATTTGTTATCAGATCAAACCTTACTATTACTTTCTAATCACAGTATCAATTTAGGTTAAATCCTTTGGGTTATGGTTCACCTAATAGTCATATGTAAATCCTTTGATCAGGTGACATTCTAATGGAATGGTCTAAAGTCCTCTAACAAGGTTCACTCCTAATAGGGTGATTGAAATCCTTTAACAGGGTCACATTTAACAATGTGTATTGTAACTTTTAATAGGGTTGGCCTTTCATAGGGCATCACTTTAGAAGAGAGAATTAGAAACATCTTAGTGGTGGTTTTTCCCAAATTGGGTTTCCATGTAAAATCCTTGTGTCAAATTGTGTGAATTTTCTTATGCTGTTTCATGTTTATATTTCTACAAAGTTATTTTTGACCTAGGATAGTAACCTGTAAAGTTTAAATATTGCATAATCTAATGGATTCATGCATGATGTGGTTATATGGATATGGGTCTACTAAGAATTGAAAAGTTTTATTTGTACATTTAGACCTTAGATAACTAATTCACCCCCCTCTTAATTATTCTAAAGAATTTCAACAATTGGTATCAGGGCCTAGTTCTTGAGAGGATTGGTTTGAAGATACTAGAAGAAAAAGATCAATATGTCCGAAAGAGAGGTACCCAAGCTTAAAATAGAGAACTTTACTAAATGGGAAATTTTGATAAAGCTATACCTAGGAGGTTTTGGAGACCATGCACAATCTACCATCACCACTAAGCATGTTGACCCTACTGGAGCCCTAACTACTGAAGCTCTGAAAAAGAAAGAACACAATCAGACAATGTTGGAGATTGAATCTGCCCTAAGTTATTATGATTTTGATGATATCAAGGATTATGATAGTGCAAAGAAGATGTGGGATGCTCTTCACACCATTTATGAAGGAGATAAAAATGTTTTGAGATCCAAATATGAAAGTCTAAGAGGTAAATTTGATGACATGAGGATGCAAGAAGGTGAGAACATTGTTAAATATTTCTCTAGAATAAAAGATGTTAATGCTATTAGAGGAGCTACTAGTATCATTGATGATGATGCTATATTAAGAAAAGTATTGAGGAAACTTCTACCCATGTATGTTATTATAAGTTTTTGTCATACAAGAACTAAGATGTATACCTAGGACTAATCTATCCCTTGAAGGTTTGGTAGGTAGGCTCATTTCCTTTGACCTCTCTAATTATGATAACTTCAAATCTAAGAATGTTGGATCTATTTTGAAATCTAAACTATCATTAAAAGAACCTAAATAGAAAAATTAAAAGGTAAAATGTGTCTCTAGTGACAATGATAGAGATGAGGAGGATGCAGAATAACTTGAAGTATTGTTGGCAAGGAGATTTCAAAAACACAATGGAAAATTCAAAGGTAAGTTACCTATCATGTGTTTTAATTACAATGAGATTGGTCATATTTCTGCTAGACATCTAGAGAAGAAGAATAATAGAAGTTAGACAAATACAAAAGCAAAAGAGATAAGGACAACAAAGATTACAAAGATAAAGGAAAGAAGTCTTGCTACATTGCTAAAGAGAAAACCAAAGATGGATCTAATGACCATGATGACAAAGTGGTGTATGTTGCAATGAAGGATGATTTTAATGAGGATGAGGCAATTGCACTAGTATCTCATGTGAACAAGAGTCATAGATGGATCATTGATAGTGGGTGTTCACATCACATGACTTGAGATAAAAGTAAGTTCACTACCCTTAATTATTATGAGATAAATAGTGTAAGGTTTGGTAATGATGCACCCTATCTAATAAAAGGAAAATGATCAATCAAGCTTACAGAAAAGATCATGTGTGACATTGCTTATTATGTAGAAGGACTTAACTATAACTTGTTGAGTGTATTGCAACTAAATAGTTCAGGTTACAAAGTTGAGTTTGAGAAAAATATAGCAAAGATCTATGACACTGATGGGAAACTAATTGGAGAAGGTGATTAGACTAGAAGTAATCTATTTTATCTTGATAAGAATGATGCTACTTGTCTTGTTGTAGAATTTGATGATGTGTGGCTATGGCACAAAAGGTTATGTCATATTAACTTTGATAACTTGGTTAGTATCAATAACATGAAAATAGTTAGAGGTTTTCCTAAACTAAAGAAACCTAACAATATGATTTGAAAATAGTGTTAGTTATGTAAGATGACAAAATCTAGTTTTAAAAGTAAGATTTACACCTCTAAAGAAATTATGGAGATTGTTCATACTGATTTGTTTGGATGAATTGATGTACAAAGCTACAAAGTTGAAAAGTAAATTATCCTATTTGTTGATGATTATTCTAGGATGATGATATTTATGTTTCAGAAATAGAAATCTGATGCTTTCCAAATGTTTAAGTGGTACTTAGCTAGAGTTGAAAATGAGACACGAAGAAGGTTGAAATGTCCAAGATCTAATAGAGGTGGAGAGTTGGTGTAGGACCACCCAAATGAATGTTCATGAAATTAAATGGAAAGACTAATTATGAATTCTTGTGAATCCTTATGATTATTTAGGAATATTGGCTATTTCATTGGACCCATTTGTGAGACCAAGTTCCAAGATTGGCATACTATAAGCCCTTGGTCAACTATGGTCAAAATGCCAAATGGCATAGAATATTAGGATATATTATTTTTTCATGTTACAATATGTTTTCTCTATATTGGATCAGTTAAAATCCAATTTTGTTAATTTAGGCAAAAATGCACTAAAATTGCAAAGTTGCTAAAAGTTGTCAAGCAACTTTTTAGCAACATTTTGGTAAATGTTGCAAATTGAACCCAAATGATTATATATGGTTCAAATAGTTTTTATAACCATTTGGAAAGCCTAAATTAGACTTCTTAGGTGGGTGGTAAGAAGAGATATATAATTTTGACTTCAAATCAATAAAAATATCAAGTTTTCCTACAAAATTTGCTATTGAAACATGTTGTATGGATGCTCTCTAACACATAAGTACATATATCTAATATGGTTAGATATATTTGTGAGTCTTATTTCTTTTTCACTTGGAATGATGTTCTAATTTACTCTACAACTCAAGATATTCCCATTTTATTAACTATTGCCCCCATTTTGTGCCATTACCTAGGGTTTCATCTATTTTCCCTCATATCTTGAGAGTTTTCCATGGGAAATTAATGGCCCTAGGTGGAATCCAAGTTAAGAAAAAATATTTTATGTTTTTTTTTTTTTATAGGTCAAAATAATGAGGTTGGAGAGAGAAACTTGATGCCCTAGGCATGCAAGATCTATGTGCGTGCTAGAAATCCATAGCAACATCTTCCATAACTCGCTAGAAAGAAGGTTTGAAGGCTTGAAAATTAGTGTGTGATCATCTTACATTATCATCCTCATGTTCCAATTTCTAGATTGTATTTTTTCTCAAGGGGTAGGGTACTTCCTTTGCTAATGGAGGCCTAATTGCATACATTCCTAAGTGAGCCTTAAAAAACTCAGTTGCTACATACTTCTCTTGAGATCACAAGGCTTTATTATGTTGTATAAACTGAAAAAGGGTATCAAAATCAGTGGTTATTTTCTTTGGGTTGTGAAGAGATGTTTGTGATTTTCCATGTTCAAGGCTATATGCCTAGTCTTCAGTTTGTGAAGCAACTAGCCAATGAAAGTTTCATAGTTTGAATCTAATGTTGGATTCATGTTCATTTGGACCTAAATAGAGCCTTTAAATGCATGGAAGTCACCCCTAGTCCTTATTTGTGTTTGAGGGGTTTTGTGTCAAATAAGCCTTGTGATGCCTTTAAGAGCAACTAGTGATTAGTTGTCTTTGTGATAGGTTTTCATTGTGATTGGGGATTCCTAGGAGTGGTTAAGTTGTGATAACCATTACCATCATATCAAGCACTTGTGATAGGTTTTTTTGGTCTAATTAGATTAACAACGACACTCATTGTTCCTTAACTTTCAGTGAAGAAGATTCTAGGAACCTTGTCTATTCTCACTACCAGTCCCATTGCATCAGTTCCCTAAAGAAAACTCTTAACAATATTTCCTCATCTTGATCTTGTTCAAGATTAGGATTAGGGTTTGGTGCCATTGCTTTATCATCTCTCACATCATCAAGATGAATTCTTCTCCTTTGGATTGTCTCCACAACATCAAATCTGGCTATAATCTATCTCAACAAGTCCAATATGACATTGTCAACATTTCCTAATCCTTGAACCATCTTGACAAAAAAGTTCTTACAAGATGATATCCCTTTCCAAGTTATAGGTCAAATCCATAGATTTTCCACCCTACAACCAAGAACCAATTAAGGTTTCAACATGATCCAATCTTCTCAAGGAAAAAATCAAGCTCATAAACCACTTAACATAAGGGAAAGATGAAAGATTAGGGCCAAAGGCATACCTAACTATCAAAACACTTTTCTAAGTAAACACAATGATAGAAAAAATAGAAAATGACATCAAGGAGAGAAGAGAAGTTTATATCTTTATTGATTCATCAAAATATTATCCAAACATGCCCGATTGTAAGGCCTTCTAGGTCATGACCAATACAATAATAACAAATACATCAAAATACATCCAACATGATAGAACTGTGATATCAAATATATAGAATTTATCTCACCAACTCTTATGATTATCCTACTTGATCTAGTGGCCTTAAATCCTCAACCTAGACTCACTAGTTATACTTGCCAAAATGGGTTACAAATTATTCTACATCTTTACATAAAAGAAGACCAACCTCATAATAGTTTGCATGCATCCCAATACATGAAAATTATAGTAAATTCATAGCTCATAGTAAATGAACCTGTTATCATTTTCTAGGATAACACAAATATAATGAGTATGTCTAAGAATCCTATACTACATGCAAAGATGATGCATATATCTATTAAGTATCATGTCTTAAGAGAGAAGGCAACATAAAAGGAGATCATATTGGAGTATGTATTTACTAAAGATAAAATTGTAGACATCTTTATGAAGCCTTTGCCTAAATACTTATTTGAGTACCTAAGAGGTATACTTGGGGTTATGCCCCTAACTATGTTTGAGTAGATGATGCAAAGAGTGCATCAATCCAGTGGTACAAAGCACTATTATTAGACTGGACTAAATGTTGATGCTTCCTATATGGGAGAGTATATTTTATGTACTAAGTCATTGAGGATTCTTGGTATTTGGTATTGTTGGGTTTCCATTTTGTATGATGCTTAATGGTAGAAATCCTTTTGAACTCCTATCTTGAAAAGATAATCCAAGGATCAACTCAAAGATTTCGAGTGATCTTGCAACATATTGGAATTTGGTTAGTTGAAGATAAATGTAAATGTTCACAAGGAGGCCTTTTCTAGTTTTGAAATGATTTGGATAGGAAGAACGATCTGCTTGCAATGTCCAAAATCCACACACAAAAAGAATATATTTTTCTATTTTTCTATTTTTTAATATGAATGCAATCTAACAATGCAACTATATGAATTCCTAATTTAACCAAGGGGTTAGCAAAGAAAATAATAAAGATAGGGTAACAAGAAGTTTAAGAAAATAACATGAAGTAAATCTTAATAGACATAAACCACATTAACAACATGTTTGCAAGTTAAGCTTTCAAAAGGATAGGTGGGTAACAAATGAAAATAGGAGCAACACTTCCTTAATTCCACTGATGCAATCATTAATGAGAATTCAATAACCGTAAGATGTTTCACTTTTCATCAAATCACAAGGCCAAAGAAAGTGTGCTCATGGAAGACAAAAAGCTATGTAGGAACAATATGATGATCTCTCCTCAAACTAAGTATGTCAGTAGAATTCATAAACCCATAGCAAATACCAAAATTTAAAGATTGCACAATCATAAATAACACAATAAACTTTTGGCTAAATTACATTTCATGAACATACATCCACAAAATATAACACACTTAGGCAAGAATGAATACACTCCAAATGCAAGCACCAAAAGCAAATATTATTGCAAAATAATGATAGCTTAGATTACACATTACAATCCAGAACATAAAAGAAATCATCTTTTCAATTTGTGCTGAGAGTGAGAGATATCTATATGCAATCATATGCTTCTAAACTAATAAAATAAATCTATTTATGTACAAACTATCTATCTAAATGGTGCTAAGTAGGACTTCATCCATTTTATATCATTAATTGGATGCATGATCCTTTACATGTCATAAAAAAAAGAAAGCATAAAAAAGAAAAGAAAGAGAAAGCCTTTAGTTGATGTAAGAGTGACTAGAAGTGGCAAAAATAGAAGCTCCATCTGCATTAGGCATTTGTAGGAGTTAAACTACCATCAGAATGCATTTTTGATGCTGGAAAGCTATAATTTTAGAATTGGTAGTTAACTATTAGTGCACCTCTAAGTTCTTCAAAATCTTCCAGAACACTACTGAAAAAGTGCACCTATGTACTAGCACATCTGGTGCATGTAGCACAATAGTGCACCTTCAAAGTAGGCTCTAAAATGCAAAATTTCACTAAGTGTCAAAATTGTAATTCTGGCATCTGGGTTTTGTTCCCCTTTATACTAGAGCTATGTTTGTATATTTTCCCTTGAATTTCTCAATTATCTTAGTGACTTGAGCCATGTTTAGCAAATCTAAGGTGTTATATTTATCTTTCACTTTCTACCTGTAGTTGCCCACTTCTATATGAATTTTTACAAAATCTTTGAGTTTTACATCAAGCTCTAATAAAGCTTCTTCCATTCTGAATGCTTGCCTGATATCTTCATTATTAAAAGCTTCTTGAAAAGTCTTTCAAAAATTATCAACTAATACCTCTACTGGTACTAACTTCTCTCATGTATCATCCTCAAAATTATCCAAACATGCATCACTTTAACGTTTCTCAGATTAAAAAATTTTCTCTTGAGTTTGGTCCTTCAGCCTATGAATATTTGCATGTAATATCTCCATTACTTTATTATCATCTGCAATCTTCTCTATCTAATAATCTATTTTGTCTAATTCCTCAGCTATATATACATCCATCAACATTGGATACCTATGGCCTTTAACTACCCATAATGCCTACAAATCCCTTCCCAAGTATGTATCTCATCCATCAAACCAAAATCTTGATTCAAAATGACCACTAGCCTATCTACATTATCTTTCATGATGTGTAATAGCTTTAGATTTCCTTATATAATTAGTACACCTTTCTCCTCAAAACTTTCTCTCCACTGTTGACAAGCTCTCAAAAATGCATCCAATTGGGTTGTACCCTTATCTCTTCTCTTGATTGTTATATTCAAACTCTCCTCTAGATGCTTAGGCTCCAAGGGACCAAAAAATTCACTTAGATATCCCTTTAGGATTTCATTTTTCCACTAAAGTGTTATCAGTTTTGCCCCATCCTACTCCAAGCTCCTGAATACCTCCATTTTTGTTGTAACCATTAGTTTTGTGGTATCCAAGGTAGGCTTCCTAGGTATGACTTCCCTAATCTAATAATCTCACAGAGTCAATTCTTCAACATTAGAATGCAGAGGAGGGATAGCCACATGAGCAAATAAGTCCTAGTTCTAATCACTCATAATGAAGGCTAATGTCTGTACATCTTTTGGAGGTGATTCAAGTTTCCTTAGAACTTCAATTTATTCCATTCTATCCTCCTCTTCAATGGTGAAATGCTGCTTCTTATTCCTTATTACTTCTTTTCTCAGCCACCTTGGGATACATTCTAATGGAGATTTTCTTTTTGAGTATAAAGAAGTCTATTCTGCAATGCCCTTTCCCTTATCTCCCCTTTTTAGAGTCTTCTACTTTTGCAAGAGATCCACACTAGGAGTCTCTATATCTGTAGAGCCCATAATTATCACCTCTATGTCTTGGGAAATTTTCTAAGGTTGTTCATTTATCTGCCCTTCTTCTAACACTTCCTTGGTGGATACTTTTTTCAACTCTTCCTCTTGTCCCATTTGGACTCACTCTTCTTCATTGTTTGGAGGTAGGGGAGTAGCCTATCCCTTATCAAAAAAAAATGTGACTTGCACTTAGGATGATGGTGCTACCTTGGGAACTTGTGATTTAGGTGGTATCTAACTCACCTCCTCCTGTTGAGGTTGATTGGTTGGAGTATCCTTGATTTTTTCTTTGACCAACTTAGTAACCATGGGCATAAAATCAAAATCTAATATCTTGAAGACATCAGTGTCTTCCACATCTTTCTCATCTATCCACTATTGCATCTTATTTTCTAATGTTGTAGCTTGAATGGGTTTCTTAGGAATTGGTGGTGGTGTGATTGTGGAGCTTCTTCTCCATTCTTCCTTTGTGGCTCTAGCAAGCCAAGTCCTTTAGTTTAAAGGTAAATTATCCTCTTCATCCTCATCATACTCTTCTTCTATCTCCTTAGGGAATGGCTTGGGAACTGATGGGAAATGAATTACTTTCTTGATCATCTTTTGCATTCTCTTTACTAGAGTCTTGAGCTTTCTTCTTTTAGGTGCAGAGGGGGAGACTTGCTCTATTTTTTGAGGTGGGGAAACCTCTTGTGCTTCGATCTCTACTTCCCCTTGCCCTTGTTCAACTGATGGCACTTGGAGATCACCTTGAGCTTATGTGACTTCTACATTTTTTGATCCTTGCACATTTTCTTCTCTAGTCTATGTAGGTTCCTAAATTTCTCCCTCTTCTATTTTGGCTTGGTGGGGAGAATTCCTCTTCCTAACTTTAACTATTTGAGCTTGATAATGCCCAATTGGTCTATCAAGTTTGTGCACTATTTCTAGTCTTAGTGGTGACTGGGCTACAAATTTAGGCATTGTGACCTTTTCTCCTCTACCTTTAGCTGGACGGGCTTGAGCATGGAAGATCACTATCTCAGGAATTGGATCAAGTTTGAAAGGTCTCTTGATCTAATCATTTTTCAACATGATGACATGCCTTTCCCTATGATTAATGTCTAGGCTCTCTTCTTTTTCAATCTCGACATTCATGATAGGTCATTCACCAATCTTAGCCCTCTTAAATAATGGATCAACCAACTCCTCTATATCTTGTTGCACAATCTTTAATGGAATCTTTATCTTCAAAGCCTTCTCTGCCAGGTACAAAGTCATCCTACAATAATCCCTTATGTAGACATTGTAGTCATTTTTTGCATTCATCTAGTGATCTTCAAGGCATCTTCATGCTGAAATGTTATAGCAGCTAAGCATTATACTCTCCTAATGTTATCAAAATATGGCTGAGGACAATTATAATCATCCAAGGGATACTAATCCCATTCACACTAAAAAGAAAGAATGTCTTGCCTTCGATCTAGCTAGAAAGGTCCTATAGTCATAGGCCACATCCAACATGTTTTGTGTTGCTTTCTAACTCTATCATATGTAGAAAAGAGTTGTCGGGAGATCTCTAGGAGAATAAGTCTATCACTGGGATACCTAGGGAGTTTCTTAGGGTTGATAGTTGTACCTATTACCCTCAAATATGTAAATGTTTAGAACTAGATATAATAAGCTCTGACTAGTGATATCTATGTAGCTTCCTCCTCTAATATTCTCTTCACATAATCCCCTTCGATGAACTAGATTATTTTGAATATGAAAGCATCATTTACAATCCTATATTATTTTCTTTTCTTTGAAAGCCTCTTCTTGACCAGCTGAGGGTATATAATATAGGGCCAGGTGTTTGGATCCTACATACTACCCTTCTTATAGAGCCCAAAATAATTTGTTGCTCTCATAGCTAGCAAGTATTCCAAATATGAAGTCATGTAAAATTTCCTATTATTCTTTATTATTATTAGCTACCCACCCAAATTCTCACTGAGAGTAGAAGCCCAATCAAGTGGCATCTCTACTTTGTTTATTGTCTCAATAAAATGCACCATAAAAATATTTAGGCATCTAGCTACTGGAAAACCCATAACTCTACTCAAGAGTATGATTGAATATCCAATATCTTCGTTCATGTATCCTCTTGTTATATCTACTTTTCCTACTTTCTTTCATAGATGATTCTTCTCCATAAGGTATGAAGAATGCATGGTCTCATAAGCTTCATCAATATGTTCCCTATACCATCTCTTAGCTTGCTCATAGGTTAATTTAATGAATTGATCCACTCTTGTGAGATGGAACACTTTTTTAATGTTCTTCAGTTAGAGATCAAGGATGATCTCTCCCATAATACTCTTGACTACCCTTTCTTTAGGAACACAATGCTCTGTGAGTATCATAATTAATTCTAAGGACTGTATTGATACTAGGTGTGATGCTGCACTGACAAGCCCTGATCAGATCAATGTATTTGAGATTTTTTTGTTAGTTTGTTACATAGTGTAAGGAATTCCCCCAAATCTATATTACCTAACTTTGTGTCTTGAATTTCTGAGTACTCATCCTAAAATCTTGATTTAGTAGGAACACCCTAGAACTTAAATACCACCAGCTTTGGAAACATTTTCTTAGTAAGGAAGGATGATGAATATGACATCAAATCTATATAAAAAGACATTCATTAGTCAAGATTCAAAGAAAAATCAATTAATCTATCCCTAATACTAACTCAAACCAAAACCTATTTACCCTTAGAATGCAAAAAGAATTGGTGCACCTAGCACACCTGATAGGTGCACCTAGTGTGCCTTTTCATTTACAACTTGGATGCTATTATTTCAAAATGTGCATAGCATATTGTGAACCTTAGTTATGTTTTTTAGTTCTTTTGTTAAGTTTATTAATGTTTTAATGAAGCCAAAAGGTATGTATCAACACACCTCATGAGGTGTGTTGATGCTCACCTTTTATGAGTTTTATTAGTTATGGTGGTTTGCATAGGTAGGAGGGGTGATGTGTACCTTATGAAGTATGGAGCTATGCCAAGGGAATTATGGAGATGGAGAATGAAGGAGGATGGTAGAAAGAAGGGATTAGGGGGTTTTTTATAGGCCTCACATTCTTTTATGCTATGCAAGTGTGTAGTTGCACTATTGGACATTGGTGCATCACAAATGTCATTCAATCTCTTTTGGGTTTTGGCACACTAGTACACCTAATGAGGTGCTCAAGTGTACCTTTCCTTTTTACAAAAAAATACCTTCTCCATCAAAACCCTCATTTTTGACAATTGGGTTTTCCAGTTGAGACTAGTGTTTTGACCAAGAAACCTTAAAAGGGACTTAGACCCTAGACCAAGGATCTAAAAAGCCAAAAAATAAAGTAGGGGGTCCCCATTTCTAGTCAAAATGGTGTGTGCATTATGAAACCTCAACAAATATCCCCAACAAAATGGAAAAAATGACAAAGGCATTTCTTCATCAACAAACATTCATTTGACATGTGTCAAACACCAACTGAATTGTGAACATTTCAAGCACATTTTGAGTCACTTTTTAGTCAAAAACTTAGAATCTCAAAGTGCCTAGTGTATTCATTTCCTTTGACATCTCAGAATGTAGCCTATAATTTTTTTTTGACAACTTGGAAACAATCTTCCACCCTCTTCTAGTCCATTCATCAGGAATCCTTAGGAAAGCTATTTATAAATCATTTGTTTGACTAGATGAGAGAATCAATTTTGAGGGTTCTTGGCTGGTTGTCACTTTTCATTTGATGTCCTTGGCAATCCTTTGAATACTTGCTCCATGTAGCTCATAATGTCACCATTTGATTCTTTGATGAAGAAATATTTTGGTATTGGATAGCTTATTTAGAGTGCATACCATATAATCAGATTACCTTCCTTAGACTTTGTAGAATCCTTCATTCTTAACACCATTCTTTTATTTTTTATTTTCTTTCTGTATCCTAACCATGCTTAGACTATGTGGCCAAGACATTGGTGTCATTTCTTGGATTCAATCTTTTGTGGACATCCCTTGTGTTCTTCTTTTAAGAACTTTTTAGAAACTCTTATGCCAAACAATGATCTTAGCAATTCCTTTGGGAAGACCATTCTATTTGAACCAGTGGGGTTTGGACTATCTCTTGCTACCTTCAACCTTGATTTGACAACACTTGAGATAATCAATCTTTTAAAATTGTAAAGTGTTGAGAACTTGTTGATGTTTAATTATGAATTCAAGACTAAAAGTCCCCTATTACTGCAAGTAACATCCATTCCTTAGTTGGTATAAGAAAGAAAATCATACAAATATTTTGACAAAGAAATACCTCTTCCCAAAAATTAGAACCAAAAGAAGGGTTAGTAAGACATGTCAAGATAAATCTTGAGTGCACCTACCCCTGGGAATGAAACAACTTTGAAAAAAAATACATGATAAATTGTAATAGATTTCCACAATCCATGCTATTCAATATTTATGCTTCTGGGTGCGATTGTGTGTATGTTTCACAACATCAACGTTTCAGATCATACTCAATGATCCATCATCAAGATGAGAGAGCTAAGAGAAAATGTTCTCTTAGCTCTCTCATCCTGATGATGGATCATTGAGTATGATCCAAAACATTGATGCTGTCAAACTTACACACAATTGCACCCAGAAGCATAAATATTGAACAAATACATGATTGAAATCAAGCACACAACCAAAAAGAAAGACACTTGCAGAAATGATTTTTTTAAAAATCTCTCTCTCTCTCTCTCTCTCTCTCTCTCTCTCTCTCTCTCTCTCTCTCTCTCTCTCTCTATCTCTCTATCTATCTATCTATCTATCTATCTATCTATCTATCTATCTATATATATATATAATCTTCTAATATTTAAAGCAATGTTTCAAAAATTACCTATTGACTGGTAATAGAACCAATTCCCCCTATAAGGAACTCAGCCTAAAAGTGTTTTCTCTCAAAATTTCTGCAATCTGATAAGGACCGATCCACAAGTGTTGAAACTTTGTGTGGCTGCCCAATTTTTCTTTCACCTTGTCCCAGAGTAGAACAAGGTTAGATATCTTGAAAGACTTTATCATGGTCCTCTTTTCAAACTACCTCTTGATGATTGCTTGATGTTTTTTCATATGCTCCAAATTAGCTGTCTATTTTTTGTCCATCTCCAAAAGATTCATCAATCTAATCTGTACTCTATCAACATCTTTAGCATAACCACTCATGAATTTCAAAATAAGAATTCTGAGGTTAAGTGGAAATACTAGCTCTTGTCTATAGAAAAACAAATATGGAGATGTCCCCAAACAATTCTTGGCCCTGACCTAGTCTATCCATAGTGAATATTTGAGTTGTGTATGCCAATCTTTCAAATTCTCCTTCAACAAGCGTCTTATTACCATGATCAGGTTCTTATTCATAGATTCAACTACACCATTTCCTTGTGGATAATAGTTTGAAGAGAACTTCATGATAACCTAATTTTCTAGTGCCCATTGAGTTAAGAATACTAATGCAAAATCTGATCCATTATCACACACTAAGGAGAACAACATCCCAAATCTAGTAACAATGTGTTCCTCCAAGAAGTTCATAACCACCTTAGCTATATAGTTTTTGAATGTCTCTACTTCTATCTAGCATGAATAGTAATCAATAGCTATGAGAACAAAAGTATTCCCTATTGAAAATGGTGGATTCATTGGACCAATAAAATCGAGCCCCCACTTTGTGAAGGGGAATATCTCAAACACTAGTTGTAATGGCATTGTAGGACATCTTTTTCAATTAGCACTAGTCTAACAAACATGACAAGTATGCACATGCTCAAAAGTATCTTTGTAAATTATGGGCCATAAATAACCTAATCTCAAAATCATATGAGTAGTTTCTTCTATTAAACCATGCCCCGTACCATTCTTATTGTGAAATTGTTCTAGAACTTCCTTTACTTCCCCTCACCCCAAGCATTTTAGGTAAACCCCTTCATAGTTCCTTTTGTATAACTTTCTACCATGTAGCATATAGGATTCACACTTCATTTTTAGTCCCCTACGTTATGAAATATTCATCCAACTGGGATACTAATTTTGGAAAAGATAATAAACAATATCTTGGTACCAGATGTTAGTTATTATACTTGACCAATATCAACTTTAGATACTACAATCCTTTTCTGACTATCCACATTTGTTTCACTTTCAAATTGGAATTTCTTTTCATCTTCTATTTGATCGTCTACTATCATTTTTTATAATCCTTGGCCTCTTACCAACTTCATGGGTTGGATTTCCAATTCAAATTCTTGAATAATTGCCATCCATTTCCCTCATCTTTCACCAAGTTCATTTTGCATCAATAATGTCTTAACTGCTAGATTAGGCATAATTTCATATACCTTACTCCTTAATATATAATGATAGAACTTCATTACCACTTTGATTAAGGAAAAAGTCTATTTTTTGAGTTTGGAATAGTTTAACTTGGCATTTTTTAGAGGGTAGGTCATAAAGGAAATGGGCCTTTCATCTTCCTTTTCCTTCTTCTGTGTGAGAATCCTAGCACATGAATGTTTTGAAGCAAAAGAGTATATTTTGAAAGGTAGTCCATAATCTGGACTTACCAATATTGGGACCATAGAAATGGAAACTTTGATACCCTCAAATGATTTCTTAATCATTGAAACCCATTTTGTTTTGGCTCCCTTTTTGAGTAAATCATTAAGGGGACGAACTATCTCTGTAAATTTGCTTATGAATTTTTGCACAAAATTTATCTTCTTGAAGAAAGACTTAAGTTCTTTTCAACTATGGGTAGAAGAGATAACTGAAGAATGGCTTCAACCCTATTAGGATCAATGGATATTCCAACTTCATAGATGATGCATCCTAAGAGCTTCCCTTTAGTAACCCCAAACAAGCATTTCTTGGGATTGAGGGATATATCATATTTATGACACCTATTAAATACTTGTCTTAGATTAGAAATATGAGTGCTTTGAGCTTTTGAAAATATAGTTAAACCATACATGTAGATGACTATACACTTATTTATCTATCCCTTAAAAGCTTTGTCCATGGCTTGTTGAAATGTAGCCCGAGTATTGACCAATCCAAAAGACATTCTTCGATAAGAAAAAGTTATCCATTTAGTCATGAAGGATGTCTTTAGCCTATCTTCTTCATCAATCATTACCTAATTATATCCTAAAGATCCATCAAAGAAATATATTATCTATAAACTATTTACAATTTACAAAACCTCATCTAGTGAAGGCAATGGATAGTTGTCCTTTTGAGATGCAAGTTTCAAGTTATGCAAATTTATGCAAAGACTAATCTACTGGTCTTTTTATATATAGGAACCAAATTAATCACCCACATAGAATGAAAAATGAGGAAGATGATCTTAGCATCAAGTAACTTCTTAACTTCCTTCATTATTAGTGGTTCAATGATAGGATTAATAGTCCTTTGTCTTTGCTAGAAAGTCTTTGCATCAAGTTTTAATGGAATATCATGTGTAATAATCTTGGGATCATATGTTTTTAGCTCCTCATAGCTCTAGGCAATGACATTCTTATACTCTATAAGTAATTTGAGCATGTCTTCCCTTTCCTATGCATTGAATGCTTTCCCAATCCTTACCATTCTAGGATCCTCATTGGTACCTAAGTTGTATGAGTCACACTCCTCGATCCCCTTTTCTTGGGTCATTCTTCTATTAAGTGTTGATTCATCATAATTAAAAATGTGTTCCAATTCAACCATTCCCTTAGGAATAGTGTTTGTTTTTAATTTTAGGATCTCATCTTCATCTTCAAATTTATCATCCTTAGGTTTGTCATCTAAAGTTTCATCAATTTCTTTCTCTTTAAAGTGACCATTGCACATGATAAATTTGATTATATGTTGATCATCTTGAAAGACTTGAAAGTTTGTGATATTGTTTGGAATAGATGGAACACCAACTAATTTCACTAGAAATAATTTCAATTTAGTTCTCTTGACTGGTTGTAATGCACTAGCTAAAATAACAAGAGCATCTACTACCATTTTTTTCCTTCTTGGAATGGACTTTATGTTTTGAGCTTCAAAATCATCCATTAAATCTCATATTCTTTTCCTGTAAGCAAGCAACCTCTTATCATTGCAAGAGTCTACTAATTTCACTTTTCATATGACCAATTGAGAATCTCCCTCAATTATAAGAGTTGTGATTCCTTTCTCCAATGCAAAAAGGAGTCCTTGGATCAATGCTTTATATTCTACAACATTATTAGTACATCTAAACTATAATTGATATGTTGTGTAGAAACACTTACCTTTTGGGTTAATCAACTCAATACTTGCATCGGCTCCTAATTTACATTTGGAATCATCAAAGCAAAGTGTCTAGATTGGATCCTCTTTAGGTTTCCTAACCTTATGCTTATTTTTCCTTAGCTTTTCTTTCACTTGGGCCTAAAAGGATTTCTTCTTGGGAACCCATTGTAATCTTTCATGAGGTAGACTTAATGGTTCTCCATTGTTACTTGTTGATAGAGGAAGCATACATTTTTCTTCTTTGTCCTAAATTTCCCCTAAATGAATATTGAAGTCAATCCTAGACCTTTAACATACCATTTCCTTCTTTGAACTTTGATAATTCTTGGTGGAGGAGAAGACAAACCTCCACCATCTAATGAGGTATCACTATATGATGCATTTAGATCTTCAATTTCCTCTTCAACTTTTTCCATAGATTCATATATGTTTATAAGATTTTGATTCTCTGTAGGCTCATCTTTTGGACCATTACTATTCTCTACTCTCATCATTTGTGTCAATACCTTAGCAAATTCTTCTTGGCAAGATAAACATTCAAACTCTAAATGACTAACTTTATCCAATCAAAAAAATCATACAAGAAGGAGGATGTTGTGGTCAGCTTCTTCTCTTGAACATTGCAAATTGGCCACCATGCTATCTATGAACTGTGTTACAATTTTGTCCTTTGGGATTGGAATCTTGGATTTTTCATCTCGATCATCTGATATTCTAGTTGAATTTGTATCAAATACCATCACTTTGTAAGAGGCTAAATCTGATTGTAAAAATGCCACTTCATTCAGAGCATTGTATTCTATAATCATCATTTTTAACTTTGGCTCTGCATCTATCTTGATTTGATTGTTCAGCCCTTTCCATGGTAACCATAACTAAGCGAAATCCATAGAAAACTATCCTCTTAGGCATTAATCCATTCTCTACTTAGAAGAAATCTGTATGTTTTAAGAATATCAACCACATGTATATTGATGATATCTTGAATCTGGGGATCAATTGTCAACTATATCTGAACATCTTTCAAAACACCAATAACTTTCACCTCTATTTTATCCAATTGGATCACTATTTAGATGGAGGGTTGAGGATTGACTTCTAACCTTTGTGCTATTAATAGTAGTATAACATTACAAAAATCTCCTAAAGCAATTAAATAATTATGAAGATTCTTCCCATATATCCTAATGCTAAGAAAAAATGGGGGTACCTCAACCTTGTCTTTAAACATAGTTGGAACTACCTTCGAAGAATTGACTTGTTGAGATACAATATTTTGAGGAATAGTATTCATATTTTGGGGTGCCTTTGAGTGATCAAGAGTATTTATTAGCACCTCTCATTGGTGAGGATAGTTCTACAACATGTCAAACATGGACATTTTGGCCTTTGTTCATTTCAAATCTTCCACTGCATTGTACTTTTCAACAGACCAAGCTAGATTTTTCAAGATTATTGGCACAATTCCTTGCTTCTAATTTTTTTGTCCTCCATAAGCTAGTCTAATTGGTACCAGATTATTACTTGCCCTTAGATTGGGAGGAGTTGGTTGTAATGCTGGTAGAATTCTGTCTGTCATAGGTGTATATGTGAATTGTGGGCTTCAGATTCTCACACACTTCAACATAGTCTTTACTTGAGAGATCATCCTAGAATGATTATTGAATTTTTTATTTGAGTAATCTAATTAGTGTGATCTATTTCCTTCTAACTAGAAGGATTTTACCTTTTCTCTTAGATGGAGAAGTGGGCAACCAAACCTTTTAGTACGAAGGATTTATGCAACTCTATGATAGTGCAATTAATCTAAATTAGAATGCAATTTAATATAATAACAAATAAAAGAAAATTAAGTGATATGAGTGCATTTTAATATATATGATATTAATGCTAAGCAAAGAGACCTATGAAAATATTAAGCAACTGAGTAAGTATTTTGACAATAATTCGATGCAATTCAATTCCCACCTCTATAATGAGGAATTAGAAGCCTCTTAAATAGAATTCTTGAAATTAATCAATGGTTGAGGTCAACTCAAATGAATGGTCAAGATTGAAGTTGAGATCTAGTCAGGATGGAAGATTCCTAGTATAGGTGAGGTTAACTAACTCAAATCTTGAGTATAATGAAGAGTTAACTATAATTGATCTGAGTGTGAGAATAAGTTGATTAAGTTAATTCCAATACTAGAGATAGATCACTTAGAATTCCCATTCATGAATTGAAGAGAAGGATTAGGAAGGTTATTTTAATTTAATAAAATAAGATATGACCTAATAACTGCATATTTTAATTAATTAAGTAATTAAACCCAATAATTAAGATAAGAACATTATTAAATTAAATAAATTTAATTCCTTTGTACATTAGCTTTAAGAGATAATTAAATTTAACCAAAGTATGAACACTTTAAATTAAATTAAATCTAATCAATAGGTTTAATGTAGATAATCTGAGTCAATATTTAGGAATTAAATAGAGAATGTGATTAATGAAAATTAGGGTTTTCCACATCTAACAATTAAGTCAAATAGTGATAATTAGATTAAGAATTTCCTAATAAAATAGGACTTAGGGTTGATCAAAATAGAAAAAAATTGGTTTACATGGCAATGTGCCAATTTTGGGGTATTACATTTGTCCCTCTTTGAATGAATGTGTGAGCAACATGTTCAATTCAAAGAAGTTAGAAGTATGATGCGAAGATCAAGAAATGAGATTGATTCTGAAAGTGATGATACAACGACCAAATTGATAAGCTTTTAAAGGTTATCTCTAGAATGAAGTTTAACCTTAGGGAATCTAGATAGAACACCTAGATACCTAGATCAATAAGCTTTTAAAGATTATCTCTAAAACAAAGCTTAACCTTAGGGAATCTAGATAGAACACCTAGATACCTAGATCAATAAATTTTTAAAGATTATCTCTAGAATGGATCTTAACCTTAAGGGATCTAGATAGAACAACTGGATACCTAGATTGATAAGCTTTTAAATATTATCTCTAGAATGGAGCTTAGCCTTAAGGGATCTAGATAGAACACCTAGATACCTAGATCAATAAGCTTTTAAAGATTATCTCCAGAATGGAGCTTAACCTTAAGGGATCCAGATAGAACACCTAGATACCTAGATTGATAAGATTTTAAAGATTATCTCCAAAATGGAGCTTAACCTTAACAGATCTAGAAAGAACACCTAGATACCTAGATCAATAAGCTTTCAAAGATTATCTCCAAAATGGAGCTTAATCTTAAGGGATCTAGATAAAACACCTAGATACCTAGCCATAAATGATATCAAGATCCCATCATGAGTCATAGAGTCATCCCTGTAATGAGGCTTGACCCTCAAGAGTCAAGGTTTAGACTGTCCTAATACCTATCCATTAAAATCTAATAAGAATTGCTTATAAGATGTGATCAACTGATAAAAAGATGAGATAGATGATGTAGATGTTAGATAGAAGGGGGACAAGATGCCTCGAGTGATAAGATGTCCCAATTGATGAAGACATAAGATGTAAATTGAGTTTAAATGTAATCATTATGCCCCCTCGAGAGTGAAATCAAAAGATGATACACTAGAAATATGATGTAGAGTAGTATATTGTGAAAAATGAAGGAAATCAAGATTTAGAAGAATTTAGAAGAGATCAAAATGATGAGAAGAAAATTTGGAGTTGATTTGATGTGATTTTGAGGTCTAGAAGACCAAGTTTGACCAAATGTTGACCAGAGTTAACTTTTTTAGAAATTTGGGAAAATTTGAGAAATTGTGAGTTGTAAATATTCCAAGATTCACAAAGTATCAAAAAAATTAGACTAAATAGGCATTTGATCACGTTGGTCCCAAAATTTTAAAATGTGATTTTGAGCTGTTTAAGTGTGTCAGATTTCAAATTCAATCTTGAAAATGAGTTATGAGTAGCCAAAGTATCCAAAAGGATGATTAATCAATCATTTGTATAGTCATGAAGAAATATGATACATTGAGGAAACCCACAATCCCTCATCAAAAAGGATGCAAATAGATTAGCAATCAAACCATGTGCTTATGCAGTGCAACCCTATGCTAGATGCAACCCTAGGTCTGGTTACCAAGCTTTGACAATTATCATCACTAAGCATTTAGTGAAATCCTAGATCTCATACAATTCCCACTGACATTACAATCATAGGAATACAAACAAGACATATGTTTTGGTTTTTTCGAGATTAAATGTAAGCATTGGAGGCATAAGAAGCCAGAATGACTAGAACATTTGTCCCTTTTAATGTATGAAGTTAACATAAGAATCAAAGCATAAATGATATGATGATGAGAATGTTTCTTTCATGTAGACACACTAGACACACAAGAGATCCTTTTGATGCTAAGTAATCAGTAAGTATTCTGTCTGTAACAACCTTTGTGTTCATAACATGAGACAGAAGCACACTAGGTATACTCGCAGTGACCTGTACATTCACTTAGCAGGACAAGTATCAGTATTTACTATTGCATGAAGAATTCACTAAAGAAAGCAAGGAAAAATAACCAACCTCACTGATTTTTCCATATAAAATGAGGTACACATGACTATCCAATATGAGATAGAGGCTCTTGTAGTGGACACCCCTTTTATATAAACATTTCAGATCATTGGAACTAGACAAGAAAATAGAAAGAAAAGAGAAAGATCATTCCCCCAGTCCTTGCTTCTCTAGTCAAAAGAAACATCATTGAGTTTTTTGAAGAGACATAATAAAGAAAAAGCAAAGAAAATAAAGAAAATCTTAGCATATCCCAAATAGGTTTATCTTTTTAAGTTTGTTTTTTGTGTTATAGGATTGATGTCAAGTGTCAACATCTAGAATATGGATGAAAGAAATCTCTTTAGTAGGGTGATAATAGTAGACATACATAGTTAGAATAATTGGCGATTGAATTCAAAGAGGAATATTTAGTAAGAAGACCCTTAGTAGGAAATTAAGTGATAGTAGATAGACACAGTGAGGATCACAAGTGACTGGTGTGAGAGATTTTCTATGAGAGGAATCTCAAAAAGTGACACTAGTAATAGTAGGTAGACATAGTTAGAACAACTCATGTTTGTCACAAAAGAGATTCTTGTGAAACTATAGGGTGTTGCCCCCGAGTTATGAAAAGATTCAATCCATGAATACATGAGCAAAAGTAGCAAACCAAAGTAGGAAAGCAATTGTACAAGGGCTAGAAGATGCACTACAAGATGTAGTAGTTGAAATAAGAGGTGCCTATTTACCAGGTTTTCACCTTCTTGGTAGAGATTCCTTTTTTGCTACCATGATACCTATTTGCTAGGTTTTCATCAATAACACTTTTTTTCTTTTTCAATTTTTTTGTATTTTTCTCTTTTTTTGTTTTTGATTTTTTTGTATTTTTGATTTTTTTGATTTTTTTGGTATTACAAAGGTGCCTATTACTAGGTTTTCACCAAGGCAATGATTTTTTTAGGACTTTTTGCAATTTTTTTTATTTTTTCAAGACATTTAAGTATATATAGAGAGCTTTGGAAAACATATTGGTTGTATAACCACTTCAGATGGAGAGTGTTGATAGGCTCCTTGACCACCTCTCCCTCAGCTATAGAAAGTTGGTAGGCACCAGATCTAAACACTACAATGATTATGTAGGGACTAAGCCAGTTGGGTTTGAACTTCCCCCTTTGCACCCTTTTTTATTTTTTTTGGGGGTTTTCTCTCACAACAAGATCACCTAGTTGGAAGTAATGTGGCTTTACTTTCTTATTGTAACTTCTAGACGTATGCTGCTGATAAGCTTGAAGATGATGACACACCACTTATTGATGTTCATCTAACAAGAATAGCTCTTGAAGCTGAGATATTTTTTAGTCATTATTAGTAATGAGTCCCTTCATGGAGATTCTCAAAGTAAGAATCTTGACCCCAATTAGAAGCACAACATCTACACCATAAACTAAAGAAAAAGTCATTGTACCCATTGGAGTTCTGATACTTTTTCTATATGCCCATAAAGCTAGATTAATCTAAAGGTGTTAGTCCCTTCCAAATTTGTAAACTATGCAATGAAGGATGTTAAGGATCACCTTGTTGGATACCTCTACTTGACCATTACCCTGGGAGTAATAGATAGAAGACCAATGTTGTGTTATTCTAAACTTTTTGCATAACTCCATAAGATCTTTATTTTTAAATTATCCTCCATTGTCAGTAATAATGGAGGAAGGTACACCATACCTATATATGATGTAATTCATGATGAATAGAGCTACAATTTTTTCATTTGTGATAGAGAAAGGTACTACCTCTACCCACTTAGTGAAGTGGTCTATAGGTATAATAACGAACTTATGTACATTTGAAGAAGCTGGGTGAATCTAACCCACTAGATTGAAGGTCCATTAATGGAATGGCTATAGTGTGATAGATGGAATTATCTCCCTAGTTGGAGCATGAATTAGATTTCCATGGATTTGGCATTGTTTATAGGACTTGGCATATTTGATTGCCTCTCGCTCCATATTCAGCCACTATTAACTAGCTCTAATAAGTTTATGAGCTAGTGTGAAGCTGTTTGAGTGAGATCTGTAAATGCCCTTATGGATGTTGATTAAAGTGCATTTGGACTCATTGGGTTCTAGAAACCTAAGGAGTGTTTTGTCAAGACCTCTCCTAAATAAGTCATTAGCAATAATGACATACTATGAAGAATTGTAGATAAGGTGATATTTTTCATTCTAGGTCAGACCATCTAGAATGGTTTGGTCACATAGATAGGAGTATATGTGGTGGTAGTGTTATGAATTGTGTCCTATAATATAATAGATCATCCAAGATTCATGAGTATCATAGGCAGGGTAGAGTAATGTTTCCACTAGGGACTTGTGTCAAAGATCATTCTTTGGCATCTGTAATAAGGAAGTAAGAGTAGCCATGGCATCAGTCGCTTTGTTGTTTGCTTGAGGAACCTATTGAAAAATGATTTGAGAAAAGTATTTCTTTAGATCATCCACCATGTGTTTATAAGGAATCAATTTCTCATCTTTCATCTAATATACATCATTGAACTAGTTGATTATGAGTTGTGAATCACCAAAGATATTCAATTGATCTACTCTTCATTCAATTGCTATCTTCATTCCATTAATGAGAGCTTCATATTTTGCAATATTGTTCATACAAGGAAACATAATCTTGTACACCTTAGGAAGTGAATACCTCTATGGTGTTATGAATAGTATTCCAACACTGGATCCCTATTGTGTGAAGGAACCATCAAAGAACATCACCCAAGTTTGATGTGTGAGCATCAAAATTGATTCATCATGAAAATCAATGTTTAGTGGGAGAAGACTCTTCATCGATGCTTCTACTAGCTGATCAGCAATCGCTTGTCCTTTGATAGCCTTTTGTTCAACATATTGGATGTCAAAATCACTTAGTATCATGTCCCACTTAGCCAACCTTCCTATTAGAGTTGCTTTGCTGAGTAAGTACTTTAGTGGATCAATTTTAGCAACCAGTCATCTAGTATGGGAAAGCACGTAGTGTCTCAATTTTTGGGAAGCAAAGATGACTGCCAAGTAGGCCTTCTCAATGATACTATAAATTTTTCATAGGAGATTAACATGCAACTTAGATAGTAAATGGACCTTTCCTTGTTATCATTGTCCTCTTGAGCTAACAAGATTCCTAAAGAATTCTTTGTTGCTAAGATGTGTAGAATAAGAGGCTTCCCATGAATAGGAGGAAGCAAGATCGATGGATTAGAAAGATATTGCTTTATCTATATTAGAATCTGATTGCAATCTTGGCTCTAGTTATATTTCACACCTTTATGCAGAGTCTTGGTAAAAGGTTGTGACCTATCTTCTAGTCGTAAGATGAATCTATGAATGGATTGGAGTCTTCCTTATAAGACCCTCATCTAACTGATATTACAAGGTGGAGGCATGTCCATGATTGCTTAAAATTTCCTTGGATTGACCTCAATTCTATTTGCAAATAAAATGTAACCAAGAAATTTCCCAGATGTTGCCCCAAATGCACATTTCTTGGGGTTAAGTCTCAGACTAAATTTCTCCATGCAATCCAAGATAGGTCCCAAATCTTGAAGGTGAGTGTTCCATTTTGCACTTTTATCCAAGGTATCATCCACATAGTCCTCCATGGTCTTATGCATCATGTCATAAAAAATTGTAGTGGCTTCCCTCTAATATGTAGTACCAACATTTTATAGACCAAATGACATCATGTTCCAACATAAAGTTCTCCATGTACAAGTGAAACAAATATTTTCCTAATCTTCTTGTGCAATTTTGATTTGATTATAACTAGAAAAATCATCCATGAGTGAGTATATCTCATATCCTACTATCATGTCCACTATCATATCAATGTTAGGGAGTGGAAAGTCATCCTCAAACATGCTAAGTTTAGATCTCTAAAATCTTTGTAGACTTTGATAGATTTGTTGTGCTTGGAGATGAAAATAATGTTTGATATCCATTCAATGTAATCAATGGCGCAGATGAAACTAGCCTTCAAAAGTTTTTCCAATTTAGCTTTGACAAGTAATGTAACATGAGGATGCATTTTCCTAAGTTTCTATTGTACTAGTTTAACTCCTAGTGTGATAGAAAAGTGATGCATAATGAGATCAAGATCTAATCCTAGCATGTTTGAGTATGTCCACACAAAGTTTATTTTTTTCTCTTAGAAGAAAGAAATGAATTCCTCTTTTTCTTTTGGAGAGTGACTATGCAAGATGTATCATGTGAGTTTGTTCCTCTATTCACAAGTTGATTGGTTGTGTTGGTTCTATCAATACTGACAACCTTTCTTGAAAATGGCTAGGAAGTCCATCAAATATCTCACTTGCAGGTGCCTCAGAGATGTTTTCACCCTTGGATATGTCTTTTATTTTTTACCTTTTTAGGTTCTGACACTACCAGAATGTGGTTTTCACTATTGAACCTTTTATTTATTTTCTTTTTGATTGTATGACTGAGATATTTGTTGTTAGCTTTAGTCATGTTAATGCTTTGTTCACTGGTAGAAGATGTTACTAGTTCAACAACATTTAAGTAGCAGGCAAGAGTATAGTCATTCTAGAATGTAAGGACTTCATTAGATGCATTGGAATTCCAATCTATGAGCTCGAGATAGGTGAGTGAAAGAGATGTGGTAGGTTTGATTACATTCATAGTATAATCATTAAATGCTTGAACAAGCAATTTGAGTCCTAGAGTGGCTTTGTCCACAAGTGCGTTCAAATTCCTTTGACCACTAATGTCATGAATCAAAGACCTGAGGACAGTAGTTGGATAGGACTCATTTGACCTAACACTAGATGATTCACTTACTTCGAGGAGGTTTTCATAGACATGAACTTGATCTATGTCTTTGTCTATAGTTTCTTCTGCGAGAGAGTCAAATTTATACTCTCAAGAATCTGCACTACATGGAGATAGACTATAGAATTCTCAAACAGTGATAGGAACAAACTCTCCTTCATCATTTGGATTTTTGCAAAGGTAATCAATGTGTAAGGAATTACTAGAGTCTCCTTGTTATTTTTGGGTATGATGTGAACTAGTAGTATCCTTAGAAGAATCACTATCACCATCTATGGCACTAACACATGGTACAAAGTTGTCTGGTTCTGCAAATAATTTAGCCAAATCATCAGGAATTGGATAAGGATAAGGATACTCATCGTGATATTGCTATCAAGATTTAACTATGAAATATTGAGTCAAACTCATTGAGCCATGTTTCATGAGTAATTATTTAACATGAATCCATCTCTCATGAGAATAAATGGAACACTTAGCACTGATTGGATCTAGGTAATGCTCATAGGGGTGAAGCACTAGGACTTCCCAAGAGGTTACCCATCCCAATACTACTCTATCTTGAGTGTGATTAACTATAGAGTTTCCTCCATGGTTAAACCCAAAGCTTTCAACCCCATTTGCAAAACCTTCACCAAGTATTGTGCCTTATGAACCATTCATTAGAAAGCCTCTTAAGCTTATCAATTGATAAGTAGGAGTTAATTTCCACAACAAGGAAAATTGCAATATTGCTATCAGGATTTAACTGTCTAATTTTAAGTCAAACTCATTGAACCATGTTTCATGGGTAGTGATTCAACTTGAATCCATCTCTCATGAGAATAAATGGAATACTTAGCACTCATTGGATCTAGGTGATGCTCATAGGGGTGAAGCACTAGGACTTCCCAGGAGGTCACCCATCCCAGTACTACTCCAACATAAGTGTGCTTAACTATGAAGTTTCATCCATGGTTAAACCCAAAGCTTGCAACCCCATTTGTAAAACCTTCATCAAGTGTTGTGCCTTATGAACCATTCATTAGAAAGCCCCTTAAGCTTATCAATTGATAAGTAGGAGATAATTTCCACAACATGTCAAATTGTGATATTGCTATTAGGATTTAACTATGTGATTTTGAATCAAACTCATTAACTCATATTTCATGAGTTGTGATGCATCATGAATAAATATCTCATGAGAATAAATGGAACACTTAGCACTCATTGGATCTAGGTGATGCTCACAAGTGTGAAGCATTGGAACTTTTTGGGTGAAGCACAGGATCCTTATCATCAACATTGTCTTCATGGTCATTAGACTTAGGTTGTGACTCATGTTCGTATGAAATCTTAGGTTTTGGTAAAAATTTGTTACTCCCTAGATGGAAGGGAATCTTCTTGAAGCCTAGACTAGATGTGTCTTAATTCCTTCTAGCTATCGCTTTGACAAAATCAATCAGACCATTTTTATTGCATCCAATAGGACTAGTTCCCTTGTAGCCAAAGTGTTTCATGAGTCTAGGTTTGGGACCATACTTCTTAGGAGTAATTTCACAAGAGTATTTGGCAAGCTCAACTAGAGTTTCCTCTTTCTAGATCCATGTAGCAATAGCTATGTTTTCAGCTTCCTCCTTGAGAGGAATAATAGCTTTGACAAAAGTACCATCAAACTTAGTTTGAGATGTCAACATGAAATTTTTCTTTGTTTCAAATGGTCTCCAATAATGAAAAGGAGACTTAGGAGGAAATTTCAAAGACATGATTGGTTCAATGTGATATTCACCCATTCCAGTTTCTTTCATCTCAAGCAACTATTCAATTTTCTTTAGCTTGTTATCATGATGGTTTGTAAATTCTATTAGTAGGTAAAAAGTTTTCAATAGATTTCAACATGTTATAGGTATAGCTAGTAGTTGTAGGTATGGTGACTTCAGAGCCATGAAATAGAAATTTTATGCATTGATGATAAGTAGATGACACAAATCACATCTCATGTATCCATGGTATTCTTAGCAAAATATTATAATCCAAGGGAAATCTTAATGACCTAACAAGTGATATCCCTTTCTACAGGACCAACCTAGAGAGGCAAAACCACCAGCCCTAAATATTTTTTCCTCAACTTCATCATAAACTTTGATATTTATCTTGCAATGGGGATTAATGGATTCTTCAACATAGTCCAATTGTCTAAGTAGAGTAGCACAAACAATGTTTAAACTAGCTCCATTATCAATGAGCACACAACAGATACATTTTTAGTGTATGATGACCTCAATGTGTAGAGGTTGATTATGTAGATGACTTGGTGAATTTTAATCCTCTTTAGAGAAGGACATATAGTGAGGTGAGTTTAGATGACCTACCATAGATTGGAACTACTCAAGATCAACATCTTAAGGGATTTTTGCATCAGTGAGGGCTTTTTCAAGAATCTACCTATGAGTAGGTGAGATTTTGAGAAGCTCAAAGATTGTGATTTGAGCATTAGTTCACTATAACTAACCAAGGATACTGTAGCTAGTATCCAAAAAAGTTATTGTAGCTTTTGCTCCTTTTCTAGAAGGACTAGCAAGAGGTTTGTCTTTGTGTTGTTTGAGATCAAGAGTAGAAGGCATAGGGGCTTTGAGTACCAACTTGACATGAGAACATGTAATTGTGTTGGCACAAGGTTGTGATGGTTTTTTGTCAAATGTATTGGAAGAAGGGCCCCTCAAGACAAATGGTCTCTTAGGTTTAGTTCTATCTTGTTTTCCCTTCATGTTGATGACATCATAGTACTCATCATCCATGGGTTCAACCATGTGGACTATCTCATCATCATCATTAGAGTATGTATAGTTGATCTTGTTATGAGATTTTTGTTTTGAGGTTTCTCCTTTTTTGTAAGATGGAAATGGCTCTTTGAAAGCCTTATGATCTAAGTTCTTATTATGTCCATCCACAACAATGTCACCATCATCGATCAAGTCATGAATTTTGTGATACAAGTTTATTCAATTTCTAGTTTTGTGACCTTTTTTTTTGTGATATCCATAAAATATGGTTTTGGTCCACCATGGTGGGCATAGTTGTGGATTGTAAGGTCAAGAGTTATTCAGCAGAGAAATGAGCTTGTTTTGTATCAAGGTCTTATAGACCACATCCAATGGTTCACCAAGAGGTTTATATTCTCATTTTAGACTTGAGACCCAAGAGGTGTTCTTCAGTTTTTTTCCAGACATCTTATTGTTAGGAGGAGGTTTCTCAACATTCTTGGATGCTTTGAGATTGTTTGTAAGATTGAAGGCTTCCTTAGCAGGTTTAGGAGTGATGTTGTCAACAACTCCATCATACATGACCTCTTAGTTTTTGTTCACATACTTAGGTTTTCCTTGCTAGACGTAGATCCATGTTTTGTGTCCTTTTGAAGGGTCAATTCACCCTTTTTGACCATGAATTCCTCTATATAGATAGCTTGTGTGACCATGTCTTTGAAGGTGCATGGACCTTGAAGTTCAACTCTATACCCAAAATTAGGTAGGAAGCTATTAGTGAAGATATCAAGCTTTTCTATTTTAGGAATCTTTCATGAATATTTGGTGTGAAGTTGTCTACATCTCTAAAGGAATGTGAGGAAAGGTTCCCCAACTTTCTGTTTAAGGTTACACAAGTCTCAAATGTTAATTGGGTGTTGGATGTTGTGAGAATACTATTGGAAAAATAGGTTAGCAATCTCATCAAATATTTTGATACTAATAGGCAAGTATGAAAACCACTTTGTGGCCTAATCACCTAGAGTTCTTGGGAATAGGCACATGAGATAGGTTTGATTATGTATACATTCCGTAGACAAGGCCTTAAGTTCCTACAAATGATCTTGGGGATTAGTAGTTCCAAAGTATTTATTGTACTTAGGTAATTTATCTCCTCTTGTCAAATGGGAATGGACAAAGAGCATCTAAGTTGTATGTTTTTGCAAGCTTGTCTTTATCATGCATCATTTGAGCTAATTGGTCTTGCATGATTTTCAACTATTTTTGCAATTTGGACATTTTAGTTTCTTCTTTAGGTGTAATGATAGTCTCAAAATTAAAGTGATGAGGTAGCTTAGCTCCCTCTTGGGCAAGTTTGAGAAAGTATTTCTCTTTCTCTTTGTTAAGTAGGATTTCCATGACTTTCTAGAAGTTTTTGTCCTTATGAAACTTTTTGATTTGTTTAGGGAGTATTTCTACCTTTTCTTCATTCTCATCAGTAAAGAGAGGTTTCTTATGTTGTTCAGTTCTATTTTGATCTTGGTCTATACTAAGTTCTCACTATTCAGGTCCTTGATTAGCCATTCTAGGAATGTGAATGGTTTCAATATGTTTTGATTGGAAAGGTCCTCTGAACAAGAATTCAACTGTGTTATTTGGAGATGTATGACCTTTGCTAGTTTCAAGATCCTCTTGATACAAGGGATTCCTAGTTTTTTGTAAGTTGATAGAGAACATTCTTTAGACACGAGGTGATCTGATAGGTGAAGAAGATCATGAAGACTCCTCACTAGATGAACAAGACATAGATTGTACACAAATTGGAAAGTAACCTTTATCATGATTATGACCGCTAGCTCTACCTTGTCTAAGTCTAAGGGGATAAAAGATGTTTCTACTTCTTGTTACCACAGACATAGAGAAGGTAAAAAAAACAAAACCTAGACAAGGACCATACTAGAACACAGTCTCAAAGAGAAGATATAAGTGTTGTTTACTAAGGTACAACTAGTCTAAGTAATGGATAGAACAACCAAAGATCATGACTATTGTGACATAGAATATGACAAGCACTAAAGGAAAAGAACAAGATAAATGAAAGATGAGACTAGGTTGAGTGTAGGTCACAAGTTGTTAGCTCAGAAAGATGCCACTATTTGACACTATTTGTAGATAGAAAAGAGGTAAATTGTTGTAGGTAGTAGATTAGACTTAGAGTGCAAACAACTTTGATAGATAGTTTTGACAATTTTAAGGCAAGATCCCATGCCAAGATTCTCAGGAAACTACATGAGAAAGTACAAAGAACTAGGTGAAGACTTAGAAAAACAATTTCAAAATAGTTTTCTCACGTGAGGACTTGTTTAAAGTTGTGCAAGGATGTGTTATTTTGAACAAAAGGACAATAATTTGATATAAAAGGATAGACTTGGAAGATCTCACATGGAGATTTGCATACGATTATATGAAGACTTGGATAGGGTCGTGTGAAGAAGTGCTGGCCAAGAAGGTAATTGAATTTTTTTTCCAAATTGGGCATGAAAATAGAGATCACACTAATAACTGAGACTAAATTTTGAAGATATTTACAAGGTTTAGATAGTTTTGGATAGATTGTTTGTTTTTTTGATAGATTTTAGATAGATAGTAACATGGTTTTCAAGTTGTTAAATAGCATTTTAGTTTTGAACAAGATAGTCATTTTTAGAAAGACACGAGAAGAAAGTAGTAGTTGCAAACAATCCAATCGAGGAAAAAACAACTCAGAGGGATGGGGGAGTCTTGAATTTTGATTTGTTTTGATAGGTTTAGACAAGTTTAAGACTCAATAAAAAACATGCTTTATCCCTAAAAAAAAAATGGTAGAGGAAGAAAAACTTTTGTCCCACAACTTATGTGCATGTGTTCACCTCACATAGTCATGTCACCCCACTAGAGCGTGCCTATGTTTTTGGTGTATTACAAGGGCTTAATAACATATACATTGAATGAACACCCTTGTGGTAGGGGTCAAGCATGCATACCACCTTCCAATGCCTAAGTACATGCCTATGGTGAGTTCTACAAAAGAGATTATTCCCCCTCCTTGCACAAAGATTATGCTCCCTTTTAGAGGTGAATTGGGTAGCAACTAACTAAGAAGTTATTACTTGGCTTCCATTCATATTAATCCTTAATGTCTTTGCAAGCCAAGTTAAGACTAACAGCCCATACTAGCATTTGAAAGTGTGCACACTTGACTAGCAAGACTGGCGTCAATGTTGACTAGTGCAATAGATAGAGCCTCCTCTTGATATGTGATATTAGGAATCAAGAGAAAGAAATTAAAATGGCTTTGGAGTCTTTTCCTCTACAAAGATTCTTTATTATAGTGAGTTAGAATCTCCCGTTAAAGGAGTGTGCTCACTTAGATTGTTCCTAGAGGTTGGATCACTCTGGCAAGCCCTCCAAGGGATGACTTAGACTGGTGGTTTAGATCTAAGGGTCTGAGTTTCTAATTTCCCTCAAGGTGACAAAGCATACTCCTTTACCTCATCACCTCACCCAAACACACAGGACATGTTAATCATTGAGTTAGCTTAATCGATCCAGATTTATCCTTTCTCAAGATTTTGATTCCCTAAAAGGAAATCATCATCCCTTCATAGAAGAGGAGTCGTACTAAAGAACCACTAAATTTCTTGCCTCCCTTAGATTTCATCTTTTAGAGGCTTCTAGGTTTTTGATTTACCCTTCGTCATGACTTCCAAGTGTTAGAGAGCATACTTCCCTATTCCCCTATCTTGCACCCTACAAAGTTCACAAGCTGATGTAGATACATTCTGATACCACTGACAAAGGGCCACACCACCCTTACCAACTCATGACAAAGAATGCAACAAGATCTCTCAAGATCCAATCCAAACCAAAGCTAGCCTAGATCCACACTCTAGTAGAAACCTCTGAGATCTCAACTTGTGCTCACAAGCCACCAAGCAACCTCCTTGTTTCTAAACTGCAGTCACTAGCTCTTCTCCAACTTTATCCAATATCCAAGTGTAAACTGCCTCACATTCGACACTCTGTCTACACTCACAAGTCCATCACAATCCTGTTATAAACTGCCTCACATTCGGTGCTCTGTCCACAGACTCGAGAAAATTCACTCTTCACTTCCTCCTCTTTCACACCTTGAAGCCTTCACACCTTCCAAAGCTTCTCCTTCTCAAGCTTCCACTTCTCAAGCTTCTCCTTGAGCTTCTCCTTGTCAAGCTACTCCTTGAGCTTCTACTCCTCAAGCTTCCCCTTGAGCTTCCACTGCTCAAGCTACTCCTTGAGCTTCTACTCCTCAAGCTACTCCTTGAGCTTGATTTAGAAATGCTCATATGCCTTGCTTACTTACCACCCCATGCATGACTCATCCACAACCTTCCTCCACAACCTTCTACAACTTCCACAACCTTCTACAATATCCACAACTTTCTACAATATTCATAACTTTCTAGAATTCTACTCACACACCTCGATAAATGGAATGACAACCATTTTTTTTTTTTTTTTCTATTATGCCATCTATGCACCTCGAAAATGGAAATCCCCTTTTTCCTTTCTTTTCTCCTTTTTCCCCTTTTTATTTTTTTAAAAAATTATTTCTCCTCTAATTTTCGTCACTTTCTCTCTCCTCTAGATTTTTTTTTTCCCAATAATTTTCCCATTCAAGATGCTCCTGCATCAGACTCCCCTAGTAGATAGAAAAGTGTCCCACACTTTGATGCCAAAAGTAAGATCTACCACCATCTTCATCTTCACCAAAGGCTTCCACCTCAATAGGGACAACAAAACCACCATGCAAATCCTCCACACCAGCATCTCAACCATCCAATGCTCATTCTCAGGAACAAACTGAACATAATGCTTCAACAAAAAACTCTCATCCACATCAACAACTAGTGAATTCACACCCATAGCAACAAACCCCACATCAACAGCCACACATGCCAAACTCTCAACACCAACAACCTCATTGCTCACAACAAGATGCTCTGCAAGATACAAGTCACCACCAACAACAACTAGATCATCCACAACTGAGTGCTCCACAATCTCCATGTCAGACTCAACCAATTGATCATGAAAACCAACATCAAAAACATTAGGAATATCTTTAGCAACAACTTCTAGTTGCTTTACAAGTTCTGCATCAGGCTCCACAAACTGATCAGCAAAACCATACTCTTCCACCTTGACCTTCTTAGCTTGATCAACCAATCTAGCATCCAACTGAGAAATCATCTTAGAAAAATTCCTCTCCACTATATCATAGATTTTCTCAATCATCTTAGGGTCCAATCCTCTTGGAGCCATCTCCCAAGATCTTTGTAAACCCTCTGCAACAAATCCTTCCCACGCTCCTTGTGACAACCAAATTGTTTGCAAGTCAAATCGCAACCTGCCACCTTACATGAACAATCAGGAACCACATCACAAGTCTAGGACAACGGATTTGCAATCCACCAGCTCTCCACAATCATGCCTCAAAAAGTTCAGTCTTCCATCTTCGCATCAATCGATCAATCTGCATGTCCTCCCAAGGTCCTGGTGCAAATTGCCTTAGCTTCGGCGATCTATCTACATGCTCAGGAACTCCTGCTCTGATAAACTTCACCCAACCAAGGTCCTGGTACAAACTGCCTCACACTTCGATGACCTGCTTGTACACTCAGGAACTCCTGCTCTGATAAATTTCACCCAACCAAGGTCCTAGTACAAACTGCCTCACACTTCGGCGATCTGCTTGTACACTCAGGATCTCCTGCTCTAATACCACTAACGTAGATACGCTCTGATACCACTGACAAAGGGCCACACCACCCTTACCAACTCATGACAAAGAATGCAACAAGATCTCTCAAGATCCAATCCAAACCCAAGCTAGCCCAGATCCACACTCTGGTAGAAACCTCTGAGATCTCAACTTGTGCTCGCAAGCCACCAAGCAACCTCCTTTTTTCTAAACCGCAGTCACTAGCTCTTCTCCAACTTTATCTAAGATCCAAGTGTAAACTGCCTCACATTTGGCACTCTGTCTACACTCACAAGTCCATCACAATCCTATTGTAAACTGCCTCACATTCGACACTCTGTCCACAGACTCAGGAAAATTCACTCTTCACTTCCTCCTTCTCTTTCACACCTTCCAAAGCTTCTCCTTCTCAAGCTTCCACTTCTCAAGCTTCTCCTTGAGCTTCTCCTTCTCAAGCTACTCCTTTAGCTTCTACTCCTCAAGCTTCCCCTTGAGCTTCCACTGCTCAAGCTACTCCTTGAGCTTCTACTCCTCAAGCTACTCCTTGAGCTTGATTTAGAAATGCTCATATGCCTTGCTTACTTACCACCCCATGCATGACTTATCCACAACCTTCTAGAATTCCTCCACAACCTTCTACAACTTCCACAACCTTCTACAATATCCACAACTTTCTACAATATTCATAAATTTCTAGAATTCTACTCACACACCTTGATAAATGGAATGACAACCATTTATTTTTTTATTTTTTTCTATTATGCCATCTATGCACGTCGAAAATAGAAATCCCCTTTTTCCTTTCTTTTCTCCTTTTTCCCCTTTTTATTTTTTTAAAAATTATTTCTCCTCTAATTTTCGTCACTTTCTCTCTCCTCTAGATTTTTTTTTTTCCCAATAATTTTCCCATTCAAGATGCTCCTGCATCACAAGCCGTAACTATACCATGTGTGGTAAGAAAAAAGAGGACATGAAAAATTTAAATGGGTTCGAAATTGGTCTTTGACATGTAATTCTTTGTCAATCATCCTACAATCACAAAGTCAATAGGCATTTCAAGTTGTTTTGATAAAGATGTCTTTTTCAAGCATCCTACAAACCATTGTTATGCTGCAAAAAACTAGAAATCTAAAAAAAAATGCTTTAGAGAAGACTCATTAGTCAAATGTAATGATAAATTGAATTCTACAAAACTGTATTTTGCATCCTATTGCAAAATTTTGTGTGAAATATTGCATAGGTCTGTGCAAGAAAATGTTGTGCACTGCATAAGAAACTATGCAATTATGCACTTTTTCATGTAAGGAAGTGCAAAGAAAGGGGAAAAATCTTCAAATCTTTGAGCAAAAATGATATTTATCATGCAAAAATCTAGAAATTTGTATGGATAAATATGATAGAACCTTTAAAAGGACAAAAGAACAAAGTAGATGAATTGTGGGCCTCAAATTCTCACACACACTTCAACATAGTATTTACCTGAGAGATCATCTCAGAATAAACATTGAATTATTTATCCAGGTAATCTAATTAGTGCAACCTGTTGTCTTCTAACTAGAAGGATTTTTCCTTTTCTCTCAGATTGAGAAGTGGGCAACTAGACCCTTTAGTATGAAAGATTTATGGAGCTATATGATAGTGCAATTAATCTAAATGAGAATGAAATTTAATCTAATAATAGATAAAATAAAATTAAGATATATGAGTGCATTTTAATCTATATGACATTAATGCTAAGAAAAGAGAGCTATGAAAATATTAAGCCGATGAATAAGTATTTTGACGGTAATTCGATACAATTCAATTTCCACCTCTATAATGGGGAATTATAAGCCTCTTAGATAGAATTCCTAAAATAAATCAATAGTTGAGATCAAATCAAATGAATGGTTAGGATTGAAGCTGAGATCCAATTAGGATGGAAGATTCCCAGTGTAGGGTTAACTAACTTAGATCTTGAGTATAATGAAGAGTCAATTGAAATTGACTCGAGTGTAAAAATAAGTTGATTTAGTCAATTCCAATTCTAGAGATAGATCACTTAGAATTCCCATTCCTGAACTAAAGAGAAGGATTTGGAAGGTTATTTTAATTTAATAAAATGAGATATGACCTCATAAATGCATATTTTAACTAATTGAGTAATTAAACCCAATAATTAAGATAAAGACGTTATTAAATTAAATAAATTTAATTCCTAAGGACATTAGCTTTAAGAGATAATTTAATTTAACCAAAGTCTGAACACTTTAAATTAAATTGAATCTAATCAATAGGTTTAATGTACCTAATTTGAGTTGATACTTAGGAATTAAATAGAGAATGTGATTAATGTAGATTAGGGTTTTTTGCATTTGACAATTAAGTCAAATAGAAATAATTAGAATTAGAATTGCTTAATAAAATAGGACTTAGGGTTGACCAAAATAGAATAGAATTGGTTTACATGGCAATGTGCCAATTTTGGGGTATTAGAATAGGTTCTTTCTAACTTGCAAATTGTACATCTTTCAATTGTCATTGTGAAAGGAAAACATCTCTTCTGGTTGGATGTCTAGTTCCTGACTAAATGGAAAAGAGAATTCTTCATTTGCTAGTTGCTCCACCTGTGTGTTGTATGTAGAATCATAAGATTCTGGTAGCATAGTGTTAAATTATATAGGAGGCACATTGTCATTAACTTGTGAATTTTGAGTTATATCTTGATTTCCATTGTAGTACAAACCACCATTGTTAGATGTGTTTCGATTGTCATCATACTGATTAATGTCTATATATTGAACATTATTATTATTGTTGTTTGCAAGAATTCTCCCATTGCTCAAACGAGTGTTCCATTATCTATTCTATCTCTAGAAGCTATTGTTATGATCAGGAGGATTGGAATTGTTTCCTCCATTATTATTCCTAGCATTGTTGTTTCCGACAGTGTGTAATTGTTGTTGTAAGGACTAGCATTGTTTCTCTAGAAATTGTTATTTTTTCCTTCTCACAACCTTAAGTGAGTTAGCTCATTCTTTATTTGTGACATGGTCTTCTTCATTTGACCAAACTCAAAGGAAAAACTATTGTTTGCTTTAGCAGAAGTTGTTTCCTTTTTCTCAAAGAAAGTGGCTTTTGGAGGCTCATACCATGGATATGTTAAAGTGAGGTTTTATGGAGTAGGTACCTACTATAATGGAACTAGATTCATAGGTATGAATTGGCTAGGCATTGCCGACATTTTGACAAGATATGGTGGTATCATAGTAATAGCTTAAGCTGGAAGCATCAATCCTCCTCCATTAGGATTGGCTTTCTTAGTGAGGGTAATTGCTTCTATGAAGACTTTGTCCAATGTGTCAATATCTATTGTAGGAAGTATTCTTAGAAAAATAGCAGTAAGATGGTCCATAGGATTTAGATAAATCTGAATAGTAGCTTCAATTAGTATAGTATATGGCATTTCCAAATTGTGATATTCCATGTGAAAGTGATGGTTGCAGTGTGAAATTGTCTCAGCTAGGTCCTTTTTGATTGATATGAATTGTTGATGTATCATGGATGAATTGATGAAAGTTTTGAATTGTTCCAAAAATAATTTTTCAAAAGTAGCCCAGTCTCCAATACATCTATGTGGCAAATTAACATACCAATTAAAGGAAACTTCCCCCAAAGAGTAGGGGAATAAGTGAAGAACCACATTCTCATTAGCAATCTTCTTTTTATTGAGAATTTTCTTGAATACTTTAATGTGATCTTCTAAAATTTATGTCTCTCTATAGATGAACCTTGGGAAAAAATTCTCAAGATTCTTAGGAAGATCATTGAGTACACTTTTCAAGTTAATTGGTGAGTCTACAACATTTGCAAGAAAGACCATAAGAGGATTTGGTGGACTAAGGCGTGGCTATTGTGGAGGTGGAACTGTTGGAGGATTTGGTGATCTACCAGGTGGTTGTTGTGGAGGCAGAGCTAAATAAGATGATGAACTATTAAATGAAAGTGGTACAATTTGAGGGATTTCTTTGTCACTGTGAGGTTTGCAAAAATGGCTAAGCTTGAGGAACTGATGTGTACTTGGTGAAGATCTTAAAGCTCACTAAAATTGGGATTCTCGATCAAGATCCTCCAATTTGCATCAGCTCTAGAAAAAACACACCTCTTCAAATGTATACTTTCTCACAAAATAAGGCGCACCTTAGAATTTAGCACACCAACTCACTTGGTGCACTTGCACACCTAGCGTAGTAGTGCACCTAAAAATCTTGAAAACTTAGAATTTTTTTTGAACTTGTGAAGAAATGTTGATTTTTGAAGTTTTACAAATTTTTTTCTATTCTGAATGTTAAGGGGCCCTCCTTCTAGTGCCACTTCTATTGGGCTGTCATTTTGCATGATGCTTAATGATAAGAACACTTTTGAACTCCTCTCTTGAAAAGCTAATCCAAGGATCAAATCCAAGGTTCTAGGTGATCTTGTAACCTACTCGAATTCACTTAGTTGAAGATAAATGTGAATGTTCATGAGGAGGCCTTTGTTGGTTCTAAAATGATTCAAATAAGAAGAATGATTTGCTCACTATCTCCAAAATCCACACAAAAAAAAAAAATATATATATATATATATATATATATATATATATATATTAGTATTTTTCTATTTTTTAAGATGAATGAAATCTAACAATGCAACAATATGAATTCCTAATTTAATCAAGAGGTTAGCAAAGGAAATAACAAAGATAGGGTAACAAGAAGTTAAATAAATAATATGAAAGTAAATCCTAACAAATATAAACCATGGTAAGAATACATTTGTGAGTTAAGCTTTTGAAAAGATCAGAGGGTAACCAAAGAAAATAGGAGCAACACTTCCTTAAATCCTCTAATGCAATCGTCAATGGGAATTCAGTATCGGTAAGATGTTTCACTTTTCATCAAACTGCAAGACCACAAAAAGTGCATTTATGCGAGAGGAAAAGCTATGCAGGAATAATATGATGATCTCTCCTCAAACTAAGTAGATCAGTGGAATTTGTAAACCCTTAGAAAGAACTAGAATTAAAAGATTGCACAACTAAAACTAACATAATAAACTTTTGGCTCAATTACATTTCATGAACATACATCCACAAAATATAACACACTTAGGCAAGAATCACTACACTCCAAATGTGAGCACCAAAAGCATATATTTTTACATAATAATGGTGGCCTTGATTACAGATTAAAGTTAAAAAATTATAAGAAATCTTCTCCTCAATTTGTGCTGAGAGTGAGAGATATCTTTATGCAATCATATGCTTCTAAACTAATAAAACAAATCTATTTACATACAAACTATCTATCTAACTGGTGCTAAGTAGGACTCGATCCATTTTATATCATTAATTGGATGCATGAGCCTTTACATGTCATAAAACAAAGAAAGAATGAAAAAATGAGAAAGAGAAAGCCTTTAGTTGATGTAGGAGTGACTAGAAGTGGAAAAAATAGAAGCTCTATCTTGACTAGGCACTTGTAGGAGCTAAACAACCATCAGGATGCATTTTTTATGCATGGAAAGCTCTAATTTTAGAACTAGTGTTTAACTCTTGGTGCACCTATGAATTATTCAAAATCTTCTAGAACACTACAAAAAAAGCACACCTGGTGCACCTCAAAAGTAGGCTCCAAAATGCTAGATTTCACTAAGTGTCAAAATTGAAATTTTTGCATCTAGGTTTTGTTCTCCTTTATACCAGAGCTATGTCTAGATATTTTCCCTTGAATTTCTTGATTATCCCAGTGACTTGAGCCATGTCTAGCAAATCTAAGGTGTTATATTTATCTTTCACTTTATGCTTGTAGTTACCCATTTCTATACGAGTTTCTATAAAATCTTTGAGTCTTACATCAAGCTCTAATAAAGCTTTTTCCATTCTGAATGCCTACCTATTAATCTTCATCATTAGAAGCTTCTCCAAAACTCTTTAAAAAATTCTCAACTACTATCTCTACTAGTATGAACTTCTCTCATGTATCATCCTCAAAAATATCTAGACATGCATCACTATAATGTTTTTTAGCTTCCAAAATTTTCTTTTGGGCTTGTTCCTTGAGCCTATGAATCTTTGCATGTAATGTCTCCATTACTTTATTTCCATCCAAAATCTTCTCTATCCAATCATCTATTTTGTCTAATTTCTTAGCTATATATACATCCATTATCATCTTATACCTTTGGCATTTAATTTCCTATAATGCCTACAAATCCTTACCCTAGGTATGTACCTCATCCATCAGACTAAAATCTTGATTCAAAATGGCTAATAGCCTATTTGCAATATCTTTCATGATGTGTAACAACTTTTGATTTCCTTGTATAATCAGTACACCTTTCTCCTAAAGACTTTCTCTCCAATGTTGACAAGCTGTCAAAAATGGATCCAATTGGGCTATACCCTTGTCTCTTCTCTCAATTACTATATTTGAATTCTCCTTTGGATGTTCAGGGTCCAAGGGGACCAACAACTTTGTTTAGATATCCCTTAAGGATTTTATTTTTCCACTAAAGTGTTATCAGCTCTGCCCAATGCTGCTCCAAGCTCTAAAATACCTCCTTCATTCCTATTGTAACCATTAGTTTTATGGTATCCAAGGTAGGTTTCCCAAGCATGAATTCCCTAATATGATAATCTCATTAAGTCAATTCTTCAACATTCAAATGTGGAGGAGGGATAGCCACATGAGAAAACAAGTCCTAATTTTGATCACTCACAATGAAGGCTAATGCCTATGCATCTTTTGGAATCGATTTAGAATTCCTTAGAACTTCAATTAATACAATTTTTTCCTCCTCTTTAGTGGTGAATTACTACTTCTTATTCCTTATTACTTCTTTTCTCAGCTACCTTGGGATACATTCTAATGGAGAATTGTGTTTTGAGGATAAAGGACTCTATTCTACAATGTCCTTTCCCTTATCTCCCCTTTCTAGAGTCCTCTCCTTTTGCAAGAGATCTACATCAAGAATCCCTCTATCTGTGGAGCCCATAGTTCTCACCTCTATGTCTTAGGAAGTTTGCTAAGGTTATTCACTTATTTTCCCTTCTTTTGACACTTCTTTGGTAGATACTTGTTTCAGCTCTTCCTCTTGTCCCATTTGGACTTGCTCTTTGTCATAGTTTTGTAGGAGGGGAGTGGTTCATCTCTTATCAACAAAAAATGTGACTTCTACTTGGGATGATGGTGCTACCTCAGGCCCTTGTAATTTAGGTAGCATTTGACTCACCTCCTTCTATTGAGGTTGATTGGTTGGAGTATCCCTAGTTTTGTCTCTGACCAACTCAGTACCCATGGGTATGAAATCAAAATTTGATATCTTGAATACATCAGTGCCCTTAACATCTTGTTGATATATCCACTATTGTATCTCATCTTTTGATGTTGTAGTTTCAATGGGTTGATCAAGAATAGGTGCTGGTGTGATTGTGGAGCTTCTTCTTCATTCCTCCTCTATGGTTTTGGCAAGCCAAATCCTCTAGTTTAAAGGTAAATTATCCTCTTCATCCTCTTCTTTTCCCTCCTTAGGGATTGGTTTGGGAATTTATGGGAAAGGAATTAATTTATTGATCACCTTTTGCCTTCTCTTTATTAGAGTCTTGAGCTTTCTTCTTTTAGGTGTGGAGGTAGAGGCTTGCTCTAGTTTTTGAGGTGGGGAAACCTTTTTTACTTTAGTTTCTACTTCCCCTTGTCCTTGTTCAGCTAGTGGCACTTGGAGATCACCTTGAGCTTGTGTGGCTTCTACATTTTCTAATCCTTGCACATTTTCTTCTTTATTCTATGTAGGTGCCTAAATTTTTCCCTCTTCTATTTCAGCTCGGTGGGAAGAATTCCTCTTAGTTTTTCCTTTACCTTTACCTTTTTGAGCTTGATAATACCCAACTGGTCGATCAAGTTGGTGCATAGTTTTTGGTCTTACCAGTGATTGGGCTATAAATGTAGGCACTATGACCTTTTCTCCTCTACATTTAGTTGGATGGGCTTGAGCATGGAAGATCACTATCTCAAGAATTGGATCAAGTTTGAAAGGTCTCTTGATCCAATTGTTTTTTAAATTGATGGTGTTCCTTTCCCTGCGATTAATGTCTAAGTTCTCTTCTTTGACAATCTCAACATTCATGATAGGTCATTCACCAATCTTATCCCTATTGAAAAATGGATCAAGAAACTCCTTTGTGTCTTTTTGCAAAATCTTTATTCAAATATTTATCTTCAAATCCTTCTTTTCTAGATATAAAGTCATCCTACAATAATCCCTTATGCAAACATTGTAGTCATTTGTTTCATTCATCCAGTGATCTTTAAGCACATCTTAATGCTGAAATATTTTACCAAGTGTTGTACTCTCCCAATGTGGTCAAAATATGGCCAATGAGAATTATACTCATCCAAGGGATACTAATCCCATTCACATTGAAAAGAAGGAATATCTTGCCTTTGATCCACCTGGAAAGGTCCTAAATTGATAGGCCATATCCAACATGTTTTGTGTTTCTTTCTAACTATGTCATACGTAGAAAAGAGTTGTTAGGAGATCTCTAGGAGAATAAGTCTATCACTAGGATACCTAGGTAGCTTATTAGGGTTGATAGTTGTTTCAGCTACCCTCAAATATATAAGTGTTCAAAATTGGATATAATAAGCTTTGACTAGTGATATCTATGAAATTTCCTCCTCTGATATTCTCTTCACATAAACCCCTTCTATGAACCAAATTATTGCAAATATGAAAGCATCATTTACAATCCTATATTCTTTTCTTTTATTTGAAAGCCTCTTCTTGACCAATTGAGGGTATACAATATAGGGCCAGGCATTCGCATCCTGCATACTACCCTTCTTATAGAGCCCAGTATAAGTTGTTGCTCTTGTAGCTAGTAGGTATACCAAATATGAACTCATATAAAATTTCCTATTATTCTTCATCGCTATTAGCTCTCAACCAAATTCTCACTAAAAGTAGAAGCTCAATCAAGTGGCATCTTTCCTTTCTTTATTATCTCGATGCTTTCTTTATTATCTCGATAAATGCACCATAAAAATATTCAGATGTCTGGCTACCAGGAAACCCATAACTCTACTCAAGAGTATGATTGAATATCCAATATCTTCCTTCATATATCCTCTTGTCATGTCTACTTTTCCTACTTTCTTTCCTAGAGGAGTCTTCTCTATAAGGTATAAAGACTGGATGATCTTAGAAGCTTCATCAATATGTTCCTTGTACCATCTCTCCACTTGCTCATAGGTTAATCTAATGAATTGTTCTGCCCTTGGGAGATGGAACAATTTTTCAATGTTCTTAGGTTTGAGATCAAGGAAGATCTCTCTTGTAATGATCTTGACTAGCCTTTCTTTAGGAACAAAATGCGTTGTGATTGTCGTAATTATTTTTGAGGACTATATTGACACCAAGTGTGATGTTGCACTAACATGCCTTGATTAGATCAATGCGAAAACCATCTGAGATATTTTTGTCAATTTTTTACATAGTGTAAGGAATACCCCCAAATTTATATGACCTAACTCTATGTCTCAAATTTCTAAGTACTCATCTTGAAATCTTGATTTAGTAGATGTAATACCCCAAAATTGGCACATTACCATATTAACCAACTTTGTTTTATTCACTTACTCCTAAGTTCTACTTTACTAGGAAATTCTAATGCTGATAATCGCTACTTAACCTAGGTGTCAAAATGAAAAAACCCTAATCTACATTTATCATATTACTTGTTTAATTCCTAAGTATCAACTCAAATTAGCTACATAAACCTATTGATTTAATTAAATTTAATTATAAGTGTTCTACTTTAATAAAATTAAAATTACCTCTTAAGGTAATATATAAAGGAATTAAATATATTTGATTTAATAAGATATCTCCTCTTTTTAGTTATTGAATTTAATTATTCAATTAATTAAAGTTTATCCATTTATAAGGTCATATTCTATTTTATTAAATTAAATATTTTCTCAAAATCTTCTCTCCAGTTTAAAAATGGAAACTTAGGTGAACTAAAATTAGAAAAGGAATTAAATTAGTTAACTCCTTTTTTAACTCAATACTAAATCAATTAACTCCCTTTTCCACTCAAAGGCAACCAATTAACTCCCTTTTTAGGAGGAAGTTTCCTTTATGACTAGGTCTCCTCTTCAATCTTGATCCTCCATTTCAATTAATCTCAACTGTCAATCACCTCTAAGATTCTATAAAAGAAGCTCTTCATTCCTCATTACAAGGGGAGAATTTTTGAATTTGCATCAATCTTATGTTGGAATTCTTACTCATCTTGCTCACATTGTCATAGCTTTATTTATTGCATTGTAATATCATTTAGATTTTAAATATGCATCCATTTAACACAGTATGCTCTTTTATTTCTTAGCTTAATTGTATTCCATCTAGTGTAATTTACATTCCCATTTAGCTAAAATCCTTCATTCTAAAGGTCTAGTTGTGTGCTTCTTGTTCTGAGAGCAAAGGCATAATCCTTCTAGTTAGAAGGCACCAGGTCAATTTGTCAAACTATTTCAGATGAACAATTCCATGTTAATTCTGGAATGGCTTTACATATAATGGTTTTTTTGAAGTGTGTGTAAGAATCTAAGGCCCACATTTCATGTACACATCTCTAGTGCCCACCTTGGGAAAGGACATATCAAATTTCCTAGCCTCACTTTCTATTTTTTCTGCATTTTTTTATTGTTTAGTCATGTTTGTCCATACAATTTTCCATATTTTTGCATGATAAATCTCATTTTTGCATAAAGATCTAAAGATCTAAAGATTTCACCTCTTCCTCTACACTTTCTCACATGAAAAAGTGCATGAATGTGATTTATCTCGCCCAGTGTGTTCTATTTCTTTGTGTGGGTTTGTGCAAGATTTTGCACAAAATTCCGCAACAACATAGTTTTTTAGATTATAGTTTTTAATGATGTTTGATTGACAGTTTTCATCTGAAGCATACCTTTTGGATTTCTATTTTTCTACAGCATAACCATGGTTTACAGGATGCTTGACAAAGACACCTTTTTATCTAAAAAAATTCAAACACATATTGACTATGTGAATGTAGGATGCTTATCAAAGATACGCATGACAAAGACTTATTTAAAACCCACAAAAATGTTGTGTCTTCTTTTATTGCTTTCCACACATAGTATAAATAGGGCTTGTGAACTTCATAGGGTGCAAGACAAGGGAATAGGAGAGTATTCTCTTTACCACTTGGAGGTCATGACCAACGGAAAATTAGAAAACTAGAAGTCTCTAAAAGATAACATCTGAGGGAGGCAAAGCAAGTTAGTGGTTCTCCCAAATGAAGCATTTCATGAAGAGATGATGATTTCCTTTTAGGAGATCAAAGTATTGGAATAGGCCAAGGTGGGATCAATTAAGCTAACTCAATGATTAACATGTCTTGCATGTTTGGGAAAGGAAATGAAGTATAGGAGTATGTTTTTTCCCCTTCAGGGAAATCAAAAACTTGGACCCTTAGATCTGAACCACCAGTATGAGTCAACCTTTAGAGGGCCTACTAAAGTGATCCAACCTTTGAGAATGACCCAAGTGAGCACACTCCTTTTGCTGAAGATTCCACCTTACTCTAATAAAGAAGCTTTGTTGAGCAAAAGACTCCAAAGCCATATTAATTTCCTCTTTTTCATTCTGATATCACATATCAAGAAAAGGCTCTGTAAACTATAGTGGTTGGTGCCAACCCCAGTCTTGCTAGTCAAGTGTGTGTAGTTATAGCTGTTGGTGTGGGCTACTAGCCTCAACTTCACTTGTGAAGCCATCGGGGATTAGTATGAATAGAATCTACGTAAAAAAAAATTATTAGTTGCTACTCGGTTCACCTTTGAAAGGAGTGATCCAGGAGCATCCAGAGGTATAAGGGCAATCCTGTGTCACCCAAAAAAATGTACTTAGACTTAGTTTCTGTTTCATGTCTTTACATTTTTGGATACCCATTTGGCTCAAATAAAGGTTCCAACTCTCATAGTTCAACTATCAGTGCATTTGAAAATCCTAAAAAAATAGGAGCATGTATTTGGGCCATCATTTTAGTAAACTAGAAGGTGTGAATTGGCCAGATGAATGTAATCATGATCTAGAGCATTCCAAAAAAAGAATCAGGTCAATAGGCCCCACGGTTTGAAAGTTATTGCAATTTTTTGGGTTTTGGAGACCTCCTAAGAATGCTTCAAAGTCAGGTTTGGGGCATTAAATGACCTCAAAAAGGGCCGAGAAATGGGGACGAGAAAATCTGGTCCATAGGGCTATAGAGCGCTTCGAGACCTTTTCGAAAATGTAAACGGTTCGTCAATCAAAGCTACGGTTCAAAAGTTATGCCTCCCGAAAGTTCGGCTACCGTTTCTGGATTCTTCTAGATTTGCACCGACTTCTAACGCAGCTTCCGAAACCTTCTATTTTGTTAGTGGATGCCTACTAGCACTTTCTAGAATGTACTCCTAGTCCTTAACCCTCCGAGGTCTATTTAAGGAGATTTTTGGCATTGTAAAAGGCAGTTCGGGGTGGAGTTTGAGAGGAGGTGCTATAAGGAGAAATATTCTCCAGATTTATGCTATTGTAAGCCCTTATGGCATGTTCTAAATTTTATTTTCTCTGTACTATTTGTACTAGCTTATTTTCTCAATTAATATAATTTCCCTTTTCTATTGTGTCCATTCTGTTGTTGGGTTGTGTCCCCATCAAGTGGTATCAGAGCGGGTTTTCCTGAGTGTGTAGATAGAGCGCCGACTGTGAGGCAGTTTGCACCAGGATTGTGTGGTTGTGGGTTCAAGTTAGAAGATGCCTCCATGAAGAGAGTGTGGCAAAAGGGCCAGAGCTATTGATCCTGAGGAGGTTAGAGCCCTCCAGAGACAGGGACAAGCATTGCAAGAGAAGCTTTGTAGAGGAGCAAATGTTGCCGCAGATGACAATAGTGAGGATGACAATGAAGAGGAAGTAATGAAAGTTGATGGGGAAGTTCTGAATCCTATAGAGGAAAGGCTTTTTAGGGCCATTACTAGGTTTGGGAAAAGACCTACAATTGAAGTGGGTATATTTTCGAGAAATTTGAAACTAGATGAGTTGATCGATTGGATCAATAAACTGGAAGAATACTTTGAGTATGAGGATATAAGGGACCTAGATAGGGTTAAGTTTGCAAAGGCCAAACTGAAAGGCCATGCCAAAATTTGGTGGCAAGAGATTCAACTGGAAAGACTTAGAAGAGGAAAGGAGAAGATCACAAGATGTGATCGCATGGTGGACAAATTGAAGAAGCAATTCATTCCTGTGGACTACGAGCTTGATCTGTTTAAGAAGATGCATGGGTTAAAGCAAGCAGGAAGATCTGTCCAAGAATATACAGAGGAGTTTTACCGACTCCTGATTAGAGCAAGGCATGCAGAAGAAAATAAGGAGAAGGTTGCTCGTTATATCAGTGGGTTGCGACCTAGCATCCAGGAGGAATTAAGTCTGGTAAGAATGACCAGCGTTGAAGATGCATACCAGTTTTCCCTACGAGTTGAAGAGAAGCTAAATAAAAGGTTTGAAGGAAGACAAAGAGGACGCAGTCAAGGAGGAAAGGGAAGCGGTAGATCATCTGGAGGCCGCAATGAAACCCAAAAGAAAAATGAAGATGTGGGTACTAGCAGAAACCAGAGGAATGAGGGTTTCAACCGCTCCCATGATCAAGACTTTGGAAATCAAAGAGGAAGAGGTAGAGGACGTGGACAAGGAAGAGGAGGCTTCTGTGGTACCTATTTCCATTGCAATGAAGAAGGTCATCGTGCCTTTGAATGCCCTCAACGACAAGGAAGGACAGATAGGAGAGCTGAGGGCTAGGATAGGGTTGCTCATGTGGATGAGGATGCACAATCATCACATTCAGAGGATGCAAAAAGAGGAGAGACCTTGGTAAATGAAAGAGTCCTACTAAGTGGTGAGAATGAACTAGGACAATGGAGGAGTTTTTTCCGTACCAGATGCAAATGTGAGGATAAATGTTGTGATGTGATCATTGATGGTGGAAGCACTGATAACTTGGTATCAGAAGAGATGGTCTCTAAGCTGAAGCTCAAGAGGGAGAAACATCCCCAGCCCTATCGGATTTCTTGGGTAAAAGATGATCATAAGGTCCTGGTAAGTGAACAATGTTTATTAAAATTCAAAATTGGGAGTTACCATGATGAAGTTCTCTATGATGTTATTTCAATGGATGTTTTCCATCTATTGTTGGGTAGACCATGGCCGTTTGATAGACATGCAATACATGATGGACATGCAAACACATACTCTCTGACAAAGGATGGAGTTCGCCACAAATTGAAGCCCATGAAAAAGAAAGGTGAAAAGGTATGTAGCAGTGCTAGGATTTGTCTTGTTGATGGAAGGAAGTTTTTAGATGGCATGAAACATCAGCGTATGTGCTATGCTTTGATTCCTAGGAAAGATAAAGAAGGTAGTAGTGAAATACCATTTGAAGTTTTAGATTTACTAGGGGAATTTGGAGATATTATCTCTGATAATGTACCAGATGGATTGCCACCAGTAAGGCAAATTAGTCATCAGATAGATCTGATTCCAGGAGCTAGTTTGCCTAACAAGGCTGCTCACAGGATGACTCCTACTGAAACAGAGGAGCTAAATAGACAGGTTTAGGAGCTATTGAGGAAGGGCTTGATTCGAGAGAGCCTGAGTCCATGTGCAGTACCTGCAGTACTCGCACCAAAGAAGGATGGAGAGTGGAGGATGTGTACAGATTCCTGAGCTATAAATAGGATAACCATCAAGTACCGGTTTCCTTTGCCAAGGATGGATGATCTTATGGACTGTTTGAGTGGAGCTCAGTACTTCACAAAGATAGATCTGAAGAGTGGCTATCATCAGATACAGATTCGTGAAGGAGATGAGTGGAAAATGGCCTTCAAGACCAAGGAGGGCCTTTATGAGTGGTTATTCATGCCCTTTGGATTGACGAACGCCCCAAGCACCTTCATGCGGCTCATGAATGAGGTACTTAAGAAGTTCTTGGGAAAATTTGTTATTGTCTATTTGGATGATATTTTAATTTTCAGCAAGACTTTGGAAGAACATTTACTGCATATTCGTAGTGTCCTTGAAAGGCTAAGGGAAGAGAAACTGTTAATTAATCTAAAGAAGTGTGTCTTTGCAAAAAGGGAGTTAGTCTATTTGGGATTTTTTATATCACCTGAAGGTCTCAAAATGGATCCAGAGAAGGTAAAAGCCATCTTGGAATGGCCTACTCCAAGGTCTGCTACTGAGGTAAGATCATTTCATGGTCTGGTTAGTTTTTACAGGAAGTTTATTAAGAATTTTAGTGGCATATGTGCACCTCTAACTGATACAATAAGAGGGGATAGAAAAGAGTTCAAATGGACTGCAGCAGCTGCAAGAAGTTTTGAATTGCTGAAGAGGAAGGTGACTGAACAACCTGTGTTGGCACTTCCAGATTTTAGAAAAGTATTCCAGGTGGACTGTGATGCTAGTGGTAGCGCTATTGGGGCTGTATTAAACCAAGAAGGTAAGCCTATTGCATATTTTAGTGAAAAATTGAATGATGCAAAGAAGAAGTATTCTGTTTATGATCAAGAGTTCTATGCAATAGTTCAGGCCTTAAAGAAATGGAGGCATTATTTATTGCCAAAGGAATTTGTTTTGTATATTGATCATCAGGCATTACAGTACCTAAATAGCCAAGGTAAATTGAATTAGAGGCATATGAAGTGGGTAGAATTCTTGCAGAGTTATACATTTGTGTTGAAGCATAGAAGTGGAAAATCTAACAGGGTTGCAGATGCATTAAGTAGGAGACAGCTGTTGCTTACAACAATGCAGGTTGAAGTAGTTGGGTTTGATGAACTCAAGAATTTGTACCCTAAGGATCCTGATTTTGCTGAAGCATGGGAAGCTTGTAAAGAACCTGTTGTTGTAGATAGAACCAAGTGGTTAGACTATTTGATTCAGGATGGCATGTTGTTCAAAGGTAGTCAATTGTGCATTCCAAGGAGTTCCATGAGGGAGAATCTGATTAAGGAGAAACACAGTGGAGGGATGGCAGGACATTTTGGTCGGGATAAGACCATTGCCATTCTTAGAGAACATTATTTTTGGCCTCAAATTACATAGGATGTGAAGAAGTTTGTACAGAGTTGCCAGGTTTGTCAAGTTGCCAAGGGGTTTAGTCAAAATACTAGCCCATATCAGCCATTGCCTGTTCCATCAAGGCCATGGGAGGACATAAGTATGGATTTTGTTCTTGGATTTCCAAGGACACAAAGGGGTAATGACTCAGTATTCGTGGTGGTTGATAGGTTCTCCAAAATGGCACATTTCATTCCATGCCACAAAACTCATGATGCTGTCCATATTGCAGACTTGTTTTTCAAAGAGGTGGTAAGACTACATGGTCTTCCAAGGAGTATAGTTTCTGACCAAGATACTAAATTTGTGGGGTATTTATGGAGGACATTGTGGACGAAGTTGAGAACAAACTTGAAATTCAGTTCCACGCATCACCCACAGACTGATGGCCAAACAGAAGTGGTAAATAGAAGTCTGGGCAATTTGCTGAGATGTTTAGTTGGAGATAAACCCAAGGGATGGGATTTGATTCTACCACAGACAGAGTTTGCTCATAATAACTCTATAAATAGGAGTACTAGAAAATCGCCATTTCAAATTGTATATGGGAATAGCCCAAGGACTGCACTAGAATTGAGGAAGATAGAACAAGGGGAGAGGACAAGTGCTGAAGTTGAGGAATTTGCTGAACACATCAAGTGTCTACATGAGGAGGTTCAAGCACACATTATCAAGATGAATCAAGAGTATAAAGCTAGGGCTGATCAAAGGAGAAGACATAAGGAATTCCAAGTAGGGGATCTAGTCATGGTGCACTTACGAAAAGAAATATTTCCAGTTGGTACTTACAACAAGCTGAAAATGAAGAAATTTGGCCCCTGCAAAGTTTTGAAGAAACATAACTTAGGAAATGCATATGAGGTGGAGCTGCCAGATGGTATTCACATTTCTCCCATTTTCAACGTTGCAGATTTAACAGAGTATCATGATGATGGTGCAGATGAGGAGCTGGTTTTAGAGCCATGTCCAATTCCTGCTTCTAAGAAGGAGGAGATAGAAGACATTCTAGATCATCGTGTGGGTAGGAGTACTAGAAACATGCAGTATGAAGAGTATTTGGTCAAATGGAAAGGATGGCCGATTGAGGACTCAACTTGGATTTCAGCAGCTGAGGTTTCCCATTTGGGATTTCCTCTACCATCCATAAAGTGACAGGGTCACTTTTCAATCTACCCTGGGTGTCTCATGCAGGAGCATCCAGAGGTATAAGGGCAATCTTGTGTCACCCAAAAAAATGTACTTAGACTTAGTTTCTGTTTCATGTCTTTACATTTTTGGATACCCATTTGGCTCAAATAAAGGTTCCAACTCTCATAGTTCAACTATCAGTGCATTTGAAAATCCTAAAAAATAGGAGCATGTATTTGGGCCATCATTTTGGTAAACTAGAAGGTGTGAATTGGCCAGATGAATGTAATCATGATTTAGAGCATTCCAAAAAAAGAATCAGGTCAATAGGCCCCACAGTTTGAAAGTTATTGCAGTTTTTCAAGTTTTGGAGACCTCCTAAGAATGCTTCAAAGTCAGGTTTGGGGCATTAAATGACCTTGAAAAGGGCCAAAAAATGGGGGATGAGTGAAGCTGGTCCATAGGGCTATAGAGTGCTTCGAGAATTTTTCAAAAATGTAAACGGTTCATTAATCGGAGCTACGGTTCAAAAGTTATGCCTCCCGAAAGTTTGGCTACCGTTTTTGGATTCTTCTAGATTTGCACCAACTTCTAACGTAGCTTCTGGAACCTCTATTTCATCGATGGATGCCTACTAGCACTTTCTAGAATGTACTCCTAGTCCTTAACCCTTCGGGGTCTATTTAAGGCGATTTTTGGCATTGTAAAAGGCAGTTCGAGGTGGAGTTTGAGAGGAGGTGCTATAAGGAGAAATATTCTCCAGATTTATGCTATTGTAAGCCCTTATGGCATGTTCTAAAGTTTATTTTCTCTGTACTATTTTTACTGGCTTATTTTCTCAGTTAATATAATTTCTCTTTTCTATTGTGTTCATTCTGTTGTTGGGTTGTGTCCCCATCAAGGAGGCATAATCTTTGTTCAAGGAGGGGGAAGAATGTCTCTTGCATAACTCACCATAGGCATGCAACTGGGCATTGGAAGGTCATATACATGCTTGAACCCTACCATAAGGGTGTTGATTTTTCATATATGTTATTGAGCCCTTTGAAAACATTGAAAATATAGGCACCCTCTAGGGGGTGACATGGCTATGCAAGGTGTGCACATGCACATAAGTTGTGGGACAAAGGTTTTGCCTTCTCTACCAATTTTCTATTTTAGGGATAAAAGCATATTTGTTAGTGAGTCTTAAACTTGTCTAAATTAGTCAAAACAAACTAAAGGTCAAGATTCCCCAACCCCTTTGAGTTGCTTTGTCCTTGGTTGGGTTGTTTGAGACTACTAATTGCTTTCTGTGTTTATCTAAAAACTAATTGTTTTGTTCAAAACAACTACAATGTTGTCCAAAAATTAAAAATAGCCTTATTACTTGTTTGAAATTTTCCAAAATGAACAATAATCTATTCAGAATTGTCTGAAACTTACAAAAATCTCTTCAAAATTTAGTATCTTGTCAGTCTGGTCCTTTATTTTCATGCTTATTTTTCCAAGATTTTTCATGAGAACCTTTTTCCCTAAACTTCTTCACGTGGCCCTATCCAGGTCTTCGTGCAGCTCTATGAGAATCTCTATGCAAGATCTTGTAGATTTATCCTATTTGTCAAAACCTTGTACTTTTGTTGTTTAGAAAATCCTCATGCAAATTTGCACATGTCCTTGTGCAAGAAAATATTTCAAAATCTACTATTATAAATCTTGGTGTAGCTCTTTGTGTCTTTTCACATGACTTCTAGAGAATCTTCACATAGAATCTTGCTTGTGAACTGTCAAATTTGCCTGTTAGATTTATTTGTGTCCTAAACCTTGTTTGATATCTACAACATTTTACCTCTTCTTTGTTTGCAAATAGTGTTAGACAATGACTTATTGGTTAACTAATTACTTGCAACCTACACATAAACTAGTCTTGTCTCTTGTTTTCTTTATCCTTGGTCTTTTGTGCTTGTCATACTCCATGTTGCAATAGTCATAATGTTTGGTTTTTCTAACCATTACTTAGAAAACTCATACCTTAGTATATAATACACCTATCTTTCTTTTTGAGACTATGTTCTAGTGTGGTCCTTGTTTAAAGCTTTTTCCTTTTGTCCTTGTCTATGACTATGGAAACAAGAAGTGGAAATGTGTTTTATCCCCAAAGACCTAGACAAGGTAGAGCTAGGGGTACTAATTATGGTAGAGGTTGCTCTGTAGTTCATACATAGTCTATATCTAGTTCATCTAGTAAGGGATCTTCATGATCTCCTTCACCTATCAGGTCATCTCATGTTCAAAGATCATTCTCTATAAACTTACAACAAACAAGGAACCCCTTGTATCAAGAGGATCCTATAACTAGAAAAGTTTGAATATCTCCAAATAAAAAAATTGAATCTTTATTCGGACAACCTTTTCAGCTAGAGTACATTGAAACTTATCACATTCCTACAATGGCTAGTAAAGAAACTGAACATGGAGAACAAAGTAGAGACCAAGATCAAAATAGGGATGAATGACATAAGGAACCTCTTTTAATTGATGAGAATGAAGAAGAGGTAGAAATACTCCTTGAACATCTTGAGAGATGTTGTAAAGACAAAATATTCCAAAAGGTCATGGAAATCTTACTTAACAAAGAGAAAGAGAAATATTTTCTCAAACTTGCCCAAGAGGGAGCCAACCTACCTCATCGTTTCAACATTGAAATTATCATTACACCTAAAGAGGAAATTGAGACTTCCATATTGCAAAAAAAATTGAAAATCATGCAAGACCAATTAGCTCAAATGATAAGTGGCAAAGAAAAACCTACAAAAATGTACAACTTAGACACTCTTTGTCCATTTTCCTTTGACAAGAGTATAAGCATGCCTCCTCTTCCAAGAGGAGTTGAATTGCCTAAGTATGATAAATACTTTGGAACCACCAATCCCCAAGATCATTTACAAGAATTTGGAGCCTTGTCTATGGAATTTATGCATAATCAGACAGATCTCATGCATCTATTTCAAAGAAGTCTAGGTGGTCAGGCTATGGAGTGGTTTTCACACTTGCCTATTGGTATCAAAACATTATGAAATTTCTAACTTGTTTGTCCAACAATACTCTCACAACATACAACACAATATTTGAGACTTGTGCAACCTTAAACAAAGAGTTGGGGAACCTTTCCTCACATTACTTTAGAGATGGAGACAAATTTATACTAAATACTCACACAACATTCTAGAAATAGAGAAACTTGAAATCTTTATGGATAACCTCTTGCCTAATTTTGGGTATAGATTTCAACTTCAAGGTCCACATACCTTTGAAGACATGGTCACACAAGCTAATTAGATAGAGGAATTCATGGTCAAAAGGGTGAAATAACCCTTTAAAAGGACACTAAACAAGGGTCAACCTCTAATAAAGACAAGTCTAGATATGCGAACAAAAATTGAGAGGTTGTACATGATAGAGTTGTTGATAACATTACTCCTAAATCTACTAAGGTAACATTCAATCTTACAAATGATCTCAGAGAATCCAAGAATTTTGAGAAACCTCTTCCTAAAAATAAGACATTTGAGAACAAACCAAGGAACTCATGGGCTACATGCCCTAAAAAATATTTTACATCTCTTGATGAACCTTTGGATGTGGTTTACAAGACCTTGTTACAAAACAAACTCATTTCTCCATTGGACAATTCTCATCCTTATGATTTGCAACCATGATCACATGGTGGAATGAAACTTCATTTTGCAAATACCATAAAAAAAGGTCATAAAACTAGTAACTATATCAACTTGTGTCACAAAATTCAAGACCTAATCGATGATGGTGACATTGTTGTAGATGGACATAACAAGAACTCGGATCACTAGGATTTCGAGGAGCCATTCCCTTAATATGAAAAGTAGAAAACTCAAAACCAAAGCCTAACAACAAGGTCAACTATACATACTCTAATAAAGATGATGAGATAATCCATATGGTTGAACTAGTAGGTATTGAGTATTGTGACATTATCACCATCAAGGGTAAACAAGAAAAAATCAAATCCAAGACACCATTTGTGTTAAGGGGTCCCACTTCCAACACATCTGATAGTGAGTAATCACAAACTTGTGCCAACACTACACATTCTCATGCCAAGTTAGTACTCAAAGGCCCTACACCTTCTACTCTTGAGATAGAACAACACAAAGATAAACCCCTTTCTGGTCCATCTGGAAAAGGAACAAAGCTTGCCAGTTACAATATACTTGATCAGTTATAGTAAACAAATGCTCAAATCATGATCTTTAAACTACTCAAAATCTCACCTACTTATAGGTAGATTCTAAAAAAAGCCCTCACTAAGGCAAACATCCCTCAAGATCTTGATATTGAGAGGTTCCAATCTATGGTAGGTCATCTGACTTTATCTAACTATATGACTTTCTCTAAGGAAGATGATAATTCATTGAATTATCCACATAATCAACTTCTATACATTGAGGTTATGATACACCAAAAACATGTTTGATGTGTGCTTATCAATAATGGAGCTAGTTTGAATATTGTTTCTATTGCTTTGCTCAAACAATAAGAATATTTTGAGGGATCTGTTGACCCTTGACGCAAGATAACTATCAAAGCATATGATGAAGTTGAGAAAAAATCTTTGGGTCTTGTTGTGTTACCTCTCTGAGTTGGTCCTATCAAAAGGGATGTCACTTGTCAAATATTGGATATTCCCTTATCTTATAATATTCTGCTAGGAAGACCATGGATACATGAGATGTGAGCCATACCTTCCACTTATCATCAATGCTTAAAATTCACATTTTTGGCTTTGAAGTCACTATACCTACAAGTACTAGCTATACTTGTAACATGCTCAAATCTACTACAAAATTTGTACCTACTAATAGAAAGTCTATAGATTATCATGATAACAAGCTGAAGAAAATTGAGCAGCCACTAAAGCTTAAAGAAATTGGAATGGGTGAATATCAAATAAAAACTATTCTATCATTGACATCTCTTCTTGAATCTCCCCATCATTATGGGATACCCTATGAAGTGAAGAGACCTTTTGTGTTAAAACCTCAAACCAAGTATAATGGTACATTTGTCAAATTAAGTCCCTCTCAAGTAGGAAAGTGAAAATAGAGCTATTGTTGCATGGCTCTACAAAGAGGAAACTATAGTTGACCTCATAGAATAGTCTTGTGAGATTACTCAAGAGAAGTATGGTCTAGGTCTTAAACTCATGAAGCACTTTAGCTACAAGGGAATTGGTCCTATTGGATGTAATAAAAATGGTCTAATTGACCTAGTCAAAGCAATAGCCAGGTAGAATTGAGATACATTTGGTCTAGGCTTCAAGAAGATTCCCTTCCATCTAGGGATTACAAAATTTGTACCTGAACTTGGAAATTCATCTAAAAATGCATCATAAGCTAATTATGATGACCACGAAGATAATGTTGATGATGAGGATCCTTATCCTTAACCCATTCCTAATGATCTTGCTAAATTCTTTGTTAAAATTGATGAATTTGTACCACATGTTAGCACCATAGATGGCAATAGTGTTTCTTTTGATGACTCTACTAATTCACATCATACCCAACAAGAAAATGAAGAGTTTAGTCATGCTTTACAAATTGAGTATCTTTGTAAAAATCTAGATGATGAAGGAGAGTTTGTCCCTATTAGTGTTGGGAAATTTTATAGTCTGTCACCATGTAGCATAGATTCTAAGGACTATGAATTTGATTCTCTCTTTGAGGTGACTACAAACAAAGATATAGATCAAGTTCATGTTTATGAAAACCTCCTCAAAGTAGGTAAAGCATCTAGGGTTAGTTCAAATGCATCTTATCCAACTAGTTTCATCAAGTCTTCAATTAATGATGTTAGAACTCAAAGATATTCAAACACACTTACAAATGAAGCCGCTCTAGGTCTCAAATTACTTGTTTGAGCATTTGATGATTATACTATGAACACTATTGAACCTGTCTCTTCTCTTTCACTCACCTATCTTGAGCTCATAGACTAGAATTCTAATACATCTAGTGAATTCCCTACATTCTAGAATGATTATGCTCTTGCTTGTTACTTGAATGTTGTCAAATCTATAATGTCTTCCACCAGCAAACAAAGTGTCAACATGACTAAAGCTGACATCAAATATCTCAATCATATAATAAAAAAGAAATGAAATAAAAGGTATGATGGTGAAAACAACATTATGGTAGTGTTGAAACCTAAAAAAGTAAAAATAAAAGATGTATCCAATGGTGAAAACCTCTTTGAGGCACCTATGGATGAGATATTTGATGCACTTCCTAGTCATTTTCAAGAAAGATCATTAGTATTGAATGAACCAACACAACCAGTCAACTTGGGAATAGAAGAGCATCCTCACATGATACATCTTGCACAGTCACTAATTCTAGAAGAAGGAGAGGATTTCATTGGCTTCTTCCAAGAGGAAAAGATAAAATTTTCGTGTACATACTCAAACATGAATGCACCATTTTTCCATTACACTAGGAGTTAAACCAATCAAACAAAAACATAGAAAAATGCATCCTCATGTTGCATTGCTTATTAAAGCTGAACTGGAAAAAATTTTGAAGGCTAGTTTCATCTAGGATATTGATTATGTTAAATGGATATCAAAAATCATTCTAGTCTCCAAGCATGATAAATCTATCAAAATCTGTATAGATTTTCAAGATCTAAACTTAGCATGTCTAGAGGATGATTTTACACTCCCCAATATTGATATGATAGTAGATATGACAATAGGATATGAAATGTGCTCACTCATGGATGAATTTTTTGGTTGCAATTAGATTAAAATTGCACCAAAAGATCAGGAAAACATTACTTTCACCTATGCATAGGGAACTTTTTATTGGAATGTGATGCCATTTGACTTCAAAAATGTTGGTGCTACATATCAGATGGTAGTTGGTACAATTTTTCATGACATGATGCATAAAAAAATGAAGGACTATGTTGATGATACCCTAATTAAGAGAAAAAAAATGTAATACTCACCTTCAAGATTTGGGATCTATCCTGGATCACATGGAGAAATTTAGTCTGAGACTTAATCCCAAGAAGTGTGCATTTAGTGTAACATCTATGAAACTACTTGGCTACATTGTGTTTGCAAAAAGAATCAATTTTGATCAAGAGAAAGTTCAAGCAATCATGGACATGCCTCCACATTGTAATATCATTTAGATGAGAGGCCTACAAGGAAGACTTCAATCCATTCATAGATTCATCTCATAGCTAGTAGATAGGTCACAACCTTTTACCAAGACATTGCATAAAAATGTGAAATATAACTAGAGTCAAGATTATGAGCAAAGCTTAACACAAATAAAGTAATACCTTGCCCATCCACTAATCTTGATGCCTCCCATTCATGGGAATCATCTCATCTTCTGTATTTCAGCAAAAAAATCATCTCTGGGTATCTTGCAAGCACAAGAAGACAATGATAACAAGAAAAGAACTATCTACTATATGAGTCGCACACTAATTTCTTATGAAATGAATTATATCATCATTAAGAAATCTTTCTTGGCAATTATCTTCACTTCTCAAAAGTTGAGACACTACATGCTTGCTCATACTACACAACTTGTTCCTAAAATTGATCCACTAAAGTAATTGCTCAACAAGGTAGCTCTAACAGGAAGATTGGCTAAGTGGGTCATGATACTAAGCGAGATTGACATTTACTATGTTGAATGAAAGGCTATCGAAAGACAAGTAGTCACTAATTATTTAGAAAAAGCACTAATGGAGAGTAATCTTCCACTCAACATTTACTTTCTTGATGAATCAATTCTAACAATCACATATCAAACTTGGATGATGTTCTTCAATGGATCATTCACACAATAGGGATCAAGTGATGGACTCTTGTTCATCACACCATAGAGGTACTCACTTCCTAAGGCATAAAAGGTTCTATTTCCTTGTACAAATAATATCATAGAGTATGAAGCTCTCATTAATGGCATGAAGATTATAGTTGAATGGAAAGTGGATTAATTAAACATCCTTTAAGAGTCATAGCTTATAATCAACCAAGTCAATGATGTATATTAGATAAAGGATGAGAAATTAATCCCTCAATGGATTCCTCGGGTAGACAACAAAGTGCCTGATGCCATGGCTACTATTGCTTCCTTATTAAAGATTCCAAAAAATGATCTTTGACATGAGTTCCTAGCGGAAATGTTACTCTACCCTACCTATGATTCTCTTGAATCTAGGATGATCTATTCTATTGTAGGACACCACTCATCTCTCTACCACTATATTTACTCCTACTTATGTGAGCAAACCATCCTAGACAATCTAACCCAAAATGAAATATGTTGCCTTATCTGTAATGCTTCATGGTATGTTATTGTTGCTAACCACTTATTTAGGAGAGGTCTTGATGGAACACTCCTTCAGTGTCTAGAACCCAATGAGTCCAAATGAGCATTAGTAGATGTACATGAGGGCATTTATGGATCTCACTCAAATGGCTTAACACTAGCTTGTAAACTTATTAGAGCTGGTTACTACTGGCCGAACATGGAGCAAGAGGCATTCAACTATGCTAAGTCTTGTAAGAAATGTAAGATCAATGGGAATTCGATTCATGCTCTAGCTAGAGATCTAATTCCATATGTTACACTATGGCCATTTGAACAATGGGCTTTCAATCTCGTGTGCTAGATTCACCCTTCCTCTCCAAATGGGCACAAATTTATTATTATTGTTATAGATTACTTCAGTAAGTGGGTAGAGGTAGTTCCTCTTTCCATAGAAAATGACAAAACTATAGCTTTATTGATTATGAATTACATCATATGTAGGTATAGTGTACCTTCCTCTATTATTATTGACAATGGAGGATAGTTTAAAAATAAGGATCTTAAGGAATTGTGCAAAAGGTTTAGAATCACATAACATTGGTCTTCTATTTATTACTCCTAGGGTAATGGTCAAGTGGAAGCATCGAACAAGGTGATCCTTAAGATTTTGCATCACACAGTTAGCAAATCTACAAGGGACTAGCACCTTCAAATTAGTTTGGCTCTATGTGCTTACAGAATGAGCATCAGAACTCCAATGAGTACAATGCCCTTTGCTTTGGTATATGGGGTGGATGTTGTGTTTCCAATTGAGGTTGAGATTGCTACTCTAAGAATCTCTATGAAGGGCCTCATCACTGATGAAGACTATAGAATATCTCAACTTCAAAAGCTAGAATTGTTAGATGAATGTCGGCAAGTGGCATGTGATCATTTTTAAGCTTATCAAAAACATATTTCTAGAAATTACAATAAGAAATTTAAGCCATGTGACTTCCAACTAGTTGATCTCATTCTGAGAGAAAACCCTAAGAATCAACAACAATGAGTACAAAAGGGGAAGTTCAAACCAAACTTGCTTGGTTCATATATAGTCACTGCAGTATTTGGATCTAGTGCTTACCAACTTTCTATAGCCAAGGGATAGGCACTCAAGGAGCCCATCAACACTCTCCACCTAAGATGGTTCTATAGCTAATTTAATCTTAGAAGTTATTTGTATATACTTAAATTTCCTAAAAAAAGTCTAAAAATTGCAAAAAGTCCTGAAAAAAATCATTACCCTAGTGAAAACCAAGCAATAGGTGCCTTGGTAATACCAAAAAAATTGAAAATTTGAAAAATATCAAAAAATTGAAAAAAGAAGAAAAAACAAAATCTCTACCAAGAAGGTGAAAACTTCATAAACAGGCGTCTCTTGTTCCAATGCTATATCTTGCAGTGCATCTCCTGGCACATGTACAGTTTCTTTCCTACTTTAGTTTGCTACTTTCACTCATGTATCCATGGATTGAATCTTGTAACAATTTAGGGGCAACACACTATAGTGTTATAGGAATCTCTTAAGTGATAGTCACCAGTTGTTCTAACTATGTCTTTCTATTGTCACTCATGTCACTTTTGAGATTTCTCTCACAAATAATCCCTGAAGTGACAGTCACTAATTGTTCTAACTGTATCTTCCTACTATCACTAGTGTCACTTTTTGAGATTCCTCTCATGGAAGATCTCTTAAGAATTAGTCACTAGTTGTTCTAACTATGTTTTCCTACTATCACTAGTGACACTTTTTGAGATTCCTCTCATAGAAAATCTCTCTCTCATGCCAGTCACTAGTCATTTTAACTATGTCTATCTACCATCACTTAGTTCCTGCTAAGGATCTTCATACTAAAAATTCCTCTTTGACTTCAGTCACCAGTTATTCTAACTATGTTTGTCTACTATTGTCACCCTACTAAAGAGATTTCTTTCAAACATGTTTTGAACACTGACACTTGTCATCAATCCTATATTATAGAAATTGAACTCAAAATGATGAATTTATTTGGAACATGCTGAGATTTTTCTTTTTTTTTATCTTTTTTTCTTTATCATGTCTAACTAAGCATTGATTATGTCACTTTTGACTAGAGAAGCGAGGACTAGGGGCATGATCTTTTTTTTTTCTTTCAATTTGTGGTTTAGTTCCAAGGATTTGAAGTAGCCATATAAGAGGGATGTCCACTATAAGAGCCTCAATATTGTATTGGATGGACATGTGTACCTCTACTCCTCTTATATGGATAAATTAGTGAGGTTGGTTCTTCTCCTTACTTGTTGGAGTGAACTCTTCATGCTATAGTAAATACTAGTACTTGTCCTGCTAAGTGAACATATGGGTTACTACAAGTACATATGGCAAGCTTCTATCTTAGGTTATGGATGCAAGGGCCATTGCAAATAGATTATTTACCAACTACTTAGCATTAGAAGGACCTCTCGTGTGTCTGCATGAAAGAAAAATTTAGGTCATCCTAGCATTTATACTTGGATGCTTATGTTGACATGATACATTAAGAGGGAAAAATGTTCTAGTCATCTTGGCTTCTTGTTCCTTGAATGCTTACATTTAATCTTGACAAAACTAGAACATATGTCCTATTCATATTTCCATGATTGCAATGTTAGTGGAAATTGTATGAGGTATGGTGTTTCACTATATGCTCAGTGATAAAAATTTTGAAAGCTTGGCAACCAGACCTAGGGTCACATCTAGTTTAAGGTTATATTTAGCATAGGGTTGCATTACATGCTCTTCTCACATAAGTTTGATCATTGATTTACTTGCATCCTTTTTGATGAGGAATTATCAACTTCTTTAAAAGTATCATGTTTCTTCATGGTTGCACAAGTGTTTGATCTCTGGGTTGTCCTATCGATCTTCATGGGATACCTATTGCTTACAACAAAAATAAAACATTGCATGAGATGTCAGTTCATTCACATTTTCCATTTCATCCATACTATCATAATTCATCTTATCTACACTACATTCATACATCACATCACATTTGCATTCATAATCATATGCATAAGCATCTCATGTACAACAAACTATAAAAGGAAAAAAAGAAATAAAGTGACACATGTGATGCTACTCGAATCAAAATCTCATATATATATGTCAAAAGTATATATCTAGGGCAAAAATGAGTGCTACTTGAGTGTCATTGATATCAAAATGATATAGAATGGTGTTGGCACACCAGTTGATATAGAGCCAAATAAAAAATAGGAGTATAATGGTACTAATTCTCTCTTGCTCCCTCACCTCTTTAAGGTAGAGGAGGAGGCATATCTGGCCTAGCTACTAGTCATGCACCTCCTAAATCTTGTACATACTAAGAAAATTGAGGCACCTACTCTGCCTAATCTAGAATAATAGCCATGTATGTTGTAAAGTAATATGCCACTCTAGCTGACTACAATTGGATCTTTGTCCTACTGATGCTCTACTCTCTGAGCCACTAGATGTAGTTGTCCTTGCAAATCATAGATCTCTCAATCCCACTCTACTATCTAGGTATCTCTAATAGTTACTTAGATCTATAGTTCTCTAAGCTGCTACCATGTGACCCACATCATCTCTCTCACCCTCCTAAGAGCATCCTATGTTTGTGCTAAGAGATCAGCTCCCACAACAGACTAGTCTAACATATCCTCATCACCTTGCTCAGCTAGCTGCCACTCCTCTATGCATAGTCTCTACCATTGCCTCTCACCTGTCCTACTACCACTTGCACCTAGATTTTTACTTGGTGTACTCTATGCCTCACGTGTTGTGGTGCTTGTTGTGATGGAGCCTAGGGTGCCTATTTTGGCTGCCTAGGTGCTGCCATCCCTAGTGGATCTATGAAGTGTGGAAAAGGATGTCTCGCAAAATACACTTGGTAAGCTAGCATCATCCCTACATCTACCATTGCTAGAAAGTAGTCCCACTATGTCAGAACATAGTTGATGACATCTATCATGGATCTCCTAGGATCTAGTCTCTGTGACCATCCATGCCCTACATCTCTCACCAAACACACATAGGAGCAATACTTCTATGAAATATCTTGTGGCCTCCCATACTGGCACCACACACAAGTAAGTGGGAATCACTTAACTAGCTATGTAGATCAACCTATCAATGGTAGTGATTCAAACATATGGCTCAGCTCCTAGGACACATTGTCCTAGTCATACAATGGATACCAAGTCATCAAGATGGGCCCTCCACTACTCAGTCTTCCAAAAAAATTTCTAGGTAAGTTGGCCTCTATACCTACAAATATAAGGCTCTGTAGGCTACCTCTCATCCTCAAAAATGGGTCACATAATTGGCAGATGCTCCCATGCCTAGATCTAAAGAACATAGACCTTGATGACCATGCTCTTCCTCTCATGATAAACAATCTTGTGCATCTAATGGAACATATGTGCAAGCATGCATTGAGCCCACCCATATCTCTTTGGGGTATCTAACATCCTCTAGAGCATCTTGCCCTAGTCGTACTCTAATCCATGCTAGCCTCTAGTAGGCATCAAGAAGTAGCTAATGAAAATCCCCAAAATTGATGCCAATCTATGAGTGGGACTATAGGTATATATAAGCTCCTCCCATATGATTTCTTGCCCAATAATCATATCTTGTCGAAAAATGGCCCACAGTGCCTCTATACCAACCTGGGGAACTATGTTGTACACCACTCTCAACCCATAGAATGGTATGCAAAGGATCCTATAGATGTCCTCAAGTGTGACTATCACCTCTCCCTATGGCAAGTGGAAGGTGTTTGTCTTTGAATGGAAATGCTCCACTAATGCAGTCAATAGGCTATGATTCATTAGCATTGCTAGAATCTGGCATAGATGCAACAACCCCAATCTATCTATATGTGCCATATTGGTGTCATCAAGGCTCCATAATAAATTTCCATATGGCAGGTAATTGGATCAAAATCCAATATCATGAAAGATAACTTGCACACATGAGAAAATACAACAGGTAAACAATTAATCTTTACCCAAAAAATATAATGAAATATAAAAATTCAACTTTTAACTTTGCAATTACCACTAGATTCTTGTGCGGATTCACACTTTCTAATGTGAGATTTCACATTTTCCCATGAGGATGCAAGTCTTTGCACAAGTAGCGATTCACCAATAAGCAAGAAGTGCCCAAAAATTAGGGCTTCCCACATGAGAGGTGTACATCTCCCATGTGAGGAACCTCACCACTCCATGTGAAGAAACACAAGACTAGTGAATCTTCATGCAAGAAGAGATTGGTTTCACATGAAGAATGGGATCGCCACATGAGAATTGACATGAAAATTCAAAAGATACCCTAAAATGTGCTAAAAATACCTTGAAATGCGTGAAAAATTAAATGCAGGGAAAGCTTATCAACTACTCACTAGAGGCCCATAGTCTTCTAGCTAGCTATAGTGTCTGGAGTGCTCAAAATAATGTATCAACAACAAGATCACCGTCGTCACTAAAGACAAAAGTGCTAATGATTTAAAAATGACCTTGTGGGCCCTTATATAGGTTTTGACATAATTTTTCAAAGTGCTCCAATTCACGCGAAAATCACCCTTTACCTAATTTGATTGCTCTAAATCCATTTTTGGGATTGAATTCAAAATCTAACACACTTAAACAACTCAAAATTGCATTTTAAAATTTTGGGATCGACATGATCGAATGCTTGTGAAGTCCAAATTTTCTGATACTTTGTGACTCTTGCAATCTTTTCAAATCACATTTTTTTCAAATTTTCAATACTTCTAAGAAAAAATAAAAAGTCAACTCAAGTCAACTATGGTCAAATTTGGTCAACCTTTGGTCAAACTTGGTCTTTTAGACCTACAAATCACTCTAGATTGACCCCAAATTTTCATTTGATCATTCTGATCTCTTCTATATACTTTCGAACCTTAGATTTCTTCAGTATCTTTTAACATACTGTGCTACATCACATTTCTAGTGTGTCATCTTTCAATTTTTCTCCTAAGGGGGTTCTAAATCTTATGTACTCATTACTTGGGGCATCTCGCTCCCTTCTATCTGGCATCTATGTCATCTTTTGATCAGTTGATCACATCTTATAATAGTTTTTGGTCAAAGTTCAATAGATAGTTATCGAGATAGTCCAAACCCCAATTTCTATGGATCAAGCCTCATTCCGAGGATGATTCTATGACTCATGATTGGATCTTACTATCTTTTGTGGACTATTATTCAAGTGTTCTATTTAGACTCTAGGGGATTAAGCTTCGATCTAGAGATGAACCTAACTTTTGCTGAGAATTAAGCCTTGTTCTAGGGATAGTTCTATGAATCATCTTTAATCTTGTCATCTTTTAATGGATAGGTATTAGGACAGTCTAAATCCTGACTCTTGAGAGTTAAGTCTTTTTCTGGGAACAATTCTATGAAATTTGACAAATCTTTGTGCTATCAAATTCAGTATCTAGGTGTTCCATCTAGGTTCCTTAAGGTTGAGCTTTATTCTAGAGATGACCTTTAAAACCTTATCGATCTTGGTATCTAGGTGTTTTACCTGGATTGCCTAAGGTTAAGCTTCATTCTGAAGATAACCTTTAAAATCTTATCAATTGGTCTTTGTATTATGAATTTCAAAACCAATCTCATTTCTTGATCGATGCATAGTATTTCTATTTTTTTTGAATTGAATGCACTGCTCACACATTCATTCAAAGAGGTAATAATGCAATACCCCATAATTGGCACATTGCCATATTAACCAACTTTGGTTTATTCGCTTACTCCTAAGTCCTACTTTACTAGGAAATTCTAATGTTGATAATTGCTACTTGACCTAGGTGTCAAAATGCAGAAAACCCTAATCTACATTAATCATATTACTTATTAAATTCCTAAGTATCAAATCAAATTAGCTACATAAACCTATTGATTTAATTTAATTTAATTATAAGTGTTCTACTTTAATTAAATTAAATTTACCTCTTCAACTAATATATAAAGGAATTAAATAGATCTAATTTAATAAGATATCTCCTCTTTTTAATTATTGCATTTAATTATTCAATTAATTAAATTTTATCCTTTTATGAGGTCGTATTATATTTTATTAAACTAAATATTCTCTTCAAATCTTCCCTCTAGTTCAAAAATGGAAACTTTGGGTGAACTAAATTTAGAAAAGGAATTAAATTAGTTAACTCCTTTATTAACTCAAAATTAAATCAATTAATTCCTTTTTCCACTCAAAGGCAACCAATTATCTCCCTTTTCAGGAGGAAGTTTTTTTTATGACTGGCTCTCCTCTTTAATCTTGATCACCCATTTTGATTAATATCGACCATCGATCACCTCTTAGATTCTCTAAAAGAAGCTTTTCATTCCTCATTACAAGGGGCAAAATTTTGGAATTTGCATCGAACTTATGCTGGAATTCTTTCTCATCTTGCTCACATTGTCATAGCTTTATTTCTTGAATTTTAATATCATTTAGATTTTAAATATGCATCCACTTAGCATACTATTCTCTTTTATTTCTTAGCTTAATTGCATTCCATCTAGTGCAATTTGCATTCTCATTTAGCTAAAATCCTTTATTCTAGAGGTTTGGTTGCCCACTTCTCGTTCTAAAAGAAAAGGCATAATCCTTTTGGTTACAAGGCAATAGGTCGACTTGTCAAACTATTTTAGATGGACAATTCCATGTTCATTCTGGGATGATTTAACATATAATGACTGTGTTGAAGTGTGTGTGAGGATCTGAGACCTGCATTTCACATACATAGTAGGAACACCATGGAACTTAAATACCACTAGCTTTGGAGCCATTTTCTCAGCAATGAAGCATGATGAAGACACCATCAAATCTAAACAAAAAGACATTCATTAGTTGTGAGTTGAAGAAAAATCAATTAATCTATCCCTAATACTAACACAAACCAAAACTTAAAAAATGGACTACTTTGAAAAGACCTAAAAAAATTGATTTACCCTTAGAATGCAAAAACAATTGGTGCACCTAGTGCATATGATAGGTGCACCATTTCATTTACAACTTGGGTGCTATTATTTTTAAGTGTATGCAATAGTGCACCTAATGAGGTGTGGTATTGTGCACCTTAGTTATGTTTTTTAGTGCTTTTGTTAAGTTTCTTAATGTCTTAATGAAGCCAAAAGGTAGGCGGGGTGATGTGCACCTTTTATGAGTTTTATTAGTGCTTGTGGTTTGCGTAGGTAGGATGGGTGATATGCACCTTATGAAGTGTGGAGCTATGCCAAGGGAATTGAAGAGATGGAGAATGAAGGAAGATGGTAGAAAGAAGGGGGTGAGGGGGTTTTATAGGCCTCACATTCTTTTTTGCTACACAGGTGTGCAACGATGCATCTATGCATCACAATTGTCTTTCTCTCTCTTTTGGGTTGTGGTGCACTAGTGCACCTGATGAGGATTGCTGGTGCACCTTTCTTTTTTGTAAAAAAGACCTTCTCCATTAAAACTCTTATTTTTAACAACTAGGTTTTTCAGTCGAGACCCATAATTCAACCAAGAAACCCCAAAAAATAATTAGACCTTAGACCAAGGATCTAAAAAGCCAAAAAATAGAGTAGGGGGTCCCCAATTCTAGTCAAAATGGGGCATACATTGTGAAACCATAATAGGTATGTTGGTATTAAACAATGTCTTTAGACACTTGAGTTGATTGAAGAGTTGAATCAAGTGTAGTAACAATTGTTGTTTAATAGTTCTTATGTAATATTGAGGCCTTTTACATTGATGTCAATGGGGGAAAATTTGCATCAAAAAATTCTCCTAAGAAATGGGGGAGAAGAACTCCTAAATATGAAAAATGGAGAGATATCTATTTAGGGATATTTAGAAAGATTCATGTAAGGAAGCTTGAATATCCACTTGATGTATTGTGGATTGTTTAGTGAAAAGTGAACAAATGAAGTTGATCTAGAAGAAGAATATACACCTATTTTATTGAGACTTTTTAGCATGTGGAAAACTAATGATAGACCTAAAATTTAGAGGATTTCAAATTGATGAAGAGGATTTGAGAAGATGATAGTAGTAACAACAATAGAGTATTGGTTGGTATTTTTAGAACCTAGATGCTTTTCATCTATATTGCCATCAATGCTAAAGGTGGATATTATTAACATGAATTTTGATGATACTACTTTGGGGGAGTATCCTAAGCATTGGATAGTATTGACATGTTGCATTCATGACTATGTTTGTCATTGATGTCAACATAATATTGTTTCTCTAAAGAATGGGAGAACAAAATTTAGAGATCTTACTAGTACAAACAATGATTTCATTTTCTGATGATGCAACAAACTATTGGAGAACAATATTCTAATGCTTTTCTTCTATCTTACATCTGAGATGCAATGAAGAAGTGACCAGTTGCATAGTGATAGAGGACAATCATACAATGATGTCTGTGAGTTTACAAGCCCTAGTATCACAAGTATGAAGTTCTCTATAGAATATGATTTAACAATGCTATTGTAATTGTGATTAAATAATTATCTTATTATAACTGTTGGCATAAATAGATATTTACTATTTACACTTTACTTAAGTTTACTTAGGTTAATGCCTTATTTTATTATTATGCATTATTTTATTATTTTTTAGGTGAGACACTTAGGAGTTTGTGTACTCTTATGAGTTGTCATGTTGACAAAACTGAAGTAAGCAACCCTAATTTAGCACATGGTGTCTACAACACTAGAGTTTGCATAATTAATTAAGTTGTCATGTAGACAACATAGTTATTTGCACTCCTATTTTAGTACATGGTGTCTTCAACATAATTTTGCATGCTACACATTTGTAGGCTTATCCTCTCATCATCACACTTGCTCTTGTGTTTAATGGAGGATAATCTACTTCTAGTGGACATGTGCCTTGTTGTATGACTTATTAGTATGCTAATTTCTAGGCATTCTAAAATCATTCTAGATGCCTTTATATATAGCCACTCCTAGTGTACTTTTATACATTGAATGAATATCATATCATCATTCTCATCATACTCTTTTGGTCTACTATTGTGCTTGTGCTTGAATTCCTAGGTCTTGGGTGAATTTTTTCCTAAGGAAAATTCTTATAATAATTAATCGGGAAAGCCTCAAGGCTAACTCAAGGAATTATTATGAAAATATGGTATAAAGGAAACATTTTTTCCTTGTTTGTAGAATGTATCAAGTGTAAACATTTTGAAGAAGTGTGAAGTGCAAAGGAGTAGCATGCTTATTGAATGGGAGTAAGCAATCCAAGGGATTATTAGATGTAAATTGTGTGATCTAGCTACAAGATTTGAAGAAGAAGAAGTTTGGTTGACAGGACATGGATAGAGGAAGGAAGTACATTTCATTTCTATTATTTGTAAAAGGATAATACAAAGATCATTTGGATAATGGGTTCATTGGTCTTAACCTTGAGGTTGTTTGGGTAGTGGGTTGAGCTATCTTCCACAACTCCTAATAGGGTTGAAATCTCCTAACAAGGATTCAAAGTTTCCTAATAGGGATTCATATGGACTGAATGTATTTATAGACTCCTAACAGGGTCCATCCTCTAACAAGAAATATTTATATTAGTACATCATCTTTTGGGTACCATCCAAAATGAGATTTTTCCTTTGATCAAGGGTTTCCCTAGGTAACATATTTGGTGTTAATTGTGTATGAGTATCTTGTTATGGTTTCAATTTATATTTCTCATATGGTTAAGTTTTTTTAAGGTTGATAATTGAATAGTTGGATAACTGATTTACCCCCCCAGCCCTCTTAGTTATATTAGTGGACCATATATATATTCTAACAATTGGTATCAGAGCATTAGGTCGTTAAAGGATAATCTTAATAGCTTTGGGAGATTGATTGTGAACCTTTTTAAAAATGATAGTTCTAGATTTGATATGTCCAACTATGAAAATTGGAAGTAGAAGATGAAGACTCATTTGTTGTGCATGAGTCTAGGTTATTAGATATTGATAAAGAGTGAGAAGATGATTATGGATGAAGAATAACTTGAACAATGTACTAAAGTAGAGAGAGATATGTTCATGTGTAACATGAGAACTAGAGAATCACTACTATTAACTCTTCTAGAGAATAAATACAATCAGGTAAAGTCACTTCAAACATCTCATGAAATTTGGAAAGCATTATAACATACTTTTAAAGGTGATACACATGCAAAAATAATGAGATTGAAGAATTGGATATGTGCATTTCAAGATGCTAAGATGATGGAAGATGAATCTATAAGAAGCTATATTAGTAGAATACCAAAAATTGGTGTAGGAATTTTGTCTCTTGTTAGAACCAATGAAGATGATGAAGTAATATGGAAGATCTTGAAAAGCTTGACACCACCATTCAAGCAAGTAGCTCAGATGATTTAGCTAGTAAAGTTGTGCACTAAAGATTTTACAAAGGAAATGTTACTTTGAAGATTAGAATCTATATAAGTAGATATGAGATAGTTTGGAGATCTAGCCAGAGTCAAAACAACTTTAAGTGTCCTAAACATGTAACCTAATCTAACAAGGAGTGCAAGGACACATGGAGATTTTTCTAGTAGTAACAGATCTGATGAAGACAAGACGATTGAGGATAGAATAGCCTTTCTTTTGGGAAGAGATAAAGATGGTAAGAAAATATTTAAATATTGGAATTGAGATGAATTTGGTCATTGTGCATCTAAGTGTCCTAAAAGAGAGCACAAGTACAAGGGAAAGTTTAAGCCTAGAACAAATAGAGATAGAAATTTTTTGTATGCTAATGAAGATGAATAATCTAATGAGAGAGGTCAAAGTGAAAGTGATGATGAATTGGGATTTTTGGCTATCAAAGAAGATGATCTTGATAGATAAATTAGAGAAGAAATAACTCTCATTTCCCAAGTTGAAAAGAAGTTTGATTGGATAATTTATGGTGGTTGTTCACATCACATGGATGGTGATATGAATAAGTTTGTTAAGTTTAGAAAATATGATGTAGTTAGGGTTAGTAATAATGCATCCTTCCATATTATAAGGATTGGATCCATTACTTTAAATGGAAGGACTAATTCTGATAATGTTTATTTTGTTGATGCATTTAAGCATAATTTGTTGAGTGTTACATAGTTTTTGGACAAGGGATATTAATTATAGTTCATAGAAAAGACATGCATTATCAAGGATAAGGATGTAAAAATGATTGGAAGTAGAACTAGATCCAAAAGTAATGTATTTTAGTTGAATCCTACTAAAATGACATGTTTGGTTACAAAAGTTGATAATAGTTGGTTATGGGATAGAAGATTTTGTCATATGAACTTTGATAATATTATGAAAGTTAGTAGCACATTTGCAGTTAGAGACTTGCCTAAGATAACAAAACCTAATAACGTTATTTTCAAATAATGTATTTTGTTTTCCTAGCAAGAAGTTCACTACAATAGAGAAGTTGGAGATCATTCACATAGACCTGAGCGATCCCTCAAGAAAAATAGGATTCTATGGTGAAAGGTATTTTATGATTTTTGTTGATGATTTCACTAGAATGATGTGGGTAACATTTCTTAAAGAGAAATTTGAAGCTTTTGATAAGTTTAAGATATTTAAGAATAGATTGAGAATGAATTTGGTGTTAAAATAAAGTGTTTAAGATTAGATAGAGGAGGAGAATTCACCTCTAGAGAGTTTAACATCTTTTGTGAAGAAAATGGAATCAAAAGACATCTATCCTCACTAAGAACACTTGAGCAGAATGAGATTACTGAAATAAGAAATAAATTATTAGTAAGAACAACAAGAGTGATGTTGTTTGAAGATGATTTTTCTAAGACCTTCTAGATAGAAGTAGTTAATACAACATTGTACTCTCTAAATAGAGTAAAAATATACCTTATGAATAATGGTTTGGTCATTCACCATTAGTTAAGTATTTAAAAATATTTGGGAGAAAATGTTACAATAAGAGAGATGATGAAATTGGTAAGTTTGATCCAAGAAGTGATGAAGTTATGTTTCTTGGTTACTCATTGAAAAGTAAGACATATAGATGTTTAAATTATATAACTAAGACAATAGTTGAATGCAAAAATGTAAGGATTTATGAAAAGTTTGGAACAAAAGAAAAGATGGTAGATTATAATTTAGATGAAGAAGAAGATAATTCTAGAAGTGTTAGACAAAATACATAACCTTTATTTGAGAATAATAATGATTTGCAGAATAATGTTCTATCTATTGAGAAAAGAGGAGAACATAGGTTTGAACCTAGAGATGAGATAAGAGTTGAGATGTCAACTCCTACCTCTAACAAAAACATGACAAAGAATCACCCTCTAGAGAAGATAATTGGAAGTAAAGATAAAGGTCAAGGAACATAGTGAATGAAGAATTGTGTCTGATTTCTCAAGTTGAGCCTAAGAGCATAGATGAAGCATGTAAGGATGATCACGGGATTAAAGAAATGAAGGAATAATTAGATTAGATTGAGAAGAATGAGACATGGGAGTTAGTTCCTAGACCTAAAGACAAGAATGTGATAGGAAACAAATGGGCATTTAGGATAAGATGAAAGAACAAGGAGAATTTGTGAGAAACAAGGCCAAACTTGTTTGAAAAGGTTACTCACAACAAGAAGGCATATATTATGAGGATACTTATTCCCTTGTAGCCCAAATGGAAGTAGTAAGAATGTTCTTCACTTATGCAACGAGTAAGATGTTCAAGGTATATAAGATTGATGTCAAGTCATCTTTTTTGAATGGAGAACTTGAAGAAGAAGTATACATTGAGCAACCTAATGGATTCCCTTTGATAGAAGAAAAAGAGATGGTACACAGACTGAAGAAAACTCTATGGTCTGAAATAATTGCCTAGAACCTGGTATGCAAGGATGGATAAGTATTTGACAAAGCTTGGATTTGTTAAAGGTACAATAGATGGTAATTTTTATTTGAGAGAAGTTGATGATGGTTTATTTATTATAGTAATATTTGTTGATGATATAATATTTGGAGGTAATGATGAAGAAAGTGATAAGTTTTTTGAAGAGATGAAGGATGAATTTGAAATGAGCATGATAGGAGAAATGAAGATTTCCCTAGGATTAGAGATTGTATAGAATAGTGATGGTATTTTTATTTCACAAGATAAGTACTTGAAAGAGTTGTTGAAGAGATTTGGATTAGAGATTTTTAATCCTATTGGTACACCTATGATAATTGGTCCCAAGTTATCTAGCAAGGGTAAGACACTTGTAGTAGAGAAAAATAAGTACAGATCCATGATGGGAGGTTTGCAGTAACTAACTCACACCAGACTATATATACCAATGCAATTGGGATTGTAGCTAAATTTCAAGCTGATCCTAAAGAGTATCATTATATAGCAATAAAGAGGATATTCAAATATTTGAAAGGAACACATGATTATGGTATTTTTTATGACAAATCAAGTGATTTCACTTTATGTGCATATACTAATGTGGATTGGGTAGGCAATATGGATGATAGAAAGAGTACTAGTGATGGAGCATTCTTTGTTAGAGGAAGATTAGTTTCTTGGTGGAGAAAGAAACAATATTGTATTTCACAGAGTATGACTGAGGTATAATATGTTGCAACAACAAATAATTGTAATCAAGTTATGTGAATGAAGAAAATGTTGAAGGATATTGACATTGAGTTTATAGAACCTATTATCATTTATTGTGATAACACAAGTACAGTGAGTATGTCTAAGAATCCTCTATTGCATTCTAAGATGAAGCATATATCTATTAAGTATCATGTCTTGAGAGAGAAGGCAATAGAAAAGGATATTAGATTGGAGTATGTAAGTACTAAACATTAGATTGCATATATGTTTACAAAGCCTTTGCCTAAAGTTACATTTGAGTACCTAAGAGGTATGCTTTAAGTTATTCCCCTGCTTACTTTTGAGTAGATGATGTAGAGAGTGTATCAATCTAGTAGTACAAAGAACTATAGTTAGACTGGACTAAATGTTGATACTTCCTATATGGGGAGTGTCTCTTGTGTATTGAGTCATTGAGAACTCTTAGTATTCAGTGTTTTGGTATTGAACAATGTCTTTGGACAATTGGTATTTAATAGTTGTTATGTAATATTGAGGTATTTTACATTGATGTTAATGGAGGAGAATTTGCATGAAAAACATCTCCTAAGAAATGGGGGAGAAGAAATCCTAAGTATGAAAAAGGGAGAGATATCTCCTTAGGGAGATTTAGAAAGATTCATGTAAGGAAGCAAAAATATGTACCTAATGTATTTTGAACTATTTAGTGTGAAGTGAACAATTGATGTCAATCTAGAAGAAGAATATACACCTATTGTGTTGAGACTTTTTATCATGTGAATAGCTGATGTTGATCCTAGAATCTAGAGGATTTTAGATTGATGAAGAAGATTTGAGAAGATGACTACAACAATAAAAAAGTACTATTTGGTATTCTTGGAACCTATATGTTCTTCATTTATGTTTCCATCAATGCCAAAGGGGGAGATTATTAGCATGAATGTTGCTGATACTACATTAGAAGATTATCCTAAGCATTGGAGAGTATTGTTATGTTGCATTCATGACTATGTTTGTCATTGATGTTAACATAGTATTATTTTTGTAAATACTAGGAGAATAATAGTTAGAGATATTGCCGGTACAAATAATGGTTTCATTGTGTAGTGATGCATAGTTAAGGACATGTTCTAGACTATATCTTGATGAAATGGTTAAGTACATAGAGTCTAAGTTGAAGGCATACAATAGTTGCACTTGATTTACTGAGAGCAATATAAAAATAGAGTATTGGAGAACAATGTTCTGATGTTTATTTTCTATCTTACATCTAAGATGCAATGAAGAAGTGCACAATCAAATAGTGATAGAGGACAATCATATAGTGACATCAGCAAGTACACATGGCCTAGTATCACATGTGTGAATTTTTGTATAGACTATGAGCTGGTAGTGAAATTGTAATTATAATTAATTAATTAATATTGTTATAATTAATTAGGAAAGCCTCAAGGCTGACTCAAGGAATCATTATGAAGATATGCTATAAAGGAAAGATATTTTCCTTTTTTTTAAAGTGTATCAAGTGTAAGCATTGTGAAGAAGTGTGAAGTGCAAAAAGGAACATAGTACTTACTAAATATAAGTAAGAGATCCAAGGGATTATTGGATGTAGATTGTCTGATCTAGTTATAAGATCTGAATAAGTAGAAGTATGATTGATAGGATAGAGATAGAGGAATAAAGTACATTTCATTTTGATTATTCTACAAAGGATAATACATAGATTTTTTGGATAGTGGGTTTGTTGGTCTTAACCTTGAAGTTATTCGGGTAGTAGGTCTAGTTGTCTTCCACAACTCCTAACAGGGTTGACAAAATGCCTAATAGGGTTGGATTTTCCTAATAGGGATTCAAAGTCTCCTAATAGGGACTCATATGTATTGAATGTATTCATAGACTCCTAATAGGGTCCATCCTCTAACAAGGAATATTTATATTAGTACATCATCTTTTGGGTACCATCCCCATTGGGGTTTTCCCTCTAATAAAGCATTTTCCTAGCTAACATATCTAGTGTTAATTATGTATCTATATCTTGTTGTGGTTTCAATTTACATTTTTCATATGGTTAAGTTTGTTTAAGGTTGATAATTGTGATAATAGTTGTATAAATGATTCGCCCCCCTCTTAGTTATATCAATGTATTATATTCTAATAGTATGTCATTATGGGGTCTATGTGGTTGTCTACTAGTTGTCTTAGCACTATTCTAAAGGGTCAACTCCCTTATTTTGGCTATTATTATATTAAAAAACTAGTAGACTCTCACTAAGAACCAATTACATATAAACTTGGTCAAAGAAGGAACTGAGCATCAACCAACTAGGAAGCTCACTTGACACTTAAAGGAACTCATCAACCATAGAACTATGCCAGAAAAGGAACTCAACCATCATAGGGAACTTAGTCACTATTGCACTTGACAATCACTATGTTTGCTCAATTCTAAACTTGGCAAGAACTATAACTCAACAACAAGTGATAGAAAGCACAAAGATGAGCAAGATAGAAAGGTAACCCAAGATGATCCTTCATCAACAATCAAGGTTGAAAGAAATGATTCTCCCAAATTATGAAGATGTCACAACCCAAGCTAAATCTAACTTAGGTTGAGAAATCTATATAAGATCTTCAACTGGTCTATTCCTCCACTTCACCAAATATTCATAGTAATATTATACTCTTGTCCTCTTGTCAACTCTCTGATCCCATATTAGTTCAACCTCTTCAATTTGCTTCTTAGGATAATCACTTGGTACAATAACTTTATCTTCTAACTCATGATACTCATATACATCAACAACATTGAATTTAAAAGATATACCCATGCCATCAGCTAACTCAAATTTATATGCATGACCATTATCAATTTTTCTTAAGATCTTACAAGGTCAAAAAAAATTATTTTCAGCTTACTATATGTTCCAATAGGAAATCAACTCTTGTTCAAATGAACCATTACCTCATCTCCAACTTCTAAAACATGGTGTCTTCTAGACTTGTCTGCATCCTTCTTATACTTCTGATTACTTTGTTCCAACCTCAACTTCACTTCCTCACCCAAAGACTTCATAAAATCAGAAAACACTTCTCCTTCATCAGTTTTCTTTTCTTCTCTACCAATATCCCTTAAATTTGATCCTCCTCTAGCATGTATTCTAGTAACAATATGAAAAGGTGTTTTTGTAGTACTCCTATGAATATAGAATTATTATATGAAAACCCATCTTGTGCCAATACCATATCCCAATTACTTGCCTTATCTCCAAATAACATTTCAACAAATTCCCCAAGATCCTATTAACAACTTTGATTTTTCTATAAATTTGTGGATGAAATGTAGAACTAGACTTTAGCTTAGTACTCATTTTCTTCCACAAAGTCTTCCAAAACTAACCAATAAACTTTCTTTCTTAGTCCTAGATAACACTCCTTAGTAATAAATAAAATATAACAACCTCTTTGATGAAAAATCTTTGCAACCTATAATGCATTAGATGTCTTCTTACAAGGTATTAAATGTTCCATATTAGAAAATATATCCACAACAACAAATATGGAATCATACCTTCTTGTTGTCTTAGCTAATCCTAGAACAAAATCCATACTAATGTCACTCCAAGATTTCTTACGAGTAGAAATAGGTGTAAATACTTTAATCAAGGTGACATTCTAATGGAATCATTTAGAGTACTCTAACAAGGCCACTCCTAATAGGGAAATTAGATCATTTAACAAGATCATATTTAATATTGTGTTGTATAATATTTAACAAGGTTAGATCTTAACCGAACTCACTTCAAAATAATGAAAATTGATAGCATGTTACTTGTTAGTTTTTTCCAAATTGGGTTTCCACGTTAAATCCTGATGTCAAAGTGTCATTTAATTATGTGGATGTTACTTTATGCATGATGTTTTTAGAGTTTATTTTACTATTAGTTAGCACATATAGAGAAATGTGAGTTAAGTAAAGAACCTAACATTAATTTATGGATGCGATGTTATATTGATTGAGCTATTGAATGAGATTGTTTGAGTTGTGTGAAGCTATAAAAAGTTGAATTGGTACATCTGGACCCAAGTATAACTAATTCACACCTACCTCTCATTTTCTAAATCATTCTAACAATTGGTATCAGAGCAGTGGTACTTGTAAGGAAAGTTTGAAAGACTCATATCTAAAGATCAAGATGTACAAAGAGAGATCCTCAAGCTAAATAAGGAGAAATTACCAACATGCCAAAGATTGCTTAGATTTCACTTACCTATCATTGGAGATTCTAAATCATACAACTTGAATAATGAATACATTGAAGTACCAAGACATATGATAGTTGAACAAATCAAAGAAAAATAGGAGCACAACCTAATGATGATTTAACTTGTAGAATCCCTAAGCTATGCAAATATTGATGATGTGAATGTTTGCAATACTTCAAATAAAATGTGGGACAAGTTGGCACAAATCCTTAGAGGAGACAAAAATATATTGAGAGCTAAGAAAGAAAGCTTGAGATGTAAGTTTGATGATATGAGAATGAAAGAAGGTGAGACCATTGCACAATATTGTATCCAAATCAAAGAAGTAGTAAATTCTATCAAAGGTGGTGGAGGAATTATATCTGAAGAGACTGTGATAAGTAAGGTATTGAGAAATTTACTTTCTTTTTATGCTATTTTTGTTTCTACAATAAAAAAGTTGGGGTGTACACTTTTTAATGATTTGACATTAGATAGTCTAGTTGGTAGCCTAACTGCATTTGAATTGTCAAATTTTGATAGTTATTTACCTTATAGTGTTGAATCTACATTTAAAGAACAACTAACCCTTAAATTATCAAAGAGAAAGAACATGAGAAAGTATGTAGAAAGTGACAATGAATTTGATGATGATCATAATGAGCTTAAAGCATTATTGGATAGAAGACCACCTAGAGAAAAAGGAAAATATAAAGGTAAACATCTTATTATCTATTTTACATGTAACAAAGTTGGTCGTATTACAACAAGATGTCCTAATAGAGATAATGAGGAAAGGAAAAACTTCAAGAACAAATAAAAAAGAGATAATAAAGATAACTAAGGTTACAAATATTATGAAGATGACAAGGATAAAGGTAAGAAATATTATTACATTATAGAAGAAGATGGTTCTAATATTATAATGAAGAAGTTGTTTATGTTGAAATGAAAGATGATTATGATGAAGATGAGAAAACTAAATTGATTTCATATGTGAGTAAGAATGGTAGATGGATATTTGATTGTGGTTTCTCACATCATATGAGTAGTGATACAAGAAAATTTGAGAAGCTAGAACGTTATAATGGAAGTGGTGTTGAGTTTGGTAATTATGTACCATGTTATGTCAAAGGAAAAGGTAATATTATACTGAATGATATGATCATATGTGATAATGCATATTGGGTTGATAGTTTGAAATATAACTTGTTGAGTGTCGCATAGTTGATCAGTTCAATACACAAAGCTGAAATCCAAAACAAGAAGGAAAAGATCTATGATGCTACTAGTGAACTGATTAGAAATGTAGTGAAAACAAGAGGTAACTTGTTCTATCTAAACCTATCTGAACATACTTGTCTATTTACACAATGTAAAGATGTTTGGTTACAACATAAGAGGCCATTTCATGTGAAATTTGATAATTTGGGAAGGATTAGTAAGATGAAAAGAGTTAGAGGGTTACCAAGAGTAAAAGAAGACAAAAAAGTGATGTGTAAATACTATAAAATGACAAGAGCGAGACCTATTCTTATGATGATATTTCAGAATTATTTCATACTAACTTGTGTGGTCCTATTGGAGTGAAAAGATATTATGGTGATGAATATTTCATTCTATTTGTTGATGAATTTTCTAGAATGATGACTATGATATTTCTTAAAGAAAACTATGATGCATTTCAAATATTTAAACTGTATTTGGCTAGAGTTGAAAAGGAAACATGAAAGATTATGAAGTGTTTGAGATCAGATATAGGTGGTGAATTCACATAAGATGAATTCAACATTATCTACAATGACAAAGGAATCAAGAGAAAAATGAGTGCACAAAGAAAACCACCATAGAATGGAATAGCTAAAAGAAGTAATAGATCAATTATGGACTATGCAAGAAACTTTGGTGATGGAGAAGAATGTTTCAAAGAAGTTGTAAGAACTATAGTTTATAATTTAAATTGGGTATAAGTGAACAAAGGTACAAAAAAAGAATCTTTTAAACTATGGTATGGCTATGCATCTACTGTAAATTATTTCAAAGTTTTTGGAAGAAAATGTTACATATTGAAAGATATAAGAAAAGAAAAACTTGATGCAAAAAGTGATGAAGGTATATATTTCTAGGTTATTCCACTAAGAGAAAGGCTTACAAGTGTTTAAATTCTAACACTAATAAAATTGTGGAAAGTGCAAGTAGGTAAGTGCAAAAAGTTGTGGTACCAGAAAGGGGGTATGAGATGCCACTTTTTTGCTAAAATCAACAATTTCTGAACTTCAATGAGAATTTGAAGATAGTTACATTAAAAGTTTAAAGATATGAGTAAAAAAAAATTTGTAGTCCTATGAATCTAATTTCTAAACTATTATTTTGTTTTTTTAAATGGTGGATTTTAAGGCCCTCAAAAAAGGGAGCCATAGAAAGTGGCACTTCTTTTTTCAATAAAAACATAACATAGTGTGCACTATGGTCCCCTTAAAATCCTTATTTTATTGGGAAATTCTTTAATCACTCATGTTAAAAGTTAGCTAACACCATGTAGTTTATCCCATATTTTTTGGGAAATTATTTAATTTATATATGTATTTTTATGAAATTTGTAAGTGAACACATCCAAAAAATGTGAAATATCTGTGTGCTCCCCCTAAAAATCATTGAGAACTAATAAAAAATCAAAAAAAAAATTCTTTAAACTATGTCTAAAAAAATATCTTGTTGAAAAATCAGATGAAGGAGCTAAAATCTAACCCCCAAATACTACACATTGGTTTTAGAGAGAAAATAGAAGTGGATTGGAAAGAAATTATAGTTGAAAGGCATAAAATATTCTAAATTCAAAATAAATTATATGGTTACATAACTAACATAAAGATCTACAATATCATGTAACATGATTTTATTAATATTCAATCATTAATTTTTGGTGTGCTTGCTAGAAATCATGTTTGAGGCAAATTTGAAATGACCAAACCTTTGGTTTGGATTTGCAATGAAAATCCAATCCTTAGGTTTGGTGAATTTGAATGCAAATTATTAAGTAAATAATAGTGTATGTTATAGTGTGTGTGCGCTATGTAAATAATAGTGTGACCACCCTATAGTTTGTACACACTATAGGGTGTATGCACTATTGATGGCACTTACATAGCCAAAAGATAGGGAGGGAGGTAGAGAAGGAGATAGGAAGAGAGAGGTAGAAAATAAATACTATAAAGAGATGTAGGGAGAGAATATGATGTAATGACTAGTAGAGCGAGAGAGAGAGAGAGAGAGAGAGAGAGAGAGAGAGAGAGAGAGAGAGAGAGATTTCAGGTAGGATGTCCAAATAGGAAGATAGAGACTAGATATGATGTAGAGAGTGACTAATAGAGAAAAAGATAGAACATAGGATGGATATAAGATGGATATATGAATAAAAAGAGAGGCAAGGATGGGATAGAGAGTAACATAGTAGGGGAGGGAGAGGGGGAGGGGGAGAGAGAGAGAGAGAGAGAGAGAGAGAGAGAGAGAGAGAGAGAGAGAGAGAGAGAGAGAGAGAGAGAGAGAGATTGGATACTTCATGTAGGTAGGAAGAGGGCATGGATAGGATGGAGAAAAATAGAGTAGGGGATAAGAAGAGATCTTGAGGGGATAGGATAGAGAGAAGGTGAGAGAGAATGGTATAGGATGGAGAGATTGAGGGGATACAATGGAGATAAAGAGAGTAGGGGATAGGAGGAGGAGAGAGGGAGGGAGATAGAGAGAGAGAGAGAGAGAGAGAGAGAGAGAGAGAGAGAGAGAGAGAGAGAGAGAGTAGGTGATAGGATGTAGAGAAGGGGTAGGAGGAGATAGGGGATATGATGGAGAGAAATATAGTAGGGAATAGGAAGAGAGATAAGATATGCTGGAAATAAATAAAGTAGGGGATAAGAAGAGAGAGAGAGAGAGAGATTTATGAAGAGAAAGAGAAAGTGATTGTTAGAGAGAAAGATAGAGTGATTGAAGAAGAGAGAGTAGCGGATAAGATGCATAGGAAGTGGTAGGAAGCTTGCTCAAGGATAGGATAAAGAGAAAAAGAGAATGTGATAGGATGAGAGAGAGGCTTAGATAGGATGGAAAGGGAGAGTGAGAAAGAATAGGATAGGAAGATATAGAGTCTTAGATAGGATGAAGAGAGAAGGGGCTAGTTTGACCTATAGGGGATATGATGGAGAGGAAGGAAGGAAAATATATATTTACATAGCACAGTTGTAGTATATTGTGATTGTTGTATAGTGAAATTGTGCTATAGTGCAAGCACACTATATAAATACATGAAAAAAATTTAAACAACAATGTGACTATTGAGATAGGCCCACATTCTCTTTTTCATATTCCCCTCTCTTTTATTTTTTATGGTAGAAATGTGGGTTTCATAGTTTTGGAAATCTCAAAGCACTATTCTTGGTATTGGAAGTACCAAATTCAACCATGTCTACACTATTTCAACTATTAATCAACATTGCAGCATATTTGAGGTTAGTGGAGTACTTTCTAAATGTACATTGTGACTATAGAGACAAATTGTATTATAATTTGACAAGTCATAATATATTATACTCATAGAAATCATTGTAATTTATATATTTTCATGATTCAATATTTATAAATAATTGTTATTCATATTTTAAAAATATTTTACATCTTCATCATGCCAAGGAAGAAACCACAAGTTTAAACATTGGAAGAGAAGGCAAGGGAATTAGAAATTAAAAGGGAAAAAATGAGAGTATTGCATGAACAAAGAAAATTAGAATTAATTAATAAAAATATGATTTTGGAAGAGGCACAAGAACCACCAAGAGAAAAAAAACAAAGATATGTAATTTGGAAGACAAAGAGAAAAAATAAGACTCTTACACTCAACACAATAATTGAACTATGAAGGAACACCGCCTTCTAATATTAGAGTCAAATCAACATCTCATGTTGAAGAGACACCATGTTCTACATTAGAGGGTGTGCATGTTAGAATATATATTCCACTGATATAATTGGGGGGGTGTGGTGAATCATTATCCAACTAATGTCACAATTAACAACCTTAGACAATCTTAACCATATGAGAAATAAAGATACTCATACACAATAACACCAGAAATGTTAACTAGGGAAACCCTTGATTAGAGGGAAAACCTAGGTGGGGATGGAACCCACAAGATGATTTACTAATAGAAATATTCCTTGTTAGAGGATAGACCCCATTAGGAGTCTATTAAAACATTCAGTACATTTGATTCCTTGTTAGGAGACTTTGAATCCCTGTTAGGAGATTCCAACCTTGTTAGGAGTTGTGGAAGATAGTTGGACCCACTGCCCAAAAAATTTCAAGGGTAGGATCAACGAACCCATTGTCCAAATGATCTTTGTATTATTCCTTGCATAATGTACTTTGTTCCTCTATCTCTATTCTATCATCGAAACTTCTACTCCTTCAAATCTTGTTACCAAATCTCAAATCTCACATCCAATAATCCTTTGGATTGCTTATACACATTCAGTAAGAACTTTACTCCTTTTCACACTTCACACTTCTTCAATGATCTCAATACACATCATACTCTTGACCACACACCTTCACACACTTACAATCAAGGAAAACATCTTTCCTTTATATGACATCTTCATAATAATTCATTGAATCAACCTTGAGGCTTCCCTAATTAAATAAAATAGGATAATTAATTAATTAAAATACCAATAGCACTATCAGATCATAATCTATAAAAAAATTCACATGTATAATAATTAGGCGTCCACACTCATGGCATCATTATATGATATTCCTCTATCACTACTTGACTGTGCATCTCTTCATTACATCCTAGATGTAAGATAGCCAACAATCATTAGGAACTGCTTTTCCAATACTCTGTCGCTCAACTACTCTTTGTAAATTAGGCACAACTTCTATACTTCTTTGACTTAAACTCTATTAACTTAACCATGTCATTAGGATACTATGCCCTACATGTACATAGCTACACACAACCAAAAAATCAAACCAGTATCTGTACCATTAAGCTCTCTATCTTCTACTTTCCTAGTCTTTACAGAATCAATGCTATGTTGACATCAATGAAAAACACAATCATGAATGTAACATATCAATACTCTTCAATGTTCAAGATACTCTCCAAAGTAGTATCATCAACATCCATGATAACAATCTCCCCCTTTTCATTGATGGAAACATAAATATAAAACATCTTTAAGTTCCAAGAATACCAAGTAATACTCTGTTGTTCCTTCTATCCTCATCTCATGCATACTTTCCCCCATACTTTAGGAAATGTTTTTCATGCATATTCTCCCCGATTGACATACATGTCAAAGACCTCTGTCTCAATGTACCAATTGTTAAATACCAATTGTTAATGAACTTCTCCAAGTCATCAACCATCTCAAGTGTCCAAAGAAACTATTCAACACCAAATACCAAATACCAAGAGTTCTTAATGAATCAATACATACCATATACTACCCCATATGGGAAGTATCATCATGTTAGAAATAGCTAATACTGAGAGGGGGGGTGAATCAATATTATCAAGCTTTTTGCCTACAACTAAATATTATTAATTACTTTAATACATGAATAAGGAAGTAAACCAAAAATGTTGAACAATCTAAGCAATCATACATAAAGAGAGCTCATAACACCATATTTTGTTAACTAGGGAAACCCTAGCCAAGGGAAAACCCTAGTGGGGACAAAACCCACCAGATGATTCACTATATAAAAGAATTTGTCTAAGGATATTGACACTATCAAGAGTCTATGAAGAATGTATAGTGTTTTGAGTCCCTATTATGAGACTAGGCTTTGTTAGAAGCCTCAACCCTATTAGGAGTTGCTTCAACCCTATTAGGAGTTACTTTAACCCTGTTAGGAGTTGGTGGATCACATACAAATGTGTGCAAGAAGAGCCCACTACCCTAATATGCAACTATAAAATTACTTCTTCAAGAGAATAGATATACATACAATAGTGAATCACTTGTTGTACTTCACAATTCTTCTGATAGTTAGTTCTTCATACAAGAGTGATTGCACACATATCAATTTGCATCATATCTTGCATAACATTGCTTTCAATCACATAACATAATTTCACATTCCCATTTAACTTCACAATTGAAGTTCTTTACTTATATCAAACATGTTAATAAATTCTTCCTTAGTCATCTCCCATATCATCCTTAGAGTCAGCTCATCAAGATTTAGTAATCAAAATAATTTTGCAAGTCGTACAAGTCAATTTGATGACATGCTTTGTTCTACACTATGAGATAATTACATTAGTATTTCCTTCATATCTTGAACTAGGTTGCTTGTATAGACATGCACACTAGTATGCATCATTAGGATGATGCCATGTATCTAGGGTTAACTACACAAGATAATATTCCAAAGGAATATTTTGCTATGAACAAATATTGTCATGCTGCTGTAACATTGTCCAGTACTTAGACAATTTTCCTTCACAAATAATCATGACTAAGATGCAAAACAAATCTTGCCATAAATGAAAACCACATATCTCGCCTTATTTTATTGATTGGACATATTGCCAACACATCATTCAGTCTAGTAAAATAATATTGACTCTATACCACTGGACTAATGCATTCTTTATATCAACTATTTAGAAGTTGGCAGGGGAATAACCCCAAGCATACCTCTCAAGTACTCAAATGTATGTTTAGGAAAAGGCTTATTAAAGATATCTACTATCTGATCCTTAGTACTTACATACTCTAATTTTATCTTCTTTTCTATTGCTTTCTCTCTCAACACATGATACTTAATAGATATATGCTTTGTCTTAGAATTCAATATAATATTCTTAGACATACTCACTATACTTTTGCTATCACAATAAATGATAACATGTTTTTCAATCTCAATTCTGATATCCTTGAACATTTGCTTCATCCACATAACCTAATTATAGTTATTTGCTGCTATAATAAACTCTACCTTAGTAGTACTCTACAAAATAAAATCTTGCTTCTTACTTAACCAAGAAACCAATCTTCCTCCAAGGAAGAATGCTCCACCAATAGTTATCTTTCAGTCATCCATAATTCCTTCCCAATCTACATTAGTATATGCACACAAAGTGAAATCACTTGATCTATCATACCAAATACCATAGTTAGATGTCCCTTTCAAATATCTTAATATTCTCTTTACTATTGCAAAATGATATTCCTTAGGATATTCTTGAAATATAGCTACAATCCCAACTACATTTGCTATACTTAGTTTGGTGTGAGTTAGATACTACAAATCTCCAATCAAAGATCTATAATTCTCTTGCTCTATTATAGGTGTCTCATCTTTGCTGGATAGCTTGTGACTAGTTATCATAGGTGTGCCAACATGTTTACAACTTTCCAAAGCAAAACTTTTCAACAAATCTTATAGGTACTTAGCTTGTGAAATGAATATACCATCATTATTCTACACAATCTATAAACCTAGGAAAAACTTCATTTCTCCTATCATGCTCATTTCAAATCATTCTTCATCTCTTCAAAATATTTATCACTAGCTTCATCATTACCTCCAAAAATGATATCACCAACAAACATTAAAATAATCAACAATCCATCTTCAATTTCTTTTAGATACAAGTTACTATTTTTCATATCATTAAAAAATCTAAGCTTTGCCAAATAACTATCTAACAATGCATACCAGGTTCTAGGTGCTTGCTTTAGACCATAAAGAGCTTTCATTAATTCTCATACCATGTCTTTATCTTTTGATAAAGGAAAATCTTCAAGCTACTCAATATAGACTTATTCTTCTAGTTCTCCATTCACAAAGGCTAATTTAACATCCATATGATAAATCTTGAATTTCTTGTTTGCTACATAAACTAGGAACATCCTTACTACTTTTATTCTTTCTATTGGTGCATATTGTAATACCCCAAAATTGGCTCATTGCCATGATACCAATTCTGGTCTATTTTTAACCAATCCTAAAGACCTATTCTAATAGGCAATTTTCATTCTGCTATTCACTACTTGACTTAATTGTCAGATGCAGAAGACCCTAATCTGCATTCATCATATTTCTTATTTAATTCCTACAGTACGTACTCATGTTAGTCGCATTAAACCTATTGATTAATATTTAATTTAATTACTAAGTATTTATACTTTAATTAAATTAAATTATATCCTAAAGGCTAATGTACTACAGAATTAAATTTATTTAATTTAATAAATGTGCCTATTTTAATTAATTAAATGAAATTATTTAATTAAATGGAGAACTTACTTCTAATTAATTAAACAAAATTATTTAATTAAATGGGAAGCCATTCCCAATTAATTAAATGAAGTTATTTAATTAAATAAGAAAAGTGCCTCTAAATTAATTAAAAGATTATTTAATTAAATAGAAAAGGTAATTAGGAGAGCATATCTCATTTTATTAAATTAAATATTTCGCCAAAATCTCTCTTCAGTTCAAAAAGGGAAATTTCTAGTTCACTATTGATAAAAAATGAGTTAAATCAGTTAACTCCTTTTTCTACTCAAATTGAATCAATTAACTCCTTATTTTACTCAAATTAAATCTGTTAACTCCCTTTAATTTGGGAATCTCCCTTTATGACTAAACTTCACCTTTAATCTTGACCGTTGATTGAAATTGATCTCAACCGTTGATGGATTCTAGGAAAGTCTATTTAAGAGACCCTCATCTCTTCATTTTAGGGAGGATGAATTTGGAGCATTTGCATCGAATTGCTGCTAGAATTCATACTCACATTTGCTCATATTTTTACATACATCTTGCATTCTTAGTTTAAATTCATCTAGCTTAATAATGCATCATACATTTTTAGTTTAATGTCTTTTATTTCTTAGATTAATTGCTTGTACTTCATCTAGAATACTTGCACATTCATATAGGTTAAATTGCATTCAAATCCTTCGTTCTTATAGGGTCTGGTTGCTTAAACACCTCAAATCTGAGGATATCTGACAAGCAATTCCCTTTAGATAGAAGGCAATAGGTTGCTTTGCTGGTTGATTTTCGGATGAACAATCCAATGTTCATTCTGAGATGAATCTGCATACAATGACCATGTTGAAGTGTGTGTGTTAGTAGAGGCCACATATTCACACATACATTTCTGGCGCCCACTGTGGGGCTCAAAAATCAATTTTTTTGGCCTCTTTATATTTTTTTAAATCATTTTTTTGTTCTCTATCCGTACTGTTCCATACAGATTTGAGAATCTTCGCAAAAAATTGTTCATTTTTCCGTGAGGATCCAGAATCTTCATGTGAAGATTCTTTCCGCATTGTGCGAGAAAGTTCTTGGGTGCGCAAAACTTGTTTCTTTGCATGAGCTGAATATAATTTCGCACAAGCCATAAAACTTCTTCGCGTGGACTATCAGGAATTTCACATGAAACTCTATTGATAGAGGTAATTTTTTGCATTGATTTTCGTGTTGTCTATTTTTTTTGCTGATTGTTCATAGTTTCTAATTTTTTTGTGTTTTCTAATTTTTTTGGAACAACATAACAGCAGTTTGTGAGACAGTTGGAAAAGCATGATAAAGTCACTAAAAATAGGTAAAATCTACTAAGCGCATTGCAAGGATCACCAAGTAACTTTCCTTAGCTGATAACACTTCATTTGGATCTAAAACAAACATCTCTCGTGTCGAGCTTGTGTGTGTTTTCTTCCATATTTTCATTTTACAACACATGCATAATTTGATGCTAGGGTGTGATCTTCATTAGTATTCATTTAGCAGGCTTAGGTACTAGTGATAGATTTAGATAGCTATTTTGGGTTATTGGACTCGCTAATCCGCTGACCCCTTGTTCCACCCTGTGGTTGCAAGATTAGCACCATGTTAAAGGGGAGGGGTCTACAGGATAGAAGCGTTAAAGGCTCCACTAGGCAACCCTTTTGTGCTTTCTAGAACTCACTAGTTTCTAAGTTGTGGACTCGTGTTAGCTTGTGTAAGGGGTTAAATGTTCCACATCTTTGGAGTCACCTCACATCAGTTAAACCATTAAGTGTACCACCTTGTGCTCTTTGATTACTTTTGGATAGATTTTCTTTTAGGAATTGACATCTGTACACACATAGTAATTAAGCCCCCATGAACACTATTCGTGGATCTTGAGGGAGTGGGTTCCTAGTGAAACTCCTCTCTAAGACGGATTCCTTGTAGGTGGGGAGGATACTTTGAGCATCTCGTAGATAGATGAATCTTCAACTTGTTGATTGAGGCATCCTTTCTCCAGGGAGGTTGATAGATCACTAGGAGATGATATCATAGATCTTTAAGAGATAATCTTAGTTTAGCGTGTCAGATTAATTTGTCTGCTTTGATTGGGCTAAAGGTGAAAAGGTGTCAAAACCTTGAATCTGAAAGCTAAGTCCCCTTGTGGTATACTATTGTGAGTCAGTCACCTTTAGAGAGGGTTAACCATAGCAGAAAATCCCTCTACAGAGAAAACTATGATGACAGAACCTTAAGCGGTAATAGCCATTTTCGCCATGGTAGTGACAACCGCTATATAAATGTCCTTGTGGAAGAAATCTACATGGGTGTGGTTCATTATGGGTTGTTAGATCTCCCTAGCAGCTCTTGAAGATTAAGTTCTCAGACTATGTCAAAACCTTGATGTGCTTAGATTGGAGGTCACCCCTGTGAGTCATAAAAGTTGCAGAGTCAAGCCATTACTAAAAACCTTAGAGAGGGCAACTTTTATTTTTTAGAGATATATGCATGATTGCAAAACCTTTTGAAAACATACACAAATAGCTCTCCTAGGGATTAGCACAAACTAAGTCACTTGATTGTTCATGCGCAAGGTTTCTTTTGCCCTTGCTCATTCTTTTCAGACGTGCTTGAAAATCACTTGCTTGCTATTCTACGTGCTTGTTTATCTATCTAGTTACTAAAACAATCAAAATTTTTGTCAAAATCAGTCATTGTTGTAAAACTAGTCTGCCTTTTCACACGAAATCATTTTGGTCTCGCGCGAAATTATATGCTCCTCGCGTGAAATTAAATTGCTTTTGTGCATCTTCGCACGATCCTAAAAACTTCTTTGTGAGAAATTAAACTGTTGTCACTAACATTCACGTGAGACAGAAACTTCTTCACACAAGCCGTAAAACTTCTTCGCACGACCCGTAAAGGTTTTTTGCGCGAGACTTTGTATCAGCATTACCAATTTGGATTTGTTTTAGCTATCTGCAACCTACACACTATCCTTTTTTGCATCCATTTATCGCTCTCTATTTGAAAATAGTCCTAAAACAGTGACGCTTCACTTAGCTAAAGGCTTGTGTCTTACGCCTTGACTAGTCCTATCTCATAAGTATTTTTTTCATCTTTGTCTTAATGCTTGTCCTATTTTGTGTCATAGTGGTCATAATCTCTGGCTGTTTTAGCCTTTAAATCAGACCATTTGTGCCTTAGTGAACATCATTCTTGCTATTATCTTGTCCTTTTTGAGACTCAGTCTTAGTGTAAGCCTTGTCCAGGTTCTAGCTTCTTGTCCTTGCCTATGACTATCACAACTAGAAGTGGCAACATATTTTATCCTAATAACCTTAGACATGGTCATGCTAGGGGTTGTAATCATGACAGAGGTAGCTTACCTTTTGCTATGCAATTTGTATCTAGTTTGGCTAGTGAGGTGTCTTCACAGTCTTCCTCACCTGCCAGGTCATCTCAAGTTCAACAAACATTTTCCAATTTGCAACAAATTCGGAATCCTTTTTACCAAGAGGATACTGAGACAGGTAGCGGTCTTGCATTCCCAAACACAATGTATGATCCTTTCTCCATAGACCCTTTTGAAACACAATGTACAAAAATTGAACATGTTCCTATAATGACTAATCATGAACCTAAACATGGTAGTCATAGTCGATATCAAGAACCACCCAGGGATGACAAGGAGAAAGAGAAAGAATATGAAACTGATGAGGAATAAGAAGAGGTGGAAATCCTTCCTAAACACATAGCAAAATTTTGAAGAGACAAAAACTTTCAGAAGGTCATGGGAATCCTACTCAATGAAGAGAAAGAAAAGTACTTTCTCAAACTTGCCCAAGAGGGAGCTAAACTGCCCACACATTTCAATGTGGAGACCATTATGACACGTGAAGAAGAAACTAAGATCACTAAACTCCAAAAACAACTAAAAATTATGCAAGACCAATTGGCTCAGATGATGCATGAGAAAGAGAAACCCACAAAGACATACACATTGGACGCTCTTTGTTCATTCCAATTTGACAAAAGTATAAACATGATGCCTTTCCCACAAGGCATAGAACTACCCAAATATGACAAGTACTTTGGTACTACTGATCCCCAAGATCACTTGCATGAATTTGGTACTTTTCCTATGGAGTTTATACACAATCAAACATCCCTCATGCATTTATTCCCTAGAAGCCTAGGTGGTCAAGCTTTGGAGTGGTTCTCACATTTACCTCCTAGTATCAAGACGTTTGAAAAAATTGCTAATTCATTTGTTCAACAATATTCTCATAACATTCAACATATTGTAAATATTTGAGATCTATGCAACCTTAAATAGTAGGTTGGTGAGCCTTTTCTCACTTTCCTCCAATGGTGGAGACAACTATACACTAAGTATTCCCATAAAATCCCAGAAATGGAGAAGTTCGACATTTTCACTGATAACCTTTTACCTAATTTCGAGTATAGAGTCTAACTACAAGGTCCATGTACCTTTGAAGACATGATTACACAGGCTATCTGTATCAAAGAATTTATGGTCAAGAAAGGTGAGCTCACTCTTCAGAGAGACATAAAACAAGGTTCCACTTCCAACAGGGATAAAAGCAAACATGTCAACAAAAATTGAGAAATCATACATGATAGGGTTGTTGATAATGTCACACCAAAACCTGCTAAAGTAGCATTTAATCTCACAAATTGCCTCAAAACAACCAAAAATGTTGAGAAGCCTCCTTCTGACAATAAGATGTCTAAAAACAAACTGAGAAACTCATGGGCAACATGACCCAAGTGAGAGTATATGCCTTTGGGAGAACCTTTGGATGTGGTTTACAAAACATTGCTACAACACAAGCTTATCTCACCAATAGATAACCCTCGTCCCTATGATCCACAACCACATCCACCATGGTGGAATGAGACCTCATTTTGTGAGTATCACCAAAACAAGGGACACAAAACCAGCAACTGTATAAACTTGCGTCATAAAATCTAGGACATGATTGATGTTGGTGAACTTGTGGTAGATGGACATAACAAAAACTCAGACCACAAGGCATTCAAAGAGCCTTTCCCAGCTTATGAAAAAGGAGAGACTTTGAAGCCAAAATCCTACAATAAGGTCAACTATACATATTCCAATGATGACAATTTCATTCACATGGTTGAACCTGTAGATTTTGAATACTGTGATGTTATTACCATAAAGGGGAAGCAAGATAACAACAAGCCCAAGACACCATTTGTCTTAAGAGGTCCTACTTCCAATAACATGGATAATGAGTCTTCGCAACATTGTGCTAACACTGTTACTTGCTCTCATGCGAAGTTGGTGCTCAAAGGCCCTGCACCTCCTATTTCAAATTTTGAACAACACAAGGACAAAGCCCTTGCTGGTCCATCTGGTAAAGGTGCAAAACACACAATAAACTTGACTGCAACCAGTTATAGTGTTCTTGATCAGTTGAAATGAACCAATGCTCACATTTCCATGTTTTAGCTGCTTAAAATCTCGCTTGCTCACAGGCAAATTCTAGACAAAGCCCTCACTAAGGAAAACGTTCCTCAAGATCTTGATCTTGAGCAATTTCAATCCATGGTAGGTCACCTAACCTCACCTCATCTTATGACCTTCTCCAAGGAGGATGACAACTCACTAAATCACCCACACAATCAGCCTCTACACATTAAGGTTATGATCCACCAGACACGTGTTCATCGGGTACTGATTGACAATGGCACTGGCCTAAATATTGTTTCTTCTACTCTGCTTAGACAATTGGATTATTCTAAGGACTCTATTGATCCTCGATGAAAGATCACTATTAAAGCGTACGATGAAGTAGAACGAAAGTCACTAGATCTTGTGACTTTACCAATTCACGTCGGTCCTGTCAAAAGGGATGTCACCTGTCAGGTGCTTGACATTCCCTTAGCCTACAACATCCTGTTGGGACAGCCATGGATACATGAGATACGTGATGTTCCATTCACATACCACCAATGCATTAAATTCCTATTTCATGGCTCCAAAGTTACTATTCCTGCCACTACTAGCTACACCTGCAATATGCTCAAAGCTGCTGATTCTTTCATCCCTACTAACTGTGAGTCTACTGATTATCAAAATAATAAGCTAAAACAAATTGAGCAGTCATTTAAATTGAAAGAAACTAGTATGGGAGAGTACCACATAGAACCAGTGCTATCATTAACATCTATTCCAGAGTCCCCTCGACATTTTGGGAGACCCTCAGAAGCAAAGAAGTCATTCATGCTAACACCTCAAACCAAGTTTAATGGCTCTTTTGTCAAAGCTACAGTTCCCTTAGAAGATGAAAGTGAAAAAAGAGTCATTTCTACATGGTTTTACAAAGAAGAGGCTCTAGTAGACCTAATAGAACAAGCTTGAGAAATCAATCCTAAGAAATATGGACCTGGTCTTAAGCTTATGAAGCATTTTGGTTACAAGAGAACCAGCCCTATTGGGTGCAATAACAATGGTCTAATAGATCCTATCAAAGCAACAGCTCGAAGAAACAATGACACAACTAACCTAGGGTTTAAGAAGGTCCCTTTCCATTTGGGATCCAATAAATTCATACCCATACCTGAGAGTTCATCTGGAAATGAGTCACAATCTAAGTCAGGTACTCGAGAGGAAGAATCCGATGATGAGGATTCCTACCCTCATCCTATTCCTTATGATCTCACTAAATTCTTTGTTGAGCCAGATGACTTTGTGCCATGTGTTAGCACTATGGATGATACTAGTGATTCTTCTGAGGAAAATACTAAGCAACTCAAATATCATTTAGAAAAGGGAAAATCTAGTCAATCATGTTGTATTGAGTATTTGTGTAAGAATCCAAAGGTTGAAGGAGAGTATGTCCCTATCACTTTTGGGGAGTTCTATAGTCTCTCACCATGTAGCACCGATTCTCATGAATATGAATTTGACAATCTTTCAGAAGCAACTACTGATAAAGACATTGACCAAGTGCATGTCAATGAAAATCAAATTGATGTGAGTAAAACGTCTAGGGTTAGGTCACGGGGGTCTAATCCAACTAGTGTCCTAGAGTCATCAATTACTAATGTTCATACTCCAAGGCATTTGAATACACCGTAGGTCTCGAATTGCTGGTCCACACATTTAATTACTATACTATGAACGCAATTGAACTAGCCACTACTCTCTCACTCGCACATCTCGAGCTTATAGATTGGAACCCCAATGCATCTAATGAAGTCCCTACATTCCAGAATGACTATGCTCTCACCTATTACCTAAACACTATCAAACCTTTAACATCTTCCACCAATGAGAAAAGTATCAACATGATTGAGGCTGACATCAAATATCTCAGTCACATAATTAAAAAGAAAAAAATGCAAGAGGTTCGATGGTGAAAACCACATTGTGGCAGTGTCGGATCCCAAAAAAGTAAAAACAAAAGACGTATCCAAGGGTGAAAACCTCTTTGAGGTGCCTGTAGATGAGATATTTGATGTCCTTCCTAGTCACTTTTAGGAGAGATCATCAGTGTTAATAGAGCCAACATAGCCAATTAACCTGGGCATAGAAGAACATCCTCATGTGGTACATCTGGCTCAGTCATTATCACCTGAAGAAAAGGAACAATTCATTGCCTTTTTCAAGGAGAAGAAAATAAATTTTTCTTGGACATATTTTGACATGCTAGGATTGGATCCTGATATTATCATGCATCACTTGTCCATAGCACCAGGCATCAAACTAGTCAAACAGAAGCTTCGAAAAATGCACCCTCATGTTGCATTGCTCATCAAAGAAGAATTGGAGAAACTTCTAAAGGCTGGTTTCATCCGTGCAATTGATTATGTTGAATGGATATTCAATATTGTTCATATTTCTAAGCATGATAAATCTATCAGAGTTTGTACAAACTTCTGTGATCTTAACTTGGCATGTCCTAAAGATGACTTTTCACTCCCTAATATCGATATGATCATGGACATGATAGCTGGCTATGAGATGTATTCACTTATGGATGGTTTTTCTGGATAGAATCAAATAAAAATTACACCAGAGGATCAAGAGAAAATGGCTTTCACATGTGCATGGGGAACCTTTTGTTAGAATGTGATGCCATTTGGTTTAAAGAATGCTGGAGCTACATATCAGCAGACTATTACTACAATTTTCCATGACATGATGCATAGAACCATGGAGGACTGTGTTGATGATACCTTGGTCAAAAGTGCTAAATGCAATACTCATTTGCACGATTTGGGACCCATCCTAGATCGTATGGAAAAATTTGGTCTTTGGCTCAATCCTAAGAAATGCGTATTTGGTGTCACATCAGGGAAATTGTTGGGATATATTGTTTTTGCAAAGGGAATTGAAGTAGATCCAAAAAAAGTACAAGCAATAATGGACATGCCACCACCTCGAAACATTAGTAAAATGAGAGGACTATAGGGAAGGCTTCAATCTATTCGCAGGTTTACTCACAATTGGCAGATAAATCACAACCCTTCACAAAGACCTTACATAAGGTTGTAAAATTCAATTGGAGCCAAGATTGTGAGAAAAGTTTAACACAAATCAAACAATATCTTGTCAATCCCCCAATCTTGATGCCTCCTATGCATGGGAAGCCTTTTCTTTTATACATTTTAGCTACTGAAACATCTTTGGGAATCCTATTGGCTCAGGAAGATAATGACAACAAAGAAAGAGCTATTTATTACTTGAGCTGAACATTGGTCTCTTATGAGAAAAACTACAACATTATTGAGAAAGCTTGCTTGGCAGTTGTCTTTGCTTCCCAGAAGTTGAGACACTACATGCTTGCCCATACTACATGGCTTGCGGCTAAAATAGATCCATTAAAGTACCTGCTTAGTAAGGTAGCTCTCACAGGAAGATTGGCTAAATGGGTCATGGTATTAAGTGAGTTTGACATCCAATATGTTGAACACAAAGCTATAAAGGGGCAAGCAATTGTAGACCAGCTGGCCGAGGCACCCATATAGAGTCTTCTATCGATAAACATTGATTTCCCAAATGAGTCAATTCTGTCACTCACATTACATAGATGGGTTATGTTCTTCGATGGGTCCTTCACACAACAAGGATCAAGTGTTGGATTACTCTTCATTATACCACAGAGATACTCATTGCCCAAAGCATACAAGATTCTATTTCCTTGTACAAATTACATTGCTGAATATGAAGCTTTGATCAATGGTATGAAAATTACAGCTGAATGGAGAGTAGATCAGTTGGACATATTCGATGACTCTCAACTTGTCATCAAACAAGTAAATGATGTGTATCAAACAAAGGATGAAAAAATAATTCCTTAAAAATGCATGGTTGATGACTTGATGAAGTATTTTTCATACATCACCTTCCAACAAGTTCCACGCGTAGATAATAAAGTGGTTGATGCCATGGCTACTCTAGCCTCTCTGCTACAAATGCCAAAAAATGATCTCTGACATGAGTTCTTGGTGGAAGCGTTACACTACCCAACCTATGACACACCTGATTTCAGGATGATCTATTCTATTATAGGACAAGAATCATCCCACTACAATCACATCTATTCCTACCTTTGTAATCAAACCATTTTGAAAGGTTTGACCCAGAACGAGAAACATTACCTAATTTGTAATGCTTCACATTATGTCATTATTGCTGATGATATGTATAGGAGAGGTCTCGACGGAACACTCCTTAGGTTTTTAGAACTCGACGAATCCAAACATGTACTAATTGACGTTCACAAAGGCATTTGTGGATCTCATTCCAATGGCTTGACAATAGCTTGCAAACTCCTTTGTGCTGGTTACTAATGGCCTAAAATGGAGCAAGAAGCTATTGAATATGCTAGGTCCTAAAAGCAGTGTCAGCTACATGGGAATCTCATTCACACTCCAACCAGAGAGTTGATTCCCTCTACTACAACATGGCCATTTCAAAAATGGGCCTTTGACTTGGTGGGGCAAATTCACCCAACCTCTTCTAATGGACATAAGTTCATTATCACCACTACAGATTATTTCACGAAATGGGCAGAGGCAGTCCCTCTCACAATTGCTGATGGCAAAATTGTAGCATTTTTTATCACAAACTACATATCTATGTAGGAAAATTCTAATAATAGGACCTTAGGGAACTGTGTAGGAAATTCAAGATCACACAACATTGGTCTTCTATTTATTACCCCCAAGGTAATGGTCAAGCCGAGGCATCCAATAAGGTGATTCTTAAAATTCTTCATCGCATAGTTAGTAAGTCAGGGAGAGACTAGCATCTCTAGATCAATCCAGCCCTGTGGGCATATAGGACAAGCATTAGAACTCCAATGGGCATGAATCCTTTTGCATTGGTATATGGGGTGGATGCTATGCTCCCAATAGAGGTCAAGATTCCTACCTTGAGAATCTCCATGAAAGGCCTTATGACTGATGATGACTATAGGATAGCTTGGCTTCAAGAGCTTGTGTTACTGGATGAACAATGACAAGTGGCATGTGATAATCTATGAGCACATCAACAAAGAATGGCACGAAGCTACAATTAGAGGATCAGGCCACGGGACTTCCAGCTGGGTGACTTCGTCCTGAGAGAGAACCCTAAGAATCAACAACAACGAATGCAAAAAGGAAAGTTCGAACCAAACTGGCTTGGTTCGTACATCATCATTATAGTATATGGATCTGGCACTTATCAGCTTTCTACAACTGAAGGAGAAGTTCTTAAAGAGCCTATTAACACTCTCCACCTAAAGCGGTTTTACAGTTGATTTAATCTCAACAAGCTCTTTGTACATATCTATATGTCCTAAAAAAAAATCAAAAAATCAAAAAAAGTCCTGAAAAAAATTGTTACCCTAGTGAAACCTAGCAATAGGCACCTTCGTAACACCAAAAAAATTGAAAAAATAAACAAAGTGCCATTGGTGAAAAACCTGGAAATAGGCATCATGGTAGCAAGAAAAAGAGAAAACTTGCCAAGAAGGTGAAAACTTGGTAAACAGGCGCCTCTTGTTCCCAATGCCTCATCTTGCAGTGCATCTTTTGGCTATTCTATATAGTAACTTTCATGCTTTTTCTTTCCTACTTCCTACTCATGTATCCATGGATTGAGTCTTATCATAGCCCCAGGGCATTCCCCCTTAGTGTCACTATTTTTGAGATTCTCATAGAATCTCCTTCATGACAATCACCAGTGGTCCTCACTGTGTCTGTCTACTATCACTACTATCACTCTTTTTGGAATTCTCCTCATAGAATCTCCTTTGCGATAGTCACCAGTCATTCTGACTGTGTCTGCCTACTATTGCTAGTGTCACTCTTTTTGAGATTCTCCTCATAGAATCTCCTTTGCGACAGTCACTAGTGGTCCTCACTGTGTCTGCCTACTATCGCTAGTGTCACTCTTTTTGAGATTCTCCTCATAGAATCCACTTCACGATAGTCACCAGTGGTCCTCACTGTGTCTGCCTACTGTCGCCAGTGTCACTCTCTTTTTGAGATTCTCCTCGTAGAATCTCTTTCGCAACAGTCACCAATTGTTTCAACTATGTTTTTCTACTATTGCTAAATCATGTCTCCAGATTCCTTTATGGAAAATCTCTTGCGTTAGTCACCAGTTGTCCTGGCTGTGTCTGCCTACTACCGCTCAGTCCATCTTAGGTTCTTCATCATGAAGATTCCTCTTTGACCTCAGTCACTAGTCGTTCTGACTACATCTACCTATTATCGTCACCTTACTAAAGAGATTTCTTTCAAACTTGTTTTGGACATTGACACTTGACATCAATCCTGAAAACATTGAATTCAAAAAATGATATACTTGTTTGGATATGCTGAGCATTTTTCTTTGTTTGCTTTTTTTTGCTTTATCATATCTCCTCGAGCAACTTAATGATGTCATCTTTGACTAGAGAAGCAACGACTGGGGGGCATGATCTTTTCCTTTGCTTTTTATTTGCGGTTTAGTTCCAATAAGTTGATTTATTCCTATAAGAGGGGTGTCCACTATAAGAGCCTCCATCTCGTATTAGATGGTCGTGTGTACCTCAACTCCTTTTATAAGAATATGTCAATAACGTTGGTGCTTCTCTTTGTTTATTGGAGTGAACTCTTCATGCTATAGTAAATACTGATACTCGTCCTGCTAAGTGAATGTATGAGTCACTGCAAGTATATCTAACACACTTCTATCTCAGGTTATGAACACAAGGGTCGTTGCAAATAGAATGAATACTAAGTACTTAGCATAAGAGGGATCTCCCGTTTGTTTTTTGTGCCTATTATGCAAGCAACATTTAGGTCATCCTAGTGTTTATGCTCTAATGCTTATGTTAACTTGCTGCATTAAAAGGGACAAATGTTCTGGTCATTCTGGCTTTTTGTGCCTCGAATGCTTACATTTAATCCTAACACCCCAATAATGTATGTTATATTCATATTTTCATGATTGCAATGTCAGTGGGAATTGTATAACATACAAGCTTTATTTTATATCCAATGATGATAAATAGTCAAGGCTTGGTAACCAGACCTAGGGTTGCATTTAACATACTCTTGCATTACATACTTCATTTGCATTAGCACGCAATTTGATGGTCATTCTGTTCATTTTCCACATGCATCAAATTTCTCCACGGCTGCACAAGTGTTTGGTTCATCAATTCACGCTCCTCAATGGAATACCTATGACTGTCAAGCAAAAACACGCAACACTATGTGAGATGTCAGTTCATACATTTGCATTCTATCTAAGCACAACATACATCTCATATACATCAAAGTAAAAAAAAATAAACAATGACATGTACACAAGAATACTCGGCTCAAAATCTTGTATATATATATCAAAGAATGGGTCAGTACAAAAATGGGCGCTACTCGAGCACAATCGATCAAAAAAATGTTACATTTGGTGCTAGCACACCAATTGATACATAGCCAGGGATCAAAATCAAAAATTAGGCACAGAACATCTAACTCTATCTCAAACTCTCACCTCTAGGAGGAGTAGGGCGAACAGGTGGCGAAGGTGGTGGTGGCATATCTGGCCTAATAGGAGGTTGTGAGCCTCCAGACTCTCGCATGTACTGAGAGAATCGTTGAACCTGCAATGTCTCATTTGGTACTGTGCTAGTATAAGTAACATAATAATAAGCTACTCGCGCTAACTAAAAGTGGATCTCATCCTATGCTAGCTCTAGCCTCCACTCTGCAATCTCTGTGTGCTCCCTCTGATGATCTATCTCCCGCTGTCTCTCCACTAGTTGTGCATCCCTGACTGCTACTACAATCTACAACTCTCCCAACTATCAAGAGGCTGCATGAACCTGCTCTCGGTACCTCCACACCATGTCCTACACCCCACCTACTGGCTGATCTGGCATGTCCTCATCTACCATCTCTGGTGCCTGTTGTTGTGGAGGTACCTGTGCCTATGGAGGCACCTACTACTATGGCACCTCCTGTTGAGGGGCCTGCTCCTCTGTCCTCTGCCTCTGTCATCTACTATGTCTTGTCCCACTGCCCCCAGTGCCTGGGTCTGATCCCATCTGACATGGGGGAATAAGCATCTGTTGTACCCGATGCTAGACCTATGGTGGAATATGTGGCTGACCTGGTGGTTGTGGTTGTGCCTGCTACTACTGGGGAACCTATCTCTATGCCTGCCTTACCATCCTTAGTGGATCTGTGAAGCATGGGAATGGATGGCTAATAAAAAATGCCTAATATGTAGGCGTCATCCTTGCATCTACTACCTCTGGTAGGTAGTCCCACTAAACAACAGCTAGACTATAGATATCTATCATGGATCACCTTGGATCCATCCACGAAGGCCATCCTTGCTCAATATCCTTCTGCACCCTGGCATAGGCACAGTACTCATGTGAAATGTTCTATGGTCGGCCATACTGCCACCACACTCGTGAGATCACGAATCTCTCTATGATAGATGCAGTCTTGCCCGCCAGAGGTCGAGAACTAAACATCCATGGCAGCTCTCTGGGGGCATCATCCTAGTCCTCTGTCTCTCTCTAGGGTCATCAAAATGCATCTGCCAGTGCTCAATCTTACCCAAGTGGGCCTAGGTAATATGCCCTTGATATCTACATATGTAGGGTTCCATAAGCTCCCACGCATCCTCACAAATTGGCCTACATACGGGAAGATGCTCCTAGGCCCAGATCTGTAATACATAGACCCCTACTACCATGGTCTTCTTCTCATGGAAGATGACCTCATGCATCTCATGGAAAAAGTGAGCCAACATGCACTAACCCCACCCAAAGATATTAGGTGCCTCAACCATCCTGCGGAGCATGGCACCCCACCCACACTCCAAACCATGTTGTCCTTTGTCAGGAAATAAGAAATAGCTAAGGAATATAGCTAGCATAGATGCCAGCCTATGTGCCATTCCATATGTGTGCATGAGCTCATCCCAACTGATGGCCCTGCCTCTCGGTAGCTCTCTCCCGAACACAACTGATAATGCCTCTATCCCTGCTCGAGGCACTGTATCATAAATGACTCGGGCACCGTGAAAGGGAATCTGCAAGATCTTCCAAATGTCCTCTAGAGTGATGGTCATCTCGCCCATCGACAAGTGGAAGGTGTTCATTTTTGAATGGAAATGCTCCACCAAAGCTGTGAGTAGGCTGTGATTCACCATCATGGCTAGAATTTAGCATAGAGAGGACAGTCCCAATCGGGTAATGTGCACCCAATCTGCATCATCAAGACTCCACAATAGCTCTCCATATGGTAGATAGTGTGATCTGAATGACACATCTCCAAAGACCTCCTGCACGTGCAAACAAAAAAATGACAAATAAATGATCATTATCAAGTCAAAATGAAGCATCAAAACGAACTAAAATCTAATTTTTAAGTGCAAAAATCAAAATTGTCATAGAATTTCGTGCAAAATTCATGAAATCTTGTGCAAAATTCTATCAGTTTCGCACGAAGACATTCTTTCTTCGTGCGAAAAAAGAGTTGCTCGTATGAAGAAAGAAATATCTGCGTGAGAAAAGAGGATTTTGTGCGAAACTGAATCACCTCGCACGAAGAATCTCTTTCATCACGCGAAACCAAATGCCTCCTGTGTGAAGATACTCACGTTGTGCACGAAGAAATAGACAATTGTTAATCTTCGCACGAAGAAAGAAGATCTTCACAGGAGAAGAGATCGGTCTCGTGTGAAAAAAGATTAAACAATCCTAAAACATGCTACAACATGCAATAAATGACTTCAAAATGTGTGAAAACAATAGTACGAAGATGGGAAATCGATGACTCATCGGTGGTCCATAGTTTGCTGGCTAGCTGTGTTGTCTGGAGCACTCAAAACAATGATATCTCACATTCACTGCCATGTCTCTATCAGAGCTCAAAATCACTACAAGACAAAAGCACAAATGAATTGAAAATGACCCCTCAAGCCCTTATATAGCTATTGACCAAATTTTTCAAAGTGCTCAAATTTGCACGAAAGTTACACCCCTGGCTAATTAGACCATTCAGGATCCATTTTCGGGATCACATTCAAAATTTGACACACCTAAGAGCCTAAAAAATGCGTTTTAAAATTTTAGGTACCGACACGATCAAACACTTGTGCAGCCCAAATCTTTCTAATACTTTGTAATTCTTGGAATCCTTTCAACTTTACATTCTCCATATTTTCAAAATTTATTTTGAAAATAGTCAACTCAAGTCAATTGTGGCTACATCTGGTCAACTTTTGGTCAAACTTGGTCTTTGCGACTTCACAATCATTTCAAATCAACCCTAAATCTTCTTTAGATCATTCTGATCTCTTCTAGATTCTGTTGAATCTCAGATTTCTTCTACATCTCATGATATACTGCTTCAAATCATATTTCTGGTGTGTCATCTTTTGATTTCGCTCTCGAGGGGGCAGGGTGATTACATCATTGAATACTTATTGCTCAGGGCATCTGGTTCCCATCTCATGTCCACATCACTTGGGGCATCTCATTGCTCGGGGCATCTTGTTCCCTTCTATCTGGCATCTTTGCCACCTATCTTTTCTTTTCATCAATTGATCAACCTTATAATAGCTCTTCTCAGAGTTTGATGGATAGGTATTGGGACAGTCTAAACCCTGACTTCTGAGGATCAAGCCTCATTCTGGGGATGATTCTATGACTCATGATTGGACCTTGTTATCTTTTTTATCAATTTTAGGTATCTAGGTGTTCTATCTAGATCCTTGAAGATTAAAATCCGTTCTGGAGATAATCTTCTAAATGCTTATCAATTTCGGGTATCTAGGTGCTCTACCTGGATCCTTGAAGGTTAAGCTTCGTTCTAGAGATAGTCTTCTAAATGCTTATCAATTTTAGGTATTGAGACGTTCTGTCTGGATCCTTAAAGATTACGCTTTGTTCTGGAGATAGTCTTTTAAATGCTACCAATTTTAGGTATCTAGGTGTTCTATCTGGATCCTTGAAGATTAAACTCCGTTCTGGAGATAATCTTCTAAATGCTTATCAATTTCGGGTATCTAGGTATTCTACCTGAATCCTTGAAGATTAAACTCCATTTTGGAGATAGTCTTCTAAATGCTTATCAATTTCAAGTATCTAGATGTTCTGTCTGGATCCTTAAAGATTATGATTCATTCTGGAGATAGTCTTTTAAATGCTACCAATTTTAGGTATCTAGGTATTTTGTTTGGATTCCTTGGGATTAAGCTCTGTTCTAGAGATAGTCCTTAAAAGCTTATTAATTGGTATCTATGTAATCAACTTCGAAACCAATCTCATGTTCGCATCATACATTCTGATTATCTTTGAATTGAATGTGCTACTCACACATTCATTCAAAGAGGGGCAAAATGTAATACCCCAAAATTGGCTCATTGCCATGATACCAATTTTGGTCTATTTTTAACCAATCCTAAAGACCTATTCTAATAGGCAATTTTCGGTCTGCTATTCGTTACTTGACTTAATTGTCAGATGCAGAAGACCCTAATCTGCATTCATCATATTTCTTATTTAATTCCTATAGTACATACTCATGTTAGTCGCATTAAACCTATTGATTAATATTTAATTTAATTACTAAGTATTTATACTTTAATTAAATTAAATTATATCCTAAAGGCTAATGTACTACGGAATTAAATTTATTTAATTTAATAAATGTTCCTATTTTAATTAATTAAACAAAATTATTTAATTAAATGGGAAGCCATTCCTAATTAATTAAATGAAGTTATTTAATTAAATAAGAAAAGTGCCTCTAAATTAATTAAAAGATTATTTAATTAAATAGAAAAGGTAATTATGAGAGCATATCTCATTTTATTAAATTAAATATTTCACCAAAATCTCTCTTCAATTCAAAAAGGGAAATTTCCATTTCACTATTGATCAAAAATGAGTTAAATCAGTTAACTCCTTTTTCTACTGAAATTGAATTAGTTAACTCCTTATTTTACTCAAATTAAATATGTTAACTCCCTTTAATTTGGGAATCTCCCTTTATGACTGAACTTCACCTTTAATCCTGACTGTTGATTGAAATCGATCTCAACCTTTGATGGATTCCAGGAAAGTCTATTTAAGAGACCCTCATCTCTTCATTTTAGGGAGGATGAATTTGGAGAATTTGTGTCGAATTGCTGTTGGAATTCATACTCACATTTGCTCATATTTTTACATACATCTTGCATTTTTAGTTTAAATTCATCTAGCTTAATAATGCATACATTTTTAGTTTAATGTCTTTTATTTCTTAGATTAATTGCTTTTACTTCATCTAGATTACTTGCACATTCATATAGCTTAAATTGCATTCAAATCCTTCATTCTTACAGGGTCTGGTTGCTTAAACACCTCGAATCTAAGGATATCTGACAAGAAATTCCCTTTAGATAGAAGGCAACATGTCGCTTTGTCGGTTGATTTTCAGATGAACAATCCAATATTCATTCCAAGATGAATCCGTATACAATGACCGTGTTGAAGTGTGTGTGTTAGCAGAGGCCACATATTCACGCATACACATATGTTTCCTCATAATCAATGCCTTCTTGTTGTGAGTAACCTTTACACACAAGTCTAGCTTTGTTTCTTACAACTTCTCATTGCTCATTCATCTTATTCCTAAAAACCCAATTTGTTCCTATCACATTCTTGTCTTTTAGTTTAGGAACTAATTCCCATGTATCATTATTTACTATGTGATCCAACTCTTCCTTCATTTCTTGGATCCAATGATTATTTTTGAGTGCTTCATCTACACACTTGGGTTCAACTTGATATATCAAGTATATCTCTTCATTTACTATGTTCCTTGTCATTATACCTTTATCTTTACTTCCAATTATCTACTTAGGAGGGTGATTCCTTGTTAGATTTTTGTTAGGGATAGGAGTTGACATCTCAACTCTTATCTCTTCTCTAGGTTCAAAACTGCATTCCCCTCTATGCTTAAAAGTTAGCACATCATTTTGAAAGTCATTGTTAGTCTTTAACAAAACTTCAACATTATGTCTAACAATTCCAGAGTTACTTTCTTCTTCATCTGAATTATAATCTACCATCTTTTCTTTGGTTCCAAAATTCTCATCAATCCTTACATTTGCACATTCAACTATTGTCTTAGTTCTATAATTAAAACATCTATAAGCATTACTTTTCAATGAATAGCCAATATACATACCTTTATCACTTCTTTGATCAAAATTACCAATGTCATTATCTCTCTTAATATAACATTTACTTCCAAATATCTTGAAATATTTGACTGATGATGAATGTGCAAACCATAATTCATAAGGTGTCTTGTCCATACCTTTTCTGATCTATACTTTATTCAAAGTATATACTATTGTATTAACCTCTTCTCTCCAAAATATCTTAGAAACATCATTCTCAAATAACATCACTCTAGTTGCTTCTGCTATAGACTTATTTCTTCTCTTAGCAATCTCATTTTGCTCAAGTGTTCTTGGTGTAGATAACTATCTTCTGACTCCATTTTCTTTAGAAAATATGTTAAATTCTCTACAGGTGAATTCTCCTCCTCTATCAGATCTCAAACACTTAATCTTAACACCAGATTCATTCTCAACTCTATTCTTAAATAGCTTAAACTTCTCAAAAGCTTCAAATTTCTCTTTAAGAAATGCTACCCACATCATTCTAGTGAAACCATCAAAAAAAATCATAAAATACCTTTGACCATAGAATCTTCTTGTTCTAGAAGGACCACTTAGATCTATGTGAACAATCTCTAATTTGTCTATGGTAGTGAAATTCTTGCTAGGGAATGATACTTGCTTCTACTTAGCCAAAATGCATTCCTTACAAAATTAGTATGCTTAAAAATCTTAGGGAAGTCTTTGACTACAAAAGTGCTACTAACCTTCACAATATTATCAATATTTATGTGAAAAAATCTTCTATGCCATAACCAACTATTATCTACTTTAGCTACCAAATATTTCATCTTACTAGGATTCAAATGAAATACATTATCTCTGATCTAGTGCTAGTTCCAATCATCTTACCATCTTCATCTTTGATAGTGCAAGTCTTCTCATTAAAATGCAACAGATAGCCCTTGTCCACCAATTTTCCAACACTCAACAAGTTGTGATTCAATCTATCAATAAAATAGACACCATTAGTGTTAGTTCTACCATCAAGAATAATGGATCCAATTTATATTATATGACAGGCTACATTGTTACCAACTCTAACAATACCTCCATCATGATTCTTGAACTTAACAAACTTATTCATATCACTAGTTATGTGATGTGAACAACCACTATAAATTATCCAATTAGGCCTCTTTTCCACTTGGGTAAAAAGAGCTCTTTTTTCTCTAATTTATCTATCAAGATCATCCTGCTTGATAGCCACAAATCCTAATTCATCATCACTTTTTCTTTGGATTTTCTCATCATATTCTTCCTCTTCATTTACATGCAAACAATTTCTATCTATATCTCTTCTAGGGTTAAACTTTCCCTTATACTTTTTCTCCTTTTTTAGGACATTTAGATTCATAATAATCAAATTCATTACAAGTCTAACATTTAAAGATTTTCTTACCACATTTTCTTCTTCTCACCAGAATGGATATTCCTTCCTCAATCTTTTTGTCTTCATTAGCTCTTCTGCTACCAACAAAATTATCACTAGTGCTTGCACTCCTTGTCAAATTAGGTCAAATGTTTACGGAACTAAAAACTATTTTGACTCCTACAAGTTCACTAGACTATCTTAGATCTACTTCTACTAATTCTAATCTTCCAAGTAATGTTTCCTTAGTGAAATCCTTAGTGTAGGGCATCACTAGCTGAATCATCTATGCTATTGGCTTGAATGGTGGTGTCAATTTTTTTAAGTTCTTCCATATGACTTCATCATCTTCCTTGGTTCCACCATGAGACCAAATTCCTATAACCATTTCTAATATTTTGCGAATATAACTTCTTACAAATCCATCTTCCATCATTCTAGCATCTTGAAATGCACATATCCAATTCTATAATCTCATTCTTTTTGCATGATCATCACCTTCAAAAGTAGATTCTAATACTTTCCAAATTTCATGGGATGTTACAAGTAACTTTACTTGATTTTATTCATTCTCTAGAAGAGTTGTCAATAGGGCTTCTCTTTCTCTCATGTCACACATGAATAGATCTCTCTCCTCTTCACTACATCCTTCAAGCTTTTCTTCTTCAATGATTGTCTTCTAACTTTTTATCAAGATCCAATATCCTTGACCCATGCACAATAGATGAGTGTTCATTTTATCCTTCCAACTATCATAGTTAGCCCATTTGAATCTTGGACTATCTTTCTTGAACAAATTTTCCATTGATGTCTCAGAGCTATTAAGCTTATTCTTCAAGGACTTGATGCTTTGATACCAACTATTAAAATATATAGTCCACTAGTATAACTAAGAGGGGGTAGGTTAATCAATTATTCAACTAATATCACAATTAACAACCTTAAAAAATCTTAAACATATGAGTAATATAATTTAAAACCACAACAAGATACTCATACACAATAATACTAGATATGTTAACTAGGAAAACCCTTGATCAGAGGGAAAACCCTAGTGGGGATGGTACCCACAAGATGATGTACTAATATAAATATTCCTTGTTAGAGGATAGACCCTATTAGGAGTATACTACAACATTCAATACATATGAGTCCCTATTATGAGACTTTGACTCTCTATTAGGAGATTTTGACCTTGTTAGGAGTTGTGGAAGATAGCTAGATGCATTGCCCAAAGATCTTCAAGGGAAAGATCAATAAACCCACTATTTAAATGATCTTTATATTATTCCTTGCAAAATAATAGAACTAAAATGTACTTTTTTCCTATATCTCTATCCTATCAACTAGACTTCTTCTCCTTCAGATCTTGTAATTAGATCTCAAATCTCACATTCAATAATCACTTAGATCACTTACACACATTCAGTATGCACTCTACTCATTTTCTCATTTCACACTTCTTCAACAATCTCAATACAAATCATACACTTGATCATGCACCTTTACATACAATCAAGGAAAACATCTTTCCTTTATACCACATCTTCATAATAATTCCTTGAGTTAGCCTTTGTCATGCTCTAAATTTAAAAAGTCAAAACACAACCAAATTTTTTTTTTTTGGTTACATAATTTAGAAGTTCTCAAAAAGGATTATACATTATTAACTCAATTATATCTAATTAGAAGTTCAGAGTATGCAATAGTTATGAAAGTATAAGCTATAGTGACAATTGATGTATAGAAGGAAAAGGAGCATATTAGTTGATCATTTTCCTAAAACATTTATAATACCAATCCTAGGTACTCTTTTTTACTCAAATACGAGTTATGAAATATGCTTGATAGCTAATGTCTATCTTGCCTAATTTGAATTGAACCTACTCTCTAGGAGATCTTATGAAGCATACACTTTAAGGGATTCACTAAATTCATAAGTTAGGTAAAAATGTGTGGATTTATCTTAAATTGGACATATAGTTTTAATATTCATTACATGAGGATATGTTTTCCTTTCACACACACACACACACACACACACACACACACACACACACACACACACACACACACACACACACACATCATACTACATAAGGTCTAATATATAAAAGCTCAATGAAACTTGTTACTTGTTCTCATTGAGTGCCATATAATATGTTTATGCTCATGTTATAAATCACTAAAAAATTAATCAGGATAATTCAAAAACTTTAATGAAACTTACATATTACATCAATTTACATATATATTAATTATCCCATAATGACTATTCCTTATTAAATATGTAGTATTAATCATTAATTATTTATTTTCCAAACTACTACAATTGTATTACCATTCACCAATCCTTAATCAATGATTAATTTTTCCATAATCGTAACACTAAAACTAACTAGGCATACATGCCCCTAATAAGCTTCGCTTACTAATAAGGAACACTCTGCTAGCTTCATCAACATGCAAACCTTAACTTTAATCAACTTCTTTCTATGTGACTTAGGAAGGCACTATGATCTACAAAGGATTTATGTTCATATCTCAAATTTGTAGGTTTGGATGTCATCAATAGGTATCTATATTGTTTTTTATATTTTCTTATTTTTATATTATTACTAAGTATCTACTTACCCACATAGCTCTAATGTAGTCCTCATCTCACGTGTAAAGAAAAATCACGTTGATTATATAAAAATAAAAATCCAAATAAAAATTATTTCCTAACATTTAATTTTTTAATTATACTAAAATCCTATCCTACTCTTACCACTAATCAAGATTTAAAATAACACAATTATTAATTATGCATTAATAAAATAACATTTCCTACATTACTGCTTGACTAACCTTATTACCTAGCACACTCATACACTAATTAACAAATCACCCTACCACTCAAATTTTCTAGTACCTTGTTGCCATAGTCTAAAACTTTACCACTAAATTAGACATTTCAAATTTCCTAAGTACTAATTTAAGAAATGCACATCCTACTTCCACTCCCCCCAAACACATACCTCAAACTTCATTATCAACCCGCTAACATTCTAACTACCCTCAAGCCTCATGTCCCCTATTTGATCTTCCCAAGGTGGGATGATAAGGGGTCACATTCACCTAGGAGACAGATGGTAAGTGGGCAACTTGGATCCCAAGGTAATTTGACCTAAGCCTTCCAATTCAGCCTTGGCCTACTTCCCAAACTTGAACTAATCCTCGCTAGGCATGAGTTTGGAGGGTGTAGTGTAAGTTTTATACCATTCCCCATTTCCAAAAAGGTAGGCACCTAGGGACAAGTTTTCTACCATATGTCAGGACATAGGGAGGTCAAAATCATTACTTTACATAAGTCCAAGGTGGGAGTAAGAGCATGGCCACCCAACATGAATTTTCAAAGGAAAAGTAACATTAAACAAGGTCCATAGTATGTTTATTTTATTCCAAGATGGAGACACCTTGGTGGGTGATCCTAACTTCATGTCAGTGACATAATATAATCTCCAAACACTTTTAAGGTTTAAGGGAGAGGTGCGTATGCCAATATATGGTGGGGACCACTATCCCCCAATCTACATTAACTTTCCTTTTTCTTTGTTTTCTTTTCTTTTGAAAGTGGATGCCTAGGTGGAAGTTTAGTCTAGGGTATGATTAATTTTTTTTCTTTTTTTTCTCTATTTATTATTTAGTGTTTACACTAGTGTGTTCAGGTTGCTTTTATAATTTGTTTATTTTGTTTTATATCATATTATGTTTATATGCATCTTTCCTAGAATCACATGACACTTCTTGGGAACACCTTACGAGGTCTTGTATTATTTTATTAATATTATAACCTATAAATTGATAAGCTCTTACTAGGGAATCAAAGCATGTCCCGATGTTATTTTATTGGTTTGTAATAAGGATGGATTTATTTTCCACCCCATACAAATTCTAAAGACTAAAATGTGTAGCTACATGAAGATAATATTTGGTATCAAAAGTATATTCTTCATATTTCTTTTTGGAGTCCACATTTATGAGTGCCAATGATTTGACTTAACTTCCTTACCAATTTAATTTGCAAGTGGATGTTACTATAGCATTTATCTCATCTAAGGAGCCACCAAAACTTGGAATACAAATGGATTAATGCTCATGTGTATTCAATAAGCTATCAAAACATAATAATTTTTCTTCCATTTTATTGAATACATAACATATGAACTTATAATGCAATCACCTATGGTTTGGTTTAAATCATCTTATATCAAAAAGAATGTGTCAACTATGAAACATTCTACCAAATGATTTATAATTAACATAGGAAGAGGGATCTCATTTCATAACTTATTTCAAATACATCAAATCACATATTGTGAAATTCATAATGAATATTTCCTTGCAAAGGATACTTTGTTCAATTTTATCAACTTCACAATTTCAACAATATACAATAATATGAAATTTTCATTTTACATCACATTGAAACAAAATGGAGATTTAACACCACAACACATTTTGTGATAAGATAGGAGGATTGGCCTCTCCACACACTTTATTTTTCAGCATTGTCAAGGATGAAACCTTAATATTTTCAAGGAATCCATCTTCACAAAATCTGCAAACACACACAAACTTAGAACCATGGAGGTTCACCTCCCATCCTAGGCTTCTATGAAACCACCCATCAAGTAGGGGAAACAAGTCCAAATGGGAGACACACATAACACTTGTGAATGAATAAAACATATCACATAACACAAAAAAATCCCTCCTATGGCTTACACATTGATTCACCATTGGAACCATTGAACATAGGATGAAGGTGTACTTTCAAAAAGGAGACTTTCCATATCATCATATATCTACAATAAATAATTTTCATGCCCTTTCGGGGCTTTCAAAAATTAAAAATTTCATGCCCCTTTGAGGCTTTCACAAATCAAAAATTTCATGCCCTTTTGGAGCTTTCACAAATATCCTCCAACATACTACCATTAACCATAGCATCCTTGAATACCCATACTCCATAATCTTTCTTTCTACACCATCATTTCCATTATCACCCCAAAGAAAGATATGAATGAATATGACATACAATGGAGCCCATACTCCAAGGTTCTCAACTATATTTCAAGCCCAACTAAGCTCTTCACCTTCAACTTCTCTTCTGTTCTCAAAGGGTGAGTGAAGCCCTCACACCCATAACAACACTTGACATTCAAATCAAAACCAAAAGGATCAAGAAATAAAACCAATAAAATTACATGAACACAATGCACAATCTCACCATCACAACACAATATCAAAATGTACAATACCAAGATTCACTATACAATGCATGATCCCAAAACAATTACTCCATACTTGCAGATTCATTATGCAATGCTAAAAGAAAGAACATAGTTTTGAAACACCAACCTTGGTCCAAGCTAAAGGCAATGATAGCTTTTGTATAGCTCTCTTAATCTCCCTCCAAACCCTAACTATCTCTAAACTTAGAGAGTGGGTGAACACCTCACTAGTTTGCCCAAGACTCCCTAAAAAGGCCTTCCCACTAACTTTGTTTTAGCAAAAACACTAAGCCACTTCCTCTTGCAAACTTGTCTCCCTCTAAGTTTTCTATATTTGACTTAGTGAAAACATGGGAGAACACATGTGACAACTCCAATTTCGAATTGATGGAAGAATGCATGGGTAAAGGGGTCCCCAAGCTATCTAGTCACTATTATGGTAAAAATTAGGTCCCTAACATATTATACTAACATATGGGCAACTCATTTTTACCTAAAAGACACTTTGGGACCACTTAATGATCCCTCAAAACCCTAGCCAAGTCCAAATTCGAATTTCCTTTGATTCTAACCCATCCCATCCCTTTTCAAGTGGGTTTACTTATTAATAAGGTAATTAGTTTTAGGTTAAAATGCCACCATGACCAAAACCCTAAATGACATGTCAATTACACACAAAGCCCACAAGTGTCAAGTGAAACATAAACACACATTCCACATCACCATGACATGTCCTTAATGCATCTTTATGATTAAAAATTTCCTCATAGAAGAAAACTTACATTTACAAAATAAAATACATCACAATGAGGCTTTTGAATCTTCCAAAGATTCACCTTGGTTAAATTGTGTTCACATAGGTTTGGATCTTGTTTCCTCCAAAATTTCCATGGTTCCACTTCCTACACATTAAACTCGAGCATCAGTAGTCCAAGGAGGTCATATAAAACATATATCATAAATTCATATAATTTCAAGTGTTACGTAACCCATATTAACATAATTCAATTAAATTTTCTTTTCTAATCATTCAAAATGTTAGAATGTCAAAATTTACATATCAAATTAACATTTCACATCACATCATAATCTAATTTTATCATGTCATAAAGTTGCATCCCTATTTGTTCGATCATCCCATTCACAATATTAGGTTCTATTGTATAAAAAAAAAATCCTTTAACACTAACATTATAATTTGACATGTAACGCCCCGCCAAGGGATCCAAAAGAATTAACCTAAAGTTTCACTAAGTTTGCTAAACATTTTTTTTTTTTTTTAAGTAAGAATGTATAACATACACATCAAACACATAGTAGCGGAAGCAATAACATGTAATCATCAATAACCATACTTTTCAAGTTACATTTCTTAAGGATCCCAAGATGTTGAGTCACGTTTAAATTTAATTAATTCTAAGTCTAACAACTATCACATACATATGAAAGAATAATCAGAAGTCCCATGTCCATATTATACATTTGTTCCGAATGCCTCTTGGAAAATTAATTCGGAATGTTCAATCATCCACTGTACATGTCACAGGGTATGAAAGGCTTAAAAGAATATACATATGTAAAAATAGAAATACATCAACCTCCACGAGTCCATGATACAAAGTACAGTAAAGATATATATAAAACTATTCACCATACATGATACATCCATACATCCATAATGATAAAACATCTATCATAAAATCTAACCATCCATCATAATAATCCAAGAACATAGTGAAGGTAAATGCCAATCACAAAAACTCCAGCCACGGTGACCACGGAACGGATCTCAATGGTAAGAGTAAAAAGCACTACCACCTGATCGCGTGCAACCTAAATGGTCCACTCCCACCGCGCTGAGGAGATAGTCTCAAGTCCCAAACAAGGTATCGAAACACAAAACACAAGTACTCTCTAAGTCTGGGAAATCCTAAAATTATACTAACTCAAGGGTTCCAACATAGATACACATCTAGACCTAGAGGCACCACAAAGACACGTAGGAAACCTAATATGCAAGTGGGAAAGTGTCATTGCAAAAGTCACGTAGAAGTTACCCGAGCAATCCCTTAGGAATCTCGGGTCCCTACTGATCCTTGTGGCCACTAGTATCCTCTCATACTGACGAGGCCTACTATGGAATGAAAGGTCATAACCAAGCGTCCTCTCTACCCCATCCTAGCCTGTACTAGCACTCAAGGCATGGGAGAGAACATACAATTATCTTGTTAGGTTCATTTTCTCTCATTTAGTGTAAATGTTTTCACTTATTAAAAACAACTTACAATGGGTTACTCCAGGCAGCCTCTTAGGGCCCCGATCCCCATTGCAAGCCACTTCCCAACACTACACATAGATAACCTACCCTAGGCTCATGAAATCATAAATCAAAGAATCATAATAAAACCACCTCAGTCCTATACAAGCAACTGAAAAGACATCATAAAAGATAAGCCACAAAATTACATTATTTCTTCATGAGCAACAGATAATAACCAATAATAATCATATGATCACAACAATTCTCTATCAGCAACTAAAGGCATCAATGATAAATCACAAAATCCAATGGTTCTCCAATGAGCAACTAGAAAGTATCCCAATAGTAAATTACAATACTGATCGAAGACTCCAAAATGGTCAAGTCAAAACATGACATCATCAAGAACATAATAAACACTTCAGTCCTCTCAAGCGACCAAAAAGAAATCCAAGTATAACTGATCGAGACTCAAAAATGGTTATCAAATATAACTAATCGAGACTCGAAAATGGTTAGGTTAGGTATCTCAAATACATACACCTTAGCTTCACACAAGGAAATTGGAAAGCAATAACAAACAGTAAATACAATCATGCCATAGAGCACTTCATCACATTACCATGGTCGAGTTAAGAAAGATCGAGACCCAATCATCATGACATCGTATTCACAACCCCGAGCCTCTGGTAACAACCTAAACTGGTTAATACTAGAACAACCCCAAAATACAAAGAACACATAGAAAACATCAAAGTCTCAGAGATTGGATTTGAAAGTATATAATTGAGTTAAGGTAAGGTTTATGTTTCAGTTTAATGTTGAATTCAAGTAACTAAGTTTTCATAACTACCCCTTACAATTAACCCATTTCTATAATAACTTTCATTAAGTCAATCTTCCAAATCTACCATTTAATTAGATAATATTCATTATTAATTAACTTTAATTAAACTAATTTTAATTAAATTAATCAATAATTACTTATTCTAATTACTTATTCTAATCTATTTATTAATTATTAATTTATTAATATTTACCCAAAATTATTAATAAATTAATATTTACAAACTATGTTAAATGCATTAATATTTATTTATTAAATATTAATAAAGATAAAACTATTATTAATTAAAATATATTACAATGTTATTAATTAAAAATTTTAATTAATAATAAAAATTGTTTTGTAAATAATACAATTCTAAAAAAAAAATGAATTAAAAATATATATTAAAAAAAATATGCATAGTTTTAAATTGTCAGCTAATCCAAGCCGATGGTCTGCCGTAGTCCTGCAGACGCAGGGCCTGCGACAGCAGGTACACTGTACTTGCTATCACAGTACCTGCAACGCAGGTACTATCGGCTCTGCTGACAGTGGGGGTGGGCATGGGGTAAATCCCTCCCCCCAACAAAATTTACAATTTTAATTTTTATATATTATTTTTTTTAAAAACAACGAATTTGTTTTTAATCAATCTCCTTTTCTTTTTATTGAAATTTAATTTTGTTTGAATATATAAAAAAAAAATATAAATTTATAAATATGCTACTTTAATTCCTAAACATATAAATATATTAAAAGACATTGCCTTCTTCATTAAATTGGTATAGAAATATAGTCAATTCGAACTTCTAATTTAGAATTTCGGTATTAGATTCAACCCTTTCCCACTTAAATCTCATGTATACAGAAGTTTATTGACAAGCATCTGATAAATTCTAATACCGTAATGTTTAAACATTCCTCGCAGAGAATTCAGATTTACAAACCCTAGACACAAAGAAGACAGGAAAGGATAATTGCGTAATAAATCGATAATAAAAAACACAAGACCCTACCTGATCCTGATGCTATTATGCAATCTCTAGGAACTGTAAGAGAATTCGCTTCCCTCAATAACCTTCCTCTGGAAAACTTTCTTGGTCTCAGCCTTTTGAAATTTGCTTCCAAAAGTAGTCTCCCAAAATTCTCGTCCAAATACATGTCCCAATTCGTGTTCCAAATCCTCTCCCTAGGAATGAACCCCCAAAGTTGTGATAAGCAATTTTCTCCTCAAATCGGGGCACTAATTGTGCGTTCACTCGAGAAGACTCTTTACACAACTAAGTTAACTCCAAATTAACCTTTATTATCTTTTCTTTTATTTTGCATTCAACTTTCATGCACATTAAGTTGAATTATTAAATAACTTTATTTAATATTCCACTTGACTTCTATTTTAAATTAATTTATTACTTTAATCTCATGTGCACTTTATGAAATTAAAATAACATTATTAATTTCTATTATTTAATCTTTTAATTTAATTCTCATATTTAAACTCATGCTTAGATCATGCGATCTAGAATTCTTAATAATTTTATATCTTTCAACTTTTAATTTATTTTAGAAACTTAATTGATAACATATTTAATTAATTTAATTAACAATAATATTTAGCATTTATTTAAAAATGAACTCCAATTATATTATTATTAAATTAAATAAATATTATCCTGTTCTAAATTTATCTTTGAACTTTAATCTCCAAATTTATTTCTTTTATTTAATTAATTTCTCAATTAATTAAATATTAAAGATATCATATTAATTCTCTATTAAATTAAATCATTAATTAATCTTTTTAATTAGACTTAATTAATAGAAAACACATCAAGGACTCATATAACAACATACGAAAACCCTACATAGAAAAACACATACTAAAACAAAACAAAAAGGGTTATAATCCCAAAATTACATCATTTGATGCATTCAAAGGGTACTTAACTCAAATACTTGTCCTAATTATCAATTAGGACAATTGGCTAAAGGGTTTAGGAATTGGACTTAAGAGTTTATCTCCCCTCTGTTACCATTGAGACAATGTGATAGGGTACGCTCATCCTGGCAATTCAGGGAAGTCGATACCCGGTACCTGCAACCTGCATAAAATCCATGCATGTACAAACACAATATTCTAAGCTAAATAGACAATGGCAGGAAGTGGTGCATCATGTAGATCCCGACTAGTAGGTGACTACGACTCCCTTCCTTAACCACATCAGAAACACCATACATAAATAAAACAAACACGCACACCATACAAATGCAGTATGGAGTAAGTATCCATAAGAAGCACATGGAAAAATGAACCATCTAACTAATCATCATCGATAACTGAAAACATTGAATAATCATCATACATGCATGAAATATAGAGTACCAAGTAATCTCATCATATAATAAACTGAGTGTAAAACAACAATTGATAATCTCTAAAATAATAATACTAATCATCAAACATAAATTGGCCTAAAAGACTTTGGCAATGATATCAAGAATGCGACTTAGGGGCAGGCACTACATCCACCCCCCTTAGACTTAGGCTTACTCCTGGAAGCCTACAAAAAAAGAAAAGCTAAGGACTCACTGTGCAGATCCCATTGGACCCTTTCCCCTTGTAGGAGGATATGACTCCACTGAGAACACTGAAACACAGTTAGAGCAATATGATTCTGGTTTAATAGTAAACCGAAAACCATATTGATCCGACATTCATTTTAACAAATACTGAAATAGATTCCCTAAAACATTCTAAACAAGGATCAAAATCCCAAATTCATTGGAAAATATACAAGTTATGATGTATAGATAAAAGATACATGTTTTGAAAATGGTAATTTTAGTTTAAGCATAATTTCAGTTTTGAAGTCTAAGTGTTGAAGTATGTAAAATATACAACTAACAGTTTAAGTTATGTTTTTAGTTCGACTAGTTTCAAGTTTCAGTTTGAAAGGGATACACATAATAGTTTAAAGTTTTCGTTCTTGTTCAATTAGTTAACACTAGTGGCATTCCAATATACCCAGAGCTCCCAATGTAGAAACTCGGGCTCTGATACCAGATGTAACGCCCCGCCAAAGGATCCAAAAGAATTAACCTAAAGTTTCACTAAGTTTGGTAAACATTTTTTTTAAAAAAAAAGTAAGAATGTATAACATACACATCAAATACATAGTAGCGAAAGCAATAACATGTAATCATCAATAACCATACTTTGCAAGTTACATTTCTTAAGGATCCCAAGATGTTGAGTCATGTTTAAATTTAATTAATTCTAAGTCTAACAACTATCACATACATATGAAAGAATAATCAGAAGTCCCATGTCCATATTATACATTTGTTCCGAATGCCTCTTGGCAAATTAATTTGGAATGCTCAATCATCCACTGTACATGTCACAGGGTATGAAAGGCTTACAAGAATATACATATGTAAAAATAGAAATGCATCAACCTCCACGAGTCCATGATACAAAGTACAGTAAAGATATATATAAAACTATTCACCATACATGATGCATCCATACATCCATAATGATAAAACATCTATCATAAAATCTAACTATCCATCATAATAATCCAAGAACATAGTGAAGGTAAATGCCAATCACAAAAACTCCAGCCACGGTGACCATGGAACGGATCTCAATGGTAAGAGTAAAAAGCACTACCACCCGACTGCGTGGAACCTAAATGGTCCACTCCCACTGCGCTGAGGAGATAGTCTCAAGTCTCAAACAAGGTATCAAAACACAAAACACAAGTACTCTCTAAGTCTGGGAAATCCTAAAAGTATACTAACTCAAGGGTTCCAACATAGATAGACATCTAGACCCAGAGGCACCACAAAGACATGTAGGAAACCTAATATGCAAGCGAGAAAGTGTCATCGTAAAAGTCACATAGAAGTTACCCGAGCAATCCCTTAGGAATCCCGAGTCCCTACTGATCCCTGCGGCCACTAGTGTCCTCTCGTACTGACGAGGCCTGCTATGGAATGCAAGGTCGTAACCAAGCATCCTCTCTACCCCATCCTAGCCTGTACTAGCACTCAAGGCATGGGAGAGAACATACAATTATCTTGTTAGGTTCATTTTCTCTCATTTAGTGTAAATTTTTTTACTTATTAAAAACAACTTACAATGGGTTACTCCAGGCAGCCTCTTAGGGCCCCAATCCCCATTGCAAGCCACTTCCTGACACTACACATAGATAACCTACCCTAGGCTCATGAAATCATAAATCAAAGAATCATAATAAAACCACCTCAGTCCTATACAAGCAACTGAAAAGACATCATAAAAGATAAGCCACAAAATTACATCAGTTCTTCATGAGCAACAGATAATACCCAATAATAATCATATGATCACAACAATTCTCTATTAGCAACTGAAGGCATCAATGATAAATCACAAAATCCAATGGTTCTCCAATGAGCAACCAGAAAGTATCCCAATAGTAAATTACAATACTGATCGAAGACTCCAAAATGGTCAAGTCAAAACATGACATCATCAAGAACATAATAAACACTTCAGTCCTCTCAAGCGACCGAAAAGAAATCCAAGTATAACTGATCGAGACTCAAAAATGGTTATCAAATATAACTGATCGAGACTCGAAAATAGTTAAGTTAGGTATCTCAAATACATACACCTCAGCTTCACACAAGGAAACTGGAAAGCAATAACAAACAGTAAATACAATCATGCCATAGAGCACTTCATCACATTACCATGGTTGGGTTAAGAAAGATCGAGACCAAATCATCATGACATCGCATTCACAACCCCGAGCCTCTGGTAACAACCTAAACTGGTTAATACTAGAACAACCCCAAAATACAGAGAACACATAGAAAACATCAAAGTCTCAGAGATTGGATTTGAAAGTATATAATTGAGTTAAGGTAAGGTTTATGTTTCAGTTTAATGTTGAATTCAAGTAACTAAGTTTTCATAACTACCCCTTACGATTAACCCATTTCTATAATAACTTCCATTAAGTCAATCTTCCAAATCTACCATTTAATCAGATAATATTCATTATTAATTAACTTTAATTAAACTAATTTTAATTAAATTAATCAATAATTACTTGTTCTAATTACTTATTCTAATCTATTTATTAATTATTAATTTATTAATATTTACCCAAAATTATTAATAAATTAATATTTACAAACTATGTTAAATGCATTAATATTTATTTATTAAATATTAATAAAGATAAAACTATTATTAATTAAAATATATTACAATGTTATTAATTAAAAATTTTAATTAATAATAAAAATTGTTTTGTAAATAATACAATTTAAAAAAAAAAATGAATTAAAAATATATATTAAAAAAAACATGCATAGTTTTAAACCGTCGGCTAATCCAAGCCGACAGCCTGCCGCAATCCTGTGGACGCAGGGCCTGCGACAGCAGGTACATTGTACCTGCTATCACAGTACCTACGACACAGGTACTGTCGGCTCTGCCGACAGTGGGGGTGGGCACGGGGTAAATCCCTCCCCCCCACAAAATTTACATTTTTAATTTTTATATATTATTTTTGTTAAAAACAACGAATTTGTTTTTAATCAATCTCCTTTTTTTATTATTGAAATTTAATTTTGTTTGAATATATAAGAATATATATATAAATTTATAAATATGCTAATTTAATTCCTAAACATATAAATATATTAAAAGACATTGCCTCCTTCATTAAATTGGTATAGAAATATAGTCAATCCAAACTTCTAATTTAGAATTTTGGTATTAGATTCAACCCTTTCCCACTTAAATCTCATGTATACAGAAGTTTATTGACAAGCATCTGATAAATTCTAATATCATAATGTTTAAACATTCCTCGCAGAGAATTCAGATTTACAAACCCCATACACGAAGAAGACAGGAAAGGATAATTGCGTAATAAATCGATAATAAAAAACACAAGACCCTACCTGATCCTGATGCTATTATGCAATCTCTAGGAACTGTAAGAGAATTCACTTCCCTCAATAACCTTCCTCTGGAAAACTTTCTTGGTCTCGGCCTTCTAAAATTTGCTTCCAAAAGTAGTCTCCCAAAATTCCCGTCCAAATACGTGTCCCAATTCGTGTTCCAAATCCTCTCCCCAGGAATGAACCCCCAAAGTTGTGATAAGCAATTTTCTCCTCAAATCGGGGCACTAATTGTGTGTTCACCCGAGAAAACTCTTTGCACAACTGAGTTAACTCCAAATTAACCTTTATTATCTTTTCTTTTATTTTGCAGTCAACTTTCATGCACATTAAGTTGAATTATTAAATAACTTTATTTAATATTCTACTTGACTTCTATTTTAAATTAATTTATTACTTTAATCTCATGTGCACTTCATGAAATTAAAATAACATTATTAATTTCTATTATTTAATCTTTTAATTTAATTCTCATATTTAAACTCATGCTTAGATCATGCGATCTAGAATTCTTAATAATTTTATATCTTTCAACTTTTAATTTATTTTAGAAACTTAATTGATAACATATTTAATTAATTTAATTAACAATAATATTTAGCATTTATTTAAAAATGAACTCCAATTATATTATTATTAAATTAAATAAATATTATCCTGTTCTAAATTTATCTTTGAACTTTAATCTCCAAATTTATTTCTTTTATTTAATTAATTTCTCAATTAATTAAATATTAAAGATATCATATTAATTCTCTATTAAATTAAATCATTAATTAATCTTTTTAATTAGACTTAATTAATAGAAAACACATCAAGGACTCATATAACAACATACGAAAACCCTACATAGAAAAACACATACTAAAACAAAACAAAAAGGGTTATAATCTCGAAATTACATCATTTGATGCATTCAGAGGGTACTTAACTCAGATACTTGTCCTAATTATCAATTAGGAAAATTGGCTAAAGGGTTTAGGAATTGGACTTAAGAGTTTATCTCTCCTCTCTTACCATTGAGACAATGCGATAGGGTAGGCTCATCCTGGCAATTCAGGGAAGTCGATACCTGGTACCTGCAACCTGCATAAAATCCATGCATGTACAAACAGAATATTCTAAGCTAAATAGACAATGGCAGGAAGTGGTGCATCATGTAGATCCCGACTAGCAGGTGACTACGACTCCCTTCCTTAACCACATCAGAAACACCATACATAAATAAAACAAACACGCACACCATACACATGCATTATGGGGTAAGTATCCATAAGAAGCACTTGGAAAAATAAACCATCTAACTAATCATCATCGATAACTGAAAACATTGAATAATCATCATACATGCATGAAATATAGAGTACCAAGTAATCTCATCATATAATAAACTGAGTGTAAAACAACATCTGATAATCTCTAAAATAATAATACTAATCATCAAACATAAATTGGCCTAAAAGAGTTTGGCAATGATATCAGGAATGCGACTTAGGGGCAGGCATTACATGACATTTCAAGCATTTTTACAAATTTAGTTTCTATCAAAGCAATTGAGATAATTTAGAACATGAAATGGAATAATTAATTATATCAATTAGGTACTAATGTGCAGATCGTCAAAATGTAGATATTAAAATGACATAATCTCATATTCTCAAAAGTGCATCAAAATGTTGAATTAGAAGTATCATAATGCAAATATGTCATCTATACTATGATGGTCCAGATGAGGCCTCATAGCCTTGAGGCTTTCCCAATTAATCAAAATAAGATAATTAATAAATTATAATTACAATAGCACTATCGGCTCAAAGTCTATATAAAAATTCATGCATGCAATACTAATGCTTGCACACTTGCTGAAATCATCATCTATTTATCCTCTATCACTTCTTGACTACACATCTGTTCATTACATCCCAAATTTAAAATAGCCAACAATCATCAGGAATTGCCTTCCCAATACTCTATCTTTGAATTGCTCTTTGTAAATCAGGTACAACTTCCATACTTCTTTGACTTAGACTCTATACACTTAACCATGTCATCAAGATAATGTGCCATACATTTCCATAACTATGCATGACTAGACAATCAAACCATTTTCTGTAGCATCATGATCTCTATCTTCTTGATGCAATGGAACCAATAGTGGGTTAAAATAAGGTTCCTAGAATCCTCTTCACTAAAGGTATGATTACAATAAGTGTCCTTAGAAGCCAATTTTCCCAAAAACACCAATAAAAGTGTTAAATAGGATAATTATGGTTACCACAACCTAAACCACTCCTAGGAAATACCAATCTCAAGGAAAATTATCACAAAGACAACTAATCACCAGTTGCTCTCATAGTGCATTAAAAGGCACTTTTGACACATTCACTCCCCAAAATCACATAAGAACTAGGGGTAACTTTAAGACATACTCATGGTCTATTAAGGTCATAAAAAACATGAAACCATCATTAGGATCAAACTATGCAACATATATCTATATGTTGCTTCATAAAACCAAGATAAGGCTTGTAGCTCTTGAATTCTAAAAACTTGACTTAGTTTCAAAAAAATCCACACAACCTAAGGAATGTATCACTGATTCAAATACCCTTTTATGGTTTACTTAACATACTAAAGCATTGGGATCTCAAGATGAGATTAAAGCCATTAAAACTTAAGATCTCACCTAGGAGGATTATCCAATTAGGCCTCCATTTACAAAGGAAGTACCCTAACCTATGAAAAAAACTCCAACCCAATAATTGGAATATGAGGGGGCTCACATAAAAGGTCTATAAATGAGATCCCAAGCCTTGAAGCCTTTTCTATAGCAAGTTATGGGAGTTACTGGTACACATTTCTAGCATGCACATAGATCTTGCATGCTTAGGGCATCAAATTTCACCTTCAAATGTACTTGGAATGAGATTCTAACTCACCTCCTAACTCTAGATATCTTAGTTTTACTGATTGCTACCACAGTTTCTTGTATCAACCTAGGGTTTCTCATATTTCTTCTTACATCTTGAGATTCCACCATGGGAAATTAATGGCCCTAGGTGGAATCAAAGTAGGAATAATGTACTTTAAAATTCTTTTGGTCTCATCTGTAAAGATGTAGACAACAAGGAGAAACTTGATGCCCTAGGCATGCAAGTTCCATGTCCATGGTAGAGGCAAATCCCAAAAGGCGAGTTCCCTCTACATGAAAGAGCATTTCTCCAAATTGATGATTCGATTATGATCATGATGTCTTCTCAAGACCTACTCCAAATAGTTAAAATGTTCTTCCCTATTGTTGCTAAAGATTAAAATGTCATCAAGATAAATAACAACAAATTTTCCAATAAAGTTAATAAAAATTTCATTCATGAGTCTCATGAATGTACTTGGAGAATTTCTTAGCCCAAATGGCATTACGAGCCATTCAAATAGTCCTTTTTTTGTTTTAAAATTTGTCTTCCATTCATCTCCAAGCCTAATCCTTATCTAGAGATATCCTGATTTCAAATTTATTTTAGAAAAGTAGCAAACATTTCCAAGTTGATAAGTAGGTCTTCAATCCTTGACATAGGGAACCTATACCTAAGAGTTATCTTGTTTATAGATCTACTATCAGTGGATAACCTCTAAGCTCCACCCTTTTTGGGTGCAAGGATAGAGGTTACTACACAAGGGCTCAAAATTTTCTAAATTAGACCTTTGGCAAGCATTTCCTTGATTTGTTTTGCAATCTCTACATTATGATTTGGACTCATCGTGTAGGGTGCCTTGTTTGGAAATGAGGATCCAGGTATTAGATCAATCTTATGTGTAATATCTGTAAGGGGAGGGAGGGAAGAGGGCATGTCACTTGCCACAACACCATTATATTTCTCTATCAATCCTTTGGCTTCTACTGATATAGGTTCTTTCTTATCAAATTTCTCACCATCCTTATGTTTCATAATTAGTATGAAACCTCCCTCTTTTAATTATTCTATTATTTTTATCATATCTTTTTCCCCTATTAAAATTGGTGTGGTTTCCTTTTCTAATTTGGAATAAGGTATGGTTTCATTATGAAGGTTTTTCCATCTTTGATGATGGTGTTACAAGAGTTTGATGCAGTAAAGTTGGTTGTTGAAAGCTTTGACATTTATGTCAATGGGGGAGAAGTTTAGCATGAAAAAAATGTTTGGGAGAAGTATTGAATTATGAGAGGATCATGAGAAAGAACATCACTGGGGAGAATGATTGATGAAGAGGATTCAAAAAGAAAGTTGAGTAGTCTTTTATTGGTATTCTTGGAACTAGATGTTTTCATCTAAGTTACCATCAATGCCAAAGGGGGACATTGTTGCAAGATAGTTGAAAGCATGAATTCTAATGATATTCCTATGGGGGAGTATTGTAGATATGTTACTATGATGATATGTTACATTGATGACTAACTTTTTCATTGATGTCAACATAGCAATTTTTTGTGGTATCTGACAAAAGACCATTAAAAAGATCAAGTTGGTACATATGGCTAGTTGAGTATTCTAACTATCTGAGGTTATGGGAGATACTTTTGAGTATCTGATATATGTAGTTAAAATCAAAAGAATAAATGATAAGTTTGGAAGAAGTTATGTAAGTTTTAGTGATGTCTGTTCTAGGATGGAGTTTGCAGAGGCATGTTCTAGTAAACTTGTTATATCTTTTAGTAGAGCTGTTATTCTAAGAATTGAGGTTGAGGACATGAAGAAGACATGTTAGTGATGATGTTTCTAAGCTCTCTCATCATAATATTGCATGTACAAAAAGTTAATCAAGTTGCAAGGTAGAAGATTAATGTTATCACTAAGTGTAACATGTTTTTATTATGGTCCTATAATAATTAATGGAGGTGGTCTAAGAGCCAACTCAAGAACTTTTTTATGGACTCAGTATAAAGGAAGGACATTTTTCTTTATCATTGCATGGTTTTATGATTGATGATAAGCAACAGTAAGAGTGGAATGCGAAGGTGATCATATCAGTGTAGCAGTGAAGTAAACTTGTTTGATATTTGGATATGAGGTTTGTGACCTAGTCTACAAGTTTTGACAGTGATTGGTTTGGTTTATGGAACAAAGGAAAGAAGAACATAATAGTAACTTGCATGTTTGAGAAGTGAGCTCTTCTTGTAGTTGAAATTGCATGTTTGGGCAGTGGGCTCATCTTGGATACATTGTATTACAACTCCTAATAGGATAGGCACAACTTTTGATAGGGTTGGAGTCTCATAACAAGGATTCAAAGTCTTCTAACAGGGACTCATATGTACTTAATGTTGTAATAGACTCCTAATAGGGTCCATCCTCTAACAAGGAATATTTATATTAGTACATCATCTTGTGGGCATCATTACCACCAAGATTTTCCCTTTGATCAATGGTTTCCCTAGTCAACAAATATGGTGTAATTATCTACATGCATCTTTATATGGTTGCTATTTACTTTGGTTGAATAGTTACATTTATTTAAAGAAGATAAATGTTTTAATTGTAGGACAACTGATTCATGCCCTGCCCTCACTCTGTTATCTTGATGGACTACTATTTCCAACAATCTTTCTTTTTATGCCCTAGTTTCCCATAGTACCAGTAGTCATTTGGTCCTCTCAATTGAGACCTCCTCTCCTTTGACTTTCCTCTTAATTTCCCACTATTTCTAGAATTACTTCCTCTCTCAATTGTTCTACCTCTGCTTTGTGTGATCAAAGCACTTCCTAATGTAGATATGGGTTTCCTCACTCAAAACAACACTAATCACATCATCATATTTTAGGGTACTAGATCTAGTAATAGTATTAAACTCATTTAAATGATCCATAACAGATCCACCTTCTACCATTTTCATATTAAATAAACCTTTCATGAGAGATACCTTGTTTGAAGCGAAGGGATTTTCATATAGTTTCACTAGGGTTTGCATCAACTCTTTCATTGTCTTTGCTTTTATAATATTAAAAGCCACTGATGGTGCCAAGAATAATCAAATGCTTCCAAGTGCCTTTCTATCCAAAAGATCCTAGTCGTAATTTGACATAGATCCCTAATTCTTGGTTTTTCCTTCCAATAGCTTTGATAAATCCTTCTAATAAAGATAGTGCTCCATTCGCATCTCCCATAACCAAAATTTCTTCCCATTAAACCTGTCAACCCTTAGCTTACCCTCATTTTCCATCACTCCCACTCAACTGTGAGACTTTCCTATATAGGATAACTAAAAGAACAACCTCGCTCTAATACAACTTGTTAGGATTAAACCATGGATAGAAATACCAATTACATGCAAATATAAAAATAATCAAAAAATAATAGTTCACATAGAAAAGAACACAAGACACCAAGATTTAATGTAGTTCACCCAATCCCTAAGCTACATCCACCAAACAACAAGTCTGATATTATTACAATCAAGTGATTACAACCTAATTACAATTTTTAATCCCTTACAGCTCAATACCGCTACAAGAACCAATTTTCACATCACTCACTATGAAAACACCTAACCCTAAGCTCTTTTATACAAGTAAATTTATGTCACTTTATGGTTACAACATATTAGCCATATGTTAACCACAACCCAAAAAAAATATTTCCCCAAAGAATTTATGAAGATTGTACAATACTTTCTTGATCAATCACAACAAACTAACACTTTGACCATAGTTGACCAAGGGATTATAATGTGCCAATCTTGGAACTAGGTCTCACAAGTGGGTCAACATGAATAACCAACATTCCTAATAAAAACCCAATGATTCAAAAGACTTTAAAAGATTCCTAACATTATATTTTATTGGGGTGCCCCTACACCACTTCTACTCTACCTGTCTTTACAAAATCATTGATATGTTAACATCAATGACATACACAATCATGAATGCAACATATCAATACTCTCCATTGAACAGATTAGAACACCTTCAATAATTAATTTTAGAAAGGTAATATAGGTTATTGATATTGATACTAATATTTTGGCTAAGCAATGAGAGTGCACCTAATCAAATGAGGAGACTATTTAGCAATAGGTAAAAGTGTGAAGATAATTATGTTGGTATCTCTAACCAATTTTGTCTATTAATGTCAACCACTTAGTCATTTACAAGAAAAAGTTAGATGGTCATCATTGTGATCAAGCTACTCTATATAGGCCAAGTTATGTACATAAGCAAGTATATACTAAGTAAGTTTATAGGATCTGAGTCTACAGAAGCTAAGTAAGTTTATGGTCACAAAGAATTTTCTATATGAGATGAGCTTGTCAGTGACTAGGAAAGCATCAAGTATACAAGTCCTAAGTCACATAGTATATGCCAAGAACAATACATTTTGAGCATTAGATGAGTAATACAAATCAAGCAACAATAATTCTAAGCATCAGGGAAACAGTAAAGATCAAGAAATGCAAAGTTTGCATAGAAGTTGGGAATGGAACAGAGTTTGAGCCAAAATGATTATCATGCTGACTTGGAAGGAGAATTTAAATTTTGTAGAGGTTATTAAAGAACATTTGATAGTTAAAAAGGTTGTTAGAGAACATTTACATGATCTAGATCCCAGATCCTTATGTTGTGTGTCCAATGATCAAGATGAAGAGGTAAAACATGGAATCATCTAGAAAACTCTTTACAAAACTCTTTAAATAGCAATGATATTAACCTAGATCACTATGTATGTGTAAGAAAGAGTAAGAGAAAGAATGGATAAGTGTATACATGCAAACAAGGAGAAAAGTGAAGAATTGAGATTAGATTTTAGTGAAGGGTTATGTTATCATCTAATAGAGCAAGTGATCTAGTCATAGTAGTGAAGTGAAAGGGAAAGACAAGAATATCCAATCAAAGGAGAAGGATTAGTTAGTAAGGAGAAGATTCAAATTCATCTTGTAGAGTGAGCTAAGATTTAGGTACTAAATCAATTTTAATCAACTTGAATTAGGGTAAATATCTTAACAGAGTGGTCTTAACAAATCTTTGTAAATCTCCTAACAGAGTCCTTACTTTTTTGTAAGTGTTCAATCCTCTAATAAGGTGAGACCTAGCAGTCTCTTACATCTATAACAGGGTAGACTCCTAACATGGTAGATCATATCTTATGATCAAACATTGTAACCTTAAATGGTTAACTTTATTATTGTAGTAGCACTGATTTTTGGGTGTCATCCTCACCCTAATGTCATGCCCAAAATTTTAGGGCAAAAACACAACATTTTTTTTGAGGATAAAACTTAGGATATCACCTGTGGTTCTATACATAGTCAAATAGGTTATCTAATGGCTAGGATTTTGGGATATAACAACTTAGGGTCTACAAGGGATGGTTATGTTTATCAAGTTACAACGTACATTCAAACCACTACCTAAATAAATCCCTAATTAAGGTGGTTAAAGGTTCAACTCATGTGGCATCATGATCCAATGTCTTAATTCAATTATACAACATCAATATGTTGATGGAGAGAAAATATAATCTTATAAGTTCCCAATACTAGCATGTATTAGAGCTCATTAGTTTGTTAGCTATGATATATGGACTAGGTGATGATCTACAAATGGGATGTTTACTTGATGATACAATTATCAACACAGAGGGATTAACATTATCAACCTACCCTTAAAGGTATAATTTTATTTTCTAAAGTATAGTGCCAAGATCTATATGAACATAGTTTCACAGCTACCTTGATTAGAGTATGCATACATGATTTAATTCATAGTCATGTTTAACCTTGAAATCCACATCTAGATTGAGATTACAATATATGATACCCTTGTGATCGAGTGTCTAGAAAGGTGATATGTGAGTATATGCATCTCTTATTACTTATCATAGTCACTCATGTATACTTATGTCTTGCATATAAACCTTTAGTGAAAGGTGAATTAGAAGGGGTGATTATAACATTAGTGCATTGCTCTAATTTTATGTGAAACATGCCAATAACTAAGTTAAGGACTATTCAACATCTCTCACACAATAACTCCATAAATTACATTTTTGATTCAACCTTAAAGTTTAATTTACAAGTTAGGATACAATTAAGGAAATGAATAAGGTTATGCCTATCTAGATTGACATCCTCAAAAGTGTTATTATCTAGACTTTAACTCACAAATTATATTATTACATTTTAAATTGATATGAATTATTTATTTAAAATGTTGGTACTTTTAGGTATGATGAACTGACCACATTATATATATATATATATATATATATATATATATATATATATATATATATATATATATATATATATATATATATATATACCCATTCAAAATAATGTTCTATATACATTCCTTTCATGTCATCATACTTTCTTATGTATCATCCCCAAGTATTTTATGTCTTCTATTATTAAGACATATGTATATATAAATATACTAGGACCATCATCTCAAAATACATTCTCATTATATGTCTTATGTATTTATAAGACTTGGTATAAAATGTTATGTATGTTACCAACTTATAACCTATCACTATATTATTTATTCTTAAAAAAACTAACATCTAATATATTTTATAATATGCCATAGGTTATAAATATATTAAACATATGATAAACAACCTATAGGATATATAAATCAACATATGTATAACATCTAACAACTAAAAACATTCCCCACTCACCCTATCAAATTTAATATTAATCAAGAACTAACTTTTAAATATCCTAGCTACAAATTACTAACTCTACTCACATATCCCCTTACTAATCACTAAGCTAATTCATTAAATTCACTTCTCACTAATGTCCATATGCTTACCTACAACAAAATTTGATATAAGCCATGAACTAATTGGAATAAAAGGCCTAACTTTTATACTGACTACTACTCTAATATAAACTCTAAACATCCCACCAATCACTAACCCTCACTACTCCCACATGACTACTCCCTATAACTGACTCTTTTTCATCCTTTCATAACCTTCTAACCAAGTGGGTCCCTCTCTTCTCCCATATTTGTGTGCCCCCTTCTCCTTAAGTTTCTTGACCTATCCTCCACCTAATCCTCCCACTTTCCCAAGCGTGTGACCTGAGCATTTTTCCCAAGCAAGTGGCCTAAGAACTTTTCCCAAGGCTACTTCTTTTAATTTTTCTTTAAATTTTTGGTTGCCTCCTGCTCTGAGTGGGCTAGATGTGACATGAGCCATGGGAGCCCTAACTAAGGTCAGAGTGTACATTTCTTAGTTGGTTTATGTACTAAGTGGCATGAGGATCGAGATTGGTAGGGCCACTCCCCCTCTCCCATCCTCTAATTAATTTCAAGGTAAATAAAAAAGGCACTTTACCCATGGGGAGCCCTACTCACCCATCTAATTTATATAGTTCTTATTGCTTCATTTTCATTAAAAATTTTGAAAACATTTTTTAATCATCATCTTATTAATATTAATATTATTATATTGGTTTGAGTGTGACTTCTACTAAGTCCTAGTCATGAGAATTCAACAAATGTCCCACCTTTGACTTGACAATGTTATTGTTAAATGGGTCATAGGTCTAGTGTTATATTGTGGACTTAGATGATAGGTGAAGATGCTAAATAATATACTCTTATGATTATTATATTGGTCTATAATTGGGGAGTGGATTATTTTCACTCCCCATACATTTTCTAGAGAGTGGAATGTGCATGAACAGGCCTATTTTCTCTTGTGGTTTATGTTTTATGATTGAATTTGATTTCTCTCCTCTATTAATTTACAAGGTTATGAATATTGGTTTGGTGATGTTTTTATGTGACTTATATATTCTAGTATTATTGTCTAGTTAATGTATCTAATTTGAAATCACTTGATAATTTGACATGTGAATTGCATTTGAGAAAAATTGATTGAGAATTATGGATTTATCATTCCTATCAGATATATAACTTAAATTTTCCTCTAAGGCTTTTTGCTTTGGCTCTTCTTACATTTTCATCTCCTCCATAGATATCTTTTAGTTTGTTCCACATTTCAAAAGCAATTTTGCAATCCTTTGCCTCATCAAATTCAACATAACTAAGAGCAAATGCAATGTCAATCATCATGATATTATGATTCTTCTTTGTAGCAATATCTTCAACTGATAATGTTCCAATGGGAGCTTTATATTAAGCATCAATATATTTACAACCTAAATCAATAATAGTAGCTACATGTAACCCCATTAGTCCTTTCCATGCTACAAAATTTTCTCTATTCAGCTTGGGAATCTCTCTTTTGTAAGACATACTAATCTTTAGCTCAGGTCCTTGAAACCTTCTCTACAAGCACCAAGGGCCCTAATACTAATTGTTAGAAATATAAGAGGATTAACTAAGAGGGAAGGGGTGAATTAGTTACTACAAAAATAAATCCTAGATCCCTGAGATGTTTGTACAAAATGCAAATAGATAATTGAATACTGATAAAGCTCAGTAAACACACAAAATGTTGTAACTTAGTAATAACTAGATTAGCTTGGAAAATGATTAACAAATAATCCTTTAGATGTTATCTATGATTAACATTAGTTTAACTTAGTTGCAAACACATAAAATGAAATAGCATGAATACATTTGACACCATGATTTAACATGGAAACCCAATTTGGGAAAAACCACCAATTGTAACTAGTTACTATTTTCACTCTTCTAAAGTGAGCCCTATTAGGAGCCAACCCTATAAAAGGTTACAAAACACATTATTAGGTGTAACACTGTTAGAGGATTTAATCACCTTATTAGGAGTGGCCTTGTCAGGGGTCTTGAGAACAATTCAATGAAATTTTCACCTTGTTAGAGGATTTGGAAATAGTTGTTAAGCCAACTCTGTTAGGAGATTTAGATCACTACTACAATGGTTAGAGAGAAACAATGAGGTGACCTAATTTGAATGCAACTAAATTGTTTATTTTAGATCTCTAGTCTAGCTTATACCTAATCCTTCCTGATTGAATATATCTTTGCTAATCCACAAGGATATTCTTCTTATCCTTCAAATTCGCTTCCTTTTCTCATCATTAAATCTTCAATCACATTATCATCACTTGCACATTTTGAAATCACAAATTAACCTTATACTTATATCTTTCACTTTGTGAAGTTAGCTCAAACACAACTTAGAATAATCAATATTCATAACCTTAGTTGGATCGAGTCAATGGACAAAGCAATTAAGCTTAATATGCCGAAATAAGAAAATCATGTGTTAGCTGACCTAGCTCGATAGAAACTAACTTAGAAAAAATTTCCTTTGTTAACCAACATAAACCTAGTTAACACTACAAACTCATGAAAATCCTTTGACAATTAAGTGAGCCCATTTAACACTAGTTCCATTGAACTTTCCTTCATTAACTGAGTGAGCTCAGTTAACATTCACTTTTGGCAAACTTTTCTTTTGATGCCCAAGTAAACTCAGTAGACACTGCCTTCTGAAGTAGGCAAACATAAGAATGCTCAGTAGACACTGAGAACTATCTTCACTAACCAAGTGAGTTTAGCATGTATTAGCTAATAATGATATGGAATTTGTGTAACATCAAAGACAACACAATTAACCAATTGTATCCAACAATCTCCCTCTTTGGCATTCATGGCAACACAACATGTCATAACACAATGAAATTTTGGATTTGGCCTTGAGAACTCCCTCTGTCAATATGAGTGCTTCCTTTCATTAGATTTTGTTTGTAATAGAAACTACCAAGTTAATTTAGAACATTCTCCCTCATTCAAAAAACTTCTTCTTTGGAAAACTTCTCCCTCTCTAGTTCCTTACTTTATTCTGGTTCCAAAAAATTCTTAGAGATATGATAGTAAACTTCTACCTCTTTGACAACACATGTCAAAGACAATAATTCTATAAATACCAATGTACCTTAAGTATTGATTCATCTACAATTTTCCCTTGATAATTATACATCAACTTATTGATCTTCAATAGGTTCTGGTTGATGCATTCACTAAATTTCATTTAGTGAATTTTAGATAGGGGAATGACCCTTAGCTTACCTCTTAGATATAGAAATGAATCCTTAGGTAATAGCTTGCTGAATATGTCTACAATTTGTTCTTTTGTATTTATATATTCCAATCTAACTTCTTTATTCTGCACTAATTCTCTTAAGAAATGATATTTTATAGCAATATGCTTCGTTTTGGAATGCATTACTAGATTCTTTGATATTTTGATTGCACTGGTGTTATCACAATATATGACTACTGGATCTTTGATCTCTACCTTTATTCCTTCCAATAGTTGTTTGAACCAAACAATGTTAAAACAATTGATTGCTACTGCTACATATTCTACCTTTAATGTGGATTGAGATGTACAATTTTTCTTCTTGCTTGTCCAAGATACTAGTTTCTTACCAAGAAAGAATGCTTCTCCACTATTTCTTTTTCTACCATCAATCCTTCCTACCCAATCAACATCAATAAACACCTTCAAGTCCAAATTGCCTCCAAGTTTGTACCATAAGCCATATTCTTTAGTACCTTTCAAATATGTCATGATTCTCTTGATTTCCATCGTGTGATTTTCTTTGGGATTTGCTGAGAATCTTGCCATCATACCAACTGCTAATGCAATATTAGGCCTTGTATTCACTACATACTGCAATTGTCCAATCATTGATCTGTATATGGTTTGATTTACTACCTTGGAAACATCATTTTTGGAAAGCTTGTGTCCAGTAGACATAGGGGTTCGAACAAATTTTGAATCTTCCATTCCAAATTTCTTTAGTATGTCCATGATATACTTGGATTGAGTGATTTAGATACCATCTTTGTTTTGTTGTATTTGCAATCCAACAAAGAATTTTATTTCACAAAACATGAAAATCTCAAATTCTTTACTCATTTCTTCTGAGAATGCTTTGCATAAGTCATCATTCCTAGAAATAGAGTATCATCAACAAATATTTTTGCTAACACAATATTCTTATTTGGTCCTTCTTTGATGTACAAACTAATGTTTTTATTTATCCTTTAAAAACCAATCTATACCAAGTAATTATGTAGTCTTTCATACCAAGCTTTGGGGTCTTGTTTGAGACCATATAATGCTTTGTGTAGTTTGCAAACCATGTCTCTTTTGATAGGATCTACAAAACCTTCTAGTTGCTCAATGTAGACTTCCTCGTCAGGAATTCCATTCAAGAATGTAGATTTAACATACATTTGATATACTTTAATCCTCTATGTGTTGCATATGCTAGTAAAGTTCTAACACCTTCTAGTCTTGCTATAGGAGAAAATTCTCACCATAGACAATACCTTCTTCTTGAGAATAAACATTGCACACCAATCTTGTTTTGTTTCTTGAAACTTTTCCATCTTCATTTAGCTTATTTTTAAATACCCACTTTGTACCAATTACATTTTTATCCTTGGGTCTAGGAACAAGAGTCAAAGTTTGGTTCTTTTCTATTTGCTTTGTCTCATCACTCATTGTTTCAATCCAACTTTCATTATCTAGAGTATCTTTAACACTTCTAGGTTCAAATTCAACAAGTAGACATGTACCTTTTAAATTGTTTCTTGTCATTATTCCATCAAATTTTTCTCTAATGATCTGATTAGGTGCATGATGCCTTCTGACATTTCTTGCTAACATAGGCTCTTTGGTCATTAAATGAATTACCATCTTCATCATGAATTTTAGTTTCAAACTCGAGTCCTTCTATCTGTCACTTGGGTCCATCAGGCTCAGTTTGAACTAGCTTGGTAGCCTCTGATTATGACTCGGGTACTTCAAACTATAACTTGGGTTGTGTTATCTTCAACTTGGTAATTGTTCGAGATTTTGGGGACTTGGGAGATGAAGCTTCCTTTCTTTTAGATAGATTTTGCAAGGTATTAGGTTCATAGTAAATGAATCTTATATAATCCTCTAGCTCCTTGTTACTTTCTTCTTCACTTTGTTCTGCAAACTCATCAATTCTAACATGTGTACTTTCTATAATTTAATGAGTAGACAAATTCAAATATTTGCATGCTTTACTTCTGCAGAAGTATCCTAGAAATATGCCTTCATCACCTTTTACATCAAATTTTTCTTTTCTAGATTCTTTCAAGATATAACATTTGTTGTCAAATAGTTTCAAGTAACATACATTAGGTTTGTAGCAATTGTTGGAGTTGAGAAAAGCCAACTCCGAAGATGCCCAAGATTACCTGTCAAAGAGAAGCCAAGAAGAGGAAGAGCATGGAGCAAGGGAAAAACCCTAAATGGACATGAGAGTCAATATGTGCAAACACAAGGAGAAAATGTATTTACAATATGCACAATGCCCTTATGAAAATACAATGAGAGAGCTCTCTTATAAAGAGCTCATGGAAGCTTGTAGAACAAGTTGGAAGGTGGCAGAAGATAAGGATGACAACTCAGCACATATCCACAAAAGGTGGAACATGCTAGAAGGGAACAAACTCCTGTGTTGTCAACAACTAATTACTACATGCATTAAATACTAAGTATTAAATAAATGCATGAACCTAAGTAAGCTTAAGTAATATAATAAATAATTAATTAATAAATAATTATTTACTCTAACACCCCCCCTTAAGTGCAACTTAAGAAAATGCCTTAAGCTCACAAAACTAAGATGAATGCAGAATGGGTCCCAGCAATGAGGCCATGTTAGGTACCCAAGTAAAATGCAAGAAAATGCAACCTCTAAAAATGGGGAAAGAGAAAAAACCACGTGGGAAAAACCCTCCCCCAAAAAGAGGTAACCTAGTGAAGAACTGAAGAAGCCTCCAACTAGGGAAATGTCCCCTAAAACAAGAAGAAGGAGTGATTATGAAGAAGCATCATTGAAGCATGAAGAAGCCACAAATCTATCAAACTACTGATTTGAAGAACCTCCATGGAAGAAGAAGGCACGAACCGAGCATGTCTATATGGTAGATGATCCATCTCATTGAAATGCATAGGTAGCCAACCACTACAATCGCCTTGTATATAGGATCAACCACTGAATACATAGTTCACACTAATGAACCATCGAACCATGAATGCATTAGAACAATAGCATAACCCCCCCTTAATTTAGACGGGGTGTGATGATAGGAAACTGAGAAGGTGGGCCAAAGTCTCTTGCAAATGAACCAAGAATGATGAGAGAGGGAAAAAGGTATAGACACCTATAAAGACATGGTCAAACTGACTTTGCATGGGGCTAATTTCATGGAAGGGACACTCACTTGACAAAGGGAGAAGGCCTAAAATAGCAAACAACTATCCCCCCCATGGTGCTTTATGAAAATAGTGCATGTACAACTAACTCAAAACAATGTTCATGACCCCCGAAATGCAAAAGTGGCACTTTATCTCAGTGTGATACATAAAAGTGCTTCAAAATGATAGCTACAATGATCAAAACTAAAAATAAGCTGATACAAAACAAAGTACAACCTAAAATAAGAGAATCCATGCCAGGAAAATGATCCTCGAGCCTAAAACACTCAAAATATCCACCATATAGCAAAAATGCCAAAACGATGATAGAAAGAGCATGGACCAAAAAATTAAAAAAAGGACCACATTTCTAAAAAGGTGACAGAACCAGCTTTCCAAAATATGAAGTTTTCAAAAAATAGGCATGGGATGCAAAAGATATGCTTGCCGGAGTCAAAAATAGGACTTCAAAATTCAATAGAAAAAAAGGCAATAAAAAAGTATCAAAAACTAAAAATACTTGCACCAATGTCTCTATCTTAGAACCAACTTTTTGGTGCTTCTTACGGATCAAAAAAATACCTCTGTATGCAAAAGTTATGGCCAAAAAACCACAAGTAGGTCCAAAATGACCTAGAAGGAGAGTGCAAGCAAGGATGATGATGCAACACTGATGTCATGCTAATGTCAGCAAGTCATAGCATTAAAATTGATAGCTTGGACAAAAAAGAATCCACGTGGATGCCATGTGGCTGCCACATGGTTGTGCCACGTGGATGCCATGTGGTAGTACAGATGATGTGGTAGGGGTCATGTGGCAAGGTGCCACATGGCACCTGTGCCACATGTCATTTGCTGAGATGCTGACTATGCTGAATAATCGCTGCTAACATGGAAAAAATTATTGAAGAAGTAGTGATTGTACCCACTAAACTGAGTGAAAAAATGCAGACGCAGGTGCTGAGTTGGACATAAGCAGAGGTGGAGCAGACCGGCACTGTCAGAGTGAAGCTGGAGGTAGAGGCTTCTGGCATAGGGGGGGTGCCGCCCAACTGCGGCAGTCGGTGGGTGGCCCGCTGGCAGCGACTATGCTACAATGGTGTGACCGCTGTTGGTGAGGCCATAGTGGTGCGATGGCGACAACGCGTCGAAAACTATTTTTTAAATTTTTTTCGCTCGAAAATCTGTGCAATCCATACAGAAATGGCTTGCAACAAAAATTTTTGCCTCCTGGAGCTCTATCTCCAAAAATGACAAGCTTTATATGAATCCTAACTGCAAATGCTTCCAGATCCAATGGTGATGTTTGTTTGGCCCATCCCCTAATTTGAAAAAAAAAAGCACAAACAAACTAGGGTTTGTGACTTCAAATCACAACTTCAAAAATCCTTCAACAAGGATATAGCAAGAAGGCTCTGATACCATGTTGGAGTTAAGGAAAGCCAACTCTAAAGATGCCCAAGATTACCTGCATGTGAGAACCTATCAAAGAGAAGCCAAGAAGAGGAAGAGCATGGAGCAAGGAAAAAACCCTAAATGGACATGAGAGACAATATGTGCAAACACAAGAAGAAAATGTATTTACAATATGTACAATGCCCTTATGAAAATACAATGAGAGAGCCTGCTTATAAAGAGCTCATAGAAGCTTGTAGAACAAGCTAGAAGGTGGTAGAAGATAAGGATGACAACTCAACACATATCCACAAAAGGTGGAACATGCTAGAAGGGAACAAACTCCCATGTTGTCAACAACTAACCACTACATGCATTAAATACTAAGTATTAAATAAATGCATGAACCTAAGTAAGCTTAAGTAATAGAATAAACAATTAATAATTAATTAATTATTTACTCTAACAGCAATACCATAGCTGATAAGGAGTTTTGTTTTAATCTTTCTTCAACCGTACTCTATTCAAGGTATGAACTACAATGTTGATAGCTTCTTTCTAGTATTTGAGAGCAATATTCTTTTTGATCATCAGGGTTCTTATAAAATCCATGATAGATCTATTTCTTCTTTTAGCTATACCATTCTATTGTGGTGTACCAAGATCTGATACTTGTCTTTTGATTCCTCTCTCAATGCAAAAATTATTAAATTCATTGGAGATTAATTCACCACCTCTTTCTAATCTTAAGAATTGTAACCTCTTTCTAGTTTCCTTTTCTACTCTTGCCAGATACAATTTAAATTTTTGAAAGGCTTCTGATTTTTCTTTTAGATACATTGCAACCATCATTCTAGAATAGTCATCAACAAAAAGAATGAAAAAAATTTCTCCACTATAACTCTCTATTCCAATAGGTCCACATAAGTTTGTATAAACAATTTCCAAGAATTCTTCCAACTGATATTTTTTTCTTTTGAAACTAGTCTTTCCCATCTTACTAATTTTGCAATTCTTGCATAGACCCATATCAAGTTTCTTCAAACTAGGAATACCTCTTACCCTTTTATATTTTCTTATTTTAACTAGATTATCATAGTTTACATGACATAGCCTTTTGTGCCATAACCAACTTTCTTCTACTTGAACAATAAAACATGAAAAATAACTGACATCAAGATAAAATAGATTACCTTTTATTTTCTTGCCAGATCCAACCAGATTTCCCTTTCCATCCAATAGTTTGGCCTATCCATTTATGAATTCTACCTTGAATCCAATGTTATTCAACTATGCCACACTTAGTAGATTATGCTTTAGTCCTTCAACACAATAAGCATTGTCACATACTAGTTCTTTAGTCAATGGAATACATCCTCTTCTTTTTATATTACAAGGTTCATTGTTTTCAAATCTTACACTACCTCCATTATAATATTCCATGTGATCAAATTTTATTTGTCTCCATTCATATAATGTGAATAACCATTGTCAATAATCCATATATCATTTTTTCTAGCATGAGATATAAGTGCCACCTTATCTTCTTCATCATTAGATTCATCTTTCACAGCAATATATACCATTTCACCTTCACTGTTATTAGAATCTTTAGCTATAAAATAAGATTTCTTACCTTTGTCCTTGTAGTTCTTGTAGTTATTGGAATCCTTCTTGCCTTTATGCTTTTTTCTTTTCTTTTCACCTTTTATTTCCTTATTTAGACACCTAGTAGAAATGTGACCAATTTATTCACAAGTGAAGCAGATCATAGGAAATTTACCTTCGTATTTTCCTCTTCCTTTGGAATACTTTCTTACAAGTAGGGCTTCAATAACTTCAAGATCACTATCTAAACTTTCTTCTGATTTTCCTTCTTCTTCACTTCATGATTGGCTAGATTTTTATTTCTTACCCTTTTCTTCGAGTGAGGGTTTAGCTTTAAAAGTAGATTCAATACCAGTTGAGCTAGGAACATAGTTATCAAAGCTATCTAACTCAAAAGCTATCAATCTTCCAACTAGAGCATTCAAAGATATTTTATTATTTGGATCACATCTCATTTCTTGAATATTAGATACTCTAATTGCATAAATAGGAAGAAGAGTTCTAAATACCTTTGTTACAACTATTTTCTCTTGAATGTCTCCTTCAAATGCTTTGATTGCACTTACACTTTCTTTGATTCTTTCTACATATTTGGCAATGTTCTCATCTTCACTCATTCTTATATGATTGAAATGACCTCTAAGACTTTCAGCTATAGCTCTTCTTACATTGTCATCTCATCCATATACATATTTTATTTTGATCCACATCTCATAAGTTGTCTTGCAGTCTTTGACTTCATCGAATTTGACATAACTAAGAGCAAATGCAATATCAATCATCATGATGTTATGATTCTTCTGTTCAGAAATATCTTCAACTAATAATGTTCTAGTGGGGGTCTTGTATTTAGTATCAAGATACTTGCATCCTAAGTCATTCATAGTAGCCAAGTGTAACCTCATAAGTCCTTACCATGCTACAAAATTCTCTCTGTTCAGCTTGGGGATTTCTCTTCTATAAGACATCCTAATCTTTAGCTGAGGTCCTTAAAACCTTCTCTACAAGAACCAAAAGCTCTGATACCAATTGTTGGAAATATAAGAGGAGTAATTGAGAGGGGAGGGGTAAATCAATTACTACTAAAATAAATCTTAGATCCCTTATATATCAATACAAAATGCAATCTAAAAATTGAATACTGCTAAAGCTAGGTAAACACATACATAACGTTGTAATACAGTAAGTGCTTTAACATATAAAATTTATATGTTATTTGTAATTACCATTTATTTAACTTAGTTGAAAACACATAAATAAAATAGCTTGAACACATTTAACACTAAGATTTAACATGGAAATTCAATTTGAGAAAAACCACCAATTGCAACTAGTTACTATTTTTCACTCTTTTGAAGTGAGCCTTGTTAGGAGCCAACCTTGTTAAAGATTACAAAATACACTATTAGTTTTGACCCTGTTAGAGGATTTAATCACCATGTTAGGAGTGACCTTTTTAGAGGTCTTAAGATAATTCAATAGAACTGCTACCTTGTTAGAGGATTTGCAAATAGGTATTAAGCCAACTCTGTTAAGAGATGTAGATCACTGCTACAATAGTTAGAGAGTAATAATGAAATGAAATGATTTGAATGCAAATAAATTGCTGATTATAGATCTCTATTTTGGCTTGTAATTTATCCTTCTTGATCAAATATAGCTTTTCTACCTCACAAGGATATTCTACTTATCCTTCAAATTTGTTTCCTTTTCTCATCATTAAATCTTCAATAACATCTTCATGCTTTCACACCACAACTTTTGAAATCACAAACTTGACCTTATACTTATATCTTCCACTTTGTCAAGTTAGCTCAAATACAACTTAGAATAATTAATATTCATCATCTCAGTTGGCTATAATCAATAGATAAATTGATTAAGCTTAATATGCCAAGATAAGAAAATCCTTTGTTAGCCCAGCTCAATAGAAACTAACTTAGAAATATTTTCTTTTATTAATCAATAGAAGCTAAGTTAACACTGCAAACTCACAAAAATCCTTTTGCTATTGATTGATCTTGGTTAGCATTGGTTCCATCCAAATTTCCTTCATTAAGCAAGTGAGCTTGATTAACACTCACTTTCTACATACTTTTCTTCGATGCCCAAATGAACTCAGTAGACACTACCTTCTAAACTAGACAATCATAAGAACACTTAGTAGACACAAAAAAATTTCTTTAGTACTTGGGTGAGCTCAGCATATACTGACTACTAATGATATATGACATTTGTGTAACATCAAAGACAATACACAATTAATCAATTGTATCCAAAAAAACCATCCATATCTCCAAATATATCAGAATGTAGCTTAGAAGATTTCTCCTCTAATCTCTTATTTTTCTCTTGTAGGGAAGCCATTCTCCTAAGTAGGTTGTCTCTCTCAATGATAGTATTCAAAGTGATTTTTTATTTCTCCTTTTCCAAATGAATGCATTTGGATTCCTCCTTTGCAAGCCTCCTCCTAAGAAGGACTAGTCTTGGAAATAAATCCTCAGGGTCTGTAGTAGTGGCTTATGAATCCACTGGGTCCAAAAAAACCACCGATATCTCCAAATATATCAAAATGTAGCTTAGAAGATTTCTCCTCTAATCTCTTATTTTTCTCTTATAGGGAAGCCATTCTCCTAAGTAGGTTTTCTCTCTCAATAAGAGTATTCAAAGTGATTTGTTATTTCTCCTTTTCCAAATGAATGCATTTGGATTCCTCCTCTACAAGCCTCCTCCTAAGAAGGACTAGTCCTAGAAATGAATCCTTAGGGTCTGCAATAGTGGCTTCTAAATCCACTAGGGCTTCTAAATCCACTTTGTCAAGTAAGCTCAAATACAACTTAGAATAATTAATATTCATCATCTTAGTTAGTTGTAATCAATAGATAAATTGATTAAGCTTAATATACCAAGATAATAAAATCCTTTGTTATCCAACCCAGCTCAGTAGAAACTAACTCAAAAATGATTTCCTCTATTAATCAATAGAAGCTAAGTTAACATTGAAAACTCAGAAAAATCCTTTTGCAACTGACTAATCTTGGTTAGCATTGGTTCCATCCAACTTTCCTTCATTAAGCAAGTGAGCTTGTTTAACACTCACTTTTTTCATACTTTTCTTTGATGCCCAAGTGAACTCAGTAGACACTGCCTTCTAAACTAGGCAATCATAGGAACACTTGGTAGACACAAAAAAATGTCTTTACTACACGAGTGAGCTTGACATATATTGATTGCTAATCATATGACATTTTTGTAACATCAAGGACAATACACACTTAATCAATTGGATCCAACCAAACCATCCATATCTCCAAATATATCAAAATGTAGCTTAGAAGATTTCTCGTCTAATCTCTTATTTTTCTCTTGTAGGGAAGCTATTCTCTTAAGCAGTTTGTCTCTCTCAATGAGAGTATGCAAAGTGATTTGTTATTTCTCCTTTTCCAAATGAATGCATTTGGATTCCTCCTTTGCAAGCCTCCTCCTAGGAAGGACTAGTCCTGAAAATAAATCCTCAGGATCTATAGTAGTGGCTTCTAAATCCACTACATCATCTAGATCTATAAATTTAGCCACATGTGGTTCTTTTCTAGGACTAAAACTTGTATCCATATTTTTCCTAAGTACCCAACTGTGGTTCATTTCATTCGCCAACTTTGATCTACAAGGCACATCCCCGGTAGAAGACACCTTTTTATCATGATACATCCTTTCTTCTCTAAATGGGTTGGTGAATGATTCTCCCAATAGTGTAGCATGCTCAGAGTTGAAACCTTTGGAAGATGACTCCCTTTCTACCATAGGGTGGTATTGTCATTGGACTGACACACTTCCTCTGGGGATCCACATAGGAATAGAATCAACTTTTTTTTTTTTTTGTTCTTTCTACCTCCAAGAGGTAATTAAGCGTACAATGGTATTTCTAGGTGGTCCTTTGTAAAAGAACATGTATTTTTTTTCCTATCATCCATTGATTAGGATTTCTTAAAATATTTATAGCACTAGCTACAAAACCTTAGACTTAAGTTTCCACCCTATGAAAGGAAACTATTTAGAAAATAACTTTTGAGACTAAAAAATAACACAAGAAATCTTTTTAAAATGGATCTGAGACATGGCCAATAAAAAAACTTTAGCTTTAGATGCTAGGTAATGCTTTAGAGAATGTAGTACATATGACAATATTGTTTATAAATCCCTAGCAGAGTTGCCATTTTTTTGTAGTTCTTTTTGACAAGGAATAGACTACGCCGATATGGACCTAATACCAGGAAGCATATAAAAAGGACAAGCCTAAGGGTTAGCTAAATCCTATAATCAATAGGGTTAAATCTTAGTCCTAGGACAACTTCAATAGAGACATCAAGACTCTCTTCACTTTAGGTTCTATAGGGCCAAGGTGGGAAAACTTTAGGGATTGATATGACAAATTTTATGATATTCTTCTCTTCAAGACTATCCCCTATAGAAGAAAATGGTTAATGTTCTATGATTTTCTTATAAACTTCCTGATCATAGTAACTAACTATAACCAAAGAAAAAGTAGATACAAATAAGTAACGATAACCAATTTTAGTTCTCAATACATAAAAAGGTAATTTGATTGTTTTATTTTTATATGTGCTTTGCAACTATATGAATCATCAACTTGCAACTAAAATTAAGTGACCAATGTCTTATCCATTTTTATATAGAGTCAAAACTGGGTCAGTGCAAGAAGTTGGGTCTCACTTTTGCCAAAAAGTCCTATTTTTGAATTTTTTTGTCAATTGATATCAAAATTTGAGGCATTTAGATACTGAATATAAAAAAACTTTAGAAATAAAAATTTTAGTGTTCAAAATATAGTTTTTGAATATGTAATTTATTTGTGTACCTATATGATGGATTATTTTTTTGGTATTGATCTTTAAAAACCACTTTTTCAAAATGTTTGTTTCAGGACCATACCACGCTCGTGTGTGGACACCATAATTTGACACAAAAAATGAATTTTCACAAATCCTTATAAAGGGAGTTACCTAATACACCTAAGATTGATAACAATATTTTTTCTTAATTTTTTATTCAATATTTTTTTAAAATTAATTATTAATTGGCTGTAAAGGTAAATTTTAAAACCTCTCATGTACAGACACCATAATTTGATGACATATAAATTAATTTAAGAAAAACTTTAAAATTAAAAAGTTATTAAAGTTTTAATGAATGTCATTTTTTAACGTTTAAGAGATAGTTTTGATTAATAAATAATTTTAAAATAGCAAATAAACTAATAACACTATACAATTTTCATTTAGGAATTAGAACAGTAAAACCTATAATGGGTTTTTGTTTCATCAAAAAAATCAATGGGGATGACTATATAAAAATTACGACAATCCCTAAAATTGTCAATTAAATGCCTTAGAAAAAATTGGATCATAAAGGCATGGCTTGGTGGGACCAAGCCTATGCCATGCCTTTCCCCAAGGAAAAATCCCATGCAAATGTTGTGTGCCATACCAAATTCTCGATCATGTCTCAAGAATCAGGCACTTGATTTGTAATTCCAAAATCGAGTGCCCAATTGCATTTTAATTGTTGTAAGAATTGTGTACTTGATTGTTTTAAAATTAGGTACCCAATTTGTATGTAGGTACTCGATTCTTATGTACCTATTGGTCCCCAAAAGCTGCCCAATAGGTTGACTTTCAATGATTGAAATGAATGAATAACAGTTTCAATCTACAACAGTGAATTTTGTCATAGTTATTCTATTTTCTTGTCGTCTAAAATTTGCAAGCTATTGATTCTAATTCAAAATTGGTGCAAACATGGGATCAAAACAACGAAAAAAGAAGAAAGAAAAAGTTTTGATAGATGAGGAGATTGCAACAAATAAAGAGAATGAAGCATGACATTAATGAGAGAGAAGACAAAGAATTAGAGACTTGAACAATGTTTCATAGGAGAAAGACATTGAGGATACCACGATGGATGAACAGGTCAAAGAAGAGAACCCAATACAAAAAAAATCAAGTGCACATTCTAATCATGCATTCAATACAGGTGTGTCTCCAAACCCTCAAATTTTCTCTTGTGATGAAATTGGTGATTTTTTAGAAGTAGGTTACTATTTAAACGATTTATATTTTCTTCATGAGAATAAATTGTCAAATGATCACGCACAAAAAAATCCAATTGAAATACATGCCCCAAAAGAAATACCAAGAAAAATTGAATATGAGATTCAAATCTCAAATAATAGTGAAAATAAAATGTCAATTGAAAATAAAAATTGCATGAATGTAGACATAGAAACACCAACTATTGAACAAACATGTTAGAATGATAGTAAAGTGTCTAAACATAATTTTCATATTCCTAATGATGTGCTAGATAATCTTGAGGGATTGGTTTCATGGAGACAAATTAGGACACATGCTAATAGATTGTATCGACTTTTTTTTTATAATAAGAAATTTGGGTTTCAATGTCAGTTGATGTTACAACTAATTAAAATATCTAAAATGCGATAAGTAATGAGAAGGTTGGGAATGTATGCAAAACCCCAGAATAAAAATGAGTCTTTAAAACAAGTTGTATCCATTGTTGCTAGTGCCTTTGAAGTTATTGGAAAGAGAAGTCATTCTAAAGAGAAGAATGCAGCATGATGAGCAATAACAATAGCTTTAGTTAACAAATCAACAACTGACAAAAGATTGATTAGCAACATAAGTAGATATCCTAATGTAAATTGTAAGACTTTAGAAAGAGTTGTAAAGAGAAGGGTTAACTTTGAATGTGATCTAGCAAATATTTTGTGGACTTCTAGTGGTAGACTCTTGAGATGTGATATGAAACATACTAGTGAAGTCAAAAGTTTGATTGAAATTTTTTGGCATGATAGTACAAGAGTATCACCTAATTTAAGAGATGTTTTTAAATTGAGAATTGGGTCAAAAATATCTGATCCACATCCTAAACACCTTTTGGACATGACTCAAATTGAATTGTTTAGAAAGTTTGTAGATGGTAAGGTATACATATTACCATTACTCAAAAGATCGTTTGAAAAGTGTAAACCATGGTATGTAAGGATTAACAAAGAAAGAATCACATGTTGTTGTTAAACTCATATTCAATTTCATTACCATTATGATGTATTTCAATCTATACATGGTACCATGCATAGTAAAGAAATGTTGCAGGAATGTGGTATAAAAATACCACCTCAAACTATAAAGGATTTCATATCAAGTTTTTTTTATAAGCCACCTAATGATAAATACTTTCTTTTCAATGCATATCTTTCTGGTACATGTGATATGTGCAGTAATCTTTCTTTGTTAGATGAATGTTTGCATGAAAATGCCTTGACTACTTTTGGACAATAATTAGTTAAGGTAAAAAGATTCAAAACTATTGAATATCCATTGAAGGATGGGAAGATTGGAAGAAGGTGTGATCTAGTTACAAATGAAGTTAGTTGTCATACATTTATGGATGAGCTTAAGAGTGTGATTGTACCAAAATATGTTAAACACTCTCAATATGCTAGATGGATTGATGGACAATTTTGCATATCTAAGAATACATTTCCAATTGGTACTATACTTTTAGTTGTTGACTTTGCAAAGAACTACACACTTGCACCACAAGAAGAGGTACAACCACAATATTACAATTCAGTGCAAGTAACAATTTATCTTCATATAGCTTATGGGCATGCACCTAATAGTATAGAGGAGGATCACAAAATATTGAGAGAGTACCATTTTTATATGAGTGATAATAAACTCCATTCATCTGAGTTTGTCCAATATTGTTTCAAGGTTTTTTATGATAATTTAAAAGAGAGATAAATTCAAATGACATAACATTGGATATGGTTAGATAATTGTATAGGACAATTTTAAAATGCCAGAATGTTCTATTGGTTGAGTAGGACACATAGGAAAACTAACATCCAACATGTGTGGAGTTTTTTTGAGGCTAGACATGGTAAAGGAGAACATAATGGTGCTAGTGCATGCGTGAAGAGAGCCCTTAGTAGAGAGCAATTAAAATTAGAGGAAAAAGCTAAATTCAAAAATGCACATGAGACTATCAAATGGTGTAACAAATATTTATACACAGGATCAAGTGAGAACTCTACAATCAAATGTTTCTTCTACCTATTTGAAGAAAAGAATATCCTTTCAAGATATGACTATGATACAATTAGTGAGTCAGCTAAATGGCATTCATTTAGGAGTTTGGATTCTAACACTTGGACTGTATGGACTAGGGAGCTTGCTTTTTTTTGTCAATTTTGTCTTGTAGGTGAATGGGAAGAATGCGAGAATATAGAATGGGTTAAAGATTGGCGACAAAAATAATTAGCACCTACTAACACACATTTTCAAAATGATATAGTAAATGAAGGCCATAACATTTGTTACTTTTGCATCAGAAGACTATGATCATATTTTAGACCTCATAGAACTTAGTATGCATAATTTAATTAGATTTTGTTGTGATCTCATGCTTCAATTTATATAATTTGCATATGTACTCATGTGATTAAAGTGTTTCTATACTTTATCTTATCTTGTAGGACATGTTTATGCTATTATTGCACCTAGTAATAATGATGAATAAACTGAATATTAGATAGCTAGATGTGTGGAACCTAAGAAAAAAATGATATGTCATCAAGTAGACGATGATGGTTTTGAGTATCCAATTGGGTTTGTCATTGTAGCTGGCACTTGGCTACGTAGATATCTAACAAGAAGAAATGGTTTACCAACATTTGAAGACTACCAATCCAAAGAGAAGATTTTACACTATTCTCATTTGGTTGTAGCAACAACTATCAAATTAGAAAGATACAAAGGGAGACTCACCAATAAGATATTATGGACAGTTTCAATGGATGGGCATGAGACAATCATAGATGCATTGCAAAAGAGAGAGGATGCACATGGTACAATGGGATGACTGCATTTAAATCAAACACATGTAAGTTTTTTCTTTATTGTGTTATTTTTATATATTTACTTATATAATTTAATTACATGTATGTTTGCACTATCAATACCAAATTAGAGAACTTATATATATTCCTCTTATTCAAGTCTCAATTACAATTTATACAAATTTAAGTTCTAGAGTGTAGGGAAGGAGGAAGAGAGGGAGAGAGAGGGAGGGAGGGATATGGGGAGGGTTATAAGTTCTTGTAATTTATCAGAAAGGGGTCCATTAGGAAACCTCAGGACAAATTAGCACCTCTTAGGACCCTTTACAACACATTAGTTATTGTAGTCCTAAATGTAATATTTTCTAATGTGTCCTTGTACATTCTAATATTTCCAAGAGGTTTTGATGGGTCATATGTGGTCATAAGAAACCTTAGAACCCATTATGACTCCTTGGAAACCATTCATACCATTAACACACTTTATGAACCCTTAGAACACATTAATCATCATAGGATACACTTTAGGGTTGTAATGTGTCCTATTCAATCCTTTTTTTTCCTAAGGAGTTTTAGTGGGTTGTAAGTGGTTCTAGGAATCCTTGAGACTAATTACAACCTCCTAGGAACTATTATGACCCATTATGAGCCTTTACAGCATATTAGTCATTGTAGGACACCATTTAGAGGTCTAATATACCTTAATAAGTCATATGTTCTAAGGGGACATTAGGGATTTTTAGGACCCATTAGTACACATTAGGTCTCATTAGGACACATTATGATCCACTCACACACATTAGGACCCATTAGACCCCATTAAAACCTCTTATAACACATTAATCATTGCAAGGAATAGTAATGTGTCCTAAGTGGTCCTAATATCTCACAACAGATCACGATTGGTCCTATGTGGTTTGAAAACCCATTAACACCATTTAGGGTGCACATTATGACCATTTAAAACATATTAAAATCCATTAATGCCTCTTAGATAATCTTAAGGGGCATTTAAGACATTCTAATGGGTTATAATATGCCCTAATGGGTTCTAATGTGTCTTAAGGGGTTCTAATGTATTTTCAGTGATCCCATGACCTTTTAGGACCCATTAGGAACCCTTATAATTCATTAGGGGCCATTATGACTCATAAGAACCAATTATAACCCCTCTGAACACATTCACCATCATACGATACACTACTATGTCCAAAGGCATTATAATAATTCCTAAGTGGTTATAATCAGTCCTAATGTTTCCTCTTGGATTTTAAACTATGGTCTTAATATATCATGAAGGGTCATAATGGGTTCTTAGTGGTCCTAATACATCTTAGAGTCTATTAGGATCCCTTAGAACACATTAACTATAATAGGACACACAAATGGGATGTTAATGATTCTAGTGTATCATAAGGGGTCATAATGGATTGTAAATGGCCCTAGGACCCATTACAAAACATTAGAATAGATTAGGACCAATTAGGACACATTAAAACTACCTCAATTGGTTTTAATTACTTGGGATGTTAGAAAACTTATGTCAAAGTTACAAGGAACCATCTAGGTACATGAATTTCTTAGGTACATAATTGTGTGAACATACATACATAGCCTTGATGAGAAAATGTGTGAAAGGAAGTGTATCATCCATCATTTCATAAGAAAATCTTCAATATTTACCTAAATTTTATAAATTTGAATTTTTAGGATGAAAAATATTTATAATAGTAGGTCAAATTTATTTGTATGAATCCCAATGCATAAATTTGATGTGATATTTATCCAATAATCTTTTTGATATCAATACTAATGCTCTATAAATAGTTAAAATTATTGTTCATGTAGCATTTATACTTACAAAATGTGTCATATGTTCATGAATAAAATATGTCACAACAAAGAAAATGGTTTGAATACTTAAAACATGATGAAACATAATAATATATACTACATACACTAGCATGATAAGAAGTATTAAAAAAATAGTACAGGGTCTAATGTGTCATAACATGATCTATGAAGTCAAAAAATACATATAATATAGTTAATTGTCCTAATACAAAGTGTATCAAAATAAACAATATGTGTCATACAACCACAATCTAAAGGTGCTAACAAGACCTAATCTATCTAATTAAGTGTCCTCTTTACTCCATGTGAAGAGGACTCGGATGGATCATCTTATGTAATATGAGTTGTCTCATCATGTGGGACACCCTATGAGGTAAATGGATCATCCTGTGTAATGGGAGGAGGTGCACTAGGAAAGCTACAAAATGCGCCAATGGTGAGGTCCTATAATTTACAATACATACATTTTTAAAATTTAATAAAGAGTATTTAATGAACTATGTATGTACATAATATCACAATACTGACCTCAAAGGATGATGTAGGTACCTCCATCTAGCTAAGTTCCGTACTCTTAGCAACACTCATGGTGACATAGTCCTAAAATTATGGATACAAAAATGTTGATTCAAAATTATATATACATGAATAATTACAAAGTACGTAAACTAAAAAGTACACTATAAAAACATGTATATATATCATATGTGAGTAGTTACCACTATCACAGATGTGTCAATAGGTATGCTAGCATGATGATCAAAAGATGGAGTCAAAAATAAACTATATTGAGTCCTGTATGGATGAGTACGATCGATCTCCTATTCATAAAATCAAAACACATAAAATATATACATGAGTCAAAATTGTTTAGATTATAAGCTAATAACAATATACATACATAAAAATAGTACAAATTATTTGTCTTCAGTGAAAAGTTCATATCGTATGTATTTGAGCCTATGCCTCAGTGGTAATTGGGTTAGGACCCCTACTAACATCAAACTGTGTAGCACTAGATAATCCCTACAAAATTAGATAAAAAGAACATATGAGCACATGTTATTGAATTTGAGTTTGAATGTATAATTTTATAGTGTAATTCAAAGTGCATACCATATGAGGGACACCAATGTTTGTAGGTCTTGAAAAAAGACTATAATGCCTCCTAGGAGGAACAATATCATCCGTCCTCTGTTATTTCAAAAGAAAAAATTAATATGGTTAATACAATTACACATGTATGTAGAAAGTAAATAATTATGTACTTTATATTTAAATTTTAATTAAAATTTTACCTACTGCTCTTGACTATCTCTAGGCTCTCCTTGTATGAGGTCAACAAATGATGACACATCAATCTCATCACTACCATCAACATGGGTAGCGTATACATCATCATCAAAATTAGCACCCTTAGCATAATGGTCATTGTGTGTTGTATCAACATAACTCTTAGGGACTTTGCATATGCCTCCACAACTAGTAAAAATATGTCCAAGTGGATGAACATGTGTCACCTGCATCCATTGCTATACTAAATTACCCAAAAGGGAACTCAAAGAGGTAAGAGCAAATGAAACTACTTGATGATGGTTTGGAGCTGGTACAATAGGTGCAAGAAGAGTTACAAGGGGCTTAGGTCACCTATGGTTTCTCATTCTATCACTCAGTTTTGCCCCAGGCCTATCCTGAGGCATCCCTCCACTGACCCCCTAAAATAATCTAATATTAAAATAATTGGGTTTCAAACCCAATTCAAACTCAGCCCATAGCTTCTTAAGGAAGTACATGGGCACCTCATGATTAGCGTGTGGTGGATGGTCAAATACCATCCACCACTACTTCCAAAAGTGTGCTACTATGCATGGATGTGTGCACCATCTAATAGAAATACAAGGCTTCCTCTTGTTAATCTCCTCACCTGTCTTAGGGTTTAAAAAATAGCTTGTAAAATTTCCTTTACCTATTTTAAGGTTATGGACCTCTCTATATGATAAGCCATCAAAATAGAAGGCACACATGTTTTGCCTCCATAATCTAAATGAATCAATATCATAATCTAGATGTTGTATGGAGTGAATGACACCTTACATGCTATCTGTAAGGCATAGTAGGTGAGGAGGGAGGTGTGCCTCATGTCTGATAGCCTCAATATCTCACATGAGGTCATTAAGGTTACACCTCATGCTCTCCCATAGATCATTTACGGTGGGTGATGGAGGAGGACTAGGTGGTCGTGGAGGTGGGGGTGGAGGTGGAGGTGGAGATGGAGGGGGTGGAGGTGAGGGTGAGGGAGGGGGAGTGGGTGGCAGTGGGTCCGTCAAGTATAATCTGCATATATGTTTAAACAACATAAAAAATGACAAAATTACTATTTAATAAAATTTAAATCTAAAATATCAATTATATAAATGCACAAATCTTTAAAACCGTATCAATTAAATAAATAAAGTTAAACACCTAAGTAAACTTTAATGTTAATGCTAATTGAACATTATACCAAATTTAAGTCTAATCATAAAATAATACTCCAAAAGACTATATTAATAAATCAACTATATAAATCTATTTTTAATGTTAGATACGAACTTGTTTTGTCTATGCAAGTTCAAGGGTACATGTTTTTGATATTAAGGAAAAGGACGTGAAAGTGCCCAATAGTTTAACCATTGTTTTGTTAGATTATGATCTAGATCCAAAATAGAATTACTTTATGAAATATATTGCAGTGATTTTATTATTATTAATATTTTATATTGAATGCTAGAGTAGTTATATTCCTATTCTATTTAGTTTTAAAAGGCTTGTTGAAAAATATATTATAGTTATATGTTTTTCTCCTAGACCCCTAACTGACCTTATAGAAAGGGAAAATATATTTTGATACTCCTATAAGATTTGTTATTCAACACTATTTATGCATTTATTTGGCCTACTAAACTTGTGAGAAAATGCACAAAATCATTAAGAAATATAAGGATAAGATGAGATAAAAATGAGGATAATTAAGATTATGGAAGGAAAGTATGAAGAAATTGGCAAGGGGACTAAGAATGCAACTTCTAATGTGTTGTTTGTTCTAGGGTTTTTTGCCTAAAATTGTTTCTCTGTTCTATATTCAAGTAGCTAGATCAATTTTCATGTACACTTATTTTGTGACACTGGGGCATTGTATTCTCATTATGGATTATCTGTTCATCTCAGGATCAAACAAAGTTAAGATTATGGCAAGGTTATGGTTTAGAATTTTGTTATGTTTAGGGTTTTCATGATGGCTAAGCTTAAGATTATTATAATGATTATGACTAATGTTAGGGTTTACCTAGGATTATAGTTTTCTAGTTAGAATTATATTTAGGTTTCAGGTATTTATTATGGTGCTATTGTTTAAAGGATATATAATAGATGGCATTAGGATGAGAGTTAATGTTACAATTAGAATGAAAGCTGAGAGATAGAATTATGATTTTATTTATATTTATGATTATAGTTCATCCAAAATATTATCCGCTAATGTAAACTATAAGTCTAGATCCTAATTCTAGTACATGAACCCTATCCCTAACCATAATAATCCTAATTCTAATCATAATACTTAAACTTATAACTTATCTTCTTTAGTAATTTAAATATTAACTTATCATTTAAAATTTTTTATGAATTTTGAGCTAATAAAACTTTTCTTCCTTCTAACTCTCTATGTTGGAATGTGTTATATTAATTGCATTTTCTAATTATGACCAAAGTCTTTTTACTATTAGAAAACTTTGTATTATATTAATCACAACTTTTATAATTACTTTTGGATACTTACTTGTCTTCCACTTCTAAACTACTCTTGGCTCATCCAAACATTAGCCTCAATAGTTTCAATGATTAAAATAAAATATGTTTTCTTAATTCTGATTTGTAGGTGGAAGCAACTTCACAAATTATCATTTTTCTTAAGGTGTTTTAATGAGTTTCTCGATATAAACCTTAATTTTAAACCTTAATCATAAATCTTAATTATAAACCTTAATTATAAACCTTAATTACAAATCTTAATCATAAATCTAAATATACACCTTAATTATAAAATCTAAATTATAATACTTATCCTATTTATATTCTAGAATTGAATACAAGTCCTAATACTAGATCCTAATCTTAAATGTTAAATGTTAAACCCTAACCTTACATGTAAATCATAGTTAAGGTCAAGATTAGGGTTTTCCATTTAAGCCTGATATTTTTATTTAGAATTAGGAGAAGGGCTTAGCATTTATGATTATTTTTAGGATAAAGGTTTAGCACTTATGATAACTTAGTTAGGCCAAGGGTTAATAATTTAGGATAAAGGTTTGGGATAAGGGTTAGACTTGAGATTAGAATTTAAAACTTAATGTAAAGGTTTAATGTATTAGGTGCATCTTTTACCATTTACAGTACAAATTTAGCATTTATAATTAGGGATGAGATTATAATATCATTGACAACTATAGTTTAGTATTTGAAGAGTTTAGATTTTTTCATTTTAAATTATCATTTACTATAAATTAGGGGTATTGCTTAGGTATGGATCTAATATTTAGTATTTAATACTTTAGATTTATGTAAATCTTTTAGGATTAGGTTTAGCATTTTAATAAAAGTTAGAGATTATTCAGGGTTAGGACAGGAATATTAATGTCTAAGATAAGGGTTAAGAATTTAGGATAATAGTTTATCATTTAAGGTTAGGATTATGGTTTGACATTTATAAATAGTATTTGGTTCTTAGGATACTTATTTAATTATTTATAATAGGGTGTAGGTTTTAGCAAATTAAGATTATGGTTAGGATGATAGTAAGGGTTATGATTAGAGTTTTGGTTAAAATTGGGATTATAGCTAATCCTAAATGTTTTCCCTTAATCCAAAACTATTAGTGTAAATCCTATGCCTAATACTTGAACCCTAACCCTAACCATAATAATAACCTTGATGTAAAGTAAGGGGGCACATTATGTAACATCTAGCCAAGGGATCCAAAGAACTAACCTAAAGTTTTACTAAGCAAGCAATAACATGTACAATAATTTATATAAAAAAACATAAGAGATTACATTCCTTAACGACCACATTTACATTTCATTTTTAAATAATTATAAGTACTAGAAGTAAAATAAATAACACATTCACATGAAAGAATAACTACAAGTTCCATCTGTTTAAATAATATACATTTGTTTTGAATGCCACTTGGAAAATTAATTCTTAATGCACAATCATCCACTATACATGTCATAGGGTATGAAAGGTTGAAAGAATATACATTTATAAAATAGTTTACATCATCCATTTGCAATCCATGAAACAAAGTACAATACAATAAGAAAAATCATTAAATACTAAGTTTTGTGTTTGGATCCCTTGGTAGGGTGTTACATGATTAAATACTTAGTTATATGTTTAGGGTTTTATTGTACAGTTATATGGTTAGGTCAAGGTTAAAGACAAGTATGAATATAGTTAGTTTTACTTTCTTTGTTATATGGTTTACAAACTAATCTATAATTAATCACTAGTTATTTGAAATCAATATTTATTTGTAATTACATGTTTAAACAATGAATTTACATCTATAATATAAGCATTCAACATTGTAATTTACATATTAAATACATTTCAAAACATCTAAAATAATAATTTTTAAATGAACATCTATGAAACTATTATTTAAATTAACAGATACAATAATTTAAAGATAATACTCATTAACAATAAAAATTTACAATTTTATGTATATTAAAACTAAAAAAATAATAAATTGATGGTATATAAAATGTAAAATTGATAATAATTAAATAAAATAGTACCAAACAAAATAAAATACTTGATATGTCAGAAAATAGCAGTAGGGGGTAGTTGGTAGAGGTCAAAAATGGGCTCCTATATTGCTCTAAAATCAGGCTTCTATTTTCTAAATGCTGAAAATGACACTCAAGATGCCAAAAAAAGTGGTATTTGTAATTTTTTGAAATCGGGTACCTAATATTTTACAAATCAGATGCCTAATTTTTAAGTGGTTCAACACCTAATCCACTTTTCAAAAATTAGGTACCTGATTTTTGAATCATGGCTTGGGTACCCAATTCTAAGCAAATCAGGTACCTATTTCTAAGAAAATCGGGTACCCATTTCTGAGAGGTCCAATTTTGTAGAATTACAACCCAACTTTGTGCTTATACCCAACTAGAAAATTGGACCTATTTAATCAACTTATAATTAAATTTGTCAACAGTGAGCTCCAAATTTCATTCTTACCATATCCTTCTCATAAACCCTAAACCCTATCACTTATAGAAAGCAATTACTTAATTCTTTGAACTAATATCAATCACTAAGAGATAAAAAATTCATCTAAATTGAATTAAAATTAAAGAAACTTGTTCATTTTAATCTCAAGATCTCAAAAATATAAGGAAGGAGACAAAACTCAAAGACGCAGATACGCAGGACTTCCTTTTTGTATTGATTTCCTCTAAAAATGAATACAATACTAGTAAAACTCAAAGTAAAACTAAAAACATGAAAACAGATACTTGGTATTCATTGTATTCTAAAGCATACAAGACTAATTACATTCATATCATTACAAAAACTTGGAAGGACTCTAAAAAAGACATAAGATAGGAAAATTCTACAAAATACCAACCTCTACTCCTCATCCTAGAAATCCTTATATAGGATTGCAACAAGCTATAGATGGGAGGTGGAAACATGTCAACACCTTAATGGAAAAGAAAAGGCAAGAAATATACAATAAAGATATACAAAACATTCTTCTATGTCTGATCCAAAAAAAGGAAGGTAGTTGAAAAGTTAGCAGCTAGCACTTTACTACAACTTTAACTTTAATCCACTTTGTCTTCTTCTACCCTTTAGTTCCTCAAAAGTCTCAAAATTTGACAGGATTATTTATGAGAGATTTATCCTTTTGATGAACTACTTAGTGTATATGATCTTTTCCATAATCTCTAGTTGCCTTTAATCTCAATTATTTCTCAGCTATTTCCTACTAGTAAAGCCTTTATTTCTCCTACCAGTTCCCAAACATAAATATCTCACTTGGTGTGCCACTCTATGGTTTTAACCTCTTCTAGGTCCTTCATGGATTTTTTCCACCTGAAACCCCTTACATCCTCTAGTTATAACTCATATTTCTATGTTATGGTCTTTGCTATCACCTAGAGAGTTTCTCTTGACTATCTTATTCTTTGTTTTGTTTTGTAGTAGAGACTTGCTCTACATTTACCAGTTGCTCTCTAAGAGATGCAAATTCTGCTTCCAAACCATGGACCTTGGCTTCAAGCTCTTCAATCTTCCCTTTATAAACATGGCTCTTCTTGAGCTCATCCTCATAGAGCTTTCTTACATCAATGTAATCATGCATAAACTTGTCAAGTCTTGATTCTATCTCATCTACCTTGGCATCATTCATTACTGAGAAATGCTTCAAGGCCTTTGAGATCTTTATACCTAAAGTACCTTTTAAAGTCCATACAATCATGTTACCATATTCGGTGCTCTGCACATCCATCATCTTAGTTTTTTTTGATGAATGATCCATACTCCATATTACCAAATATTTGGTGTCAATGTTGAATCTAGATCCTCTTTGTAGTCTACCAACATCATATGCCTCATATGAGATGGGATTTTCCTATCTTCTAATCTGATCAAGCATAAATGGTTGCTCCAAATTACACTTCGACACCAATAGTATCCCACTCCTCTACACAAGATCTCTTTCCTCCTCTAGAGTCATGACTTCACTCTCAATATCATAGGCTTACAATTTCTCAACCAATTCTAGCTTCTATTCATCTAATTCTCCTAGTTTCATCTTGAGCACCAACTCACTTTGTTTTACCTTGTACAAAAAACTTTTGAACTTTTCCGACTTGATGAATTCATCATCCTATATAAATTTTTGGGCTTGGATGATCCTATCATAAAGCCTTGCTATAGCTATTTCTAAGTCATTGAGTGTGCTCTTAGTTGCATTGACCATGTCTTGTATGTAGGTTTGTCTCAAGTCAGAAAAGTACTGACTCTTACTAGGTAGTGTTTGTAGTGTCCTCTAATTAACCTCTATATGAATATGGATAACCTTTTGCCTCTTATTCCCCTTAATGACCCTTGGTGTCTTAGTAAGCTCATCTTCTTCTAATTCCAATGTTACATCAGGCTTAGGGTTGTTAGATAATACCCTCTTTTCTTCTCCTGTGGATTCCTCTGGCATTTGGGCCATAATTTCAGCATGGTCAATGACCATCTTCCTAATCATATGAGGATAGGGGATATCCATATAAAATCCCTTAAAAATGGGATCTACTTTTTTCATTTCCCTCTCTACCCTTGGAACATCATGAAGCTTAGCTAGCTTGTCAATTGCCTCCCCCTCTACAACAATATTAGGAATAACATCTTCATAGGGTAATTCTTTTGTAGCAGGCAACACATAGTTCCTAATTTCTAAGAGTTTTCATTATCCAATTATTAGGGTCATACATCCTGTAAGGACTAGTTGACAGGTTGTAGTGGTGGAGGAAAGAATGAATCTAGTTTAGGGAATCTTTTCCAATTGAAAAGTCCCCAACCTTGAAACATCTACATAGGAATGTACCTTCATGTACCTTAGGCCCTAGATACTTCCTATTAACCATAAATAACTACCACATGAATTCAATAATGGCAAGTCTGGGAGGAATGAATTTTGGAAAAATACATGGGAGTTGGGGACAACCATAAACCCTCATTAGAGAAAAGGTTGGAAATAGGTAGATATCTCCCCAATTGGGGTCTATTGTTTTTCTTTATGGGAGGAGGGCTGGTCTCAAAAGACCTTTTAAGATATCAAGTGCCCTAATGTAACTTGGGTCTACCATTTTCATAATGATAGTACTAAAATTGTAAAAAATGAGATAGAATCAGAATAATGTTAAGAAGTGTCTCATACCCATGCCCAAAATTGGACTAGTAGCTCTCCATTATCATTAGTTATATGATCAATGAAATCTGATCTTATATATCCCAAATTATTGTATACGATTAAGTGCATCAACTATAAGCAATGAAGGAAACTAAAATTATCCATTTCTCCATTCTGGGCACATCCAATGTTTTTCTTCATCTTTTCTAGAATTAATTCAATATAATCATATTCTCCTCCATGGTAGGAGTATTTCACATCTCTGGAAATTTTTTTTTATGATCCATATACCATGTTAGGTCCATCCTTTCCCATCACCTTGTAGACACCATATACTATTTTCACAAAATAATTCTTAAATTTATCTAGTGGAATTTTCTTGTCTGCTTTCTTTGGATAGTCTCCCACCCACTTTAGGTCAATGGGAATATGTTATAGCATTAACTTTCCAGTATATACATTAGTGTTCCTTTCAAATTTACCTTGTAGGTCAATTAGGTCCACTAGTTCACTCATGGCACCATCTAGTTTGAATGCTTCAATAAAAGAAGCTCTATTTGGTGTACATAGAAGAGTTTCATCTCTCCTATGGAATGATTTGGTGGCTGGATTGTATGATTTGATTAGGGCCTTTACCAAATCAACATCAATAAAAACTTCTGGAAAGATTAACTTTGTTAGGTTCCTTTTCAATGGATTGCAAATATGGATCTTCTTTTCTCTATTGTTGTAAAATTATTTTAAAAGCTCATAGCCAGAGACTCCCAGATAGATATCATCTCTGCATAGGACATGTTGTCCACAAAGGCATTATCATCTATAGCATCAGCATTTGAGGATCTTGGGAAAAGCTTAATCCATTCCTCAACAAATGTATTAGGTTTCTTTTTGTTTATTTTCCTCCTTTAAAAATGGAGGTCCCTATAATTTCCATGTACACTGCCTAAATCTCTTCAAATTCCTTCTCATACATTCTGGTTGTATGTATGAAAACACTAGGCAAAACTATACTTAGGCATTGAAAGTAATAATTTGTGTGCATTGAAACTTTGCAACCACTTGGATTTTCTTCTCTTTCTAAATGGTAAACTATAACTAATAAAAAAAAAAAAAATTTATACTACAATGTACATCATCAACATCCCTTTGCATTATTTTCACCATGCTTGAGCCTTAAACTCAGTTTCTTATGTCACCTCAGGGGAGCATCGTCACTAATATTTAGCATTACACTTTCTATACATTACCCAAATCTAATTGGTCAAAAGTCATTTGTCATTTCCAGCTCAGAAAAGTCAAAAACATATTTTCAAGACAAACCTAGGGTTTATGATCCAACAATTGACTTAGAAGTCAAACCCATCATAACATCTTAGGCATGGAACATTTGATCTACCATCTTATGATCTCATGAAATTAGATACATTATTGTGCATCATTTCAAGCCTTAAGAAAGGCCTTTACGATATCATGACACACTAGTTACCGTAACATTGGAGCCTACCTTTATATGCATTATGATCTTATGAGAGGTGACTTATACTCATTGGTGTAGCATCTTATCTAACTTTCCTTTTCCTTATGATCTTACAATCATAGTTTAGTGGACCACTTTGTAACTTCAGCAATCATCTTGGTTGCCCTTATGATGTTGTGAGAAATTGTTACCTTTCTTCATTATGGCATCATCAGCATTAACTTTAAACTTTATGATCTCATGATACACTACTTCATAGCATCATAAGTCTTTTTCCATTCCCTTGAGATCTTATGATATACTATTTGTTGTAAGTTTACAGAATAGGATCTGTCATTTTTCCATAAAACTTATGCAAAGACATCTTTGGCCCCACCAACCTAATGTGGCATCCACCTTTTATTTTTTGTAATTTTGACCAACCAAGATAGAACACATGTCATTTTTTTAACACTGAATTGCGACCTTGCTTTGTCAATTATTACCTTACGATCTTACAATCATCATCCCCATTAGCATTGTGAGCTTCAAATTCTTCTTCCTTGATCTTATGACTAGGGCCTTAGCGTAACATTAGAAAACTTCACAAAAATCTTTGTGATTCCCCAATCACTCCTTTATCAATATAGTATCAAAATTCTCTATGATCCCATGATCACCTATTTTTCGTAACATTGCACACCATGGTTTAAAAAGCTTTCTATTAGAACTCACAATAGCATGACACAGAAGGGGTATCATAAGATCAAAAAACCTAGATTTTAATCCTATGATCACCTACCAACCCCTTTAATCATAAGATTGTAAGAGATGATTCAAATTAAAAACAATCTCTCTCTTAAATATAAAACATAGGGTAAGGGCTAGATTGTGGATTTTTATGAAGTTTTTTGTGAAAAAAGATGAAAACATAATCCTAGGGAAAGAATATCATATTGGGCTGGAACAAAAATACATTGTTAGGGCTATTCTTTGGAAATGAAAATAAATGAAACAAAAACCCTAACACACAACACTCTTTCAAAAAACCTTTTTAATTTGAAAATTTAGCATAGTGAAAGTAAGAGCTATCACCTAACACTTCTCTTTTACCCACCTATCATGAGCTGATAGATTGGAATTGAAACACTATATCTAGCAAAGTCACCATATTCCAAAATTACTACACTCTTGATTGCTACCTACACATTTTCAAACTAATAATGTCTTCTACAAGTGACCACAGTGTCAATGTGATTGAAGCTAACATCAAATATCTTAGTCATACAATTAGAATAAAAAATATTAGCTTGTCTTATGGTAAAAATCACACTATGGTAGTATTAGAGCTGAAAATAGTAAAAAGATAAGACATATCTAAAGGTGAAAATCTCTTTGAGGTACGTAAGGATGGGATTGTTGGAATATTCAAATATGGAAAGAGTACTTATGAGAGGGGGGGTGGGGGGGGGGGGGGGGGGGGCGTGAATCAGAAGTATCACACTTTAGCCAATAAAACTTTTAGGTGGAAGTAAAATTGCATACATGTAAATACATCAAGTAAACATGAAACTAAACACATGCATCTACAACACATAACACTAGAATTTGGTAACCCATAAACCCTCTAGGAATAAGAAAGTAAAACTGGGGTGGGGATGATACCCACAAAAATTACTGTAGCAATATTGTTCAACCACTTCTGATGGTCTACCCTGTTAAAGGCCTTACACTGTGTCAATAGTGACTTGGTTAAAGGATTTCAAACACTTAACATGAAGTGCCACCCTATTAAAGGATTTAATCACCTTTTGATAAGGATCTACAAATAGCTGTTAAGCCAATCTATCTACATAGGATTTTCTTTCTAATACAATGGTAAGAGAGTATTAGGTATTATAAACCTGATTGTTTGCAATCCTTGATTACTGAATGTAGGAACTTGTTTTGGCTCTTTCTTTAATTTCGATCCTCTGAGATCTGATTTTTGTTTGTCTACCTTGCTTTGTTTTGATCAACTGATTAATGAATTGTTGCTCTTACTTTCTAAGTCTCCTCTCACCAAATACCATTTTGTTTTTCCTTTTTAATTCTGCTCTACTCCTCTCATTTTTTTCAATGAACCTTTCATCTTCCTTAAAAAGACTTCAAAGACTTAGGGTTAGATATGGATCTATGATCCACATTGAATCTCAATTTCTCGCTCAATACTTGTATTTTTTTGATTGGATGCATGCCTTTCCAAGTTTTCCAATTGGATGCATGCAAATTGCATAGGAAATGTAAAAGATTTGTTCTTATCTCTATATCTTTCGAGATTTATCTTATGTTGGCTACAAAAATAGTTTACATCATAGTTTGTGCAATCACAAACTCTTATGTTGATGTCCTGAGTTACTCAGCTCCTGAGGCATTGCTAATGCTCGACACATGCTATTTTTGGGATAGCTTGGCACCTAAACAAAACTGTATCACTCAACACCTACTGTTACTCGGCACTTGTTAACACTCAACACCTATTGTTATAGCTAGGCACTTGATATTACTCAGAACCTACTCTTTGTTCGACATTGTTTAGTGCAAAAATGGTTAAGTGTATTGACACTCAGTTGTCAAAATTATTCTTTAAACTAACAATCTCCCCCTTTGACATGAGTGGCAAAAACACTTAACTAAGATCCTTATGACTCCTTGTTAGTTGATCTTGCATGTACGCTCAGTGATTTTTGTCCTGTTTATACATTCTGACTAATCAAAATTTGTCAAAAAAAAAAAATCTCCCAAAATTTGCTATCTTCCCCTTTTATCATACTTATAATTTCATTCCTGTACTTAACTCCCCCATACTTAATCTCTTCTTATCACTCCCCCATACTTATTCTCCCCATTTTTGACACTTATGTCAAGGGTCTTACAAGGAAATGCCATACATAGCCAAAAATGTACTATTCACTTCAAGGAGTACCTTTAAAGCTGCATCCCAATTTGCTAGTGCGACATCCAATGACTTATGCTAGATGGAAATCTTTGCTGCTAGGTGTACAAGTCCATCAGATGAAGAAAGATTGGGGTCTTTCTTGAGGACTGTCTTTGCATTTATCTACTCCTTGTGAATTAGTTCCAAATGAGGAGTTATTGAGGATTGAATTTGCATCAATTTAGCTTTTGTGGTTGCCTCCTTTGCTGCTAAGACATCTAACTCTCTTTGTGTGTGAAGCGATTGGGAAAAATGCTTCTCACTCTGAGCTAGATTTTTGGGGAGTTGCATGCTAGAAATCTTCAGATTATTCTCCAAGCTCAGTATTTTCTGGCTAGTGTCCTATGTGAATGTGGAAAAATCACACAACTTGTTGTACAGGGAAAAGATGTTTCCTAGTATAGTTTTATCTGTTTTAATTTTCTTTGCCAGTTCTACTTGTCACAGTGCTATATCACCAGATATTTTATTATTTACCTTGCCTTGGAACTTCCTTTCTGACCATTCGAGAAATTTGGCACTTGTTTCCTAGTCTTCACTAGTCACCTGGTCAACTATATTAGATAGTTGCTCTATAATTGGTCTTGACTCATCTGAAGACTGTAAGTAGAAATCTTCTATGAATATGTCTTTGATTTCATTCAAGGTAAGCTTATGCTTGTGTTCTTTTCTTAGTGCTTCTTGTCTCCTTCTTCTGTCCAATGCACTCTGAATTTCATTGATCTTCTCTTCAGTGAGAGTGCTAGATTCATAATATGGGATCTTTATTTCTTCATCAAGCTCAGGAACTCCATAGTGAAGTTTCCTGACTACCTTTGATGAGCTCGAGCCTAGTGTCCTGATTTGAAGTTGTAACCCATCAGTGCTCAACTGCTGAAGAGTATGTGTTGGAGTACCAAATTTTGGTAATGCAACTAGTGTTTGTATTGCAGACTCCTCCTTCTTCTTTGTCTCATCTTTTTCTTCAGCTTGAGTATCCCTTTTATGATCGCTAGGTGCAGTTGAACTTGTTGGTTGTTTAGATGTTTCTTTTATTTCCCCTCCTACTATACTCGACATTTGAAGTGTATAAGTGACTACACTTGGTAGAGGTGGTGGTGGAAGAAATAGAATACTAGTAGTTTGTATGGTTGAGGGTGGAACTTGTGCTTTTACCTTGACTATCTTTGTTTTAACTTTTGGATTCTATAATTCATCAACACTGACCAATACAGGATTTGAACTTAATTTTTCTACTAGTGATGATTGGTCAAGGATTTCTAAATCCTCTGCAGTTAATAGATTGATGTTTGGATTTGAAGTGTTTGTAACATCTTTTATTTTTATAATATCTGTAGGTGTGATGGTGGCATGAGGAGGACTAGGAGGAGATACCTGTGTGTCTTGCACACTTTGATCTTGTGGCTCAGTTGTATCTTTCTCTTCCTCTTTCTCCTCTGTATGTGCCTTTTCTTCCTTTTCTTCTTCACTCTTCTTCTCCACTTGTTCCTTCTCTTTTTCCTTGGTTCCTGACACCTTCTTTTCTCTTATCTTGGCACTTGCCTCTACCTTATATTCTTCATTATAGACATCTTCTATTTTCTTGTAAACTATTTTCCACAATCTTGTGGATTTTGTAACTACCTCTTCAATTTTATTCTGTAATATGCTGAATGCTCTATGCTTGGGAGTGAATCTATTATTATGCCTTTTTACTGCATTTGTTACTTGATCTCTAGACAAATTAGGCAACAATCTAGCTAATGTTGACTCCCTTATCTCCCTTTCCATTTGTAAACAAAAATGCCATTTATCCTCTACAATTTTGTACAATTCTTTAGGCATTGATTCATCTAATTCTAGAGGTGTGTGCTTATATTCAGCCATCATAGCATACACAAATTCCTCTAATTTATTTTTCTCTTCTTTGGTGAGCTTAGAAAAATTCAGGTTCTTTAAACCTTTCAAATCATCATTCCTAATTTTTGAACATAATCTATCAATAGCAATCTGAGGTTTGTGTCTTACCACTTGAAATTGACTGTTGTCCTCTGACTCTATCTTCTCCTCATCTGTTTTAGGTTGGGCAACAAATTTTCTTTTCTTATACTCGACAACAGTCTTCTTTGAGTCTTTCTTCTTTCCTTTTTTCTCCTCTTGGGCTTTTTGTGCTGCAACCCTTGTGGTAGGTCTCTTTGGTGCAGGAGCAGCTACTTTCTTTCCCTTGGATTGAGGAGCAGGAGGAGTTGTGGGCTTTCTTTTAACTTGTGCTTCATCGGCTTCTTCTTCCTCAACACTTTCCTCTTTATCTTCTCCTAACCCTTGAGTTAGACCTTGAGTTTTATCTCCTTCTTCAATGTCTTCTCCTTCCTCTTCTGCTATTCCTTCTTCTTCAACACCAAATTTTCTCTTAATTTGTCTCACCATTTTTTCTTTCTTCTTTACTACAGAAGTAGTCTTCAAATTTTTTATCACCCTTGATTTAACAAAATCATAGGTTCCAAAAGCTTTTTCATTTTTATCAGCTTCTTCTGCAAGGAGGCCTATTATTGCTGCAGAAGCTTGATCAATATCAAGTTCATAACCTAGTGGCCTAAACCATCTTACTCTAGGTATAACTGCTTGTATATAGGTATAATCTATATTTCCAAGAAAACAAATGTCCTTTTCATATTTCTTAGTCAATGAGACTTGAATCCTCATTCTTTGTTTCATGGACTTTTTGAACTCCTCAAAGTAACTAGTCATTTGGGCATCAAAATTTTCACCCATCTGTTCAATGTATCCATTAATTTGTTCAACAATTGTTTTGTCTGGACTCCATCTTACCTTACCCATAGAAGGGAATTCTTTCATCAGATAGAAAAATATGCACACCAAAACTGATCCAAATTTGCACTAAGCTCCCCTTCTCTTCCTTATAGCTCCCAGATTCTCATTAATCTATTGAAACATGAGCTCTACTAGATCATAAGTGTGATCCTTTTTAATTATCTTGTATGCAACATCAACTGCTATACAAGGTACACTATTTAACCTTCTTGATTGATAGAATTTGTGTGAAATGATTCTCACAACAAAATCTAGTAGGGGATCTATGATTGTGTCAATAGTCATTCCTCTATTATTCCATTTAGCACTTGTGTTTTTCTCTATTACTTCCCTTTTGTCACTTCATAGGGTCTTTGGCCAATCTAGGGTTGGAATACCAGTAACCCTATGAACAGTTTTCTTGGTGAATTTTACTGGCCCTGACTCTAACCAAAAGGCTCCATCGCATAGTTTTCTCAAAACTATCTGTACCCATTCAATTTTGAAAACATTCAAAAATTCTAGGGTTTTGGTTAATCCTTTTCTTTCTATTATTGATAACTCATCTTTCAGTCTTTTGTTCTCACATAACTTGTCATATGCATTGTAGATCTCTAAATCTCCTATGGCTCCAATTTTGCAGTTATAACATTTGTGAACATCTTGGACCATAACAACTTTAACAGGAATAACTGATAATGCACCTGCAGGATCATTCTTGTATGCTACTTCTAGAATGAGCTTGAATTCAAGTTGTTTAGCTTCATTGCTGACCAGCTATATTTCATGACTCTCTCTACCCTTAGTGTTTCCTAACTCAAATGTCATTGTTTTCCAAACTAGGGTTTACAATTTAAACAAGTTTATAAATTCTACGTAGCTCGACACTTAAGTAAAATACCTCAAATCAATGAAACTTATCTTGAATTGTTGTTGAAATCTTCACAAATGGCTTATGAGTTAACCTTTATCTTCTCCGATCTTCTCATCTTTGCTTCTCATTTCAATGGTGGGAAAATGATCAAAAATTGAATTTATGTACCTTCAAAATAGAGTAATTAATGCTTAGTGCGCTGACAACTGTCTACTCAGCACCTAAAGGGTTTCAACATGACTCGACACCCATTGTGTTTCACTTTGCTCGGCTCCTATTGATATTTCACAGCTCGGCATCATCTATCAACTTGGTCACTGTTAGCAACTCAGCACCTGAAGACAACTTTGATAGATCTTGCAAAACTCCCAATTTTGACTTAGCATCTTTGCTTATGCTGATTTCTTCTTTGCAGTTCTTCTATGTCTTGGAACCGATGTATGATGTAACTTGGTTTATCAATTCCACACACTTATTCTTGCTTAATTTGATGAAGTGTGATCACTTGACCTATTAGGTCAAGTGATCTCTGCACTTGATGTGCTATACTCATCTTTCTTCTTCCTTGTCTTATTCATTTCACTTTTGATATGTACAACATCTATCTTTGCCTTTCCATTGCTGAACTCAGAACTTGATGCCTTTGACCTTGTTGGGCAATTCTTGCTGACATGACCAAATTTTAAGCAATTGAAACATGTAGTTTGACTCAACCATCTTTTATAGTTTACCTTGAAATGCATTCTTATGCAATTTTGTGGTGTATGTCCATATTCTTGACAATAGTGACAATTGTATCTAGTGTTGTAATCCCAAAATTCATGGTTTGATGTCTTTGATGTTGATTTAATGTCCACATAGGCTTTGATCTACATTCAAAAGCTCTATGTCCATATTTTTTGCAATTATGACAGTGACCCTCAAATCTTGATGTCTTAGTAGTTTTGGTTCTGCATTCATATGCTTGATGACCTTGCTTCTTGCATTTATGAAAATGGTTTATACTTTTAGGTTTATCATGCTGATGGGCATTCTTGCTTCTACATACATTAGATGTATGTCCTTTCTTTCCACAGAAATGACATGTAGGTTTAACATCTTTACCTTTATTGCTTCTTTGTTCTGCACTCTTTGATGATTCTCCAATTTCAGTGATGTTGTATCCAAGTCCTGATGTATCATGGGTTGATCTTGGGAATTTCAGTAATTGCTCAAAATATTTGATGGCTTCACTTGACTTGAGATTCTCTGCCACCTCTTTTTATTTTTTCAATTCATTTTGCATTTGTTCATTTTGTATCTTCAAAGTACAGATCTCAATATCTTTCACATTGAGTTCATGGTGAAGGTTCATCATTTGGGCAAGTGTATCCATCTGCATGTTTGAGATCCTTGTCAATTCAGTACATTTTTATTCAAGTCTGTTTGCAAGATTTCTTTTGTCATTTTCCATCATGATCTTATCATCAACTGCTCTTTTCTTTTGTTCAGTAATTTCACATATCATTATGGCCTATGATTCATGTTCCATCTTGAGAGATCTTATCTCCTCTATTTGAACTTTGTTTTTCTCCATCAGTTCTGCTATTGCTGCATCAAACTCTTTAGTGTCTCTGTTAGAAAATATGTTGGTGGTATCAATCTCCTTGTAGTTTATCTCATTTTTGGTTATGGCTAGATCCTTCCTTTTTTTTAATGGATTTCTCAACTTGTTTCTAAATTCCTCCAAGCTATGCAGAGCAAGTTACACATCTATCACCTGATTTTCAATGATCTTTCCAAGTTTGAAAGCTTCCATCTTAAGATCTTTTCCTCCAAGCTGTTAGGCTTTTCCTTGTGAGAACCTGAACTCATTCTGATACCAATTGTTGAAATATTCAAATATGGAAGGAGTACTTATGAGAGGGGGGGGGGTGAATCAAAAGTATCACACTTTAGCCAATAAAACTTTTAGGTGGAAGTAAATTGCATATGTAAATACATCAAGTAAACATGAAACTAAACACATGCATCAAGAACACATAACACTGGAATTTGGTAACCCAAAAACCCTCAAAGAATAAGAAGGTAAAACTGGGGTGGGGATGATACCCACAAAAATTACTACAGCAATATTGTTCAAACACTTCTGATGGTCTGCCCTGTTAAAAGCTTTACACTGTGTCAATAGTGACCTGGTTAAAGGATTTCAAACACTTAACATGAAGTGTCACCCTGTTAAAGGATTTAATCACCTTTTGATAAGGATCTACAAATAGCTATTAAGCCAACCTGTCTACATAAGATTTTCTTTCTAATATAATGGTAAGAGAGTATTAGGTATTATAAACCTGATTGTTTGCAATCCTTGATTACTGAATGCAGGAACTTGTTCTGGCTCTTTCTCTGATTTTAATCCTTTGAGATCTTATTTCTATTTGTCTACCTTTCTTTGCTCTGATCAACTAATTAATGAATTGCTGCTCTTACTTTCTAAGTCTCCTCTTGCCAAATACCATTCTATTTTTCCTTTTTAATTCTGCTCTACTCCTCTCATTTTTTTCAATGAACCTTTTGTCTTCCTTAAAAAGACTTCGAAGACTTAGGGTTAGATATGGATCTACAATCCACATTGAATCTCAATTTCCCACTCAATGCTTGTCTTTTTCTGATTGGTTGAATACCTTTCCAAGTTTTCCAATTGGCTGCATGTAAATTGCATAGGAAATGTAAAAGATTCATTCTTATCTCTATATCTTTCGAGATTTATCTTATGTCGGCTACAAAAATAGTTTACATCATAGTTTATGCAATCACAAACTCTTATGTTGATATCCTGAGTTACTCAGCTCCTGAGGCATTGCTGATGCTCGGCACATGCTATTTTCGAGATAGCTCAACACCTAAACAAAATTGTATCACTCGGCACCTACTGTTACTCAGCACTTGTTAGCACTCGGCACCTACTGTTATAGCTTGACACTTGATATTACTCAGCACCTACTCTTTGTTTGGCATTGTTTAGTGGAAAAATGGTTAAGTTTATTGACACTCAGTTGTCAAAATTATTCTTTAAACTAATAGGGATATTTGATGCACTTTTGAGTCATTTTCAAGGGTGATCATCACTATTGATAGAACCAATGCAACTAGTAAATTTGGGTACTAAGAAAAACCCCCATATCATTCATCTTGCACAATCATTATCTGTTGAGGGAAAAGAAGAATTCATTGCTTTCTTCTAAGAAAAGAAGATCAAATTTTCATGGACATACTCAGTTATGCTAGGTTTAAATTATGATCTTATTATGCATCATTTTTCCATTGTACCAAGGGTGAAACCTATTAAAAAAAAACTCCAAAAGATGCACTCTAATGTGGCACTTTGTCAAAGTTGAATTGGAAAAACTATTGAAATTTGGTTTCATTCGAGCCATCAATTATGTCAAATGGGTATCAAATGTAGATTTGTTCCTTAAACATGAAAACTCTATCAAAGTGTACACTAATTTTTGAGGTCTCAAAAAAGCATGTCCTAAGGATGATTTTCTCTATCTAACATTGATATGCTAGTGGACATAACTATTGGGTATGAAATGTACTCACTAATGGATAGTTTTTCTAGCGATAACTAAGTCAAGATTGTGCTAGAAGACCAATAAAATAATGCCTTCACCCATGTGGGGGGCTTTTTCTAGAATGTAATGTCATTTGGCTTAAATAATACCAATGCAACATATCAACATGAAGTCACTATAATATTCCATGATATGATGCACAAAACAATACAAGAGTATGTTGATGGTACTCTAGCTAAGAGTATGTAGATAAATACTCATATAAAAGACTTAGGACCTATCTTAGATTACACAAAAAAAATTAGTCTCAAACCAAATCCTAAGAAGTGTGTTTTTGGCATTATTTTAGGAAAATTACTAGGGTACATTATTTTTGCAAAAGGCATATAGGTGGATCCCAAAAAGGTTCAAGATATAAGAGATGCCTCCACCTCAAAACATTAGTCAAATGAGAGGGATACAAGGAAAAATTCAGTCTATTCACTGATTCATAACACAATTAAAAGATTAATCACAACCCTTCAATAAAATATTATATAAGGGTGTGAAATAAAACTAGAACATAGAATTTGATCAAAGCTTAATACAGATCAAGAAATATCTTGTTAATCCACCTATATTGATGCCTCCCATTCATGGAAAACCACTTATTTTGTACATCTTGGCAATAGACTCATCTTTGAGTGTCTTACTAGCTCAAGAAGATCACAACAATAAGGAACGGGCTATTTACTACATCAATCATACATTGGTCTCATATGAAATGAATTACAACATCATTGAGAAAGACTAATTGGTAGTTTTTTTCTCTTCCTAGAGGCTAAGACACTACATGATCACCCATACTACAAGAATAATTACAATAATTGATCCATGAAAGTACTTGCTAAGCAAAGCTACTTTGATGAGAAGACTACCAAAATGGGTTATGATCCTGAGTGAGTTTGACATTGAGTATGTGGAATGAAATAACATTAAGGGAAAAAAAAGTGTTGATCAACTAGAAGAAGCACCATTTTAAATTCATCAACCACTAAATTTTAAATTTCTTAATGAGTCTATTCTACTGTTGACACACCAAACATGGGTTATGTTCTTTGACAGATCATTCACACAACAAGGGTTTGGTGTTGGAATTCTATTTATTGCCCCCACAAAAATACTCTCTATCCAAAGTGTACAAGATTATTTTTCCTTGTACAAACAACTTTGTTGAATATGAAGTCTTGATCAATGGGATGAAAATCATCATTGAATGGAGGGTAGATGAGTTAAACATCTTTGGAGATTCACAATTAGTGATCATCCAAGTTAATGATATTTATCAGACAAAAGATGAAAATTGATGTCTTACAAAAGAATGGTTGATGATCTAAAGAATTACTTTGCACATATTACTTTCTAGCAAATTTCTCGAGTAGATAATAGAGTAGCTAATGCAATGGCTACTCTAGCTTCTATGTAAAAAATGTCATAAAATGACTTTCAACATGAGTTCCTAGTGGAGACATTATCCTACCCTACCTATGAATCTCTTTAATCCCAAATAATCTCTTCTATCATAGAACATGATTCATCTCTTTACCACCACATATACTCCTACCTATGTGACTAGATTGTTCTAGATACTCTAACTTAGAATGACAAATGTGACCTTATTTGAAATGCTTCACAATATGCCATAATCACTAATAACTTATTTAGGAGAGGTCTTGATGGTACACTCTTTTGTGATGTGGAGCCTAATTAGACTCAGAGGTTTATTCTAAGTGTTTTTTTCTTCTCATATTATTTCTATGGGTATTTAAGGGCAATGCCTCTAAGACAGGGTCAAGGGGTAGCACTCCTATAGGGTCCTGGGGTAGTACCCCAGGCGTGCTCCCTATTTTAGTATAGGGTGGGGTTGAGGGGAAACATCCTCATGGGGGTTTTCAAGGGTAGTGCCCTTGAAGCCAAAAATGACCTTGTATTGTAAAAGGCATTAGTTAGTATTTTCTTATTGACAACTTATTCTAGCCTTAATTTTGTAAGTGCTAAAAATCTTGTATAAAAAGGCTTGGGGTTAGGGATTTCATAATGTAATTGTGATATTGTAGCTTCTTATGGTGGTATTGAGCTATAAGGAATTGCAGATTGTAATCACTAGATAATAATAATATTGGACTTGTTGTTGGTGGATGTAGCCCAAGGATTGGGTGAACCACATTAAATCTTGGTGTCTTTTGTTCTCTTCTATGTGATCAATTATTTTCTAATAATGGTTATATTTGCATGTAATTATCATTTCTATCTGAGGTTAATCCTAACAAGTGGTATCAAAGCTAGATGGTCATAATTTTTTTTTTTTTTCTTAGCTCAAACTATCATCATTTTTTAGCAATCCTCTACTAGAAGATCTCATAGTTGAGTCAGAGTCTAATAGTTGAGTGGGAGCAATGAAAAATGAGGGTAAGCTAAACCTAGAGAAGTTTATGGGTAAAAATTTTAGTTAAGGAAAATAAAAATGGAGGACTATCTTTATTAGAAGGACTTATGATAGCTATTGGAAGGAAAATCCCAAAAAAGGGGAACTATGATAGATGGGGACTGGGAGATTTTAGACATAAAGGCACTTGGAAGCATTCGATTATGCTTAGCACCATCACTAATATTTAACATTACAAAAGTGAAGATGATGGAAGAATTGATGCAATCCCTAGTGAAACTATATGAAAAGCCCTATGCTTCAAACAATGTATTTCTCATGAAGCATTTATTAATATAATGATGACAAAAGGTAGATCTATTGCTGATCATTTAAATGAGTTTAATACTATTGGTAGTTAGTTATCTTATATGAGTATTAATTTTTATGAAGAAATTAGGGCTCTTTTTATTTTGTGTTCTTTTTTTGAAAGCTAGAATGGCTTGGTAATGGTTGTAAGCAATTTTGTTTCTAGATCTAATACCCTAAAATTTTATGATGTGATTTGTGTTATTCCAAGTGACGAAACTCATAAGAAAACTTTGGGTGGATCTACATCAAGAATTTCTTTGAACATACAAAGAAAAGATAGAATGATTGAGAGAGGAAATAATTTTGGAAATCAAGAGGAAATAATGAATGAGATAAACTTGAAGGGAACAAGGAGGCAAATGTGGTAAGTAAAAAATCCAAAGAGGATGCTTTTCTTATTTCTTTAGAAAGTATTGATGATTCATGAGTTTTAGATTCTATTTATTCATTTCATGTTGCACCTCATAAAGGCTATTTTATTGATTATGTCCAAGGGGATTTTGGGCTTGTTTATTTGGGGGACAATGAACCCTATCAGATTTTTGGAAAAAGAAAATTTAAGATTAAGTTGTAGAATAGAAATCATTGGCTACTACATGAGGTAAGACATGTTCCAAGGTTAAGTAGGAATTTAATTTCAGTAGGGAAACTCAGTGATGAGGGTTATGTAGTTACTTTTAATGATAAAAAATGGAAGGTTCCCTTGTAGTAGAAAAAGGTGTGAAAGTAGGCACCTTAAATTTTTTTATAGTTCATAATGGTCCTTCTACTTTGATTTTTCAAAGAAAAATGAAAGTTCAAGAATAGTTGCTATAGTTGAGTAGGGAGAACAAACTATTATTATAGATTTGGATACAGTGCTATGGAACCATAATCTTGGGCACATGAGTGACAAAGGTATGAAAGTACTTCATTCAAAGAAAGTTATACTAGGTTTAAAATGTGTTAATATGGATTTCTATGAAAGTTGTGTGTATGGAAAATAAAAGAGAGTGAGTTTTGTGAAGATTGGGAAGGAAAAGAAAAGTGAGAGATTAGAGCTTGTGCATACATATGTATCGAGACCAGCTCAGGTATCTTCCCTTGGTGGATCTCACTATTATGTTACATTTATTGATGATATAACTAAAAAAGTATGGGTTTATTTTCTTAGATAGAAATCTGATGTATTTCAAATTTTTAAGAAATAGAAATGCTTGGTTGAAAATGAGAGTGGAAAGAAATTAAAATATCTTATATCTAATAATGGTTCTAAGTATTGCAGTAATAAATTTGAAGATTATTGCTCCACTAATGCTATTAATAGATAGAAAACTATTCCAAGGGCTCCACAAGAAAATGGAGTGGTTGAACACATGAATGAGAGTATAATGGAGTGTGCAAGGAGCATGAGGTTATATGTAGGGTTTCCCTTAAACATATGGGTAGAGGTTGTCAATATTATTATATATTTGATTAATAGAGGTCCCTCTACTCCTTTGGGTTGTGGTATTCTAGAGGAAGCATGGACTGGTATGAAGGTGTGTTATTCTTTTCTCAAAACCTTTAGTTGTGAAGCATTTGCTAATATAGATTCTAAAAATAGAACCAAGCTGGAAGTTAAGTCAAAGGAATGTGTATTTGTTGGATATGGCATTGATGAATTTGGATATAAGCTTTGGAATTTTAAAAATCATAAAATTGTAAGAAGTAGGGATGCCATATTCAATGAGAAAGTGTTGTACAAAGATCTATTGCAACAACATGAGAAGAAAGAAGATGATTATGTAGTGCTACATAATATTGCAAAAGATGGATGTTCCAGCAATTCCTCGTGATCTACAACAATTGCAACAACAAATACCACACACCCTAGTGAATGTTAGATGGTCAACAAGGCTAAGTAGACTAATAGAAATATTTTATCCTTCTTTGTACTCTATTTTACTTACTGATGCTAGTGAACCTAAATGTTATAATGAAGTTGTGCAAGCAGATACAAAGATTTAGTGGGAGTTTGCAATGAAAGAATAAATAGACTCAGTGCTGAAAAATAAGACATGGAATTTATGCAAGTTTTCTATAGGTAAAAGGGTGTTATAGAATAAATGGGTTTATAGGTTAAAAGAAGAGGCTAGAGGTAAGAAATGATTTAAAGCCAAGGTAGTAGTAAAAGTATTTTCATGGAAAAAGGGCATTAATTTTAATGAGATATTTTATCCTATCGTTAAAATGACTTCTATTTGCATTTTTTTAAGTATTGTGGCTACTAAAAATTTGCATTTGGAGAAGCTTGATGTTAAAATATCCTTTCTTCATGGTGATTTAGATGAAGAGATATATATGGCATAGCAATAGAGATTTGATGTCAAAGGTAAGGAGAACTTAGTGTGCAGATTGAAGCAAAGTTTATAGGGCTTAAAGCAAGCACCTCGGCAATGGTATTTGAAATTTGATAGATTTATGAATGATCATGGATATAGCAAGTGTCATTTAGAACATTGCATTTATTTTAAGAGGTTGGGTGATGACAACTACATTATTTTGTGTTTATATGTTGATGATATGCTTGTAGCTGGGTCTAACAAAGATCACATTACAATGTTGAAACAATAGTTAGCACATTCATTTTATATGAAAGATTTTGGGGCAAAAGAAAAAATCCTTGATACGAAGATTTGTAGAGATAGGAAGAGCAAGAAATTGATATTATTTCAAGCTAATTATATTACAAAGAGGTTGCAACATTTCTCTATGGGGAATGCTAAAGCTGTCAGCACACCTTTACCTAGTCATTTGAAGTTAACTAAGGAGATGTGTCCAAAGACACAAGAAGAGGAGGACAAGATGTCTAAGGTACCTTATTCTTTAGTTGTAGGCATGTTTTTCTAAATTTCTCATCAGTGTTCTTTGACACAACACTCAAAATCACATTGTATCAAAGAGGGGCAAAATGCAGATGCACAAAAATGGTTCACATGTATAGTTTCATCATATTTTCATACTAACTCATTCCATTTTCCCATTCCACTTGGTATTGTCATAGCACACTTGGGCTTACCAAGTGCGCACTAGGCACACTTGGGGTAGTTAGATGTCCATAACTACTCCTAAAGCCCCTATGTTGCACTCTAGAGGCTATATCCCTATTGGAGCATGTTGTTGTGGCTTTCTCATCAGTTTTCTTTGACACAATGCTCAAAACCACATTGTATCAAAGAGAGGCAAAATGTAAATACACAAAAATGGTATGCATCTACAATTTCATCACATTGTCATACTAACTCATTCCATTTTCCCATTCCACTAACTTTGATCTTTTGGCCAACTTGATCGTATCTCAATAGTTTCTGTCATCATTCATATCCTCTTCTACATCAATTTAATATCATTTTGAAACCATTTCAAATCAACTCAAAATCATATCAAACCAACTTAGAATCACCCCAAATCTACCTAGAATCACCTATAATTAGTCTTAGTCAACCCAAAACATGTTTTCAAAATGGTTTCAAAATATTTCAAATCTATCAATCTATCAAGTCATTCACATCATTTGATCTTTGACATTGTTGAGTCTCGCAATGTCAAAATCATGGAATTATCAACCATTTGTTGGCATAAAGGTATTTCCCATTAGTGACAACACTCATTATATAGTTCAAATTGAGCATCGAAGACACAGTTCAAATCGATCATTGAAGACACAGTTCAAACCGAGTAAAGTTGCACTTAGTGTTAATCAAGTAAAGATAGAAGCAATGTTAACCGAGTAAAGATAGAAGCAGTGTTAACCGAGTAAAGATAGAAGTAGTGTTAACCAAGTAAAGATGGATGCAGTGTTAACTGATTGAATATGTACTTAGTGTTAACCGAGTAAAGATGGACTCAGTATTGACCGAGTGAAGAAGGACTCAGTATTAACCGAGCTTAGTCGATTAACAAAGAAATTAGCTTTTATCAAGTGACACTATATCTATCGAGTCACCAATGGTTACCGAGTTCCAGGCAATGTTGTATGACTAGTATGAACTGAGCCCCTACCTCTACCGAGTGCATGACGATACCGTGTAACGTAGTGGATGCCGTGTATCAGAAGGTCATCAAGTCAGTCTAAAGAACCCGAGTTTATTTTACTATTTGGCCAACTTAGTTATATTTTGTTTACTTGTGTTCATCCGACCTTGCATCTATAATTACTGAAATGGTATATATATGTTGTAATTGTTGTGATACAAGAGTGATGTATGGATATGTACATATTGTGATACAAAGAAATACATGTTTTCCAGTAAGGCAGTGGATGAGGAAATAGATCTGGATAAGGACATTTTCATTCCTAAGATAGATCTAGATACTGCATCAGTTGATGAAATGAGAATGCTCAGTCAACTATTAGATCAAAAAGCTAGGCAAAAACAACTGAGGCATGAGAGAGACCAGGAATATAGCATTATTGAGAATGCTAAGAATATCATAACAGATGCTATAGGTGTTGAAGTAGATTCTACTCAACACATTTTGATTCAGTTAGAAGAGGTTGTATATAAATTTAATGAGGAGAGCTCCGACCAAGAGAAATTGATTGAAAAGGTAGAGAAGAAATTTGACAATAAGGTGCTTGAGCACATTGCTCAGCATATTGCAGTAAAATAGGTAGAATTGTCTACAATTTTGAGTAATTTTGAACATTCTTTTAATAAGGTAACTTCACTTTTTGGCAAACTCTGCGATGTTACCAAGTTTACTAAGGAAATAAGATAAAAGTTGAATAAAATTGATGCAGATATGAAGGTCAGTGCCCAAATGATACAATTTGACCACAGTGCAAGTTCATCCCATCATCTAAGAATAAGGTTTTTGTCAGAGAAATAGGCAGAATTGCTGAGAGAGGAAGCAAGGATTAGGTCTACTCTGATTGACATCCAGAATATGATCCTTCTTGTCATGGACACAATGTAGAAGCATATTGCTCATTCTAAAACATTGATCCATGACAACAACTTCTTTATTGCAGATCACATGATTGAACTCTCTGCAGAAGTTCAAATTGCACTCTCCACTAGCAACATTTTGCAAGAAACTTGGGATCAGACTTTGGCTCTTATTCTCAAGGTACATTTAGGATTTATCTCTCATTTTGGAATCTCCATGTAAATATATACTATTTGGCATTATTTTCAAAAAGGGGGAGATAGACTTCAAGAGCTAACTGTGCAAAAGATATATGTATTGACTTATAAATACTGTACATATTGTACGGGGGAGATATATGTAAATAAAATGATATGTGTTGCAAGATTTGCAAAAAGATCAATTTTGAACTGTATGTCATTTTTATTTTGCACATAAACTTTGATTCATAATTGTTTTTGTCACTAATGCCAAAGGGGGAGATTGTTAGCATAAAGGTATTTTCCATTAGTGACAACACTCATTATACAGTTCAAACTGAGCGTCGAAGACACAGTTCAAACCGAGCATCAAAGACACAGTTCAAATCGAGTATGTTACACTTAGTGTTAATCGAGTAAAGATAGAAGCAGTGTTAACTGAGTAAAGATAGAAGCAATGTTAACCGAGTAAAGATAGAAGTAGTGTTAACCGAGTAAAGATGGACACAGTGTTAACCGAGTGAAGATGTACTTAGTGTTGTATGCATCCAAAAATGGTCGCCTAGACTATGGGCCCTCATTATTCAATTTATCAATTTATCAAATTTTCTGAATCAATGGTTTGTAATATATTCAAATCGATCTCCTTGATCAAATTCAATTTATTTCATTTCTAAGATTGATCATTTTATTCCAAGTCTTATTTAATTAAAAGAAAATCTTCTCTTTTAATTAAATAAAATAAAATCCCCATTTAATTAAAAGAAAACCTCTCTTTTAATTAAACAGTTCGTCCACATTTAATTAATTAAGAGAAAAACCTCTCTTTTAATTTAATTAAATATCTTTTATTTAATTAAAAAGAACTTGCTCCCTTTTAATTAAATAAAAATCCCACTTAAATATCTCTTTTGATGAAAAAAGGAAATAAAATAAATTCTTTTTATTTAATTTCTCTACACTTAAAAATGTGATCTAAGTGGGATTAATCTTTCCACTTTCTCCTCAACCACTCCTCTTTTCTAATTGGTGGAATCTTGTCTCACATGGATCACCACTTTCTTCTCAACCACTCCTCTTTTCTCATTGGTGAAATTTTGTCTCACATGGATCAAGCTCTATTATCCCATATTGGTTGTGAGAAGCCTCTCACCTCCATAATTTCCTTTATAAGGGAGAGCCCTCTCCTCATGTTAGGGACCCATGATTATGCTATCGTTATGCTACAGGTTTGAAGACCAATTTTTGAAGGAGTTTGAATACAAAAGCTTTTTGTGGAGAACTTCTATTTTCTTGTCTTTTTCTCTCTTGCACCCATCATGGGCTTTTAGCTTAGATCTTGCATTTATAGATTAGATTTTGATTTCATAGATTAGATCTTATTTTCATGCATATTTGAAGATCATGGAGACTAGCATTCTTGCTTTTCCTCTTTGAATCTCTTATCTCATGGTGTACTTGCATGGGCACAAAAATAGGTCAAACTGAGGGCCTCCATTGCAAACCCTTGCACTCTATGAGTAGAGAGCTATGGATCAATTTGTGAGGGCTCATTCTTGAGTTTTCTTACATGTAATGATTCATAGAAGTGTGACAACATTTTAGCACACAAGTGTTAACTGAGTAAAGATGGACTCAATATTGACTGAGTGAAGAAGGACTCAGTATTAACCGAGCTCAGTCGGTTAACAAAGAAATTAGCTTTTACCAAGTGACACTATATCTACCGAGTCACCAATGGTTATCGAGTTCTAGGCAACGTTGTATGACTAGTATGAACCGAGCCCCTACCTCTACCGAGTGCATGATGATGTCGTGTAATGTAGTGGATGTCGTGTATCAGAAGGTCATCAAGTCTGCCTGAAGAACCCGAGTTTATTTTACTATTTGGCTGACTCAGTTATATTTTTTTTACTTGTGTTCAGCCGACCTTGCATCTATAATTACTGAAATGGTATATATATGTTGTAATTGTTGTGATACAAGAGTGATCTATGGATATGTACATATTGTGATACAAGAGATAGATGTGAATTCAGCAACAGAGCAGTATATTAGCAAGGTTCACAAGGTGCAGTAAAGATTTCATCAATCACAAGAGGTGATTATTGCAAAGGATGCAATCAAGGTATATGTAGATCTAATTGGTTCATCCTAACAGGTGAGTCATCTAAAAATCCTCTAACAAGTTAGACTTAACAGTCTTTGTATAAATCTCCTAACAGAGTTCATACTTGTAAAGTGTGTTTTAAATCCTTTAACAAGGTGGATCTAGCAATCCTCTTTGCTCCTAACAGGGCAAATCACTAGAAGTGATCATTGTATGCCTTAATCGGCTAACTTCCTACTATAGAAAAGAAGCTTTGTGGGTTTCATCCCCATCCCAGTTTTACTTTCTATTTTGGAAGGTTTCTGGGTCACCAAAATCTCTTTGCATATGTGTTATGAATATTTATTTATCTCTTGCATGCATCAGATTAGGTAAATGAATGATTTTTAGTTTATGCTGAATTAACTTAAAAGTTGTATAGTTACTGATTCACCCCTCCCCTCTCAGTAACTTGTTATATCTTGAATATTTCCAACAATTGGTATCAGAGCTATTTGGTTCTTAGAACAAAGCTTGACAGCTTGAGCAAAGATCAAAGTCAATGGAGATATTCAGACTAGAGAAAGTTATAGAAAATGAAAAGTTAGATCTAGAAATGACCATGGTTCAACTCAAAGAAGCAAAGGAACATCTTTCTCAATCCCTAAAAAGAAGAAAGGAACTTGCAAGACAAATGAATGACCATTTTTTATGTTGAAGAAAGGATTGAAGATTTGTTACCATCAAGTAATTCAGAAGAAGCTGACAAAGCAATCAAAGAACTTCTAGAAAAGAATGGATCTTTGCAAGAAGAGGTAAGAAAGCTTAAAAGAGAGCAAGAAATATAGTCAATCAAGCTATGTGAAGTTTTGGAACAAAGAAACAAAGCACAAGAAGAATTGGAAGATAGAAGTCATGAAATTCATAATCAATCCCATCAGCATGAAGATCTTATAGACCAACTCTCTAATGCAAATGAAGAAATCAGGATTCTCAGAGCACAAAATGAAAGAATAAGGAATGATTTAAACACTGAAAAGCAAATCAATGAAAGTCTACAGAGTGACTTAAGAACTGAGAGACAAATCAATGAAAGCTTGGAAAATGACCTAATCTTTAAAAGGCAAGTCAATGAAAGAATGATGAAATCCCAAACATATATAAATCAATTAAATCAACAAAATGAGGAAAACCTTCATAGACAAAAGGGTAAAGCTAGTCTTAGATACAAGGAAGAAGGTGAATCCTCCAAACAAGGTGAACAAAGGAATAAAAGACCCACTTGTAATCACTATGGCAGGTTAGGACATACATCGAACAAATGCTGGAGCAACGGGAAAGCAAAATTCAGTGGCAAATGCTTCAATTGCAATCAGCATGGTCATAAGGCAAATGAGTGTAAAGAAAAACCAAAATTTGAGGGCAACTGTCACAAATGCAAAAAGCATGGTCACAAAGCATTCCAATGCAAAACCAAATCATTCAATCTAGCTAAATAGATTGTCAAAGCCATATTTGGATGGGACTACAACACCTGGTGTAGATGTCACTATTGTGGAGAATATGGACATTCTGGCATAAATTGTGCTAGACATCACCTAAGGAAAAAGGACACTACATTAAGATGCTATACATGTATAGAACTTGATCATATAGCTAAAAATTGCATGAATATCAAAAGAATTGAAGATGAGAAGAAAATCAAAGCAAACAACATTCAGAAGCAAATGAAGCAACAGTGGATTCCAAAATCTACCAAGAAAAATAAATCGAGTAATGGAAATGTCACTCAAGAAATGGGTGATTCCACCATTTCCAATTAATATTCATAAAATAATGATTGGAACTGTAGCCTCCAAGATTTATCCTAAGCAGCTCCAAAGGAAGAAGGATGATCAAATCAGTATTTCAGATACACTTTGACTTCAGGACGGTTCAAGACTTTATCGAGTTCGGTTGGGTGTAACAAAGCTTCATTAACCGAGTAGCAGCTACCGAGTTAGGTCGGTAAGAGAATTTACCGAGTTTGGTTGGGCACAACAAAGTTTCATTGACTAAGTTATGTCAACCAAGCAAGGTTGGTTCATGACCTAGCCGAGTTAGGTCGGTACTTCAATGTTTTCATTTGATCACCGAGTTGATAATATCTACCGAGCTAGTGGATGAAAACCTGTCATTTCGTCTACCATCATACCAAAACATTTATGGAAAATTTGTTGTCAAAAGGGGCAAAATTTGATCTCATTTTTCACTGCAAACAAAGGGCTAAGTTATCTTCTGCGATTCTAGAGCGAACTTAAAGCATTTTCGAAGCGAATTTTTTCAAAAGAGCAAAAAAAAAAGAATCTGTTCAAAGTTTTTCTACACCTACCGAGTAGCAATGGCATCTAGAAGTGGCAGCTCCAAGACAAAGAAAGGTTCAAAAATGCTGGTTAGAGGAGAGGAATGGAAGACCCTGAACTTCAAATTGGCACTGGCAATTGCAAAAGCATTGGACCCCAACGGTGCTCAATCACAAATCCCTCCAAAGGTACTTCTTATTAATGACATTCGCTCTCATTTCAAGTGTTCCATTCAAGAACTTGGAAACCTAGAAATTGACAATGCCCTAGGTGAAATGAGCATAGATGGAACCTTGAAACCCGAACATAAACATCTTGAAACAAAAGGGTTAACCCATATTTCACATTTGCCAAGGAAATTTCAAGTAAAATGGGTTAGGTATGTACTCAGTCATGTTCACAATGGCCAATTGTGGTTAGAGAAACTAGTACCTATCACTAAGAGAATGCTTAGAAAAATTACTAGACTCCCCATGTTGAACAAAGCCAAGACTACCAAAACCCTAGGTCAGGAAGAATTGCAGAGACTAACCCAAGCAGAATGGGATGGCAAAGGACTTAAGCTTAGTATAGTAACTGACATTGAATTAAGATTTGGCATTCATGTCATTGCTCATAAAGTCTACAGTTCAAGCCATCCAAATAGTGTATCCTGTGAAGCTGTGGATTTGGCATACAAAATAGTAAAGAAGAATGTAGAGTTTGATTTATCAAAATTGCTGTTGTCCCAATTCAATAAAAATATGGAAAGCATAAGGACTTCCAAGAACAACTCCTGTAAATTTGGTTCACTTTTGATTTGTTTGTTTTTCTATGTTCTAAAGTCCTTTCCATCTACAGGATCAATAGTATGGAAAAAGGATATCTCAATTCTTTATCAAATTAATGAATTCATCGCCGAATTAGGTGAAAATTTTGATAGTGTTTTGGATAGTTATTTTGAAGAATTTAAGGAAAGAATGAACAATAGGTTCCAAATTCCTTCAAGACTTGTTGAAGAGTACAAGGAAGATGTATGTTTCATGGTAGACTATGAAAAGGTATACATACAGGCAGTTAGGCCTCAGGTAGCATGGGTGAAACCTCTTCCCTATGAGGTAAATATTGATGAAACCAAGGACATCATAGAAGCACTGGTAAATGAACCTGTAGACCCAAGGCAACCAGTTTTTGGAACATATGATGAAGCTAAGGCCAGAATTGAGCTTCAAATTAAGATCCCTCAGGCCATTAGCAAAGGAAAGAGGAACATAGCCAAACTGAAAATAGATGTTGGCCCTCTCATGATAACAGAAGGGAGAGGAGAAGATGAAGAAGAGGAGGAAACTGAGTCTGAAAAAGAAGAAGAGCCTCAAAAAAAGAAAGGTAAGGTGACTATCACCAAACCTACAAAGAAAACCACTACAGTGTTCTCCAGGAGAACAAGATAGGGAAAGAAGGAACCTGTACTTGTTAAGCCTCCACTCACCCTTGAGGCAAGACTGAAGCAATTAGATGCAGGAACTAGCTTCACAAACTTCAAATCATTAAAGTTTGAAACCAGAACAGAACATGAGAAAATGCAGATTGAGGAACTAGTACTGAAAAAAATGGGTAAATGGAAATACTCCCCAGACCAGATAGCCTCTCAGATCTCCAAAGAGCTATTGGAAAGGTTGCAACCAAGATGGGAAGCTGTAACCAAGACTGTTAAAGACATTTATGAGCAGACCTTAAGGAATCTCCTGTCAAGTCTCACTATTGTTGAAGTGAAAAAATCACTGAAAGACCACGAAGGTAACATGATGATTAGATTCCATACTTTTTTGATACTTATCAAAGACTTTTAGCATGTAGTAAATGATGCAACAAACATGTGGAAAAATATCTATCATCTACACAAACCCAGTGATGATACTGTTGAAATCAAGGACAATGATAGCAGTGATGATAATGATGATGATGATGATGGTGATGACATTGAAGACATTCCAAAAGACCTGCAATCATTAATGTTAGAAGTTGAGGAAGAAGCTGAAAGAGAAATGAAGGAAGAAGCAGAACAAGCTAAGGAGGAAGAAGATCCACTAATAATTGCAGCCGAAGTCATTGCATCTCTTCCTCACTCTCCACCTAAAATAGGTACATCAACTATGGAGATAGCTTCTACTGGTGAGATTGTGAGCTCAATAGCCTCATCAATTGATCAATCTTCACTTGTCTCCTCTCAACTTTGGGTACCATCTATGAAAGTGTCTACCACTTCATTAACTGAGCTGCAGCTGTAGACACCTAAAAACCTTTAGAAAATAAAGTATTTTTATTTTCTGAAAAAGTCCTGATGACATCATCATTTATTAATTAATTAATTAATTAATTTTTATGCCATAAAATCCCTTTATCTTAATTAAAAATATTTAATTAAGGAATCCCTCCCAAAAATGTTTAAATCTTATTTAAACATTATTTTCTTATTTATTAATTATTTAATTAATAAATTGACCAAAAATCCTAAAATAAATAAAATAAAAATTTTTTGCCCAAAACTTGGCCAATTTCCTTATGACCAATAACCTCTTCCAAAATCTTCTAATCCTTCTTTAATTTTGATTAAAGGCTAATCCCATCATTTCCTACCCCTAATCCCAACTCAAAATATTTAATTAAGGTTAAATATTAATCCTCATGTTTATTAAAAAAGTTTTAATAAATATCTCCTCAACCCAAACCCTTGAAATAAATAAAACTTTATTTATTTCCTAAAAATCTAATTTATCTTCATCCTAAGAAGTTCTAGACTCTTCTAGAAAGTCTTCATCCTCATCTTAGGAAATTCTAGACTATTCTAGAAGGTCTTTATCCTCATCCAAAGTCTAGACTCTTCTAGAAGATGTCTTTAAACCTAATCCTAATCCCCTCCTAACCTTGTCACATTCCCTAAACATGGGTTAAGACTTACTAACCCAAGCCAAAGTTAACAAATATCTCCTCCTTCACCCACCCTCATTAAATGCCATCCACTTGCCTATCCCTAAGCTAATCCTAAACCATCCTAATCCATCCTCTAATCATTTGCACAAGCCTAAACAAGCTTAAAACCTTCCTAATCAAGCCCAAGTCGAAATTGCTCTCATCACCCTCAAAATATCTCAACCATAAAACTTTATGAAGTCCACTAGGCCATAAATGACTCTTACAAGCCCTTTTATTGCTCTTACAAGTCATTATGAGGGTCTTTATGAAGATTTTATCCCTTGAGCCTCCTTTGTTGACTCATCCTTCCCCTTTCCTCCATCCTCTCATCATGAGACATGTGTCACTCCTTGATTGGTTGTAAGGAAGCACAATCCATGTGCTCTCCTCTCATGCAATCTAAGCCCTCCATGAGTTTTTCCCCATCCTTGCATCTTAGCCCTCAATCCCTCAAGCCTCTTGCCTATAAATTGGATCCTTCCCCTTTGCAAAATAACATAATCCATGAAGTAAAGTCATAATGCCATTTTGAGAAGCCATTTTACATCAAAACCATACACTCACACCCAAATTCCAACTCCATTTGAAGCCCTTTTTGAAGCATAAGCTACTCAACAAGAGAGCTTCTTATTGAGAGAGTCCATTAATGGCTCATATTCTCAATTGAGAGCTCATCTTAGTCTATCTTGAAGTTTATGAATTTTGTTTAGTTTGTAGAAGCTTTATTTAAATTTGGTTTCTATTAGCATACTAACATTTCTCATATACAGAAGCCACCTTCTTTGACCGAGTTATCCTCAGTCACAACAGTAAGTTCTTCAAGTATATCAACTTCTACTTAGAGTGTATAGTAAGTGTACCTATAGGTACTACAATTTTGACTTCTTCTGCTCCAATTTTGGCAACTGTTAGTTCTCCTACTCCATCTTGTACAGCAATTTTGGGAGCAACACCAATTTTTGATACTATTAACACTTCTCTCAGTCTTTCTCTAGTTAGTCCTATTCCAGTTTTGTCAGCTAGTCTAGCATCATCAACTATTGTTTCAATTTCAAAGGGCAAAGGTGCAGTCATTGCAGAAAAACCAAAGAGATACATGTTTTCTAGTAAGGTAGTGGAAGAGGAAATAGATCTGGATAAGGACATTGTCATTCCTAAGATAGATCTAGATACTACATCAGTTGATGAAATGAGAATGCTCAGTCAGCTATTAGATCAGAAAGCTAGGCAAAAATAGCTGAGGCATGAGAGAGACTAGGAATATAGCATTATTGAGAATGCTAAGAATATCATAACAGATGCTATAGTGTTGAAGTAGATTCTACTCAACACATTTTGATTCAGTTAGAAGAGGTTGTATATAAATTTAATGAGGAAAGCTCCGGCCAAGAGATATTGATTGAAAAGGTAGAGAAGAAATTTGACAATAAGGTGCTTGAGCACATTGCTCAGCATATTGCAGTAAAACAGGTAGAATTGTCTACAATTTTGAGTAATTTTGAACATTCTTTTAATAATGTAACTTCACTTTTTGGCAAACTCTGTGATGTTACCAAGTTTAATAAGGAAATAAGAGAAAAGTTGAATAAAATTGATGCAGATATGAAGGTCAGTGCCCAAATGCTGCAATTTGACCACAGTGCAAGTTCATCCCATCATCTGAGAATAAGGTTTTTGTCAGAGAAACAGGAAAAATTGCTGAGAGAGGAAGCAAGGATCAAGTCTACTCTGATTGAAATCCAGAATATGATCCTTACTATCATGGACACAATGCAAAAGCATATTGCTCATTCTAAAACATTGATCCATGACAACAACTTCTCTATTGCAGATCACATGATTGAACTCTCTGCAAAAGTTCAAATTGTACGCTCCACCAGCAACATTTTGCAAGAAAATTGGGATCAAACTTTGGCTCTTATTCTCAAGGTACATTCAGAATTTATCTCTCATTTTGGAATCTTCGTGTAAACATATACTGTTTCGCATTATTTTCAAAAAGGGGGAGATAGACTTCAAGAGCTAACTATGTAAAAGATATATGTATTGACTTATAAATACTGTACATATTGTATGGGAGAGATATATGTAAATAAAAGGATATGTGTTGCAAGATTTGCAAAAAGATTAATTTTGAATTGTATGTCATTTTTATTTTGCACATAAACTTTGATTCATAATTGTTTTTGTCACTAATGCCAAAGGGGGAGATTGTTGGCATAAAGGTATTTTCCATTAGTGACAAAACTCATTATACAGTTCAAACTGAGCGTCAAAGACACAGTTCAAACCGAGTGTCGAAGACATAGTTCAAACTGAGTAAAGTTGAACTTAGTGTTAACTGAGTAAAGATAGAAGCAGTGTTAATCGAGTAAAGATAGAAGTAGTGTTAATCGAGTAAAGATAGAAGTAGTGTTAACCAAGTAAAGACGAACACAGTGTTAACCAAGTGAAGATGTACTTAGTGTTAACCGAGTAAAGATGGACTCAGTATTGACCGAGTGAAGAAGGACTCAGTATTAACCGAGCTCAGTCAGTTAACAAAGAAATTAGCTTTTACCGAGTGACACTATATCTACCGAGTCACCAATGGTTACTGAGTTCCAGGAAATGTTGTATGACTAGTATGAACCGAGCCCCTACCTCTACCAAGTGCATGATGATGTCATGTAACGTAGAGGATGATGTGTATCAGAAGGTCATCAAGTCTGTCTGAAGAACCCGAGTTTATTTTACTATTTGGCTGACTCAGTTATATTTTGTTTACTTGTGTTCAGCCGACCTTGCATCTATAATCACTAAAATGGTATATATATTTTGTAATTGTTGTGATACAAGAGTGATGTATGGATATGTACATATTGCGATACAAGAGACAGATACAAATTCAGTAGCAGAGCAGTATATTAGCAAGGTTCACAAGGTGCAGTAAAGATTTCATCAATCACAAGAGGTGATTATTGCAAAGGATCTAATCAAGGTATATGTAGATCTAATTGGTTCATCCTAACAGGTGAGTCATCTAAAAATCCTCTAACAAGGTAGACTTAATAGTCTTTGTATAAATCTCGTAACAAAGTGCATACTTGTAAAGTGTGTTTTAAATCCTTTAACAAGGTGGATCTGGCAATCCTCTTTGATCCTAATAGGGCAGATCACCAGAAGTGATCATTGTATGCCTTAACCGGCTAACTTCCTACTGCAAAAATGAAGCTTTGTGGGTTTCATCCCCACCCCAGTTTTACTTTCTATTTTGGAAGGTTTCTGGGTCACCAAAATCTCTGTGCATATGTGTTATGAATATTTATTTATCTCTTGCATGCATCAAATTAGGTAAATGAATGATTTTCAGTTTATGCTGAATTAACTTAAAAGTTGTATAGTTACTGATTCACCCCTCCCCTCTTAGTAACTTGTTATATCTTGAATATTTCCAACACCATTTATAATATTAACAGTGTCTGTTGATGTTATAATGATCAACCCTATCTGCCAATCTCAATCCTATAGCATTTTACAATGTTAGTTAAATGTTACGTGTCCTTAATTCATGCCATGTATTTTTGGTATGTTATCAATTAATCAATTTGACCATGGCTCTGGTCTATTCATCATCATCCTAGTTAACCTCCATTATCACCATATTTTATCAAATAATAATATAGCACTTATTTAATCAAATTGGCCAATCATCTACTAATTTTCTCTATAGGATTAACTAATCCATAATTTAATCCTATGTCATTTTATTAATTTTTCTTCCTAACTAACATCCTTAATTAATTAATTTTATTAATTAATTGATTCATCATTCACAAACTGTGGAAATTCTCAATTTCCTAAGTTGTATTTTCCACCATTAATTCCATTTTTTACTAATTTCTATTTGTGTGGATATATTGATTTTTAGTTCAAATATTCCACATAATATTGATATCATCATGACACATGGGCATGGTAGATCTTGGACATCCATATTTGGCTTCCATTGTCATAAATTCTTGGCTTTAAGTGGGTATGAGGTGTCACATGATTCATCATAGATCCTCTTCCATTTATAGCCACATTTGACATCAAAGCATCATACAATCCTACATTTGGCATCTTGTGTCATATGTGTGATGGATTCTCAAAGGAATCTCTTGCCAAGTCACATATCCAAGTTGACAATTCCAAGGCTCTCATCTTCCAAATTGATTATAAAATGAGCATTCTTCCTCTCGTTTTGAGTCCTTGAGTCCTTGAGTCCTTGGGTCCTAATCCTTAAGTCTTTTTAAGTCCCTAGTTTCTTAGCCTTTGGTCCTCTCACACTAAAATCACATCTTCTAGTATTGTCATAGCATTATCATTACCACGGGCTTTTTTCTTCCTAATTGTGTGTAGTATAGGGAATTTGGAGCTACATAATATGGAGAAGAATGAAGGACATGGGAGCTACAAATGAAAGAGGGGGGTTTCTGACATTGTGTTTCTTCCTTTTGTTTATTTGGCTTTCATGGTAGACTAGAGGGTTTCAATGTATGCTTATTGAGTTTGTGATTTTCTCTTAGTATGTTAGATATTAACCTATTTTCTAGTCCTACAATTAGTGAACCCAACATGAACATGCCTAATTAACTTGGGTTTATTTTTTTTGTGCTTATAGGTGCAAGGAAGGAGCTCAATTGGAGGTGTATAATGCTTATTATCTCTCCTTTATCACACCTAGTCTAATTAGAGCACCCAATAATATGATTTTATGCTCTAATTTATACATTCTATTAGCTTTCTATCCTAGGGTGCACTCTACTTTTTTAGGGTGTACTTGGGACCTCTAGGAAGTAGTTTTGGGGGCCTAGGAGCCACCATAACCCCTATCTATTATTCCCAAATCACCAATTGCACTTAGAAATGACCAACTATGCCATTCCAAGCCCCAACTACACTATGGGCATAGTCTACATGGTTTGAGCACACTTGGGAGGGTAGATTTCAAAATTTTATGTAGATTTCAAAATTTCACTTTCTAGGTATTGTTTAGGGCCCATTTCCCCATGCTTTGCAATTGGCCTCCCAATTGTGCCTAGAAACTACCAACTGCACCCTTCTAGGCTCCAAGTGCACCATGGCCATAGTTAGTACTATCTAAGCACACTTGGGGGCATCCTAAGTCATTCTAGCCTTCTAGGGCATAATCTACTCTGTCAGAGGGCACTTGGCTCATAGAAAGCACATACATAACTCATTATTTGCATCTAGGGTTTCTATTTCTTTCTAGGACCTAGAGTAGTTTTTTGGTGTTACTAATGGTTTTTTTACAGCATGTGGTGATTGTTGGATGAAGACTAATAATTAAAAAACTACTAATGATTATTTTCAAGACATTGTTGAAGATCCTATGTGTTTGTCAAAACTATGTGTGTGGATTTCCTAGATTAAATAACACTTCATTTGTTGCATAAAATGAACTTTTTCTTTTCTACTTGGCATGTCTATGATGTTTAAAACCCTATGGGTTACATGGACATATCCTCTTCCCTTTCCATTCATTGATCTTAGGTGTAAGAGAAATCTATGTGACTTCTATAGGAAGCCTGCCTTGGACCAAGATACTTGATATTGGGTATGCTAGGGGATGACTTCAGAGTGATAATGGGTCAAAAGCCAAGTCAACATTCTAGCCACTATATAAAACTTGATTACAATAAAAGCCATGTCGGCAGTATTGTTGCATTATAACTCTCCTACAACACCTTTATGGTGTGTCAAACCCCAATTCTTGGGGATGGGAGACCTTCTGCAAAAGTTTATCATTTACTTCCTAAACAAAATGCCCTTACTAAAAATTTTGTTGTAGCAGCCAAAACCCTTTCTATCCATTGGCTCAAGGGGTCACCCATGCCTATGAAGACATCCTACATTCTCATGGTCTTTAGTAGAGATGATAAACCCTTGGGAAGTCATGCCCCTTACGAAGCAGATCTTGGTAGCCTTGAGAAGTGAGTGTGTTGTAAGGGGGAGCCTGTGGTTCCAAGATTCTAAGTTCTCTACTCTAGATAAGCATGACTAAAATTTAGTTCAAGTAGGAATTCAATGGATATAGTCCTAAAGCCTAGGTTGTGGTGTGTCTTTTCATTTTAACAACAACTATTCTTGTCTTATTGTGTCTTGTGTGTGTAAAAAATTAAATAAGATAAAAGCCAACTTTCAAAACACACCTTGGATATCATTTGAACCTTGTCAAAAAATTACACATTATTAAAATGTTTCAACCTTTGTCAAAACTTTTCAAACTTTGGTCCAATACATTCAAGACTTGAAAAACATGGTAACTTGTGATCCTAAATGTGCTTGGCATAACATAGATTTCATCCATGCATAGAATCCACTTGCATTCACCCTAGTTTGAGCCTCATAATTGCATTATCTAGGCTTCATCTTGCATCTTCTAGTCCTCATTGTGTATCCCTCATCTTTAATATTGCATTTATTAGGGTTTAGTCTACATTCTTTAATCTTTTCATTTCAACCTTGAAATTTGCACATTGTATCTTCTATCTTGTATCATTGCATACCCAACCTTCATCTTGCACACTTAACCATCATTTTTGGTGTCTTAACCTTCATTCTACACATTCCTCCTAGTCTTAGCACTATCCTCTATTGACTAGCTCACTATGACATCAATCTAGAAACCCTAGCACTTAAAATTTCCTTAGTTTTAGCCCAGTTTACCTACTACACTCTGAAAATGCCAACTATGCCCAAACTAGCCCCAACTACACCATAGGTGGAGTTGGTACTATCTAAGCACACTTGGTAGTCTAAGAACCTAGTTTGGGCTTCTAGACAACATTTTGAAGCTTCAAAGGTCTCCATAAGTACTTGGATAGGCCCTCCTACATTAGCATGCCCTGATTTGCATTTTTCATGTCCTTGCCATCATTTTCATCACTTAGGACTTCATTCACTAGGTCATTTCCTTTATTCTACATCTCCTACCCAATCATAACATCATTCCCAATATCCTAACTCTTTGGTATAGGAACTTGACATTCACCCAGCTTAGAAATAACAACCATTCAACCTAGTCTCCCAACTATGCCATGAAACTACCAACTACTTGGTAATATTAGAGTGTATTTGGGCACCTATATGATTATTTTGGGCCTCCAAACTATATTTTGGGACCCTAAAACTACATTAGGAAGCCTGTATAGGTCCTCTTTTGCATCTCACCCAAAACAACATCTTGCACCCAAAACTTCATTTTTCATCATAGGACCTTTGCATATTGCATATCCAAATAGGATAACCAACATTTTAATCACCCTAAACATCACTTGAACCCAAAACCTTTGAATTTAGTCAAAAATCTGAACAAAGTATGAGTCCTAGAGTATCACCTAGTGTTGATGGATGATGGATCATGACTAGTCCTTTTGTCTTTTTAATCATGTTTCTTCAATCAAACTCTATCTATGTCTTGATAGATTTGACCTTGTCATCATTATCAACTTGAACTTTTTTTCTTTTATCATTTTTTGGTGAAGATCCAAAGTCCATCTTCACAAGGTTGAAGTCTTAGACAAGATACTTTCCAAATATTTCACCTAAGTTCAAAACCTTGCATATACCCTTATCATTAGCATTATCATATTCCTAGTGTCCCTAAATGTCATTTTGACTTACCCTAGCGGTATATCCCCCTCATCTTGCATTTTTCAAAACCCTAGAATTTTTCAAAACCAACTTGTGTCCTTGATCACTTATCCTCATTTTTCATATCCCAAATATCATTATCACCCTTGGCATACCACCCCTTCCATAGTACACCTTGCATGTATCAAAATCTAGCAACATTACCAAGTCCAAGGTCCAACCCTAACCTTCATTTTGCATACCCTAATCTTCATTTTGCATACCTATTAATCAAACTCCAAAATTTTGTTCACATTTGCATTTGCATAGTTTCCCTGGGATATTTGCACCTTGCTTATCAAAGCCCTACTTCATTTGGCACTTTCCTAGGTTTCATAACATCCTTGGACACCTAAAAATCCAAAAAATATATATCTTGCATACCCACATCCTAATTATCAAATTTTGATCTATTTTACCAACTGCACCCCTGTTTTACCAACTACACACTTTAGGTGTGTAGTTGGTAGTTTCAAAGCACACCTTGGTAATCAAGTATTTCATCTTAGGTTCCAAAACCCTAATATACACTTCCAAAGCCTTAATGGCATCCTAAAACTCTAGAAAACACTCAAATAATTCACATTCTACATTTTTGTCACCCTAACACCTATGTTTACCAACTACATACCTTCTACTTATCAACTGCTTACCTTCAAAGCCCATTCAAGTGCACACTTGGGAGGTAGGGATTCCATTTAGGTTTTCCTCTATTGCATCTTCATCCTTAGGTATCATGCTAGCACTCACTAGGACATAATCAACTTAGAGACCTGAATAACTTCATCAACCTTTATTTTTTTAGGTACCAACACAACCAAAACCTTGTCCAATACAAAAGAAGAGAAAGATAACCCAAAAAAAAATTGACAAAGACTAAATTGAGGCATCACCACCTTTACTTGTGGACCCCTTAAACATGTATCTGTAAGATCACCATAATCAAGAGATGACACAAAAAAACCCTAAGAAATACACCTACTATGAGGTTTCCTTCAAACACTTCCCCTACACATGGGATGGTTCAATGGAGTCCTAACTTTGAACCTATATTTGTGCTGATACCACCTAAAGGTGGAAGTGTACCAACCATACCCAAAGATGAACAAATACACTCCTTCAAATTCAGCAAACCCAACACAAGTACCTTCAACCATAATATGTCAAACACACAACAAGGTACTATACACCTAAGTGATTAATTTAACACTAATTATGACATCATTGATGAAGAAATGGCTAGGCAATGCTAAGACTAAAAACTTCTACAAAAAGTTCAAACCTTTTTGGCAGCCCAAGAAATTGTCAAGTTTAATCCACACTTGGAGGGACCTAAGTCCAAACATCAAACCAACACAACAATTGAAAACATACAACCCATGATCAATTTGGACTTAGATAAGGGCAAACAACCTTTGGAGTTTTCAAATACAATAATGGCACCTCTAAGGTCCCATCAAGAATCAACCATCAAAATCCTCCAAAGTATGTTTGAACACATCAATATTAATCCCTTGTTTGATGAACCACAATCAATGAAGGGAAACAAGACTCTTCCTAAATATCCAAAAAGGACATTAAGACTTGATCTCAATCACATGATACAACAACAAGATATGCCTAAAGGGACTTGTACTCTAGGGATGCCAAACATACCTCCTTTGGAGGAAAATCAATAAAGCACACCTTTGCTCCTAACTCTACCAAATGTTATGACATCAAACATTATGGAGCCTCCGACAAGTACACCAAGTGAAACATCAATTACACCAATCCCTATTTACATACAAAGTAAAAGTCTTATTGACATTACACCCATTCCCAAAAGGAACACACCTCATTGTCAAATGAATATGATGTCCCAAGGAGAAATATCTAATACACAAAGTTAACAAAACAACAACCTAAACACGATGTTCAATTCTCAAGGACATAGCCAACTCCCATATCAACATTAGCCTCCAATGCACAACCAAGTATAAATCCACTCAATACGAATTTGAAACATCAACAAAAACCTCATGTGGTGCAAGGATCCAACATCCCTAACAAAAACTCCAATGCAAATCCACTTTAATTACACAGAATGTACCCAAAAAAATTCTAACAACAACAAGCCATATTTGCTAAACAACATGACCAACTCAAAAAATAGTTGAAATACCAAAGACTCCTTGAGCAACAAATTTCATATCAACAACACTTGTTGCAACAATAGCATGTGCCACAAATACCTCTACAACAACAGTCACATACATGGTCTCACATGCAACCAATTGAGGTATCTCAACAAAAACCATAAAAAATTGCACAACAACACATGGTACAACAATCACAATCAATACCACAACAAATAACACAGCAAGTACCCCACCATGTAGCACAACCAAGATACTTTTGTCATTGAGGTACTAACATACCTCCACCACCTAGTGACACAACATCTGACTCTTCAGACACAAAAATGTTAGAATTGAGTAGACATAGTTCTTGTCATAGCAAAGGATCTACTCATAGACACAAAAGACTTGAATAGAGAAAACTATTATGCAAAACCCTAATGAAGAATTACTACAACAATTCAAATAACTTTCCAACCAAGTTGAGGCATTAGGAGTCCAGAATAAATAGGCTCTATATATAAAATGGGACTTACATCCTAATCCATTTGATAAAATTTTGTACATGCCTTTATTCCCAATACAATTTGAGGCTCTAGGATTCAAAAAATATCAAGGAAAAGGCAACCCCATTGATCATATTAGTGAATTTTGTGCCTTTTGTACAAAATTTAGTGATGAACCCACCTACCTCATGAGATTGTTCCCTCATTCTCTAGGTGGACCCACACTTAAATGGTACTCCAAACTTCCTAGTGCTATCAAATCTTGGTTAGAGTTGGTGGACAAGTTCATCTACCACTTTGCCTTTAACATTACAAATGAGGTGACACTCTCTAATTTGTGCTCAACTAAACAAAAGACAAGAGAACCATTTATCACATTCTTACTATGTTGGAGAAGCTTAGTCAGTCAATGTTCACTAGACATTCCTAAATAACAACAAGTTAACTCATTCATTGAAAACCTAGTCCTCGACTTAATGTATGAACTCATAATCAAAAGTCCAAGCACCATTTATAAATTGATGAAAAAAGGGGCTAGTATTGAAGATGCTCTTATCCATAAGAGAATCCTCAAGATGAACAAGGAAAACACAAACACCAACTCATCTAATGACAAGGAAATAATTTTCTCCAAAAATAAGAATGAGACCAATGATGGCATTGTGGATGCATGTACAATTAGCACAACATAACCTCAACTAACTTTGAAAGTTGCAAAGCCTACAAATTCACAAACTCCTAATCAAACATCACCTCCATAATAAAAAATTGAGATACCCATGTAGGATGGACCTTGAAGGCATCGTAGAACCAAAGACAAAAAATTTACACCATTGGGGATACCTCTTGAGATTGCACTTCAACAATTACTTAGTAATAACTTCTTGTAGTTACGCCCAATCAAAGACAAGCCACTAACTAAAGCTTTGTGGTGGGATGACAAAAAATTATTTGATTACCACTACACTAAAGGACATAAGACCTCATAATGTTTTTAGCTAAAACATACAATACAAGACCTCATTGATGATGGTGTACTCACAGTTGATCCATCACTACTAGTATCCAACTCTGATAACACTATTTTTAAAGATCCTTTGGGTACTCATGACAAAAAGAAGGCCTCTAGTTCAAAATCAAACTCACAAGCTAATGTGAATTACATATGCATTGGATATGACTACACCATCAACTATTTCAATGAATTTGATTCTTACATATCCATATTCACAATAAAGGCTGAAGACCCTCATTGCACTATCACTACACACTACACCAAGATCACCCTAACTAGAGCTCCATCTAGACCTACTACTTCTACTAGAATTTTACCCCCTAGTAGACTTGTTGTTCTTACTTCATTTGATTATAGCCTTATTGAATATCTTGGTAAAACCCTTGTGCAAATATCCATCTTGAACCTACTACGTGCATCTCTCCAACATCAAAAGATGTTCAACCAAGCCCTTCAAGAGTCAGTAGTCCCAGATAACATTGATGTTTCCCAATTTGAGGCCATGGCTGATAACCTATCAGAATCATAACATATCACCTTTTTCCCTCAAGATATTCCTTAGGATATACCAAACCACAATGATCCCCTTCATCTTGAAGTCTTTATCCATAATGCCAAGGTCAAATGTGTCTTAATAAATGCAGGAGTAAGACTGAACATTTGTACTCTTAAGGTTGTCAAGGGTTTGGGTTATTCTAAGGACAATATGGATCCCTCTTGCAGAATCACAATAAAGGCCTATGATGATGGTGAATACTTCTCCAAGGGTGTCATCATATTACCCATTAGAGTTGGTCTGGCTATTGAGAATACATTATTCTAGGTCCTAGATATTAAAATGAATTGCAACATGATACTAGGACACCCTTGGATCCATGCTATGAAAGTAGTGCTATCTACATATCATCAATTTATGAAGTTTTCCTACAACAATGTGGAGGTTACCATCCCTGGTGATCTAGATCCTTTCCAATTTTGTGCTAATCTGAGAGATGCAACTGCATACCAAGTCCCAACACACAATGAAGCACAACCCACAAATTCCTCTAAATATGTGGATGATGATATACTCCTTAGTAAGGCCAAGGAAAAGATAAAGATTGAAGACAAAGGGTGTGGAGAGTACTTTATGTCTCAAGTATTCCACATTTAGGAGTCACCACTTTCTTCCCAATATTATGGTCAATCACAAATATTGCAAGACCAACATTTTGAGATTAGTACACAAAATACCACTTTTATCGATGAGAATACTTTTGTATGCATTACAAAAGAAAAATTAGAACACAAAACCACTTTGGTATCTCCTAACAAGTATGGATGTGGGTTTATTATCATATAGAAATAAGGCTATGATAGCTATAGTGGTCTTGGATGTTAGAAATGGGGAATAATTTAACCTATCACTTCAAAAGGACAACCTCCTAATTTGGGGCTTGGATTCAAACCATTGCGAATAGGTCTTCCCAGTACTAAGGTACCCATATGTGAGACTATGAATGTTTTGAATGATGAAAAAGCATATGAGGATATCCAACCTGAAACCAATAGTCCTCTAGCTTCTGAGCATGACCCCAATTATACCACCAAATTTGATATCCATATATACACCTTCAACCAAAGGCCATTCAACACTGATGATGACATCCCCTCAAGTTATCCTAAACTATTGGATTGGGACCAATGTGGGCCACTGATCTTTGATCAATTCAACAACAATGATGCCCTTGCAATAGACTTTGAAATCTATGAAGGAATTATGATTGAAAATTATATAAAATCAATTTCTCCTAAAGTGAACACATTGGCATATTTTGGGGAATCAACCCTGCCTTTTGGTTGCAAAGCAAAAAGAGAAAAAAATGACAGAAGTAGGTCTCCTGGTGAAAACCAAAAGGCATCATTAGATCATGAAAAAGAAAAAACTAAGCAACTCCCAAGGATAAAAAATGAAAAAGATGATGCCATGAATATTAATTTTCCAGTGTTCAACCTTCCATGACATATTTTTGAGCTTTCTTGATCAACCTTCATGTGAGAAGATGTTGGTCTCAATCTTCTTGATCCTTCCTTATATCCAATTTTTTATCCCCAAATCCAACTACCTAACTTTTCTAGCACCCATAATCAAACCTTTATCTAATAAGCCTTTGAATATGTCATCATCAATGACATCCATACAAAGAATCCTTTGATCCATTTATCCTTAGATGCCTTGATTTGTAAGAGGCAAACACTATATTACAAATGGTACACAATAGTATAACTCAAGGCCTTTCCAATGGTTCAATCTTAGCTACAGACTCAAAATGATTCCTAGATAGTTATGGTCAGTTGTGGGTCTAAAGATTATTAGCTAGTAGCATTGAGAATAGATTTCTTCTTAGCATTTGTCAACAATGTTCTTGATTATGTCTAAAAGTCCTAAAAAATAGAAAAAAATCATGAAAAAAGAAAAGAAAAAAGTGAAAAAAGTCATGAAAAAATGGATGCCTTGATGAAAACTTGGAAAATAAGCATCTTGGCACAAAAAATTGAGTCAAGGGAAAAAAATTTTCCACAAGTGAAAACTTGGCAAATAGGCACTTTGGGAAAGTGACATGGTGAAACCCTAGCAAACAGGCGCCATGTATAACTAGTTGTTTCTCCTCCATCTATCGAGATTCCATTTGTTTTTTACCCTTTTTGTCATTCCCTAATCATATCCTTTGTATTGCAAGACATCCCTAGTCCTTGATCATGGCCCACAAACTAGTCTATACATACTTTATATTTGGCCTTTGTACATAGTCTACATCTTGTCTAGGAGGATATTACCTACATTGTGCATGAGTTTGAACTTGAACTAGGGGCATATCCCTAAGCACTTTTTATCCATTGGACTACATAATAAATTGGAGCTAACACTTGTATATGCTTTTATGATCTTGAAAAAATCCTAAAAATTCAAATATGATCTTGACAAAATCCTAAAAATTCAAATAAAAATCTTGAAAAAATCATTAAAAATCATCAAATGTCCTAAAAAAATCACTAAAAATCATATAATGTCATGAAAAAATCACTAAAAATCATAAAATGTCCTAAAGTAAATCCTAAAAGACATAAAATGTCTTGAAAAAAATTAGTCACACAAAAACATTAAATATCCTCAAAAACCCTGAAAATCACAATACCCATCAAAAATTTGTAATACACCTTGTACATAATCACCCCCTTTTGCACAAACACTTGCACTTTTGTAGAATGAAACTTAAAACACTGCACTTCAATGACAATCACACTATCTAAGCAATGTAAAGAAACAATCAATCCAACATGTCACTATAAACCTATCAACTAAATCCACAAACCAAAACTATCACATGATCAACCTATCAAACACTATCTAAAGACCTAAAACACTAAAAAGCAAGTAATAATAGACAAGAGTAGCTATTGGCTCACATTATTTAGTGAGTGATTTATTTTTTCTTTGTTTTTCTTTGATCATGTTCCTATGCCACTCGATGATATAAACTGATCTATTAGAGTGATCAGGATGGTTCATGGTCATATTTAATTTTTGTTACAATGTAGCTTTGAGAAATTGGGGCATGTATATATCCTCAAAATGGACAAGGTCATTTTCTTTCTACATCATGCTTATTTACACAAAAGGTTTGCAGTGCATTCCATTTTCCATATCAAAATAAAACTCCATTTGACATATAGTGCACTTTCTAAAAACAAAAGTCCTCATCTTATTCTAATTGGTCCTCATCTCATCTCTTCAGTCTTCTATCATTCATCTCTACATCAAACACCATGATCATGTATTTTGATACACCAAACCATCTTCATCTTGCATTCTTACATTCCTACATCATCCTACACTATCTATCAACCTTTTAGAGCTTTCCACCTAGTATTGCCTTAGTCTGACCTTTTTTTGACCAAACGTGACCATTTTAAAATGATTTTACCCATGTTACAACATCTATCCACCATTTTGAGCATACACACAAAGTTTTAGGTCATTCTGATTCCAGTCGAGCAATTTTTGACTCTCAAAGCCTTTTTGGGACATAGTCTACAGTTTCAGAGCACATTTGGGCTTACCAAGTGCATCTAGGGCACACTTGGTACTTTCATAGTGCACTTGGACTTACCAAGTGCACACTGGGTGCATTTTGGGTGCACTTGGGGCAGTTAGATGCCCAGAACTACTCCCAGAGCCCCTATGTTGCACTCTAGAGGCCATAACTTTTACGTTTCAACTTTGATTTGCAATTTTTCATTTATGTTTGATTCATATCTTTTCTATGAACAAATTGAGCTATAATTTTCATTATTTTGCCACTATATTGAGTGGTAACCCTTGAAACCACTCTCAAGCCCCTGATTAACCCTCATTCTACACTCTAGACCTCCTAACTTTCACATTTTAGCTTTTATTTGTGATCTATCAAATGCTATGGTTTTTTCTTCTCATTGTTAAGAAATTGACCTATCATATTCTTATATTAATCAATTTCTTGAGGGGGCACCCATATATATCATCCCTATTGGGGCATGTTGTTGTGGCTTTATCATCAGTGTTCTTTGACACAATGCTCAAAATCTTATTATATCAAAGAGGGGAAAAATGTAGATGCACAAAAATGGTTTGCATTTATAGTTTCATCAAATTTTTATATTAACTCATTCCATTTTCCCATTCCACTAACTCTAATCTTTTGGCCAACTTGATCATATTTCAACAGTGTTTGTCATCATTTTTTTCCTCTTTTACATCAATTTCATATCATTACAAAACCATTTCAAATCAACTCAAAATAATATCAAAATAAATTAGAATCACCCTAAATCTACCCAAAATCACTTGGAATTAGTCTTAATCAACCTAGAATGTGTCAAACATCCCAAATTAATCATTAGTTGTCCAAACCTAGGCATTGTTGTGGCTTTTAGTACCTTGGAAACCTATCAATCTATCAAATCTTATCAATCTGACCTTAGTACTATCATGGTTGTTAGTGCTAGGTCAAACTGTCATTCACATCATTTGATCTTTGACATTTTTGAGTCTCTTAGTGTCAAAATCTTGGCATTATCAACCATTTGATACCATTAATAGTGTTCATCCATGTTATTATGATCAACCCTATCAATTGATCTCGATCTTGTAGCATTTTACAATGTTAGTTAAATGTTATGTGTCCTTGGCATGTTATCAATTTCAATCAATCAATAAATTTGACCATGCTTTGGTCTATTTGTCATCATCCTAGTCAACCTCCATTATTGTCACATTTCATTAAAGAATATTGTCACACTTATTTAATCAAATTGGCCAATCATCTACTAATTTTATCTATAGGATTAAACAACCAATAATTTAATCCTATGTAATTTTTAAAAAATTTCTTCCTAATGATGAGACTCAAATTTGCATTCCCCATTTTGAGTACCATTTCAAATTTTGAGTTACTTTGAGCCCTATAAATGCACTTTCTTACTTGTGTATCCAGCTATCATTTTAAATGTTTAGGAGGTTTTTTATTTTTATGACACCTTGTATTCAACCTATCCATGTGTTTTATAATGATAAATTGACATTTTGAACCATTCTGTAAGGTTCTATTTTGAGTAGTTTTTAGTTCTGCATTTTTTGCCTGTGTCAAACATCGATAAAAGGCCCAACTTTCCTTTGAATATCTTTCACCTAGTTATGTTTCATGACATGCTACTTTTAGATTTTTTAGTATGTATGTTAAGAACCTATGTTCCAAGTTGCAAGTAATTTTGACATGTTTTGACTAGGTTTTGAATGTCTCAAAGTTGGCCAGTTGCCTCTATTGTAAATTTGCATATTTTTCATAATTCCTAGAAGGCCCTGTTTGGCCTATTATAAATTTTGACTAGTTAACCCAAAAAATAAATTTCTTTTTTCATTGAATTATAGAGGTCATATGCTTACTATGTTCCTAATTTGAGCTTATGATGAATCTGTTTGATCAGTTTTCAAATGCAATTCCAAATACAATTTATAAATTTTTATTGGTGTCATAAAATGCAGATTAGTTGGTACCCCAGTAAAAAATGGAATTAATGGTGGAAAATATGACTTAGGAAATTGAGAATTTCCATGTTTATCAAATGATTAATCAATTAATTAATAAAATTAATTAATTGAGGATGTTAGTTAGGTTTTGGCTCTTGATTTAATAGATTTGAAAATAACCAAGAAACCAAACCAATACATCTAAGGGTAGCAAGTTCCTATAATGGATGCACTTGACTGTGGATCTTGGGCCAAATATAAGGTTAATTCCTTCTTCTTCAAGCTCTACAAGACCTATACAAGTGGACAATAGATTATTTATATCGTACCAGTGTAAAGGCATACAACTGAATCTAGATAATAAATAAAACCCCTTAATCTTCTATGTTTATGCAAGCATTCATGAGTGTGAAATAGCTAATAATAGAGTACATGAACCTGATAAACCAAGTGATGAAAACTCTTTCAGCTCTTAAAAATAAATGGAAAGATATTCAATTAATAATTTGGATCTCAGCATAACCTAGGTATGCAATAGCAAAAACATGCAATCTCCAAGCTGACTAGTCCCTTATCCATTGGGCATCAACTAAACCTTAACATACACATGGATACCTGAAGTATATTCATATATTTAAATATCTAATCAATCTATCTGGCTTACAAATAGATATCTATCTTCATAAAAACTTTCATACTTATTGTGAAATCCTCCTAGTGTAATCTATAACCCTATCACTTAAATAAGAATTTACTTGGATCTTTGTTCCAATAGCAAATATATCTAGACATGCTAATTTAAAGGATTGCAAATGAGTTTAAGCTCTTCATTATTAAACACAAAAGATTGCAAATAATAGAAGAAGGAGATGAGAATCAGAATGAAACTAAGGAAAATGAAGCTCTTGCATTAATTTCATTGAAACCAATGCATCATATGTATATCAAACTTTAGAAAATACACAAAACATGATTGTGTAGTCTACAATGATTCAAAAGAAATAAAATACTACTATTCATAATAGAGGAATGTTGAGAATGGTATCACAATAGTTAGGAAATTCTCCAACTCTTAAACTTGTTCAGTCTCACAAGAAAATCTCAAAAAATTGGAACCCATTTTTAAAGTGCAGTGAAGAGAGATATATAGAAGAGAAGATATTTTAGAATTTGCCATCTAAAATTGACATGTGTCCCACTAAAAATGTCTTCAATCTAATTTTTTTTGAAATTCATCTTCATTCAACTACCTACAATTAAAACCATAAATGATGTAGAAAAATATCTAATATATCCCTCAAAACAATCAGCAAAATATCCCCATAAAAAATATTAGATACACATCAAATCTCAATTCAAACTTCAAATCTAATTTTTGGCATGTCACTTTTGCTTTTTCTAGCCAAAAATTCATTTAAAACAATCAAATCATCTTTAATGTTTCTGATGAAGTCAAATTTGATGAAAATTTGATCATATTTGAAACTATTTCCTTCTAAAAACATCAAATTTGTATCTGTATTGAGAAGCCCCCAAAATTACACATATGCTTGTAGCTACTTCCAGTGAACACTTGTCCAAAAACTAATTGCAAAAATGGAAAGTTTATTTCTTCCAAGTTCCAACAGTATGCTACACTATAGATTTTTGGACAAAAATAGTGCCCTTACAATAGATTTGAAAATTCAACTTTTGGGTTGTGACCAGAGATATAAAATTGAAAAATTTTAAATAATTACATAGTTGAACTATATAACATCATAAATTTATTCAATCCTCTCAAAAACATGTATTGAAATTTTTGGATTTTGATTTTGATTTTACCATTTCCACCTAGTCTACCCATGCCACTTGGCAGATTCCCATTCATCAATTATCTAGGCGGGCCCCAAATCTCTTTATGCATTTGCAATACACTAGGCTTTTGAAATTTATGATGTTATGATCTCAAGTCAAATTGTATTATCTTAACATTTTAATTATTTTACCCCTATGTCACGACAATGAAATCCACCTCTCAACCTTACGACAAAGACAATTTTTGTAATATCTTAAGGCTCAAATCCTTATTTTACAATCTTATGACATGAGCCCCATTGTAGCATCGAAGACTTCCATTTTCTATGCCTTGATGTCATGACAAAGTCCATTTTGTAACATCACATGCCTTTGAAATTCATCTCACAATTACATAGCAACTTGATGTTATGATGAAATCTTTCCCCGGTGTAACATTGCAATGTTTGAAACTCCTCCTCCTGACCTCTCAATAGATTCCTAGAATTTGTCACATGGCATCACTGAAAGCATGCACTTCTTTGGTCAAAATTTCTCTCATACTAGTCACTAGTATGGTCGGACCTAGCACATGAGATCTACATTTTCCACAAGCTGTGACTGCTTAAGATGCTTACTATTTATGCCCTTGTGTTTAAAAAGAATGAAGATGCCAACTATGTGCTCAATGTGGGATTTAAAACACAATGTGAAACTTTCCTTTCACATCCTAGTTCTTGGGGCCTTTGTAGGCCATAGGAATTCCTTCCCTCCTTCATTTCCATGAACTACATCACCAATCCTCGCATGATGTAGTGGATCAAAAGGCATCCCTTCCTCGCATGAGACTTCCCTCTTAAGTAGTTGTTGAATCCTCTATTCTCTATGTGGACTATTTTTATTTCATGAATTTCACTTCCCTCTTTTGTAGTGAATCATGGGTGTTGTCAATTTATTCTACCTTCCATTGTGGAGTTCTTCATGTGTTGTCCATTTGAAAGGATCCTCTATGTCATGTGGATGCTCTGTCCTCTTTCTTTTGCATGGACTTTGGCTTCCTCATTTTTCTTGTGGATCCACTCTATCACATTTCCAATAGTTGTTGAGTGTCCCCCCTTCCTCATTGTCACATATTAGCATGGGAAAATGTATCAATGACAAAACATAGCAGACGTAATCAATGACATAATTTATGGAAGACATGATCTTGGTGGTTCATTATTTTGACTGAGGAGAATATATACATAACCTTATCAGGCATGATTTATGTATTAAAGATGTCAATGGCTACTAAATTTTATTTTTCAGTTATAGGTTTTATCTTTTCTTGTATGGATGGATATTTTAATTCAACTTCTTCTACCTAAACTCTACCCCATGTTGATCTGATAGTGCACAAAAAACTCATGATACTTATAAAACTATAAGCAACATTGCTATGGCATAAAACTCATTTGAAGGATGCCTACTTCCACATTGGACAATAGCATATTAGTAATCAAAATTTCTTTGGACTTTCTCATACTTCAATCCACACATTCATCAAATGTTAAGTAAAGATAACATGTGTAAAATGAAAAAAAACTTGGTGGTCACAATCAAATAAACCTTTTGAGATAGTTTGTCCTTCACAACAAACTATTAATCTGATGGAACTAGTTGGGCCCCAAAGTGGGTCTAGCTAAACAAAATTCATTTTTCAACAACTGACATTGCAAACTAATCCAAAAATCATCTTAAACTGATTGGAATCAAATTTGAGCATTGAATCATCATTAAAAGCTTGTTTACCTTGTTTGCACAAACTGATATTAGCTGATAGGAAGTCCTATAGCCTGGCTTTAAAAAATGAAATGAATAGATAACATGGCTCTAAAAACTAATATGCTAATAGTCTATTCCACATTCTTCTATCCTTTTAGATTTTGTGTTATGAAAATGCCTAGGTCAAAAGATATTGACATTCAAAGTTTCCCAGTTGAAACTACCTATAAATAAACTTGTTAGAAAACCATAAAATGTGTTTGCTTTGAGCTTCAAAAATAGAGTAAACGGATGCCTGGGGGCTTCAAAACAAGAGGAATAGTTCATTTCCATGAGGAGAAAGTAATTCTATGATTTGGGCTCATGAAAAATCATAGGATGCATTTGGAAAGCATGAAAAGTGGACTACTCAGAACTACATGCCAATGAACGTTAGTAGAAAATTATTTGTTTGCATATGAAATGGCCTTGGCAAAGTGTGTAGATAGGTTTGTCAAGGTTTAGAGACTAGCACACTTAAATTATTTCCAAAGTAGAATGTAGGGGTACAAACCATTTGATCCAGGCAATTAGGGATTCATAGTTATAACATCTCAAACTAGGGTACCAACCAATATACATTTTATGACACTAGTAAAAAGTTATAAATTGCATTTGGAATCACATTTGAAAACTGATCAAACAGATTTTTCATAAGCTGAAATTAGAAGCATAACAAGTATGTGATCTCTAGAATGTAATGCAAAAAGAATTTTCTTTTTTGGTTCAACTAGTCAAAAGTTATAATAGGTCAAATAGGGCCTTCCAAGAATTATGAACAATATGCATATCTACAACACAGGCAATTGACCAACTTTGAGACATTAAAAACCTAGTCAAAACATGTCAAAATGACTTGAAACTTAGAACATAGGTTCTTTAATATTCATAATAAACAATCCAATAGTTTCAAGTCATGAAACATAACCAGGTGAAAGATATTCAAAGGAAAACTAGGCTTCTATCATTGTTTGACACTTGGGCAAAAAATGCAAAATTGAAAACTACTCAAAATAGAACTTCACAGAATGGTTTAGAATGTTAGTTTATCATTATAGAATGCATGGATAGGCTGAATACAAGGTTTTAGAAAAATTAAAAAACTCTTAGACCTTTAAAATGATAGCCAGATACACAAGTAAGAAAGTGCATTTATAGGGCTCAAAGTAACTCAAAATTTGAAATGGTGCTCAAAATGGGGAATGCAAATTTGAGTCCCATCATTAGGAAGAACAATTAATAAAATGATATAGGATTAAATTATTAGTTGTTTAATCCTATAAATAAAATTAGTAGATGATTGGCCAATTTGATTAAATAAGTGTGATAGTATTCTTTGATGAAATGTGATGATAATGGAGGTTGACTAGTGTAATACCCCAAAATTGGCTCATTGCCATGATACCAATTCTGGTATATTTCTGACCAATCCTAAAGTCCTATTCCATTAGGCAAATTCTTATTTGGCTACTCACTACTTGACTTAATTGTCAGATGCAGAAAACCCTAATCTGCATTCATCATGCTTATTATTTAATTCTTATAGTATTTACTCATATTAGTCACATTAAACCTATTGATTAATATTTAATTTAATTACTAAGTATTTATACTTTAATTAAATTAAATTATATCCTAAGGCTAATGCACTATGGAATTAAATTTATTTAATTTAATAAATGTGCCTATTTTAATTAATTAAACGAAATTATTTAATTAAATGGAGAACTTACTTCTAATTAATTAAAAAAAAATATTTAATTAAATGGAAAGCCATTCCTAATTAATTAAATGAAGTTATTTAATTAAATAAGAAAAGTGTCTCTAACTAATTAAATAGAATTATTTAATTAAATAGAAAAGGTAATTATGAGAGCATATCTCATTTTATTAAATTAAATATCTCACCAAAATCTCTTTTCAGTTCAAAAAGGGAAATTTCCAGTTCACTATTGATCAAAAAGGAATTATATCGGTTAACTCCCTTTAATTTGGGAATCTTCCTTTATGACTAAACTTCATCTTCAATCCTGACCGTTGATTGAAATCAATCTCAACCATTGATGGATTCCAGGAAAGTCTATTTAAGAGACCCTCATCTCTTCATTTTGAGAGTGGATGCATTAGAATTTGCATTGAATTTCTGTTGAAATTCATACTCACATTTTCTCACATTTTTGCATACATCTTGCATTCTTAGTTTAAATTCATTTAGCTTAATATGCATAGGTTAATCTAGTTTTGTTTCAATTGTTCCTAGATTAGAATGCATTTCTCATTCTAGATTAATCTGCACAATCATATAGATTAATTTCATTTCTTAAATCCTTCATTCTTAGAGGGTTTGCTTGCTTAACACCTCAAATCTGAGGATATCTAATAAGAAATTCCCTTAAGATAGAAGGCAACAGGTCACCTTGCTAGCTAATTTTTAGATGAACAATCCAATGTTCATTCTGGGATGAATCCGCAAATAAAGACTGTGTTGAAGTGTGTGTGTTAGCAGAGGTCGCATATTCATGCATACATTTCTGGCGCCCACCGTGGGGCAGGGAAAATTAATTTTTCTGGCCTCTTTCTGCATTTTTTCTAATCATTTTTTTGTTCTCTATCTGTACGGTTCCGTATAGATTTGGGAATCTTCGCGCGAGACTATTTATTTTTGCACAAGGATCTAGAATCTTCGCGTGAAGATTCTTTCTATATCACACGAGAAAGTGCCTAAGCACATGAAACTTCACGCGTCACCTATTTCTTCGCACGGGCCGTAATAGAATTTTGCGCAGGTCATAAAACTTCTTCACGCAAACTGTCAGGAATTTCATGCGAGACTCTGTTGACATATGCTATTTTTTGCATTAATTTTCATGTTTTCTGGTTTTTCTACTAACTGCTCACTATTTCTAGTTTTTCTATGTTTTCTAATTTTTGGAATAGCATAATAGCAGTTTGCGAGACAATTGAAAAAGCGTTATAAAGTTGCTAAAAATAGGAAAAACATCTACTAAGTGCATTGCGAGGATTACCAAGTAATTCTCTTTGACTGATAACACTTCATTTGGATCTAAAATGAACATCTCTCATGTCCAGCTTGTGTGTGTTTCCTTCCATGTTCTCATTTTACAACACATGCATAATTTGATACTAGGTTGTGATCTCTATTAGCTTCATCTAGCAGGCTTAGTTACTAGTGATAGATCTAATTAGCTATCTTGGGTTATTGGACTTGCTAATCCACCGGCCCCTTGTTTCACCCTGTGGTTGCAAGATCAACACCATGTTAAAGGGGAGGGGTCTACAGGAAAGAAGCATTAAATGCTCCACTAGGAAACCCTTTTATGCTTTCTAAAACTCACTAGTTTTTGAGTTGTGGACTCATTTTGGCTTGTGTGAGGGGTTAAATGTTCCACATCTTTGGACTCACCTCACATTAGTTAAAGCATTAAGTGTACCACCTTGTGCTCTTTGACTACTTTTGGATAGATTTGCTTTCAAGAATTAACACTTATACACACGTAGTAATAAGGCCTCATGAACACTATTCGTGGATCTTGAGGGAGTGGGTTCCTAGTGAAACTCCTCTCTAAGATGGATTCTTTGTAGGTGGGGAGGATACTTTGAGCATCTCATAGATAAATGAATCTTCAACTTGTTGATCGAGGCATCCTTTCTCTGAAAAGGTTGATAGATCACTAGGAGTTGATATCATAGATCTTTAAGAGATAATCTTAGTTTAGCGTGTCGAATTAATCTATTTGCTTTGATTGGGCTAAAAGTGAAAAGGTGTCAGGACCTTGAATCTGGAAGCTAAGTCCCCTTGTGGTACACTATTGTGAGTTGGTCACCTTTAGAGAGGGTTAACCATAGTAGACAATCCCTCTATAGGGCAAACTGCACTGGTAGAACCTCAAGTGGTAATAGCCATTTTTGACATGGTAGTGACAACCACTATATAAATATCCTTGTGGAAGAAATATCAATGGGTGTGGTTCATTGTAAGTTGTCAGATCTCCCAAGTAGCTCCTGAAGATTAAGTTCTCAGACTGTGTTGAAACCTCGGTGCACTGGGATTGGAGGTCACCCCTATGAGTCATAAAAGTTGCAGAGTCAAAACATTACTAAAAACCTTAAGAGAGGCCAAACTTTTCACTTTCTAGAAATGTGTGCAATGATTGCAAAACCCTTTGAAAATATACACAAATAGATCTACTAGAGATTAGCACAAACTAAGTCATTTGATTGTTCATGGGCAAGGTTGCTTTTTCCCTTGCTCATTGTTTTTAGACGTGCTTGAAATCACCTGCTTGCTATTCTACGTGCCTATTTATCTTCCTGATTATTGAAATGATCAAAATTTGTCAAAATCAGTTGCTTTTGTAAAACTGGTCTGTTTTCTCGCATGAAATCATTTTGGTCTTGTGCGAAATCATTTGGTCCTCACGCGAAGTCATTTTGTTCAAAATTAATCTACTGTTATGAGTCTTCATGTGGCCCTATGAACTTCTTCATGCAAAATTAAATTACTATCACTGACCTTTGCGCAGTTTGTGAAACTTCTTTGCGCAGCTTGTAAAGGTTTTTCATGTGAGATCTTGCATCAACATTACCAATTTGGGTCCGTTTTAGCTATCTATGGCCTGCACACTATCTTTTTCTATGTCTATTTATCACTCTCTATCTACAAATAGTCTTGAAATAAAGACACTTCGCTTAGCTGAATACTTGTGTCTTACACCTTGACTAGTCTCATCTCATAAGTAATGTTTTTTGGTCTTTGTCTTAATTCTTGTCATACTTTGTGTCACATTGGTCATAATCTCTTGTTGTTCTAGCCTTTAAATCAAACCATTTCTACCTTAGTGAACAACATTCTTACTATTATCTTGTCCTTTTTGAGACTCAGTCTTAGTGTAGTCCTTTTCTAGGTTCTAGCTTCTTGTCTTTGTCTATGACTGTCACAACCAGAAGTAGCAACATTTTTTATCCTTATAACCTTAAATGTGGTCATGCTAGGGGTCGTAACTGTGACAGAGTTTGCTTACCTTTTGTTATGCAATCTATATCTAGTTCAGCTAGTGAGGCATCTTCACGATCTCCCTCACCTACTAGGTCATCTCGAGTTCAACAAACATTTTCCAAAAAATTGCAACAAATTAGGAATCCTTTTTACCAAGAGGATACTAAGACAGGTAGAGGTCCTGCATTCCCAAACACAATGTATGATCCTTTCTCCAGAGACCCTTTTGAAACACAACATACAAAAATTGAACATGTTCCTATAATGACTAATCGTGAACCTGAACATGGTAGTCATAATTGATATCAAGAACCACCTAGGGATCACAAAGAGAAAGAGAAAGACTATGACACTGATGAGGAATAGGAATAGTTGGAAATCCACCCTAAACACATAGCAAAATGTCGAAGAGACAAAAACTTTTAGAAGGTCATGGGAATCCTAATCAATGAAGAGAAAGAAAAATACTTTCTCAAACTTGCCCAAGAGGGAACAAAGTTACCTTCTAATTTCAATGAAGAAACTGTAGACACCTAAATTTGATTACATCGCTTTGGTAATCTAATTTAGCCATCTATAAGGCATCATTAATTAAATTCTTATTTAATTAATATTTTTCCATCCCCTAACTGATTAATTTAATTAATCATCTATAGTCCTAATTGATAAATCAAATAACCTATCATTTATCAAATAAATCCTATTCTCCTATCTAATTCCAAAATCCCCATTTATTAAATAAATCTATTTGATAAATAAATTCCTCAAATCTAAAAGCCCCTAACTTATCCCTAATCCTCCATTTGGCCTAATCCACCCCATCCACCCGTACTAACCAAGCTTAACCACTAACTCACCCAACCTCATTAATGTCATCCAGTTGCATATCTCTAACATCCCTAATCTAATCCTAAACCCAAGCCTAATCCACCCCTTAATGTTTTCACATTCCCTAAAAAAGTTTAAGACTTTCCTAAACCAAATCAAAGTCTCTCCTCAAAATATCCCAACCACAAACTTGATGAAGCCCACAAACCCTTAAATGCTCTTACAAGCCCACTCGTGACTCTTACACCTCTCCCACTCATGACTCTTACATCCCTCTTACATACTCAACCTCTCTCATCAAGCCTTTAACCAAACCCTTATCCTATCCTCTACACTCATTCTCCTTGTGACAAGTGTCACCTTCCCATTAGTGCTAAACAAGCACAATCCATGTGCTCTCCTTTGAGTGCATCCTAGCCCTCCTTAAGTTTTCATCTCTCCTTGCATCTAAGCCATCCATCCCTCTACCCCTTGGCCTATAAATTGAATCCCCTCCCAAGACATTTTATCACAATCCTTTTAGTAAAGTCATAATGCTATTTTGAGAGCCAAATCCATATCCATACCCTTATAATGCCAAATTGAGAGCTCACAAAGCTACCAATTTTCCATTACCCATCTCCATCCATTGAAACCATCTTGAGCATTTGAGCACACATACCAAATCTAAGCAAATAGACTCATCCCCAAAACAAGAAAGGCATTCATTGAGAGAACCTCTTAATGGTTCATATTCTCAATTGAGGGTTTATCTTAGTCTCTCTTATATTTTATGGTGGTTTAATGTGTGAATGCTTTTGTTTCCATTAAATGAGTGTTCTTAGCATATTAGATTAGTGTATACATTTTGGCACGCCCGATGGGACCCCACATTTGGGTCTATCTAATCATGTTTTAGTTTTGTTTTTTTGTTATAAAAAATTAACCAAGTCTAACATGGTTTGCTTGTGTGTTCTTGCAAAAAGTTTGCTGATATTTTTGTAGGTACGCAGGTTCCTCCTTCAAAATCACACTCCCAACCATATAAGCAGTTTTGACCCAGTCAACATTTTTTTTGCATCCTCGTGACTCTAGGAATGCGATCTTGTGACACGGGAACGCTGATATTTCATCAACAAGAACGTGAACCTGCGACAACGAGTTTGCATTTTAACACCAGACAGTAGCCACATGCCTTAAAAATCTTTTTTGCATCCCCGCCAACCAATATCTCAGCAGGACTATCATTCTCATTTGTGGGGACGCTCCTCCTTCCTGTGGGATTATCATTCCCACTTTCAGGAATGCTCATGTTTCTAAAATAGTTGTTTAAAAATTGTAAACCCTTATCATTCGTGGGACTGTCATTCTTGCATTGCAGGAACGTTGTAAGATCGTAAACTAGCGAGATTGCTCTGTTCAAAACAAGCTCCCTAGTTTTTTTTTTTTACCAATTTTTTTGGCATTCTTGCGGCTTGGTCAACCTATGGGAATGCATCTCCACAAAGAGAACTCTAGCGGGATCACATTTGCGGGATCACTGCTTAGACTCGTGGGTTTGTTGTGCTAAGTGCTTGGTTCAAATTTTTGACATTTTCTAGTGCATGTTTTTATTCTAACTAATTTTCTGCAGGTTTTATCATCATAATCATAATCATATTTTGACTTTTAGTGGTTCCGTAGGATATGGAACATTCTAAGCATTTTTACACATATCAAAATGAACAAAAAAGTTAAAATTATTTTTCCTATAGTTAAGCTATGAGTTTGGGGATTTTTGGGTGACTAATCAAATCACTTTTTTTTGTAGCATTGCAGGTTGGAGTGACAAAACTAATCATGTTTTTTGCAAGTTTTTCTTAAAATGAACTTGAATGTTCAAACATTTTTCCTTTGAATGAATGTTACATGATCTTGAATGCCATGGATTAAAATCAACCTTTCTTGGAATGCATACTTAAAACAAACAAACTCAATCTTGAATGCAAAGGATTAATTAACCATTGCAATATCTCACACTTCAATTTTGGGCATAAAAAGAATCCACATTTTAGAAATTTCCTAAGTTAAAAAGACTAATTATAGACTCTTTGAGTGAGTTTTTAGTTGGACTCACCCTCTTTAATCACCCATCAATTTAACCATTGGTTGCAATCTCAGCACCATCTATGGGGATGAGTCCACCTAAGAGGGTGTTAAGTGCTCAACAAGAATCAAACTCTACTTACTTGGGTTTTTATTAGTTTTTTTAAGTTAGAAAATTCTTTGAATGCACATTAGCCTTGCTAACACTTCATTTGGATATAACAATTGAACAAATCAATTGACATGGAGGGCCTCCGTGTGCGCACTTGAAATTGAGTTTCATACATCTTTGTTTTGGGCTTAAAACAAACTCACACTCAATCTTGAATGCCTTAAAAGAAAATCAATCGAAACTTGATGTGGAGGGCCTCTGAGTGCACAAATTTTATTTTTTGTTGACCCTAACTCTTCTTCTTGCTTGCATTCTTTGATTGATTTTACTTTTTTTGGTGCATTTTAAGTTGGAATTGAACATTTGTATCTTAAACATGAGTGCTTGCAAAGTCTAGATCAAAAAACTTAAGTGTCAGTTGGAAAAGAATTATGTCTTTTAGCCCAAGATCATCCAAGTCTTCTCTCCCCTTATCATCTTTCGAGGCCATCTTGGGTGCATAAGATTAGGATCCAAAATCTTGTTTAAGTTTTAGGAGGTCTGCTTAGGGATTTCATCACCCCTTGGGACTACCTCAACTCTAGCATTTCAGTGGAGTATAAGAATCAGGATGTGAATCAAAAGACACCTCTCTTGGGATCAATATTTTGTCACTCGGGCTAAGCCTCAAGGAACTTTATACCATTGAGAAGTGAAAGAGGAGAAGTGGGTTACCGCTCCTCTCGGCTATGTGACATATTTTTGGTTTTATCTACAGATTTGGGCCTCAGGTACCTTGGGTATATCGAGGACTCCCTAGCTAAACCAATTGTCAGCCTTGCAGACAACCATCTAGGATGTTAATGTTTTTGAAGTGACTGATCAAAACATTTGTAGAACATACACACTCCTTGGCACAAGTATCACATTCTAAGAATCAAAAACTTCTATCTGGTTGTTCCTATCTATTGCTTGATTTTTTTTACTTGTTAAATGAATTTTTGTCAAACTTGGTCAATCCTAGCTTAGGGCACACTTAGCATAGTCACTACCTATTTTAGAGTTGAACAAGTTGAAGCAAAACAACCAAAATCTCCCCAAAGCCAAGAAGATTCAAGAATTTATGTTAGAACAACCCAAACCCAAATATAAGTTTCACAAAGTCAAACTCAAGCCATCTCAGGTATACCAAGAAATTTTGACCAAGAGAAAGGAAATAACACCAAGCCCTTGAATTGCCAAACTCCATAAAGCAGAAGACAAAGCTGCCAACAAAGCCCTTCAAGAAGCTTGGTTAGATCGCACTATCAAATTTAGCCAAAATCTAGGAGTTAACCCTGCTTATGCATTACCAACTTGGCATGATTTCTATGATTAGACCCCTTTGTTTCTCCACATCTTCTTGCATAAGCTGCACTTCAGAGTCATCTTTGTAGGAAAGCCAGCCATTCTAGGTCATCCCCTTAAGCATTTTAGCTCATCCATCTTATTTAGAACCAAACCATCTAGCCAGCAATCAAAAAAACATTCTCATCCAAGCCTTCAAAATTATTGTCACCTTGCCAGAACTTGCTTTTCTTACCATCTTTCAAACCACCAATCTCACCAAGATTATCCCTTTGACAGATCTATGTCTAGGGTAATCTAGCATTATCACTTGTTATCCCTCATCACCTTGAGCTAAAGGTTGGGATCCACAAGTGGTCAATCTCATGTTCTTCCTAAAGGATCATCAGTCTATCCTTAAGTTGACACAATCACCACCATGCTTGCACATAAGAAAGTAGACCTTTCATACTTTGGCAACATATCTTTGAAATTAGGATCCCCAACCCAATCCTCCTTAGGTTTATCATATAGCTTTGCCTTAACCTAGGAGATCATTTGCATAGAAAAGTGCCACCCTTTTTTTTGCATCCACTAGCATTTTTGCATCTCATCCCTAGGAGAATTTTCATGCCACCCGTCACTCGCTTAGCCAAGAAGAAGAAGGAAACAATGGAGCCCTATCATTTGGATCAAACAACATCGCTCCCCTTGAGCACTCAACCATCCTCTAGCCCAGAGAACACTATACCGTCACCTACTGAAATTGAAGCTTTCATGAACCAACCAGGAAATGCAATATTGGAGAATGCCATTATAGACAAGAACAAAGAAACAATCATGGCTAACTTTCGAAGGGACAATATAGGAGCCTTCGAATTTGGAAGACCTCCTCCATTATTAGATCCATCTCACCCGTTGTTTGGGCAGCTACCACCACCCATAGGCCCTTGTGATTCAAATTATCCTCAATATGTGCCAAAAGAAGAGCCTCAAGCCAATCCTTTTGATCCAATAGACCCAAACATACCATCCTCCACCCAAGTTGAAATCTCCATTCTGCAAGCCAACCTAGCCACCACCACTCCATCCTTGGTTCATGCCTCTCCATTCCAAACTATCTTTGCCCAAAACACCTCACCATTCACTCCCTTCACTATTGTTGCTGCTGCTCTCCAACCCAGCCTCCCAAATCCATCCATCTCCCAAATCAGAGCTAGCATCTTTGGCCAACCTCAGCAATATACAACAAGAATGCCACCTATGGGGCCAAGTAATCAACCTTTCATCACCCCTAGCTTGTTCACCTCAGCCCAAAGCACAATTCCATCATTTCCATTAGGTCCTTGGAGCTCAGTGCCATCAGCCACAAATCCACAAGCTACTACCCTCACTCCACAAAGCCATCAAACCCCACAAGCTACCACCAATGTTCTGCGAAGCTCTCAAGTGACCCAAGTTCCTGCCACCACTCTACCAAGCTTTCAAATCCAGCCACCAAGCTATCAAACCACATTAGTTCCATTCCCAAGCTTTCAATTCTTGCCACCTCCACCACCAACTAATCCATTACCTCCTATTACCAACTACTTTTCAATGCCACTTCTAGGAGGTAATCCACCACCCTAGCCAACCACCAATTATTTGCAGATACCATCCCAAATAGGGGCACAACCCACATATTTTGGTCAAACTCCTCAAATCCAAAGTCATGTTCCACAAGCTCCCTGATCCTTTCCCCAAGCTTCACAACCATCTTATACTTTACCTCTACAAAGCAATCCATTTATCCCATAGCTAGCTTATGTTCCTCAATCCCAACCTCAAATCCCATATCAACAGCAAGCCTCGTAGCACATGCAGCAATATGTGCCACCTCCACCTCGGCAACCTGTCATCCACCATGCAACTTCCCAAACAATGTACAATCCCCATCGAAAAATCCCTTACAGCCATCCATATTCAGTGGCCCCATCTAGCGCATACCTATCTCAAGGCACTCCTACATTGGGGGCACCCGAACCATCACCTATCAATTCAGAATGGGAACAAATGAAGACAACTCTGAAAGCCATCCAAGGAGGGAATGATTTGATGACATTCAAGTTTGAGACTGTGTGTCCTTATCCATTTGATAGAGCCATTACTATGACTCAATTCCCCAAGTATTTTGAGATACCTAAATTTGACAAATTTAGAGGAAAAGGAGACCCAGTCACCCACATCAAAGAATTTTACATGCACTGCCAAGAAGTGGCATACAGTGACGTCTTCCTCTTACGCCTCTTTCCCAAAAGCTTGGCCGAGCCAGCTCTTGAATGGCTTTATAGAATCCCATATGTCACAATTAAAAACTTTGCTGAATTGTTTGAGGTATTTGTAGCCCAATATTCCCATCTTGTTGAAATAGAGTTATCAATAGTTGACCTTGTCCACACTAAGCAAAAAGGTGGAGAAAGCCTTGCCGAATACCTGCAAAGATGGAAAACCCTTACCACCTGCATATCTTGCACCTTGCTAGAGCGCCATGTGGTGAAAATGTTTATTGATAATGCCCATCCTAGCTTGGCTCACCACATGACCATGAACTGTTTGCAGACCTATAAAGATATCAAAGAGAAAGGAATGATCCTTGAGCAAGGACTCATTAAAGATGGTGTGGTCAAGATTTACAAGGAGGCCAACCAAAATCAATCACATTCCAATGACAAGTCTAGGTATTGGAACAAAACCAAGAACATTGCAACAGATGGGGTTACTGATATGACACATGTGACTATTGTTGGGCCTTCCCAAAATCAGCCCAACCCACCATATCAACCAAACAACCAACAAGCTATCAACTACCAACAACAGAATCACCAAAGCTATCAAAGCCACAATCTAGGACCCAACTTTCAAGGGTCTAGCTATCAAGCTAATGCCATCAATGTCACTATAGGACCAAAGCCCAAGTTTGAACCTTCACCTAGAAACTATACACCCCTTGGTGAGCCATTGGATGTCATTTTTGAAAAATTGACTAAGGAAAACCTCATCAAATTTCCTCCTACCCAGCAAATTGATCCAGGCCAATCCAAAGCTACATGTTACAAAGACAATGAGTACTACAAATTTCATAGGGTAAAAGGTCACGCCACCCTTAGATGCATGAAACTGAAAGATTATGTGCAGGACCTCATTGATCGGAAAGAAATCATAGTTGGAGCACAAACCTCTCCTAATGCAGGCTTGCAGATCTATCAAAATGCGTTTCCTCCTCACAATAACCAAAATCCTAGAAAAGCACCTATCCAAAACAACAACAACACCAACAACCACTAGCCAAACCAATAGCATGGGAAGAACAATGACCACACTTCATCCTATATAGACTATGGTAGCCTTATAGGTTGTATATCCGAGAAAGAGCCTTCTTTAAATGTTATCAATATTCGAGGACCAGAAAATGAGTGTGCAGTCACCACTCGAAGAGCATGATTTAACATCATAGGCCCACCAATTTCATTAGCACCATCAGCTCCATCAAAAAGCCAGTACGATATCTTGGAACACCTTGGGAACATGCCAACCCAAATCTCCATTTTAGACCTTCTCCGCACTAGTCCTATGTACAAAGACATCCTTGATAGTTCTCTCATAGAATCCCATGTCCCTTCAAATATCAATGCTACTAATTTTTTTAATCTCATTGGACACCTATCCTCCTCATGTGCCCTATCATTCAAACCCATCGACATACCCTTGGTCGAGCCAATTCACACCCTCCCGCTTCGCATAGCCATCATGGTATCCAATTTTGTCGTAAAAAGAGTAATGATAGATAATGGATCAGCCTTGAATATTTGCACCCTAAAATTCATAAAACAAGCTAGGTATACTGATGCAGATATCATCAATGAGGTTATCACCATCAAAGCTTATGGCAACTTGGAAAGAACCATAGAAGAAACTATTTTGCTACCAATCAAGGTTGGGCTAGTCATCTAAGAAACACTCTGCCATGTTATTGATCTAAACCTACCATTTAACATCCTCCTCAATTGCCCATGGATTCATGCCATGAAATCTGTTCCATCCACTTACCATTAGTGCATCAAATTTTTGCATCAAGGCTCTGAGGTAACCATCCATGTTGATCCAGAACCCTTTGCTTACTGCAATGCAGTTGAAGATTCATATACAAACCATTGCCTTGGAATTGATATCAGCACAGCCATCATCAGTTCATCCCACACTTGTAATGACCTAGAAATCATCCTCACCTCCACCCTATCTACCATGAAGATCAATAAAAAAGGCTATGGAGAGTATAGTCTATCAGATGCATTTGCTATCAGGGCAATCCCACTTGATCTACACGCCCATAGATGATTGAAATATCACAAAGCTAAGGAGATTCCACCTCCTCCATATAAAAAGTTTGGCCCAACAACCTTTGTATCCTCAAAAATCCCTCTTCATGAGGAGCTCACTCTAGATGTCAACAATTGGTTACATAAGGATGCACCTCTAAGAAATCAAGCACGCCTTGATCACTTCAGCTAGAAGTATCCCCAAGAACATAAACTCATCACTAAAAAATGGAACTATCAAGGTGGTGGTCTAGGACTAGAACAAAGAGGCATGCAGTTTCCCATCAAAGCACACAAGTGGGAAATGAAGTCAGGTCTTGGCTTTGGCATACCCACAACTGGGGGCACCAATATAGATGGTCATGCTTTTTTGAACATTCACCGTGACCTTGTCAAAATTGAAGACATTCCTGAGGAAGTTGAAAAGAGAGCCTACAATGATATCCCAGACCAAATCTTCCTTGGAGACTCTGTTCTCCAAGAACTATCCATCCATTTCATTGACCTACCACTCACCCATCCACAACTCATAGATTGGGACCAACCAAGTGTCATACACATTGATGAGTTCACATCAGAGGAAGCACTTCTAAGATTCATGGGAGCCAAAACACCTCACAAGTAGAAAAAGCTAGATTCTACCTATATCTATAAGCTAGATCCCAAGGGGTATTTTGGAGAAAATCTCCAACCTAGTTCCGATACACCCAAACTGGAACTAAAGTAAATCAAAGACTAGCCAAGGTAGCAAAGAGAACCCCTCAGCAAAAAAATCTAGAGTCACAAGTAGAACATGAGGATTTAGCATTGCCTCCTCAAGATAATCGACCAGAGGTGTCTTCTATTCTAATTGAGGATACTAGAGAAGTCAACATCAATTCTTTAGAGATCCCCAAACTTGTTCACATTAATGCATCCCTATCACAAGACCAAGCTGACCTACTTTTTGAGGTCTTAAGAGATAACATTGGCCAATTTGCATGTTCATATTAGGACATGCCAAGACTTGATCCAAAGCTTGTAGTTCATCATCTTTTAGTCAATCCAAAGATCAAGCCCGTCGGACAAAAGCTTAGGAAAATGCACCCCAAGGTGGCATTACTGGTCAAAGCTGAATTAGAAAGAATGATAGCTGCTAAGGTTATTCAACCTATCGACTACTTAGAGTGGATCTCCAACATGGTCCCTATCACTAAGCCTTCTAGTGACATCAAAATCTGTACTAATTTTAAAGGTCTTAACAAAGCCTGTCCAAAAGATGATTTTCCCTTGCCCAACATAGATATGATTGTAGATCTTATAGCTGGACATGAAATTTTGTCCCTCATGGATGGATTTTTTGGGTATAGTCAAATCAAGATTGTAGAAGAGGATCAGCATAAGATAGCATTCACTACCCCTTGGGGAACCTTTTGCTACAACATGATGCCTTTTTTCCTAAAGAATGCAAGGGCTACCTATCAAAGAGCTATGATAGCTATTTTTCATGATCTTATCCATAGAATTCTAGAGGATTATGTGGATGATATCTTGGTCAAATCTCATACCTTCATGGATCATCTTGTTGACCTGGAGAAAGTATTTGATAGGTTAGACAAATATCATCTCATGCTAAATCCCAAGAAGTGTGTCTTTGGGGTCACATCTGGCAAGCTTCTAGGCTCTATAGTTTCTAAATGAGGTATAGAGATCGACCCCAAAAAGGTCAAGGCTATCTTAGACATGCCTCCTCCCTAGACACTGTGACAGATTTTCTCTCTTCAAGGAAAGCTTCAATCCATCCCACGCTTCATCTTCAAACTTGCAGATAAGTGTACACCATTTACACATTTACTAAAGAAGGATGAGAACTTCAAGTGGGATCCTTTATGTTAGTGCAGCTTCAATCAGCTCAAGTAGTATCTCACTAATCCCCTTATCTTGGTTCCACCATTTCTTGGTCATCCCCTAATTTTGTACATATTAGCAATGCCTACTACTCTAGGGGCACTTCTAGCACAGCTCGATGACTACGGTAGAGAAAAAGCCACCTACTACATCAGTAAAACCCTAGTTGGTTATGAACTCAATTAAACACCTATGGAAAAAGCTTGTTTGGCAGTTGTTTTCTCAACTCAAAAGCTTTGCCACTACATGCTAAGTCATACCATCCAACTAGTCTCCAAGATTGACCCTCTCAAGTATATGCTCTCCAAAACAGCACTTACGGGCCATTTGGCCAAATGGGTTATGCTCCTTAGCGAATTTGACATCTAGTATGTGGACAGAAAGGCAATCAAAGGGAAAGCTATAGCATATCACCTAGCTGATGCACCTCTAATAGATGCACATCCTTTGATCACAGAATTTCCAGATGAACATATCTATCTAATTGAAGAACAACCCCCATGGAAACTTTATTTTGATGGCTCATACACATCTCATGGATCAGGGGTAGGAATATTGTTGGTCACACCTCAAGGAGATCACATTCCAAAAGCCTTCAAGCTACAATTCCCTAGCACTAGTAATATAGCTGAATATGAGGCTCTCATAGCAAGATTAAGGATAGCTACAGAATGGAACATCACTAAGTTACAAATCTTTGGTGATTCTCAACTCATCATCAAGCAAGCCCTAAATGAATATCAAACCAAAGATGAAAAGCTATTACCCTACAAAGAGCTAGTTGATCAACTAACCCAGCATTTTACAAAGCTTCAGTTTACACAAGTGCCTCGAATGCAGAACAATGCAGCAAATGCTATGGCTACTATCGGCTCGCTCTTGGAAATTCCCCAAGCAGCTACACAGTATGAGTTTTTAGTCGAGCAGCTCCTCACACCTGCCTATGCGAATGAGGATTCAAACCATGTTTGTATCTTGGTTGCTCCCCAATCCCCTTGGTACCATGAGATTCATGCTTACCTTAACAATGGTATCATATCCCCTCACCTCACATGCACCCAATGCCAGAACCTCATCCGAAAATCATCTCACTATGTTATCATAGCCAATACCCTATATTGTTGAGGTTATCACGATACTCTCTCTTGATATTTAGACCAAAATGAGGTTGCGATGGTGTTAAAAGAAGTACACTCCAAAATTTGTGGTGCCCACACAAGTGGTATTGTCCTAGTTCAACAAATCTTTAAAGCAGGCTACTATTGGCCTACCATTGAAGAAGACTCATGTGACTTTGTCAGAAAGTGTCTCCCATGTCAGCAGCATGCAAATCTTGTGCAGGCTCCAACATAGGATCTATAGCCTATTGCACCACCTTGGCCTTTTGCTTGTTGGGGCCTTGATCTAGTTGGAACTATCACACCTCTCTCATCTAATAGACATAAATGGATAATAACGGCTATAGACTATTTCACTAAGTGGGTGGAAGTAGTCCCCCTAGTCTCAACTATAGGAGTTTAGGTCTCCAAGTTCATCTTGTACCACATTGTTTGTCTCCAAGTTCATCTTGTACCACATTGTTTGCCACTTTGGTATCCCATCCACCATCTTCACCAACCACAGAGGTAACTTTGAAAATCTCAACATCGAAGAATTATGCACTTCCCTCTGCATCCATCACCACTTTTCTAGCCCATATTTCCCACAAGGTAACGGCCAAGTAGAGGCAACTAATAAAACCCTCCTCAAAATCCTAAAAAAATTTTTTAATGATTCCGGCCGCGATTGGCACTTACAAATAAATCCAGCCCTATGGGCCTATCAAACCTCCTTCTGTACATCCACATGTACAACTCCATACTCCCTAGTCTATGGTGCTAAAGTGGTACTACCCATAGAGGTTGAACTTCCCTCATTGCACATATCTTTGCGAGGGAAAATATTAGATGAAGAATACAGAGTAGCTTAGATCACCCAGCTAGATCTCTTAGATGAGAAGTGACAACAAGCTTATGATCATCTCACAACTATCAAACTCGTCTCAAAAGGAATTTCAACAAGAAGGTGCTTCCATGACACTTTTAGCTGGGTGACATGGTCCTCAAAGAAAACATGAAAGTCCAAGTAGATCGAGAAAAGAAGGGCAAGTTTGAACCTACATGGCTTGGTCCTTATGTTGTCACTGCATCCTTTGGCTCTGAAGCCTATCATCTATCTACACTAAAAGGAGAACTCTTGAATAATCCTACTAACATCATTCATCTCAAGAAGTTCTATTCTTGAAGATCCCTGGTATACCCCGCTTTTAAAAAATACAAAAAAATAGTAAAGAGAAATAAGCGTCCAATGGTGAAAACTTAGCAATTCAAGCACCTTAGATAGGTACCTTGGTGAAAACCTAGTAATTCAGGCACCTTGTGTACTAGGACTAATCCATTATCTATCACTATCTTATCCCTCACCCATTCCACACACCATCTCATAAAACACTTTCTTGTTCCCTTGGTGTTCCAACCAAATATTCAAAATCTAATGAAGCTTGTAAATACCTCCTATACAGCTCATAAATCTTGTACCTTAGCTTGTAAATCTTGTACCAAAGCTTGTATTATACTTTTTAAATCTTGTATCATACCTTGTATATCCAAATCTTGTCCAAAGCTTGTATCATATTCTAGCTTGTAAATAATCTTGTATCCTAGCTTGTATCCTATCACATGCACACAAAGAACCCCATTTTCACTTAAGCTTTTTGCAAACCATCTATCTATCCACCTATCAACTATTACAGACATCCCACCCTTCACAAACATTTCCATCTCATAAAACCAAAACATGAACAAACTTGCAGATGTGTAACATATTTTGGTTTGTTAGCTTGTACATTCTCTTTAGCTTAGTACCATTGTATCTATTCAATGTTCGTGTTAGTTCGTCCTTGATCAGCATCTTGCACACATCGCACATCTTGGTTAGCTATTCCAATGCATCCTTTAGCTAGATCTCTTGTCACAAAAGTGTTATCCTTCTTAGTTCAACTTTTTAGACACATCACTCATCTAGATCCATCAACATAGGTGCTCTCCGATAGATCCTTGTAGGATATAACTTTCCTCATGTCTGATCTTGGTCCATTAGTACCTCGTCCTACCCATCTCATTGACAAATGGCTCTCTTTTGAATTTTTACTTTCTTTTGATTTGGAATCTTCCCTTTTGGATATTGAAATATCTTTTCCAAGAAATATTTTTGTTCCCTCCTCAAGGTTGCCATGATCTTCCATATCATGGTATACTGCGAATGGGGCAATTTGAGCGTTAGGTCTTGATCACGTCTTTTTCTTGTTTTTTTTTTGCTTGTGGGTTACCCAGTGTCGTTTCCACACTGCTTCCTCTGGGATTCATGTGTGATACTAGGGCAATCCTTGCATGTTTTTTTTGAGTCAGTTCATCAGTCCTCTAGATGGTTGGTGAAAAGGCCTTGATGTTCTTGGTAACCTTGGCAAGTAACCAATAGTCCTATAGCAAATATAGTGCTCAACTACATAGTGGTACTTCTCTTTGAAGTATCCCCTCGGTCAAAAAAGGCTTCAATGGATTCCCTTCATCTCCATTATCCCCCATCCATCTCCAGCATCTGTCACTCTTCCCCTAGCTTATGCATTAGTATCTCTTTGAATAACTCCTCACCTTTAGCTTTAGGGATCCACCAATCCAATCAATCCTCCAAGCCTCATCTTTCGAGACCCATAATCCTAATCTTAGGGATCTTTGAAACCCATCTTCCACCAATCTGACTCTTTGAAATCCTCTTGGATCAACTTTATCATCCCATCATCCATCTCCCTATCCTAGATTCCTTTTTTATAGCACTTTGCTCCTTCATCCACCCCAATCTTGGAAAGTCTTAAGCTTGTACATCTGATTTCCCTTTATCATTCTCCCATAGTGAGAGTTTGAGCTAATTCAGCCCCTTGTCTTTGCCAACATGTGTCTCAGCTTGTCTTGATTTTTTGTACTTTTCAAGAAGTCGTCAAGCCTCATTTCTCTCCCCACCACCTTCTTGAGGGGGTGTCATCTAAGTCTAGTCTCTCCTCTTCTTATCCGAGACTAGGGCAACTTTGTTGCTAAAAAAATCTTCCTCGTGTCATCTCCATTCAAACTTCTTTGAAATAGTGTTGTCTCAACACTATGTCAAAGAGGGGCAAAATGTAGACACCTAAATTTGATTACACCACTTTGGTAGTCTAATTTAGCCATCTCTAAAGGCATCATTAATTAAATTCTTATTTAATTAATCCTTTGTCATCCCCTAGTTGATTAATTTACTTAATCATCTATAGTCCTAATTGATAAATCAAATAACCTCTCATTAATCAATTAAATCCTATTCTCCTATCTAATTCCAAAATCCCCATTTATTAAATAAATCTATTTGATAAATAAATTCCTCAAATCTAAAAGCCCCTAATTTATCCCTAATCCTCCATTTAGCCTAATCCACCCCATCCACCCATACTAACCAAGCTTAACCACTAACTCACCCAACCTCATTAATGCCATCCACTTGCACATCTCTAACATCCCTAATCTAATCCTAAACCCAAGCCTAATCCACCCCTTAATGTTTTCACATTCCTTAAACAAGTTTAAGACTTTCCTAAACCAAACCAAAGTCTCCCCTCAAAATATCCCAACCACAAACTTGATGAAGCCCACAAACCCTTAAATGCTCTTACAAGCCCACTCATGACTCTTACACCTCTCCCACTCATGACTCTTACATCCCTCTTACATACTCAACCTCCCTCATCAAGCCTTTAACCAACCCCTTATCCTATCCTCTCACACTCATCCTCCTTGTGACAAGTGTCACCTTCCCATTAGTGCTAAACAAGCACAATCCATGTGCTCTCCTTTGAGTGCATCCTAGCCCTCCTTAAGCTTCCATCTCTCTTTGCATCTAAGCCATACATCCCTCTACCCCTTGGCCTATAAATTGAGTCCCCTCCCAAGCCATTTTATCACAATCCTTTTAGTAAAGTCATAATGCTATTTTGAGAGCCAAATCCATACCCATACCCTTATAATGCCAAATTGAGAGCTCACAAAGCTACCAATTTGCCATTACCCATCTCCATCCATTGAAGCCATCTTGAGCATTTGAGCACACATACCAAATCTAAGAAAATAGACTCATCCCCAAAACAAGAAAGGCATTCATTGAGAGAACCTCTTAATGGTTCATATTCTCAATTGAGGGCTTATTTTAGTCTCTCTTATATGTTATGGTGTTTTAATGTGTGAATGCTTTTGTTTCTATTAAATTAGTGTTCTTAGCATATTACATTAGTGTATACATTTTGGCACGCCCGGTGGGACCCCACATTTGGGTCTATCTAATAATGTTTTGATTTTTTTTTTTGTTATGAAAAAATAACCAAGTCTAACATGGTTTGCTTGTGTGTTCTTGCAAAAAGTTTGCTGATATTTTTGTAGGTACGCAGGTTCCTCCTTCAAAATCACACTCCCGACCATATAAGCAATTTTAACCCAGTGAAATTTTTTTTTGCATCCCTGCGACTCCAAGAATGTGATCCCGTGATGCGAGAATGCTACTATTTCATCGGCAGGAACGCAAACCCATGACAGTGAGTTTGCAATTTAACACCAAACAACAGCCACATGCCTTAAAAATCTTTTCTACATCCCCACCAGCCAATATCTCAGGGGGACTGTCATTCTCATTTGTGGGAATGCTCCTCCTTCTTGTGGGATTGTCATTCCCGCTTGCAGGAATGCTCATCTTTCTAAAACTATTGTTTAAAAATTGTAAAACCTTATCATTCATGGGACTGTCATTCTCACGTTGTAGGAACATTGTAAGATCGTAAACCAATGAGATTTCTCTGTTCAAAATGAGCTCCCTAGTTTTTTATTTTTTTATTTTTTACCAATTTTTTTGGCATTCCCGTGGCTTGGTCAACCTATGGGAATGCATCTCTACAAAGAAAACTCCAGCGGGATCACATTTTCCCTATGGGATCACTACTTAGACCCGTGGGTTTGCTGTGCTAAGTGCTTCATTCAAATTTTTGACATTTTCTAGTGCATGTTTTTATTCTAACTAGTTTTCTGCAGGTTTTATCATCATAATCATAATCATAGTTTGACTCATAATCATAATCAAGTTTTATACCCTTATAATGCCAAATTGAGAGCTCATAAAGCTATCAATTTTCCATTACCCATCTCCATCCATTGAAGTCATCTTAAGCATTTGAGCCCACATACCAAATCTAAGCAAATAGTCTTATCCCCAAAACAAGAAAGACATTCATTGAGAGAACCTCTTAATGGTTCATATTCTCAATTGAGGGCTTATCTTAGTCTCTCTTATATGTTATGGTCGTTTAATGTGTGAATGCTTTTATTTCCATTAAATTAGTATTCTTAGCATATTAGATTAGTGTATACAAAAACCATTGTCAAAACTGAAGAAGAAACTGAGACTTCCAAACTCCAAAAACAATTGAAAATTATGCAGAACCAATTGGCTCAAATGATGCAAGAGAAAGAGAAACCCACAAAGACATACACATTGGATGCTCTCTATTCATTTCCATTTGAAAAAAGTATAAACATGCCGCCTTTCTCATGAGGTGTAGAACTACCCAGTTATGAAAAGTACTTTGGTACTACTGATCCCCAAGATCACTTGCAAGAATTTGGTGCTCTATCTATGGAGTTTATACACAATCAAACATATCTCATGCATTTATTCCCTAGAAGCCTAGGTGGTCAGGCTTTGGAGTGGTTCTCACATTTACCTCTTGGTATCAAGATGTTTGAAAAAATTGCCAATTCATTTGTTCAACAATATTCTCATAACATTCAACATCCTGTAAATATTCAAGATCTATGCAACCTTAAATAGAAGGTTGGTGAGCCTTTTCTCACTTTCCTCCAATGGTGGAGACAATTATACACTAAGTATTCCCATAAAATCCTAGAAATGGAGAAGCTTGACATTTTCACTAATAACCTCTTACCTAATTTTGGGTATAGAGTCCAACTACAAGGTTCACGTACCTTTGAAGACATGATTACATATGCTATCTATATCAAAGAATTTATGGTCAAGAAAGGTGAGCTCACTCTTCAGAGAGACACAAAACAAGGTTCCACTTCCAACAGCGATAAAACCAAACATGTCAACAAGAATTGAGAAATTGTACATGATGGGGTTGTTGACAATGTCACACCCAAACCTACTAAAATGGAATTTAATCTCATAGACTGCCTCAAAGTGGCCAAAAATGCTAAGAAGCCTCCCCTTAACAACAAGACATCTGGGAAGAAACTGAGAAACTCATGGACAACATGACCCAAGTGAGAGTATATGCCTTTGGGAGAACCTTATGATGTGGTTTACAAACATTGTTACAACACAAGCTTATCTCACCAATGGATAACCCCCATTCTTATGATCCACAACCATGTCCACCATGGTGGAATGAGACCTCATTTTGTGAGTATCACTAAAACAAGGGACACAAAACCAGAAATTGTCTAAACTTGTGTCATAAAGTCTAGGACATGATTGATGCTGGTGATCTTGTGGTAGATGGACATAACAAAAACTTGGACCACAAGGTGTTCAAAGAGCCTTTCCCAACTTATGAAAAAGGAGAGACTTTGAAACCAGAACCCTACAATAAGGTCAACTATACATATTCCAATGATGACAATGTCATTCACATGGTTGAACCTATAGATTTTGAATACTGTGACGTTATTATCATAAAGGGCAAGCAAGATAACAACAAACTGAAGACACCATTTGTCTTGAGAGGCCCTACTTCCAATAAGATGGATAATGCATCTTTGCAACACTGTGCTAACGCTATTAATTGCTCTCATGCAAAGTTGGTACTCAAAGGCCCTGCACCTCCTACTTAAAATCTTGAACAACACAAAGATAAAGCCCTTGCTAGTCCATCCAGTAAAGGTGCAAAACACACAAAAAACTTGATTGCAACCATTTATAGTGTTCTTGATCAGTTGAAATAAGCTAATGCTCAAATTTCTATCTTTGAGCTGCTTAAAATCTTGCTTTCTCATTAGCAAATTCTAGACAAAGCCCTCACTGAGGCAAATGTTCCTCAAGATCTTGATCATGAGTGATTTCAATCCATGGTAGGTCACTTGACCTCACCTTATCTTATGACCTTCTCTAAGGAGGATGATAACTCACTAAATCATCCACACAACCAACCTCTAAACATTGAGGTTATGATCCACTAGACACGTGTTTGTCGGGTACTCATTGACAATGGTGTTGGCCTAAATATTGTCTTTGCTGCTCTGCTTAGACAATTGGATTATTTTGAGGACTCTATTGATCCTCGACGAAAGATAACTATTAAATCATATGATGAAGTGGAATGAAAGTCACTAGGTCTTGTGATTTTATCAATTCGTGTCGATCTTGTCGAAAGGGATGTCACCTGTTAGGTGCTTGACATTCCCTTAGCCTAAAAAATTCTATTGGGACGGCCATGGATACAGTAGATGCATGATGTGCCATCTACATACCACCAATGCATCAAATTCCCATTTCATGGTTCTGAAGTCACTATTCCTGCCACTACTAGCTACACCTGCAATATGCTAAAAGCTACTAAAATTTTCATCCCTACTAATCGTGAGTCTACCGATTGTCATGACAATAAGCTAAAACAAATTGAGCAATCATTCAAATTGAAAGAAACTAGTATGGGAGAGTACCACATTGAAACAGTACTATCATTAATGTCTCTCCCAGAGTCCCCTTGACATTTTGGGAGACCCTCAGAGGTAAAGAATCCATTCATGCTGACACCTCATACCAAGTATAATGGTACTTTCATTAAGGCTACAGTTCCCTTAGAAGATGAAAGTGAAAATAGAGCTATTGCTATATGGCTTTACAAAGAAGAGGCTCTAGTGGACCTAATAGAACAAGCTTGAGAAATCACTCCTAAGAAATATGGACCTGCTCTTAGGCTTATGAAGTGTTTTGGTTACAAGGGAACTGACCCTATTGGGTGCAATAACAATGGCCTAATTGATCCTATCAAAGAAAAAGCTCGAAGCAACAGTGATACAACTAGCCTAGGGTTTAAGAAGGCCCCTTTCCATTTGGGATGAAATCAATTCATCCTCAAACCTAAAAGTTCATCTAAAAATGAGTCACAAGCTAAGTCAGATACTCAAGAGGAAGAATTGAATGATGAGGATTCTTACCCTCATCCTATTCCTTATGATCTCGCTAAATTCTTTGCTAAGCCAGATGACTTTGTGCCACATGTTAGCATTGTGGATGATACTAGTGATTCTTCTGAGGACAATACTGAGCAACTCAAATATCATTCAAAAAAGGGAGAATCTAGTCAATCATGTCGTATTGAGTATTTGTGTAAGAATCCAGAGGCTGAAGGAGAGTATGTCCCTATCACTGTTGGGGAGTTCTATATTCTCTCACCATGTAGCACCAATTCTCATGAATATGAGTTTGACTCTCTTTCAGAAGTGACTACTGAGAAAGAAGTGACTACTGATAAAGAAATTGACAAAGTGCATGTCTATGAAAATCAAATCAAAGTGGGTGAAACCTCTAGGGTTAGGTCACAAGGGTCTAATTCAACTAGTGTCCTAGAGTCATCAATTCCTAATGTTAGTATTTTGAGGCATTTGAATACACCTGTGGATAAGGTTGCCATAGGTCTCAAATTGCTGGTTGATGCACTTAATGACTATACTGTGAATGCAATAAAACTAGCCACTACTCTCTCACTCGCACATCCTGAGCTTATAGACTAGAACCCCAATGCATCTAACAAAGTCCCCACATTCCAGAATGACTATGCTCTCACCTGTTACCTAAATGCTATTGAACCTGTAACATCTTCCACCAATGAGTAGAGTATCAACATGACTTGAGGCCGACATCAAATATCTCAGTCACATAATTAAAAAGAAAAAATGCAATAGGTCTGATGGTGAAAACCACATTGTGGTAGTGTCAGATCCCAAAAAAGTAAAAAAAAAAGATGTATCCAAGGATGAAAACCTCTCTGAGGCACCCACAGATGAGATATTTGATGTCCTTCCCAGTCACTTTCAGGAGAGATCATTAGTGTTAATAGATCTAACGTAGCCAATTAACTTGGGCACAGAACAACATCCTCATGTGATACATCTGGCACTGTCATTGTCACCTGAAAAGAAGGAACAATTCATTGCCTTTTTCAAGGAAAAGAAAATAAATTTTTAGTGGACATATTTTGACATGCCAGGATTGGATCCTGATCTTATCATGCATCACTTGTCTATAGTATCAAGCATCAAACCGGTTAAATAGAAACTTCAAAAAATGCACCCTCACATTGCATTGCTCATCAAAGCCGAATTGGAGAAACTTCTAAAGGCTGGTTTCATCCGTGTAATTGATTATGCTGAATGGATATCCAATATTGTTCCTGTTTCCAAGCAAGATAAATCTATTAGAGTTTGTACATACTTCCATGATCTTAACTTGGCATGTCCTAAAGATGAATTTTTGCTCCCTAATATTGATATGATCATAGACATAATGGCTGGAGATGAGATGTACTCACTTATGTATGGTTTTTTTGGATACAATCAGATAAAAATTGTGCTAGAAGACTAGGAGAAAATGGCTTTCACATGTGCATGGGGAACCTTTTGTTCGAATGTGATGCCATTTGGTTTAAAGAATGCTAGTGCTACATATCAATGGGTTGTTACTACAATTTTCCATGACATGATGTATAGAACCATTGAGGACTACGTTGATGATACCTTGGTCAAAAGTGCTAAATGCAATACTCATCTACAAGATTTGGGTCCCATCCTAGATCGTATGGAAAAATTTAGTCTTTGGCTTAATCCTAAGAAATGCGCATTTGGTGTCACATCAGGGAAATTGTTGGGATATATTGTTTTTTTCAAAGGAAATTGAAGTAGATCCAAAAAAAGTACAAGCAATAATGAACATGCCACCACCTTGGAACATTAGTCAGATGAGAGGACTATAGGGAAGGCTTCAATCTATTCATAGGTTTATTTCACAATTGGCGGATAGATCACAACCCTTCATAAAGATGTTACATAAGGGTGTGAAATTCAATTGGAGCCAGGATTGTGAGCAAAGCTTAACATAGATCAAACAATATCTTGTCAATCCACCAATCCTGATGCCTCCTATGCATGGGAACCCTTTTCTTTTATAGATTTTAGCCACTAAAACATCTTTGGGAGTCTTGTTGGCTCAGGAAGACAATGACAACAAAGAAAGAGCTATTTATTACTTGAGCCAAACATTGGTCTCTTATGAGAAAAACTATAGCAATATTGAGAAAGCTTGCTTGGCAGTTCTCTTTGCTTCCCAGAAGTTGAGACACTACATGCTTGCCCACGCTACATGGCTTGTGGCTAAAATAGATCCATTAAAGTACTTACTCAGTAAGGCAGCTCTCACAGGAAGATTGGCTAAATGGGTCATGATACTAAGTGAATTTGACATCCAATATGTTGAGCGCAAAGCTATTAAGGGATAGGTAATTGTAGACCAGCTAGCCGAGGCACCCATACAAAGTCTTCTACTAATGAACATTGATTTCCTAGATGAGTCAATTTTGACACTCATACACCATACATGGGTTATGTTCTTTGATGGGTCCTTCACACAACAAGGATTAGGTGCTGGATTACTCTGCATTACACCATAGAGATACTCATTGCCCAAAGCGTACAAGATTTTATTTCCTTGTACAAATAACATTGCTAAATATGAAGCTTTGATCAATGGTATGAAAATTGTAGCTGAATGGAGAGTAGATCAGTTGGACATCTTCGGTGACTCTCAGCTTGTCATCACCCAAGTAAATGATGTGTATCAAACAAAGGATGAGAAACTAATTCCTTAAAAATGCATGGTTGATGACTTGACAAAGTATTTTGTACACATCACCTTCCAACAAGTTCCATGTGTAGATAATAAAGTGGTTGATGCCATGGCCACTCTGGCATCCCTACTACAAATGCCAAAAAATGATCTTCGACATGAGTTCTTGGTGGAAGCGTTACACTACCTTGCTTATGACACACCTGATTCCAAGATGATCTATTCTATTATAGGACAAGAATCATCCCACTACCATCACATCTATTCCTACCTTCATAATCAAACCATTTCAAAAGGTCTGACCTGGAATGAGAAACATTACCAAATCCATAATGCTTCACATTATGTCATTATTGCTGATGATCTGTATAGGAGATGTCTCAACAGAACACTCCTTAGGTGTTTAGAACCTGACGAGTCCAAACAAGCACTAATTCACGTTCATGAAGGCATTTGCAAATCTCATTCCAATGGACTGACACTAGCTCACAAACTCCTTCATACTGGTTACTACTGGCCTAAAATGGAGCAAGAAGCTATTAAGTATACTAGGTCCTACAAGAAATGTCACCTGCACGGGAATCTCATTCACGCTCCAGCCAGAGAGTTGATTCCCTCTACTACAACATGGCCATTTCAATAATGGGCCTTCAACTTGGTGGGGCAGATTCACCCAACCTCTTCCAATGGACATAAGTTCATTATCATGGCTACAGATTATTTCATGAAATGGGTAGAGGCAGTCCCTCTCACAGTTGCTGATGGAAAAACTGTAGCACTTTTCATCACAAACTACATCATCTGTAGATATGGTGTACCATCCTCAATTATTATTGACAATGGAGGACAGTTTAAGAATAAAGACCTCAAGGAACTATGCAATAAATTCAAGATCACACAACATTGGTCTTCCATTTATTACCCCCATGATAATGGCCAAGCTAAGGCATCGAATAAGGTGATCCTCAAAATTCTTCATCACACAGTCAGTAAGTCAGGGAGATATTGGCATCTCTAGATCAACCCAGCCCTATGGGCACATAGGACAAGCATTAGAACTCCAACGGGCATGACTCCATTTGCATTGGTGTATGGGGCAGATGTTGTGCTTCCAATAGAGGTCGAGATTCCTACCTTGTGAATCTCTATGAAAGGCCTTATCACTAATGATGACTATAGGATAGCACGACTTCAAGAGCTAGTGTTACTAGATGAATGATGACAAGTGGCATGTGATCATCTATGAGCATATCAACAAAGAATGGCATGAAGCTACAATCAAAGGATCAGGCCACGTGACTTCCAACTAGGTGACCTCGTCCTGAGAGATAACCCTAAGAATCAACAAAAATGAATGTAAAAGGGAAAGTTTGAACCAAACTGGCTAGGTTCGTACATCATCACCACAGTATATGGATCTGGCGCTTATCAACTTTCCACAACCTAAGGAGAAGTGCTTAAAGAGCCTGTCAAAACTCTCCACCTGAAGTGATTTTACAGTTGATTTAATCTTAGCAAGCTCTCTATATGTATCCATATGTCTTGAAAAAAATCTAAAAAATTAGAAAAAGTCCAAAAAGTTATTTTTAAAAAAAAAAAAAAAAAAAAAAAAGAGAAAAATACAAAAAAATTGAAAAATAGAAAAGTGCCATTGGTAAAAACTTGGAAACAGGCATCATGGTAGCAAAAAATAAAAAAGAAATAAAACAAAATCCTGCCAAGAAGTGAAAACTTGGTAAATAGGCACCTCTTGTTCCCAATGCTCCATCTTGCAACACATCTTCTAGCTATTCTATACACTCACTTTCATGCTTTTGCTTTCCTTCTTTTCCTGTTCATGTATCCATGGATTGAGTCTTGTCACAGCTCGAGGGCATTCCCCCTTTGTATCACTATTTTTGAGATTCTCCTCATAGCATCTCCTTTACAACAGTCACCAGTGGTTCTCACTGCATCTGCCTACTATGACTAGTGTCACTATTTTTGAGACTCTCCTCATAGAATATCCTTTGCGACAGTCACCAGTGGTCCTCACTATGTCTGCCTACTATCGCCAATGTCACTCTCTTTTCGAGATTCTCCTTAAACAATCTCCTTTGCGATAGTCACCAGTGGTCCTCACTGCATCTGCCTACTATTGCTAGTGTCACTCTCTTTTCGAGATTCTCTTCATACAATTTCCTTTGCAATAGTCACCAATGGTCCTCACTACATCTGCCTACTATCACAAGTGTCACTTTTTTGAGATTCTCCTCATAGAATCTCTTTCACAATGGTCACCAGTTGTTTCAACTGTGTCTGCCTACCGTTGCTCAAGTTATGTCTCCAGATTCTTTTATGGAAGATCTCTCTTGCGTCAGTCACCAATCATCTTGGCTATGTCTGCCTACTATTGCTTAGTCCTTCTTAGGTTCTTCATCGTGAAGATTCCTCTTTGACCTCAGTCACCAGTCGTTCTGACTGCGTCTGCCTAATGTTGTCACCCTACTAAAGAGATTTCTTTCAAATGTATTCTAGACATTGACACTTGACATCAATCCCAAAATATTGAACTCAAAAATGATATAATTGTTTGGATATACTTAGCATTTTCTTTGTTTTCTTTTTTTTTCTTTATCATATCTCCTCGAACAACTTGATGATGTCATTTTTGACTAAAGAAGTGATGACTGGGGGCATGATCTTTTCTTTTCTTTCTGTCTATGGTTTAGTTCCAACAAGTTGATACATTCCAATAAAAGGGGTGTCCACTATAAGAGCCTCCATCTCATATTGGATGGCCATGTGTAGCTCAAATGCTTTTATATGAATACACCAATAACATTGGTTCTTCTCCTTGTTTGTTGGAGTAAAATCTTCATGCTACAGTAAATACTGATAGTCATCCTGCTAAGTGAACATACGGGTCACTGTGAGTATATCTAGCACACTTTTGTCTTAGGTTACGAATGCAAGGGTCATTACAGACAGAATGAATACTAAATACTTAGCATAAGAGGGATCTCCCATGTGTTTGGTGTGCTTGTCATGCAAGCAACATTCAGATCATCCTAACGTTTATGCTCTAATGCTTATGTTAACTTGCTACATTAAAAGGGACAAATGTTCTAGTCATTCTAGCTTCTTGTGCCTTGAATGCTTACATTTAATCCTAACAAACCAATAACATATGTTATATTCATATTTCCATGATTGCAATGTTAGTGGGAATTATATAACATATGAGCTTTATTTAAAATCCAGTGATGATTAAATATCGAGGCTTGGTAACCAGACCTAGGGTTGCATTTAACAGTCTTGCATTACATACTTCATTTGCATAAGCACACAATTCGATGGTCATTATATTCATACTCCACATGCATCAGATTCCTCCATGACTGTATAATCATTTGGTTTGTTGATTCACGCTCCTTAATGGAATACCTATGACTGTCAAGCAAAAACATGCAACACTATGTGAGATGTCAGTTCATACATATGCATTCTATCTAAGTACAACATACATCTCATGTACATCAAAGTAAAACAAAATAGAAAATGACATGTACATAGGAATACTCAGCTCAAGATCTCGTATATATATATCAAAAGAATGGGTTAGTACAAAAATGGGCACTACTCGAGCGCAATCGATCAAAAAAGATACATGTGGTGCTGGCACACCAATCGATACATAGCCAGGGATCAAAATCAAAGATTAGGCATAGAGCATCCAACTTTTCCCTGAACCCTCACCTCTAGGAGGAGTAGGGGCAATAGGTGGCAGAGGCGGTGGTGGCATATCTGGCTTGACAGGAGGTCGTGCACCCCCAGACTCTCGTGCATACTGAGAAAATTGTTGCACCTAAAGTGTCTCATTAGGTACTGCACTCATATATGTCACATAATAGTATGATACCTAAGCTAATTGGAAGCAGATCTCATCCTACACCAGCTCTAATCTCTGCTCTACAGTCTCGACACACTCTCTCCAAAGATTAGTTTCCCGCTATCACTCCACCAACTGCGCATCTCGGACTGCCACTATAATCTGTAACTCTCCCAACTATTAGGAGGCCTAATGAACTCACTCTTGATACCACCGTACCATGTCCTACACCCCACCTGCTAGCTGATCCAACATGTCCTCATCTACCATCTCTGGTTCCTTCTGGTGTGGAGGTTCTTGCGGTTGTGGTGGCACCTGCTGCTATGGAGCCTCTTGTTGAGGGGCCTCCTCCTCTATCCTCTGCCTATGGCACCAACTTTTTCTACTCCCACTACCCTCGGCAATTGGGTCTAATCCCATCTGACGTGGGGGAATCTACATCTGTTGAACCCAATCCTAGACTCGTGACTACTGTTATGGCCAAACTGGTGACTGTGGCTATGCTTGTTGCTACTGAGGTACCTGTCTCACTGCCTGCCCTACCATCCCCACTGGATCTGTAAAATGTGGGAATGGATGGCTGATCAAAAATGCTTGATATGTAGGTGTCATCCTGGCATCTGCTACCTCTAGCAAGTAGTCCCACTAAACTATAGCTAAGCTACAAATGTCTATCATGGATCACCCTAGATCCATCTGTGTTGGCTACCCCCACTCAATGTCCTTCTACAACCTAGCATAGGCACAAAACTTAGGAGAAATATATTGTGGTTGACCATACTACTGCCACACTCGAGAGATCATGAATCTCTATGTCACAGATGTCGTCCTGCCCACTAGAGGTTGAGAACTGAACATCCACAGTAACTCTCTTGGAGCATCATCCCAGTCCTTTGTCTCTCACCAGGGTCACCATACAAAAAACACCGATTCATCAAGACGTATCCTCCACTGCTCTATCTTACCTAGGTGGGCCTAGGTAATATGCCCTTGATATCTGCAAATATAGGGCTCCATGGGCTCTGTGGCATCCTCAAAATTTGGCCTACATATGAGAAGATACTCCCAAGCCCAGATCTGTAATACATAAACTCTAGCTGCCATGGTCTTCTTCTCATGGAAGATGACCTCATGCATCTCATGGAAAAGGTGAGCCAACATGCACTGACCCCACCCAAAAATCTCAGGTGCCTCTAGCATCTTGTGAAGCATGGCACCCCACCCACACTCCAAAACATGCTATCCTCTATCAGGACATAGGAAACAGCTCAAAAATATAGCGAGCATTGATGCTAGCCTATGCGTGGGTCCATATGTGTGCATCAACTCATCCCAACTGATGGCCCTGCCCCTCAATAACTCTTTCTTGAACATAATAGATAGTGCCTCTATCCCTACTCGTGGCACTATGTCATAGATGACTCAAGCACCGTGAAAGGGAATCTGTAAGATCATCCAGATGTCATTCAAAGTGATGGTCATCTCGCTTGTCAAAAAATGGAATGTGTTTGTCTCTAAATGGAAATGCTCTATCAAGGTAGTGAGAAGGCCGTGATTTACCATCACAGCTGCAATCCAGCACAAAGAAGATAAACCCAATCGGACAATGTGTGCCTAATCAACATCATCAAGACTCTGTAATAACTCTCCATATGGTGGATAGTGTGATCTGAATGCAACACCACCAAAGACCTCGTGCATGCACAACAAGAAACAACAAAAGAAGCAATTAGTATCAAGTCAAAATGATGCATCAGAACAAATAAAATGCAATTTTTTTGAGTGCAAAAATCAAAATTTTACACATGTTGTCATGGAATTCGTGCAAAATTCATAAAATATCATGCGAAATTCTATCAATTTTGCACAAAAACATTCTTTCTTTGTGCAAAGAATCACACCTTTGCATGAAAAAAGAGCTATTCACATGAAGAAAGAATTGTCTGCATGAGAAAAGATATTTTTGAGTGAGAAACAAATTGCCTCGCCCAAAGAATCTCTTCCTTCACACGAAACATAATGTCTCCCGTGCGAAAGTCCTCCCCAACGTGCATGAAGAAACAGCGAACCCTGTTTCTTCATGCAAAGAAAGAAGAGATTCATGCGAAAGTCAATAGGTCTCATGCAAAAAAAAATTTGACCCCCTAAAAACATGCTAAAATGTGCAATAAATGACCTCAAAATGCATAAAAGAAAAAGTACAAAAGAGGGGAATCGATGACTCATTGGTGGTCCATAGTTTGTTGGGTGGCTATGATGTCTGGAGTGCTCAAATTGATGATGTCTCATGCTAACTTCCATGTCTCTCTCAGAGCTCAAATCAATAGAAGACAAAAAGCACAAATGAATTGAAAATGACACCTCGAGCCCTTATATAGTTGTTGACCCAAATTTTTTAGAGTGCTCAAATTTGCACAAAAATCACACCCCTGGCTAATTGGACCATTTTGGATCTATTTTTGGGATCAAATTTGAAATCTAACACACTTAAGAGCCTAAAAAATGCATTTTAAAATTTTGGGGACTGACACGATCGAATGCTTGTGCAGCCCAAAATCTTTCTAATGCTTTGTGATTCTGGAATCCTTTCATCTCTACATTCTCCATATTTTCAAAAATTATTTTTGAAATAGTCAACTCAAGTAAACTATGGCTAAATCTGATTAACTTTTGGTCAAACTTGATCTTTGCGACTTCAAAATAATTCCAAATCAACTCTTCTCTTTTCTTCAGATCATTCTGATCTCTTTTGCATTCTACTACAACTCGAATTTCTTCTGTATCTATTGCTATATTATTTCACATCTATTTCTGGTGTGTCATCTTTTGATTTTGCTCTTGAGGGGGCAGGATGATTACATCATTGAATACTTATCGCTTGGGGCATCTCGTTCCATCTCATGTCCTCATCACTTGGGGCATCTTGTTCCCTTCTATCTGATATCTTTTCCATCTATCTTATCTTTTCATCAATTGATCAACCTTATAACAACTCTTCTCAAAGTTCGATGGATAGGTACTGGGACAGTCTAAACCCCTTCTCCTAAGGATCAAGCCTCATTCTGGGGATGATTCTATGACTCATGATTGGACCTTGTTATCTTTTATCAATCTCGAGTATCTAGGTGTTCTATCTGGATCCTTGAAGGTTAAGCTTTGTTCTGGAGATAATCTTCTAAATGTTTTCAATCTTAGGTATCTAGGTGTTTTATCTGGATCCTTGAAGATCATGCTCTGTTCTGGAGATAGTCTTCTAAATACTATTAATCTTAGGTATCTAGGTGTTCTACCTGGATCCTTGAAGGTTAAGCTCCATTCTGGAGATAATCTTCTAAATGCTTTCAATCTCAAGTATCTAGGTGTTCTATCTGGATCCTTGAAGATTGCACTTTATTCCAAAGATAGTCTTCTAAATGCTATTACTCTCGGGTATCTAGGTGCTCTATTTGGATCCTTAAAGGTTAAACTTCATTTTGAAGAAACCTTTTAAATGCTTATCAATTTCAAGTATCTAGACATTCTATTTGGATCCTTAAAGATTATGCTCTGTTCTGGAGATAGTCTTTTAAATGCTACCAATCTTAGGTATCTAGGTGCTCTACTCTGATTCCTTAGGATTAAGCTCTGTTCTAGAGATAGTCTTTAAAAGCTTATCAATTGGTCTTCATCTCATCAACTTCATAACCAATCTCATCTTCACATCATGCTTTCTAATTTTCATCATGCTTTCTGATTTTCTTTGAATTGAACATGTTGCTCGCACATTCATTCAAAGAGAGGCAAAATGTAATACCCCAAAATTGGCTCATTGCCATGATACTAATTTTGGTCTATTTCTGACCAATCCTAAAGTCCTATTCCATTAGGCAAATTCTTATTCGGCTACTCGCTACTTGACTTAATTTTCAGATGCAGAAAACACTAATCTACATTCATCATGCTTATTATTTAATTTTTATAGTATTTACTCATATTAGTCACATTAAACCTATTGATTAATATTTAATTTAATAAGTATTTATACTTTAATTAAATTAAATTATATCCTAAGGCTAATGTACTATGGAATTAAATTTATTTAATTTAATAAATGTGCCTATTTTAATTAATTAAATGAAATTATTTAATTAAATGGAGAACTTACTTCTAATTAATTTTAAAAAATTATTTAATTAAACGGAAAGCCATTCCTAATTAATTAAATGAAGTTATTTAATTAAATAAGAAAAGTGTCTCTAACTAATTAAATATAATTATTTAATTAAATAGAAAAGGTAATTATGAGAGCATATCTCATTTTATTAAATTAAATATCTCACCAAAATCTCTTTTCAGTTCAAAAAGGGAAATTTCCAATTCACTATTGATAAAAAAGGAATGAAATTAGTTAACTCCTTATTCTACTCAAATTAAATCAGTTAACTCCCTTTAATTTGGGAATCTTCCTTTATGACTGAACTCCATCTTCAATCCTGACCATTGATTGAAATCAATTTTGAATGTTGATTGAAATCAATCTCAACCATTGATGGATTCTAGGAAAGTCTATTTAAGAGACCCTCATCTCTTCATTTTGAGAGAGGATGAATTAGAATTTGCATTGAATTGCTGTTGAAATTCATCTCACATTTGCTCACATTTTTGCATACATCTTGCATTCTTATTTTAAATTCATTTAGCTTAATATGCATAGGTTAATCTAGTTTTGTTTCAATTGTTCCTAGATTAGAATGCATTTCTCATTCTAGATTAATCTACACAATCATATAGATTAATTTCATTTCTTAAATCCTTCATTCTTAGAGGGTCTGGTTGCTTAACACCTCAAATCTGAGGATATCTAACAAGCAATTTCTTTTAGATAGAAAGAAATAGGTCGCCTTGCTGGCTGATTTTTAGATGAACAATCCAATGTTCATTCTGGGATGAATCCACAAATAAAGACCGTGTTGAAGTGTGTGTGTTAGCAGAGGCCACATACTCATGCATACAACTAGGATAATGACAAATAGACCAAAGCCATGGTCAAATTGATTGATTGATTTAAATTGATAACATGCCAAGGACATATGACATGAATTAAGGACACACAACATTTAACTGACATTGTAAAATCTATAGGATCAAAATTGGTTGATAGGGTTGATCATAATAACATCGATGAACATTGTTAATGTTATTAAATGGTTTATAATTCCATAATTTTGACTCTAAGAGACTTGACAATGTCAAAGATCAAATGATGTGAATGATATTTTGACCTAGTACTATTGTCAGATTGATAAGATTTCATAGATTGATAGGTTTCCAAGGCACTACAAGTCACAACAATGCCTAGGATTAGACAACTAATGGTTAATTTGGGATTTTTGACACATTTTAGGTTGATTAAGACTAATTCTAAGTGATTTTGGGTAGATTTTATGTGATTCCAAGTTTAGTTGATATGATTTTGAGTTGATTTGAAATGGTTTCAAAATGATATGAAATTGATGTAAAAGTGGATACAAATGATGACAAACACTATCGAGATAAGATCATGTTGGCCAAAAGATTAGAGTTAGTTGAATGGGAGAAAGGAATGAGTTAGTATGAACATGTAATGAAACTATAGATACAAACCATTCTTGTGTGTCTACATTTTGCCCCTCTTTGATACAATAAGATTTTGAGCATTGTGTCAAAGAACACTGATGAGAAAGCCATAACAACATGCCCTAGTAGGGATGATATATATGGGTGCCCCCTCAAGAAATTGACTAAGATAAGAATATGAGAGGTCAAATTCTTAAAAATGACAAGACAAAACCATAGCAACTCATAGATTGTAAATCAAAGCTAAAATGTGAAAGTTATGATGTCCAAAGCCCAAAATGAGGGTCAATCAGGGGCCTAATAGTAGTTTCAAGGGTTACCACTCAAGACAGTGACCAAATAATGAAAATGATAGCTCAAATTTTTCACAAAAAAGATATGAATTGAACACAAATAGCAGATTGCAAATTGGAGTTGAAACACAGAAGTTATGGCTTCTGGAGTGCAATATAGGGGTTCCATGAGTAGTTATGAGCATCTAACTACCCCAAGTGCACCCAAGTGCACCTAGTCTAAACTTGGTAAGCTCAAGTGCACTATGAAATTACCAAGTACACCCTAAGTGCACTTGGTAAGCCCAAGTGTGCTCTAAAAGTGCAGACAGTGCCCTAGAAGGCTTCAAGGGTAAAAAACTACTCGACTGGACTCAAAATGACTTGAAACTTTGTATGTTTACTGAAAATGGTGGAAAGATGTCATAACATTGGTAAAATCATTCAAAAATGGTAACATTTCGTCAAAATTGGTCAAAGAAAGGTAAGATTGAGGCTAGATTGGGTGGAAAGCACTAGAAGGTTGATAGACAGTGTAGGATGATGTAGGAATGCAAGAATGCAAGATGAAGATGATTTGGTGTATCAATATACATGATCATGGTGTTGTTTGAAATATTCAAGACTATGCTAAGTTACTAAGAGGGGAGGGGTGAATCAATAACCTCAAAAATTTTACCAAATTCAAATCTTAATTGCAGTAATCCAATTACCATTTAATTCATTAAATTAGATCTAACTACGTACACATGAAACTAAAAACATAAAACATTCATAACACTTGAACACAATAATTTGGTGACCTAGAAACCTTCCAAATAGAAAGTAAAACTAGGGTGGGGATGATACCCACAAAACTTTAATATTGTAGCATAAAGTTAGCCTATTAAGGCTTACAATGATCACTTCTGATGATCTTCCCTATTAGGAGCAATTAGGACTACTAGGTCCACCTTGTTAGAGAATTTACAAACACACAGTTAAGTATGCACTCAGTGAAGAGATTTGACAAAAGACTATTAAGTCTACCTTGTTAAAGGATTTGGACTAGTTCACCTATTAGGATGAAACCATAGATCTCTGACTTACAACTGGATTTCTGATAGAGATTCTTTGAAATATTGATCACCTTTATGTGATGGATATGACTCTACTACTTCTTTGTTGGGATGGCCTTACAATACACTTTGTCTACTACTAATTCTTATTCATATGCCTCTATTACACATTAATCCACACTTGGATATGATACAATACATTACATATATATCAATCCAATTTACATTATTACAAAGTCAACCAACATACAAGTTAACACCAATATTACAAAGTTGGCCCAAATAAAGACACTCGAGTTTTGAAGACTAACTTGGTGAAGTTCTGATACAGGGCATCCATTGTCACTACTCAGCATTTTCATTCATTCAATAGAAGTAGAAGCTTGGTCCATACTAATCATCTCAGAGTAGTCTCAAACTTGATCAGCATTGGTGACTCAGTAGATATTGTGTAACTTGGTAGAAACTGAACTTCTTTTTTACCATGACTACACTCGATAAACACTAATTATCACATAGCTCAGTTAACACTAACTTTACTTCACATTAATTGTGAGCTCAGTAGAAACTACAAATCTTGGTAACCATTGAACTACTTGGGTTGAACTACTAGACTTCACACTGCCTAATTTTGCTTAGTTTGAATTATTGTACTTTACACTTACTGAATTCACTTGGTAACTACTTAAATGCTCAGTAGGAACTATAAAGCTTGGTGGCTACTGAATTACATGGCAAACATTGTAGATTGTTCAATGAGCTTGGTAGCCACATAGAATCTAAATAAGTGTTGTCACTAATTACAAATTTGACTGAATGTCAACAATCTCCCCCTTTGGCATTAGTGACAAAAACACTTATAACCCAAAACTTATATACATCATAGGGTGATATTGACTCGATAAGGTATACTATTTTTTTTTTTTTGAGATTTTTCAAAATTGTTCTTTGTAAGTATATATAGTATACTATATCTAAAAATTCTTTGCTATACACTTTTCTTCCTTTGCATGATTCTCCCCCATACAATATACATAGTATAACAAGTATCTCTCACTACATATGGCATATTGAATGTCTCTCCCCCTTATATTGTCTCACCCCATATATAGCATACTAAGTGTCTCTCCCCATATATACATAATGTCTCTCCCCCCTTTTGACAATAATGCAAAAGATTTATTTAAAACTTCTTTACATAGAGACACCAATATAAGAAAGAAAATTAGAATGTACCTTAAGTATGAGTGTTAGAGTCTTATCCCAATTTTCTTGTGAAACTTTGCATGTATGTAGAGAAATTTGGACTTCTACAAATAGTTCTATGATGTCATCTACTATGGAGAAGTTATTATCATGGATTAATTTTTTGGAATAAGCAATATGCTTCTACATTGTATCCATGATGGGAAGGATCATATTCTAAATATCGATCAATGAAGATCAGATCCTTGCTTCTTCTCTCAATAGCTCTACTTACATATCTGACAAGAATCTGATTTTCATATGATGTGTAGAGCTTGAACTAAGTTCAAGTTGCAACTATTGTGCACTAGCCTTTAGATCTTCATCAATCTTTGTTAGTTTTCTCTTTATTTCCTTTATGAATTTAGTAACATTACAAAACTTTCCAAAAAGTGATGTTACATTTGTGCAAGAGGTTTCAAGATTGGTCAAAATTGAGGAAAGCTCCACTTGCTAAATGAAAATTTGTTGAGCAATGTGCTCAGGCACTTTATTACCAAATTTATTCTCTACTTTCTTAATCAATTTGTCTTCACCACAAGAATCCTCATTAAACTTCTAGACTACCTCTTCTAATTGAAATAGAATGTGTTGAGAAGTGTCAACTTCAACACTTATCACCTTAGTCAAAATATTTTTGGCATCTTCTATGATTTTATATTCTCCATCTCTTTCCTCTCTTAATTTCTTCTACTTTGCCTTCTTTTGGAGGAGTTGACTAGCTATATGTATTTGATCTACATTAGCATTATCAAAATCCCATTTTGGAATTGCAATCTCCTCATCTAAGTCTATATCCTCCTCTATCTCCTTTCCAATCAAAAATCTTGTACTTGGTTGAGCCTTAGGTCTAACTATCCTTATACTTAATGCCTTTGAATCCAGAATGGAAATAAGTGTAGACATAGTAGGACTAGTAGTAAAAATTGATATAGTTCCAATAGATGGAATACTAATTGGTATACTTACTAAATCCAAAACTGAGGTACTTATAGACATATCCAAAACTATAAAAGACAAAACTATAGGATCCAAAATTGTAGAACTCAAAACTACACTTACTACTGAATAACACAAAATTTTAGAACATACTGCACTCATTGCTGATGATGTTGACTCTGGAGCTAAAGAAGAGGAAGGCTACAACTTGGTAGATGAAGTGGTAGACACTCTTATCAACAATGTGTTAAGCTAGGAGGGAATGAAGAGTGATTGGACATTTGATGTATCTACTATGGTCACAATCAAACTTGCTGAAGTTGTCTTCAAACTTGATGTAGTTGTCGATTTTCTTGGAGAGTGAGGAAGTGAAGCAATAACTATGGCTGCTATCTTCATAGGATCAGTCTCCTCATCATCTTCTTTGTATTCCTTGGTAGCTTATTCCTCTTTATCTTCTTCAACTTCTTCATTGTCAAAATGTGTTGGTTCAAAGTATGTTTCTTCTTCCTCATCATCACTATCATCATCCTTGACTTCTACTGAAAAGTCACTTTGTTTATGCAAGTGATAAACATTCTTCCACATACCTATGGAATTCTTGATGACATGCTCTATATATTTTAACAAAATTAAACAAGTATTAAATGTAAGAGTCATCTTGTCTTCATTTTTCTTCATAGACTGTTTTACCTTAGCATCTGTGATGCTTGGTAGCAATTGCCTTAGGGTTTGTTCATAGATATCTTTTTCTATTTGTATAGATGAGTCCCATCTTGGCTTTAATTTCTCTAATAATTAATTGGAGATTTTGGAGGATATTTGATCAGGGGAATACTTCCATTTTCCCATCTTGGTTAGCACCAATTATTCAACTTGTTTCTTCTTAGCCTTTGTCCTAGTTGTAGACACCTAAATCTGATTACATCAATAAGTAATTATATTTAGTTTTCTCCTAAGACATTTATTGATTAAATATTTACTATTTAATTAATTAATCATTATCCCTTAGTTAATTTATTTATTTAATTAACTATAGTCCAATTGATAAAATCAAATGATAACCCAAAATCAATTTATCAATTAAATCCCTATTCCTCTATTAAATTGGATAATTCATCAAATCTATTCAATTTAATTCCATACTCCCCATTTTATTAAATAAATCATTTAATAAAATATCTAAAATCCTAAGAGCCTCCCTAATCCCTATCCTAACCCCTAATCCAACCCATTCACACATACTAACCTCACTTAGCCACCTAACTAACCCATCCCATCAAAGCTAAATCACTCACCTTTAAGTTTTAACCCCCTTCTAAGCTAATGCTAAATCCTCTTTTAATCATGTGCATAATCATAAACATGGGTTAAGACTTGCTAACCCAAGCCAAATTCAACAAATATCTTCTCCCCTCACCCTCCAACATTTATGACTCTTACACCTCTCCCATCCTCACTCATGACTCTTACATACTCAACCACCCTCATCAAGCCTTTGACCAACCCTTATCCTATCCTCTCACACTCATCCTCCTTGTGGCAAGTGTCACCTCCCCATTGGTGCTAAACAAGCACAATCCATGTGCTCCCTTTTGAGTGCATCCTGACTCTCCCTCACCATCTCATCATCTTGACATCTTAGCCCTCCATTTCTCCAATCCTTGGCCTATAAATTTGACCTCCTCCCTTCACAAAATCATCCACCTTTCATGAAAAGTTATAATGCTATTTTGAGAGCCTAAAAACTACCAAAATACCATCATAATGTTGAAATACTTCCATACCTCCATTGTTGAAACTCTCATCCACACCCATATTTGATTATAACCCATCTACTTGGAGCTTGAGCACAACGTGAGCATACATCCCCTTTCATTAGGGACATAGCTTCATCATCATGAGAAGCACTTGAGGAGTTTACTATCTTTGGTCTACTTTCCTCAAGTTTTTCTTCTTTGGTCCTATCTTAAGTATTAGTTTTGTTTAGTATGGTTAATGCTTTCCTTAATAGCTAATATTCAATTTACACTACTAAACTAGGTGATACATTTTGGCACGCCTGGTGGGACCCCACATTTGGGTCAATCTAATCAATTTTTAGATTTTTTGTGTGTAACTAATCAAATTAACCTTGTTTGCTTGTGTATTTTTGTGATAAGTTTGTTGACCTTGTTGTAGGTATGTAGGTCATCCTTTGGAAATCACGCTCTCAACAATATAACCATTTTTTATTTTTGAGCACCTAAAAAATAGCTTGTTTTATGATCTCGCGACCCAAAGAACACAAACTCATGACTGTGAGATCGCTGTCATAAACCCACAGGAATGCAAACTCGCAAAGGAGAAATCGCTATTTTTCCTAATCACTGTTACCATGTGTTGTTAAAAATAATCTCTGCATTCTCGCTAAAAAATTCTCCTATGGGAATGTGAGATTTTACCAACAGGATCGCTATAAAAACTTGCAGAAATGCTTGTCCAAAATAGCCGTGTCCAGAAAACCAATTTTAACCTTTCACCTTCAATCTCACCGACCCATATATCTGCAGGAATGCATTTCATAAACCTGCGAGATCACTGTTTCGTAGGATCACTCTACAACCTTTTAACCCGTAGCCTCATTTCTCGCACTTTTTTTTTTCACCAGTCTTGTGTCGCATTCTCGTGACTTTTTCCCATGTTCTCACACCTACGAGATAACTTCTTATACCTACGGGTTTTCCATTCTAACTACTTGGTTCAAATTTCTCATAGTTTTCTGTGCAAGTTTTTATTCTAACTTGTTTTCTATAGATTTTATCATCATATCTTTAAGCTCATAATCATATTTTCAAAAAAAAAAAGTATAAATCAAAATTTGACTTTTAGTGGTTCTGTAGGATATGGACTATTCTGAATTGATTTATGCATATCAAAAATAACAAAAAAAGTTTAAAAATATATCTACCATAGTTAAGCTTTTATTTTGGAAGATTTTGGGTGACTAATCAAATTGTTTTTTTGTAGCATTACAGGTTGGAGCATCTTACAAACCTAATCATATTTTTTGTAGGTTTTTCTTAGAATGAACTTGCATGTTTAAACACGTCTTTCATTGAATGAATGTCGCTCAAATCACTCTCGAATGCCATGGACTAAAATCAAGCTTTGATTGGAATGCATGCTTAAAACAACAAACACAATCGTGAATGCCAAAAATTAAATCATCACTGCAATATCTCACACTTCAAATTTGGGCATAAAATACTTAAACACAATCTTGAATGCCTAACAATAAATGAACATTGCATGATTTTGACACATTTCAATGACTTTCACATTTCTTATGTTGACGATCTCTCAATTTCCATTATGTTGATGACGTTGTCAAGTTGGAATGAACATTGTATGCCATAATCACAAGTGTCTTCAATCATAGCTTACAAAATTTAAATCATCAATTGAAAAATAACGAATGTATTTTAAACCCAAGATCACTTATGTGGTCTTGTTTTCCACTTTTTTAGGAGGTCTACTTGGGGATTTCATCACCCCTTGGGACGACCTCAACTCTAGCATTCTAGCAGAGTATAAACATTGGGAGGTGAATTGAAAAACACTTCTCTTGGAAGCATAATCTTGTCACTCTTGGCTAAGCTTCGAAGAACTTTATACCTTTGGGAAGTGAAGGTGGAGAATTGGGTTACCATCTCCTCTCGGCTAAGTGGTATTATTTTCTTTCATCTACAGATTTGGGCCTCACATACCTTGCGTATATCAAGGACACCCCTAGCTAATCTTGTATATCCTAGCAAACATCTTATAGGGTTATTGGTGTGTTTGATGTGCTTGCGTGTTCAACATCCTCCCCATGTTTCAGAAAAAATCAAATCATTTTGCTAAAGAGATCACTTGTCTATCCTTTGAAAAAGTTGTTAGCAAGTCCATTTGCAACAACCCAACCATTGGTCAATCATTCAACCCAAATAAAGGTCATACTTAGCATAGTCATGGCCTCATCAAAGATTCCAAGCTTTCCTCTAGTATCATCATTCCTGAGGTCTTCCATAGAATCTTCCTTTTTCTCTCCATGTCTTAACTATGCAACATCCCATCCCTACCCAATTCATCATCCAAGTCCAAATCTAAGCTTACCAACTTATCCTAATCTGAATTTTCATATTCATCCTTCATCCCCAAAACATCATGTCACAATCCTATTATGATGAGTTTGGTCATCTCACCTTTTTTCCTACCCCATCCTACTCCAATGATGATGATGATCTTGTCGACTATGATAGGTATATTGAAAGCTTTAAAGATATTCCTCCAAACATCCTCCAAAATCCAAACATTCCTCCCAACTACTCCATCCTTCTTCCAAACATACCCACTAGTACTCCTTACCATGCCTTTGACAAGGGAAATACATTATTATCCTCCTCCTTACCTCCTCCTTATATTGCACCCACATATTTCTCTTATGCATCAGTCATAGCTCCATCTTCCTACACCTTCATCTCCCAGTCTCCACCATTCCAGGACAATTCTAGTAGCTACATCCCTAGTCCAAACCCCTTTCCAAATCCTCCAACCAATCCTAGTCATACAACACATCACCTCAATCCCCTTGCTCCTCCTAGTCCAACATACTCGTCTCAAGGGAATTTTACAAGGAAGCCCAAAGCAACTCCCTCTCCCACCCCCACCACTCCTCTTACATCGTCCTATCACTACTATCCCTATTGCATCCACCCCACTTATCAAACCCCTTCCATCTCCTACCTCCCATCCATTGAATCCCTCCAAATCCCATATAATGAACCTAATGAGTCCCTCCCCCATCAGCTCATCTCCATTGAATAAACTCTTACCCATCCATCTACCTTACTTAAAAAGACCATCCATACTTCTCCTATCATACCATCCACTCCCACCCATTCCTGTCAAGATCTTGTCCAAAAGCATGTTGAAATATCCCCTGACACAATAGAAGATCTCGCCATCCCACTTATTCCCCTACATGATCCACTTTTACCATCCCCTCCATATTTGAATCCCACCATCACACCTACTCCATCTCAAGATCCATTTCCATCAACCCATCCAACTAAAGATCCTATCCTTCCATCCCCTCTACTTCATGTTCATATAAATCCCATAATCCATGATGATAGATCAATAGAAGAAGAACTAACTATCATATCTGAACTCACATCTTGCACTCCAAATAATGAACATCATATTAAAGAAAGAAATAAAAATGTATCTCTAGATGTTGGTATCCCCACTATTCCTACATGGTCGCAAGTCCTTCCATCTCCACCCCAAAGTTCCCATCCACCTTATTTTGCATCTATTTTGGGCCCTTATCCTACTCCTTATCTCCAACCCTCCATTTTGGGTCCATATATCCCTTATCTAAATCCCACACCCTTTCCATCCATTTTGGGTCCTTATATACCTAATATGAATCCTTTATCCCCTCCATCTATCTTGGGAGCTACACCTTCCCCATTTCCATCTATTTTAAGCCCATATCCTTAATTCCCTCCATCCATATCCTATGTTCCAATCTATCCTTCCGTCCCCTCAAATCTACCAACTAGATCATCACAAACACTCACCCTTGATTCCCTTCCAACCTTTAAACTGTATCACTCCATCCAATATCCCTCCATCTCATCCATGCTCTTGTTCCCATCCCATTGCTAATAGAAGTATATTGGATGCCAAAATACAAAAGCATAAATCCAAAAATCCAAGTCTCAACATGTCCCTTCTAAAATACATGTTCAAAACAAGAAACATTTAATCCCAATCAAAGAAAAAGTCAAGAGGCCACAAAGGCTCAAGCTGAAAAAGTAAAAAATAATGTGGATACCCAAGATGCTCATAAAAGAAATACATCACAAAGAAAAATCTCAATTGGCATCCATTCATGCTACTCAAAAAGCCTCATCCATCCATCCTTTATCCAAATCCCCATATATGCATCCTTCATCCCCCCAATCCACTCTTAGTCCATATGCTTCTTATCCTAAATTTCCCATCCTCCATCTTCCAACTCTACTTTTAGTCCTTATCTTTCTCTTCCTCCATTTTCTCCTCAACCTCGCTCAATACCATCTTTCCCACTACTTTATCACCTCTCAAGGTGTGTGCCAATGATGATGTTTCCATTTTCCTCATCCATTTACCCACAAGCTGGTGCAGAGCACAAAGCTTGGTATTAGAGGAATGGATAAAAACTCCATCTTGTCTTCATTCTTCCTTCCTCATACCTCTTTGGATGTAATTAGAGGTTTTATGAAGTTTTATGAAAGGTTTGAATAAATATGAGCCATTTGTGTAGGCACTTCATCTTATTTGGTGACCCTATAAACCAAGGATGTAAGTAGCCTATAGGGTATATATGTTTTAGGTGTTTAGGAGGGTTTCATATGGCCTAAATAGCCATAATGCTCAATTATATCAAGTTTAGAATGTGTTTTGAAGTCTTCATATGAAAAGTTGCTCATATCGGCAGTTTTGAAAAAAAGTTGCTGACAACTTTTGCAAGAAAACTGTGCAACTTTTGCAAATTAGTTACATTCGACCTCTAACTGCCTTGGAGGTCAGTTTTTAGGTGTCATTAGGCTATAAATATATTGATCCTCTTCCCAAAAGAACAGAGGAACTTCATTGTATAGATTTTTCATTGGATGAATAAAGAACTCCCTATTTTTCTATTTAACTCACTGTTTTCAGAGGTTGCACGTGTGGTACGGACGTGAGACTAGAAGTTTAATGGTGGATTTGCAGAGTTTTATGTCCCACTGACTCATTGAATTTTGTTTGGAGTGATTTGAAGGAGTTTGGACAAAGTTAGAGCAAATTGGGTGAAACCAGTCCCAAACCCTCCATAAAATCAGGGTTTTGTGCAAATGAGCCATTAGAGTGCACCTAATTGGCCTCAGGGATGCAAAACCCAATAATCTAAGAGAAGAAATGTACCATTTGTTGATTCTAGGAGTAGGAGTAGTTTCTATGGTGTGAGTCCAAGATTCAATGAGGCCCTAGTTCAAGTTAGGCATAGAATTTGAACTCGGAATTCAGATTTGGAAGTAGAATTGTGAAGTTCGGTTGATTGGAGTGCAACCAAGGGTTGAATTGGAAGTCTTAGACCTTCCCTAACACCATCCAAGTCAGTATCTTATTCTGTGTACCCATTTCCTTGCACTTGCTTAACAAACCAAGCCTAATTAGGCCTATTAGGACTGCGTGTTTTGCATAGGTTGGGATATGCTAGAGTGGAGTGAGATTTTAAGATTTGGAGATCTTTAAGGGGAGTCAAAAGGGTATCTAAAACTCTATTTTATTTACCAAGTCGTTTGGGGAAATCAAAAGATATTGCTGAAACTCAGGTTTTGCTGACCTACTAGGATTTACTAGGTAGGTATTGGTTGGGTGTATTACAAAAGTGTGGGAATCTGAAAAGTTGCTGATTCAGAGTACATTGGGATAGGTGAAGGTGTGTTGACCATCAGATCAAGTGGTTGAGAGGCCTAAAGCATAGATCCTTGTTTTGGCCTAGTTGAAGGATATTATTTCTAAAGACAAATTGGGAGCAGACTTTGCTTACCTGTTCCTTGACATTGAGAAGGTTGTCAAACCTTGTGAGAAGGTTATTTGCCAAGAGTGGAAGGTCCTTTAAGGATCTCCTAAGGTTAGAAGCAAGTTTGGTTTGTTTGAAGGGTCTAAGTGCAATCTAGACCAAGAGTACACTTCCGGTGTGTAACTCTGCATCACAAGCCTTACATCTTTACATCCATTATCTGGAAAACTCCCACCCACCATTCCACTTGTTTAATCCAATCCTTTTCCATCCATCCTACCAACATCTATGAGTAAAAATGCATAAAAAAAGTCAAAAATAAAAAATAAAAATAAAAATAAATCCACCGGTGAAAACTTGCCAATTTAGGTGCCTTGGATAAGTACCATGATGAAAACTTAGCAAACAAGCATCATGTGTAATCCCTCCATCCAAATGCTTTGTACACTTGGGGGCATGTTCCATCACCCATCATACCCATCTCATCCCACCATAGTAACCACATCCTATCCATTTCACCCACCATCCCCCTTTGGATCTTGATAGAAATAAAGTCCACCACTAGATACATAATTTTGGTCATCCCTTTGACATCCATTTTCCATCAAAGTTTGTATCCACCTATCCTTTATCTACCCATTATTTCATCCATCCAATCCCTCCATTAGCCTCATCCACACCTCCTCCTTATCCTCTACCTCATTAACCTTTCACATCCTAGCTTCCATCTCTCTCCCTCATCCTCTTGTTGACCAATATTCAATCCTGCCACATCGCTCATAAAAAATCCTCTTGAATAGCATATTATAACTAAGGGCACTCTATTCCTTGGAGACTGTGTCATGTCCATCTTTCCATCAATCCTTATCTTTTTGCATTCCTCTACCCAAATCCCTCTATCCACTATTCCCTTTTTCATCTATCTTTGCATCTCCTAGCATTACCTCCATCTTTCCATCACCTAGTGCATCCCTTGTCATTGGTATCTAGCCCTTATCTATCCCTCATCCTGAGCTTCCATTCGCTATCCTCTCATCCTAAGCTTTTCATCCACTATCTTCTCATCCCAAACCTTTCATCCACTATCTCTTCATCTTTACTTTTCCTATCATTATCCTATCATGTTGCGCTTTTATCTAGTAATCCCTTGTAAATACTTTGATTTTTCCATAGTTTGTTCCTTGCATGTCAATCCTTCACTTGGTTTCATTGTATATATCTCCTCTCTTCATGTCAGTTCATGCGTGATCGTAACTTGCAGTTCTCTTGGTTAGGTGCTTTCATGAATCCTTGTCTGCGATCCCTTGTCATCAAAATTTTTTCCTAAAGATTTTTGCTTGCCCAACTCATCCTAGTCCTCGATATTATTGATAGATACTTGCAAGATGCATCCTTCCTCTTGTCTGATCTTGGTCCATCAATATCTAGTCCTATCAATCTCTTTGGCAAAAGGTTAACCTTTTTATGGATTTACATTTTCTTTCAATTTATTTTCTTTTTAGGATTTCCAGCTTGGTTCTTAAAGTATCTCTTTCAAGTGATTTGGGTTGTTGCCTCCTCAAGGTTGCCACAATAATTTCTATCATGGTGTGCTACAAATGGGGCAACTTGAGAGCAAGGTCTTGATCATGTCTTTTTCATCTTTTCTTTTTTTCTTGTGAGTCAATTGGATGTGACCCTTGTATATTACAAACATGTGATCACCTATGATTGCATGGTGCACTTGGGAAATATCCTTTGCTTGTGGGTTACCTAGTATCATTTCCACTATGATTCTTCCAGGATTTATGTTTGATGCTGGGGCAATCCTTGCTTGTTTGTTTCACATCAGTCCTATGTAATATTGGTACAAAGGCCTTGATATTCTTGGTAACCTTGGCATATACCCAATATTCCTATATCAAAATAAATGCTCAATTACATGGTGGTGCTTCCCTTTGGAACACCCCCACGCTCAAGCTTAAATGCATTACTTCACACTTCCATCCTATTAAAGCCTCATATTCTATCCAAGCATCCCATCCTTATCTAAGTTTCTCATCTCACCCAAGAATCCCACCCTATCCAAGAATCATATCCTATCCAAGCATCCCATCCAATTAATCTTGCCATCATGATCCAACCAATCTCTCAATCCCATCATATCCAATCTTGCATCAATCATAATTATAGCTCTTGCATCAAATCATAATCATAGCTCTTGCATCAATCATAATCATAGCTCTTGCATCAATCATAATCATAGATCTTGCATCAAATCATAATCATAGCTCTTGCATCAATTATAATCATATCTCCTGCATCAATCATAATCATAGCTCTTGCATCAATCATAACCTTAGTCATCACCAATCCTAATCCTATTATCATAATCTCCCCAACCTTACCATCTTTTGAATCACTTCCCTGGGTTTAATTTCAATAGCCACACACCCTCCCCCCTCTCCCTTAACCCCTATTCTTACCCCTCACTTGTCCTTATGCATAGGGTTTTCCTTTGTATCATTCTCCCCTAGAACCCCTCTCTTAGCCATGCTTAATCCTTCTGCTTACCCTTGTTTCTTGTCCTTTTCAAGAAGCTTTCAGGCCTCGCCTTCTCTCCCCACCACCTTCTTAAGGGGGCATCATGTAGTCCATTCCCTCCTCTTCTACACAAAATTGGGGCAACTATGTTGCTTTAAAAAGTCTTCTTCACGTCGTGTATGTTTGAACTTCTTTGAAGTAGTGTTGCTTCAACACTATGTCAAAGAGGGGCAAAATGTAGACACCTAAATCTGATTACATCAATAAGTAATCATATTTAGTTTTCTCCTAAGACATTTATTGATTAAATATTTACTATTTAACTAATTAATCATCATCCCTTAGTTTATTTATTTATTTAATTAACTATAGTCCAATTGATAAAATCAAATGATAACCCAAAATCAATTTATCAATTAAATCCCCATTCTTCTATTAAATTGGATAATTCATCAAATCTATTCAATTTAATTCCATACTCCCCATTTTATTAAATAAATCATTTAATAAAATATATAAAATCCTAAAAGCCTCCCTAAACCCTATCCTAACCCCTAAACCAACCCATTCACACATACTAACCTCACTTAGCCACCTAATTAACCCATCCCATCAAAGATAAATCACTCACCTTTAACACCCCTCCAAGCTAATCCTAAATCCTCTTCTAATCATGTACAAAATCATAAAAATGGGTTAAGACTTGCTAACCCAAGCCAAAGTCAACAAATATCTTCTCCCCTCACCCTCCAACATTTATGACTCTTACACCTCTCCCATCCTCACTCATGACTCTTACATACTCAACCACCCTCATCAAGCCTTTGACCAACCCTTATCCTATACTCTCACACTTATCCTCCTTGTGATAAGTGTCACCTCCCCATTGGTGCTAAACAAGCACAATCCATGTGCTCCCTTTTGAGTGCATCCTGACCCTCCCTCACTATCTCATCATCTTGACATCTTGGCCCTCCATTTCTCCAACCCTTGGCCTATAAATTGAACCTCCTCCCTTCACAAAATCATCCACCTTTCATGCAAAGTTATAGTGCTATTTTGAGAGCCTAAAAACTACCAAAATACCATCATAATGCTGAAATCCTTCCATACCTCCATTGTTGAAACCCTCGTCCACACCCATATTTGATTATCACCCATCTACTTGGAGCTTGAGCACAATGTGAGCATACATCCCCTCTCATTGGGGACTTAGCTTCATCATCATGAGAAGCACTTGAGGATTTTACCATCTTTGGTCTACTTTCCTCAAGTTTGTCTTCTTTGGTCCTATCTTAAGTGTTAGTTTTGTTTAGTATGGTTAATGCTTTCCTTAATAGCTAGTATTCAATTTACACTACTAAACTAGGTGATACACCAGTCTCATACTTCAATGATTTGAAGTTTTTTATGCCTACACCTTCTTCCAATTTTTTTAGTTTTTTCTTGGAAGGTGGGAGGAGGTTTGCTAAGAACAATTTCACTACCTTTCTTCTTGGATCTCTTGGTAAAAACTACAATGGATGGCTTTGGTGGCTTGGTGATGATCACCTTACCTTTCTTCTTCACTGGGTCTTCTTCTTTTTCTAACTCCTCTTCATCCTCTAATTCATCATCATCTTCTCCCTTACCCTCAGTCAACATAAGAGGTGTTCTAGTTTTGAGTTTTTCTATTCTCCTTTTTCCTTTGTTAACTGCCCGTGGAAGCTTGATTTCAAGCTATGTTCTTGCCTTGGCCTCATCATATGTTCTAAAGTGTGGTCTATTTGGATCAATAGGCTCATTTATCAAGGCTTTAGTAATGTCATTTTCTTCATCTATATTTACCTTATAGGGAAGAGATTTTACCCATAGAACTCGGGTTTTCACTACTTGAATGTAGACTTTGTCACTGTCTACCATGAAGTAAACATCATCTTCATAATCTTCAACCAATTTCTAAGGTATCCTAAATCTATTATTCATTTTCTACTTGAAGACATCAAAATAGTTATCCATTATACTAACAAAATTTTCTCCCATTTTTACAATATACTCATTAATCTAATATAGCACTAGCACATTCTTTCTCCATACTACTATGCCTTTTGAAGGGAAAAAATTTTGAACATGTCAACAATGAACCAAATTTGCAAGGGTTATTCTTGGATGTCCTTATACTTTCCATGTTTTTTTAAGCTACTTCAATAACGGATCTACAAGATCATACAATAGATTTTCTTCATACAACACACTATTTAGATTACTAGAACTATAGATCTTGTGAGCTATCACATGTATGCCAAATTTTAGTTCTACATCTATTATGCTACTAATCTTTATACCTTTTCCATCCCACTCAACTAAGGTTTTCTTCTCTAACTCCACCTGACCTAGGGTTTTGACTTTTGTTCTGCCAAAATTTTAAAAATACTTTGAAAGGCTTCCCCAACTTGAGATGTGTACAATATACAAATTATGCTACAAATGTGGTATTTTTGAGTTAATAATAGTCTCAATCATCTTGAAACTTGGTCTTAATGCAATAAATCATCTTCTTAGTGATCAAGACTAGTTTCTCAAGCCATAACTGACCATTGTGAACTTGGTTTAGGATGTATCCAATCCATTTGATTTGGAAACTTTGAGGTAGGTGGGGAATGTGGGTTAAACCCTTATCTTCCAAGTGTTTATGTTCAAGATTAACAACACCATTCACACACAATTCACCTATGGCATCATCCATCTCTACGGTTCCAATTTTTTGAATTTCACACTTTAAATGAGTTCAGATATCATTAACAAGTAGTACCTTAGGAGGGATCTGTGATGGTGCTCTATTTTGGATCTAGGGTTTTTGCAATTGTAGGCACAAGTTTGAAATTAGGGGGTTTCCATTTGACTCCTTAGACCAACATTTTTGACCCTTTTCTTTCTTGCTACTTGATGCTACCATGGCTACTTGGTAAGCTATGACAAACTTTGAAGAATTTTAGCTGCAAATTCTAGTCAAAGTCATTTGATTGCTCTGTAATTTTCTTGATCACAATAAAACTTAAAATTCTGAGTGAAAATGATTTCAATTTCTTTCTTTTTGTTAAAACTTTTCCATTAATTCTTGGTTCAAAGTTAGCTATGATGATATCATTATGCATGATAGTATGTAATAGCTTATCATACACTATCTATTTGGATTGCTCAGTGAAGGCTTTATAACTCATTAACCAAACATGTCTGACTAGTTACTCCTGACCTTGCTTGGTAGAGTCCATGACCCAACCTTACTCAGTAGAGAAGGTAACTCAGTGATAACTAATACCGATCTTTAGTGATCCTTTTCTATCTTGAATATTTGTTTAGATCTTTGCTTCCTTTAAATTGGAATTGTTTGCATGTAATCTTGATATCATAGTTCTAGTTCTTCCTCAAGAACTTAGTTGGAAATGGTGGAATCACCCACTTCTTGAGTCACATGACCATCATTGCTTGGATTATTCTCCTCAATAGATTTAGTAATCCATTGCTGCCTCATGTACTTTCGAATGTTATTTGCTTTTCCTTTCTTTTCATCTTCAATTCTACCTGTATTCATGCAATTCTTGGTTAGATGACCAAGTTTTGTACAAGTGAGACATCTTATGGTGGTATCTCTCTTCCTTGTGTGATGTTTAACATAGTTCATGCCAATGTGTCCATATTCTCCATATTAATGATAGCTACACCAAGTGTTATAGTCTCAACTAAATATTGCTTTTACAATTTTCTCTACTGGATTGAATGACTTGGTTCTATAGTCTGATGCTTTGTGACCTTGTTTCTTGCATTTGTGACACTTGCCTTCAAATTTTGGTTTCTCTGTGCATTCATTAGCCTTTTGACCATGCTGATTGTAATTGTAGCATTTACCATTGAATTTTACTTTACCATTACTCCAACATTTGTTTGATGTATGACCTATCTTACCACAATTTGAGCACCTTGTTCAGAGGATTCACCTTCTTCTTTGTATCCAATTCCTACTTTTCCTTTTTGTCTATAGAGATTCTACTCATTCAGCTAATTCAATTGATTCATGTTTGCTTGGGATTTCATCATTCTTTCATTGATTTTGTTTTTAGTGTTTAGGTCATTTTTCAATATTTCACTAATTTTCTTTTTAGATCTCATCTCACTTCTTATTCTTTCATTGATTTTTCTTTCCATATTTAGATCATTCCTTAATCTTTCATTGATTTGTCTCTAGCTCATGATTTCCTCATTTGCATTTGAGATTTGATCCGTAAGATTTGCATGCTAAAGGGATAGGTTCTAGATCTCATCCATTTCTTCTTTCATCTTATTCCTTTGTTCCAAGATTTTACATAGCCTTACTGACTGAATTTCTTGTTCTCATTTGAGCTTTCTTACTTCTTCTTGCAAGTAACCATTCTTCTCTAAGAGTTCTTTGATTGCATCATTTGCTTCATCTGAACTACTTGAAGAGAAAAAAATCTTCAATCTTTTCTTCAATATACTAATGATCATTCATTTGATTTGCAACTTCCTTCTTCCTTTTTAGGGATTGGGAAAGTTTCTCCTTAGCTTTCTTGAGTTGTGCAATGGCCATCTCTAGATCTAGCTTTTCATTGTAAATTTCCTTATCAAGTCTAAATATCTCCATTATCCTTGATATTTTCTCAAGCTGTCAAGCTTTATCCTTAGAACCACAAAGCTCTGATACCGATTGTTGAAAATATTCAAGACTGTGCTAGGTTACTAAGAGGAGAGGGTTGAATCAATAACGTCAAAAACTTTACAAAATTTAGATCTTAATTGCAATAATCAAATTACCATTTAATTCATTAAATTAAATCTAACTACATGCACATGAAACTGAAAACATAAAACATTCATAACACTTGAACACAATAATTTGGTGACCCAGAAACCTTCCAAAGAGGAAGTAAAATTGGGGTGGGGATGATACCCATAAAACTTTAATACTAGAGCATTAAGTTGGAATGTGAACATTTACAATGATCACTTCTGATGATCTGCCATATTAGGAGTAATTAGGACTACTAGGTCCACCTTGTTAGAGTATTTACAGACACACAATTAAGTATGCACTTGATGAAGAGATTTGACAAAAGACTGTTAAGTCTACCTTGTTAAAGGATTTGAACTGGTTCACTTATTAGGATGAAATAGTAGATCTCTGACTTACAATAGGATTTTTGATAGAGATTCTTTGAAGTACTGATCACCTTTATGTGATAGATACAAATTTTCTACTCTTTTTCTATTATGGGCTTACAATATACTTTGTCTACTACTGGTTCTTATTTGCATGCCTCTATTACACATTATTTTCACATTATTCCACACTTGGATATGATACAATAGATTACATATATATCAATCCAATTTACGTAATTACAAAGTCTACCAATATACAAGTTAACACCAATATTACAAAGTCAGTCCAAATGAAGCCACTCAGGTTTTGAAGACTAACTTGATGAAGTTCTAATATATGGTATCCACTATCACTACTTGGCATTGTCATGCATTTGATAGAAGTAGAAGCTCAGTCCATACTAATCATCTCAAAGTAATCTTGAACTCGATCAACACTAGTGACTCGATAAATACTATGTAACTTGGTAGAAAGTAAATTACTCATTTATCATGACTACACTTAGTAAACACTAATAATCACATAGCTTGGTTAACACTAACTTCGCTTCACATAAATTGCTAGCTTGTTAGAAACTGCAAAGCTTGCTAACCATTGAATTGTTTGGGTTGAACTATTGGGCTTTACACTACTTGATTCTACTTGGTTTGAATTGTTGTACTTCACACTAAATGAATTCACTTGGTAACCAATGAAATGCTTGGTAGGAACTGTAAAGCTCAGTGGTTACTGAATTACATGGCAAACACTATAGATTTTTCAATGAGCTCGGTAGCCATACAAAATCTAAATAAGTGTTGTCACTAATAACAAACTTGACTAAATGTCAACAAGTGTTGGATGTAGAGATGAATGATAGAAGATTGAGGAGATGAGATGAGGACCAATTAGAATGAGGTGAAGACTTTTTCTTTTAGAAAGTGCACTATATGTCAAATGGAGATTTATTTTGATATGGAAAATGGAATGCAATGCATCATGGCATAAAGGGCTAGAGCACAAATGCAACCCTTTTGCATAAACAAGCATCATGTAGATAGAAAATGACCTTATCCTTTTTGAGGCATATATACATGCCCCAAACTCCCAAAGGTACATTGTAACAGATAGAAAATAAAAGATGACCATGAACCATTCTGATCACTCTCATAGATTAGCTTATATCATCGAGTGGCATAGGAACATGATCAAATAAAAATAAAGAAAAAATAAATCACTCACTAAATAGCATGAGCCAACAGCTATTCTTGTCCATTATTACTTTCCTTTTAGTGTTTTAGGTCTTTAGATAGTGTTTGATAGGTTGATCATGTGATAGTTTTGGTTTGTGGATTTAGTTGATAGGTTCATAGTGACATGTTAGATTGATTATTGGTTCACATTGCTCACATAGTGTGATTTTCATTGAAGTGCGGTACTTTGAGTTTTTTGTACAATAATGCAATTATTTATGCAAAAGGGGGTGATTATGTACAAGGTTTATTACAAATTTTTGATGGGTATTGTGATTTTTAGGGTTTTTGAGGATATTTGATGTTTTTGTGTGAGTAGTTTTTTTAGGATATTTTATATTTTTTAAGATTTACGTCAAGATGTTTTATAATTTTTAGTAATTTTTTTAGGACATTATATGATTTTTAGTGATTTTTTAAGGAAATTTTGCGATTTTCTTAGGACATTTTATGATTTTTAAAATTTTTTCAAGATCATATTTGAATTTTTAGGATTTTTTAAGGATCATATTTGAATTTTTAGGATTTTTTTAGAATCATAAAAGCATATACAAGTGTTAGCTCCAATCTATTATGTGATAAGTCTAATGGATAAAAAAGTGCTTAGGGATATGCCCCTAATTCAACTTCAAACTCATGCACAATGCAGGTAATATGCCCCCAGATAAGATACTGACTATGTACAAAGGCTAAAGATAGAGTATGTATAGACTGGTGATGCTTTAGGTAAGATAACAATGGACATTAACCAACTCGTGGGCCACGATCAAGGACTAGGGATGTCTTGCAATATGAAGGATATGATTAGGGAATAACAAAAAGGGTAAAAACTAGATGGAATTTTGATAGATGGAGGAGTAACAACTATTTACACATGGTTCCTATTTACTAGATTTTCACCATGGTACTTGCCCAAAGCACCTATTTGCTAGGTTTTCACTTGTGATAGAATTTTTCTCTTGACTCAAATTTTTGTTCCAAGATGATTTTTTGCTAAGTTTTCATCGAGGCATCCATTTTTCATGACATTTTTCACTTTTTTTCTCTCCTTTTTTCATAAATTTTTGTTATTTTTTCATTTTTTTAAAGGACTTTTGAACAGAATCAAGAACATTGCCAATAAATACTGAGAAGAAATATGTTGTCAATGCTACTAGATAATAATCTCTAGACCCACAACTGACCATAACTATGTAGGAATCATTCTAAGTTTGTAGCTAAGATCAAACTATTAGAAAGGCCTCAAGATATACCATTGTGTACCATGTGTAAGATAGTGTCTACCTCTTGCAAATTAAGGCATCTAAGGATAAACGGATCAAAGGATTCTTTGTATGGGATGTCACTGATGATGACATATTCAAAGGCTAAGGTATGTCTAAAAGGATAAGATATCCCAAAATAGTTGAATTTTTTCACAAAAAAGATATGAATCCAATGCAACTGACAGATTGCAAATCAGAGTTGAAACACAAAATTTATGGCCTCCAAAGTATAACATAAGGTCTTCAGAAGTAGTTTTGGGCATCTAACTACCCCAAGTGTACCCAAAACACACCCAAGTGTGTCCAGTGTGCACTTGGTAAGCCTATGTGCACTATGATAGTACCAAGTGCACCTTGGGCATAGTTGGGAAGCCCAAGTGCACTCTAAAAGTGCAAATTGCACCCCATAAGGCTTCAGGGGCCAAAAACTATGTGACTGGACTCGAAATGACCTAAAACATTGCATGTATGCCCAAAATGGTGAAAATATGTCATAACTTTGGTAAAATCATTGAAACATGGTCACATTTGGTCAAATTAGTCAAACAAAGGTCAGACTAAGATTGGACTAGGTAGAAAGCCCTAGAAGGTTGATAGATAGTGTAGGATGATGTAGGAATGCAAGAATTCAAGATGAATATGATTTGGTCTATTGGAATACATAATCATGATGTTGGATGTAGAGATGAATGATAGAAGATTAAGGAGATGAGATGAGGACCAATTAGAATGAGGTGAAGACTTTTGCTTTTAGAAAGTGTACTATATGTCAAATAGAGCTTTATTTTGACATGGCCAATCAAATGCAACACATCATGGCATAAAGAACTAGAGCACAAATGCAAACCTTTTGCATAAACAAGCATGATGTAGATAGAAAATTATAGTTTCCTTTTTGAGGCATATATACATGCCCCAAACTCTCAAAGGTACATTGTAATAGACAAAAAATAAAAGATGACCATGAACCATCCTAACCACTCTCATAGATCAGTTTATATCATCAAGTAGCATAAGAACATGATCAAAGAAAAAAAATGGAAAAACAAATCACTCACTAAATAGTTTGAGCCAACAACTATTCTTGTCCATTATTACTTACGTTTTAGTGTTTGATAGGTTGATCATGTGATAGTTTTGGTTGGTGGATTGATAGGTTCATAGTGACATGTTGGACTGATTGTTGCTTCACATTGCTCAGATAGTGTGATTGTTGTTGAAGTGCAATGCTTTCAGTTTCATTCTGCAAAAGTGCAAATGTTTATGTAGAAGGGGGTGATTATGTACAAGGTTTATTACAAATTTTTGATAGGTATTGTGATTTTCAAGTTTTTGAGGATATTTGATGTTTTTGTTTGACTAGTTTTTTTAGGACAATTTATGATTTTTAGGATTTAATTCAAGATTTTTTATGATTTTTAGTGATTTTTTCAGGACATTCTATGATTTTTAGTGATTTTTTAGGATATTTTATTTGGATTTTTAGGATTTTTTCAGGATCGTATTTAAATTTTTAGGATTTTTTAAGGATCATAAAATCATATACAAGTGTTAGCTCCAATCCATTATGTGATAAGCCCAATGGATAAAAAGTTCTTAGGGATATGCCCCTAGTTCAAGTTCAAACTCTTGCACCATATAGGTAATGTGCCCCCAGACAAGATACAAACTATGTACAAAGGCCAAAGATAGAGTATGTATAGACTGGAGATGCTTTAGGTAAGATAACAATGGACATTAACTAGTTCATGGGCCATGATCAAGGACTAGGGATGTCTTGCAATACAAAGGATATAATTAGGGAATGACAAAAGGAATAAAAACTAGATGGAATCTTGGTAGATGGAGGAGCAACAATTGGTTACACATTGCACCTATTTGCCAAGCTTTCACCATGGTACTTGCCCAAAGTTCCTGTATGCCATGTTTTCACTTGTGGACATAATTTTTATTTTGACTCAACTTTTTGTGCCAAGATGCTTGTTTTCCAAGTTTTCATCAAGGCATCCATTTTTTCATGACTTTTTTCACTTGTTCTTTTCTTTTTTCATGACTTTTTGCTATTTTTTGGTTTTTTTTTAGGACTTTTAGATGAAATCAAGAACATTGCTGACAAATTCTAAGAACAATTCTCTTGTTGGTGCTACTAGCTGATAATCTATAGACCCACAACTGACCATAACTACATAGGAATCATTCTAAGTCTGTAGCTAAGATCAAACCACTAGAAAGTCCTCAAGATATACCATTGTCTACTATTTGTAAGACATTGTATACCTCTTGCAAATCAAGGCATCTAAGGATAAATGGATAAAAGGATTCTTTTTATGGGATGTCATTGATGATGACATATTGAAAGGCTTGTTGGATTGAGGTTTGATTTTTGGTGCTAGACAAGTTAGGTAGTTGGATTTGGAGATAAACAACTAGATATAAGTAAGGATCAAGAGGATTGAGACCAATGTCTTCCCACATGAAGGCTGATCAAGAGATCTCAAAAATATGTCATGTCATGCTGAACTTTGGAAAACTAATATTCATGGCATCATCTTTTGCATTTTGTATCCTTGGGAGTTGCTTAGTTTTTTCTTTTTCATGATCTAATGGTGCCTTTTGGTTTTCACCAAGAGACCTAATTTTGTCATTTTTTTCTCTTTTTTCTTTATAACTAGAAGGTGGGTTTAATTCCCAAAAATATGCCAATGTGTACTCTTTAAGATAAATTGCTACTATATAATTGTCAATCATAATGCCTTCATAGATTTCAAAGTCAGTTGCAAGAGCATCATCATTGTTGAATCGATCAAAGATTGGTGGTCCATGTTGTTCCCATTCCAATAGTTCATTCTAACTTGAGAAGATGTCATCATCAGTGTTGAATGGGGTTTGGTTGAAGATATATATATATATGGATATCAAATTCAGTGGTATAATTTGGGTAATGCTAAGAAGCTAGAGGACTATTAGTTTTAGGTTGGATATCCTCCGATGCTTTTTCCTCATTTGAAACATTCATAGTCTCACATGTGGGTACCTTAGTAGTAGAAGGACCTATTTGTAATGGTTTGAATCCAATCCCCAAATTAGGAGATCATCCTTTTGTAGTGATAGGTTCAATTATTCCCTATTTTTGACATCCAAGACCACTATATCCATCATATCCTTATTTCTACATGATAATAAACCCAAGTCCATACTTGTTAGGAGATACCAAAGTGGGTTTGTGTCCTACTTTTTCTTTCTTAATGCATGCAAAAGTATTATAATCAATAGAAGTGGCATGTTGTGTATTTGTATTAGAATGTTGTGCTTGAAATAGCTATGATTTTCCATGAGATTGGGGAGAAATTAGTGACTCCCCAATGTGGGGTACTTGAGAAATAAAGTATTCTCCACACCTCCATCTTCAATCTTTAGATTCTACTTGACCTTACTAAGGATATTTAGAGGAATCTATGGGTTGTGCATCATTATTTGTTCGAGCTTGGTGTGTAGTAGCATTTCTCAGATTTGCACAAAACTTCAAAAGATCTAGATTACTAGGGATGGTAACATCCACATTATCATAGGAATACTTTAGACATTGATGATATGTAAATGGCATTTCTTTCATAGCATTAATCAAAGGGTGTGCTAGTATCATGTTGCAGTTCACTTTGATAGCTAGGACATGGAACAAAGTATTCTTAGTAGTTGGACCAACTCTGATAGGTAAGATGATGACCCCTATGGAGAAGTGTTCACAATCATCATAGGGTTTTATTGTGATTCTTCAAGAGGGATCCACATCATCCTCAGAATAACCCAAACCCTTGACAACATTAAGTGTACAAATATTCAACCCTACTTCTCCATCTATCAAGACTTGTCTAACCTTAACATTGTGGACAAAGACTTTGAGGTGAAGAGGATCATTGCAGTTGAGTCTGTCTTTAGGAATATCCCACGGGGAAAAGGTGATAAGTTGTGATGTAGATAGATTCCCAAACATGGCTTGGAATTGGGCAACATTGATGTTACTCAAGACCATAGACTCTTTAAGGGCTTGATCCAAGATCTTCTAATTTTGGGGAGACACATGCACTAGGTCCAAGATGGATATTTGCATAGGCATCTTGTCAAGCTATTCAACAAGGATATAATCATAGGAAGTAGGAGTAGCTAATCTACTAGGGGGTGTAGGTCTAGTAAATGTAGTAGATCTAGATGGAGCTCCAGGTAGGGTGATCTTGATATGGTGTATATTAACAATGCAATGGTAGTCTTCGACCTTTAAGGTGAATTTGGATATGTGGGAATCAAACTTATTGAAATAGTTTATGGTGTAGTCATATCCAGTGTGTGTGTAATTTACATTAGCTTGTGAGTTTGAGTTTGAGCTAGAGGGTTTCTCTTTGTTGTGATTACCCACAGGATCTTTGAAGATGATGTGATCAAAGTTGGATGCTAGCATTGATGGATCAACTGTGATTACACCATCATCAATAAGGTCTTGTATTGCATGCTTTAGTTGGAAACATAATGAGGTCTTATGTCCTTTCATGTGGTGGTAATCACAAATTTTTTTGTCATCCCACCAAGAAGCTTTAGTTAATGGCTCATCTTTGATTGGAGGTAATTGCAGGGAGTTATTACTGAGTAATTGTTGAATTGTAGTTTCAAGAGGTATCTCCAATGGTGTGAATTTTCTATCTTTGGTTCTAGTATATCTTCGAGGTCCATCTTGAATGGAAGTCTCATTTTTCTATTGTGGAGGTGATGTTTGATTGGGAGTTTTTGAATTCATAGGGTTTTCACCTTTCAAAGTCAGTTGAGGTTATGATGTGCTAATTGTACATGCATCCACAATGCCATCATTTGTCACGTTCTTTTTTTTGGAGAATTATTTTTCCTTGTAATTAGATGAGTTGTTGTTTTTGTTTTCCTTATTTGTCTTGAGGATTCCCTTACGGATAAGAGCATCTTCAATACTAGCCTCTTTTTTCATCATTTTAGAAATGGTGCTCGAACTTTTGATTTTGAGTTCATACATTAAGTTGGGAAGTAAGTTTTCAATGCATAGGTTAACTTGTTATTCTTTAGGAATGTTTAGTGAGCATTGACTGACTAAGCTTCTCCAGCATAGTAAGAATTTGATAAATGGTTCTCTCATCTTTTGTTTAGTTGAGCACAAATTAGAGAGTATCACCTCATTTTTAATGTTAAAGGCAAAGTGGGAGATGAATTTTTCTACCAACTTTGACCAAGATTTGATAGTACCAGGAAGTTTGGAGTACTATTCAAGTGTGGGTCCACCTAGAGAATGAGGGAACAATCTCATGAGGTAGGTGGGTTCATCACTAAGTTTGGTACAAGAGGCACAAAATTCCCTAATGTGATCAATGGGGTTTCCTTTTCCTCAATATTTTTTGAATCTTGGAGCCTCAAAGTGTTTTGGTAATGGAGGCATGTACAAACTTTTATCAAATCGACAAGGACGTAAGTCCTTTTCTGTATATAGAGCCTATTTCATCTAGACTCCCAATGCCTCAACTTGTTTGGAAAGTTTTTTTAATTGTTTTAGTAATTCTTTGTTAGGGTTTTGCATGATAGTCTTCCCTTCAAGTCTTTTGTGTCTATGAGTAGATCATTTGCTATGGTGAGAACTATGTCTACTCAATTCTGATGTTTTTGAGTCTGATGAGTCTAGTGATGTGTCACTAGGTGGTGGAAGTATGTTAGTACCTTGAAGAAAAAAGGGTCCCTATTATGATAGATGTTGTAGTACTTGTTGTTGTATCTAATCTAGTATTTGTTGCAATATCAACTGTGATTGATGGACCATGTGTTGTTTGACCCGCCTCACAATAGGTGTATCATAGTCATGCACTAGGCCTTGCTTAGGAATAATATATTCAAACTAAGGACTATTTCTCCCACTATGAGGTGCATTTAATCTTATCAATCCAGGGACATATACTTGAAATGGTCAACACAATATGTGCACTGGGTCTCTTAATGAGTCACTAAGCTTATGCTACAAGAAAGTAAAAATGCAAGGAAAAGAACTTACACTATTGCTGTAGGAAACTAACACACTTAACTCTATGAATACTAGAAATAAAATAAAAAAATAACAAAATTCCAACTTGGCTCATCTACTAAAACTATTCTCACATATGTTGTAGGAACATTCACAAAGTGTGATGCTATAGGAAGGAACTCACAACTTCTACTTAAGATGCTATGAATGCTTGAAAATAAATCTATTCTATCCTAATCTAATCCACCTTCTAAGTGGGCCCCCTTGGTTAGATTCTCTAAACTACTAACATAGGATAGAAGCCAAAAAAAAACTATTCCATTCAATTTAGAAATTCATTACATAACATAGAACTATAAAAACACTACTGTAAAAGTTAATAGTCTATTCTTAGAAACTCTTTCTTCTTACTTGCTAAAAAATCTTACAAACTTGAGTCAATTCCTACATATATAGGAGATTTTCCTAGCTTTAAATCTTTAGGAGAGAAATTAGGAAGATAACAACTAAAGGTGGGAAGAAGGAATAACAACTTAAGGCAGGAATAATAAAGTCTGAACATCTACTCACCATAGAGTAAATGTAGAGAAGGCAATGAGTCTTCATAGTTCCTATCTTCTCGAACCATTACAAATTCCTCCACCATGTTTTCTCCTTGACATTTTCTTCTCCTTAAATGTTGTTGAAGCTTAGATTTTGAATTCCTCCAATCATCTTTTAGTCTTCATTAACAAGCTAGTTATAACACAAAACATGTTTGCAAATAAACATTTATCAAATTAAATTCAAATATTAGAACACACATTTTGATAACTATATGAAATACTACATACTATGTATAATATTAGCAAAAGATGGCATAGTTTCTACCCCATAGGTTTATCATAGGTTTGCTAAACATAGGTCCACAAATGTTTTAACAAAGATAAATAGAGTATCAACAAAGTATCTTAAACATCATAAAATAAAGGCAAATTTCGGTCTCATCATCTGCCCCCTGCCAAACTAATGCTTTTCCTCAAGCATTGCACTTCCTTGTTAGTGACCTAAACTCTCCAATTTTTGTTCTTCCCTTTCTATTGCTCTTAAAAGTGTAGTAAAATCCTCTAGTTCTCTCCCACACTTCTATCTTCTGATCTTCTTGCAACTTGTCAAGTCTATCAACATTAGTGTCATACAAGGGCCACAAGAACATTTGAGGCTGCATTGTTAAGGGACACCACTATATATGAGAAATATGTTAGCAAGTAATACTAATCTATTAAGAGAAAAAAGCATTAACTAGCATAAAAATCATAACACATATGAGAGACAAAGTGAAACCCTCAAATGAGAATATGAGCCATAGAATGGCTCTCCCAATGAGGATGGTCACTTGATTTAGAGATGAGTCTAAGTAAAGGATTGGTATGTATGCTCAAATTTTCTCTATGCTTCAATGTTGGGGATGAGTACATGGAAAATTGGTAGCTTTGTGAGCTCTCAATTTGGCATTATAAGGGTATGGTTGATGGCTTTTGGTTCTCAAACTAGCATTATAACTTTGGCTTAAAGGTTGTGATGAAATGGCTTGGGAGTGGATTCAATTTATAGGCTATGGGCTTGAGGCTTTGAGGGCTAAGATGCAAGGATGGGGAAAATCTTAAGGAGGGCTAGGATTGCATGAGAGGAGAGCACATGGATTATGCTTCCTTACAGCCAATTAGGGAGTGACACATGTCACAGGGTGAGAGGATGGAGGAAAGGGCAAGGATGAGTCAACAAAGGAGGCTCAAGAGATAATATCTTCATAAAGACCCTTCATAAATGGCTTGTAAGAGCAATGAATGGGCTTGTAAGAGTCTTTATGGATTTTGTAAGAGCATTGAAGGCTTAGTGGTCGGGATATTTTGGAGGGAGTTGAGATTGTTGACTTTGCTTGGCTTAGGAAAGTCTTAAGCTTGCTTAAGGAATGTGACAAGGTTAGGGGGGGGATTAGAGGTGATTTAGGATTAGATTAGGGATGTTAGAGATATGCAAGTGGTTGACATTCATGAGGGTGGGTGAGTTAGTGGCTAAGCTTGGTTAGTATGGGTGGATGGGGTGGATTAGGCCAAAAAGAGGGTTTAGGGTAGTTTTAGGGGTTATTAGATTTGAGGGTTTTATTTATTAAAGTGATTTTAATAAATTTGGAATTTTGGAATTAGATAGGAGAATAGGATTAATTGATAAATAATGGGTTATTTGATTTATCAATTAGGACTATAGATGATTAATTAAATTAATCAGCTAGGGGATGGAAAAAGGATTAATTAAATATGAATTTAATTAATGATGCCTTTAGAGATAGCTAAATAAGATTACCGAAGCGATGTAATCAGATTTAGGTGTCTACGACTACAACTTTGGTCTGGGTTGCTTCCCTAATTCTAAATATTTTGGAACTTTGTGAAGTGCTACTTCCATGTTAATAAGGCTATGTGGTTTTGACTTCTTAAGAGATTTAGGTAGTCTAGCCCACCTACTCCTAGCACTGGTCATGGCCCTTTGAAATGTAAAGTAGGGCAAATTTTCATATTCAGCATAACCTTAGTTCTAGCAGCAAAGATCTTCTCCCTCACTTTTGGATTCTTCTTTCCATAGGTCAATGTGAACCAATCCCTGAGCATTTCATCCAGTTTGCTACTTTCTACTCTTAAAGGTAAAGGTTTTGTTCTTTCCTCATCCCTATAGTTATTCAACTACCTATCATAATTTTCTTCATTGGACATCCATGACATGAGGGCTTTTAGGTGTACCTCTCCTATGTAAAGCAAGGGATTACATTTGGTCTCCAAAGGAATAAAAAAATTATGAACATATAATTCACACAATAATTTTTGTTGCCATGGTGGTAGAGTCTAATACAATCCATAAAATTATTGTGCTGATTTAAACTCTGCATTCACATTTTTGAGGGTTAACACTAATTGAAACAAAATAAATTGCTCTTTCAAGTAGAGAGCATAAACTCTAAGTGGTGGCCTACAAGCAAGGGTTTGGTTAGCTAGCTTAAGAGCATGGTTCATGAGCTATTTTTGGCTTTCTAGCTATTCCTTTAATTCTGCAATTTCCTCATTTTGAGATACTATAATCTTATTCATCTTTTTCTTTTCTTCTTTCCACAATGCCTTAGCAAACAAATACTATCCATACAATTAAAAGAGGATTTTTTGTAGTGTGATAGCGCTATTTTCTTCTTCATGATCCATTTTCTTCTTTCTTTGTTCCTACCATAGATGTTCTACTAATCTAGTGATCCATGTTGATCTATCTGTAACTAAGGCAATGTTTGGATCAACAAATTTAGGAACTGTCTCATCCCTACAGCTGGAAGTTCCTAGTAAGTCTACTGGGGTATCATCTAGATTTTCTTTAATTTCTTCCCTACACTCTTCAGTAAGATTATCAGGAGTGCTTGTAATCTCAAGATGAGGAAGAGAATTATTGGAAACAATTTGCATAGGGGATTCCCTAGTGGATGTTTTAGACAGAATAGGATCCTTAGAAACTTGCCCTCTCATTTTAGGCTTCTTCTTACAGGGGTTTCTTCCTATGTTACAACCTTTTGCATAATTTTCCCCTTGGGTGTTTTTGCTACAAGAGCAGTTGCTGTGGGACCCTTCTTTGTTCTCTTTTGTTTTGCAATTGTAGGGCTTGATTCTTGTTGGAGAAAAATTTCTTCTACCAATTTTTGTTTCCTCTTAGCTTTGTTGGTAGCAAGTTTAGGAATTTCTTGTATAGGTGGAGGAACATTTTCTTGAATAGGGGTAGTTTCTTGTTCATTTCCTTGAGTCTTTTTAGTTTTAGACTCTTGAATGATTTGTTTGACAGGCTCACTAGTGGGAGCTACATTTCACTCACTATGTTGTTCACTAGGGCTAGTTTAGGGTTGCAAGGTTTTAAGTTGCACAAATTCATCCCACGTTAAGGGGGATACATCCCTAAGAGACCTCTCTATTAACAACTTAATTAAAGCATGATGAGTAACATAATTCTCTTTTCCTTTCTAAGTCTCCTCCGCACTACTGCAAAGCATATTATATAAGAAATTTGGAATATTCACAGCAAGATTATGCCTTACACAACTAAGTGGCTTCAAATGATGTGCATGTAGGTATGAAAATCTTCCTTCACATGTAAAATACCTGATAATGTGCATCATAAATACATGGCATGGTGGCGGCAATGACAACCTCTTGTAACCTTATTTTGTGACATCCAATTGAGGGTAAGATGGATTGTAAATTGGGCTCTTGCTAACCTAGTGTCATGCATGCTAGGGTAGTGTTCTCCAACCATAGGTAACCTAGTTACCTCAGCAATGCGCTCCTCTATTGCAACTACTATTAAGACCCAAACAGAAGCTTCTCCCTCATAGAATGTCATGGTAAATTCTATAGCCGCCTCTTCATCGTATGCAGTTAAGCTCAAGAAATACCCTAGCCATCCACATGCATTAAACCTTCTTATAGCTTCTACATCCAATAGCAACACAGTGTGCTCTACCAGCTCTCTCTTTTGCAACTACCCACCCATTTCCTTAAAACTTCCTTTGTTTACTCTATTTTCTCCTTTTTTCAATACAAGCTTCAAACTATTGCATTATTCTTTAGACTCATCACACTTCTTTGTTTTAGGAAGCAATTAATTATCATAACTAATTGTTATGCACAATAATTAAGCTTTGAATAAAGGTAAATCATAAATTTGTGTGAGAATCATCTAGAAATAGGGTTCGAATAATGAAAAAAATTAAACATAGGTCACATCATAGCTTGACATAGAAAATAATTCAAAAATAGGGAGTACAACACCTCACTTTGCATACTTATGGAAATAAATTTTTGTTAGTGAAGGGTAATGCAAAGATTTAGAAAATCATCATAGATAAATAGACATGCCTTTGGATATTATGACCTTTCCTACCCCCTACTAAATTTAGACAAGTTTCCTCACTTGTCAGACCTAGTATGGGTAAGGGACTAGCATAACACTACCATTATATAGATTATGCAGTATTAAATATAATTAATGAAATCTATGGAGTATAAATGAAATATAATTTGAAAATGTTATACCTATCAATCTGATTGTTACATGTACCAAAAGGTGGTGCAAATAATATCAGTGGCAACATCCATCAGCATTTCAAGAACTTTTATTAAAAATATAGAAAATTTGATGACATGGAAAGTGGGTGGATGGAAAATAAAGAAATGAGATGAGGTGGAAAGAAAAAGTGAATAGAAAAAATGAACTTTATGCAAACATAAAGTCATTATTATGAGCATGCACAAAAAAAAAACTAATGTTGAAGAGTAGCAGTTGGAAAGTTGACACCTTCGACTGTAGGAAGAGTTACTTGAGTTGTATTTGAATCCAGCTATTGAAACTGCTATAGGAAATTTGCTTTTTTTTGTGGCCATTTGTATAACTTGAGTCAGTGACCATTGACTAACAATTTGAAATGTACCTAATCAATTGTAGTTAGTTGAATAGCTCTATTCTCAAAGACATGACTAATTGCATATGGTCCTAGCCATCTTGTCTACAGCTTCCCTAGCATATCCTTGAATCAGGAATCATATAATAATGTGCAATCACTAACTTGAAATTGTTTATTGATAATATGAGAGTCATGCCATTGTTTCTTTTATTTTTGTACCAGTTTAGTATGTTCCAAAGCAGCTTTGTGCATCTCATCCAAAGAGTTAAGATGCAAAAGATGTTCTCTTTGTGCTATAGGAAGTTCAATATCTAATGCCAAGGTTTTCCTTAGAGTTTTATGTTCAAATTCAATTATCTAAGCATTACCACCTTTCCAGATAGGAGCTCAAATGTTGTGAATCTTGTAATAGTCTTCTAGGTTGTTCTTAACCCCAAAAAACTTCTTGTAATCTGTTGGTCCAATCCCGACAATGCAAATGGAATATTTTTGTTAGAATATTTTCTAGCTCCCAGCTTGTAACCTCTACTTGTCCATTAGCTTGTGGATGATAAGGACTAGATTTTTGGTGCCTAATGTTATACTATTTCATTAGTTCTAAGATCAGATTAGAGGTAAATTGTGCACCTTGATCAATGACTAGCTCTTTGGGTACACCATAGTGAGTAACAATCTCTTCATACAAGAATTCAACAACTTTTTCATTATGGGAATGCTTCATAGCCTTAACTTCAACCCATTTTTTTAGGTAGTTAGTGCACACTAGAATATAGGACTTCCCATTAGATGGAGGGTCAATTGGACCAATGAAGTCCATTCTCCATTTTTCAAATGGTGCTAATGCCATCTAAGGATTAAGAGGAATTTCATTTTTTTTGGTTGGTTGACCCATCCTTTGACATTTGTCACACTTTCTTGTATAGTTGACTGCATCCTTATGAAGTGTAGGCCAATAATAACCAGTTGTCAGGATTTTGAAAGTTGTTCTTTTTGTTGCAAAGTTTCCTCCACATGGTTCATTATGACATGCATCTAGAATGTCATATGTCTCATCTTCTCTCACACATCTTCTCATAACTTGATCAAGTCTAGTGTAAAACAAGAGATTATCTACCTAGGAGAATCAAAAACTTTTCTCTACAAGCAACTTCCTTTCCTTGTAAGAAAAATGTGCTGGTATTTTATTAGGTGCAATGTAGTTAGAAATGTCTGCATACCATAGAGTTTGAATAGAAATATGAAACAAATGCTCATCCAAAAATGCATCATCTACCAAAGTAGTGTCAATATCATCATGATGGATTCTTGATAAATAATCAGCTACAACATTGACTTTTCTAGGCTTATCAAGTATGGTTATATAAAATTCTTGCAACAATAGTAACCATCTTGCTAACCTACCTATTATAGTACATTTTTTCATGAGATATTTAATTGCTGCATGATTAGTATGAGAAAATATGGAATAGCTAGTTATGTAATGCAAAAAAAATTCAAGGCATAAACTACTACTAGAAATTCTTTTTCAGTCACAGTGTAGTTTAGCTCTGGTCCATGAAGGCTCTTACTGATGTAATAGATGGCATTTTCAAGATTTTGGGATTTCTATGCTAGGACTACACCTATGGAATAATCAAATGCATTTGTATATATGTGAAAAAGTAAATTCCAATCAGGGCCTTGTAAAACTAGAGCTATGGTCTGAAGTTTCTTAAGCTATAGGAAGGCTTCATCACATTTGGATGTCCAACTAAATTCAGCTTCTTTTGTGAGTAACTTATATAAAGGACTAGCTATTTTTTTGAAATATTTTATGAAATGTCTATAATATCTAGCATGACCTAGAAAAGATCTTACATCTTTTGATTTTTTAGGTATGGGAAATGTTTGAATTACCTCTATCTTAGTTGGGTCCACTTGTATTCCTGCAGCAGATATGAAATGACCAAGTACCATGCCCTCCTACATGAGCATGAAACACTTTTCACTGTTAAGTGCCAAATTATGTTCTTGACATCTTACCAAAACCTTTTCAAGATTCACCATTGCTTCTTCAAAAGTGACTTCAAATGTTGTGAAGTCATCCATGTAGATTTCCATACAATCATGTGATATAATTAGCAAAGATACTAATAACTGCTCATTGAAATGTTGTAGGACCATTGCATAGACTACATGGTAAAATAGAATATGCAAAATTACCCCATGGACATGTAAATGTGGTTTTATCTTAATCTTCAGGAGCAATCTTGATTTGGTTATAACCACTATACCCATCTAGAAAAGAGAAATACTTCTTTCCAGCTAGTGTGTCCAAAACTTGGTCTATGAATGGTAAAGGAAACTGGTCCTTTTTAGTAGCCTTGTTCAATTCTCTATAATCTACACAAATTATCCATTTTCCTCCTTTCTTAGGCACTATAACCAGAGGTGATACCCATTTACTATCAGATATAGGGTAAATGAAACTAACATTAAGCAATTTCTGCAATTCAATTTTAACTATTTCTCTAAGGCTTGGATTTATCCTTTTTTGGGGTTGACAGAGTGGTAGACGACCTTCATTAATGTATATCCTATGAGTGCACATTTTAGGACTCAACTCTTTCATATCACCATAGTCACATGAAAAAGCCTTCTCATGTCTTTGAAGCAATCCTTTTAACTGTGCCATCTATGTGGATGTTAATTTGGGGTAACATGAAGTTTATGACCTTTAGTCAATTCAATAGTAATAGTGGAGTCTATCATAGCAGCTTTAGAGATTAGACTTGCTTCTAACTCACAAGGTAGGAGTGAACAAAGAATTTTAGGTTCTAAGAAAAAAGTACAATTCTTATCACATTCCTCATATGTGATCAATTCTGACACAAAACTTTCAGATACATCTTTTTCTACCATATAAGTGTTGGTGAGGATACTCTGAAGTACTAAATCTTCCTCTTGCAATTTTAGAAAAGACTATCTATGCAACATCATGAGTTGTACTATAGAATTTAACTCTTCTTCTTCATCTCCTAAATCTAGCCAAATAAATGTACTCAAATCTGGTAATGGTTGGGCTAGAGTATATAAATCAAATTGTTTTGTTGCTTGGCCATTTGATATGGTCATATTCCTCGATTTGCAACTTATATTTGCATTAGTTGTGGCTAACCATGGTCTACCTAAGATGACGAGATAACCAAATAGATTAACTTTAGGGGACAAAATCATGAAATCTACAGGATACTTTAGAGAATCTACGATTACAACTATGTTTTCTATCATCCCATCAGGGGTGACAATGGAACTATCTGCAAGATGCAGAATGGTTGGTGTAGGCCTTAATCCTTCTATTTTCAACTTCTTCATAGTATCCTTGGTCATCACATTTATAGTAGCTTCAAGATCTATTAAATCATTTCTAACAAACTAACCATTTATACTAACATTCACTACTAGACTTACTGGATTAGAGTATTTTGGTGTAATCACTTTCCCTAGCATGATGTCAGCCAATTGTCCCATAACATGGACTGTGGTGGGTCCTTCTTCTTCCTTCCAAGTTTCTTCAAGCAGGCTTCCCTAATAGCTTTTTCATAGATTGAAATGTCCTTGATAGCTTGAAATAGTGGTATTTGGACATGTATTTTTTTAAATGATCAATGATGTCAAAAGGTTGTTCCTTAGTTTGTTCAGATTTCTATTGTATCAGTTTTTCTAGAAAAGGAGGTTCTACTACTAGTTGAACTGGTATTGACATGGTGACATTAGATGAGTCAATAGATTCACCAACTAAAGTTTTTGATGTTGTAGGAGAGTCTAGTATTTTAGTTATAAGAGATGGTTTAGGTGTTGGTAAAGTCATACTAGATCTTAGATGTATATCTGCAACACCCAAAGCATAAGTAGGATATTGTTGAGTATCAGCACTATACATAGGTTTTTGTGGCTATTGGCTATTCATATTTGGCTAAAGTTTTGTAGGTAACTATGTTTGCTTTTGAGGTCTAGGATTTGTAGGTGGTGGCATTAGAGCAGGTTTTTGAACTGGAGGGGGTAATTTTGGAGCACCAATATTTTGGTTAGGCCATTGTTGAGATCCCTTCCCTTGGTTCATAGACTACCAATTCTCTTGGAGTGGTTGCCATTGGTTTTGCTAGTTTTTCCAATAGTTCAGTTGGTTCTATTGGTTCTGTGGACAATTGTTACTCTATTGATTAGGCCAAGGTGGTTGGAAATTCTAAGGCCATTGAGATTGTTGTGGGTTATTTTTCCTAACATTGTTCCAATTGGATTGGTTTTGTGGAGGACCTTGGGAATTACTATTTTTCCATTGATTACCATATGAATTTGAACTTTGCATGGGGTGTTAAGGCATACCTTGATGTTGGTCCCATAGTCAACATTGAGCAACAAAGAATACTTGCTCATCATCTCCATCTATCTTGATGTATTTAGTTGGAAGACGCTAGTTCTCCATGCTTACAACTAGTTTACATTGGCAATCCTTCTTTTGCTTTCGGCAATGAGGACAATACTCAGCTAGTTGTGATTCAGCTTGTGCTTGCTTTTTTTTTGCAGTCATCATATATAACTATGTAGCAACATCATTGATAATGTATTGTTTGAAATCTGACAATAGGTTGGATATCTAAAGCTTTGAAATGCCTTGACTAATTCCTTTAGTGACTATGGAATGAGGTCCTTGGCCTTTCTTCATAGTTGACCTTGAATAGTTCCAAAAAATCTTTTTGAGGTCATCCCAAGAGGCTTGATATATTTCACCACCAGCCATTAGGTCCAATACTTCTAGATAGTTGTCATTCGCACCTCTCAAATAGACTAGCTTTTGTGAATCTTTAGATAATGTATGCTGAGGGTTCTTTTGTAGTGTGTATAAGAAACATGAAACATAGTCTTCCAATATTTCTTCCTCCTATGAAATCCTGAAGATATCACCCCCTCTTGAACTAGATGCTTTGCAATATTCTTTATACTTATCTAGAAATAGAGCTTGCATTTCATCCCAAGTTCCTGCTACATTGGCTCCTAAGCCCATGAAGCATCATAGAGCTAATTCTTTCAATGTTTTTGGAAACAATTTAAGCTTATGGGCATCAATGTTGTAGACAAAACTATGACAAAGTATGTTGAACTCAAACAAGAAAGTATCAAGGTCTTCAGTTGCAAGGCCATAGAACTTTGAAAGAGTAGTGGGAGGTATGTTCTTGAGATTGGCATTGGTTACAAGACTTGGAAATGGAAATGGAAAAGTAGGTTGTGCCATGACTAGAGGTATTAGATTTTGAGGTTACTTCTGAAAAGGGACGTTGGGCACTAGATGATTAACAACTGGTGGATTTAGAGTAGTGTTATAAAGAAAATTGGCCAATACTTCAGTGAAAGGTTGAAAACTAGATATATCTATTGGTTCAGCTCTTGATGATGATACTGTGGGAAAAATAGGACTTATGTCTTCGAAAGATAACTCAACTTCTTCTTCTTCAACTTCTTCATTCAAATTAACTAATCCTTGTGGAAGAAATCTACCATATTCATCTCTACATCTTCCTCTTCAATGCATGCAATTAAACTTTTAACACTGGTGGAAGAAACTTCAAACTAGAGGTTTCTAAAAAAAAAACTTTATCTAGGAACTATGACTTAAAATTGCTCCTAGCTTGACACCATTCTGAACAACGGTGCCAAAAATGACTTGCCTCACAATAGGTGTATCATAGTCATGCACTAGGCCTTACTCAAGAATAATATATTCAAACTAAGGATAATTTCTCCCACTATGAGGTGCATTTAATCTTATCACCCAAGAATGTATGCTTGAAATGGTCAGCATAGTATGTGCACTAGGTCTCTTAATGAGTCACTAAGCTTATGCTACAAGAAAGTAAAAATGCAAGGAAAAGAACTTACACTAGTGTTGTAGGAAATTAACACACTTAACTCTATGAATGCTAGAAATACAATAAAAAGACAAAAAATATTCAAACTTGGCTCATCTACTAAAACTGTTTTCACATATGTTGCAGGAATATTCACAAAGTGTGATGCTACAGGAAGGAACTCACAACTTCTACTTAAGATACTACAAATGCTTGAAAATAAATCTATTCTATCCTAATCTAATCCACCTTCCAAGTGGGCCCCCTTGGTCATCTTCTCTAAACTACTAACACAGGACAGAAGTCAAAAAAAACTATTCCATTCAATTTACAAATTCATTACATAACATAGAACTATAAAAACACAACTGTAAAAGTTAACAGTCTATTCTCAGAAACTCTTTCTTCTTACTTGCTAAAAACTCTTACACACTTGAGTCAATTCCTACATATATAGGATATCAACACTTTTTCCATAATAGAAAAGTAAATTTCCTAGCTTAAAGTGGGAATAATAAAGTCTAAACATCCACTTGCCATAGAGTAAATGTAGAGAAGGCAATGAGTATTCATAGTTCCTCCTTACTTGTTGTTGTGTCTTTTGGAATTGTTACAACTTCCTCAATTGTGGTTGCTCCTTGGCATTCTCTTCTCCTTAAATTTTGTTGATGCTTAGCTTTTGAATTCCTCCAATCATCATTCAGTCTTCATTAACAGGTTAGTTATAACACAAAAACATGTTTGCAAATAAATATTTATCAAATAAAATTCAAATATAAGAACACACATTCTGATAACTATATGAAATAGTGCATACTATATATAATATTAGCAAAATATGGCATAGTTTCAACAAAGATAAATAGAGTATCAAAAAAGTATCTTAAACATCATAAAATAAAGGCAAATTTTGATCTCGTTATTGTTGTTGTGCCATTTATTGTTGTGTTTGTTGGGATACCTCTATTGGTTGCATATGCGACCATGTATGTGACTATTATCGTAGAGGTATCTATTGAGATTGTTGTGGCACATGTTGTTGTTGCAATAAGTGTTGTTGATATGTAATTTGGTGCTCAAGGCATCTTTGGTATTCCAACTATTGCTTTAGTTGCTCTTGTTGTTTAGCAAACATGGCTTGTTGTTGTTGGAACTGATGTTGATACATTGCATATAACTCAAGTGGATTTACATTGGATTGCATGTTATAGCTATGTCTACTTAGTTCTAATATTTTTGGGTCTGATGAATCTACTGATGTGTCACTATGTGGTGGAGGTATGATAGTACCTTGAAGATAAAAGTGTCCCTATTGTGATAGATGTTGGGTTACTTGTTGTGGTATCTAATGTGGTACTTGTTGTAATATCAAATATGATTGATGGACCATGTGTTGTTTTTGTGCCATTTTTTGTGGTTGTTTTTTGGATACCTTTGTTGGTTGCATGTGAGGCCATGTATGTGACTATTGTTGTAGAGGTATCTATTGAAATTGTTGTTGCACATGCTATTGTTGCAACAAGTGTTCTTGATATAAAATTTTTTGCTCAAGGAATCTTTGGTATTCCAACTATTTCTTTAGTTTCTCTTATTGTTTAGCAAACATGGCTTGTTTTTGTTGGAATTGCTATCAATACATTATGTGTAACTCAAGTAGATTTACATTGGAGTGCATATTAGGGACATTGGATCCTTGCACCACTTGAGATTTTTGTTGTGGTCGATGTTGTTTTTGATGTGTCAAATGTGTGTTGAGTGGATTTATACTTGGTTGTGCATTGGAAATGTTATGTCCTTGTACCACTATAGGTTGATGTTGCTATGGGAGTTGGCTATGTCCCTAAGAATTGATCATCATGTTTAGGTTGTTGTTTTGGTACCTTTTTTGTGTTAGATGTTTCTACTTGGGACATCATTTTGATTTGATAATGAGATGAATTCCTTTTGGGAATAGGTGTAATGTCAGTAAGACTTTTCCTTTGTGCTTCAATAAGGATTGTTGCAATTTATGTTTCATGCAGTTTACTCATGGGAGGCTCCATAACATTTGGTGTCATAATAGTTGGAAGAGTTAGGAGCAAAGGTGTGATTTGTTGATTTTCCTCCAAAGGAGGTATGTTTGGCATCCCTAGAGTAAAATTCCCTTTAGGTATGTCTTTTTGTTGCATCATGTGATTGAGATCAAGTCTTAACATCCTTTTTGGATATTCAGGAAGAGTCTTGTTACCCTTTATTGGTGGTGGTTCATCAAACAAGTGATTAATGGTGATGTGTTCAAATGTACTTTGGAGGATTTTGATGGTTGATTCTTGATGGGACCTTATTATTAGCATTATGTTGTATTTTTCATTAGTAACAACACTTATTCGATTCTAAATGGTTATTGAGCTCATCATTCAGTCTAGAGATTATACTGAGCATTCAATGGTTGCCAAGTAAGTTTATTAGTTAAGCAGTTCACACCAAGCATTCCTGAAGCTACCAAGTGAGTATGAAGTCCAATAGTGCTTACTGAGAATACACTGTTCACCAAGTAGATAGTGGTAATTTAGCTTCATAGTTTCTACTAAGTTATTAGTTTGTGTGGTGTGGATAGTGTGGTGTTTACCAAGTGACAACAAGGTAAATGAAAGATTCAGTATCTATTGAGTGACATTATATCTACTAAGTCTCCAATGGTTACTGAGTTCGAAGCTACATTGTGTGATTAGCATGGATCAAGATTCTACTTCTATCAAGTGCATGATGATGCTGAGCAATGCAGTGGACATTGAGTATCAGAAGTTCACTGAGTTAGCTTCAGAACCCATGTTTTTTTTTACTATTTGGCCGACTTAGTAATATTTTGTTTACTTTTGTTTTAGTCGACCTTGTAATTGTAAATATTGGAATCATATATATGTAATGTATTGTATCATTTGTAATATGCATGTGTATGTAAATGGAATGGACATGTAATGTTTTGAGAAGAGTGAATGTGAATCAACAATGGAGAAGAGTATTCATCAAGGTCTACAAGGAGTAGTAACAATATATTAGTCACAAGAGGTGATCTATACTTCAAGGATCTAATCAAAAATTGAGTTGCAAGTTAGATCTCTTGCTTCATCCTAATAAGTGAATCAATTATTTAAATCCTTTAACAAGGTAGAATTAATAGTCTCTATATAAATCTCCTAACAAAGTGCATGCTTCATTGTATGTTTGTAAAACCTCTAACAAGGTGGATCTAGTTGTCCAAATTGCTCTTAATAGGGCAAATCATTAGAAGTGGTCAATGTAAGCCCTAAAAGGCCAACTTTATTGTATAGTAGTGAAGTTTTGTGGGTATCATCCCCACCCTAGTTTTACTTTCTATTTGGAAGGTTTCTGGTTCACCAAAATATTGTGTTCATGTGTTATGAATGTCTATCTTTTCTCATGCATGCAGTAGATTAGATGAATGAATGGTGAATGATTTATATTTTTTAGTGTTGAATTGATTTAAAGTTTTTGAGGCTATTGATTCACCCCTCCCCTCTTAGTAACCTAGCTAGTCTTGATTATTTCTAATGAGCATTGTGGTTCTCAGGATAAAGTTTGACAGCTTGAGCAAAGATCAAGGACAATGGAGATATTTAGACTTGACAAAGCTATTGATAATGAAAAGCTAGATCTGGAAATGGCCATAGCTTAACTCAAGGAAGCAAAAGAGCATCTTTCCCAATCCCTAAAAAGAAGGAAGGAACTTGCAAGATAGATTAATGACCACCAGTATGTTGAAGAAAAGATTGAAGATTTTTTCCCTTCAAGTAGTTCAAATGAAGCAAATGAGGCAATCAAAGAATTCCTAGAAAAAAATGGCTCTCTACAAGAAGAGGTAAGAAAATTGAAAAGAAAATAGAAAATTTAGTCAATAAGAATGTGTGAAATCTTGGAACAAAGGAATAAGGCAAGTGAAGACTTGGAGATAAGAAATAATGAAACTCAAAGTTAATCCCTTCAGCAAGAAAGTCTTATAAATCAGCTCTCCAATGCAAATGAAGAAATCATGAATCTGAGATCTAAAAATGAAAGTTTAAGGAATGATTTAATCACTGAAAGATAGATCAACGAAAGATTGAAAGTTGATCTAATTTTTGAAAAGCAACTCAATGAAATAATGATGAAATCTCAAATAGACATGGATCAATTGAATTAGCAAAGTGAACAAAATCTCAATTGAATCAGCAAAGTGAACAAAATCTCTATAGACAAAAAGGTAAAGCAGGACATGGTTACAAAGAAGAAGGTGAATCTTCCAAACCTTCCAAACAAGGTGCCCAAAGGAATCAAAGACCTACTTGTAATGACTGTGGTAAGTTAGGTCATACATCAAAAAAAATTTGGAGCAATGGAAAGGAAAAATTCAATAAAAAATTCTACAATTGCAATAAACATGTTCATAAATCTAATGAATAAAAGGAGAAACCAAAATTTGAAGGAAAATGTCACAAATGCAAGAAACAAGGTCACAAGGCATCTGAATGCAGATCCAAATCATTCAATCCAGCTGAATAAATTGTCAAAGTAATATTTGGTTGGGATTACAACACTTGGTGTAGATGTCACTATTGTGAAGAATATGGACATATTGGCATAGATTGTACAAGGCATCACTTGAGAAAGAGGGATTCAATGGTAAGATGCTATACATGCACTGAACTTGGTCATATAGCTAAAAACTACATGACTATAGGAAGAATTGAAAATGAGAAGAAAGCTAAAGCTAATAACATCAGGAAGCAAATGAGATAGCTATGGATTCCTAAATCTACAAAGTAGAATAGTTCAAATGATGGCCATATCACTCAAGAAGTGGGTGACTCCACCATTTCCAATTAGATTATTAAAAGGAGGAATTAGAACTACATCTTCAAGTTATATCTCAAGTAGTTCTAAACAAAAGAAAGCAGAAGATCCAAATTAGTATTTTAGATATAAAGGGATCACATGAGATCAGGCTTTATTGAGCTAGGGTCAGAATAATGAAAGTTTTGTTTGATTGACGAGTCACAAGTTTCTATCGAGCTAGTGAGTGGATGATAGACTATCATGCACTATGTCATTATGGTACCTAGCATTAATGGAGAAATTTTCATCAAAAGGGGGTAGAATTTGACTTTATTTCTCACCACAACTTCAGTATACATAGAGTTAAGCGATTCTAGGTGCATCTAGGTAATTTTGAGTGAATTAGTAGCGAAGAATTTTCTTGAAAATTTCTAATCATTCACCAAGTAGCCATGTCATCTAGAAGTAGTAGCAACAAGGTGAAAAGAGGATCTAAAATGTTGGTTAAAGGTGTAGAGTGGAAAGCGCTAAACTTTAAGCTAGTTCTAGTAGTTGCAGAGTCACTGGACCCTAATGAAGCTCAATACCAAATTCCACCCAAGGTACTTCTAATTAATGACATTTGCACTCATTTTAAGTGTTCTATTTAGGAAATTGGAACCCTACAGATGGATAGTTCCTTAGGAGAAATGTGTGTTGATTTTTTATTAAAACCTGAGCATAAGCACCTAGAAACAAAAGGGTTGACCCATACCACACATATGCCAAGGAGCTTTCAGATTAAGTGGATTAGGTACACTTTTTGTAATGTGCATAATGGCCAACTATGGTTAGAGCAGCGAGTATTAATCACTAAGAAGATGATACATAAGATTACAGGTCTCCCCATGTTGAACAAAGAAAAATCTACCAAAACCCTTCGTTAGGATGAACTCAAAAGAAAACCCTAGCCGAGTGGATGGTAGAGGTCTAAAGACTAGCATTATTTCTAACGTTGAATTGAGATTTGGTATTCATGTCAATGCCCACAAGATTTACAGCTCTAGTCATTTGAACATGTCTTGTGAGGCAATGGATTTAGCATATAAGGTTGTGAAGAAGAATTTGGAATCTGACTTGTTAGAATTATTGTTGAAGAAATTGAACCAAAATATGGATAGTATTATGACATCAAAGAAAAACCCTTTCAAATTTTTTTGTTTGTTGACATGTCTTTTCTTTTATGTCAAAAAAATTTTCCCATCAAAAGGTTCTATTGTATGGAGAAAAGATCTTCCTATTTTGTATCAAATTAATGAATTTATCGTAGAAATGGGTATAAATTTTGATAGCATTATGGAGAATTACTTTGAAGATTTCAAGGAAAAGATGATCAATAGGTTCAAGATTCCTCCAAAACTTGTTGAGGATTACAAAGATAATGTATCCTTCTTGGTTGACTTTGATAAAGTGTACATTTAGGTGGTCAAGCCCTGAGTTGCATGGGTAAAACCTCTCCCTTATGAGGTAAACATTGAAGAAACCAAAGATATCATAGAAACACTAGTAAATGAACCTATAGATCCAAAGCTACTAGTCTTTGGTACATATGATGAGGCCAAAGCTAGAATTGAGCTTGAAATCAAGCTACCCCACACAATCAGCAAAGGAAAGAGGAAGATAGACAAGATGAAAATTTCCACAAGCCCTCTTATGCTTACTAAGGGAAAAGGAGAGGATGAAGAATTAGAAGAAGAACAAGAATCTAAGAAGGAGGTAGGGCCAACAAAGAAGAAGGGCAGGATAATCATTACCAAGCCACCCAAGGCCTCCACAGTTGTATTTACTAGGAGATCCAAGAAGAAAGGTGGGACTAAAGTTGTTCTTAGCAAGCCCCCACTTACCTTCCAAGAAAGGTTAAAATAGATGGAAGAAGGAGCAGGCATCACAAACTCCAAGGCCCTAAAATTTGAGACAAGGACTGATGCTGAAAAGATGTAGATTGAGGAGTTGGTACTCAACAAAATGGGAAAATGGAAATATTCCCTAGATCAGATTGATCCACAAATTTCAAATGAATTGTTAGCTAGATTAAAGCCAAGGAGTGAATCTATTGTATAGATAGAAAAAGACATCTATGAGCAAGCACTGAGGCAATTGCTCCCTAATCTTTCAAATATAGAAATGAATGTAGCCACGAAAGAAAATGAAGGTAAAATGATGATTAGATTTCATACATGTTTAATTTTGATTAAAGAAATTGAGCATGTGGTTAGAGATGCAACAACCATATGGAAAAACATCTATCATATACATAAGCCCAGTGAAGATCCAGTGGAAATTAAGGATGATGATGATGTCAGTGATGATGAGGAAGAAGATAACTCTCCATGTGTTACCATTGGTGCTAAATATTATTAGGAAGTGATGAAGGATGATGAAGAGAAAGAGGAAGAAGCTGAAGAGGAAGGAGATGATCCAATGAAAATAGCAACACAAGTTATAGCCTCCCTTCATCACTCTCTACCTAAGACTGCTACATCATTAGGGTTGGATTCAGCTTCAAAAAATGTGATAGCAACCACCTCAGATATATGATCGACACAATCATTATTTGCTACCTCATAGCTACAGGTATCTACAATGGAAGTGTCTACCACTTCATGTACTAAGTTGCAGCCCTCTTCATCAACTCCCAAGTCATCTACTTTAGCATTATGTGGAGCAATCACTTCTTTAATTGTACCAACTTCATTAGTAGTATGTACAGTAAGTTTACCATCATGTTCTATAGTTTTGTCTACTAAAACTTTGATAGCATCAACTTTTCTTCCAGTTAGTTCTTCAGTTGTAAGTACTCTAGTTTGTGCTCCACCTATTGCTACTTCATTTTTGGGTAGCACATTAGTTTTGGATACAGTTAGCACTTCTTTTAGTTTTCCTTTAGTTGGACCCATTCAAGTTTTTATTGCAAGTCCAACTATTTCTACTATTGTTTCCATTTCTATGTCCAAAGAAGTAAGCTCAGAAGTAAAACCAAAGACTCCTCTAAAACTTCTACTTACTAGGAAAGAAATTGATGAAGACATTGATTTGGACAAAGAAATTTTCATTCCTAAGTTGGATCTAGACACTACCATAGCTGATGAAATGATACTAGTTAGTTACCTTTTGGAGCAAAAAGCAAGGCAGAAACAACTAAGAGTTGAAAGAGATAGAGAGTTTACAACAATTGAAAATGCTAGAAATATAATAACCGAAGCTATAGGTGTTGATGTTGACTCATCTCAACTCATTTTGTTACAAATGGAAGAAGCTATAAATAAGTTCAATGAGGACACTTCTAGCCAAGAAAAGCTTATTGAGAAGGTAGAGAAGAAGTTTGATAATAAGGTGCTTGAGCACATTGCTCAACACGTTGTGATTAACCAGGTAGAGCTATATACAATTTTGAGAAATCTTGAACAATCTTTCACAAATGTAACATCACTTTTTGGAAAGCTTTGTGATGTTACTGAGCTCACCAAGGATATAAAGGAGAAATTGAGTAAGATTGATGTTGATATGAAGGTAAGGACTCAAAGGCTATAGCTTGATCCTAGTTCAAGCTTAGCACATCACATCAAGGTGAGATTTTTGTTAGAAATGCAAGTAGAATTGCTAAGAGAAGAAGCTGAGATCAAGTCTACACTGATTGATATGCAAAATATGATCCTTCTAGTTATGGACTCAATGCAAAAACATATTGCATATTCAAAGACATTAGTCCATGATAACAATTTTTCTATAGCAGATCATATGATTGAACTTTCTACAGAAGTTCAAGTGGCACTCTCCACCTACAAAATTTTGTAAGACAATTGGGATAAGACATTTTCCCTTATTCTCAAGGTACACTCTAAATTTCTCTCACACTTTGGTGTCTCTATTTGAATATATTGCATATGCTCTTTGGTGTCATTTTCAAAAAGGGGGAGTAAGAGATGATAAGATATGGAGAAAATAAGGGAGAAAATAGATTGATATATGTACAAATAAAGGCTATGTATATATTATGACATATGTATGGGGGATATATGTAAGATATGTATATACGATAGCTTTACAAAGATCAATTTTCAAAAATAAAAAATCTATATGTCAGTGTACATAAGTTTTGGCTCATAAGCATTTTTGTCACTAATGCCAAAGGGGGAGATTGTTGGAATTATGTTGTATTTTTCATTAATGACAACACTTATTTGATTCTAAATGGTTACTGAGCTCATCACTTAGTCTACAATTTATACCGAGCATTTAGTGGTTGCCAAGTAAGTTCATCATTTAAGTAGTTCACACCGAGCATTCCTAAAGTTACCAAGTGAGTATGCAGTCTAGCAATGTTTACTGAGTAGATAGTGGTCACTAAGCTTTGCATTTTCTACTGAGTTATCAATTTGTGTGATGTGGATAGTGTAGTGTTTACCAACTGATAGCAAGGTAAATTAAGGATTTAGTATCTACCAAGTGACACTATATCTACTGAGTCTCCAATGGTTATCGAGTTCGAAGCTATGTTGTGTGATCAATATGGACCGAGCTTCTACTTATATTGAGTGCATGATAATACTAAGTTATGTAATGGACATTGAGTATCAGAAGTCCACCAAGTCAGCTTCAAAACCTGAGTTTTTCTACTATTTGGCTGACTTAGTAATATTTTGTTTACTTTTGTTTCAGCTGACCTTGTAATTGTAAATATTGGAATGGTATATATGTAATGTATTGTATCATTTGCAATATGCATGTGTATGTCAATGGAATGGACATGTAATGTTTTGAGAAGAGTGAATGCAAATCAGCAACAGAGTAGAGTATTCAACAATGTCTACAAGGAGCAGTAAAAATATATCAGTCACAAGAGATGATATGTACTTCAAGGATCTAATAAGCAGTCAAGTTGTAAGTCTGATCTACTACTTCATCCTGATAGGTGAATCAATTTTTCAAATCCTTTAACAAGGTAGACTTAATATTCTTTTTATAAATCTCCTAATAGAGTGCATACTTCATTATATGTTTGTAAAACCTCTAACAAGGTGGATCTAGTAGTCCAAATTTCTCTTAATAGGGAAAATCATCAAAAGTGGTTAATGTAAGCCCTAACAGGCCAATGTTATACTACAGTAGTGAAGTTTTGTGAGTATCATCCCCACCCTAGTTTTGCTTTCTATTTGGAAGGTTTCTGGGTCACCAAAATATTGTGTTCATGTGTTATGAATGTCTATCTTTTCTCATGCATGTAATAGATTAGATGAATGAATGGTGAATGATTTATATTGTTAAATGCTAAATTGGTTTAAAGTTTTTGAGGTTACTAATTCACCCCTCCCCTCTTAGTAACCTAGCTAGTCTTGCTTATTTCCAACACTTATATGTGCCATTATTGTGCTTCAAAACTCCAAAGGTTGTTTTCCCTTATCTATGTCCAAATTGATGAAAAATTCTCTATTTTCAATTGTTGTGTTAGTTTGATGTTTGGAATTAGGTCCCTCCAAGTGTGGATTAAACTTAACAATTTATTGGGCTACCAAAAGTTTGAAGTTTTTGCGAATTTTTTTGTCTTGACATGACCTAGCCATTTCTTCATCAATGATGCCATAATCAGTGTTAGAGTCATCACTTAGGTGTATATTACCTTGTTGTCTATTTGATGTATTAGAGTTGATGGTACTTGTGTTGGGTTTGCTAAATTTGAAGGAGTATGTTTGTTCATCTTCGAGTGTGGTTGGTACACTTCCACCTACAAGTGGTATTGGCATGAATATAGGTTCAAAGTTAGGACTCCATTGTACCATCCCATGTGTGGAGGAATTTTTTGAAGGAAAACTGATAGTAGGTTAATTTATTAGGCTTTTTTGTGTCATCTCTTGATTATGATGATCTTACAAATACATGTTTAAGGGGTCCACAAGTAAAGGTTGATAAAGTTCTTCAGGTCTCTAAGCTAATTGTGTTCTAGTGAGTGCTAGCATGATACCTAAGAATGCAGATATAGTGGAGGAAAACCTAAATGGACTCCCTACCTCCCAAGTGCACACCCAAACTACCAACTATGCTCAAATAGTACCAAGTGCACCCTTGGTGCACTTGGGGCCCAAAAGTTAAGTAGTTGGTAAGCATAAGGTATGAAGTTGGTAAACATAGGTGTTAGGGTGACTAAAATGAAAAATATGAATTATTTGATTGATTTTGAGTGTTTTCTAAGGTTTAAGGATGGAATGCAAGCTATGGAAGTGAAGATTAGGGTTCTAGAACCTAATATGAAATCCCTAATTACCAAGTGTGCTCTGAAACTACCAACTATGCACCTAATGTGTGCAATTGGTAAAACAAGGGTGTACTTGGTAAAATAAGGAAAAACTTGGAAATCTAGAAGTAGGCATGCAAGATATGAGTGTTTTTTGTGTTTTTAGGTGTTTAGGGATGTGATGAAATCTAAGGAGGTGCCAAATGAACTAGGGTTTTGATATGAAAGGTGCAAATTTCCTAGGAAAGCTATGCAAATGCAAATGCAAAGTGAAATTTTTGGAATTTAACTAAAGCAGATGAAAATGGCTTTATGGTATGCAAATGATAATAAGGGTTAGACCTTGGACTTGATAATGATACTAGAGGTTGGTGTATGTAGGGTGGAGTATGCAATGGATGGTGTGCTAGGGTTGATAATGGCATTTGGGATATGCAACATGACGAAAAGTGATCAAGGAGACAAGTTGGTTGATAGACAAGTTGATAGGGTTTGATAGTGGGAATGATGTGAGGGTTTTGAAAAATGCAGGATGAGTGGGATATACCACTAGGGTAAGTAAAAATGATGTTTAGGGGGACTAGAAATATGATAATGCCAAAGATAAGGGTATATGCAAGGTTTTGAACTTAGGTAAAATCTTTGGAAAGTATTTTGTCTAAGAGTTTAACCTTGTGAAGATGGACTTTGGATCTTGACCAAAAAGTGACAAAAGACAAAAAGATCAAGTTGATAAAGATGCTAAGGTCAAATCCATCAAGACATAGAGAAATTTTGACCAAAGAAAAATGATAAAAATGACAAAATGACTAGTCAAGATCCATCATCCATCAACAATAGGAGTTACTCTAGGACTTATACTTTACTCAGAATTTTGACTAAATTCAAAGGTTTTAGGTTCCAAATGACATTTATGGTGGTCAAAATGCTCATTATGATGATTGTATATGCAATATGCTAAGGTCCTATGATCCAAAATGAAGTTTTGGGTGCAAGATGTTGTTTTGGATGAGATGTAGAATGAGGACCTACAGAGGCTTCCTAATGCAGTTTTAGGATCCCAAAATATAGTTTGGAGGCCCGATATGGTCATATAGGTGCCCAACTACACTCTAATAGTACCAAGTTCACTCCAACAATACTAGTTGCACCTATGGTGCAATTGGGGTCAATTTGGGCACAATTGGTAGTTTCATGGAACAAATGGGAGATTGGGTTGAATAATTATTGTTTCTAAGCTGGGTGAATGTCAAGTTGCTATACCAAAGAGATAGGATGCTCTAGATGATGTTATGATTGGGTAGGAGATGCAAAATGAATTCTATGACCTAAGGAATGGAATCCTAAGTGATGAAAATGAAGGCTAGGACATGCAGAATGCAGATCAGGACATGCTAATGTAGGGGGGCCTATCTAGGTACTTATGGACACCTCTGGAGCCTTAAAATGTTGTTTGGAAGCCCAAAATGGCTTCTTAGACTACCAAGTGTGCTTAGATAGTACCAACTCCACCTATGGTGTAGTTTGGTCTAGTTTGGGTGCAGTTGGTGGTTTTAGAGTGCAGTTGGTAAACTTGGCTAAAACTAAGGCAATTTTAAGTGTTGGGGTTTCTAGATTGATGTCACAATGAGATAAATAGTAGAGGTTAGTGCTAAGAGTAGGATGAAGGTGTTGAATTAAGGTTAAAACACCTAGAATTATGGTTAAAGTGTGTAAGATGAAGGTTTGGTATGCAAAGATGCAAGATGGAAGATGCAAAGTGCAAATTTTGAGGTTGAAATGAAAAGACTAAGGGATGCACACTAAACCCTAATGAATGCATTATGAAAGATAAGGGATACTAAGTTAGGACTAAAATATGCAAGATGAAGCCTAGATGATGCAATTATGAGTCTCAAACTAGGGTGAATGTAAGTGGGTTCTATGAAAGGATGAAATCTATGTTATGCCAAGCACATTTAGGATCACAAGTTGCCATGTTTTCCAATTCTTGAATGTATTGGACCAAAGTTTACAAATTTTTGATAGAGGTTGTAATAATTTGACAATGTTTAAATGATATCCAAGTTGTAAATTTTCAAATTTAGCTTTTATCTTGATTAATGATTTACACACATGCACGACACAATAGGACAAGAGTAGTTTTTAAAAGTGAACAAACACACCACAACCTAAGCTTTAGGATTGTATCCATTGAATTCCTACTTTAACTAAAGTTTAGTCATGCTTATCTAGAATGGAAAACTTAGGATCTTGGTGCCAAAGGCTCCCCCTTATGGTGCACTCACTTCTTAGGGCTACCAATATCTACTTCCCAAGAGGCATGACTTCCCAAGGGACTCTTGTCTCTACTAAGGACCGCAAGAATGTAGGATGTCTTCATAGGCATGGGTAACCCCTTGAGCCAGTGGATAGAAAGGTTTTTGGACACTAAAACAATGTTTTTAGTAAGGGCCTTTAGTTTGGCAAGTGAATGATAAACTTCCTCAGAAGGTCTCCCAGCCTCGAGAATCAAGGTTTGACGCACCCAAGGGTACTAGAGGAGGGCTATCACATAGCAATATTGATGACACAATTTTCACCATAATCAGGTTTTATATAGTAGCTAGAATGTTGACCTAGATTTGGCCCATTACTGCTCTAAAGTTGTCCACTAGCATATGCAATATATGGTATCTTGGTCTAAGGTAGGCTTCCTATAGAAGTCACATGGATTTCTCTTACACCCAAGATCCATGAATGGCAAGGGGAGAGAATATTTCCATGTAACTCTTAGGGTTTTAAACACCATAGACAAACCAAGTATAAAATAAAAAGTTCATTTTATGCACCAAATGAAGTTTTATTTAATCTAGGAAATCCACACACATGGTTTTGACAAACACATAACGTCTTCTACAACATCCTACAAATAGGTATTAGTATTTTTCAATGGTTATGTCTTCATCCAATGATCAACACATACTACAAATAGACCATTAGTAACACAAAAACATCTACCCTAGGTCCTAAAAAGAAATAGAACCCCTAGATGTAGATTCTGAGTTATGCATGTGCTTTCTATGAACCAATTGCACTCTGACAGAGAAGACTATAGCCCAAAAGGCCAGAATGACTTAGGATGCCCCCAAGTATGCTCAAATAGTGCTAACTATTCCCATGGTGAAATTAGGGCCTAGAAAGGCACAGTTGGTAGTTTCTAGGTGTAGTTGGGAGGCTAGTTGCAAAGTGTGGGGAAATGGGCCCTAAACAATACCCAGAAAGTGGAATTTTTAAATCTACCCTCCCAACTATGCTCAAATAGTATAGAATACTCCCATGGTGTATTTAGGGCCCAAAAGGGCATAATTGGTCATTTCTAAGTGTATTTTGTGACTTGGGAACAATATATAGGGGTTATGGTGGCTCCTATGCCCCTAAAACTACCTCCTAGAGGTCCCAAGTGTGCCTTGACAGAGTAGAGTGCACCCTAGGAAAAAAATATAATAGAATGAATAAATTAGAGCATAAAATCATATTACCAGCCCCCCTAATTAGACTAGGTGTGATAAAGGAGAGAGAATAAGAATTATGTTAGATTGTGGTGATTGATCAGGAAAGTATGGTAGCTGACATATTATGGTCGACATATGGCTGACATATTATAACCCTAAAGCGGTTTAATACTTGTATAAAAGGGCTTAGGGTTGGGTATTTTTCATAATGTTGTGATACAAAATTAGTTCTTGCGGCGGTATTGAGTTGTAAGGGATTACGGATTGTAATCAAGTTGTAATCACTGGATTGTAATAAGATTGGACTTGCTATTTGGTGGACATAGCCCAGGGATCGGGTGAACCACGTTAAATCTTGGTGCCTTGTGTTCATTTTTGTGTGTTCTATTATTTTCTGTTAATGGTTATATTTGCATGTAGTTTTTATTTCTACCTGTGGTTTATCCTAACACATTATACCCCTCCAAGTGAGCTCCTTCCTTGCACATATAAGCACAAAAAAAAATAAACCCAAGTTAGTTAAGCATGTTCATGTTGGGTAATTGTAGGACCAAAAAATGGGATCATGTCTAATATACAATGAGAAAATCACAAACTCAATAAAAGTGCATCAACACCCTCTAGTCTACCATGAAAGCCAAATAAACAAAAGGAAGAAACATAATGTTAAAAATCCCCTCTTTCATTTGTAGCTTCCATGTCCTTCTTTCTTATCCATATGATGTAGCTCTAAATTGTCTATAGTGCACACAATTTTGAAGCAAAAGCCTAAGATAGTGATAATGCTATGACAATACTAGAAGATGTGATTTTAGTTTGAGAGAAAGAGCAAAAATACTAAGAAGCTAGGGACTTGAAAAGACTTAAGAATTAGGACTCGAGAACTCAAGGACTCAAGGACTCAAGGACTCAAGGACTGGAAATGAGAGGAAGAATGCTCATTTTATAATCAATTCACAAGATGAGAGCCTTGGAATTGTCACCTTGGATATGTGACTTGGAAAGAGATTCCTTTGAGAATCCATGATGCATATCACACAAGATTCCAAATGTAGGATTGTATAATGCTTGGACCTACTTAAAGCCAATAATTTATGACAGTGGAAGCCAAATATGGATGTGCATAAGGAATAAGAATATATGGATTATGACATATATTAGCTAAGTGTAAATGGGGAACCAACAATGTTTCATGCCCATGTGTCATGATGATTTCAATATTATGTGGAATACTTGAATTAAAAATCCATATGTCCAAACAAATAGAAATTAGTAAAAAAATGAAATTGATTGTGGAAAATACGACTTTGGAAAATTGAGAATTTCCATGGTTTGTGAATGATGAATCAATTAATTAATAAAATTAATTAATTGAGGATGTTAGGTAAGAAGATCAATTAATAAAATGAAATAGGATTAAATTATTGGTTGTTTAATCCTATAGAGAAAATTAGTAGATGATTGGCCAATTTGATTAAATAAGTGTGACAGTATTCTTTGATGAAATGTGATGATAATGGAGGCTGACTAGGATGATGATGGATAGACCAAAGCCATGGTCAAATTGATTGATTGATTGAAATTGATAACATGCCAAGGAAACATGACATGAATTAAGGACACATAACACTTAACTGACATTATAAAATGCTACATGATCGAGATTGGTTTCTAGGATTGATCATAATAACATTGACAAACACTATTATTGTTATTAGATGATTGATAATGCCATGATTTTGACACTAAGAGACTTGACATTGTCAAATATCAGATGATGTGAATGATAGTTTGACCTAGCATTGAGAGCCATGAGAGTACTAAGGTTAGATTGATAAGATTTGATAGATTGATAGGTTTCCAAGGCACTAAAAGCCACAAAAATGCCTAGGATTAGATAGTTGATGATCAATTTGGGATGTTTGACATGTTTCAAGTTGATTAAGACTAATTCCAAGTGATTCCATGTTAATTTGGGGTGATTCTAAGTTGGTTTGATATGGTTTCAAGTTGATTTAAAATGGTTTCAAAATGATATGAAATCAATGTTAAAGAAGATATGAATGATGACAAACACTATTGAGATATGATCAAGTTGGCCAAATGATCAGAGTTAGTGGAATGAAAAAATGGAATGAGTTGGTATGAAAATGTGATGAAACTGTAGATGTAAACCATTTTTGTGCATCTACACCTTGGTATGAATATTTTCAAAGATAGAAGAGAAAAAAATTGACATTATCTCAGGATAATTATATTGCAAAGGTGTTGCAAAATTTCTCTATGGAGAATGCTAAAGTTGTTAGCACACCTTTACCTACTCATTTGATGTTGACTAAGGAGATGCATCCAAAGACACAAGAAGAGGAGGATAAGATGTCTAAGGTATCTTATGCTTTAGTTGTAGGAAGCTTTATGTATTTTTTTCTATATGCAAGGTCATATATTGCACTTTTAGTGGGATTCATTAGCAGGTATATGATTTATCAAAGGCTCGAGCATTAGAATTTAGTTAAATAGATTCCCATATATATGAGAGGAACATCTAGTAAGTGTATACATTTTGGGGGCTCTACTAATGATTTATAGGGATATGTTGACTCAAATTTGGAAAGCGATATTGATACCAAGTGGAGTACTACAAGTTATGTGTTTATTGTCAGTGAGATAGTAGTGAGTAAGGTTTCTCAATTGCAAAAAATAAATACTTTACCCACTATATATGAAGAGTATATTGCTACTATAGAGGTAGCCAAGGAGATTATATGGCTTCAGTTCTTCTTGGAAGAATTGGTACACCGTCAGAAGGATAATTATTTGTTTACAAATAGTTAGAATGCCATTCATCTTGTAAAGAATTCAGCTCTACATTCAAAGAAAAAACACATACAGTTGTGGTACCATTTCATTTAGTCAGCTTTGGATGATGGATAGTAAAGTTAAATAAGATACATATAGATGATAACATAGTATATATTTTTACCAATGTAATCACAAGGGAGAAATTGAACTCCTCTTCATCTTCAATTGGTCTTCTAGACTAAAAAAAATAAAAGAATAGCAAAGTCTTATAGTAGGGGATCCCCTCCCTCCTCATTTTTCTTTTGATCAACTTTGTTTCACTTCTCACCCACCTCCAACCACATCACCACACCCTGCATCAACCATAGCTCCACAAAATTCCATGGTGTGGTATGATGCCTTGACCTTGCAAAATAAAAAGATGAACACATTCAAATTCCAAATTTGGGTGTGCACTAGTGCACCTAATTTGGTGGACTAGTGCAAACCCAAAAGATGCACTAAGGAAAAAGTTCAAAAAAACTTTAAACAAACTTTAAAATTTTTGAAGAGGCATTTAGCAAAGAAATTGGGTGTGCATAAGTGCACCTACCTAGGTGCGCTAATGCACACCCAAATTCTTTTAAATATGTTAAAAACAAAGTTAAAGAGAATAGAATTAGGTGCACATTAGCGTGCCTATCTAGTTGTGCTAGTGTATCTTAAAGACAACACAAAAAACATAATAAAACTTGAAAGATAAAAAAATTACCCATTAGATTGGGTGTGCATCAGTGTACCTCTTGGGGTGCATTGATACACACCCAATCTCACTCAAATATAAAATGAAACAAAATGATATTGTGCATATCTATTGTGCTTTTTTTTGCATTTCTTGTATTAGGGGCATAGTCTTGAGGATTTTTTGTGCTTTTACTCAAAGTTTTTAGTTTTTAAAGGTTTTCCTCTTAGAGAGAATCTTTCAAACCATGTTTCCTTCAAATCTAAACTAATGGGCATCTTTTTGTTTAGATATAATGACATCTTATTCATCTTCCTTGGGCAAGAAAATGGCACCAAAACCTATAGTGTTTAAGTTCTAAGGAATTCTAATGAAATCAAGGGTTTTAGATGACAACTCAAAAATTAGAGATATAGATTTGGGGCATACAAACTTGGGGGAATTCTTGAAGATTTGTAGCAAGCCCACTAAGAGGTCCAAGATGATTTCTACACACATTATATTAAGACTCATTAATGCAGCTTTGCACTCAGTGTCAGTACAATCTTTCAAGCTCATTATGACACTTGCAAAACACATTTTCCCTAAGGAGAGGGTTGTGAAGAGCATAATGGGGGAAATTTTCCTTGATCTATGACCAAAGAATATTGAGAAAGTATTTCATCTCCCACAAACAAATCAATTCATCAAGATCATGTATGAGCAAGCAAAAAGGTGGTATTGGGAACACATTGAGGAGATCTCTAAAATAGTTCAATCTTTGTACCTTATTGAGAAGACTCCTTTGGGAAAGAAAAATAGCAAAGTGGATATGAAAAGAGGGTACATGATCGAAGACATTAGATACTTGATCATACTTTTGAGTAGAGTTATGGGTCTACCAATAGCTAGCCATCTAAACGTCTTTATGGTACACTTTATTGAGACAACTAAGAAAGTGGAGATGCCATTGGACTAGGATTTTACCCTTAGTTAGAATTTGTGTGAATAATCAGTGGTGGAAAAGAATCAAATGAAATTCTACATGACTTCATACCTGGTATACTTATTGGCTATGAGAGTGACTGATTATCTAGGGCTTTATAGGAAGGGCAACATGTCAGATCCAAATGCATGGCCATATATTGTGTACCCTCAATTGGTAAAGAATAGACTATCAGAGGATAGCAAAGAATATAGAATTGTGAATGATTCCTTCATATTTTCTATAATCTGATTCATAGAAGGAGATTATGTGAAGAGATTATCAGATGATTCAGTGGCATAGATTCTATTGGTTGGGGCTTATTACATTCAATTTAGAACATTTATAAATCTGAGGGTAGTAGGTATAATCATTAACCCAAAGAAGCTCTTGAGGTATCCTTGTGATAGACTTGTTCTCCTAAAGATCTCTTGACAACTCTTGTCTACATATGATAGAGTTAGAAAGAAAAATATAAAGCATGTTGGAGGTGGCCTATGACCATTGGGGCTTTCTAATTGGATACATACTAGGACATCTTTTCTTTTGAGTGTGAATGGGATCAATATCCCTTACAAGAATACAATTCTTCTAAGCAATATTTTGATCATATTGAGAGAGTACATTATTTGGTTATTAAGACATTTCAGCATGAAAAGGCTATTGAGGATCATTGGATAAATGAAATAAATTACTATGATATTTGAATAAGGAATTATTGTAGAATGACTTTATACTTGGTAGAGAAGGCCTTAAAAGTAAAGATTCCACTGAAGATATTATAGCAGGACTCCACAAAATTGCTTGATCCTTTGTTCAAAAAGGATAAGATTGGTGAAAGGCTTATTATGAATGTTGAGGTTGACAAAGAAAATAATTCTAATATCAACCATAGGGTGACACATGTCATTAAAATGATACAAGATTGGATCAAGAAACCATTTAAGCTTGATCCAATTCTTGAGATGGTTATCACAAGCCCATCCAACCAAAGGCAGAGGGAAGAAAGTCACCATCCCCACTTTTGTAGCTTAGTCTCCAGTAAGGCTAGAAATGGTACACCAACTTGATAGACCTATTGGGTATTAATGAGCTCAAAAGGGAAAAGGAAGAGGCAAGAGGAAAATAAGTTCTCCTTAGAGAGTTGAACCTGAAGAAGGTGAAATCCTATCACCTTCACAAGTCTAGGTTGATCCTCAAGTGCCACCAATTGTACCAAGCTAGACTAAGATAGAGGTTGAGATTCAAGAGATCTCCCCTCCTCATCAAATATAATAGGCATCTTCGTTAGCACCAAAAAAGAAGAAAGATTAAGACTTTGGTGAAAAAAAGACAAAGGTGAACAAGAAGGTGATCCCTTTCCCATCTATCCCCAAACCTATTCTAGAAGAGGGAGAAGAGAAGGATGATGAGGATGAAGAAGATAATTTTTTGAAGTTAGAGAACTAGGCTAGATATAACCATAGAGTAGGAATGGAAAGGAAGTTCTATGACTTTTCCTCCATCAATCCTAAATGAACCTCTACAAACTACTACATCAGAGGATGAGATGCAACAATGGATTGATGAGTAGCATGTAGAGGGATCTGGCATCTTTAAGATGTTATATTTTGACTTTATTGCTATAGGTACTAAGTTGGTTGGGGATAAGATACAAGATATGCCAACCAATTAGCCTCAATAGGAGGATTGGACTCGAATGACCCCAAAATCACAAGGACCTAAGATAGTCCCAGAATCTTAGCTACATGTTACATTTTGTGTTGACAAGGGATCAGTTACTCCTCCTCCTCTAGGAATATAAATTGAATAGGCTAGGATAGAACCTAATGGAGGGCAAAAACAAGTGTCCACCAATGAAGTATTAGAAGAGGGGCAAATAGGTGAACAAGCTCAGCAAGCTTCCTAGGACACAGAGGTGTGAAATGTGGGATCAACAAAAATATAGATTGTAGATAAAGAGCCTTCACAAGGGGAGAAGACCCCTAAGAGGGGCAATAAGGGCAAGAGCATGTCCCCAGGTGGCTTTGAAAATAATTAATAACAAATAAGAAGCAACAATTCACTACTGAAGAGGAGGATAGAATGGAACTAATAGAAGTATTAAGTAAACCTAATTCACCTCCTAAGGATGCATGACCATTAGCCTTCATTATGAGTGATTAGAATCAGGACCTTTTTGCTCATGTAGCTATCCCTCCTCCAGAGTCAAATTTTTAAAAACTAACTCCTAGGGTTTATTAGATCTAGGGAGTTTTTCTTGGGAGGCCAACCTTGGAAACTAAGAAGCTGATGGTCACTACTAGGGTGAAGGAATTTTATAAGAGCCTATAATAGGATGGGGTTGAGTTGATAACACTTTTATGATAGAATGAAATCCTAAAAGGATATTTGAGAAAAGTTATTGGCCCTCTAGATCTCACTAGCCTTGAGGATACTCTAAATGCAAAAATTCAAAGGAGAGATAGGGGAGCAGTGCAATTAGACCCATTTTGGAGTTCTTGTCAGCAATGTCAGGAAAGTTTTGAAGAAAAAGGCATACTTATCATCCAAGGGAATCTTAAGTTGCTACATGTCATGTAGGAGAATGTAGATAGAATGGTAGCAATTTTGAACCAAGATTTTGGTCTTATGGATGAGGTGCATACCTTGGAAAAAGATTTATAGGCATTACAAGTGATCAAAGGCCAGAGGTATCAAATGTTAATGGATGTATATATAGTTGAGGAATTGGATAAATTATATGATTGGATTGAAAAGATATTGAATGGTAATAAAATAATCAAATCATTACATACGAGGATCCACTGACTCAGGGACAAAGCCCAAGAAATTTTTTTGGCAGCTAAGAAACACTATAGTGATGCATGCCTCGACATTTTTGAAGATGATGCATGAGGAAATTAATACCTATAGAGGTTGTGGTTGAGAGATTCTTGAAAAAAATTTATTAAGTTTTGAATGATGATGATATTTGACAAGCATTTAGGACAAAGGAGGCTTTATTAGGGCTTGACAGGAAACTCAGGGATTTTGCAAAAACCCATATAAAGGTGGACAATTATAGGCAAAAAGTGAAGGATAAGTACAATGCCTTAGATTTATTGGATGTAGCACAAGTCACTAAAATAATTGAGAATTTCAAGGGAAAGTAGCCAAACATAGCTCTAGTATGAAGGGGGACAAAACCAAGAAGCAAGAATTTCATTTTTGACATTTAGTAAAGTTTTGAATTTTTGGACCCTCCAAGTGCACTATTGTGCTAGGTGCACTAGTGCGCTTTTTGGCAACAATGTGCTAGAAGAATTTTGAAGAGGTGAGAGGTACACAGGTGCACTAAATGCACTTCTTCTAAGATATATTTTTTCTAAAGGTGCGTTGATAGTTAACTGCTAGTTCTAAAATTAGAGCTTTCCATGCACCAAAAACACATTCTGGCAGCACTTTAACTTTGACGGACACCTAGTGAAGGTTGAACTTCTATTTTTGACACTTCTAGACATTTCTACATCAACTTATGGCTCTCTTCTAATTTTCCTCTCATTATTTCTTTTTTTATGACATGTAAAGGCTCATGCATCCAATTAATGATATAAAAATGGATGGAGTCCTACTAAGCACCAGTTAGATAGGTAGTTTGTATATAATTGGTTTGTTTTATTAAATTAGAAGCATATGATTGCATGAACATATCTCTCACTCTCAATAGAAACTGAGAAGATGATTTCTTATAAATACAGGATTGTAATATGTAATCTGGGCTACTATTATTTTGCAATAATATATGCTTTTGGTGCTCGCATTTGGAGTATAGTGATTCTTGCCAAAATGTGTTATGTTTTGTGAATGTATGTTCATAGAATGTAATTGAGCCAAAATTTTATTGTTTTATTTCTAGTTGTGCAATCTTTTAATTCTAGTATTTTCTACAATTTTATAAATTCTATTGATGTATCTAGTTCAAGGAGAGATCACTCATTGTGTTCCTACATAAATTTTTGCCTTGCATGAGCACACTTTCTGTGGCCTTGCAATTTGATGAAAAGTGAAATATCTCCTGGTTGTTAAAATTCCCATCAACAATTGCATCAGTGGAATTAAGGAAGCGTTGCTCCTACTCTCATTGGTCACCTACCAATTTCTTCGAAAGCTTAACTCATAGACGCATTGTTTTCTATACCTTATGTCCATTAAAACTTTACATTCATGTTATTTGTTTGATTTTCTTGTTACCTTCATTATTTTCTTTACTAACACCTTGTTAGATTATGAATTCATATAGTTGCATTGTTAGATTGCATCAATCATAAAAATAGAAAATACAAAAGCATAGTTTTCCTTTTGCATGTTATATTCTTTTGAAGCAGAAAATAGATTTCACATCTTATCTAAAATTACCAAAAATAGCAAAGTCCTCCTCATTAACATTCACATTTATCTTCAACTAAGAAGATTCCAATAGGTAGCAAGATCACTTGGAACCTTGGAGTTGATTCTTGGAATAACTTTTCAAGAGAGGAGTTCAAAAGAATTCTTGTTGTTAAGCATTATGCCAAATGACAACTCAATAGAGGTGGCACTAGAAGGAGGGCCATTAACACATGGATTGGAAGAAAATTTTCCAAAACTTCAAAATTCTACACTTTTTACAAGTTCTAATTTTTTTTTAGTTTCTAAGATTTGAGGTGCATTGATGTGCATGTACGCTAGGTGTGCTGCTATGCCTACTGTGTTGGTGCACTACTATGCACAAATTTATGGTGCACCTCATTTTATGAGAAAGTGTACTTTTGTAGAGGTGCACTTTTTCTAGAGATTGATGCAAACTTGAGAATTTTGATTCAGAATCCCCATTTCAAAAAACTTTAAGATCTTCACCAAGTGCACACAAGTTCCTCAAACTCAACCATTTTTGTAAACTCTGCAGTGACAAAGGAATACCTTGAATTCAACCACTTCCATTTAACATTTCATCTTCTTCTTCTTTAGCTCTACCTCCATGAAAACCACCTAGTGGACCACCAAATATTCCAATAGTTCCAAAAAAACCACCCCTAGGTCCACCAAATCCTCCAATGGCCTTTTTTGCAAATGTTGTAGATTCACCCATCAAATTGACAGGTGTACTCAATGATCTTCCAAAGAATCTTGAGAATTTTTTCCCAAGGTTCATATATGGAGAGAAATAAACTTCCAAAGATCACATTAAGGTATTCAAGGAAATTTGTAACTGAAAGCAGATTGCTAATGAGAATGTGGTGCATTGCCTATTCCCCTACTCTTTGGGGGAAGTTGCTTGTAATTGCTATGGAAATTTACCACTTGGGTGTATTGGAGAGATTAGGCTACCTTCAAAAAAAAATTCTTGGAATGATTTAAGACTTTCATCAACCTAGTTGCACTACATCAATAATTCATATCAATCAATAATGATCTAGTTGAGATAGTGTCATGCTTCAACCATCATTTTCACATGGCATACTACAAGTTCGAAGTGCCATAGACTATACCTATTGAAGCTACTATTCAAATTTATTTGAATGCTATGGCCCATCTTACTACTATTTTTCTAAGAAGACTTCCAACAAAAGATATCGACACATTGGACAAAGTCTTTACAAGAGCGATTACCTTCACTAAGAAAGCTAATCCCAATGGAGGAGTATTAAGGCTTCCAACTCAAGTTATTAAAATATTACCAACATACCATGTTAAAGAACCTATGATTCCTAGTCAATTCATACCTATGAATTGACCAATTCCATTACAATAGGTACCTGCTCTGCAAAATGTTTCTTTAACTTATCTAGGGTATGAACGTCTGAAAGCTGCTTTCTTTGAACAAAATGTAGTGACTTCCACTGAGGCAAACAATAACTTTGCCTCTAAATTTGGTCAAATGAAAAAGACCATGTCACAAATGAACAATGAGTTAACCCATTTGACGTTGGCACGAGGACAAAATAGAAACTTCCAAAGAAATAATGCTAGTACTTACAACAATAACTACAATCAGAACTACAATAGGAACTTTGCTGGAAACAACAATATTGGAAACAACAATGCTTGGAACAATAGAGGAAATGGTTCTAATCCTCTTTATTGTAATAATGGTTTCTAGAGACATAATAGATAGTGGAACACTCATCCAAATAATGGAAGTATTCCTACAGATAACAACAACAATGTTCAATATACAGATATCAACCAATAATATGACAATGGTCAAAATGCATCTCATAATGATGGCTCATATTATAATGGGAATAAAGAGATGAATAAAAACTCAAATGAAAATGAAAATTTTCCTCCTATATAGTTTAATTATATGCTACTAGAATCCTATGATTCTACACAAAACATTTAGGTAGAACAACCAACCAATGAAGAGTTCTCTTTTCCATTTAGTCAAGAACTAGACATCTAGCCTGAAGAGATGTTTTCTTTTCAAAATGATAATTGAAATAAATACAATCTAAGAAGTAGAAAAGAACCTACAATAGATGGAATCCCTCCAAGACTACAATCAACTCCTCTTGATCTAAGAGCAAGTAACAATCTAGTACCAATCAGGCCACCTCATGGAGGACAACAAAATCAAAACTAAGGAACTATCCCAACAATATTGAGAAATCCAGTTTGGTCTACTAAGAAATATAGAATGAAAGAGGATTTGAAATGAACAAAGGAAAACATGTCTATGTTTTACATGCTACAAAATTGTCCTCAACAATGAGAAATGCTGACGAGAACTCTAGATCATACAAAAGTAATCCATAGTACAAATGTTGTTTCTCAAAAGATAGTATCCCAACAAGTGAATTCTTTGGAGGCCATTCCAACTATGTTTAAAGACAATTTCAAGGTGACCTCATTTATGCTTAGCATCAAGATATATGGGAAGAATCTTCATAATTGCTTGATTGATTCAAGAGCCTCGTGTAATGTTATGCCACTATCAATAACACAAAGGTTGGGAGTTATTCCTTATTCCTCTAATTTTATAGTGATACAATTGGATAAAATAGAGGTAAAATTCATTGGCATGTTAAACATCTGTATATAGTTGACAGTTGACCCTCAAATTCAAGAGATCATTGATATACATGTGGTTGATATTCCTAAAACTTATGGACTACTACTAAGTAGAGAATGAACCAAATTCCTAAGGGGATGGTTTTCCACAGATCTTACTCAGCTTTGGTTACCATGGAAAGGTTTGAACAATAAAATCAAGATTGATGCAGAGCCAAAGTTAAAAAGGATGATTATAGAATACAATACTCTAAATGAGGTAGCATTCTTACAAACAGATTTGGGTTCCTACAACTTTGATCAAAATATCATATTAAGATAAGGAATCTAGGATTTCAACCCCAAAAGATGAGGTTGTAACATAATTCATAGAAAATATGATGGCTAACTTATAGTTTCTAGGAGGAGAAGTTAACCCCAATATCCTCCTCCTTTTAGGATTTTGTTAATTGCATAAAGTTAGCCATTTAGATTTTGAATGTTCATCATGTCAAGAAGCAGTTGCCAAGGTATTAACACAAATCATGGGAGTAGAGAAAGGAAAGAATCCAAAAGATGAACCCATGAAAAACCAAAGTTCTATAAACATGAAGAAGAAATTGAAGATCTAAATGCATCATACAATGATACTTATTTAGATGGTGGAGGTTTGTCTTCTCCTCCACCCGAAATGATCAAAGTTCAAAGAAAAAGATCATATGTAAAAGGCAAAGGATGGACTTTGGTAGTCATCCATCCTAAACTTAAAGTGGATGAAATTAAAGAGTTCATAGGAGAAATTTAGGACAAACAAAAAAAACATACACTCCTGGTATCAAGGAATAATAATGAAAAATCACTAAGTCAACCCTACAAAAGACTACAAGGGGTACCTAAGAGATAATCTTTCTAGGCTAAAGTAAAGGAAAAGCTAAGGATGAATAAGCATAAGATTAGAAAACTCAAGGAAAGCCCAATTTGGACACTTCACTTTGATAGTTCCAAATGCGAAGCAGGAGCTGGTGTAGGTATTGAGCTAATCAATCCAAAAGGTAAGCTTTTGTATGTACAGTATCAATTACAATTTAGGTGTACTAATAATATTATAGAATATGAAGCATTGATTTGAGGACTTCCTTTTGCAGTCAAGAAAGGAGTTACAACTCTCATAGTAGAAGGAGATTCTCGATTAGTCATATGATATGTGAAATTAGTATACACTTGCAATGATAAGAGATTGCTAGCTTATAGGAAAATAGTATGGGATTTGATGGATGATTTTTCAAGCTTTAAACATAAAATCCATTCCAAGGAGAAAAAATATGGTAGCAAAAACCCTCACCATTTCAACTAGTGCATTACAAATAGTTGAGAGAACTAAATTAAAATGATTTTTAGTTAAGTTGGTTGTTGCTCCATTTATTCCTAACAACATCATGAACTTTCAAGTCTTTCAGGATGATCAACATATACTCAAATTTATTATGTGCAATGGCCACTTTAAGGGGCAACAAATTGATGAAACTCTAAATGAAAAACCTAAGGACAATTAACGTGAAGATGAAGATGGTATCCTGAATTTGAAAAATAACACTATTCCTCAAGGGATGATTAAGTTAGAGTGCATTTTTTATCATGATGAATCAGCACTTAATAGGAGGACAACCAAAGAGAAAGGGGTCAAGGAATGTGATTCATACAAGTTAGATACTGATGATGATCCTAGAATGGTAAGGATCAATAAAGCATGCAATGCATAAGAAAGGGAAGACATTCTTAAATTACTCATAGAATATAAGGACGTAATTGCTTGGAGCTATGAAGAATAAAGACATATGATCCTCAAATTATTACACATGATATTCCACTCAAACCCAATGCCAAACCTTTTTGAAAAAGGAAAAGACCTGTTAATCCTATCCTTGAACCACTGATAATAAAGGAAGTCAAAAGGTTACTGGATGCCAAGATCATTTTCCCTATTTGTCACTCTATGTGGGTAGCTAATTTGGTTCCTATGCAAAAAAATACAAAAAAAGTTCATCTTTGTGTAGATTTTCATAATTTTAACCTTGCATCTCAAAAGGAAAAATACCCATTGCCTTCATTGGATGGAGTTTTGCAAATTGTAAATGGTTAAAAGATGATGTCTTTCTTGGACAAATATTTGGGTTATAACTAGGTAATGGTTGACAAAGAGGATAGGTTAAAGATGACCTTCACAATTAAATGGGGAACCTTTTCCTAGAGGAGAATGCATTTTGGACTAATTATAATAGGGGCTATATTTCAATGAGCTATGGATGAAGCTTTTAAGGGACTAATAAATAAGTGTATAGTTATCCACCTGGATGACTTAGCTACCTTTTCAAAGGATTGAAGTACTCAAATAGTTGATTTAAGCTAGGTATTCAATAGATACTGTAAATATGACATATCTCTCAATCCTAAGAAATGTTCATTTGGGGTCACTAAAGGAAAGCTCCTAGGTCATATTATCTCTGAAGAAGGAATCTCCATTGATCCTGATAGAATAGAAGCTTTATGAAATTATTACCACCTCATAGTCGAAAAGAACTTAAATCTTTCTTCGGTAAGATAAATTTCATGTAGAAATTCATAAGTGGATTCACAGAAATATTATATCTCCTTAATGATTTACTCAAAAAGGGGGCCAAAATAGAATGGGTTCTAGAGATTAAGAAATCATTTGAGGATACCAAAGTAGCCATTTCCATGGCTCTAGTACTGGTAAGTCCTAACTATGAGCTTCCTTTCAAAATATATTTCTTTGCTTTAGAACATTCGTGTGCTAGGATTTTAACCTAGATGAAATAAAAAGGAAGATGAAAGACCTATTTCTTTTACGAGTTTCCCTCTAAAAAATGTTGAGTTGAATTATTCCAACCTTGATAAATAGTCTTTTGCATTAATCAAAGAAGTAAATAAGTTCTGGCATTATACTAAGAAGCAAGGTGTATGCTATTGTACCTAATCCAATAGTGAAGACATTACTAATGCAAAATGAACTTGGTGAAATACGAGGGAAATGGATGGAAATAAAACAAGAATTTGATCTAGAGATCCAACCTATGAGATTAGTTATAGGTCAAGGGTTATCAAAAATGATAGTAGATAACCAAATTAAGGATGACAAGAAGTTCAAATTTGATATTGAAACTGATATGAACAATCAAAAAAAGATTGTTGTATCTCAAGTTGATATTGGTCAAGGTATAGTGACATAGGTCTAGTACCAAGATATTTTATACCATCTTTTAGAAAATCAATACCCTAGTTGGATGAATAGCTCACAACTTAGGGGACTCAAAATAAAGTGTGAATCCTACATGCTACATGATAGAAAGTTGTAAAAAAGGAATCATGAAGGAATCTACCTAAAGTGCTTGGGACATGAGGAAGTAAAAGAAGTTCTGGAACAATTTCATGGTAAGTATGGTACAGGGCATGGTTTAGTAGAAGCAACTACTCATATGATTTTAAGATCAGGTTATTTCTGGCCCACCATATTCAAAGATACTTTTGAGCACATACACACTTGTCATATTTTTCAGACAAGTGCTAACAAGGAAAGACATCCTACAATGCCATTACAACCAATGTTTGAGATACACTCCTTCACAAAGTGGGAGCTGGATTTCATTGGCCCAATAAATCCACATTCTTTGACTAGACACGCTTTTATTCTCACAACTACTAATTATTGTACATGATGAATGGAAGTGGAGACTTTCAGAAATTGCATTGCTAAGGTAGTAATGGGCTTCTTGGAAGAACACATTGTTACTAGATTCAGGATGCCATTCACCCTAGTATGTGATAATGGATCAGCTTTTGCATTAGTATTCTAAACTCAATGGGCATTTGAAAATTAGGTCATTATCAAGTTCTCTTTGAATTATTATCATCAAGGAAATGGTGTTGGAGAGTCTACGAACAAGAACTTGATAATAGTAATCAAACATTTATTGAGCAAGAATCCTAAAGACTGGAATACACAACTCAAATATTCTCTATGGATATATTGAGTAAAGGTTAAGAATGCTTTGGGGAGATCTCCATATTTTCTTATTTACAGACAAGAACTAGTATTCCTACTTAATCTTAGGATTCCTATTTTGAAATTCATGAGGGGGTATGTTCAAGATGCTGACAGAGTACAAATTAGATTGATGAATCTTTTAGAGATGGATGAGAAACAAATAGCTACATTGGAGCACATGGCTAAACATTAGGATGTTGTCAAGCAGTGGTTTAGCAAACGGGCCATGATCAAATCCTTCAAAAAATTTGACCTTGTTCTACTTTGGGATAAGGCAAAAGAAAAACTAGGCAACCACACCAAATTTCAATGCTTGTGGATAGGTCCCTATCAAATCATAGAAATTCTTAGAGCAAATAATTTTAGGCTAAGTTCCTTATATGGGGAATTGTTTTCATTGCTTGTCAATATATATATAATTAGATAGATTTAATTTCTGCAAGTATGTTTATTTCCTACAAGTGTGTTTGATTTTTAGTTGTGTGCTTGCTTTCATTCACATGTTTTCATTCAAAGTTGTCTCAGTCTAGGGGGTAGGTGCACTCGAGATTTTATATCTTACTAACTAATCTTTTGGTTCCAATTTTAGGAAGGGGTATTTCTTTGTCAAAACATTTTGATGATTGTGTGTCTTATACCAACTGAGGAATGGATTTTACTAGTAGTAATAGGGGACTTTTAGTCATGAATTTAGGATTGTAGATCAGCAAGTTCTTGACACTATGCAAATTTAAAGATCGATTGTCTCTAGTGTTGTCAAACTGAGGTTAAAGATAGCAAGGAATGATCCAAGCCCTGTTGGTTCAAATAGAAGGGTCCTCTCAAAGGAATTGCTAAGATTTTTGTTTGGCATGAGAGTTTCTAAAACTTTCTTAAAAGAGGAATGCAAGGGATGTTCACCAAAGATCTATTCCAAGAAATGACATTGATGTCTTGGCCACACAATCTAAGCATGTTTAGAATACAGAATAATAATAAATAAATAAATAAAAAGAAAAGAAAAAAAGAAGGAATGGTGTCAAGACTGAAGGATTCTAAGAGATCTAAGATGGTAATATGATAAATGGATATGCACTCAAAATAAGCTATCCAATGCCAAAACATTTACTTCATCAAAGAATCAAATGGCAACATTATGAACTACATGAAGCAAGTATTCAAAGGATTGCTAAGAAATTCAAATAAAAAAGGTAACAACCCACCAAGAACTGTCAAACTGATTCTCTCATCTAGTCATACAAAGGATCAACAAATAGCTTTCATGGAGATTTTCGATGAATGAGCCAAATGGGGTGGAAGATTTTTTCTAAGTTGTCAAAAAGTTTTGATAGACTAGATCTTGAGATGTCAAAGGAAATCAAGATAGTGAACACACACACTAAACTTGGAGCTTGAGATTCTAAATTTTTGACTGTGAAGTCATTCAAAATATGCTTAGAATATTAAGGATCTAGTTGGTGTTTGACACATGTCAGAAGAATAAATGCCTTTGTCATTTCTTCCTTTTTTTGGGGCTATTTGTTGTGGTTCCACAATGCATGCTCCATTTCTATTTAGAAATGGGGACACCGTACTCTATTTTTTGGCTTTTAGAACTCCTAGTCTAGGATTCAAACCATTTTGAGGTTTTCCCTATTCCCCTAGTTCATGTCTATGTCCTGTCAAATAAACCCAGAGGTCAAAAATTCAAGAAGTTTAAGAAAATGAGTTATTATTGAGAATTTTAGCACATTAGATGCACCCTTCATGTTGTGCTAGTGTGCCCAAAGTTGGAGATGTGTCTTCTATACATCATTTTATGTGCAGCTTCTTTGTTGTGCACCCACACAACTATGTAGTTGCATTGAATATCTTCGAGGAAAAGTCTATTTATAGCGAGGGGGGCTCCCTTCCCTCCTCACTTTGCTTTTGATTGACTTTGTTTCACTTCGTACTTACCTCCAACTGCATCATTGCACCCCAAATCAACTATAGCTTTAGAAAAATCCTTGGTACAATATGGCACCTTGACCCTCAGAAAGAAAAAGATGAACACATTTGAATTCCAAATTTGGGTCTGCACTAGCGCACCTAATTTGGTGTGCTAGTGCAAACCTAAAACACATACTAAAGAAAAAGTTCAAAAAAACCTTAAACAAACTTTTAAAGTTTTGAAGAGGGATTTACACAAGAAATTGGGTGCACATTAGCATACTTTCTTTGGTGTGCTAATGCACACCCAAATTATTTTAAAGAAATTGAAAACAAAGTTAAAGAGAATACAATTAGGTGCACATTAGCGCACCTATCTAGGTGCACTAATGTGCACCTAATTCTAAAAGACAAAACAAAAAACATAATAAAACTTGAAAAAAAAAATTTACCCCTTATAGATTAGATGCACATCAGCACACCTCCTAGGGTGAACCAATACACACCCAATGTCATTAAAATATAAAATGAAGCAAAAGGACATTGTGCATATGTGATGCACTTTGTTTTGCATTTCTTGTCTTAGGGGTATGGTCTTGAGTTTTTTTTGTACTTTTCCTCAAAGCATTTATTTTTTTAAAGTTTTCCTCTTGGAGGGAATATTTTGAACCATGTTTCCTTCAAATCCAAACTAATGGGCATCTTTTTGTGTAGATATAATAGCATCCTCTTCATCTTCCTTGGGTGAGAAAATGGCACCAAAACATATAGTGTTTAAGTTCCAAATTATTCTAATGAAATCAAGGTTTCAAGATGACAAATCAGAAATTAGAGATACATATTTGGGGCATACAAACTTGGAAAAATTCTTGAAGATTTGTAACAAGCTCATTGAGAGTTCCTAGATGATTTCTACACTCATCAAATTAGGACTTGTTAATATGGCTTTGCACCTAGTGTCGATAGAATCTTTGGAGCTTGTTATCACACTTGCATAACACTTTGTCCCTAAGGAGAGGGTTGTGAAGAGAATCATGGAGGAAATTGTCCTTGATCTATGACCAAAGAATATTGAGAAAGTATTTCATCTCCCATGGTAGATCAGCTCATTAGGCTCACCTATGAGCAAGCAAAAAGGTGGTATTGGGAACACATTGAGGAGGCCTCTAAAATCATTCAATCTTCATACCTCATTAAGAAGATTCCTTTTAGAAATAAAATTGGAAAAGTGGATATGAAAAGAGGGTACATGATTGAAGACATTGGATACTCGATCATACTCTTGTGTAGAGATATGGGTCTACCAGCAGCTAGGCATCTAAACATCTTTATGGTGCACTTTATTGAGACAATTAAGAAAGTGGAGATGCCACTAGATTAGGCTTCTACCATCAATCAAGATTTGTGTGAATAGTTGGTGGTGGCAAAGAATCAAAGGAAATTCTACATGACTTCATACCTGGTATACTTATTGGCTATGAGAGAAATAGATTATCTAGGGCTTTATAGGAAGGGAAACATGCAGGATCCAAATACATGGCCATATATCATGTACCCTCAATTGATAAAGAAGAGACTATCAGAGTATAGAAAAGAATATAGAATTGTGAATGATGCCTTCATATTAGCTATAATCTAATTCATAGAAGGAGATTATGCGAAGAGATTATCAGATGATGTAGTGGTATATATTCTCTTAGTCAGGGCTTATTACATTTAGTTTAGGATATTTTCATATCTAAGGGTAGTAGTTACAACTATTAACCTAAAGAATCTCCTAAGGTATCCTTGTGACAAACTTGTTCTTGTGGAGATCTCTTGACAACTCTTGTCTGCATATGATAGAGTTAGAAAGAAGCATATAACATGTTGGAGGTGGCCTATGACCATTGGGCCTTTCCCTTAGAAGAATATAATTCCCCTCAACACTATTTTATTAATATTGGGAGAGTACATTATTTGGCTATTAAGATGTTTTAGCATGAAGAGGCTATTGAGGATCATTGGATGAATGTAACAAATGACTATGATATCTGAATAAGGGATTATTGTAGGATAACTTTATACCTAGTAGTGAAGGCCTTAAAAGTAAATATTCCATTGAAGATATTACAACAAGACTCTATAGAATTTCTTGATCCTTTGTTCAATAGGGATAAGATTGGTGAAAGGCCTATTATGAATGTTGAGGTTGACAAAGAAGAGAATTCTAATATCAACCATAGGGCAAGGCTCATCATGAAAATGACATAGGATTAGATCAAGTAAACATTTAAGCTTGATTCAATTCCTTAGATGGTTATCTTTCATTTGTAAGTGCATCCAACCAAAGGTAGAGGGAAGAAAGTCATTGTCCCCACTTTTACAGCTTAGTCTCTAGTAAGGCCAAAAACTATACACTAACTTCATAGACCTGTTGGGTATTATCAAGCGCAGAAGGGAAAATGAAGAGGCAGGAGGAAAATAGGTTCTCCATAAAGAGTTGAAATTGAAGAAGGTGAAATCCTAACACCTCTATAGAAAGGAGAAGAAAATATACAAGGGTCAAAAAATATTGGAACTCCACAAGTCCAATTGATCCTCATGTGCTACCCACTACACTAAGCTAGACTAAGATAGAGGTTGAGATTCAAAAGGTCTCCCCTCCTCATCAAATAGATCATGCATCTCCTTTAGCGCCAAAAAGAACAAAGATTAAGACTTTGATGAAAAGGAGACAAAAGGTGATCAAGAAGGTGATCCCTTTCCCATCTATCCATCAACCTATTCTAGAAGAGGGAGAAGAGGAGGATAATGAGGATTAAGAAGATACTTTTCCATTGAGTCAAAGAACTAGGCTACCTAGTGTCACTAAGTAGGAATGGAGAAGAAGTTCTATGACTATGCTTCCATCAATTCCAAATGAACCTCTACAAAATACTACATCAGAGGATGAGATGCAAAAATGGATTGATGAGTAGTATGTAGAGGGAACTAACATCTTTAAGATGTTATATTTTTCCTTTATGCCCATAGGTACTGAGTTGATTGGGTATAAGATATGAGATACACCAACCAATCAACCTCAGTAGGAGGATTGGATTCAAATGCCCCCAAAATCACAAGGACCTGAGATAGTCCTAGAATCCTAGCTACAAGTTACATTTTGTGTTGACAAGGGATTAGTTACTCCTCCTCCTCTAGCAATAGAAATTGAACAATATAGGATAGAACCTAAAGGAGAGCCACAACAAGTATCCACCGATGAATTGTCAAAAGAGGGACAAATAGGTGAACAAGCTTAGCAAGCTTCCTAGGACACTAAGGTGCAAACTATGGGCTCAACAAAAATAGATACTACAGATGAGGAGCCTTCACAAAGGGAGAAGACCCCTGAGAGGAGTAGTAAGGGCAAGAGCATAGTAGAATAGACTCCTTCATCTTCAAAAGGAAAATACCTAGTATAGCATACCCCAAGGTGGATCCAAAAAGAAGTAATCAGAAACAAGAAGCAATAGTTCACTACTGAAGAGGAGGATAGAATGGAACTAATAAAAGTATTAAGGAAACCTAATTCACATCCTAAGGATGCATGACCATTATCCTTCATTATGAGTGATCAAAATTAGGACCCTTTTTCTCATGTGGCTATCCCTCCTCTAGAGTCAAATGTTGAAGAACTTACTCCTAGGGATTTTTAGATCTAGGAAGTTTTACTTGGGAGGCTAACCTTGGAAACTACAAAGCTAATGGTCACTACTAGGATGAAATAAGTTTTTAGGAGGCTAGAATAGGAGGGGGCTCAGTTGATAACACTTTTATGATAGAATGAAATCCTAGAAGGATATTTGAGCAAAGTTGTTGGCCCTCTAGATCTTGCTAACCTCGAGGAGACTCTAAATGTAGCAATTCAAAGGAGAGATAGGGGAACGGTGCAATTAGATCCATTTTTGAGTTTTTGTTAGAAATGGCAGAAAAGTTTTGAAGAAAAAGGTGCACTCGTCATCCAAGGGAATTTAAGCTACAACATGTCATGCAGGGGAATATAGATAAAATGGTAGCAATTTTGAACCAAGATTTTGGTCTTATGGATGAGGTGCATACCTACGGAAAAGATTTATAGGAATTACATGTGATCAAAGGCTAGAGGTATTGAATGTTAATGAATGTATATACAATTGAGGAGTTGGATAAATTAGATGATTGGATTGAAAAGATATTCAATAGTAATAAATTAATGAAATCATTACATGTAGAGATCCATCAGCTCAAGGACAAAGCCCAAGAACAAACTTTGGAAGTTGTGAAACACTATAGTGATGCATGCCTTGACATTTTTGAAGATGATGCATAGGAGAAGTTAATACCTATAGAGGTAGTGGTCGAGAGATTTCAAAAAAAAATTGATGAGATTTCAAAGGATGATGATATCTAGTAGGCATTTAGGATAGAGGAGGCTTTATTAGAGCCTAACACAAAACTTGGGGATTTTGCAAAAACATGTATGGAGGTGGACAACTATAGGCAAAAAGTAAAGGATAAGTTAAATGCCTTGGATTTACTCGATGTGGTGCAAGTCACTAAAATAATTAAGAAATTCAAGTGTAAGTACCCAAACATAGCTCTTGTATGAAGGGGGCAAAACCCAGAAGCCAAAATTTCATTTTTGACATTTGGTAAAGTTTTACATTTTTTGACCCTTCATGTGCACTAATGCACTATGCACCATGTGCGCTAGTGCACTTTTTGGCAAAAATGTGTTGGAAGAATTTTGAAGATGTTAGAGGTGTGTAGGTGTGCTAAATGCACTTCTTCCAAGGTGCATTTTTTTTGAAGGTGCACTAACAGTTAATTGCTAGTTCTAAAATTAGAGCTTTCCATGCACTAGGAATGCATTTTGGTAGTAGTTTAACTTCGACAAACACCCAGTGAAGGTTGAACTTCTATTTTTGACACTTCCAAACACTGCTGCATCAACTTATGGCTCTCTTCTTCTTATTATCTCATGATTTCTTTGTTTTATGACATGAAAAGACTCATGCATCCAATTAATGATATAAAAATGGATGGAGTCCTTCTAAGAACCAATTAGATAGGTGGTTTTTATATAATTAGTTTTTTTAATTAAATTAGAAGCATATGATTGCATGAAGATACCTCTCACTCTCAACACAAATTGAGGAGATGATTTCTTATAAATAAGGGATTGTAATATGTAATCGGGGCCACTATTATTTTGCAATAATATATGCTTTTGGTGCTTACATTTGGAGTGTAGTGATTCTTTCCTAAATGCATTTTGTTTTGTGAATGTATGTTAATGAAATGTAATTGAGCCAAAAGTTTATTGTGTTATTTTTGGTTGTGTGATCTTTTAATTCTAGTGTTTGCTACAATTCTACAAATTCTCTTGATGTATCTAGTTTGAGAAGAGATCACCCATTGTGTTCTTACATAACTTTTTTCCTCATATGAGCACACTTTTTGTGGCCCTACGATTCAATGCAAAGTGAAATATCTCACAGTTGCTAAAATTCTCATTGACAATTGCATTAGTGGAATTAAGAAAGTGTTGCTCCTAATTTCATTGGTTACCTACCAATTTCTTTGAAGGCTTAACTCATAGACACATTATTTTCTTTAGGTTATGTCCATTAGGACTTTACATTCATGTTATTTGTTTGATTTTCTTATTACCTTATCTTCATTATTTTCTTTACTAACCCCTTGTTAAATTAGGAATTCATATAGTTGCATTGTTAGATTGTATCCATCATAAAAATAGAAAATAAAAAAACATAGTTTCCTTTTTGTGTTTTATATTCTTTTGAAGCAATGAATAGATTTCACATCTTATCTGAAGTTATTAGAACTAACAAAGGCCTCCTCATGAACATTCACATTTATCTTCAATTGAGCAAATTCCAATAGGTCACAAGATCACCCGAAACCTTGGAGTTGATTCTTAGATTGACTTTTCAAGAGAGGAATTTGAAAGAATTCCTACCATTAAGCATTATGCAAAATGATAGCTCAACAGTAACCTAGAGATTGGGTTAACCATGTTATATCTTGGTGTCTTTTGTTCTCTTTTGTGCAATCTATTATTTTTTATATTGGTTATATTTTCATGTAACTATTATTTCTATCTGAGGTTAATCCTAACACACTCCTTAGCTTTTTAGAACCTAAAGAGTCAAAATGTGCTTTAACTGAGATACATGAAAGAATTTGTGGGTCATACTCAAATGGCCTGACATTAGCTTGCAAACTTATTAGAGTTGGTTACTATTGGCTAGAAATGAAGAAAGAGGCAATCAAATGTGCTATGTCTTCCTAGCAGTGCCAACTCCATGGAACTCTTATTCAAAATCTAGCTAGGGACCTAGTTCTATTCATCACACTTTGGCCATTCCAATAATGGGCCTTTGATTTGGTGGGTCAAATTCATCCTTCCTCCTTAAATGGACACAAATTCATCATAACAGCTACAGACTACTTCATGAAGTGGGTAGAGGCAATACCTCTTGCTAAACCTAATGGAAAAATTGTAGCTATGTTCATTCTTAACTATGTCATCTATAGGTATGGTGTACCCTCCACCATTATCACTAATAATAAGGGGAAATTCAAAAAAAAAATCTTAAAGAGCTATGTTCATAGTTCAAAATCATGCAACATTGGTCTTCCATCTACTACCCCTAAGGTAATGCACAAGTGGAAGCATCCAATAAGGCTATTCTCAAAATCCTACATCACACAGTTGACAAATATGGAAGGGATTGGCACCTTCAAATCAATCTGGCTCTATGGGCTTACATAACAAGTATCAGAACTCCTATGGGGACAATGTCATTTACTTTAGTATATGGAGCAGATGGTGTGCTTCTAATTGAGGTAAAAATTCCTACTATATGATTCTCTCTAAAGGGCCTCATTACTAATGATAACTATAGAATATCTTGGCTATAAGAGCTAGAGCTACTAGATGAACATTGGCAAGTGGTGTTCAATCATCTATGAGATTACCAAAAGAGGATGTCCAAGAGCTACAATAAGAAAGTTCAACCATGAGACTTCCAAGTGGGTGACCTCATTCTGAGGGAGAACCCTAAGAATCAACAACATTGATTACAAAATGGAAAGTTTGAGCAGAGCTAGATTGGTCCATACATAGTCATTATCATATTTAGATTAGGCACTTATCAACTCTCAACTACCAAAGCAAAACTTCTCAAGGAGTCTATCAACACCCTTCACCTGAAAAGGTTCTATACCTAATACTCTTTGAAGGTTTTTGTAAATATCCAAATGTCCTGAGAAAATCTAAAAAATTGCAAAAGGTCCTAAAAAATTCTATTATCCTAGGGAAAAACTAGCAATAGGCACCTTGCTAATACAAAAAAAAAATAGAAATACAAAATATTTTAAAAATAGAGAAAAAATAGAAGAAAATATTGGAAAATAAGATAAAAGTATCATTGATGAAAACCTGGCAAACAGGCATCATGGTAGCAAAAATAGAATGTCTCCCAAAAAAGTGAAAACTTGGTAAACAAGTGACTATTGCTTCAAATGATCTATCTAGTATTGCACCTTCTTACTTCTATATAGTGACTTTCCTTATTTATTTTGTTGCTTTTTCTCATACATACACTCTCAATTATCTTCAAGACTCTACCCAAACCTACATGGATTGAAATTGGTCATAGTCTAGGGGGAAAATCCTTATGTTCTTAAAGGATATCTTTTGTATCAGTCACCAATTTTCCTAACTATGTTTAGCTACTATCAGTTAGTCTACTAATGAGATTCCTCTCAAAGAGGATCTCTTTTGCACTATTCACTGGTTATCCTAATTGCATTTGTCTACTAGTCACTAGTCTATTGATGAGAATCCTCTCAAAGAATATCTCTCTTATATTAGTTATTAGTTGTCTTAATTGTGTTTGTCTACTATAATCCATATACTAAAGATATTTCTCATGAATGTTTAGAACTTCAAATTTTGACATCAATCCTCTAACACTGAAACTAAAATTGAAAACTTAATTTGTTTAAGTTATGCTGATTTTTTCTTTGTGTATTTTTCTTTTGCCTTATCATTCCCCTTCGAGAAACTTTAGGATGTCTATCTTAACTAGAAAATAAAATATTGAGAGCATGATCCTTCCTCTATTTTATTTTTCTAGTTTAATTCCAATAATCTGAAGGATCTATATAAAGGGTGTCCACTATCAGAACCTCTATCTTGTGTTGGATGGCCATGTCTACCTTTACTTATTTTATATGGAAACTTCAATGAGGTTAGTTTTTCTCCTTTTTTGTTTGAGTGACTTCTCCATGCTACAATCAAATATTGATACCCTTCCTATGAGGTGAACATATAGGTCACTGTGAGTATGCTTAGCACACTTTGTCTCAGATTACGAATGTAAGGCCCATTGCAGATAGAATACTTATTGATTACTTAACATGCAAATGATCTCTTGTGTGCTGGTGTACTTGTATACAAGAAGTATTCTAGTAATCCTATCATTTATTCTATGATTCTTATGCTCATTTTCTAAATTAACAATAAATGATGTGTTAGTAATTCTAGCTCTTATACCTTAATGCTTATAGCTAATTTCAACGAAACTACAACTTGTATCATTTTCATATTCTCATGATTGCAATGTTAGTGAAGGATGTATAACATCTAGTGGCCTTAAAAAATTCTCTATGATGAAAACTATATCTTATGGGTTTAGTAACCAAATCCTAGTGATTCAATCTAGCATAGGACTGCATTTCATATTAGACTTGCATTATGGCATAATTTTGGTAACTCACTTGATTGTATTTCTTGACTTGATATGTAGAAAACCTCTCATACATGTCACAGTTTCATCTTAACTACACATGTGATCAATTAATCACTCCCTTGGCTAATTTGACTACTTTGAACTCATTTTCAGAATCAAAATCAAAACCTCACACTCCTAAACAGCTCCAAAGTGCATTTTATAATTTTGGGACTGACATGATCAAAGGCTTGTGCAGTCCATCTTTATGACACAATATGCATCTCAAAATCTCATCATATTAATATTTTCTTAAAATTCTCAACTTTTTTATCCAAATTCAACTCTAGTCAAATTTGGTCAAACTTGGTCAAATAGACCTTAAAATCACTCAAAATCTTCTACATGCTTCTCTAATCTATTCTACATTCTTATAAATCTCTAGTTGCATCAGTATCTTCAAATGCTACTTCTCTTCCTCACTATTATGATGTGACATCTTTCAATTTCACTCCTAAGGGGGCAAGATGATTACATCATTGGATCAATCAAATCTTGCTTCATATCTAATCTAAATTTGATATCCTCATTGCTAGGGACATCTCATCACTAGGGGCATCTTTATTCTCTCTATCTAGCATCATATGCTATTTATCTTATCTATCGATAAACTAATCAAACTTATTAAAGTCCTTATCATATCTCAATGGATAGGCATCTAGATGTTTTATCTATACTCCTAAGGGTTAACCTTATTCTAGGGATAATCCTACGATTTATGATAGGTCTTATTATATATTTTATGGAACAATATTCAAGGTTCTATCTAGACACTAGAGGATTAAGCTTTGTTCTAGAGATAATCCTAAGCTTTCTTTTAGTCACTATTTTAATGGACAAGTACAAGGTCATTCTAACCTAGACTCTTGAGGATTAAACCTCATTCAGGGGACAATCTTATAAATTGTGATTCATCTTGTCATCTTTTGATGGTCAAGTATTGGGACACTCTAAAAAAGACTCCTGAGGATTGATCCTTATTCTAAGGACAATTCTATGAATCATAACAGTCTTTGATCTTTCGAACCAATATATAGGTGTTCTATCTTGATTCTAGAGATTTAAGGTTCATTCTGGAGATAACCCTAAAAATCTCATCAATTGATCTTTGTATCATCAATCTTAGAGCCAACCTTAGTTGTCATTCTATGCTTTAGAATTTTGACTATTCTTTGAACCAATGTGTTGCTCGCACATCAATTCAAAGGGGGCAAATGTAATACCCCAAAATTGGCACATTGGCATTTTGAACCAATTTTAGTGCATCAATCTTACAACATGAATTTATTGATCATTTAAGTCCTATCATACTAGGATTTATGATTCTTATTGTCTTTACTTGAACTAAGTGTCAAATGCAGAAAACCCTTAATCTATATCAATCATACACTTGTATTTAATTCCTAAATACTAGCTTAAAATGGCTAAATAATCCTTTTGATAAAATTAATTTAATTAGAAGTCCTAGCACTTTAATTTAATTAAATTCACCCCCTTTAGATAAATTAAAAATGAAAAAGAATTAAATATATGTAATTAAATTAAACATCCTCATCTTAAATTGTTGAATTTAATTGTTCAAATAATTGGGAAATCCACTTGTGAGGTCATATTTATTTTAATTCAATCAAATATCTTCTTAAATATTCTTTCTTTAGTTTAGAATTGAAAAGATTGAGTTAACTTAAATTAGAAAAAGGGAAAAAAAAGTAGTTAAATCCTCATTCATCTCAAAAGAAATTAGTTAACTCCTACAATCAAGGAAACTTACCATTCTATGTTGAGATTCTATAAAAGGAACCTTATGCCTCTCATTTTAGAGGATGCATTTTATGAGCGTTGAATCATTGTCAATTTGAGCACTTAAGAATTTTTGCATTCAAGTCTCTATTGTTATCATTTGCTTACTCACATAGAATACATTGCATACATTTAGACTAGATTTTATTATCTTGTTCTTAGCTTAATTTGCATATCATCTGGATTAATTCATATCTATTTGCATATATAATATCAAAACATTGATAAATTTGCATACATTCTTAGCTTAATCTTGGATTCACATTCATTTAAATCCTTTGTTCTTAGTTGGTCTGATTACTAAATTCTCAATTCTGAGAGGGCATAGTAAAACCTCATCTAGATAGAAGGAAACAAGTCACATTCTACAGACATTCAAGATGAAAAACCTCATGGTAATTCTTAGATGAACCTGAGAAGCAATGACTATGTTGAAGTATGGTTAATTTGGAGGCTCATATTTAACACATATAGAAACATACTTTTCCTTTTTAATAGATAAATTATTTACCTTTTGTAATCAAGAAACCCAACTCACTATTGTCCCACCAATATATAGTAAATACATATCATGTACTACTCTACCTAGTATCTAGATCCTTTTCCAAATGTCAATTAACATAGCCTTGTAAATTAAAAATTTACTTGATGTGTCTTTCAAATATCTAAGAATCCATTTGGCTACATTCTAATGCTCAATCCTAGGATGACTTGTGTACCTATTAACAACTCATACTGCATGTGCAATATCTGGTCTAGTAGATACCATAGCATACATTAAGCTTCCTATTGGTGAAGCATAAGGTACCTTAGATATTTTATCCTTGTCTTTTTTTTCTTTTTGGACACATCTCTTTAATCAATTTCAAATGACCAAGAAAAGGTTTGTTGATAGCTTTGACATTCTCCATACAGAAATGTTGTAACACCTCAACATAATCAGCCTAAGATAGAGTCAATTTCTTGATTTTCCTATCTCTGTGAGTTTTCATACCAAGGATTTTTTTTTCTACCCCAAAACCCTTCATATAAAATGAGTACACTAACTATTTTTTTAATCCCTTAATGTGATTGATATTCGACGTATTGTTGTTTTCAAATGTCAAGGTTTCAAATTACCCCGATGACAATAGAATACATCTAGGGGCAGCTACTTCCCATCTACAACATATCCTTAGATCATTTTGCTACTTTAGGCTCTACTAAACCTAAGTGGGTGGACCTATTAGATTCTTCATATGGTACTAGTATTCAAAGCATAGACTAAATCTTAAAAAACTAGATTAAACATTTATGTCTTCTATACTTATGTAAAGATCATAGACATGAAATAGCTAATGACATGGCCTAGGAAATTGATAAGCTAAGTGAGAGCATCCTTTCAACTCTGAAATAAAAAGGGAAATGGATGATTATAATTGTTGATTTTAGTGAATCCCCAAATATGCAACAGTAAGAACAAGTTGATCCTATAGCTAGTTAGTGCCTTATCTATTGGGAAATTCCATGAATCACACACATTCATCTATGATACCATTGAGATATTCCATACATAAAGATATCAAATCTATCTTATCACTTTGTGAATTAGACATCAATTTTTATAAAGACCTCACTCTCATGAAATATCCTTCTTGAATAACCAGGAACCCTATCAAATACATCAAGCATTTACCTGGCCCTTTGTTCCAATAGCAAAACATAGCAAACATACAACCTTAAAGGGATGTAAATGGGTCTAAGTTCTTTTCCCCTAAACTATAAAACATTTCAGATTACAAAGATAAGATATGAGAATTAGAATGAAGCTAAGAAGATTCTTGCTCATTTGTAGTCATTTATTTGAAACTATACATTCGAGATGTATACATGAAATTCATGAAACCACTAAATAGATCAGAACTATCTATATTAGGTTAATTATTGCTTTTCATACAAGAGAAATATGCTAAAGAGTGTGGCATCATAGTGATGAAAATGCAATAAAACTAGAACCTTGGTCTCACAAATCTAAGAATACTCAAGATTGGAACGTCTATGGTATCATAGCAATGAGAAAATTTCTCTAGAACTAGAACCCTTACAATGAATCAAAAAGAGAGAAATATTGGAAAAGAATGAAATCTTGGATTTGATCTAGAAGTGACATGTTCCCACTTGAATCTTCATTCCCTATTGTTGTAAAACATCTCTCATCTTTCTATAATTGAAATTTGATATGATTCTCATCATTGTTTGCAACTTGAAATATCTCTTCTTCAATGATGAAAACTCTTGTGTTGCCAAAATATTTGAAATGCATCTGAAATGTTGATATTCCATCTACTAAACTAACTTGGAGGTGAAAAAATTCATTCCTAACTACATTTTTATTGCCTCTAGCATTCACCCAGTTCATCATTTCATCATAGATCAAATCTGAACTACCCCAACTAAACAAAATTGAAAAATGGGTATCTGAGACAAAACCTCACATAACTTGAAGCAGTGGCTTCCTGTGCAAAAGTAAACTACAAAAATGGAAAGTTTGTTCTCTCTTGGTTTTTCTGATGTATAATATTGCTATATTGGTGCATTAGAAATGCCAAGAATCTCATTTTGAAAATCAAGCTCCTATCATGGATTTTTGGTCTGTACTTTATATTTCAAACATTAAAATCTTTATAAAGATTAAACTTAAGAATAAAAATCCTTTTGATTTTTAAAAAAAAAACTATACACCCAAAAAATTGAAAAATAATAATAAAATATTATTTTTCATGGCCATATATTTCCCTCCAAAATCTGATTTGAGTCAAACTAATTTGACTATCTATGCCATGTAGCAACACATCATTGGTCAACATTTTTCACATCACCTATCACTTGGGCACCATGTGGCACCCTCCGATTGCTCCAATGGTCACCTAAAATGCTGTCATGTGTCACCATTTCATCGATCCTTCCAACTGCCCCATCATCGCCATGTTATCCTCAATCTAGCACTTGGCACATCATCACCACATGGCATCTTACCATTGATTTGATCACTATACCTACCATGTCATTTTTGACTGGGGCCCACTTCCATGTATTGGCTAGGTGCTTTCCTACATGCACAGTCAGTAGCTACCACGTTGCATGTGGGAATGCGCCTTTCTGACACATGGCCTACTGGGCCACATTGGCACCAAAATTCCTTTGCCACATCACTCTTCCATTCATCCTTTCACTACCATGTGTCACATTTTGGTTGGTTGCATGTCCATGTCATTAGTTGACATTAGTATTTTTCTTTGTGTGTATGTTCAAAATTTTACTTAGGCCACCTAATGGCCCCATGTGAAGAGTTTCTTTGTCTATAAGGGAGAACCTTAAGACATTTACTACAGCAATGTTTGTGTATAAAAACACCATAAGATAATTGTTTGAATTCAAATACCTAAGCCCACCCAATAGTCTCTCCCCACTTTTATATTATTTAAATGCCATGGAGATACAAAAAAAAAGAGTAAAGAACCTTATTGTATCCCATATATTCCCTAAGTTTATTTCTACTGGCCCGTGACTTTTCCCACCATCAGATCTTTTGTGATCTATGCTGGGCACTTTCTTGTATTCTCAAAATGCACTATCTTTCCATAACATGGACAAGTACTTTTCTGCCATGTGGTTTCGTGGGTCCAGCCTTTTTAGTATGCCACCATAGATAGGGTGGACAAGGTGGCAGAGGTGAGCTGGCAATTTGATTGGCACTCACTTTCTCGCATTTTTTGTTTTGTCAGACTTCTTGGCAATGCGGGCAAGTGCTAGATCAAGACGTGTCCTCTTGGGTCCAAAGGAATAAAAGTTACAGTGACATCACATGTTCTTAGTTGTACCTTCCACCATCTAATGCAAATAGATCAAGGGCTGGCATTACCCTGCATTATGAAGATGCAAGGATATTAAGGAATGTGGGCAAGCACCTCGCTACCGCGTGTCTCTGTGGACCCTATTTCTTGTGTGGGTCACCAAGGTGGTTCCAGTTAGATGCTAGGTTGTGCTAAGTGGTTAGTGGGCCCAAAAATTGTATGGGAAAGCATAGTATAATAAGATCTTTCATGATTGTTGATCTCATGGAGATCAATGGTTGGCACTTTCCTGCATTTTGGAGTTACGAGGAAATTAAACAATGTGGGAAAGCACTTGATGGATACATGTCCCAATGGGCCTAGCTAAGGAAATTTAAAAAAAGGTAGCATAGTTAAGGCTGGTAGTTCGAAGACCACCATGGTTAGGGTTTTGAAAATTGGCGTCATTAGTTGGTTTGGTGGTCAAACTTAGGAAGAACTTGTGAGGTGGTAGAAAAATAAAATTCTATTGGCCCATGTGGCTCATTTTGGTTATAGGACTTGTTGACCTACTGAATTTGCTGATCGATGAGCCATAAATGAAGGAAATTGAGTTTTCTTACATGATTTGATCCTCATCATCAATTCCAACTACTCTCAAATGAATGTTGAACCTAGTAAATAGCAAGAGAACACCCCACCACCCTAGTTTATCCATCTACTTGATCAAAATGGTTTAATGGCATCATTTCTATTAGGGCCCTATTTCAAAAAAATATCAAATTTCATTGTATCTAAATCTGTGCCCAGATCAAATTTTCTCTAGATCTCTAGAGAGACTTAATGGCAGTGGTTGTGGAGTAACTTCAGTTAGAGAACATCTCAATTATGACTAAGCTATAAAGGCAATTTTTTAGATTTTTTTGAGGTCGACTCTTCTCTGTTTTCTCTGATATTGCTCTATAATTTCACTATAAATCCCCTTTGACTCTAAATTGTATGACATTCTTATCTCCTTCAGCCATTGATGTGAACTGCAAGAACTATTTTGCCTCTCATTGGTGTATTGTAGATATCTACAATCTTGCATGACTGTATCTCTTTTGGCCTATGAATGGTATATAAGTGAATCCTCTATTTCCTTGTGTCATTCATTTGGGTTGTTTTTGATCTACATGTGATTGTTAGATTAAAGCAAGTCTAGATGTGTATATCTTTTGGTGTCATGATGGTTCAATAGTGCATGTATGAGAAAAGATTAGTTTGAACACTCTATTTTTGGTGCATCACCCCCCTTAGGTTAGAATAGGTAGATTTGCTTCTATGAATTCATTCTCCCTTTTCTTCTCCAAGAGTAGTTAGGTGCACCCTAATAGTAAAGGAAGTCGGCCTTCTTCGAAGACTCAACCTCATAGTTCAAATCCTACAGCTTGGAGATTGTTTCCATGTTTCAAAAAGTTGTCCTTAAATAAAAACTTTGGACAAGGGTGCAAACTTTTGTGACAACAATTTTTGGCATGCTTGGTGGGACAAAAAATTCAAAAAATTTCAAGTCTATTGGTGTCAAAAGGAATATTTCAATATTAATACTGAGGAGATAGTACTGGCTTCAGTGTTCAAGCCTTCAAGGGATTCATTCTTCAAGTACTTGGCAACTCTGAGCTTCAAATACATCTGGTTATAGGCCAAAGTTGTAGTAATTCATGCCCAAAGCTGAAATAAGGGCATCTTCTAGAGGTAAATTTTAGTACCAAGAGCTTTCATTTTCAAATCTTAGAAGAAGGAAGACTAGAGTATCTTTATCACTAGTTAGGAGTGCAATAGTAAAAAATACACCTGCAAGATCCATCTCTACTCCTCCTGATGTTAGATCTCATCCTAGATTGCCATCAGCACATATCAATAGATCACTTGTTTATATGACACAACCTAGAGCTCATGCTTTTGCTACCTTTAATGATGGAATTCCTCATCTATAGGCCCAAAGACATGACATACCAATAGTTGCACTCAAAAGTATACCAAAATATACTAGTGAAACTTCTATCTCTTCCTTAGAACACGTTCAAGAAGTTGCAAATATTTGCAATATCCATGGTATTATAGAAGATGATGTTGTAGTTAGGCTTCTAGCCTCATCCTTGAAAGGAAAAGCACTACAATGGTATAGAGGTTTGGCTCATGTTTTTATAGCAGATTGGGATGGATTAGGAGTAGGACTATGCAAACACTTTGAGGACAAAAGTGACCATTTTTTACTTTTAGAATAGTTGACTACTATAAAAGAGCCCCCCATGAATGTATGACTGATTTCAACTATAGATTTCAAAAGACATGGGATAGAATACCTACTTTAGTAAAGTCTACCCCTAGTAATGCCTTCTTGCATTACCTCAGAGCTTTTAATAGTGACATTTCCACTACAATCCAAACAATGGGAGGATATACCTTTCCTAATGCTTATGACATAGCAATAAAGCCAGAAGACATCCTAATACAAGGAGGTAAGCTAAATCCAAGGTCTCCTATGTCTTTCTTCCCTGGCGTTCCAAATCACCAACCAGCAATGGCTCCTCTTCGCACAATTTCCACATCACAATCCCTTGCTCTAGTCACTCAAGCTTCCACATCTTCAAATGGAATAGATGAAATCAAGGAGATGATGCAATCTATGATGCTAAACATAGAGAATGTAGATAAAAGATTGTAGGGCCAAGAGAAGAAGCTAGAAGATAGCTTCTCTGTGATGCAAAAAGTGAGCAACAAGGTGGTGACTTTAGAGAGACAACAAGCTCAAGGTAGTAAGGCTCATCAATTGCAATATCAAAATCTGTGGTAGGCCTCCAAATCATAATCATGGGAACAATTAATTTGATTAGAATAGGCAAAATAGCCATGCTTCAACCTCAAATGTAAACCAAAGTAGGGCCATAGTTCCTCAAAACAACATGGTCCAAGATCAGGATTTTTATCCCTCCTATAACTACTCGTATTCCTGTTGCATGTGTTAGAAGGATGAATCTTATTGGCTTTGACCATCCAAGAGCCTACAACAAGACAATCATACAAGGAGGACCAATTTAAAGATGCCTCGTATATGCAAGGACAAGGTGATTACTCCTTTATGAATCATTAGGTGTAGGAACATTGTAATGTAAAGCAGGATTCCATTGCTCACAATACTAGGAGAAAAAGAAGAGCTATTGAAGATGCTACCCCTCCTCCTCCTGATCATGCCTCAACTTCAAATGCAATACCTCATGAACAAGTAGTAAATGATCAATCAAATACCTTTCAATAGCAAATGTGAAATAATGGTAGAAAGTATTTAAGTGGTCCTCAAGTTGTTTCATCTCAACCTCCTACAAATACAGCTCCCAAGGCTTCTACCAAAGTACCTACTATGTCATTCAGTGTGGTAGAACAAATGAAGAAGACAAATGTGAATATTTCCATGTGGGATGTTTTTGCTACTAAACCCATGCAAAAGAGGTTGTTGCAGCAAGAATTGGAATGTACTGAACCAAAGGATCAGCCACCCAACATGGAAAGTGCCACAAGCCTAGTATAGCCATTAAAGGAGGTAGAATGAATTAAAAAGGTTAGACCCCCTCCATTTTATGTTTCTCTAATTATAGGGCGTAAACTAGTCTACAATTGCATGATTGGTTTAGGGGCTAGTAGTTTAGTGATGCCTAGGTGTGTTGTTGATGCTTTCGAAATGAAATATGAGCCCATTGTTAGAGATGTATTATATTGGATGGTAGTACTATCAAGATTTTAGGGATCCTTAGAAATGTGGAAATGGCCCTACATTCATGCCCTAGTTGTAATGTAACTCAAGATATATCCATTGCTGAAGTCAAGCCACATTTTGCCATCTATCTGTCAAGAGACTTCACTGCCCAAATAGGTGGTTACATATCTTTTGATTGGTTGTATATGTCTTTTAAAACAAGATATGAGACCAAAGCTTCAATCAAAGTAGAGCCTCTAGCCCTCCATCATACTAAACCCTACACCCCTAATCTCATCAACATGAATTGTACTATCCTAGAAATGGATGAGAATGACATAGTGAATGAGCCTACTACTTCCCTAGTAGAGATACCTAATTTTCTCTTAGATGAATGGGCTAATGCATATCAATTTGATCCCATGTCAGAAAACCTTGAGATAGGCTTAGTACATATTGTATATTAGAGAAGGATGCTCTAGTTCCTAATCTTGTGGAGACTAAAGAATATGTGAGTGAGATATGGAGTATGTACTTTGATGGATCAAGGAATAAGAATGGATCAGGGGCTAGTGTGATGTTGATTTCTCTTGCACAAGTAAGGTGCTACTTCTCCTTTAGGCTTCAATTTAGTTGTACTAATAATATGGCTAAGTATGAATCCTTGATTCAAGGTCTCCTACTTGCTCAAAAAAGAGGAATTCTAGCCTTAAGTGTATATGGAGATAGTGAGTTGGTGGTTAATCAAGTGAGAAAACAGAATATCACCAAGAATGGTTTGATCAAGTCTTATAAACATAGGGTATGGGATTTTCTTGGCAGTTTTGATGCATTTAATATTCAACGCATTCCTAGAAAAGAAAATAGATATGTTGACAGACTTGTAGCAATAGGTGCATCTCATGATGTGCTAGGGAATCTTGAGGAGAATAAGAAGAAACAAATCAAAATGGTAGTAAGGCCTACCATCCCTAACAATAACATCCATTGGCAAGTGTTTAAATCTGATGAACAAATTTTAAGCTTCTTGCAGACTGAAGCAAAATTTTCAGATAGAAACTAGTCGAGACTACAAGATTAGTATGGTGATCAAATCATTAATCTCAGTTCCAACAAATTGCCTAAGGGTCTCATTACCTTAGAGAGTGTTTTCAATCTTGATGACCAAGCAAGAGGTAGATTCATGAACCTAGCTATTGACAAAGATGATCACACCCCAGTCATAGTTGCTAATGAAAAATCCTTAAACATGGGGAAGGTATGTTCTAAGATTGAGCAAGAAAGTTTTATTCATCTATGTCAAGAATTTAATGATATATTTTCCTGGACATATGATGATTTAAAGGGTTTTTATCCAAGGTTTTTTTAACATACCATAGATTTAATTGATAATGTCAAACCAGTAAGACAAAAATAGAGGCCAATGAATCCAAAAATTGAACCCTTAATGAGAAAAGAGCTGTCCAAATTGATTGAGGCCAATGTAATTTTCCCCATCAAGCACTCATCATGGGTAGCAAACCTTGTCCCTATTAGGAAGAGGAATGGAGAAATTAGATTGTGTGTGGACTTTAGGGACCTTAACCAAGCTTCCTTTAAAGATCACCATCCTCTCCTTTCCATGGAGTAGATTTTGACCAAGGTCAATGGTTCAAATAGGTTCTCATTTCTTGATGGATTTTTTGGCTACAATGAAGTGCTAGTCAAAGAGTCTGATAGGTACAAGACTGCATTTACCACCAAATGGGGTACCTATGCTTATTGTAAGATGCCATTTCGAATAACCAATGCAGGTGCTACATTTTAGAAAGCAATGGAGATGGCCTTCAAAGATGTGATTGAAAAGTTTGTATTAGTTTACCTTGATGATATCATAGTGTATTAAAAGAATGTAGAAGATCATTTTGATCATTTGAGATAGGTGTTCTTAAGGTGTAGAGAGTTTGGGGTATCCCTTAACCCAAGCAAGTGTGTCTTTAATACCAATCAAGGAAAATTATTAGGACACGTTGTATCTAAGGATGGTTTAACCATTGATCAAGAAAGAAAAAAAAGCAATACTTGCTCTCCCTCTTCCTAAACATAAGAAATAGATGCAAGTTTCCTTGGTAGGATAAATTTTATGAGAAGATTTATCCCTAATCTTGCTACCATGGTAAAACCCCTTGCGGCTATGCTCAAGAAAAGTATGGTCTTTGCATGGACCAAGGAAGGGAAGGAAATTTTTGAAGAGATCAAAGTAGCCATAGCCTCAGCCCCCACTCTCATGAATCCAAATTTTGGAAAGGATTTCATCCTTTATACCCTAGGTGGTGATTCAAGAATTTCCATTGTCTTGACTCAAAAAAATGATAAAGATGAAGAGCATACCATAGCCTTCTTTAGTAAAGGCATTAAAGAGTATGAAGAAAAATATAGCTATGTAGAGAAGCAAGCCCTTGCAATCATTTGAGCTTTAAAAAAATTTAGACACCTCCTATCTCATAATAAAATCCATTTGTTAGTACCCCATGCGAGTGTGAAGGATTTCCTTTTGAGTTAGTGAGAAAAGAGCTGGTTGGGTTACTAAAGTAATGGAATATTATGTTGACATCCAAATCACCAAGCTAGTAAGAGGGAAAGGGTTGTGTAAATAGATGATATCATATCAAGAATCAAATGAAGAAGTCGCTATGATACTAACAGAACAAAAAGAGATAAGAAATGATGACCCAAGGAATTGGATGGATGATATGAAGAATTTCTTATTAGGCAACAGATATCCTCAAGGATTGGATAGAACTAAAAGGAAAAAGTATAGATTACAGTCAATTCCTTATGTCATAGTTGATGGTATCCTTTTGAGGAAAGATTTTAATGGAGCCCTATTAAGATACATTGACATAGACCAAGCTGAAAGAATGATCAAAGAGCTTCATGATGGTCTTGATGGTGGTCACTTCTCAGCAAGGAAAATTGCAATGAAGATCATGAGGGCTAGTTACTACTGGCCATCTCTATTCTATGATTGTCATAGGTATGTGAGGAAATGTGGAAAATGTGGCTTCTTTTCTGGTAAGAAAAAGCTTGCAGCTCTTCCTCTTCATCCCATTCAAGTGGACCAGCCTTTTACTCAATGGGGATTGGATTTCATAGGCCCTATCAATCCTTCTTTTAGTTCTGGTCACAAATGGATTTTAGCTACTACAGATCACTTCACCAAATGGACAGAGGTAGTTTTATTAAAGGATACCACAAAATCTTTAGTCGTTGAGTTCCTTGACAGAATTGTGACTAGGTTTGGTGCCAAAGCTGTGAGCCATTGTAGGGACATGTTGTAGGGATATGTTGCAGTGTTGTCATAGATCTTGTAGCCATTTTTGTCATACTAGTAGTCATGATCCATATTCTCACATTCAAATGTTTTTGTCTAGGGCTCTTGCATGGGTTGTGTTCAGTGCATGGGTTGTGTCTTTTGTAGGGATGGGGTGTGTTTGGATCACGGGCTATATTGGTGTGTTGGGATGAGACCATGTTGAACATCATCCAACTAGGGTTTTCTTTTATGTCTAAGAGTTTCCTAAAAATTGTTTGACAAAATTTTAGGGCTTTTTTCATCCATAATGAACCCTAAACTCGACCCAATCACATTCCAATAGCTACTTGACTGCATGACCAAAGTTGAGACCAATAATGCAACCCTAAAAGACATTGTTGTTGTGGTATCCTTGCTCTCTCATAAGCTCTATAATCAGTTGATAGAGGTTGAATCTAGGAATTAAACTCTTTGTGATATGATGTAGTCCCTATTTGAGATAGTAATATTTTGAAACAATACCATTGATAACTCTCTCATAGGTATATGGATGGATTTGAAGGAGCAACCTTACTGTTGCCTACAATAGAAACTAGTAACAAACCTTGAAAAGATTCAAGACACAATGAAAGGTACAATGCAATTGATGGATATCCATGATTTGAAGATGAAGCAAGAGGAACTTGATAAAAAATAATGCTCCCTAGAGACCATAATAGAACAACAGCTGAAATCATGGGCTTCTATCTGTAGCAACCCCATTTCTTCCTCCCCTCCTCTTTCTACCACTCTCTCTGGTGTAGAGAAGCTAGTCTAGACTTAGATAGTGAATAAAATTGTTAGGCATGCCTATGAGCTAAACTTGAGGGTTTGCAGTCTCCGTCTTCCTTACCCTGAGCCTCTTGTAGCAAGCTACTCCTTCCTTAAAGACCAACTATATATCACTAACCTCTCACTTGATTGTACCTAGATTTGGCATGACAATACCCTCTTTATCTAGTTCCTTTCACTTGATGATCATCTTTGGGCTCTTAGGATAAAGAGGAAACTCTTCTCTCTACCCATTCAGATTTATATTGTTCAGAATCTCGCTAGATTGCAAGTGGAAAAACTTAAGGAGGCTCAGGCTATTGTTGTGGCTGCTATACAAGAGGGTAAATGGTAGTGATTAGAAACCTCAAGGCTATTATTTGAGACACTTTCCATCCTGGCTAGGAGTTGAGATCAAAGTAGGTCCTAAAGGCTATAGACATTTCCTAGGTGGCAACAATTTTGCCATTCTTTGTTCTTCTTTCTTTCTCTCTTCTTCTTCTCCTCTCTCTCTCTCTCTCTCTCTCTCTCTCTCTCTCTCTCTCTCTCTCTCTCTCTCTCTCTCTCTCTCTCTGAGCTTGGATCCCTACTCCATGTTGGGGTGGTGCTCACTTGCTTCTTCTTTTGGTTTTTGTTCTTGTTCTTGTTCTTTTACAGACAATATTTGGTGTTCTCCTATTTGTTTCTTTCATGGTTGTAAGTTCTTAGTCCCATAGATCTCTATTGGTCTTTTGTTGGAAATTAATAGATTCATCTTATCTTATCTTATCAATGCTATATTAAATGATTTGGATTGTTTTTCCCTTTTTTTTTGGTTTTGGCCATATTTAGAAGCAAACACACACAAACCTTATTCTTTTGAAACTCATACTTTACGACAATTGAAGCTAACCCACCTCCTTGCCTCTTGTGTCAATGGAGTATTTGATCAAAGAAAGCCTCCCATTTCTTGGTTGCAACTCCACTGCTATCAATAGGGATTCCATACAAAGTGGTTTTATTGAACATGGCTTCCCTTAACATGCCTCACCTTATCCATCTGGTAATCATGAATCTTTAGTGATAGAAATGTGAAACATTTCTCAGTAGCATATATGCTTCGTTAGAGATGTCCCAAATTGTGATCTCCTCCAAGTTGTGGTAATTAACACACATCTCCTTAGCAATAGAAACATGTAGCTCTAATCATTCAAATAACTATCAAATATTTTAAGCAATCACACATTTTCAAATAAGGTGGATACATTTCTCTCATTGCATCAGCCAATGTGAAGACATTGAGTTGGTGTGATTAAAAAAGATATTCTTGAAAAGCTACTAGCTCTACTCCATTATTGGAATATGCACCATATTCCTCCATAATGGTATTTCTTCAACACATGTCCACATCTAACTTATGTAGGAGTTATGCATATACCAAACTAATTTGGTAGATTCCAATGGCTTAAAATGATATTGTTTGATTAATTTGGTTAACATGGTTTTTTATAAAACAAAACTTGACCCATCCAATTTTCCACTATAATGGAGGTCATGTGATTCTAGCTGTAAAACCATAATTCATTTCTAACTTTTCCAAATTTCCATAGTTGATGCTCACATCTATTCTTCCCTTCATCTTCACTATGCTCCCCTTCAAAAATGGTAAAGGTAAAAGGCAACATCCATTGGCAGAAAAAAAAATAAAAGGCCACTTTGTTGGCATAATTTTGAAATGAACTTACTCATTCATTTACTTCCTACATAGGCTTCTTGCATCCCATTTCCCAATTTCAAACTTCTAAAAAGATTATGTAATTAAGGAGAAAATATGTGGCTAATCTTTGTGATGCCATTAGATAGGAAATGGGAAAATTTGAAGTCAATTTTCAAATGATCAGTCCCCATGATGTGAAATCAATTTGTCGCCCTCATTTGCATATGAATTGACCCTCTGATGCCACGTACTCCTCCCTCCTCTATCTTACTCACTCCTTCAAAAGACTAGGGGCTATTTATGCATTGACTTTCTCATAATTGATTGACCATATTTTAAAATAATCATCAATGAATTTGAAACTCGAGAACTTTAGTTTGTTTAAAATTCTTGCATCCTCACATTTCTTATCAAACTAATGTAATTAGTCAGGCCCCATAGTGGGCTTGGCTTTAAAAAATTCAAACTCAAACACCTAAAATTTCAAATTTATCTGATGAACATTTGACTCTAACTAGAATCAATTTGCAATATTGATTCAACATTTAAAAATTGTTTTTACCCTTTCCTACCAACTACCAATTTCATGTCTAGGGGTCCTCTGACTGGATTTAAAAACTGACCAAAACACCTAACTGAATTCTTTTTTTTTAAAAACATATTAATTCTTTGTTCCATGTTCTTGTACCCTGTCAAATTTTGTCTCTTGATGACTTTAGGGTCAAAAGATATTGACCATCAAAGTCACCTCCTTAGAACTACCTACAAGCAAACATTTCAGAAAATCATAAATCATATTTAGTTTTATCTTTGAAAACAAGGTAAAGTGACACTTGGGGGCAAGAAAACTGGGGTATTAGTTCAATGACATAAGGAGAGTATAAATTTATGATTTGGTCTCATGATGAATAATAGGAAAAATTTGGCGAGAATCAAAGTGGGCCACTTAGATTTGCAGAATTGGGAACACTAGCTGAAAAGTGACTTTCACAAATGAAATGGACCTAGGAAGGTGTGTAGATAGATTTGTCAAGACTTACAAAGTGGCACACTTAAACACTTTTAGAGAAGAACACAACTGTACAATCCATTTGATCGCACCTATCATAGATTATGAGTTATAAGATCTCGAATAGGGGTACCAATCGATCTACACTTCATGACACCAGTAAAACTTTACAAATTACATATGGAATCATGTTCAAAAATTAATCAAACAAATTCACCATAAGCTCAAATCAAAAAAATAGCAAGTCCTTGACCTCTAGAATGCAATGCAAAAGTAATTTTCTCATTTTGATTAACTAGGTCAAACTTACAACAAGTCAAATAGGGCCTCCCAAAATTTTGAACAATTTACATCATCATGACAACAATAAACAACCAACTTTGAGGGATTCAAAACCTAGTCAAATCATCTTGAAATGACTCAAAATCTAAAAAATAGGTTCTTTGATATGGATATTAAACACTCCTAAAGTGGTGAGTCATGAAATGTTACTGGTTGTGAGATACTCAAATGCAAACTAAGCCTTCTATCATTGTTTGACACTTGGACAAAAATGCAGATTTGAACATTGCTCAAAATAAAACTTCACAAAATGACTCAGAATGATAATTTATCTTCATGGGATGAGTGGATGTACTAAATTCAAGGTGTTAGAAACATTAAACATTACTTAGGCCTTAAATTCATAGTTAGGTACACATGCATTAAATGTGCTTTAAGGGGCTTAAAAGCTTGGAATGGTACTCAAATCAGGAAGACAATTTTGAGTCCCAAAAAGACTCATATAAAAGCATATCATCAACATATAAACATAAAATAATTTATATTTCATCATCCAACTGCTTAAAATAAACACAATTGTCAGAATAACATTGAGTGTAACCATGCTCATTCATAAAATTATCAAATTTAAGATATCAGTATCAAGGTGTTGGCTTCAATCCATATAAACTTTATTTTAATTTGCACACTAAATTCTCCTTACATTTGATCTTAGATCCCTTTGGTTGTTTGATACATATTTCTTAATCCAAATAACCATGTAGAAATTTTGGTTTAACATCAAGATGTTCTAAATGTAGATTTTTGACAGCTACAATACTTAAAATAATATGAATAGTATTCATTTCACTATTTGGAGAAAATATCTCATCAAAATCAATGGCCTTTTTCTATGAAAATCTTTTGACAACTAACCTCACTTTAAACATTTTACAACTTCCTCTTCTTTCAACCCGTAAACTCATTTATTTTGTAAAAATCATAAAACTACAAGTAACTTACATAAACTCCAAGTCTTTTGTTCAAAAAAGAGTCTATTTCTTTTGTCATGGAAGAATCCCACTAAAACTTTTTATCCACCTACACAACTTCATCATAAAATTTTGGTTCATAAGTATTTGTTAATAAAATAGAGTAAAAGGGAGAGAAAATCTCTTTAGAGGTCTACTTAGCCTTGTTGACTATCAAACATTGACTAGGGTTGGTGATACTTGTTGTTTTTGTTATTGTGGACCTTGAAGGATGGTTGGAACATCATTCTTTTGAGTCTCATCTAACAGTACATAATCATTTTTTATCATCTCATGTTGCTACAATAAATTTTTATACAATGTTTTCTCATTGAATATTAAATCCATGCTTCTTAAAATTTTATGATTTTCAAAATCCAAAAGTCTATAAATAAATTCATCAATGTCATATACAACAACTACACATTTCTTTGACTTAGCTTCCAACTTGGTTCTATATTTTAGAAACTATATCTACAAATGCTTCATAGCTAAAGTTATAATAAAAGAATAACTCACCTTGTTACCATTCCATGCTTCCTCTAGAATACCACAATCCAAAAGAGTAGAGGGACCTATACTGATCAATTATACATTGGTATTGATGACATTTTCCCACATGTTTAAGGGAATCCCAAAATGTAACACCATACTCCTTGCATGCTCCATTATTATCCTATTCATGTGTTCAACCACTTCATTTTTTGATGGAGTCCTTGAATTGGTTTTCTGCCTACAAATACTATTAGAGGAAAAAAAATTTCAAACATTTTTCTTCAATACTCACCACCATTATCAGATCAGATTCAATTTTATTCGTTTACCACTCTCATTCTCAACCAAATATTTTCATTTCAAAATTGTTTGAAATACATCAGATTTATGTCAAAGGAAATAAAACCAATACTTTTCTAGTTGCTTCATCAATGAATATAACATAATAATGAGAGCCACCAAGGAAGATACCTGAGCTAGTCCATATACATCTGTATGCAAAAGCTCTAATTTCTCCTTTTTCGTTTTGTTCTCACTCCTCACATAACTAAATCTCTTTTCTTTTTCATAAACACACTTTAACAAAAATATGTATTGTCACATTTTAGACTAGGTAAAGAATTTTTTGAATAAATTAATTTCATACATTTCTCACTCATGTGCCCAAGTCTATTGTTCCATAGTGTTGTTTTAGAATCCCTAGTAGTTGTTTATGTTCTTCCTGATCAATTATACTAACTTTTCTTGAACACTATTTTTTCTTTGAAAAAAATTAAAGTAAAAGGAATAGTATGACCTACACAAAGATAAAATTTCCTACTTTCACACATTTTTCTACTACCAAGGAACCTTTTGAAACCTTCCAATTTATATCATTAAAAGTAATTGTGCAAGACTCAGCACCTATTTTCCCTACTTAAATTAAATTCATACTCGACCTTGGAACATGTCTTATCTATTGTAGTATCCAATGATTCCTATTCTTTAACTTAATCTTAATTTTTTTCCTTACAAAAATTTGATAGGGCTCATTATCTCCCAAATAAACAAACCCAAAATCCCCTTGGACATAATTAAGAAAATAACCTTTATGGGGTGTAGCTTGGAATGAAGCCCCTAAATCATAAATATTTTATAAAGAAAGAAGAAATACATCCTCTTTAGATTTTTTACTCACCAAATTTTCCTCCTTGTTTCCTTTTTATTTGAATCCTTCATTGTTCTATCGATTACATCAGTCTTTCTTCTTATGACTCTTTTTTCCATATTACCTATAATCTTTTGGTCCTTTAGATTGAGAAATCTTTCCCTTTGACTTTCCTCTTGATTTCCCATGCTTTTATGAATTATATTCTCTCTCATTTGTTCTACCTCTTAGAATGACACCAACCATATCATCAAATTTTAGGGTATTAGAACCAGAAACATGATTACTCATAGCCATTACCTAGCCATTCCAAGTTTTAGGAGAAGAACATAGAATCAAGAGAGCCCTAATTTATTCATCAAAATTCACATTTCTAGAATATAATTGATTGGTAGTGGTATTAAACTCATTTAAATGATTAGTAACATATCTATCTTCTACCATTTTCATATTAAATAAATGCTTCATGACAAATAACTTGTTTGAAGTGGAAGGCTTTTCATACAACTTTGCTAGGGTTTCCATCAACTCTTTAGCCATCTTCTCTTTTGTATTATTAAGTGTCACCAATTGTATGAGGCATAATGAATACTTCCAATTCCCTTTCTATCCAAAATATCTTAGTCCTCATCTTCCATAGTTGCCTCTTTCTTGTATTTTCCTTCAAATGTCCACCATAAATCCTTTTGATAAGGATAGTCCTCCATTTTTATTTTCCATAACTAAAAGTTTTTCCCATTAAACTTCTCAACCTTCAACTTACCCTCATCTTTCATTTCTCTTGCCAAACTATGGGACTCCCACTAAATTGTGACACCTTTGTACAAAGGATAAGTGAAACAACCTCACTTTGATTCTACTTGTTAGGAATAATGAGATAGAAATAATAATTACATGCAAATATAAATAGTGTCAGAAAAGGAATAAAGTGCATAGAAGAGAACACAATCTTTAAATTACAATCATTTTTATTATTAGTAACATACACTTATTCATATTTTAAACATCTACAAAGCTTATTCTATAGTTAACAATGTGAACCAAGTATTTCAATTGCTACTGAGTCCCCTAGATAGATTTTAGTTTGTGTCAAGAATTTACCACTATGGTGATGATTAGTAGTGTAAACTGAGCATCTCAATGAATACTAAGTTTACCAATGCAAATAGATTTGTGCAATGCTTACCAAGTTTGTAGTTGATGTGATGTGAGTCTAGTGTTAACCAAGCTACTCAATGTTAACCAAGTGACTTAGTTTATACTGATATTATAGTGCTAGCATTGACTAAGCTATGTAGTGTGAATCAAATGATTCAATTTATATGTTGACTTTTATAGTATTCATCGAATCACTAGTGTAGACCAAGTTCAAGAGTACTTAGAAGTGATTAGCATAGATTGAGCTTCCATGTCTATAGAGTTCATGACAATGTTGATCATTGATAGTGGATGTCATGTATTAGAACCTCATCGAGTCAGTCTTTAGAACCCAAGTTTCTACACTTTGGCCAACTTTGTGATTCTTGTGTAAACTTGTATTATGGCTGACTTTGTAATTTGTAATTGGATTGGTATATATGTAATACATTGTGTCACATCCAAAATATGACAATGACATAGAAGTAATTAGAGAAGAGTAGAAGAGAGAATTACAAAGGCTACAATAGTATAAGGAGTAGCAAGATTTATCTATCACAACAACTTGATTTGTACACTTAGAGGAATCTCATTTAGCAAACGAAGTTACAAATCAGAGATTAGGTACTGCTTTATCCTAACAGGTGGATCTTTCAAATCTTTTAACAAGGTAGACCTAATAGTCTTGTGTAAATCTTTTTAGTGAGTGCATACTTCATTATATGTTTGTAAATCCTTTTTCAAGGTGGACCTAGCAGTCCTTATTGCTCCTAACAGGGAAGATCATTAGAATTGATCATTGTAAGCCTTAATAGGCCAACTTTATATTGCAATACTAAAGCTTGTGGGTATCATCCACACACTAGTTTTACTTTATATTTGGAAGGTTTCTAGGTCACCAAAATTGTGTGTCAAAAGTGTTATGAATGCTTTAATGTTTTTAGTTTCTCATGAATGCAATTAGATCAAAATATACATGAAGGATTAATTTCTAATTAAGGATTAAATTTTATAAGTTACTAATTCACCCCTCCCCTCTCAATAACTTAGCCTACCATAATGTTTCCAAAAATTGGTATCAAAGCTTTGTAGTTCTCAGAGAAAAGTTTAATAGCTTGAGAAAATATCAAAAGCAATAGAGCTATTCAGACTTGAGAAGGCTATTGGCAATGAGAAGCTAGATTTGGAATTGGCTATTGGACAACTCAAAAAAGAAAAAGAGAAACTCTCTCAATCCATAAAATGAAATAAAGATCTTGTAATCCAGATGAATGATCAATTCTACATTCAAGAAAGAATTGAAGACATCCATTCAAGTAATTCAGATGAAGCTAATGAAGCAATCAAAGAACTATTTGAAAAGAATAATACTCTCTAAAAAGAAGGAAGAAAACTAAGAAGAGAGCAAGAAATTTAGTTAGTAAGATTGTGTGAAGTCATGGAAGGGAACAAAAAGATAAAAGAAGAGATAGAAGGAAATAACAATGAAATTTAGCACCTATCCCTTCAGCAAGAAAACTTCATTGATTAGCTCACCAATGAAAATGAAGAAATCATGAATCTAAGATTAGAAAATGAAAGATTGTAGAATGATATAAACATTGAAAGGATGATAAAATCTCAAGTAAAAATGAATTAATTGAATGAGAAAAGTCATTACAGACAAAAAGGAAAGCAAGAATTAGATATACAGAAGAAGGTGAATCATCCAAGCAAGGAGCTCAAAGGAATCAAAGACCTACTTGTAGTCATTGTGGTAAGCTAGGCCATACATTAAACAAATGTTGGAGAAATGGGAAAGTAAAATTTAATAGAAAATGGTATAATTGTAATCAACATGGTCATAAAAAAAATGAATACAAAGAAAAACCAAAATTTAAAGGAAAATGTCACAAATGTAAGAAGCATGGGCACAAGTCATCAAAATGCAAAACTAATATATTAAATCCTACAGAATGGATTATCAAAGCTATATTTTTTTGGGACTATAACTTGGTGGAGATGTCATTATTTTGGAGAATTTGGACACATTGGAATGAATTGTAAGAAATATCACATGAGGAAAAGAGATACTACTAGAAGATGTTTCATTTGTATAAAACTTGGTCATCTTGCCAAGAACTATATGAATTCTAGAAGAATTGAAGATGAAAAGAAGGAAAATACTTATAACATCAGAAAGTAGATGAGATAGCAATGGGTTCCAAAATCTTTTGAAAATGCAAGACCAAGAAATGATGATCAAGTCACTCAAGAATTGGGTGACTCCACCATTTCCACCTAATTTCTCAAAGGAGAACTAGAACTAGGATACTAAAAAATGTATCTAATATCAATTCCAATTAACAAGATGAAAGATCCATATCAGCATTCAAGATGCAAAGGGATCACCGAGTAAGAGATGGCAATCACTACCAAGTTACTATCATTACCAAGTGAAGTTGGGTTATAGACTCTACCGAGAAAGGTTGGGAATAACTAAATTTTGTATGATTATAGAGTAATGGAAAACTACTAAGTAGTAAATGCAAGTGAAGTGGATGATAGTCTATCATTTGAGTAAACAATCATACTAGGAATTTATGGCAATCAAAAGGAGAAATTTGATAAAAGCATGAAATCAAAGTCATTTCTCACCATAAATTTTTAAGAGCTATTTGTGCAGAGTGATCTTCAAAGCATTCAAGTGATTTGAGAAAATTGTTACTAAAAGTTTTTTAATTCTGTCAAACCCTACTGAACGAAGATGGCATCCTCTAGTAGCAAAACAAAAAGAGGTTTAGACATGTTGATTTGAGGTGTGGAATGGAAGGCATCAGATTTCAAGTTGACTCCTACCATTGCAGAAACCCTAGATCTAAGTGGAGCATAGTCTTAAATTCCTCCAAAGGTACTGTTAATCAATGATATTTGTTCACATTTCAAATGTGCTATTCAAGATATCAAAACATTAGAGATGGATGAATGTTTTAAGGAGTTATGCATTGATCATGTGTTGAAACCTGAGCATCAACATCTTGAGACAAAAGCTTTAACTCACATTCCTCATATTCCATGGGATTTCCAAGTAAAATGAATAAGATTTATCCTTAATTATGTGTACAATGGTAATCTATGGTTAGAATAACCAATTGTGATAACTAAGAAGATGATCCATGAGATCACTACTCTTCCCATGTTGACAAACATGAAAATGACTGAAACCTTAGGTTGGGTTCAACTAGAGAAGAAAACCCTTGCCAAGTGGGAAGGGAGGGGAATAAAGATAAGATGTATCATTGACATGGAATTAAATTTTGATATACATGCCACTTCTCACAAAATCTAGAGCTCGAGCAGGTTGAACAATGTATCTTGTGGAGTAAGTGATTTAGCATATAGAGTGGTCAAGAATAACTTGTCACTTGACCTTGTTGAGTTACTACTAAACATGGAGAGCATCAGAACTTCCAAAAACAATCCATGTAAGTTTGGTTCACTCTTGACTTTCTTATTTTTCTATATTCAGAAGTTCTTCCCATCAAAAGGTAAAGTAGTCTGGAGAAAAGATGTACCAGTTCTTTATCAGATTAATGAGCACATTGTTGAAATGGGAGAGAATTATGCAAGTATCATGGATAACTACTTTGATGCATTCAAAGAAAAGATGAATAATAGATTCAATATTCCAAAGAAGTTAGTTGAGGATTACAAAGATAATATTTGTTTCATGATTGATAGTGAGAAAGCATACATTCAGGCAATTAGGCCAAGAATAGCATGGGTAAAATATCTTGGATATGAGGAGAACATTGATGAAACCAAAGACATAATTGAGCTTTTTGATCCTAAAGCTTCTTATTTTGGCACCTATCCTAAGGCAAAGGCTAGAATAGAATTGGAAATCAAACTTCCTCAAGTAGTCAACAAGGGCAAGAAGAGAATTAATAAATTAAAAACTAGTTCCACTCTTTTGTTGACTAAAGGAAAAGGAGAGGATGAAGAAGTAGAAGATGAAGGAAAATAAGCGGAAGAAGAGCCACTAAAGAAGAAAGGTAACGTAATTATTACCAAGCCTACCAAGACATCTAATATTGTGTTCACTAGAAGATCATCCAAGAAGAAAGTAGATAAAGAAGGAGGAGATAGAATCTTCAAGAGATCTCCACTCACCTTTGAGGAAAGGATGAAAGAATTAGAATCAAGATCTAGCATAACAAACTTTAAGGAACTAAAATATGAGACCAAAAATGCATATTAGCAAAAGAAAATAGAAGTATTAATAACTAAAATGGGTAAGTGGAAATACTTCCTAGACTAGCTTGCTTAGTAGATTCCTAATGTTTTAATGGAAAAAGTCAAGACAAGATGGTAACATGCCATGAAAACTACAAAAGATATATATGAGAAGACCCTGAGACAACTCATGCCAAATTTGGATGACAAGGAGGTAAAAGTAATCTCTAAAGAAAAATGAAGAAAAGCTAACTTTGAGAATCAACACTTGTCTTGTGTTATAGAAAGATATAGAACATGTTGTGAAGAATGCTACAAACACATGGAAGAATGTTTATCTTCTTCACAAGCCAAGTGTTTTTGTAGTTAGTGTTAGTGACAAGGATGATGATGATCATGAGAAAGATGAAAAGATTAACAATGAAGAAGTCACTCATTTTGATAATGTAGATGATGAAGAAGAACAAAGGTAGGAAGCTACTGAGGAAGATGTACAAGATATTGAGGAGACTGACCTAGTAAAGATTGCTATAGAAGTCATAGCATCACTTCCTCATTCTCCAAGGAAAACATTGAAAACACCAAGCCCAAAGAAAGCTTCAACAAGATTGACCAGCACTAAAAGCATGAGCACTCAATCAATCTTTGCACCTATCTAGCTTAGTACTTCATCTACTGAGTAGCATGTACTTCCCTCTACATCAATTTTGGTTACATTAGGTATTTCTTCTATAGGTATTTCAAAAATGAGTGTAGTATCCACTTTTTTAGAAATTTCTACCATTTCTACAATTGTTTCGATTCCTAACATCCAAGTAATAAGTGCAAGGACAATTTAGACCAAGCCTCAACCAAGCACAAAATTTTTGGGAAAAGGAAAAGACACAAAAGAAGATATAGATCTTGATGAGGAGATTATCATTCTTAATTGGGACATCTATAATCTCAATCCTAGTTAGATGCATGTTTTTGGAGAACTTCTTCAAAAGAAAGCCAAGCAGCAAAGGCTTAGAGAGGAAGGAAACAAAAAATTTAAGATAATTAAGGATGCTAAGAATATTCTACTAGAGGCTCTAGGCATAGAGGTTGATACTTCTTAACCAATTTTGTATCAATTAGTAGAGGCAATCGAAAAATATAATGAAGATTTGGATGGATAGGAAAAATTGTTGCAAAAAGCTAAGAAAAAGCTTGACAGTAAAGTTTTAGAACTTATTGCTCAACAAATTTCTATTCATCAAGTAGAATTATCTACCATTCTAGGCTCTCTAGAGACCTCCTACATCAATGTATCTTTAATTTTAGGTAAACTTTATGATACATCAATCTTCACTAAGGAAATAAGAGATAAATTGTTAAAGATTGATGAGAATCTAAAGACAAGTGCACAATAGTTGCAGCTTGGCTCAAGTTCAAGCTCTGCCCACTTTAATAAGATTAGATTTCTAATAGATATATAGGTAGAATTGCTAAGAGAAGATAGATATTCAAAACATGGTTCTCCCAAATATGGATGCATTGCAAAAGTAAATTGCACATTCAAAAATTCTTATCCATGACAACAACTTCTCCATTGCAAACCATATGATAGAATTGTTAGTAGAAGTGCAGATTGCATTGCACACATGCAAGGTGTTGCAAGAGAATTGGGACAAGACTTTGGCACTTATCCTGAAGGTACATTTAGATTTCTTGTCACATTTTGACATTACTATCTAAGTACATATAGCATAAATCATTGGCATTAATGTCAAAAAGGGGGAGAAGATGTAAGGAGAAATGGGGAAAAGATTGGAAGAAGATTGGAGAAGATTGAAGAAAGACTGTAAAAATGTATATTCTATAAAGAAGGAGAAAAATATATATATCAGATGTATGGTGTATTGAATATTATCTATGGGGAAGAATTACCATGTATAGAAATATATCTCTTACAAAACCAATTTTGAAAAATCTCAAAAATAGTATACTCTACCGAGTTGGAGACATGAGGTGATAGATATAAGATGTTCTTGAACATTCTTGAATTCAATTTTGACTAATAAGTGTTTTTGTCACTAATGCCAAAGGGGGAGATTATTCACATTCTAGTCATGTTTGGTATTAATGACATACACTTATTCCAATTTTAATCATCTACTAAGCTTATTGTATAGTTAATAGTGTTAATCAAGCATTTCAATTGCTAACAAGTTCTATAGTAGCTATCAAGTCCCTTGGACAAATTTTAGTTTGTGCTGAGCAGTTATTACTATGGTGATGATTAGTAGTGTAAATTGATCATCTTAGTGTATCTTGAGTTTACCAGTGTAAACCAAGTTGTTTAGTACTTATTGAGTTCATAGTTGATGCGATGCAAGTCTAATTTAAATCGAGCTACTTAGTGTTAACCAAATGACTCATTTTATATCAATCTCGTAGTGATAGCATTCATCAAGCTATGCATTTTAAATCAAGTGATTCAATTTATTTTTCTAGTTTCACAATATTTGATGAGTCACCAATGTAGACTAAGTTCAAGATTACTTAGAAGTGATCAGTATGGACCAAGCTTCTATGTCTATTGTTACCTATTTTTGGCCCCTGGCAAAATTTAAATTTAAATACTTGAGCCCACCCAACGGTCACTCCCCATCTTTAGTATTATTTAAATGCCCTAGAAATACAAAATAAAATGATTAAACCTTATGATATTTATTTATTTTCAATTTTTTTCCGCTGGCCTACAACTTTTTGCACCGTCAGATCTTGAATAGATCTATGGATGTCACTATCTCACTATGAAAAGATGCAAGTGTTTTACACTTAGTGACATAGCGACTGTCACTAAGTTGAAAGGTGGTGCTATCAAATGGATGTGTGGTTTTATTGTTATGTCAAAAGCATTAATGAGTACTGGCCCTGAATTAAGCATAGTCACTAGAGGTCACTATGTCGCTATCGAGAAATTTGTGTTTCTCGCCATTAGTGACATAGCGCCTTGATGAAAAGTAATCCTGCGACAACTTTTTCAAAAGATGGGTCCTAGAAAATGCTCTATCAAATATCAATTATAAATTTTTGGAACATGATGGCATCTAGTGGGATACACATATACACTGGAAAAAGTGACAATACTGGAGGTTGCTATATCACTATTGGGAAACTTGTTCTTCTCGCTGTTAGTGACATAGGGCCCAGTCAGGAAATAAACACGCGGTGGGACCCAAGAAACATGGTAATATGGCCAAGTTTTTTTTTTTTAATATGAATTTATATGCTAATGGTGGAGGGTTTCTCATGTCATCAATAACTAGACCCTCACCCCCATGCATAGAACATGTCAATGATTCTGATCATCAGATCAATCTCAAATCTATGATCATCATTATCTCACTATGGTTTGTTGCACGAGGGTTATGAATAGTGACATAGAAACAAGGGACCCACCATATTTCTCTTAAGTAATGTATCAATGTCTTCCACACCATCAAGGAGAATCTATAATGGTCACTATCTCGCTATGGCAAGGTGCTCACTTTTTATGTATAGCGAGATAGCGATTCAGCGATACGTGTCCTTGCAGGCTTGGGGAGATAACATTACAATTAGCATTGGCAAAAAAGTTGGCAGTTATGAGACATCGCGGTCAAGGTTTTGAAAAGGTGGCTCAGTTAGTTAGTTAGATGTGGACAACCATGTGGAGACCTTGCAAGTGGTAAAATGAAATAAAATAATTGGTCCACATGGCCCATTCTAGTTGCAATTTTCTGTTAACTTGCTCATTTTTGTTGACTCATGAGCCAGAAATGAAGGAGATCAAATTTTTCTATGTGATTTGATCCCTATGATCAATGCCAACCATTCCTAAATGAATGTTGGACCCAGTAAACAATAGGAAAATAGTCCACCACCCCAGTTTATCCATCTTTTTGGTCAGAATGGTTTAATGGCACCGTTTCCTATCTTCTCCATGTCTTGCTTCGAAAAAATATTAGATTTCATTGTACTTAGGTCTGTGCAAAGCTTGGATTTTCCCTAGATCTGCATGATTATTCTCTATAAGACTTAATGGCAGTGGTTGTGGAGTAACTTTAGTTAGAGGACATCTCAGTTATGCCTAAACTATAAAAGCATTTTTTGTAGATTTTGTTCTGTCGAGTCTTCTCTGACTTCTCTGATATTGCTCTACAATTTCACTGTAAATTCCCTTTGTCTCTGAATTGTATGAAATTCTACCTTATCTCCTTCAACCATTGATGTAAAGCACAAGAACTATTTGCCTCTCATTGGTGTATTGTGGATATCTACAATCTTGCATGACTGTATCTCTTTTGGCCTAGAAATGATATATAAGTGAATCCTTTCTTTCTTTGTGTCATTCATTTGGGTTTTTTGATCTGCATGTGATTGTAAGATTAAAGCAAGTCTGGATGTGTATATCTTTTGGTGTCATGATGGTTCAATGGTGCATGTATGGGTAGAGATTAGTTTGAACACTCTATTTTGGTGCATCATCCCCTTAGGTTAGAGTAGGTAGATTTTCTTTCATGCATTCTTTCTCCCTTTTCCTCTCTAAGAGTAGTTAGGTGCACCTTGATAGTAAGGAAGCCAGCCTTCTCTGGAGACTCAACCTCATAGTTCAAGTCTCACAACTTGGAGGTTGTTTCCATGTTTCACAAGGTTGTCCTTAGGTAAAAAATTTGGGCAAGGGTGCAGACCTTTGTGACAACAATTTTTGGCATGCCCGATGGGACAAAGAAGATTCAACTATATAAGTTTGTTGGTTAGCCAGTTGATCCTAATACACTAAGAATTTGGGTGTTATTCTTAGTGCCATTAGCCTTTAGAGGCATCCAATCAAACACCATGGTGACTCTAATGCAAATCTACTGGTTTCAAGCAGAAATAGTGTTGTTATGCATAAAGATCATCTCTGATCTTTTATATTTTCAAGATTTTTCTATGAGATTAGTTAATTGAATTCTTATCATGAATTCTTTCCATAGAGATCCTTCCCACCTTCCCCCATATCATGAAGAGACTATCCCTCATTCCCCTCATCCCCTACATCAACCTATCTAGTCTCCCTTGGAACATCGTAGTGATCACATGTCAAAGGCAAGATTACTCTATGATCTGATAGCTTAGGTTTCAAGTTTGTGAAACTTGGAAGACTTTTTAGCCATTTTGAAAATCCATACCCAGATACAGATTATGGGGATTTTTCTCACATTAGACTCATTATGACTATTTGGAATGAAGAGTTGCAAAATGACAAGGAGACATGGGATGATGACCCTCTTGTTTCTAGCGTGGTGTTTGAGGTTTATGATATTTTTTAGTTGGTTTATCATGTTACCCTTAGAATGCAATAGAAAGAGAGGGAGAGATAGAGATATTTTGAGGAGAACCTTGCAAGGAAAGTTGTTGTAGCAAGAGAGGAGGAAATGAGGCTCCAATCAGCTCATTTTCAAGCCAAGGAGGTAGATGTCCCCCCTTTTCCAAAATATGTCATCCCAAGCTTTAAGAAGCCCCCTCCCTCACAAGAACCTGATATTGTAGCCCCTCCACCCCTTGTGAGAGAGAGTTGGATTAGTCATGAACCCCTCGGACCTATCACTATTTTCCTATTTCTAGGTGGGCTAGTTGTATGGACTCTTGATGGTCCAAATATGGAGTTTTGCAAGAGTGAATCCAAACGCACAAAGATTCCATGTGAGGAGTTGCAGTCTACTAAGGAGAACAAAGAGGAGGCTATTGAGACAAAGGAAGAGGACCCGATCCTCTTATTTGAAGAGCTTCCCTCTTTTGTTGAGAAAGAAGAAGAAGACAATAAGGTTGTTCCTTCCCTTGAGGAACAAGTCATGGCTTTTGAGCCCTTGCCAGTGAATGAGGATCTGCTGCTAGAGAAGGAAGAGAATCATTTGCTATAGCAGACAACCCTCTATGATATGGAGGATGTACAAGAAAGCCTCAAGGATAGCCTTGTCCTTGAGGAGGAATATGCTAACCTGCATGAGGTTTCCCCCCAACCTATGCATGTCTTTACAACTGTAATAGAGGAGATCAATGATGAGGATGATCTTTTGGATAAGTTGGATGCTATTTTATCTTTTATAGATATTGAATTAATATCTCGTATATATGAGGAGCATGTTCCACAATACCAACAAGTGGAAGGTCACACCATACTAGTAGATCCAAAGGAAGTGGTTCATGGGCAACATGAACAAGATGTGGAAAAAAGTTGTTTACAACAAAAGGAGGAGCCACTTCCAAACTAGTTGAAGACTACCACTATAGAGCATAGTCAAGTGGTCAAGGATGATTCCTCTGGCCCTATACCATCAAGAGGATGCCCCATAAGGTATCTAGCTCTACAACAAATCAACAAGTTGCCCCCAGTCATGCACACTCCAGAGCATGAGGAAGATTATCACAGAGAGGATCAAGTATGTTTTTCTCCACAAGGAAACACCCTAGTGTTGGAAATCTTCACTATTTTTCGCATTAGGAAGGAGGTGTTCCATGCAACAGTATGCTTATCATACTTGTTGATTCACCTGACTTCCATTATGCATGGAACAAGAAACCGGTTGATAAGGAAGGGCAGCTATTTCAGAAAACCATTCAATAGGTTTGTTTGACCCCTCTCTTTGTAAATATTTGTATATATTAGAGTAGTTTTCTTTCTATTGGTTTCCCACTTTCCAAGAAGTGTACAAGCACATGTGTTTTGCTAAGGTTGTAGAGGAGTGAGATAGAGCTTTTCATGTTTTTCTCTTGCAAAGGTAGGGTTAGGGTTTCACCATGCACTAATCCAAATTTTTTATGACTCTGTAGGCCAATGGATGCATAAGGTCATTGGTCATACACATAGCTAGCTTGTTTCCCCTCTAAGTTGCCAAAAATGTTACCTATTTTTACCCCCTGCCAAAATTTGAATTTAAATACTTGAGCCCACCCAAGAGTCACTCCCCATCTTTAGTATTATTTAAATGCCCTAGAAATGCAAAATAAAATGATTAAACCTTATGATATTTCTTTTTTTTCAATTTGTTTACCCTGGCTTGCAACTTTCCACGCCATCAGATCTTAAATAGATCTATGGATGTCACTATCTCGCTATGAAAAGATGCAAGTGTTTTACCCTTAGCGACATAGAAACTACCGCTAAGTTGAAAGGTGGTGCTATCAAATTGATGTGTGGTTTTATTGTTATGTCAAAAGCATTAATGAGTTTTGGCCCTGAATTAAGCATAGTCATTGGAGGTCACTATGTCGCTATCAAGAAATTTGTGTTTCTTGTCGTTAGCGACATAGCACCTTGATGAAAAGTAATATTGCGGAAACTTTTTCATAAGATGGGTCCCAGAAAATGATCCATTAGATATCAGTGATAAAGATTTGGCACATGATGGCATCTAGTGGGATACACATATACACCAAGAAAAGTGATGGCACTAGAGGTTACTATATCGCTATCAGGAAACTTGTTCTTCTTGCCGTTAGTGACATAGAACCCATCCGAGAAATAAACACACAGTGGGACCCAAGAAACACAGTAATATGGCCAAGTTTTTTTTTTAAATATGCATTTATATGCCAACAGTGCAAGGTTTCTCACATCATCAATAGCTAGACCCACACCCCCATGCATAGAACATGTCAATGATTCTAAATGTCAGATCGATCTCAAATCTGCGATCATTGTTATCTTGCTATGGTGAGTTACACGAGGGTTATGAATAGTGACATAGCGATAAGGTACCCACCATATTTCTCTTAATTAATGTATCAATTTCTTCCACATGATCAATATCTTTTGGTGTCATGATGGTTCAATAGTGCATGTATGGACAGAGATTAGTTTGAAGACTCTATTTTGGTGCATCACCCCCTTAGGTTAGAGTAGGTATATTTTATTTCATACATTCTTTCTCCCTTTTCCTCTCCAAGAGTAGTTAGATGCACCCTGATAGTAAAGGAAGCCAAACTTCTCTAGAGACTCAACCTCACAGTTCAAGTCCCATAGCTTGGAGGTTGTTTCCATGTTTCACAAGGTTGTCCTTAGGTAAAAAATTTGGACAAGGGTGCAAACCTTTGTGACAACATCTACCAAGTGCATGATGATGTTGAGCATTGGTAGTGGATGCTATGTATCAAAACCTCACTGAGTCAGTCTTCAAAACTTGAGTTTCTACAATTTTTCCAACTTTGTGATTCTTGTGTAAACTTGTATTGTGGCTAACATTGTAATTTGTAATTTGATTGGTATATATGTAATACATTGTGTTACATCCAAAATATGAAAATGACATAGAAGTAATTAGAGAAGAGTAGAAGAGCAAATTACAAAGGCTATAGTAGTATAAGGAGTAGCAAAGATTTATCTATCACAACAAGGTGATTTGTATACTTAGAGGAATCTCATTTAGTTAACCAAGTTGCAAATTAGAGATTAGCTAATGATTCATCCTAATAGGTGGATCATTCAAATCCTTTAACAAGGTAGACTTAACAGTCTTGTGTAAATCTCTTTACTGAGTGCATATTTCATTGTATGTTTGTAAATTTTTTTGCAAGGTGGACCTAGCAGTTGTTATTGCTCCTAACAAGGTAGATCATTAGAATTGATCATTATAAGCCTTAACAGCCCAACTTTACTGCAATACTAAAGCTTGTGGGTATCATCCCCACCCCAGTTTTACTTTCTATTTGGAAGGTTTCTAGATCACCAAAATAGTGTGTCAAAAGTGTTATGAATGCTTTAATGTTTTTAGTTTCTCATGCATGCAATTAGATCAAAATATGCATGAAGGATTAATTTCTAATTAAGGATTAAACTTCATAAGTTACTGATTCACCCCTCCCCTCTTAGTAATTTAGCCTATCATAATATTTCCATCACACAAGACATAGATATTTAATGTGCTTCACTCAATCCTTGGGCCACATCCATCAGTCAGCGAGTTCTATTTATTCTTATTATCCAATGATTACAACTTGATTACAATCTATAATCTATTATAGCTCAATACTACCACAAAAAGCTACTATCTCGTCATACATAATGAAATCCCCAATCCTAAGCCATTTTATACAATCTTTTTACCACTTACAAAATTAGGGCTAGATTATTTTGTCTTAACAAGTTAATCTAAAAATACCTGATGAGTTAACCTTGGGAAATGGTTGGCAAGTCAACTAAAAAAAATTCTTAACAAGTCAACCAAGAAATTTTTTACAGTACTTTCCAAACCCCGAAATAACTATGAAATGTGTACTATACTTTCCTAATAAGTCAACACATATTAACATCTACTTGAAACCAATGTCATAGTCCATGGATCTAGAAAAAATATTGCAAGCTTGAATATAGATCTACTCAGTCATTGGTGCTCAATAAGGGCTCCAAACAATAAAAACCACCAATGATAGATAACAACAAGCTTGATGATGAAGTTTGGGTGTGCTAGTTAGGAGAGATTTGTAAGTTCTTTGGAGTTGTTTTCCTAAAGAGAAATAATCCCACATTGACCTCCCATGGGTATTCTTACTCACAAGAGAATGATGATAAATAGAGGCTCCCAATGATTGGATTGGTCCAGTTGTGTTAGTGTTGAATCCAATGATGTGGTTGGATGATCAAATTCTCTATGTCTAGTTTGTTACAAAGGCCTACATGGCCAACATCTTCCACACATATGTTTCTTTATGGAAATAAGCTCTAAAAAATTAACCAAAAAAAAACAAATTGACTAGATCCAAAATTCTAAAAGTCTGATTTGTAAAAAAAATTGCTTCAGTTTTGACTAATGTTCAATATTGGCAAGTTTACAGTCAAAATTTATGGAAATAGACACCTAGGAAAAATGGTGAAGTCAAATATTTCTCTAGATAATTCCAATAATAATTTCACTTATGATCTAAATTGTGGCCCTCCTAAATTGAAGAAAATATGTTTTCTAATGGCTGAGGAATGAAATTAATATGGCTATGACATCATGTAATAATTTTCCAAAGAAAATCAGTTTGTAATGTCAAGATTTAGAATATCAAGAGATAGCACAAATAAGAGAGATAATGATGATTAAATGAGTGTTTCACTAATATTCAAATCATAATGGATGAATGTATCATAGATGTGCCTCAATATATAGGAAATGCATGATAACAAGGAATGATGTAAGTGATAAGTTATTAATTAGACAAGGTTTAACTATATGTACACCAAAGGTGAATCATTCTTCATTATGCCAAAAAAAAGTGCAATAATGAGAGGAGGATAATGTGATAAGAATACAAAGGTGGATCTCACAAACAATGAGGTGTAAGACAACAATAAGTGTAAGTGGACTTCTCCTACACCATGTGCTAAAATAAAATGCAAAATCCTATGTGTCTACATGATAACTTATATGAAAATTCATTATCCTAAGTAAACTGAAATATGATTAATAATATTTAATTACACCACTACTAGTATAAATGATATCTATTTTAATTCAACAAAACATAATCTAGTGGACCAAAAAGGTCGTGAGAATGAGGATGTTGTTAGAAACTACAATTGGAATAGTTGTTGATTTGCCATTGATGTCAAATATATTGATGAGACATGTTGCTATCTGATCTAAATGTCATATATATTTGATTGATAAAGAGGATTTGAGAGATTTCTCATAACAAAATCACCTAGAGGAAAGGTTGAGTTATGAAAAGGAATCTACAATGGAAATTTGATTAGTTAGACTATAGAAGGACAAAGTGATTGTTTATATTATGTTGATGTTCAAGTATTTACAATATAAGTCAAGATGTATCACCTATGTAAAGTGTGACCAAGCAAGATAGTAAAAGATCAAGGAATTTTTTATGTATATGTCAAGTGATCCTAGTGTCAACCTGTCATGCCCAAAATATAAGGGCAAAACACACACACAAATTTTATTTTTTATAAGAAGTAATTAAGATAATAAGGTTGACAAAGGTTCAGATGATTAACTATAATGGAACTAATTGTTCAAGTAGTTTGAAATTTAGATAACTGAAGGTACTAAAAGATAGAAGCAAGTACACATTGTTATAAAGAGGTGACAACTTAGTTTGAAACATAACATAAAATAGATGTTTTGGATGAACTTAAAGTTTCTTAGTAAATCAGTTTATTTAATTTAAACAACAAATTCATTTAACATTAAGAGACTCTAAAAACTCTAGAAGATCAATTAAATTTAACTATTCAACCATGCTAACTATGTTTTAAAAACTTTAATCCAACATCTAGACTAACCTTAGATATACACATACAATAGAGACAACTTTGTTATCCATTATACTATCTATATTTTAATAGATAATTTCCTCCAACATACTTCTAACAATATTATTTATTAATTTATCATTTGCAATTAAAATCGAAGGCTAGAATAATTTCAATTAAACCTATAGGTAAATCTAAACTTTATTTAAAACTATTATAAAATTTAGGTCCACATTAATATCACCAATATAAAAATAAATCTAATAATCTCACAATTCTATGAAACTAATTAATAACATAAAATGAAATTCATCTATATAAAAAAAATAACTAAAATAAAACTAACTAATTTAAACTATCTTAAAATAACACTAACCACTTTCTAAAACTATTTCTAACATCTTTACTAACACAAAAACATTATATTTCTTCCAAATATTATCAAACAACTACTAATCTAATTATAGATTCAATGCCACTCTTAATTTAAAATATTAACAAATATAAACATATATATATTTATCACAAGGAATCAACAGAGTATATTCTCCATTATTTCCATGAAGTAAAGTTTTCCCTTCCATACAATTTCCAGAGAGCAAAATGCTCCTAGGAAGGTTTTTTTTTTTTTTTTGAAGTGTGAAAGATTTTCTAACTACCTAATGACAACATTGATCCCTTTTAACAATATACCATTACAAGGATGAGTATAAGGTTATTCTTTTCTTTCTTTTCTCCTAAAATTTATGTTTAATCAATCACCATATAACATGGTGTATGTTCCATTTATTTAGGATTCAAGGTGATGCATAATTCTTAACCAAATTTGTTTTTGTCCATTATGAAATTCAACAAGGAGAGAGATAACTTCATTGTCCACAATGTAGGATTTTTATTTCCTCTCAATACATAAAACATTGAATTGGAAACTACAACATAACAAATTACTTTTCCTTAACCTAATTGAAAACTTGAGAATTCATAATTCAATAACATTATCCATTAATATATTTTCTCACATACATATGCATAGTTTGAAATCACATAAGAGCAATGCAAGAAGGTTTTCACAATCTTTTTCTTTCTCTATTATTCAACCTGGTTCAAGGCTCCATTGGGAAAGAACCAGTAAGAAAACTCGACTTCTTTGCCAATACATCAAAATTTAAAATATATTTTTACAAATATTACAATTCAATTGAATTCTCTTCAAGGACTTTCACAAGAGATCTTTTCCAATGTCTTAAATGCATCAAGGGAACCATGGGAAAGACAAGAAACAACATGGAGGTAAAACAACATACTGAGATAAACAATTCAAGTATGCACCCCAATCTGGTTTTACACAATAGGTCCAAGCATAGAACCTGACTAGGGGGGAGGTGGATTTTCCCAATGGGAGATATCAATCACCATACCATATCATAGCCCTTTCAAGGCTAAAACTTCAAGAACTTTCGTTCTTCCACAAGGATTTTCATTCCTTTTCATATCAAGAATTCACAATATCAAACAAGGTATGTGATGACAAGTAGGGGCCCATACACCCTACCCTCTTTCCCTCCTCTCACCATGAGAGGAGACTCTACACCATTGAGGTCCAACTAAGGCCCTTCCCCCATACATGGCCACTTCTTCCCTATCCAAAGGTGAGTAATGCCAAAAAAATCCCCATGAAATTCTCTCAAAACAAAACATCAAGACAAGCATGAGAATAAAATCAAAAGAAAAACAAGTTAAGATCCCTCCCAATCAACCCCAACACACAAGCAAGGAATAAAAAAATAACACAATGCCTTACGCATGATTCAAGCAAGATTCAAGAATGAACAAATGAAGAAAACAATTCAAAGAAGTGAAGAACTCCTACCTTCACCAAAAGAGTTATGGCAAAAATGGTGGGTTGAGAAGAGCTTTTCATTTTCTTCTATCAATCTTCCAACTTTCTCCAAATTTAGAGATTGGGTAACAACCCAAAAACTACTCCAAAATCCTCTAAGTATGATCCTTAACTCAACTAGACTTCAAGTAAACTCAAGATGGAGTTTGAATCACCAACACATGGAGGAGACAATCCATTTTCACAATCAACCAAAAATAGGGTTTTTGAGTGACCCTAAAAGTCAAACAAAGAGGCTAAGGGGGTGGAAAGTACTCCCCACCATACCCTTACCCCTAGGGCACTTAAATTTAATGCTTTTAAGCCTTAAAGACTTAATATGAACCAAACAAAAGTTAGGAAAATAGTAAGACCAAATAACAACCTTCAAAGAATTATAATACAAAGATAGCACAATTTAACAAGGGGTTCAGTTCCATCTTTCCATTGGATTTCTTAGCTAAATTTTCTTCACACTCATTGCACACATCAGTAGTTCAAGAAAAAAATGTATATATGTAAAAATATATATCAAAAAATTCATGTAAATTAAAACATCCATTTTTCTACCATTCAATTGTTTATCTCATTCTATTCATTAAAATTGGAAAAATCAAAGTGTTAGTTTTGCATTCATTCACTACGTCATTATACATGTTCATAAAGCATTAAATGAAGAAATCAAATATCAAAAAATAAAGCATCACACATTATATATAGCATAATAATGTTCACTGCATCAAATAATGTTCTAACATATCTAGTCATGAATATCAAAATAATAATGTATCATCGATGCTAGGATGCATTGGTGTGAGGCCTCACACAACCAAGCCACAGTAAGTGCTGAAAAAATTAAATGTTGACCAAGAATCATTATCAACTGAGTAATAATTGATGTTGATCTTTACAATGACATACCAATTCAGTGATGACCAAGTGCTAGAACTTAGTGATGGCCAACTAACATTATTTTGAATTCATAAGAGGAATTGTGATTTCTAGTCAGCTCAGTTGATTTCTTGGGATATGGAAACCATGTTGAAGTTAAGATTGATGATTTTAATCATTTAATTCATGAAGAGGATTAGGTATAATACCTAATGAAATAATTGAAGAGAAGTGTCTATAAACAGAGAAGATGGATAGATATAATGAACCTGATGAACTATATCACAAGCACTAAGATCTACAATGATCATGCAAAATGGAAAACCAATATTACCTATTTAAGGAGGCATAGAGGTAAAGAGAGAGAGAATGAGAGAAAATTAAGACAAAGGAAATTCTTGTGCAGATTTTTTCAAAGTTGATAAATCAATCTAAGAAGAAGGCTTAAGTTTATTGGAAGGAGAAGATTGATTTTTTGAAGGGTTGCCAAGCTATTCAAGGATAGAGATGACAAGGAGGGACTTATTAGAGAATTAGCACATGAACTAAACTAATATATAGAACTACAAAAGTGATTTTTAATCATACAGATCAAACCCTATTATTTTCTTTCTAATCATTATAAAAAGTTTGCATTGAAATCCTTTTAATAACGGTTGACATAACATTGAAGGACTTAATAGTCTGGATAAATCCTTTAGCAAGGTGACATTCTATTGGAATGGTGAAAGTTCTTTGACAAGGCCACTCCTAACAAGGTGATTAAATCCTCTAACCAAGTCCCATTTAATAGTGTGTATTGTAACCTTTAATAGGTGTGGCTCCTAACAGAGCTCACTTCAAAAGAGTAAAAAAGTGGCAACATGTTGTTGGTGGTTTTTCCCAAATTGGGTTTCCACATTAAATCCTAGTGTCAAATGTGTGTTGAATATTTTATGGTGTTCTACATTTATGTGTTTACATTCAATAAGTCTTTTATAATAGAATAGTGAAGCCCTAGTAATTTTTTTTATCAATACTAGTAGAGACTAAGCTACAACAGGATAAGCAGAGCATATAATGTTTAACATTTGATTGTTCAAATGGTGCTTATTGACCTTGAGAAACTAATTCACACCCCCCCCCCCCCCCCACCCCACCACCAAAACTCAATTATTCTAAACATTCTAATAGATGTATTTGTTTGGTTGGTATGATATAATCAATGGAGATAAGATTTTCTTTATTAGGGGATCTATGAGGGCTGCCATACTATGGGTTTCTTTCTCTAACTTTTGGAAGATTTCATACACATCTCTTAACTTGAATCACATATGAAGCTAGTAAATCAAAATTACTCTTTATAATTTATAAGTTAGTTGTTATTAAATTATGGAGTGAGACTATTATATTGTATCCATTAATCATAATTCATATGTTTTGATGAACATTTTTTAATTATCCATATGTGCAACATTATTTTGAGATATTTGAAGATAGAAATGAGTTGCAAGTTTATAACTGTTGTTGTTGAAGATTTGAGAATAAAAATGAGCTTCACCTTTCACAAAATTATGTAGAGGGTTTTGTTTCTTCAATATGTGGCATATCATTTTTTTTCTTTTAAGATGAAATATAATAAAACTTGAACTTCATGTTACTATCACATTTCAATATCTCACATTAAAAAAATTAAATTGAATTAAATTACATAACAAACAAAAATTTAAAAATGAAACAAATTAGAAGAGTATTTTTGTGAGGAAAACAACAAATTAAATGTATAAAATTATGCATGCATTTTCTTTTTTATAGGTAACTCTAGATTTCAATGGTTGGTGTCATCTTTAGTTTTTTTTTGTTTCTCATTCATGAGAACTATGATTGCATGAAACTTGTAATCATTATCACATTATTTGGTTTTGTTAGCTTGTGGTGACTAATCCAGAAAGTACTATATAGTCACCATCTTTCCTCACCAAGGTTCAGGTCTAGGCCAAGCCCCGAGCAAGGGTTTGGGGGAACAGCCCCCAACATAATTACAGGTGATAGCCCGTGACTATTGGGGGTTTGGGAGCATAGCCATCAAGGAAATTTCCTTTTGGGGTTTTTTTTTGAGGGTCAACATGTTGTAATGATTCTATCCCTAATTTTGTAACTGGAAAAAAGATTGTATAAAATGGCATAGGGTTAGAGATTTCATAAGGTATGATGAGATAGTAGCTTGTTGTGGTGATATTGAGTTGTAAGTGATTACAAATTTTAATCAAGTAGTAATAACTAGATAATACAAAAAAATTGGACTCATTATTTGGTGAACATAGTCCAAGGATCGGGTGAACAAAGTTAAATCTATGTGTCTTGTGTTCCCTTCTATGTGCTTTATTATTTTCTAATATTGGATATAGTTTCTTGTAATTATTATTTTTATCTTTCTAATCCTAACAAGTGGTGTAGGAGAAAAATTGTTTTAGTCATATTTTGTAGAAAGGTCTCATGGTTTAGCCAGTCTTATGGTTGAGTCAGAGCAATGGCAAATGAGGGTAAGATGAAGGTTAAGAAGTTTAATTGAAGAACTTTCAGTTATGGAAAATGAAAATAGAAGATGATCTTTATCAAAAGGATTTATGGCATGACATTAGATCAATATGTGGTAGGTTGAGTTAGCTACAAGATATAAAGTGGTTGTAGACTCCTTCATTAGAAATTGTAGTTTGAATTTGGGTACCTTCACCACCATAGTCAATCTCCATATCCTACCTCTAGGATCTTACAACATTGTGTTGGGCATGGATTGGTTAGCTGCCCATTAGGAAACTATAAACTGACATTGTAAGATAGTATAATGTGTTGATGACATAGGTGGGTAAGTGGAACTTGTATGGGTTTAGAGACCAGTCTCACATTGGATGATCTCAGCTAATTAGCTAAAGAGGAGTGTGCAAAAGGGTCGTCAATTATTTCCTATTTCTATTAGTGATCTTGAGGAAGCTAATAGTTGTATAGTGACATTTGATGATCACCCACTTCTTTGTGAGTATGCAGATGTGTTTCCTAAGGAGATACTTGGTATGCCACCACAATGTGACATTGATCTTTAGATTGATCTTGTACCAAGAGAGAAGCCAATTTCACAAGCTCCTTACTACATGACAACTCAGGAGTTGAGTGAGCTCAAATTATAGTTGGAGGAATTGTTGGCCAAGGGTCATATTTGTCCTAGTTTATTTCCATGGGGTGCACAAGTCATCTTCATGAAGAAGAAGGATGGTTCTTTGTGTTTGTGCATTGACTACCAATAGTTGAACGAGGTAATAGTGAAGAACCAATATTCTTTGCCAAGAATAAATGAATTATATGATCAAATAAAGGAAGCATTATCAAAGATCAATATGAAGATGAGATACCATCAGCTTTGTATCTAGGAGTATGGCATTCATCAAACAACATTTTGTACATAGTATGGGCATTATGAGTTCATGATTGTACCCTTTTGGTTAACCAATGCACCATCAGTGTTTATGATTTTGATGAATGGATAATTTCTCACTTACCTTGATTAGTGTGTCATTGTATACTTGAATGATATATTAATCTATTTGAATATTGTTGAGGAGCATGAAGTCCATTTATGTTAGGTGTTGTAGTGCTTGAGAGACCATCAGTTGTATGGAAACTTGAGTAAATGTGGGTTTTTCCAATCAAAGGTGAAGTATTTGGGACACATCATCACTAGTGATGGAATTATAGTGGATCCAAAGAAAATTCAGGTTGTCATAGACTTTTTGGTACCTGCTAATGTCTTAGAAGCTCATAGTTTCATGAGATTGGTGGGTTAATATCGTTGCTTCTTGAAAGATTTCTCATGAGTGGCTCATCCCATCACTTCTCTTCAGTGGAAAGGGAAGAACTATGTTTGGTTGGATCAATTTAATGTAGCATTTAATGCTCTTAACAAGTGTATAACTAGTTCACCAATCCTTGTAGTGCCTAATCTTGTAGGTGATTTCATGGTTTACATTGATGCTTCATTGGAAGGTGTGGGTGTGGTATTGATGCAAGATGGTTGAGTGATTGCATATGAGTCTATAAAAATCAAGGACCATGAGCTTAACTACCCCACTCATGATTTTCAAATCATGGTCATGGTGCATGTCGTTGTCTATTGGAGGCATTTTCTATTGAGACACAGGTTTGAGTTACATAGAAATTGTAGGAGTTTACAGTATATCTTTATTTAGCCAAACCTGAATGCACAATAGCATCACTTGATGGATTTCTTGTGTGAGTATGATTTGATGTTCATTACATTAAAGGGAAGGACAATATTGTCGTAGATGCCTTAAGTAGGAAGTGACATGAGATATCAGTGCTATCATTGGGAGTGGATTTGTGAGGTCATATCCTAGAGGCTTTTCTTAGTGACACTTGGTATCAGGAGGTGAGGGAAGAGATCAAGTGAGGACATACCCATGAGGGTAGATTTTTGTTGGAATATTCAAATATGGAAAGAATAATTATGAGAGGGGGGGGGTGAATCAAAAGTATTGTACTTTAACCAATTAAACCTTTTAACTGAAAGTAAATTGCATGCATGTAAATACATCAAGAAAATATGAAACTAAAACATGCATACATAACACATAACACTGGGATTTGGTAACCCAGAAACCCTCCTGAAATAAGAAGGTAAAATTAGGGTGGGGATGATACCCACAAAAATTACTGCAGCAATATTGTTCAATCAATTCTGATGGTCTGCCCTGTCAAAGGCCTGCCCTATTAAAGGCTTTACATTGTGTCAATAGTGACCTGGTTAAAGGATTTCAAAACACTCAACATGAAGTGTCACCCTGTTAAAGGATTTATTCACCTTTTGATAAGGATCTACAGATAGTTGTTAAGCCAACCTATCTACATAGGATTTCCTTTCTAATACACTGGTAAGAGAGTATTAGATATTATAAACCTGATTGTTTGCAATCCTTGTTTGTTGAATGTAGGTACTTGTTCTGGCTCTTTCTTTGATTTCGATCCTCTAAGATCTGATTTTTGGTTTTCTTCTTTGCTTTGTTCTAATCAACTAATTATTGAATTGCTGCTCTTATTTTCTATGTCTCCTTTCATTGAATTCCATTATTTTTTTCCTTTAACACTACTCTACTTCTCTCATCTCTCTTTCAATGAAACTTTTTTCTTCCTTAAAAAGACTTCGAAGACTTATGGTTTGATATGAATCTAGAATCCACATTGATTCTTAATTTCCCACTCAATACTTGCCTTTTTTTGATTGGTTGCATGCCTTTCCAATTTTCCAATTGACTGCATGTAGATTGCATAGAAAATGTAAAAGATTCATTCTTATCTCTGTATCTTTCAAGATTTATCTTATGTTAGCTACAAAAATGGTTTACATCATAGTTTGTGCAATCACAAACTCTTATGCTGATATCCTGAGTTACTCGGCTCCTGAAGCATTATTGATACTCGACACATGCTATTTCTTGGATAGCTTAGCACCTTAACAAAACTATATCACTCGACACTTTATGCTACTCAGCACTTATTAACACTCGGCACCTTATGTTTCTTAGCACTTGTCATTACTCGACATCTTATGTTACTCAGTACTTGTTATTACTCGGCACCTTATGTTGCTCGACACTTGTCATTACTTGGCACCTTATGTTACTCGACACTTGTTATTACTCGGCACCTCATGTTACTCGGCACTTGTTATTACTCAGCACCTACTCTTTTCTCGACATGTATAGTGAAAAATGTTTAAGTGTATTGACACTCAACTGTCAAAATTATTCTTTAAACCAACAATCTCCCCCTTTGACATGAGTGGCAAAAACACTTAACTAAGATCTTGGTATCTTTGTCATTATTGCATGTATCTTCTTATTTGCTACAAAATTTTTAGGAGCAAATAAAAATATACCTTATGACTCCTTGTTACTTGATCCTGTATGTACACTCAGTGATTTATGTCTTGTTTCTGCATTCTGACTAATCAAAATTTGTCAAAAAATTTCTATCTCCCCCTTTTATCATACTTATCATTTCATTTCTGTACTTAACTCACCCATACTTAATCTTTTCTTATCACTCCCCCATACTTATTCTCCCCCTTTTTGACACTTATGTCAAAGGTTCTAGAGGGAAATGCCATACTTAGCCAAAAATGTAATATTTACTTCAAGGAGTACCTTCAGAGCTGCATCCCAATTTGCTAGTGCAACATCCAATGACTTATGCTGGATGGCAATCTCTGCTACTAGGTGTACAAGTCCATCAGATGTAGAAAGATTGGGGTCTTTCTTGAGGACTGTCTCTACATTTATCTGCTCCTTGTGAAGTAATTCCAAATGAGGAGTAATTGAAGATTGAATTTGCATCAATTTAGCTTTTGTGGTTGCCTCCTCTGCTACTAAGACAGCTAACTCTCTTTGTGTGTGAAGCAATTGGGAAAAATGCTTCTCACTCTGAGCTAGATTTGTGGGGAGTTGCATGCTAGAAATCTTCAATTTTTTCTCCAAGCTCAGTATCTTCTGGCTAGTGTCTTGTGTAAATGTGGAAAAATCACACAACGTGTTGTACAGGGAAAAGATGTTTCCTAGTACAGTTTTAATTGTTTCAATTTTCTTTGCCAGTTCCACTTGTGATAGTGCTATATCACTGGATATTTTATTATTTACCTTTCTTTGGAACTTTCTTTTTGACCATTCTAGCAATTTGGCATTTTTTTCTTGGTCTTCACTAGTCACCTGGTCAACTATATCAGGTAGTTTCTCTATAATTGGTCTTGACTCATCTGGAGACTGTAAGCAGAAAGTTTCTGTGAATATGTCTTTGATTTCATTCAAGGTGAGCTTATGCTTGTGTTCTCTTCTGAGTGCTTCTTGTCTCCTTCTTCTGTCCAATGCACTTTGAATTTCATTGATCTTCTCTTCAGTGAGAATGTTGGATTCATAATGTGGAATCTTTATTTCTTCATCAAGTTTAGGAACTCCATAGTAAAGTTTCCTGACTGTCGTTGATGAACTCGAGCCTGGTGTCTTGATTTGTAATTGCAACCCATCAGTGCTTGGTTGTTTAAGAGTCTATGTTGGAGTACCAGATTTTGGTAATGCAACTAGTGTTTGTATTGCAGACTCCTCCTTCTTCTTTGTCACATCTTTTTCTTCAGCTTGTGTATCCTTTTGATGATTACAAGGTGCGGTTGAACTTGTTGGTTGTTCAAATGTTTATTTTATTTCCCCTACTATTGTACTCAGCATTTGAAGTGTATAGGAGACTACACTTGGTGGAGGTGGTGGTGGAAGAAATAGAATATCGATAGTTTGTATGGTCGAAGGTGGCACTTGTGTTTTCACCTTGACTGTCTTTGTTTTAACTTCTAGATTCTGTAATTCATCAACACTGACCAATACAAGATTTGAACTTAATTTTGTTACTAGTGATGATTTTTCAAGGATTTCTAAATCCTCTGCATTTAATGGATTGATGTTTGGGTTTGAAGTGTCTGTAACATCCTTGATTTTTATAATCTCTGCAGGTGTGATGGTGGCATGAGGAGGACTAGGAGGGGATACCTGTGTGTCTTGTACACTTTGATCTTGTGGCTCAGTTGTATCTTTCACTTCCTCTTTCTCCTCAATATGTGCCTTTTCTTTCTTTTCTTCTTCAACCTTCTTCTCCACTTGTTCCTTCTCTTTTTCTTTGATGCCTAATGCCTTCTTTTCCTTTATATTGGCACTTGCCTCTGCCTTATATTCTTCATTATACACATCATCTATTTTCTTGTAAACTATTTTCCACAATCTTGTGGATTTTTTTACTACCTCTTCAATTTTGTTCTATAGAATGTTGAATGCTCTATGCTTGGGAGTGAATCTATTGTTATGTCTTTTTACTGCATTTACTACTTGATCTCTAGAAAAATTACGCAACAATCTCACTAATGTTGACTCCCTTATCTCCCTTTCCTTTTGTAAACAAAAATGCCATTTATCTTCTACAATTTTGTACAATTCTTTAGGCATTGATTCATCTAATTCAAGAGGTGCGTGCTTATATTTAGCCATCATAGCATACATAGATTCCTCTAATTTATTTTGCTCTTCTTTGGTGAGCTTAAAAAAATTTAGGTTCTTTAAACCTTTCAAATGATCATTCCTAATTTTTGAACATAATTTATCAACAGCAGTCTGAGGTTTGTGTCTTACCACTTGAAATTGGTTTTTGTCCTCTGACTCTATCTTCTCCTCATCTGTTTCAGGCTGGGCAACAAATTTTCTTTTCTTCTTAGACTCGACAGCAGTCTTCTTTGGAGTTTTGTTCTTCTCTTTTGCCTCCTCTTGGGCTTTTTGTGCTATAGCCCTTGTAGTCAGTCTCTTTTGTGCAGGAGCAGCTACTTTCTTTCCTTTGGGTTGAGGAGCAGGAGGAGTTGTGGCCTTTCTTTTTATGACCTTGGGTTCAACTTGTGCTTCCTCAGCTTCTTCTTCCTTAGCACTTTCCTCTTTGTCTTCTCCAAACCCTTGAGTTAGACCTTGTGGTTCATCTCCCTTATCTTCAATGTCTTCTTCTTCCTCTTTTGTTGTTCCTTCACCTTCAACACCAAATTTTCTCTTGATTTGTCTCACCATCTTTTCTTTCTTCTTTACTACTGAGGTAGTCTTCAAATCTGTTATCACCATTGATTTAACAACATCATAAGTTCCAAAGGCTTTTGCATTCTTATCAACTTCTTCTACAAGAAGGGTTGTTATTGCTACAGAAGCTTGATCAATATCAAGTTCATAACCTAGTGGCCTAAGCCATCTTACTCTAGGTATGACTACTTGTGTATAGATATAATCAATATCTACAAAAAAGCAAATATCTTTTTCATATTTCTCAGTCAATGAGACTGGAATCCTCATTCTTTGTTTCATGGACTGTTTAAAGTCCTCAAAGTAACTAGTCATTTGGGCATCAAAATTTTCACCCATCTGTTTAATATATCCATTGATTTGTTCAACAATTGTTTTGTCTAGACTCCATCTTACCTTACCTACTGAACGGAATTCGTTCATCAGATAGAAAAATATGCATACCAAAACTGATCCAAATTTGCACTGAGCTCCCTTGCTTTTCCTTATAGCTTCCAAGTTTTCATTAATTTGTTGAGACATGAGCTCTGCTAGATCATAGGTATGATCCTTTTTAATTATCTTATATGCAACATCAACTGCTATACAATTCACACTGTTCAATATGCTTGATTGATAGAATTTGTGTGAAATGATTCTCACAGCAAAATCTAGTAGAGGATCTATGACTGTATCAATAGTCATTCCTCTATTATTCCATTTAGCACCTATGTTTTTCTCTATTACTTCCCTTTTGTCACTTCGTAGGGTCTTTGGCCAATCTAGGGTTGGAATACCAGTAACCCTATGGACAGTTTTCTTGGTGAATTTTACTAGCCCTGATTCTAACCAAAAGGCTCCATCATGTATTCTGCTCAAAACTATCCATACCCATTCAATTTTGAAAACAATCAAAAATTCTAGGGTTTTGGTTAATCCTTTTCTTTCTACTATTGAGAACTCATCTTTCAGTATCTTGTTCTCACATAGCTTGTCATATGCATTTTAAATCTCCTATGGCTCCAATTTTTCAGTTATAACATATGTGAACATCTTGGACCATAACAACTTTATCAGGAATAACTGATAATGCACCTGCGGGATCATTCTTGTATGCTACTTCTAGAATGGGTTTGAATTCAGGTTGTTTTACTTCATTACTGACCAACTGTATTTCATGACTCTCTTTACCCTTAGTGGTTCCTAACCCAGATGCCATTATTTTCCAAACTAGGGTTTACAATTTAAACAAGTTTATAAATCTACGTAGTTCGGCACTTAAGTAAAATACCTCAAATTGATGAAACTTGCGTTGAATCGTTGTTGAAATCTTCACAAATGGCCTCTATGCTAACCTTGATCTTTTTCACTCTTCTCATCTTTGCTTCACGTTTGAATGATGGGAAATGATCAAAAATTGAATTATGTACCCTTCAAAATAGAGTAATTAATGCTTAGTGCACTGACAACTGTCTACTCGGCACTTGAAAGATTTTGACATAACTCAACACTTATTGTATTTTCACTTTGCTTGGCTCCCATTAGTATTTCACAGCTTGGTGTCATCTATCAACTCGGTTGCTCTTAGCAACTTAGCATCTAAAGACAATTTTGACAAATTTTGCAAGACTCTCAATTTTGACTTGGCATCTCTGCTTATGCTTATTTCTTCTTTGCAGTTATTCAATCTTTTGGTACTGATGTTTGATGTACCTTAGTTTATCAATCCCACACACCTATGCTTGCTTAATTTGATGAAGTGTGATCACTTGACCTATTAGGTGAAGTGATTTTTGCACTTGATGTGCTACTTTCATCTGTCTTCTTCCATGTCTTATTCATTTCACTTCTGATGTGTTCAACATTTGTCTTTGCCTTTCTATTGCTGAACTCAGAACTTGGTTCCTTTGACCTTGTTGGGCAATTTTTGCTGACATGACCAATTTTTAAGCAACTGAAACATGTACTTTGACTCAACCATCTTTTATAGTTTCCCTTGAAATGGGTTCTTATGAAATTCTAGGGTGTATGTCCATATTCTTGATAATAGTGACAACTGTACATGGTGTTGTAATCCCAAAATTCATGGTTTGATGTCCTTGCTGGTTGATTTGATGTCCACATAGGCTTTGATCTGCATTCAAAAGCTCTATGTCCATATTTCTTGCAATTATGACAGTGACCCTCAAATCTTGATGTCTTAATAGTCTTGATTCTACATTCATATGCTTGATGACCTTGCTTCTTGCGCTTATGACAATGGTTCATACTTTTAGTTTTATCATGCTAATGGGCATTCTTGCTTCTACATACATTAGATGTATAACCTTTCTTTCCATAGAAATGACATGTAGGTTTGACATTTTTACCTTTGTCACTTCTTTGTTCTGCACTCTTTGATGATTCTTGAACTTCAGTGTTGTTGTATCCAAGTCCTGATGTATCATGGGTTGATCTTGGGGATTTTAGTAATTGCTCAAAATACTTGATGACTTCATTGGGTTTATTGAATTTTTTTGAAATTTCCTTCTCTCTTCTTAGGTCATTCTGCAATTGTTCATTCTGCATCTTCAATGTAGAGATCTCAATGTCTTTCACATTAAGTTCATGATGAAGGTTCATCCTTTGGGCAAGTGTATCCATCTGCATGTTTGAGATCCTTGTTAATTCAGTACATTTTTCTTCAAGCCTATTTGCAAGATTCCTTTTGTCATTTTCCATCATGACTTTATCTTCAACTACTCTTTTCTTTTTTTTAGTTATTTCACATAACATTATAGCCTATGATTCATGTTCCATTCTAAGAGATCATATCTCATTTGCTTGAACTTTGTTTTTCTCCATCAGTTCTGCAATCGTTGCATCAAACTCTTTAGTATCTCCATTGGAAAATATATTTGTGGTATCAATCTCCTTGTAGTTTATCTCATTTTTGGCTATGGCTAGATCCTTCCTCTTTTTTAATGAGTTTCTCAACTTGTTTCTAAATTCCTCCAAGCTATGCAAAGCAAGTTGCACATCTATCACCTGATTTTCAATTATCTTTACAAGTTTGAAAGCTTCCATCTTTAGATCTTTTCCTCCAATCTGTTAGACTTTTTCTTGTGAGAACCTAACTAGGCTCTGATACCAATTGTTGAAATATTCAAATATGGAAAGAATACTTATGAGAAAGGGGGGGGGGGGGGGGGGGGGTGAATTAGAAGTATTGTACTTTAACCAATAAAACCTTTTAACTGAAAGTAAATTGCATGCATGTAAATACATCAAGACAATATGAAACTAAAACATGCACACACAATAGATAACACTAGGATTTGGTAACCCAGAAACCCTCCAGCAATAAGAAGGTAAAACTAGGGTGGGGATGATACCCACAAAAATTACTGCAGCAATATTGTTCAACCACTTGTGATGGTCTACCCTATTAAAGTCCTACCCTGTTAAAGGCTTTACACTGTGTCAATAGTGACCTGGTTAAAGGATTTCAAAACACTCAACATGAAGTGTCACCCTGTTAAAGGATTTATTCACCTTTTGATAAGGATCTACAGATAGTTGTTAAGCCAACCTATCTACATAGGATTTCCTTTCTAATACACTAGTAAGAGAGTATTAGATATTATAAACCTAATTTTTTGCAATCCTTGTTTGCTGAATGCAAGTACTTGTTCTGGCTCTTTCTCTGATTTTGATCCTCTGAGATCTGATTTCTAGTTTTCTTCTTTACTTTTTCTGCTCAACTAATTATTGAATTGCTGCTCTTATTTTCTATGTCTCCTTTCACTGAATTCCATTATTTTTTTCCTTTAACACTACTCTACTTCTCTCATCTCTCTTTCAATGAAACTTTTGTCTTACTTAAAAATACTTCGAAGACTTAGGGTTTGATATGAATCTATGACCCACATTGATTCTTAATTTCCCGCTCAATACTTGCCTTTTGCTGATTGGTTGCATGCCTTTCCAATTTTTCAATTGGTTGCATGTAGATTGCATAGAAAATGTAAAAGATTTGTTCTTATCTCTATATCTTTTGAGATTTATCTTATGTCGACTACAAAAATAGTTTACATCATAGTTTGTGCAATCACAAACACTTATGCTGATATCCTGAGTTACTCAGCTCTTGAAGCATTACTAATACTCGGTACATGTTGTTTTTGGATAGCTCGGCACCTTAAAAAAATTGTATCACTCAGCACTTTATGCTACTCGGCACTTATTAACACTCGGCACCTTATGTTGCTCAGCACTTGTCATTACTCAGCACCTTATGTTACTCAGCACTTGTTATTACTGGGCACCTTATGTTGGTCGGCACTTTTCATTACTCAACACCTTATGTTACTTAGCACTTGTTATTACTCGGCACCTCATGTTACTCGGCACTTGTTATTACTCTGCACCTCATGTTACTCAACACTTGTTATTACTCGGCACCTACTCTTTGCTCGGTATGTATAGTGAAAAATGGTTAAGTGTATTGACACTCAGCTGTCAAAATTATTCTTTAAACCAATAGATTTTTAGGTTACTTGCTAGAGTTTGATGGTATACTCGATATATGGGGCATATCTACGTACCCATGTTAAGTGATCTTCATACCTTGGTTTTGTTGGAAGCACATTATGGACCATATTTCACAAATCCTAGTGTCAAGAAGATGCATGTTGATCTTAAATAGTTGTACTTTTGGGTAGGGATGAGGCATGGTTCTTTTTATTATATTTCTTGATGTCTTGAGTTTCAAAGAGTGGAGTTAGAGCATCAGCTCCCAGTGAGTCTTTTTTAGCCACATACCATTCCCGAGTGGAAGTGAGATATGATATCTATTGATTTTATTATAGAGTTTCCTATGTCATCATAGATGCATGATTGTATAATGGTGATAGTGGAAAACTTGTCTAAGGTAGCACATTTTTCACCCATGAGAACATGCTACTTAGCTTCTTTCATAGCCCATGTTTTCTTGGAGGATATTGTTCATTTTCATGGGATCCCTTGTCAGAATATTTTGGATAGAGATCTAGTGTGCACTTTTACACTGTGGACATCTCTCTAGCATGCTTTGGGTGCACAACTTAATTTAGTTTGGCTTATTTCCCAGAGACTATTGGTTAGATTAAGAGAGTGAATCAATCTTTGGAGGATATGCTTTGCATGTATGTGATGGATAGGTAGGTGAATACCTTGTTGAGTTTGCATACAAAAATGGGTATCATAGTTCTCTTGGCATGTCACCTTTTTAGGCCTTGTATAGTAGACCATGTTGTACCCCTTTGAGTTAGGATTGTTTAGAAGACCAAGTTATTATGTTTCTAGAGATGCTTTGAGATATGGAGTAGTAGGTTGTTTAGATTAGGGAGTATTTGGTTACTTCTCAGGATAGGCTAAAGAAGTATGCAAATTCCCATAGGTTGTATCATCATTTTTTTGTTGGTGATAGGTTGTTTTTATGAGTGCATCTAAGGAAGAGCCCTATCCATTATGGGAAAGGCTCTAAGTTGGCACAACATTTTGTTAGACATTTTGAGATCCTTGAGAGGATTGGTCCCATTTCTTATCGACTAGTATTACAACCTAGCCTATTATGCATCTATGATGTTTTCAATGTTTCATTTTTGAGATAGTATATTCTTGATGTGACCCATGTTCTTGATTGGGATGCTTTATAGGTAGTAGACATGAAACTTACTTTGGAGTCCATATGTATCCTTAAGCATCGGAGGTCAATTATGAGAGGTCAAGAAATTGAGTAGGTAAGGATCCAATGGGACCCAAGCAATGAAACTTATGCAACTTGGGAAGATGCTACGCAATTGAGGGGATTGTTCCCCTATCTTTTTGCAAGCTTCCAAAAGTAAGCCTATGCTAGTGGGGGAGGATGTAGTGCCTCTCATGTTTATAACTTATACATTGTTTTATTTGGATCTGAGAGATACTTGATACTCTTATTATTGTACTTTGAGATGACCTAAGGGTCAAATGTTATACTTTGATTTCAGTACCATAGATGTTATTTTGTTACGTCATTCAGTTTATCATATTTGAATGTTGATGTCATTTTGAGATGATAGTAGGTCTATGATGATATCCAGTTATCTAATATTTTGGATATATCTCTGATTATGTTATGTGATGGAGTTTATGCTATTGATATTTACTTCATTCTTGCTTCATTATGTTTTATGTGAATGTGAGTGATTGTAATGTCCCTATTTTTGGAAGAGTTAATTATTAACTTAATAAAGTGGTATATTTTATAAAGTCATTAAATAAAACAATCTTCTAGAGGTTGCTAGAAGAATCGGAGAAAAAATTAAAAAGGAAGCCAACCTATCAAGAAAAAAAGAATAAATAGGCATTGAGCGCTCATTACCTATCATCGAGATTTATTATTGATTTTTTCTTATGTGCATTGTGGAGCCAAGGGTTTCTACAAGTAGTCACAATTGGCCATTGAGAACGAAAACTCTCAATTGGTATGCAATTTTGAGGCTATGAAAGATCACCTAAATTATTGCAGCTGTGGGAAGGATATTTTAGTCCTTTCACTTGTGCTTGATTGCTGGTTTGTAGTTTAGTTGGAGTTGTACTTTCATCAAATCATCTTCAGCATTTAGTCTCCACCATTTGATCAATCCATGTCATAATGTTTTAGTGCTGAAAATTGCCATATCATTTGTAAAAAACATTTGGTTTTCATTGAATGAGTACATTGGCACTATTATTTCTCTAATTCAGCAATATACTTTCAGTAGTGTATTAAATTTAGGGTTTTTTTAAGTGGCCTATTGGAAAGGGTCATTACAGTGGTATCAAAGCGGTTTCCTACCAACCTGATAGGGTTACCCAACCACCATTTAATTTAGTTTTAAAAAGAACCAATATAACTGAGAATATGGCTAAAGACATTCTCAAAGCACATCTAAAAGTGTGCGAGATGATGAGACTTTACAACAATAAGAGAGGCTTCTACAGTCAATAGAGGCAAGTACATAGGAAATGATGGTTATGATGCAACATTTGATAGGGGAAAATAGGAGAAATAATCATAATAATGACCAAGATGATAGGAGTATAGCAGGATCACAACATAGGACATGATCTGAAATAGCTGACAGACCCACACGTCCTACATTCAGAGAAGAAACTCCAGCACACATACCTAATGCTATGGTAACAGATATTGTAGATGAACTTTGACAAGCAAGGAATGAGTGGGATTCATTACTAGAATATGTACGGGATGGATGGACATTTGATAGGTACCTAAACTATAGAGCTACCAAGCAGAAGGAAGTAGATAAACATAGTGAGTTGCAACAGACCACCAACAAGTTGGTATTACCCACATTTGATGGCAGTGGAAAAATGACTACTCATGCTTGGATTCATAAGGTGGAAACTTTCCTATCCTTGAAGACTATGATAGAATTTGAAGCACTCAACACATGATTGGTGGACACATGGCATGATCATATTGCAACACAATTACGTAACCACTTATCAGGAGTTTGTGGATAGATTAATAGAAAGGTTTGATATAAAAAATCTTAAATTTTATTTCTGAGAGTTAGCCCAGTTGAGATAGTTAGGAGGCTTAGAAAAATTTATCAATGACTCTAAAAGCTTGCAATGATGGTGCCTGACATTTCAGAAAGGAGGCTATTCATTTTATTCATAGAGGGATTAACTGAACCACTCAAGGGGTGGGTAAAGGCCTTTGATCCTCTTACATTATAGGAAGCCATGAGGAAATTTTGTAGTATGGAACTTGCAGCTCCAGCAAATCGATTTAGTTCAAAGGGTTCTTCATCATTTAGAGATAACAAAGGGGAATTCATCAAGGGTAAAGAGAATCTTAGTGACTCAAAAGGCAATCCTGCTGCACCTTGGGATAAGGAAACACTTAATGACCTATGTAGGAATAATTTATGCTTCTTTTGCAAAGGTCCCTATGAGTTTGGTCATGATTTTCCTATGAGGCCTAAGGGGAAGGCTAACCGAGTGATGTGGGCTTATTACGAAGGTTCAAATTCAAACATCTCAGAGCACCATGATGAGGATTCTAATGAAGTAGAGGGTGAACAAGAGGTAGATAGTGTTGAGAAAAAAGAGGTTCTAGAGCTACATTTATAGGAGGCATGTCTGTCTAGTATTCAAAGAGAGGGGTCTTTCAGATTTTAGGGAGTCTTGGCAAGACAGAATGTTATTACTCTATTGGATATAGGTGCCATGCATAATTTCATTGATGCACAATTTGTGGAGAGGTGTAGACTCATTACTGAGGAATTCGAGGGACTAAGAGTTAAGGTAGCCAATCGATATACTCTTCAATGTGATAGGATGTTGCGAGATCTACCTTTGCACCTGAACAACTATGAGTTTAAGGCAGACTATCATGTGGTCAACATGGGTGACATGGACATAGTACTTGGGATGCAATGGCTACATTCTTTGAAGGAGGTTACCCTGAGATTGGAGGATATGGAGATATGATTCGTGGTGGATGGCAAGACTCATGTGCTGAAGGCTATCTATAATGGTGATGTCAGGACTATCTCATTTAGGTGGTTGGAGAGATTAGCCAAGCATAATAATATAGAGTGGGCGGAAATATGCACCTTGATGCCTACCCAGGAAGAGCGGTATAAGACTAAATATCATTCAGATATTCAAAAATTGAGAATCAAGTATGAGAAGGTATTCGGTGAGATTCCACCATGCAGGCCACCAGACAGAGGCATTGAGCACATTATTGAGCTAGAGGAAGGCACTAAGCCTATCATGATCACACCATACCGGCACCCAAAATGACTCAAAGATGAGATCAAGAGGACCATCAAGGAGTTGCTAGCAATGGGACACATCAAACCAAGTAAGTCACCTTTTTCATCTTCTGTTGTTTTGGTAAAAAAGGATGGAACTCTACGAATGTGTATTGATTATAGGGTGTTGAATAAGAGAACTATAAAGAACAAGTATCCCATCCCACGCATCGATGAGCTGATAGATGAATTGCATGGGGCTTGTTATTTCACAAATATTGATTTGAGATTAGGCTATCACCAGATTAGAGTTCAAGAGTAGGATATTGAAAAAAATTGCTTTCAGATGTCATTGTGGGCATTTTGAGTTTGTAGTCATGCCTTTTGGTTTGACTAATGCACCTGCCACTTTTAGTCCACTATGAACAAGGTTTTCCACCATCAGTTGAGGAAATTTGTTCTAGTATTCTTTGATGATATTTTGATCTATAGCAAGACATAGCAGGAACATTTAGAGCACTTGGAGATGGTATTGAGCATTTTACAGAGGGAGTCCTTGTATGCTAAGGAGTCCAAATGTGATTTGGGGATGACAGAACTATTGTATCTTGGACACATCATTAGTTTAGGAGTATGAAGGGATTCTAAAAAGATCTATGCTATTTTTGATTGGCTACCACCAGAGAACCTTACATAGTTAAGAGGGTTCCTTGGTCTATGTGGATTCTATTGCAGGTTTGTTAGTGGCTACTCACAACATGCAGCGCCCATGAAAGATTTGTTGAAGAAAGGGGAATTTGTGTGGACTCGGGAGGCGCAAGAGTTTTTTATGTGGTTCAAGGAAATAATAATTACATGCCCAATATTAGCATTGCCTAATTTCACAAAGCCATTTGAGCTTCAATGTAATGCTTCTAGAGAGGGAGTTGGTGTTGTACTCATGCAGGACAAGCATCTTATAACTTATGAGAGTAGGAAACTCAGAGGGGCTAAGAGATCATTTAGTATATATGATAAGGATATTTTGGCCATCATGCATGCCTTGGCCAAATTTAGACAGTATCTTGTGGGCAACAAATTTAGTATTAAAATTGGTCATAATAGTTTGAGGCACTTTTTAGGACAGCAGGACCTGAATCATCATCAATAGAAGTGGGTGAGTAAGCTACAGGCATATGATTTTGATATCACATATGTTAAAGGGACACAAAATATTGTTGCAAATGCTTTATCCTGTAGGCCACACCTCACTTCTATGATTCAGATATCAGAGGATTGGCGACACTTGATTGAAGCATAATATGCCAAAGACACGTGGGCTTTTGCTATAGTGGAGGGAACAAAAATTGACACCAAATACACTCTCATAGATAATTTGATCATTTACAAGAATAGGATTTACTTAGTCCCAAGATCGAAAGTGAAGCAGTTGATTTTGAGAGCATTCCATAATTCACCTATAGAAGGCCATCCTAGGTATTTCAAGACTTATAGGTTAGTATGAGAATGGTTCACTTGGAAGGGACTTATGGCTGATGTTTTGTAGTATGATCATGAGTGTCATGTTTTCCAACAAAATAAATAAGAGCACACTTATCCAGCAGGGCTCCTACAGCCACTTCCTATTCTTGACAGGAAGTGGGAGTGCATCTCTATGGATTTTATCATGGGCTTTTCCAAGACCCAGGGGCACGATTGTACTTATGTGGTGGTGGATAGGCTAAAAAAATATGCTCACTTCTTCCCTATCACTACTACACAATCAGCAACTCAGGTGGCAGAGGTCTTCTTCAAGGAGGTTTTTAGATTACATGGTTTGCCTCAGAGCATTGTAAGTGATAGGGATAGTTGCTTCATGAGTCACTTTTGGTAGGAGATATTTATGTTGTATGGCACTGAGCTTACATCTAGCACCAATTATCATTCATAGACAGATGGTCAAACTGGTGGGGACACAACCCAACAACCAGAATAGACACAATAGAAAGGGGAAATTATATTAACTGAGAAAATAAGCTGGTACAAACAATGTAGAGAAAATAAACTCAAAACATGCCCTGTGGGCTTACAATAGCATAAATCTGGAGAATATTTCTCCTTTTAGCACCTCCTCTCAAGCTCCAATCTGAACTACCTTTTACAATGCCAGAAATCTTCTTAAATAGACCCCGGAGGGTTAAGGACTAGGAGTACATTCTAGAAAGTGCTAGTAGGCATCCACCGACAAAATAGAAGGTTCCGGAAGCTGCGTTAGAAGTCGGTGCAATTATAGAAGAATCCAGAAACGGTAGCCAAACTTTCGGGAGGCATAACTTTTGAATCGTAACTCTGATTGACGAACCGTTTACATTTTCGAAAAGCTCTCGAAGCGCTCTATAGCCCTATGGACAAGCTTTGACCTCTTATTGTATCAGTTAGAGGTGCACATATGCCACTAAAATTCTTAATAAACTTTCTATAAAAACTAACCAGACCATGAAATGATCTTACCTCAGTAGCAGACCTTGGAGTAGGCCATTCCAAGATGGCTTTTACCTTCTCTGGATCCATTTTGAGACCTTCAGGTGATATAACAAATCCCAAATACACTAACTCCCTTTTTGCAAAGACACACTTCTTTAGATTAATTAACAGTTTCTCTTCCCTTAGCCTTTCAAGGACACTACGAATATGCAGTAAATGTTCTTCCAAAGTCTTGCTGAAAATTAAAATATCATCCAAATAGACAATAACAATTTTTCCCAAGAACTTCTTAAGTACCTCATTCATGAGCCACATGAAGGTGCTTGGGGCATTTGTCAATCCAAAGGGCATGACTAACCACTCATAAAGACCCTCCTTGGTTTAGAAGGCTATTTTCCACTCATCTCCTTCTCGAATCCGTATCTGATGATAGCCACTCTTCAAATCTATCTTTGTGAAGTACTGAGCTCCACTCAAGCAATCCATAAGATCATCCATCCTTGGTAAAGGAAACTGGTACTTGATGGTTATCCTATTTATAGCTCAAGAATCTGTACACATCCTCCACTCTCCATCCTTCTTTGGTGCAAGTACTGCAGGTACTGCACATGGACTCAGGCTCTCTCGAATCAAGCCCTTCCTCAACAGCTCCTGAACCTGTCTATTTAGCTCCTTTGTTTCAGTAGGAGTCATCCTATGAGCAGCCTTGTTAGGCAAACTAGCTCCTGGAATCAGATCTATTTGATGACTGATTTGCCTTACTGGTGGCAATCCATCTGGAACATTATCAGAGATAATATCTCTAAATTCTCCTAGTAAATCTGAAACTTCAAATGGTATTTCACTACTACCTTCTTTATCTTTTCTAGGAATCAAAGCATAGCACATGCGCTGATGTTTCATGCCATCTAAAAACTTCCTTCCATCAACAAGACAAATCCTAGCACTACTACATACCTTTTCACCTTCCTTTTTCATGGGCTTCAATTTGTGGCGAACTCCATCCTTTATCAGAGAGTATGTGTTTCCATGTCCATCATGTATTGCATGTCTATCAAACTGCCATGGTCTACCCAACAATAGATGGCAAACATCCATTGAAATAACATCACAAAGAACTTCATCATGGTAACTCCCAATTTTGAATTTTACTAAACATTGTTCACTTACCAGGACCTTATGATCATCTTTTACCCAAGAAATCCGATAGGGCTGGGGATGTTTCTCCCTCTTGAGCTTCAGCTTAGAGACCATCTCTTCTGATACCAGGTTATCAGTGCTACCACCATCAATGATCACATCACAACATTTATCCTCACACTTGCATCTGGTACGGAACAAACTCCTCCGTTGCCCCGGTTCATTTTCACCACTTAGTAGGACTCTTTCATTTACTAAGGTCTCTCCTCTTTCTGCATCCTCTGAATGTGATGATTTTGCATCTTCATCCACATGAGCAACCCTAGCTTGGCCCTCAGCTCTCCTATCTGTCCTTCCTTGTCATTGAGGGCATTCAAAGGCACGATGACCTTCTTCATTGCAATGGAAACAGGTACCACAGAAGCCTCCTCTTCCTTGCCCACGTCCTCTACCTCTTCCTCTTTGATTTCCAAAGTCTTGATCGCGGGAGCGGTTGAAACCCTCATTCCTCTGGTTCCTGCTAGTACCCTCATCTTCATTTTTCTTTTGAGTTTCATTGCAGCCTCCAGATGATCTACCGCTTCCCCTTCCTCCTTGACCGTGCCCTCTTTGTCTTCCTTCAAACCTTTTACTCAGCTTCTCTTCAACTCGTAGGGCAAACTAGTATGCTTCTTCAACGCTGGTCATTCTTACCAAACTTAATTCCTCCTGGATGCTAGGTCGTAACCCACTGATATAATGAGCAACCTTCTCCTTATTTGCTTCTGCATGCCCCGCTCTAATTAGGAGTCGGTAAAACTCCTCTGTATATTCTTGGACTGATCTTCCTGCTTGCTTTAACCCATGCATCTTCTTAAACAGATCAAGCTCGTAGTCCACAGGAATGAACTGCTTCTTCGATTTGTCCACCATGCGATCCCATCTTGTGATCTTCTCCTTTCCTCTTCTAAGTCTTTCCAGTTGAATCTCTTGCCACCAGATTTTGGCATGGCCTTTTAGTTTGGCCTTTGCAAACTTAACCCTATCTGGGTCCCTTATATCCTCATACTCAAAGTATTCGTCCAGTTCATTGATCCAATCGATCAACTCATATGGTTTCAAATTTCCCAAAAATATACCCACTTCAATTGTAGGTCTTTTCCCAAACCTAGAAATGGCCCTAAAAAGCCTTTCCTCTACAGGATTCAGAACTTCCCCGTCAACTTCCATTACTTCCTCTTCATTGTCATCCTCACTATTGTCATCTGCGGCAATATTTACTCCTCTACGAAACTCCTCTTGCAATGCTTGTACCTGTCTCTGGAGGGCTCTAACCTCCTCAGGATCAATAGCTCTGGCCCTTCCACCACGCTCTCTTCGTGGAGGCATCTTCTAACTTGAACCCAGAACCACACAGTCCTGGTGCAAACTGCCTCACAGTCGGCGCTCTGTCTACACACTCAGGAAAACTCGCTCTGATACCACTTGATGGGGACACAACCCAACAACCAGAATAGACACAATAGAAAGGGGAAATTATATTAACTGAGAAAATAAGCTGGTACAAATAGTGCAGAGAAAATAAACTCAAAACATGCCCTGTGGGCTTACAATAGCATAAATCTGGAGAATATTTCTCCTTTTAGCACCTCCTCTCAAGCTCCAATCCGAACTGCCTTTTACAATGCTAGAAATCTCCTTAAATAGACCCTGGAGGGTTAAGGACTAGGAGTACATTCTAGAAAGTGCTAGTAGGCATCCACCGACAAAATAGAAGGTTCCAGAAGCTGCGTTAGAAGTCGGTGCAATTCTAGAAGAATCCAGAAACGGTAGCCGAACTTTCGGGAGGCATAACTTTTGAAGCGTAACTCCGATTGACGAACCGTTTACATTTTCGAAAAGCTCTCAAAGCGCTCTATAGCCCTATGGACAAGCTTCTCTCATCCCCCATTTTTTGACCCTTTTCAAGGTCATTTAATTCCCCAAACCTGACTTTGAAGCATTCTTAGGGGGTCTCCAAAACCCGAAAAACTGCAATAACTTTCAAACCGTGGGGCCTTTTGACCTGATTCTTTTTTTGGAATGCTCTAAATCTCAATTACATTCATCTGGCCAATTTGCACCTTCTAGGTCACCAAAATGATGGTCAAATTGCATGCTCCTATTTTTTCGAGATTTTCAAATGCACTGATAGTTGAACTATGAGAGTTGGAACCTTTATTTGAGCCAAATGGGTATCCAAAAATGTAAAGACATAAAAGAGAAACTAAGTCTAAGTACCTTTTTTTGGGTGACACAAGATTGCCCTTATACCTCTGGATGCTCCTGCATCACAAACGGAGATTGTAAACAAATGGGTGGAAGGGTATTTGAGGAATTATGTGGTAGATCAAACACGAGCTTGGGCCAGATGCATATATCTCTGTGAGTATTGTTACAATCTACATATCATATGACTATACAAATGACACCCTTCATGGCACTTTATGGTTATGAGGCACCTAGTTTCTTAGATTTTTTGTTGGGAGACAGTCGAATACCCCGTGCAGGTGAACTATTACAAGAAAGTAAGGATATAGTTGCTACTCTCAGAGACAACATTTCTAGAACTCAGAACTAGCAAAAGTAGTATGCAAACAAGAAGAGGACTAAGCATAGTTTTGAGGTAAATGATATGGTTTATCTCATGTTGTAGCCATATAAGAAGTCCACTCTCAAGAAGAGTGGTGCAGAGAAACTCAAGCCACACTATTATGGACCATTCAGGATCATCAGGTGAGTGGGTGAGGTGGCTTATGAGTTGGAGCTTCCCACAAATAGTAGAGTGCACAATGTGTTTCATGTGTCACACCTCAAAAAGCTGTTGGGTCAGAATGTGATGCCTTTTGTAGTATTACCTTCCTTGGATGATAAGGGGAAACTGATCTTAGTGCTAGAATCCATTATGGATAGTAGAGAGAAGCAGCTTCATAGGAGAGTAATCAAAGAGTATCTGGTTAAGTGGAAAAATTTACCTATTGAAGATGCTACTTGGGAGGGATAAGTTATTTTGTAGCATCTAGCATTAAGATTGCTTGAGGCCAAGCAATTTTAGGAGGGGTAGACCTATAATGTCCCTATTTTTGGAGGAGTTAATTATTAACTTAATAAAGTGATATATTTTATAAAGTCATTAAATAAAACAATCTTCTAGAGGTTGCTGGAAGAAGTGGAGAAAAAATTAAAAAGGAGGTTGACCTATCGAGAAAAAAAGAATAAATAGGCATTGAGGGCTCATTGCCTATCATTGAGATTTATTATTGATTTTTGCTTATGTACGTTGTGAAGCCTAGGGTTTCTACAAGTAGTCACAATTGGCCATTGAGAAAGAAAACTCTCAATTGGTACGCAATTTTGAGAGTGTGAAAGATCACCTAAATTATTGCAGTTGTGGGAAGGATATTTCAGTCCTTTCCCTTGTGCTTAAATGCTAGTTTGGAGTTTAGTTGGAGTTTCACTTTCATCATATCATCTTCAACATTCAGTCTCCACCATTTGATCAATCCAGGTTCTTCATTTCAATCTGTAGTTGCAACAAGTTCTCAATTGTATACAGCCAGTTAGGGTTTCTTTTTAATGTGCCATGTCATAATGTTTTGGTGCTGAAAATTGCCATATCATTTGTAAAAAACATTTGGTTTTCATTGAATGAATACATTGGCACTATTATTTCTTTAATTCAGCAATATACTTTCAGCAGTGTATTAAATTTAGGGTTTTTTTTGGTGGCCTATTGGAAAGGATAATTACAATGATGTAAATGGATTATTTTAGTATAATTGAGTAAATGGTTAAATTAGGCATTTAATTCATTTATTGTTTCAGCTATGATATTATATGCAATTGTACTTGATCATGTATTTTAGTGTGTAGGACTTATATCCCTGGTAGTGGCACCTAGAGTTAGTGGTTTAGTTGTTCATATTTTACCAATGTTGTCCCTATATGGTTGATGTATCCTTATTTTAATTATTTAATAAAACCTTTTAGTGATTATTAAATCCAAACTCATTTGCATTATATAACTAGACCACTGAGTGTGTTTGTGCATTTAGAGGTTTGCATTGTCATGAAAGTTGTTGTGAAAATTTCTATGATTTTGGGATTTTAGGCTTCAAATTTTATTGAATTTATTTTTTGGCAACTTTTCCATAGATGAATTCCTATTTCTAGGAATAGCTTGTTTTCATTTGGGTTGATTCAGAGTCTAGCTAGTCTAACTGGCTATTTTCCCTAATTGATTACTCACTCAAAAAGTGAATAAGTATTGAAAGAGGAATTTAATTCCTGACTTCTCACTTTTGTAATTTGGAAGTTATAGAGCTTTTTCTGAAATCTTTTTTTGGAGGATTGGTTTTTTGTTCATTATGAGAGCTATGTGTGTGGGATCTTTGCAAGGATGAATTTGTTGGATCCAACTCAAGGATACCTTGCTTTGTCATCATTTTCAACTATATGTGTAGATTATTTATTTTACTTGGTTTTTTTTCATTTTAGCCCTTTTGGCTCTTAGGTAGGACTCTCCTATTTTCTTGTTTCAACTCAGATTTTGTACCTATTTTTGGTAGCTATTTGTCTAGAGGCTGAGAACTAGTGTTCCCCTCCATTTCTATTTGTTGGTTCTACCCAGTTAGTCAGGTATGAACATTTTCCTAGTTTTTGAGATGAGGGTTTGGGGTTTCATACTGCTATGCTTGTTGTTTTTGCATACAGTTTTTGAACCTAAATTTTATTGTATTTTTTAGGCTTTGCACCCTAAGACCCAATGAATTTTAATTTTGAACTTTTCCAATTTTTTTGAGTTTTTACTTCAATTTGTGTACCACCTAGTTTTCTCAAGTCTTCTTGGCATGTTATTGATTGTGGACTTGGATCATCCATAGGATGTCAGTTAGATCACTATTTCAATTTTTATGTTGCATTGGGATGTGTGTCACATCCTTCCTCTTGAGTTGTTATTTAGTTGATTGTTATTTATGCTTGTATTCTCATTCAGTCCTTGTGTTTGATCTTCGTGATAATGGTACACCACACATGAGCACATATACATGCATTTATCGGGTGACTTGCAAGGCTTGATCTCCCATTTGAATTTTGACAGAGTTATGTTCATTTGTGGTTGGGTTGGGAATATGCATTCCTATGGGAACTCATCGTGTGATGAGTATGGGTATGTAGGGTAAGATCAATGGAGGGGCTCCTAATGCATTTGTGGTGTCGTAGCCTAGGTTGGAATTAGGGAGTTTCTAATAAGTGATAACTTAATAAATTGTTAGAGAATTAAATAAGATAAAAATGCTAAAGTTAGGCTCCTAAGGGTGGTACTGAGGGGAATGGTGAGTAATACATAGCCCTAGTAGTTAAGTTGTAGGTGCACTATGTCAACCTTCAAAGGGAATACCAAGGGGAATGGTTTTTTATCATGTTACCAACTCTCCACCAAGAGTCCCTACATAGTTACCCATAAAGTGTCTGACTAGGACCTATTGTACTTGCATTTTTGCATGGTCTTGGTTTCAATCATCATTACTGTCTGGCATGAGTGATAACCATAGACATTTTCTTTGGTGTTTTTTTGGTTGGATCATTATCTACATTAGCATGGTGGGAGTTGACCTATGGGTTCCATGTTGATGGTAGGTGTAGCTACCTTCATCACTATTGGGGACTAGTGTATAGAGATAGTTTTTATTCCAGTATGACTATTTCTTTTGTTTCACTTTATATTTTTCATTTTAGAGTATGCTTTCTTTTGATTTGTGCTTTCATTAGAATGCATGGATATCACATTAGATCTTGTAAGTTTAATTGACATATTCTTGTATTATGATATTTAGCATATGTTAGATTATGAGTTTGATTTTTGCAATTATCTTACACTTTGCTTCTAGCATTTTAGATTTCCTTATTCTTATGTTGTAGTACATTTTAGTAGTGATGTCCTCGTGAGACAGCTCTGATGATCTAGTTAGTAGTTTGGGATGTTATGCATAAGGGATGTCTAGGACCTTTGAAGTTTCATGATGCTATTACAATTAGGAAGAACCACATACTTAGTAAGGTTGTTTTAGTGCATTGCAATGTTGCTTTTAATTCTTTCCCTTCACTTCTATTTTAGATTGTTAGATGCAGTTCTATCTAGTAGCTATCATTTTGAGTTTCTTTGCCTTGACTATGGATCCAATACTCTAGAGTGTGGAGGTTTTAACTTATTATTTTTTCTCCTTATTTTCCTTGATGCATTTCTTTCTTTTCTTGGGCAACCATGCATTAGGATTGGGTGATACTTTAAATTATCATACACCCAAAGAATAAGAATTGTGTGATATTAGAAAGTATCACATGCCCATAGAAACCTAATTGTGTGACACTTAAAAGTATCACATGTCTTTTGGAGAAAAGTCGTATGATACTTATGAAGTATCACATGCCTTCTTGTGAAGTCTCACCCAAACCCTAAAAGTATTGTAGTCATCCATTAGAAAGGTTGTATGATACTAGAAATTATTGCATAGTGTTGAATTAAAGCATCACTTGGGGTTAGGAAAAACTTGTTTGGGCAGATAATGGGCACTTTTTTGTTTGATCAAAAGTTTTTCTAAGTTGTTTTGGATACCCTTTATGATTTTTTTAAAGACCTTTCAATTGCATTTTGAATTCAATATGTTTCAGATTTAAAATTGATTGCATCCTTCTACAGTTAGTCATTTTAGTTAATAATGATGTTTGAAGATCCATTGGTGTTTGGATGTTTTTTTAGTCTTCTATTTGGATTTTTTTTTGGTCTTCTATTGTAACTTTGTGATCCTTGTATGTTGTATGTCATATGCATCCATAATTTTTTTTTTAATTTTTTATCTTGGTTTATATTTATCCTTGTTCTAAGGATCTCCCAGAGGGGTATGACATTTCATATCAAAGCCCATGTTGCAACATTGGATCTCTACATTATGCTTCTGCTATGTTTGTGTTTGTTTTTTGTATTTCTATTGTATGTTTGATATGGTGACATCTTATTGGTTCATGCTTATATTTCTTATGTTTATGATGTGTGTTTCTGATGCTTATCTTGTGACTCCTCAGTGATGCCTCTTGCATGTAGACCTTGTGGTCAGGGTAGAAAATGATGAGATGATCATAAAGAAGAACATCATGAAGATAGATGTTAGGATCAAGGAGAAACATGGTAATAATGATTAGGATGGCATTGGGACATTGATTCCAATGATACAAGAGATTCTTGCATGGTTGGGTCCTCATGTAGAGGAAAGCCAATAGGATCATAATTAGGAAGAGGGATCTCATCATGGAAATTCCCATCAATTAGAGCATAGAGAGGAGGAGCATGAATGGGAATGTTCTTGGACACCACCCATTGGTAGAAGGCACCAATGGAGAGGTTGTGGTCATAATAATAATGATGATTTAACTTAGGTTGAAATGATGTAGGACCTTCTAAGGTCCAAACCACTTTTTTTTGATAGCCAGGGAACAAGACTCAAGGCTGAGACCTAGTTGTTAGATATGGGGCATTATTTCTCCTTACTACCTTATGGGAGCAATGTAAAGGCCCATTGTGCTATCACACAACTAAGAGAGCATGGTTCTATTTGGTGGGATTTGGATAGTGATAAGCTTCATATCAATCACCATAGTATTGTGAGGTTCACATTGATGAGCTTCATGAGCTTAAGCAAGGCTTTTTGATAGTAGAGCAATATTAGAATTTCCTTGGGTTGAGGCTATACTCAAGCTATAGGCATGATGAGGCACTCACCACTTAGCATTTTGTTAGGGGCCTAAGGACTCTATCATTGGGGATGTTTGTGCTCACCAACCAAGGACACTTATACTTGTTGTTGAGAATGTAAGGATCATAGAGATCAATGTGGCTAGGGGGTTCAGTGGCAAATTAGGTTCTTAGAACTAAGGTACACAAACTTTAGGGAAGGATGCCCAATTCACTTTATCTTCTAGAAAGGTCAATCCCATTCAACACCTTCTCAAGGTGGTAGTAAATGTAACAAAAGATGCCAGTAGTGTTTCTTTAAGAAGGAGGAGCAGAGTGTAGTTACCATAGGAGTGAAGGGATGAGACTAGAACCATGGGCAAAAATCTCATAAGGATTGCCCTCCTCAAAGTAGTCAACAAAACTCTAGCAGGGGTAGTGCACCTTATTCTAGTACTACTCTAGGTGGTTGGGGAATAGGTTCCATCTTTGGGGGAACTAATATTCTTGTGGCCATCCTAGCCATATATCTTTTGAGTGTTCTATCAAACCATCTATAAGACCTAGTAAGAGTGTGGCTAGATTAGAGCCTATAGTGGGAGATGTTGATAGGAGTCATCAAGTCTTTATAGTAGTTGATAACCATCAAGATGAGCCTCAAGGTACAGTAGTTGAGGCTATAGGTACATTGCATGGCATTTTAGCTTTAGTTGTATTTGACACTAGTGCTTTAGATTATTTTATTTCACCATCTCTTATTTAGTGATGTGGGCTAGTCAAAGCAAATCAATTCAATAGGTGGTAGGTTGAGTTAGCTATAGGATCTAAAGTGGTTGTAGGCTCATTCATCAAAAGTTGTAGTTTGAACTTGGGTGCCTTCAACACCATAGTGGATCTTCATATCCTACCTCTAGGATCTAATGGCATTGTGTTGGGAATGGATTGGTTAGCTACCCATTAGAAAAAGATAGACTACTATAAGTAAGATGGCATAGTGTGTTAATGATGGAAGTGGGTAGGTGGAACTTATAGACTTTCAAAGACCAGTCTCACTTTAGATTATCTTAGCTAATTAGTTGAAGCAAACTATGTGAAAGGATTTTTAATTATTTCTTTTTTTCATTAGTGATCTTGAGGAAGCCAAGAGTTGTATGGTGACACTTGATGATCACCCACTCCTTCATGAGTTTGTAGATGTGTTTCCTGAGGAGATAGCTAGTATGCCACTATCGTGTAACATGAATTTTTGAATTGATCTTGTACCATGAGTGGAGCTGATTTCACAAGCTCCTTACTGTATGACTACTTAGGAGTTGAGTGAGCTTAGATTATAGTTGGAGGAATTGTTGGCCAAAGGCCACATTCATCTTAGTGTGTCCCCATGCGGTACACCAATCATCCTCACGAAGAAGAAGGATGGTCCTTTACATTTGTGAATTGACTACTAGTAGTTGAATAAGGTAATGGTGAAGAACCAGTATCCTTTAATGAGGATAGATGACTTGTTCAATCAAATGAAGGGAGCACAATTGTTCTCAAAGATCAATCTACAGTCAAGATACTATCAGCTTCTTATTCAAGAGGTAGACATTCATTGAACAACTTTTTGTGTATAGTATGGGATTTATGAGTTCATGATTGTACCCTTTGGGCTGTCCAATGTGCAATTAGTATTTATGAGTTTGATAAATGGACTATTTCACACTTACCTTAATTAGTTTTTCATTGTATTCTTGGATGATATATTTGTTGGATAGAATTGGTTAATTATGTGTTTTCTTTGATGTTACACAAATGTCATATCATTTTTAGTTAGTATATGCCAATCTCACTCAAGCAGTGAAGACAATTCTCAATGTCTACTGAGCATTCCTATATTTGCCTAGTTCAAAAGGTAGTGTCTATTGAGTTTACTTAGCCATCGAAGGAAAAGTTGTAGAAAGCAAGTGTTAACCAAGCTCACTCGGGTAACAAAGGAAAGTTGGATGGAACCAGTGCTAACAAAGCTCACTCAGTTGCCAAAGGATTTTCATATGTTTGCAGTGTTAACCAAGCTTCTATTGGTTAACAAAGGAAATCATTTTAGAGTTAGTTTCTACTAAGTAGGGTTGGCTAATGAAATATTTTCTTATTTTTTTGTATTGAGTGTAATTGATTTATCTATAGATTCTAGCTAACTAAAGTGATGAATATTGATTATTGTAATTTGTATTTGAGCTGACTTAACAAAGTGGAAGATATAAGTATAAGATCAAGTTGTGCTTTCAAAGTGTGTGAAAAAGAAGCGCAAGTGAATGTGTGAATTGTGATGATGTGATTGAAGATCTATTGATGAGCAAAGGAAGAAAATTTGAAGGATAAGTAGAATATCCTTGTGGTTTAGCAAAGTCATATTCAATTAGGAGGGATAAAGTACAAGCTAGAACAGAGATCTAAAATCAGCAATTTAGTTGCATTCAAATTAGGTCATCTCATTTTTACTCTCTAAACATTGTAGTAGTGATCTAAATCTCCTAACAGAGTTGGCTTAATAGCTATTTGCAAATCCTCTCACAAGGTGGCAATTCCATTGAATTATTCTCAAGACCTCTAACCAGGTCATTCCTAATAGGATGATTAAATCCTTTAATAGGGTCACACTTAGTAGTGTGTTTTGTAACTTTTAATAGGGTTGGCTCCTAATAGGGCTCACTTCAAATGAGTGAAAATCAGTAACTAGTTACTATTGATGGTTTTTCCCAAATTGAGTTTTTGCATTAAATCCTAGTGTCAAATGTGTTCATGATATTTTCTTTTATGTGCTTGCAACTAAGTTAAAGTAATGATAATCATAGATAACTTCTAAAGGTTTATATGTTAATGTTTTACTGAGATAATCCAGTTATTACTGAGTTACAACATGTTGTGTGTTTATCGAGCTTCAGTAGTATTTAGTTATCTATTTGCATTTTGTATTAACATCTTAGGGACTTGGAATTTATTTTTGTAGTAATTTATTCACCCCTCCCCTCTTAGTTACTCCTCTTATATTTCCAATAATAGGTATTAGATATGTTGGTGCTTGTAGAGAAGGTTTCAAGGACCTAAGCTAAAGATTAGGATGTCTTACAAAAGAGAGATTCCCAAGCTAAACAGAGATAATTTTGCAGCATGGCAAGGAGTTATGGCTACCATCAATGATTCAAGTTACAAGTATCTTGATTTTGAATATAAGATTCCCACTAGATAATTATTAGTTGAAGGCATTACTAACAAGAAGAATCATAATATCAAGATGATTGATATTGCATCTGCTCTCAATTATGCTAAATTTGATGAGGTAAAATATTGCAAAATTTCTTTTATAATGTGGAACAGACTGAAAGATATCTATGGAGGAGACAACAATATAAGAAGAGCCAAAGAAGAAAGCCTTAGAGGACAATTTGATCAAATAAAAATGAGAGAATATGAAAATATTGAAAAATATGTGGAAAGGATCAAGACCAGTGTAAGTGCAATCAAAGTATTTGGAGGAGACATCAAGGAGGAAATTATTTTAAGCAAAGTGCTCAAAAATCTTCTTCCTATTTTTGCAATTAGAGTATCTACTATTCAAGAAATGATATGTGATCCAAATAATAAAATAGTCTTGGATGCTCTAGTTGGAAGATTAATAGCTTTTGAGTTAGACAATTATGATAACTATGTTCCTACTTCAAAGACTATTGAATCTGCATTTAAAGCTAAGCTTTCACTCAAAGAAAAGGGTAAAAACTCAAAATCTAGTCAATTAGGAAGTGAAGAAGATGGATCATTAGAAGAAAGTTAAGACAATTATCTTGAAGTTGTTGAAGCCTTGCTTGTAAGGAAGTACTCAAAAGGAAGAGGAAAGTACAAAGGTTAAGTTCCTCTTTTCTATTTTTCTTGTGAAGAAATTGGAAACATTGTTGCTAAGTGTCCAAACAAAGAAATTAAGGATGAGAAGAAAAGAAATAAGCATAAAGGAAATAAGGACTCCAAGAACTACAAGAGCTTCAAGGAAAAAGATAAGAAATATTGTGTCATAGCTAAAGATTCGGATAATAGTGAAAATGAAATGGTATATATTATTGTGAAAGATGAATCTGATGATGAAGGAGATAAGATGGCACTTATCTCTCATGTTAGAAAAAATGATATATGGATTATTGATAGTGGCTACTCACTGTATATGAGCAATGTTAGTATGCTAATAGAAACCAAATTTAAATAAAGCTTCTACAAACTAAACAAAATTCATAAACTTCAAGATAGACTAAGATGAGCTCTCAATTGAGAATATGAGCCATTAATGGGCTCTCTCAATAAGAAGCTCTCTTGTTGAGTGGCTTTGTCTAAATAGATAGGATGTATGCTCAAGCTTATGCTTCAGAAAGGGCTTCAAATGGAGTTGGAATTTGGGTGTGAGTGTATGGTTTTGATGTGAAATGGCTTCTTAAAATGGCATTATGACTTTACTTCATGGATTGTGTTAAAATGGCTTGGGAGAGGATTCAATTTATAGTCAAGAGGCTTGAGGGATTGAGGGCTAAGATGCAAGGATGGGGAAAAGCTTATTGAGGGCTCAGATTGCGTGAGAGGAGAGCACATGGATTGTGCTTCCTTATAGCCAATTAGGGAGTGACGCATGTCACAGGGTGAGAGGATGGAGGAAAGGGGAAGGATGAGTCAACAAAGGAGGCTCAAGGGATAAAATCTTCATAAAGACCCTCATAATGGCTTGTAAGAGCAATGAAAGGGCTTGGAAGAGTCATTTATGGCCTACTGGGTTTCATAAAGTTTTATGGTTGGGATATTTTGATGGAGATGAGAGGAATTTCGACTTGGGCTTGATTAGGAAGGTTTTAAGCTTACTTAGGATTGTGCAAATGATTAGAGGATGAATTAGGATGGTTTAGGATTAGCTTAGGGATAGGCAAGTGGATGGCATTTAATGAGGGTGGGTGAAGGAGGAGATATTTGTTAACTTTGGCTTGGGTTAGTAAGTCTTAACCCATGTCATAGGGAATGTGACAAGGTTAGGAGGGGATTAGGATTAGGTTTAAAGACATCTTCTAGAAGAGTCTAGACTTTGGATGAGGATAAAGACTTTCTAGAATAGTCTAGAACTAACTAGGATGAGGATCAAGACTTTTTAGAAGAGTCTAGAACTTCTTAGGATGAGGATAAATTAGATTTTTAGGAAATAAATAAAATTTTATTTATTTCAAGGGTTTGGGTTGAGGACATATTTATTAAAAAAAATTTAATAAACATGAGGATTAATATTTAATCTTAATTAAATATTTTGAGTTGGGATTAGGGGTAGGAAATGATGGGATTAGCCTTTAATCAAAATTAAAGAAGGATTAGAAGATTTTGGAAGAGGTTAGTGGTCTTAAGGAAATTGGCCAAGTTTTGGGCAAAAAAAAAAAAATTATGTATTTTGGGTTTTTTGGTCAATTTATTAATTAAATAATTAATAAATAAGAAAATAATGTTTAAATAAGATTTAAACATTTTTGGGAGGGATTCCTTAATTAAATATTTTTAATTAAGATAAAGGAATTTAATGGCATAAAAATAAATTAATTAATTAAATAAATGATGATGTCATCAGGAATTTTTTAGAAAATAAAAATACTTTATTTTCTAAGGGATTTTAGGTGTCTACATTTTGCCCCTCTTTGATGTGATGTTGCAAGTGGCATGAAATCAAAGATAAGAAAATAAGATGCCCAAGGCTAAAGTAGAAGAGGAGAGAATGGACTGCAAGATGCCCCCTCAAGAAGGCGGTGGGGAGAGAAAGTGAGGCTCAATGACTTCTTGAAAAGTACAAGAATCCAAGATGAGCAAGGAGACTCAGATTGGATTAAGATCTCAGGGATTGCAGAGGATGAAGGAGCAGAGTGCTATAAAAAGGAATCTACGATAGGGAGATGGATGATGGGAAGATAAAGCTGACGCAACAGGATTTCAAAGAGTCAAATTGGTGAAAGATGGGTTTCGAAGATCCTTAGGACTAGGATTGTGGAGCTCGAAAGATGAGGCTTGGTGGATTGATTGGATTGGTGGATCCCTAAGACTAGGATTGTGGATCCCTAAAGCTAAAAGTGCAGATTGATTCAAAGAGATACTTGATGCATAAGCTAGGGTAGGAGAAACAGATGTTGGATATGGATGGGGGATAATGGAGATGAAGGGAAACCATTGAAGCTTTTTTGAGTAGGGGGATACTTCAAAGAGAAGTACCACCATGTAGTTGAGCACTAGATTTGCTATAGGACTATTGGTTAATTGCCAAGGTTACCAAAAACATCAAGGCCTTTTCACCAACTATCCAAAGGACTGACAGACTGACTCAAAATAAACACGCAAGGATTGCCCTAGCATCACACATGAATCCAAGAGGAAGTAGCATGGAACCGACACTAGGTAACCCACAAGTAGAAAAGAAAAACAAACAAAAGACCTAATCAAGACCTTACACTCAAATTGCCCCATTCACAGTATACCATGATATGGAATATCGTGGAATCCTTGAGGAGGGAACAAGGAGATTGCTTGGAAAAGATACTTCAAGACCCAAAAGGGAAGATTCCAAATCAAAAGAAAGAGAAAATCAAAAAGAGAATTGTTTGCCAACGAGATGGGTAGGATGAGGTACTAACGGACCAAGATCAGACATGTGAAAAGCTATATCCTGCAAAGATCTATCGAAGAGCACCTAAACTAATAGATTTTGGATGAGTGATGTGTTTGGCGAGCTGAACTAAGAAGGATAACACTTTGGTGATAGGAGATCTAGCTAAAGGATGCATTGGAATAGCTAACCAAGGGTTGTGTGATGTGTGCAAGATGTTGATCAAGGAGAAATTGACACGAAAGCTGGATAGATACAATGGTACTAAGCTAAAGATGATGTATAAGTTGAAGGACCAAGATATGTTACAAATGTACAAGGTGGTTCATGTTTTAGTTTTTTTTGAGATGGAAATGTTCGTGAAGGGTGGGATCTCTACAATAGTTGATAGGCGGATAGGTAGATGGTTTGCGAAAAGCTTAAGGAAAATGGGATTCTTTGTATGCATGTGATAGGATACAAGCTAGGATACAAGATTTGGCATATAATACAAGCTAGAATATGATACAAGCTTTGGACAAGATTCAGATATACAAGCTATGCTACAAGGGGGGATACAAGATTTACAAGCTTTGGTACAAAATTTACAAGCTGAGGTACAAGATTTACAAGCTGAGGTACAAGATTTATAAGTTGTACAAGAGGTATTTACAAGCTTCATCAGATTTTGGATATTTGGGTGGAACACCAAAGGAACAAGCAGGTGTGTTATGGGATGGTGGGTGAATGGATGAGGGATAGGATAGTGATAGATAATGGATTAGTCTTAGTACACAAGGCACTTGAATTACGAGGTTTTCACCAAGGTACCTATCCAAGGCACTTGAATTACCAAGTTTTCACCATTGGACGCTTATTTCTCTTTACTATTTTTTTTGTATTTTTCAAAAGCTGGGTATACCAAGGATCTTCAAGCATAGAACTTCTTGAGATGAATGATGTTAGTAGGATCATTCAAGAGTTCTCCTTCTGGTGTAGATAGTTGATAGGCTCTAGAGCCAAAGGAGGTAGTGACAACATAAGGACCAAGCCAGGTAGGTTCAAACTTGCCTTTCTTTTCTCGATCTACTTGGACTTTCATGTTTTCTTTGAGGACCATGTCACCTGGCTGAAAGTATCGTGGAAGCACCTTCTTGTTGAAATTCCTTTTGAGATGAGTTTGATAGTGTAGACACCTAAAAACCTTTAGAAAATAAAGTATTTTTATTTTCTAAAAAAATCTTGATGACATCATCATTTATTAATTAATTAATTATTTTATTTATTTATTTATTTTTATGCCATTAAATCCCTTTATCTTAATTAAAAATATTTAATTAAGGAATCCCTCCCAAAAATGTTTAAATCTTATTTAAACATTATTTCCTTATTTATTAATTATTTAATTAATAAATTGACCAAAAAATCCAAAATAAATTAAAAAATAATTTTTTGCCCAAAACTTGGCCAATTTCCTTAAGACCACTAACCTCTTCCAAAATCTTCTAATCCTTCTTTAATTTTGATTAAAGGCTAATCCCATCATTTTCTACCCCTAATCCCAACTCAAAATATTTAATTAAGATTAAATATTAATCTTCATGTTTATTAAAAAAAAATTTAATAAATATCTCCTCAACCCAAACCCTTGAAATAAATAAAACTTTATTTATTTCCTAAAAATTTAATTTATCCTCATCCTAAGAAGTTCTAGACTCTTCTAGAAAGTCTTCATCCTCATCCTAGGAAATTCTAGACTATTCTAGAAAGTCTTTATCCTCATCCAAAGTCTAGACTCTTCTAGAAGATGTCTTTAAACCTAATCCTAATCCCCTCCTAACCTTGTCACATTCCCTAAACATGGGTTAAGACTTACTAACCCAAGCCAAAGTTAACAAATATCTCCTCCTTCACCCACCCTCATTAAATGCCATCCACTTGCCTATACCTAAGCTAATCCTAAACCATCCTAATCCATCCTCTAATCATTTGCACAATCCTAACCAAGCTTAAAACCCTCCTAATCAAGCCCAAGTCAAAATTACTCTCATCTCCCTCAAAATATCTTAACCATAAAACTTTATGAAGCCCGCTAGGCCATAAATGACTCTTCCAAGCCCTTTTATTGCTCTTACAAGCCATTATGAGGGTCTTTATGAAGATTTTATCCCTTGAGCCTCCTTTGTTGACTCGTCCTTCCCCTTTCCTCCATCCTCTCACCCTATGACATGTGTCACTCCCTGATTGGCTGTAAGAAAGCACAATCCATGTGCTCTCCTCTCATGCAATCTGAGCCCTCCATGAGCTTTTTCCCATCCTTGCATCTTAGCCCTCAATCCCTCAAACCTCTTGCCTATAAATTGGATCCTTCCCCTTTGCAAAACAACACAATCCATGTAGTAAATTCATAATGCCATTTTAAGAAGCCATTTTACATCAAAACCATACACCCACATCCAAATTCCAACTCCATTTGAAGCCCTCTTTGAAGCATAAGCTTGAGCATACATCCTATCTATTTAGACAAAGCTACTCAACAAGAGAGCTTCTCATTGAGAGAGTCCATTAATGGCTCATATTCTCAATTGAGAGCTCATCTTATTCTATCTTGAAGTTTATGAATTTTGTTTAGTTTGTAGAAGCTTTATTTAAATTTGGTTTCTATTAGCATACTAACATTGCTCATATACAGATAGACTATGAGATGATCATAGGCTTGTTTTCACTTCTCATCTAAGAGATCTAGCTAGCTGAGCCAAGCTACTCTGTATTCATCATCTGATATTTGCCCTTGCAAAGATATGCGCAAGGAGGGAAGTTCAACCTTGATGGGTACTACCACTTCGGCACCATAGACTAGAGAATATGGAGTTGTGCGTGTGGATGTACGAAAGGAGGTTCGATAGGCACATAGGGCTGGATTTATTTGTAGGTGCCAATCGTGGCCGAAATCATTGACAACTTTCTTTAGGATCTTGAGGAGGGTTTTGTTAGTTGCCTCTGCCTGGCCGTTACCTTGTGGGAAATATGGGCTAGAAAAGCGATGATGGATGCAGAGGGAAGTGCATAATTCTTCCATGATGATATTTTCAAAGTTACCTCTATGGTCAGTGAAGATGGTGGATGGGATGCTGAAGTGGTAAACAATGTGGTACAAGATGAACTTGGAGACCTAAACTCCTGTAGCTGAGACTAGTGGGACTACTTCCACCCACTTGGTGAAATAGTCTGTAGCTATTATTATCCATTTATGTTCATCAAATGAGAGAGGTGTGATAGTTCCAACTAGATCAAGGCCCCAACATGCAAAGGGCCTAGGTGGTGCAATAGGTTGTAGATCCTGTGCTAGAGCATGCACGAGATTTGTGTGCTGCTGACATGGGAGACACTTTCTAAGAAAGTCACAGGAGTCTTCTTCAATGGTAGGCCAATAGTAGCCTGCTCGAAGGATTTGTCGTGCTAGGACAATACCACTCGTGTGGGCACCGCAAAGTCCAGAGTGTACTTTTAACGCCATCGCGACCTCGTTTTAGTCTAAACATCAAGACAGAGTATCGTGATAACCTCGACAATATAGGGTATTGGCTATGATAACATAGCAGGATGATTTTTAGATGAGGTTTTGGCATTGTGTACATGTGAGGTGAGAGGATATGATACCATATTTAAGGTAAGCATAAATCTCATGGTACCAAGGGGATTGGGGACCAACCAAGATACAAACACAGTTTGAATCCTCATTCGCATAGGCAGGTGTGAGGAGCTGCTCGACTAAAAAGTCATACTATGTAGCTGCTTGGAGAATTTCCAAGAGCAAGCTTATAGTAGCCATAGCATCTGCTGCTTTGTTCTGTATTCGAGGCACTTGTGTAAATTGAAGCCTTGTAAAATGTTGGGTTAGCTGAGCAACTAGCTCTATGTAGGGTAATAGGTTTTCATCTTTGGTTTGATATTCATTTAGGGCTTGCTTGATGATGAGCTAAGAATTGCAAAAGATTTTTAACTCAGTGATGTTCCATTCTGCAGCTACCTTTAATCCTACTATGAGAGCCTCATATTCAACTATATTGTTGGTGCTAGGGAATTGTAGCTTGAAGGCTTTTGGAATGTAATCTCCTTGAGGTGTGACCAACAATATTCCTACCCCTGATCCACGAGATGTGTGTGAGCCATCAAAATAAATTTTCCATGGGGGTTGTTCTTCAATTAGACAGACATGTTCATCTGGAAATTCTATGATCAAAGGATATGTATCTACTAGAGGCGCATCAGCTAAGTGATCTATTATAGCTTGCCCTTTGATTGCCTTTCTATCCACATATTGGATGTCAAATTCCCTTAGGAGCATAACCCATTTGGCCAAATGGCCTGTAAGTGTTGTTCTAGAGAGCATATACTTGAGAGGATCAATCTTGGAGACTAGTTGGATGGTATGAATTAGCATGTAGTGGCGAAGCTTTTGAGTTGAGAAAACAACTACCAAACAAGCTTTTTCAATAGGAGTATAATTGAGTTCATAACCAACTAGGGTTCTACTAATGTAGTAGATTTCTCTTTCTCTGTCGTAGTCATCGAGCTGTGCTAGAAGTGCCCCTAGAGCAGTAGGCATTGCTAATATGTACAAAATTAGGGGACAACCAGGAACTGGTGGAACCAAGATAGGGGGATTGGTGAGATACTACCTGAGCTGATCGAAGCTACGCTGACATAAAGGATCCCACTTGAAGTTCCCATCCTTCTTCAGTAAATGTGCAAATGGTGTACACTTATCTGCAAGCTGGGAGATGAAGCACCGGATGGATTGAAGCTTTCCTTGAAGAGAGCAAAGCTGTCATAGTGTTTGGGGAGGAGGCATGTCTAAGATAGCCTTTACTTTCTTGGGGTCAATCTCTATACCTCATTTAGAAACTATAAAGCCTAGAAAATTTCCAAATGTGACCCCAAAGACACACATTTTGGGATTCAGCATGAGATGATATTTGGCTAACCTATCAAAGACTTTCTCCAGGTCATCAAGATGATCCATGAAGGTATGAGATTTGACCAATATATCATCCACATAATCCTCCAAAATGCTATGGATGAGATCATGAAAAATGGCTGTCATAGCTCTTTGATAGGTAGCCCCAGCATTCTTTAGGCCAAAAGGCATCATGTTGTAGCAAAAGGTTCCCCAAGGGGTAGTGAATGTTGTCTTATGCTAATCCTCTTCTGCAATCTTGATTTGATTATACCCAAAAAATCCATCCATGAGGGACAAAATTTCATGTCCAGCTATAAGGTCTACAATCATATCTATGTTGGGTAAGGGAAAATAATCTTTTGGACAAGCTTTGTTAAGATCTCTGAAATCAATGTAGATTTTGATGTCACTAGAAGGCTTAGTAACGGGGACCATGTTGGAGATCCACTCTGAGTAGTCGATAGGTCAAATAACCTTAGCATCTAACATTCTTTCTAATTCAGCTTTGACTAATAATGCCACCTTGAGGTGCATTTTTTTAAGCTTTTGTTTGACGGGTCTGATCTTTGGATCGACTGCAAGATGATGAACTAAAAGCTTTGGATCAAGTCATGGCATGTCTTGATATGACCATGAAAATTGGCCAATGTTCTCTCTTAAGACCTCAAATAGGAGATTAGCTTGGTCTTGTGATAGGGATGCAGCAATGTGAACAAGTCTAGGGATCTCTGAAGAACCGATGTTGACTTCTCTAGTATCCTCAATTAGAATAGAAGATACCTCTAGTCAATTATCTTGAGGAGGCAATGCTAAATCCTCATGTTTTTCTTGTGACTCTGGATTTTCTTGCTGAGGGGTTCTCTTCATTGCCTTAGCTAGTCCCGGATTCACCCTAGTTCCAATTTTGTGTGTATTAGAACTAGGTTGGGGATTTTCTCCAAAATACCCCTTTGGATCTAGCTTATAGATATAGGCAAAATATAGCTTTGTTTGCTTGTGAGGAGTTTTGGCTCCCATGAATCTCAGAAGTGCTTCCTTTTATGTGAACTCATCAATGTGTATGATGTTTGGTTGGTCCCAATCTATGAGTTGTGGATGGGCGAGTGGTAGGTCAATGAAATGGATGGATAGTTCTTGGAGAATAGAGTGTTCTAGGGAGATTTGGTCTAGGATATCGTCGTAGGCTCTCTTTTCAACTTTGTCAGGAATGTCTTTGATTTCAACAAGGTCACAATGAATGTTTGAAAAAGTGTGATCGTTCTCATTGGTGCCCCCAGTTGTGGGTATGCCAAAGCAAAGACCTGACTTCGATTCCCACTTGTGTGTGTCAATGGGTTACTACATGCCTCTTTCTTCTGGTCCTAGACCACCACCTTGATAGTTCCATTTGTTAGTGATGAGCTTATGTTCTTGGGGATACTTCTGGCTGAAGTGATCCAGGCATGCTAGATTTCTTGGAGGTGCATCCTTATGTAACCAATTGTTGATATCTAGAGTGAGTTCCTCATGAGGAGGGATTTTCGAGGATATAAAGGTTGTTGGTCCAAACTATTTGTATCAAGGAGGTGGAATCTCCTTAGCTTTGTGATATGTCAGTTGTCCATGGGCGTGTGGATCAAGTGGGAGTGCCCCAACAGCAAATACATCTGACAAACTATACTCTCCATAGCCTTTGTTATTGATCTTCATAGTAGATAGGGTGGAGGCAAGGATGGTTTTTGGGTCATTACAAGTGTGGGATGAGCTGGCGATGGCTATGCCGATATCAATTCCAGGGCAATGGTTTGCATATGAAGCTTCAACTGCATTACAGTAAGCAAACGGTTCTAGATCAGCATGGATGGTTACCTCAGTGCCCTGATGCAAAAATTTGACACACTGATGGTAAGTGGATGGAATGGCTTTCATGGCATGAATCCATGGGCAACCAAGGAGGATGTTAAATAGTAGGTTTAGATAATTAACATGGCAGAGTGTTTCTTGGATGACTGGCCCAACCTTGATTGGTAGAAAAATAGTTCCTTCTGTGGTTCTTTCCAAGTTGTCATAAGCTTTGATTGTTATAACCTCACTGATGATATCTGCCTCAGTATACCCAACTTGTTTTATGAATTTTAGGGTGCAAATATTCAAGGCTGATCCATTATCTATCATTACTCTTTTTAAGGAAAAATTGGATACCATAATGGCTATGCAAAGTGGAAGGGTGAGATCTGGCTCGACCATGGGTATGTCACTGGGTTTGAAAGATAGGGCACAAGAGGATGATAGGTTTCCAACAAGATTTTGTACACAGGACTAGTGCAGAGAAGGTCTAAAATGGAGATTTGGGCTGGCATGTTCCCAAGGTGTTCCAAAATATTGTACTAGCTTTTTGATGGAGCTAATGGTGCTAGTGAAATGGGTGGGCCTGTGATGTTAAATCATGCTCTTTGAGTGGTGACTGCACACTCATTGTTTGGTCCTTGGATATTGATAACATTGACAGAAGGCTCTTTCTCAGATATACAACCTATGAGGCTACTATAGTCTATATAGGATGAAGTGTGGTCATTGTTCTTCCAATGTTGTTGGTTTGGCTGGTAGTAGTTGGTGTTGTTGTTATTGGTTTGGATAGGTGCTTTTCCAAGATTTTGGTTGTTGTGAGAAGGAAAAGCATTTTGATAGATTTTTAAGCCTGCATTGGGAGAGGTTTGGGCACCAACGGTGATTTCTTTCTGATCAATGAGGTCCTGCACATAATCTTTCAATTTCATGCATCTGAGGGTAGTGTGACCTTTTACTCTATGAAATTTGCAGTACTCATTATCTTTGTACCATGCAACTTTGGATTGGCTTGGGTCAATTTTTTGGGTAGGAGGAAATTTGATGAGGTTCTCCTTAGTCAATTTCTCAAAAATGGCATCCAATGGCTCCCTAAGGGATGTATAGTTTCTAGGTGCAAGTTGGAATTTGGGCTTTTTCCCTACAGCTACATTGATGGCATTAGCTTGATTGTTAGACCTTTGAAAGTTGGGTCCTTGATTGTGGCTTTGATAGCTTTGGTGATTTTGCTATTGGTAGTTGATAGCTTGTTGATTTTTTGGTTGATAAGGTGGGTTGGATTGATTTTGGGAAGGACCAACAATATTCACATGTCTTGTATCACTAACCCCATCTGTTGCAACGTGCTTGTTTTTGTTCCAATACCTAGACTTGTCATTTAAATGTGTTTGATTTTGGTTGGCTTCTTTGTAAATCTTGACCACACCATCTTTAATGAGTCCTTGCTCAAGGATCATTCCTTTCTCTTTGATATCTTTGTAGGTCTGCAAATAGTTCATGGTCATGTGGCGAGCCAAGCTGGGATGGGCATTATCAATAAACATTTTCACCAAATGGCACTATAGCAAGGTGCAAGATATGCGGGTGGTAAGAGTTTTCCATCTTTGCAAAGATTCAGAAAGGCTTTCTCCACCTTTTTGTTTAGTGTGGACAAGATCCACTACTGATAGCTCTATTTCAACAAGATGGGCATATTGGGCTACAAATGCCTCAGACAATTCAGCAAAGTTTTTAATTGTGCCATATGGTATTCTATAAAACCATATAAGAGTTGGGCCGGCCAAGCTTTTGGGAAAGAGATGCAAGAGGAAGATGTCATCGTATGCCACTTCTTGGCAATGCATGTAAAATTCTTTGATATGTGTGATAGGGTCTCCTTTTCCTCTGAATTTGTCAAACTTGGGTGTCTCAAAATGCTTGGGGAATGGATTCATAGTAATGGCTCTGTCAAATGGGTAAGGACACACATTCTCAAATTTGAAGGTTTTTGGATCATTTCCCTCTTGGATGTTCTTCAAAGCTATCTTCATGGCTTCCTATTATGAATTAATGGGTGATGGATAGGGTGCCCCCAATGTAGGAGTTCCCTAAGGTAGGTATGTGCTAGATGGGGCAATGGAATATGGATGGCTTTGAGGTATGGGCTGGCAAGGATTGTACATGGCTTGGGCAACTGAATGGTGGATGATGGGTTGTTGTGGTGGAGGTAGCACATATTGTTGCATGTGTTGTGAGGCTTGTTGTTCATATTGGATTTGAGGTTGGGATTGAGGAACATATGTTGGCTATGGGATAAATGGATTTCTTTGTGAAGGTAAGGTATAAGATGGTTGTGAAGCTTGGGGAAAGGATCGGGGAGCTTGTGGAACTTGACTTTGGATTTGAGGAGTTTGACCAATATATGTGGGTTATGCCCCCATTTAGGAAGGTATCTGCATGGAAAAAGAGGCCAAGTAATTGGTAGTTGGTGGTGGTGGATTTCCTCCTAGAAGTGGCATAGAAAAATAGTTGGTAATAGGAGGTAATAGATTATTTGGTGGTAGAGGTGGTGGGAATTGAAAGCTTTGAAATGGAATTGATGGGGTTTGATAGCATGGTGGCTGGATTTGAAAGCTTGGTAGAGGGATGGCAGGAGCTTGGGTCACTTGAGAGCTTGGAAGAACATTGGTAGTAGCTTGTGGGGTTTGATAGCTTTCTGGAGTAAGGGTAGTAGCTTGTGGATTTGTGGTTGATGGCACTGAGCTCCAAGGACCTAGTGGAAATGATGGAATTGTGTTCTGAGCTGAGGTAAACAAGCTGGGGGTGATGAAGGGTTGATTACTTGGCCCCATGGGTGGCATCCTGATTGTATATTGCTGAGGTTGGCCAAAGATGCTAGCACTGATTTGGGAGATGGGTGGATTTGGAAGGCTGGGTTGGAGAGCAGCAGCAGCAATAGTGAAGGGAGTGAATGATGAGGTGTTTTGGGCAAAGGGGGTTTGGGATGGAGTGGTATGGACCAATGTTGGAGTGGTGGTGGCTAGATTAGTTTGTGAAAGGGAGATTTCAACTTGAGTGGAGGCTGGTATGTTTGGGTCTGTTGGATCATATGGGGTGGGTTGAGGCTCTTCTTTTGGCACATATTGAGGATAATTTGAATCATAAGAGCCTATGGGTGGTGAGAGTTGTCCAAACAATGGGTGAGATGGATCTGATAAGGGAGGAGGTCTTCCAAAGTCGAAGGCTTCTATGTTGTCCCTTCGAAAGTTAGCCGTGATTGTTTCTTTGTTCTTGTCTATAATGGCGTTCACCAATACTGCATTTCCTTGTTGGTTCATGAAAGCTTCAATGTCAGTAGGTGATGGTATAGTGTTCTCTGGGTTGAAGGATGGTTGGGTGCTCAAGGGGAGTGAAGCTATTTGATCCAAATGATAGGGCTTCATTGTTTCCTTCTTCTTCTTGGCTAAATGAGTGATGGGTGGCATGAAAATGCAGAATGTTCCTAGGGATGAGATGCAACAATGTTGATGGATGCAAAAGGGGAAGGCTTTTCTATGCAAATGATTTCTTAGGTTGAGGCAAAGCTATATGAAAAAACCTAAGGAGGATTAGGTTGGGGATTCTAACTTCAAAGATATGTTGCCAAAGAATGAAAGGTTTGCTTTCCTATGTGCAAGCTTCATGGTGATTGTGTCAACTTAAGGATAGACTGATGATCCTTTAGGAAGAACACAAGATTGACCACTTGTGGATCCCAACCTTTAGCTCAAGGTGATAAGGGATAACAAGTGACAAAGCTAGATTAACCTAGACAAAGCTCTATCAAAGGGATAACCTTTGTGAGATTGGTGGATTTGGAAGAAGTTAGGAATGGCAAACTTTTGGCAAAGTGACAACAATTTTGAAGGCCTGGATGTGAAGATTTTGGATTGCTAGCTAGATGGTTTGGTTCTAAATAAGATGGATGAGCTAAATTTCTTAAGGGGAGGACTAAAGATGGCTAGCTTACCTACAAGGATGACTCTAAAGTAAAGCTTATGCAAGAAGATGTGGAGAAACAAGGGGGTCTAATCATAGAAATCATGCCTAGTTGGTAATGCATAAGCAGGGTTAACTCCTAGATGTTGGTTAAGTTGGATAGTGTGATCTAACCTGGCATCTTGAAGGGCTTCGTTGGTAGCTTTATCCTCTGCTTTGTGGAGTTTGGCAATTCAAGGGCTTGGTGTTATTTCCTTTCTCTTGGCTAAAATTTCTTGGTATGCCTGAGATGGCTTGAGTTTGGCTTTGTGAAACTTTTGTTTGGGTTTGGGTTGTTCTAACATAAATTCTTGAGTCTGCTTGGCTTTCAAAGATCTTGGTTGTTTTTCTTCAACTTGTTCAACTTTTGGAATAGGAAGTGACTATGCTAAGTATTCCCTAAGCTAGGATTGACCAAGTTTGGCAAACATTCATTCAACAAATAAAAAATCAAGCAATAGATAGGAACAATGAGATAGAAGTTTTTGATTCTCATAATGTGATACTTGCACCAAGGAGTGTGTATGTTTTACAAATGTTTCAATCAGTCACTTCAAACACATTAACATCTTAGATGGTTGTCTACAAGGCTGACAATTGGTTTAGCTAGGGAGTCCTCGATGTACCCAAGGTACGTGAGTCCCGAATCCATAGATGAAACCAAAACAATGTCACACAGCCGAGAGGAGCAGTAACCCACTTCTTCTCTTTCACTTCTCAAGGGTATAATGTTCCTTGAGGCTTAGCTCGAGTGACAAAATCTTGATTTCAAGAGAGGTGTCTTTGGATTCACCTCTTATTTTTATACTCCCTCGAAACACTGGAGTTGAGGTCATCCAAGGGGTGATAAAATTTCCAAACAGGCCTCCTAAAAAGAGAAATAAGATTTTGGATCCTAATCTTATGCATCCAAGATGGCCTCGAAAGAGGACAAGGGGAGAGAAGACTTGGATGACCTTGGGCTAAAAAATACATTTGTTCTTTTTCCAACTGACGCTTAAGTTTGCTAATCTAGACTTCGAAAACACACATGTTTAGGATGCAATGTTTATTCCAACTTTGAAGCGTTTGACAAAATTAAAATCAATCAAAGAATGAATACAAGAAGAAGAGTTAGGGTCAACAAAAAAGTAAACCCACGCACCCGGAGGCCCTCCATGTCAAGTATCGATTAATTTCTTTTTAAGGCATTCAAGAGTTGGTGTGATTTTGTTTTAAGCCCAAAACAAAGACGTGTGAAATTCGATTTCAAGCGTGCACCTGGAGGCCCTCCACGTTGAAATTTGTTCAAATTTTAATGCCCAAATGAAGTGTTAGCGAGCCTAATGTGCATTCAAGGAATTTTCTAAGTTAGAAAAATTAATAAAAACACAAGTGAAGTTTGATCTTTGTGGAGCACTTAACACCCTCTTAGGTGGACCCATCCCCATAGATGGTGTTGAGATTGCAACCAATGGTTAAGTTGATGGGTGATTAAAGAGGGTGATTCCAACTACAAACTCACTTAAATCATCTTTATTTGGTTTTTATAATTTAGGAAGTTTCTAGAATGTAGATTCTTTTTATGCCCCAAAAGATGATTATTTGATCTATGGCATTCAAGATTGAATTTGTTGTTTTAATCATGCATTCATAATAAAAAAAAAACTTGATTTTAATCCATGGCACTCAAGAGTGATTTTAGCAACATGCATTCAAAGAAAAGTGATTAAACATTCAAGTTCTTTCCTTTGAGCATTCAAGATTGAGATTTTGTGCATTGTTTTAAGAACTTTGAAGTGCTTTGTTTTAACCTTAGATCATTCAAGATTGTTTTGGACTCAAAAGTGAAAATGACTCTTTGGACTTTGGTTTTCATTCAAGATTTTGTGTTCTAGTTTGTATATTTTAAGCCCAAAAATGATATTCCTAAATTTTTTTGATGCATGAAAAACTAAGAAGCATTCAAGATTTTGCAACAAGACATTTGTTTGGAACAAATAACAAAACTTTTAGGACAATTTTTGGCAACCATTTAGGACTCTTAATTTTCATGAGATTTTTAAAAGAACTTAAAAATATTTGCAAATGAGGTTCATTTTATCCTTGATTGATGCTTTGAGTTTGATTTAGATTTTAGTGTGCACTTAGTGTTGATTTTGAACCTTTTGAAATGGAAACTTGAAGTTCTTTTTAAATTCCCAAAAATGAAGTGTTCCTAACTTTGCATGAATGCATCTAAAACCTTTGTGTTGCAAGGATGCAAATGATTGGATTGGTTTAGTTTCACTTGTTAAAAGATTTTTTATTTTTTTTGCAAATTTTTAGTTTTTTTAATGGATTTAAGTATGATTTGGGGGTTCATTTTAAGCACTAAAAAGAAGTGTGTATGATTTTTCTTCCTTAAAAAAAAAAATGGCCAAGATCTCCCGCAAGAAGAAGAATAAGAAGTAGATGGAATAAAAAGAATGTAGACAAGAAGAGGAAGAAGAATTCTAAGTGCTTTGTCCACCTATAAGCTTAAAAAATCTGCAAACACTATGAGATATACTATGAGTTCCTTTGTCTTCTTCATGCTCATGTGGACCTACAAAACCAATTTATACAATCCTACCAATCACAAAAATAAGAAAAATTAGCCAAAATTAGCAATGAAAGGGCTTGGAAGAGTCATTTATGGCCTAGTGGGCTTCATAAATTTTTATGGTTGGGATATTTTGAGGGAGATGAGAGGAATTTCGACTTGGGCTTGATTAGGAAGGTTTTAAGCTTGCTTAGGATTGTGCAACTGATTAGAGGATGAATTAGGATGGTTTACGATTAGCTTAGGGATAGGCAAGTGGATGGCATTTAATGAGGGTGGGTGAAGGAGGAGATATTTGTTAACTTTGGCTTGGGTTAGTAAGTCTTAACCCATGTTATAGGGAATGTGACAAGGTTAGGAGGGGATTAGGATTAGGTTTAAAGACATTTTCTAGAAGATTCTAGACTTTGGATGAGGATAAAGACTTTCTAGAATAGTCTAGAACTTCCTAGGATGAGGATGAAGACTTTCTAGAAGAGTCTAGAACTTCTTAGGATGAGGATAAATTAGATTTTTAGGAAATGAATAAAGTTTTATTTATTTCAAGGGTTTGGGTTGAGGAGATATTTATTAAAACTTTTTTAATAAACATGAGGATTAATATTTAATCTTAATTAAATATTTTGAGTTGGGATTAGGGGTAGGAAATGATGGGATTAGCTTTTAATCAAAATTAAAGAAGGATTAGAAAATTTTGGAAGAGGTTAGTGGTCTTAAGGAAATTGGCCAAGTTTTGGGCAAAAAATAAATTTTTTATGTATTTTGGGTTTTTTGGTCAATTTATTAATTAAATAATTAATAAATAAGGAAATAATGTTTAAATAAGATTTAAACATTTTTGGGAGGGATTCTTTAATTAAATATTTTTAATTAAGATAAAGAGATTTAATGGCATAAAAATAAATTAATTAATTAATAAATGATGATGTCATCAAAAAATATTCAGAAAATAAAAATACTTTATTTTCTAAGGGATTTTAGGTGTCTACATTTTGCCCCTCTTTGATGTGATGCTGCAAGTGGCATGGCATCAAAGATAAGAAAATAAGATGCCCAAGGCTAGAGCAGAAGAGGAGAGAATGGACTGCGAGATGCCCCCTCAAGAAGATGGTGGGGAGAGAAAGCAAGGCTCAACGGCTTCTTGAAAACTACAAGAATCCAAGATGAGCAAGGAGACTCAGATTGGCTTAAGAGAAGAGGTTTAGTTAGCTCAAACTCTCACTATGGGAGAATGATAAAGGGAGAATCAGAGGCATAAGAGGAAGCAAGCTTAAGATCTCTATACGTAACATGCCCTATAGTGGCCTACTATCTATAAGGCCACCTGCCCCTATGGCGATTATGAATGTTACGTAGCCCACCATTCTATAGGCGAGATGCATGCAAAGGGAGGGCCACTATTCTATTAATGGGCGGGAATAATAGAATAAAGGGCTTCTGGTGCATGCATGCATGCAGAGGAAGATTAGGTGCCGGGGCCCTCCCTTTTTAAAGGAATCCAGGATAGGGAGATGAATGACGGGATGATAAAGCTGATGCAATAGGATTTCAAAGAGTCAGATTGGCAAAAGATGGATTTTGGAGATCCCTAGGACTAGGATTGTGGAGCTCGAAAGATGAGGCTTGGTGGATTGATTGGATTGGTGGATCCCTAAGACTAGGATTGTGGATCCCTAAAGCTAAAAGTGTAGATTGATTCAAAGAGATACTTGATGCATAAGCTGGGGTAGGAGAGATAGATGCTGGATATGGATGGGGGATAATGGAGATGAAGGGAAACCATTGAAGCTTTTTTGAGTAGGGGGATACTTCAAAGAGAAGTACCACCATGTAGTTGAGCACTAGATTTGCTATAGGACTATTGGTTAATTGCCAAGGTTACCAAGAACATCAAGGCCTTTTCACCAACTATCCAAAGGACTGATGGACTAACTCAAAACAAACATACAAAGATTTTCCTACCATCACACATGAATCCCAGAGGAAGCAGCGTGGAACTGACACTAGGTAACCCACAAGCAGAAAAGAAAAACAAACAAAAGACCTGATCAAGACCTTACACTCAAATTGCCCCATTCATAGTATACCATGATATGGAAGATCATGGCAACCTTGAGGAGGGAACAAGGAGAACTTGTGACAAAACAAAATTAGAGCATATGGAATGTTATGATGGAGGTAGTGTAAGATTTGGAAACAATGAACCTTGTTAACATAAAAGGAAAAAGATGTATCTTGTTGACTAAAGAACTTGTGTGTGATAATGCTTATTGGGTTGAAGAACTAAAACATAATCTACTAAGTGTGGCATAGCTGAATAACATTGGATTCAAGGTAGAATTCATAAATGGACAGGCCAAACTACTGGATGGGAAAGAAAATTTGGTTGGTTCTAGCAAGCAAACAAAAGGTAATCTATTTTATCTTGATCTCAGTGATTTTTCATGTTTTATTGATCAAGTAGAGGAAAGTTGGTTATGCAAAAAAAAGCTATGTCATGTGAATTTTGATAATCTTGTTAAGATAAGAAAAAATAAAAGAGTAAGAGGTATTTCTAGTTTGAAGAAGCTTGACATGGGTCTATGCAAGAATTGCCAAATTGGTAAGATGGGAAAGACAAGCTTCAAAAGAAAATACTATCAGTCAGAAGAAGTGTTAGAAATTGTTCATATATATTTATGTGGACCTATTGGAATAGAGAGTTATAGTGGAGAAAAGTTTTTCATTATCTTTTTGGATGACTACTCTAGACTGATGACAGTAATTTACCTAAAAGAAAAATTAGAAGTCTTTCAAAAATTCAAGTGGTATCTGGCAAAAGTAGAAAAATAAATTGGAAAGAAGTTGAAATGCCTAAGATTAGATAGAGGTGGTGAATTCATCTCCCATAAATTAAATAATTTTTTCATTGAAAGAGGAATCAAAAGACAAGTATCAACCCCTAGTACACCATAGAAAAATGCTATAGCAGAAAGAAGAAATAGATCTATCATGGATTGTGCAGGAACCCTATGTTAGGATTAAACCATGGATAGAAATAACAATTACATGAAAATATAACCAATATCAAAAAATAATAGATCACATAGAAAAGAACACAAGACACCAAGATTTAACATGGTTCACCTAATCCCTGGGCTATGTCCACCAAATAGTAAGTCTAATATTATTATGATCCAGTGATTACAACTTGATTACAATCTGTAATCTCTTACAGCTCAATACCACCACAAGAACCAATTTTACCATCACCACTATGAAATAATCCCTAACCCTAAGCCCTTTTCTACAAGTATTTTTAATTCTTTAGGGTTACAATTAATAATTACATGTCAGCCAAAAATTTTGATAAAATAAAGCCCAAAAAAAATTGGAGTATGTACAGTACTTCTCTAATCAATCACCACAGTCTATCATCTTGATGATTGAAAAGGATGTTACTCTCAAATACTAGAAGGAAGCTATCAGCACTGTATTTCATACCTTGAATAGAGTTCAGTTGAAGAAAGATTCAAACAAATCACCTTATCAACTATGGTATGGCTACAAACTTAATGAAAGTTACTTGAAAGTATTTGGTAGCAAATGTTACATATCGAAAGAATCTAAAAAATGAAAGTTTGATGTAAAAGGTGATGAAGGCATATTTCTTGGATACTCCTACAAATGTAAAGCATATAGATGTTTGAATTTGTCTACTCACACAATTATAGAAAGTGCACATGTCAGAATTGATGAATATGCAAAAAAGAGTGAAGAAGAAAGTAACAAGGAACCTAAAGACTACAAAAGATTCATTTACTACAAACTTGATACTCTCCCAAGTCTATCTAAAAGAAAAGAAGCTTCATCTCCCAAGTTCCCAGAAACTCTAATAGTTACCAAGTTGCAAGTAGTGCAACCCAAGCTACAAGGACCTGAGTCATAACCAGAGACTACCAAGCTAGTTCAAACTAAGCCTAATGAACTCAAGTCATAGATAGGACCTAGGCTTGAAACTAAAATTCAAGAAGAAGATGGCGGAACTCATTCAAAGACCATGGAGCCTATGTTAGCAAGATATGTTAGAAGACATCATGCACTTGATCAGCACATTAGAGACAAATTTGATGAAACAATGATAAGAAGCAAATTAAAAGGTACATGTTTACTTGCTGAATTTGAATCTAGAAGTGTTAAAGATGCTCTAGAAAATGAAATTTGGATTGAAGTAATGAATGAACAGATAGAATAGATAGGGAAGAACAAAACATGGACTCTTGTTCCTAGACCCAAGGATAAAAATATAATTGGTACAAAATGGGTATTTAGAAATAATTTGAATGAAGATGGAAAGGTATCAAGAAACAAAGAAATATTGGTATGCAAAGGTTATTCTCAAGAAGAATTTATTGACTATGGTAAGACTTTTGCTCCAATGGCAAGACTAGAAGGTTCTAGAAATTTCTAGCATATGCAACACATAGAGGATTTAAAGTATACCAAATAGATGTTAAATCTACATTCTTGAATGGAATTCTTCATGAAGAAATTTACATTGAGCAACCAGAAGGTTTTGTAGATTCTAGCAAAGGAGAGATGGTTTGCAAACTACACAAAGCATTATATGGTCTTAAGCAAGCTCCCAGAGCTTGGTATGAAAGACTCCATAATTACTTGGTATAGATTGGTTTTTGAAGTACTAATGATAATAGTAGTTTGTATATCATGAAAGGACCAGATAAGAAGATTGTGTTGGCAGAAATATTTGTTGATGATACTCTATTTACAAGAAATGATGACTTATGGAAAGCATTCTCAAAAGAAATGAGTAAAGAATTTGAGATGTCCATGTTTTGTGAAATAAAATTCTTTGTTGGATTGAAAATATAGCAAAACAAGAATGGTATCTACATCACTCAATCTAAGTATATCAAGGAGATACTGAAGAAATTTGGAATGGAAGGTTCAAGACCAATTGGAACACCTATGTCTACTAAACTTAAGCTTTCCAAAAATGATGATTCCAAAGAAGTAGATAAGACCACTTATAAATCAATGATTGGAAAATTGTAGTATGTAGTACACACAAGGCCTAATATTGCTCTAGTAGTTTGAATAGTGCCAAGATTCTTAGCAAATCCTAAAGAAAATCACATGGTGGTAATGAAAAGAATCATCAGATATCTAAAAGGTATTGAAGACAATGGTTTATGGTACAAACTTGGAGGCAATTTGGACTTGAAATTATTTACTGATGTTGATTGGGTAGGAATTCTTGATGATAAAAAAAGCACTAGTGATGGAGCATTCTTTCTTGGCAAAAGACTAGTATCCCAAACAAGCAAGAAGCAAAATTGTATATCTCAATCCATAGCAGAGGAAAAATATGTAGTAGCAACAGTAAATTATTCTAACATTGTTTGGTTGAAATAATTGTTGGAAGGAATGAAGGTAGAGATCAAAGATCCAGTTGTTGTTGGAGTTGAGGAAAGCCAACTCCAAAGATGCCCAAGATCACCTGCATGCGAGAACCTGTTAAAGAGAAGCCAAGGAGAGGAAGAGCATGGAGCAAGGGTAAAACCCTAAATGGACATGAGAGACAATATGTGCAATGCCTTATGTTATATTGTGATGTTAAAAATACAAAGAGGGAGCCCGCTTATAAAGAGCTCATGGAAGCTTGTAGAACAAGCTAGAAGGTGGTAGAAGATAAGGATGACAACTCAGCACATATCCACAAAAGGTGTAACATGCTAGAAGGGAACAAACTCCCATGTTGTCAACAACTAACCACTACATGCATTAAATACAAAATCTTAAATAAATGCATTTACCTAAGTAAGCTTAAGTAATAGAATAAATAATTATTTACTCTAACACCCCCCCTTAAGTACAACTTAGGGAAATGCCTTAAGCTCACAAAACTAAGATGAATGCAGAATGGGTCCAAAAAATGAGGCCATGTTAGGTACCCAAGTACAATGCAAGAAAATGCAACCTCTATAAAATGGGGAAAGACAAAAAACCACGTGGGAAAAACCCTCCCCCAAAAAAAGGTAGGAACCTAGTGAAGAACAGAAGAAGTCTCCAACTGAGGAAATTGTCCCCTAAAATAGGAACAAGAAGTGATCATGAAGAAGCATCACTAAAGCATGAAGAAGTCACAAATCTGCCAAACCTCTAATCTGAAGAACCTCCATGGAAGAAGAAGGCACGAACTGATCATGTCTATATGGTAGATGATCCATCTCACTAAAATGAATAGGTAGCTAGCCAATGTAATTGCCTTGTATATAGGATCAACCACTGAATACATAGTTCACACTAATGAACCATCAAACCATGAATTCATTAGAACAACAGCATAACCCCCCCTAATGCAGACGGGGTGTGATGATAGGCAACTGAGAAGGTGGGCCAAAATCTCTTGCAGATGAACCAAGAACAACGAGAGAGGGAAAGAGGTACAGACACCTATAAAGACACGGTCAAACTGACTCTACATGGGGCTAATGTCATGGAAGGGACACTCACTTGACAAAGGGAGAATGCTTAAAATAGCAAACAACTATCCCCCCCATGGTGCTTTATGAAAATAGTGCATGTACAATTGACTCAAAACAATGTTCATGACTCTCGAAATGCAAAAGTGGTACTTTATCTCAGTACAATACAAAAAAGTGCTTCAAAATGATAGCTACAATGATCAAAACTAAAAAAGAGCTGCAAAAAAAAAAGTACAGCTAAAAAAAAGAGAATCCATGCCAAGAAAATGATCCTTGGGCCTAAAACACTCAAGATATCCACCATATAGAAAAAATTCCAAAACTATGATAGAAAGAGCAGGGGCCAAAAACTCAAGAAAAGAACCACATTTCTAAAAAAGTGACAAAACTAGCTTTCCAAAAATATAAAGTTTTCAAAAAATGGGCATGGGACACAAAAGATATACTTGCCGAAGTAAAAAATAGGACTTCAAACTTCAACTAAAAAAATGTGCAATAAAAATGCATCAAAATTTAAAAATACTTACACCAATGTCTTTGTCTTGGAACCAGCTTTTTGGCGCTTCTTTCAGATTGGAAAAATACTTTCGTATGCTCAAATTATGGCCAAAAAATTGCAAGTAGGTCCAAAATGACCCTGAAGGAGATGTGCAAGAAGGTCTGATGACATCATGCTGATGTTAGCAAACTACTGCAAAAAATTTGACGGCAACATGGATGTCACCGCAAAAAAGAGGTCATGTGGTAGTGCCATGTGGATGCCATGTGGCAGGCGGCTAAGGTGGTGGGGGCCACATGGCACCCGTACCACGTGTCACACTCAGATTAGCACTGACTCAGCAAAAATTGCTAACAGAGCAACTGACTGAGGTGCTGCTGACACCTATCGAGAAGAGACTAGGTAGTGGAGGAGATTGACGAAGGTAGAGCAGATGGCAGAGGAGGGTTGAGCTAGAGGTGGAGTCCACAGGCACAAATGGAGGTGCTGCCCAGCTGCGGTGGCTAGTGGGTGGCCCGCTGACAGTGGCTCTGCAGCGGTGGCACGGCTGCTGCTAGTGGGGCTGCAGTGGTGCGGTGTTGGCCACTAGGTGGCCACCTAGTGGCAGCGCCCTTTTATTATTATTATTATTATTATCGCTCAAAGATCTGTACAATCCGTACGAAAATGGCCTGCAACAAAAAAAATTTGCCTCCCGGAGCTCTGTCTCCAAAATTGAAAAGCTTTATATGAATCTTGACTTTAAACAGCCTTTCGGATCCAATGGTGATGTCCGTTTAGCCCCAATGTGCTCCAAAAAAATTTTGATCCCTTGATTTGAAGAAAAAATGCACAAACAAACTAAGGTTTATGACTTCAAATCACGGCTTCAAAATTTCTTCAACAAAGCTGCAGTAGGAAGGCTCTGATACCATGTTGGAGTTGAGGAAAGCCAACTCTGAAGATGCCTAAGATCACCTGCATGAGATAACCTATCAAAGAGAAGCCAAGGAGAGGAAGAGCATGGAGCAAGGGTAAAACCCTAAACAGACATGAGAGACAATATGTGCAATGCCTTATGTTATATTGTGATGTTGAAAATACAAAGAGGGAGCCTGCTTATAAAGAGCTCATGGAAGCTTGTAGAACAAGCTGGAAGGTGGTAGAAGATAAGGATGACAAATCAGCACATATCCAAAAAAGGTGGAACATGCTAGAAGGGAACAAACTCCCGTGTTGTCAAGAACTAACCACTACATGCATTAAATACAAAATATTAAATAAATGCATTTACCTAAGTAAGCTTAATTAATAGAATAAATAATTATTTACTCTAACAGTTGTCATATATTGTGATAACACTAGTGCAATCAACATATCAAAGAATCCAATAATGCACTTCAAAACAAAACATTTTTTTATAAAATATCACTTCTTAAGAGAGTTGGTGCAAGATAAAGAGGTTAGATTGGAATATATGAATATAAAGGAACATATTGTAGACATATTCACCAAGTCATTACCTAAGGATGCATTTATGTATCTAAGAGGTAAGCTAGGGATCATTCCCCTATTTGAAATTCACTAAATGAATTTTAGTGAATGCATCAACCAGAACCTATTGAAGATCAGTCAATTGGTGAATAATTGGTAAGGGCATATTGCAAATGAATCACTACTTAAGGTACATTGGCCTTTTTCATGTGTTGTCAAAGAGGGAGAAGTTTACTATCATATCTCTAAGAAATATTTGGAACCAGAATAAAGTTAGAAAATAGACAGGGAGAAGTATTTCAAAGAATAATTATGCTAAAAGAGGGAGGATGTTTTGAATGAACTTGGTAACAGCTATTCTAGATAGAATCTAGTCAAAGGAAGAGCTCATACTGATAGAGGGAGTTCTCAAATCTAAAATCCAAAATTACACTATGCTATGACATGTTGTGTTGAAATCAATGCCAAAGAGGGAGATTGTTAGATACAATTGGTTAATTGTGTGTTGTCTTTGATGTTACACAAATGTCTTATCATTTGCAATCAGTATATGTCAAGCTCACTTGGGCAGTGAAGACAATTCATAGTGTCTACTGAGTGTTCCTATGTTTGCCTTGTTTAGAAGGCAATGTCTATTGAGTTCACTCAGGCATCAAAGGAAAAGTTGCAAAAAGTGAGTGTTAACCAAGCTCACTTGGGTAACGAAGGAAAGTTGGATGGAATAATTACTAATCGAGCTCACTTGGTTGCCAAAGGATTTTTATAAGTTTGTAGTGTTAACCAAGCTTCTATTGGTTAACAAAGAAAGTTGTTTTAGAGTTAGTTTTTACTGAGCAGGGTTAGCTAATAAAGGATTTTCTTATTTTATTGTATTAAGCTTAATTGATTTATCTATAGATTCCAACTGACTAAAGTGATGAATATTGATTATTGTAAGTTGTATTTGAGTCAACTTGACAAAGTGGAAGATATAAGTATAAGGTCAAGTTGTAATTTCAAAGTGTGTGAAAAAGAAGTGCAAGTGAATGTACAAATTGTGATGATGTGATTAAAGATATATTGATGAGCAAAGGAAGTGAATTTGAAGGATAAGCAGAATATCCTTGTGGTGTAGCAAAGCCATATTCGATTAGGAATGATCAAGTACAAGTTAGAATAGAGATCTAAAATCAGAAATTTAGTTGAATTCAAATTAGGTCATCTCATTGTTACTCTCTAACCATTGTAGCAATGATCTAAATCTCCTAATAGAGTTGGCTTAACAATTATTTACAAATTTTCTAACAAGGTGTTAATTTGATTGAATTATTCTCAAGACCTCTAACTAGGCCACTCCTAATAGGGTGATTAAATCCTTTAACAATATCACACCTAACAATGCATTTTGTAACCTTTAATTGGGTTGGCTCCTAAAAGGGTTCACTTTAGAAGAGTGAAAATCAATAACTAGTTACTATTGGTGGTTTTTCCCAAATTGGGTTTCCACGTTAAATCTTAGTGTCAAATTTGTTCATGCTATTTTCTTTAATGTGTTTGAAACTAAATTAAATTAATGGTAATCCACTAATAATATCTAAAGGTTTATATGTTAATATTTTACCGAGCTAATCCAATTATTACTGAGTTATAGCATTTTGTGTGTTTATCGAGCTTTGGCAATATTCAATTATCTGTTTGCATTTTATACTGACATCTTAGGGATCTGGGATTTATTTTTGTAGTAACTGATTCACCCCTCCCCTCTTAGTTACTCCTCTTATATTTCCAACAATATTGATCCATTCGAAGACTATGGATGAGCATGAAGTTCATTTATGTCATATATTGCAGTGCTTGAGGGACCATCAGTGGTATGGCAATTTGTGTAAATGTGGGTTCTTCTAGTCAGAGGTGAAACATTTAGGACACATCATAACTAGTGATGGAATTGCATTAGATTTGAAGAAAATCCATTCTATCATGGATTGCTCAATACTCACTAATGTCTCATAAGTTTGTAGTTTGATGGGATTGGTGGGTTATTATCATTGATTCAAGGAGGGTTTCTCATGAGTAGTTCATCCCATCACTTCTCTCCAGTGGAAAGGGAAGAAGTATGTTTGGTTAGATTAGTGTGAGGCAACATTCAATGATCTTAAGGAGTGTTTGACTGGTGCACCAATTCTTACAGTGCCTAATCCTATAAGTAATTCCCTAGTTTGTATCAATGCTTTATTGGAAGGTGTGGGTGTGGTATTGATGTAAGATGGTCGAGAAATTGCAAATGAGTCTAAAAAACTCAAGGATCATGAGCTTAGCTACCTCACTCATGATTTGGAACTCATGGTTGTGGCACATGCCCTTGTCTATTGGAGGCATTTTCTATTGGGACACAAGTTTTAGTTGATAGCAATCATAGGAGATTGCAATATATCTTTACTTAATCAAACTTGAATACACGATAGTGTCACTAGACAAATTTCTTGTGCAAATATGACTTTGATGTTCATTACATTAAATGGAAGGATAATGCTGTCACATATACCTTTAATAGGAGGTGACATGAGATATTAGTGTTCTCATTGGGAGTGGATTTGTGAGGCCATATCTTAGAGGCTTTTCTTATTGACACTTGGTATTAGGAGGTGAGGGCAGAGATTGAATCAAGATGTACCCTTGAGAAGAGATTTTTAGATTACTTACTAGAGTCTAATGATCTACTATGACACTTGGGGCATATCTATGTACCCATGTCAGGTGATCTTTGTACCATGGTTTTGTTAGAAGTACATCATACACCATATTCCACACATCCTAATGTTAAGAAGATGCATGCTGAAATTAAATAGATATACTTTTGGGTAGGGATGAGGTGCGATGTTGCTAATTTTGTTACTCAATGTCTTGAGATCCAGATAGTGAAGGTAGATCATCAGTATCTAATGAGTCTTTTGCAGTTGCATACCATTTTTGAGTTGAAGTGGGATACGATATCTATTGATTTTATCACAGGGTTTCCTATGTCATCATAGAGGCATGATTGTATCATGATGAGTGTGGACAATTTGTCCAAGGTAGCACATTTTTCACTCATTAGAGCATCCTACACAACTTCTTCTATAGTGCATGTTTACTTGGAGGATATTGTTCATTTGCATGGGATCCCTCATCAAATTATTTTGGATAGAGATCTAGCATTCACTTTTGCATTGTGGATGTCTCTCTAGCATGCTTTGGGTGCGCAACTCAATTTTAGTCTGATGCATCACCCAAAGATCGATGGTCAAATTGAGAGAGTGAGTTAGGTTCTAGAGGATATGTTTTTCATGTATATGACAGAGAGGCACATAAAGTGTGAGGACTATTTATACCTTGTTGAGTTTGCATACAATAATGGGTATCATAGTTTTCTTAGCATGTCACCTTTCTAGGCCTTGTATTATAGATCGTGCCATGCCCCTTTGAGTTGGGATCATTTAGAGGACCAAGTTCTTTTGAGTCTAGACATACTTTAGGATATGGAGTAGCAAGTTGTAGTTTGGTTGTTTTAGTACACTATGATGTTGCTTTTAATTAGTTCCCTTCACTACTATGTTAAATTGTTATATGTAGTTCTCTCTAGTAGCTATCATTTTGAGTTTCTTTTCCTCGACTATGGATTTGGCACTCCCCAGTGTGGACATTTTAACTTCTTCTTTTTTCTCCTTGTTTTCCTTAATGCATTTATTTATTTTCTTAGGTGACCATTTATTAGCATTGGGTGAGACTTTAAAGTATAACATGCCTAAAGAAGAAGAATCATGTGATATTGGAAAGTATCGCATGCCCATAGAAACTCTATCATGCAACACTTTAAAGTATCACACATTCTTTGAAGAAAGTTCATGTGATACTTATGAAATATCGCATGCCTTCTTGTGAAGTTTCACCCAGACCCTAAAAGTATCTCACTCCTTCACTAGAAAGGTCATAAGATACTAGAAAGTATCCCACACTACTAAATTAAAGTATCATCTGGGTTTTCGAAAAACCTGTCTAGGTGGATAGCGGGAACTTTTTGTGTTGACCCAAATTTTTTCTAAGGTGTTTTGAATACCCTGTATTCTTGAAGACCTTGGTATTGCATTTTGAATTTAGTATGTTTCTGATTCAAAATTGTTTGTGTCCTTCTGTGGTTAGTCATTTTGGTCAGTAGTGGCATTTGGAGATCTGTTAGTGTTTAGATGTTTGTTTAGTCTTTCATTGAGATCTTTGTGATCCTTATTTGTTTTATTTTGTATGCATCCATACTTTTTTTTTAATAAAATATCTTGGCTTATATTTATCCTTGTTCCAAAGATCTCCAGGTGGGGCATTACATATAGTATCAGAGCCCATGTTGCAACATTGCGATCTCTGCATTATGATTCCACTATGTTTGTGTTTTTTTTGTGTATTGATATTATATGTTTGATATGGTGACATCATGATGGTTCATGCTTGCATCCCTTATGTTTGTGATTTGTTTTTTTTATGCTTATCTTGTGACTCCTCAGTGATGCCTCGTGCACATAGACCTAGTGGTTGGGGTAGAAACTAATGAGATGATCATGAAGAAAATCATGAAGAGGGACATCATGATGGGGGTGGGGAGAACATGGTAATAATGATTAGAATAGAATTGGGGTATTGAATCTAGTGCTACAATATATTCTTGCACAGTTGGGCCCTCGTGTAGAGGGATGCCAACAAGATCATAATTAGGAAGAGGGATCCCATTATGGATATTCCCATCAGTTAGAGCATAGAGAGGAGGAGCATGGACAAGAACATTCTCAAACACTAGCTGGTGGTAGAAGGCACCAAGGGAGAGGTCATGGTCATAATGACAATGATGATTTCACTCAAGTTTAAATGATGCAAGAACTTCTAAGGTCCAAACCATCTCTCTTTGATGGCCAGGGGAAAGGACTCAAGGCTGAGATCTGGTTGCTAGATATGGGGTGTTATTTCTCCTTACTACCTTATGGGAGAAATGTAATGGCATGTTTTTCTATCACACAACTAAGAGAACATGGTTCTATTTTGTGGGATTCAGAGAGTGATAAGCTTTATATCGATGTGGCAGATCTCAGTTGGGATATTTTTGAAGAATATTTCAGGGAGAAATTTCTATCCACATAGTATTATAAGGCTCACATTGATGAATTTAATTAGCTTAAGCAAGGCTTTATGATAGTATATCAGTATGAAAAGAAATTCCTTGGATTGAGGTAGTACTTGAGCTATATTCATGATGAGGCACTCACCACTCAACATTTTATTAAGGGCCTTAGGGACTATCATTGTGGATCTCCATGCTCACCAACCAAGGATGCTCACACTTGTCATTAAGAAAGCAAGGATCATAGAGAGTAGTGTGGCTAGGTGGTTGAGTGGTAGATCATGTTCTTAGAACCAAGGCACACAAACTTTAGGGCAAGATGCCTAGTTCACTTAGTCTTCTTGAAAGGGTCAAGCCCCAACACCTTCTCAAGGTGGTAGTAAATGTAGAGGATGAGGCCATTAGCATTTCTTTTAGAAGGAGGAGTAGAGTGTAGTTATTATAGGAGGGAAGGGACAAGACTATAGCCATGGGCAAAAAAATTTAGGAGGACTTCCCTCCTCAAAGTAGTTGGCAAAACTCTAGTAGGGGTAGTGTACCTTATTCTAGTGCTACTCTGGGTGATCAAGGAAGCGATTCCAACTTTGGGGGAAACTATTATTCTTCTACCTAGCATGGCCATAAATATTTTGAGTGTTCTATCAAGCCATCTATAGGACCTCGTAAGAGTTCAGATAGATCAGAGCCTACATGAGATTCTTGCATGGTTTGGCCCTCATGTAGAGGAAAGCCAATAGGATCATAATCAGAAAGAGGGATCTCATCATGGAAATTCCCATTAGTTAGAGCATAGAGAGGAGGAGTGTGAATGGGAACATTCCTAGACACCACCTATTGGTAGAAGGTATCGATGGAGAGATTGTGGTCATAATGACAATGATGATTTCAATCAAGTTGAAATGATGCAGGACCTTCTGAGATCCAAACCACTATTGTATGATAGCTAGGGGAAACAACATAAGGGTAAGACCTAGCTATTAGATATGGGGTGTTGTTTCTCCTTACTACCTTATGGGAGAAACATAAAGGCCCATTGTGCTATCACACAACTAAGAGAACATGGTTCTATTTGGTGGGATTTGGAGAGCGATAAGCTTCATATTGATGTGGTAGATCTCACTTGAGAGATTTTTCAAGAGAGGTTCAAGGAGAAATTCCTATTGTCATAGTGTCATGAGGCTTGCATTGATGAACTTCACGAGCTTAAGCAAGGCTTTTTGATAGTATATTAGTATGAGAAAAATTTCCTTGGGTTGAGGCTATACTCAAGCTATAGGCATAATGAGTCACTCACCACTTAGCATTTTTTTAGGGGCCTTAAGGACTCTATCATTGGGGATGTTCATGCTCACCAACTAAGGAAAATTGCACTTATTGTTGAGAAGGCAAGGATCATAGAGAGTAATTTGGCTAGGAGGTTTAGTGGTAGATTAGGTTCTCAGAACATAGTCACATAAACTTCAGGAAAGGACACCCAGTTCACTCAATCTTCTAGAAAGGGTCAAGCCCATTCAACACCTTCTCAAGGTGGTAGTAAATGTATCAAAAGATGCCACCAATATTTCTTTTAGAAGGAGGAGCAAAGTGCAATTACCACAAGAGGGAAGGGACAAGACCATAACTATTAGAAAAAATCTCAGAAGGACTTGTAATAGCCCAAAATTGGCTCATTGCCATGATACCTTCTAACCAATCCTAAAGTCCTATTCCATTAGGCAAATTCTTATTCTGCTACTCGCTACTTGACTTAAATGTCAAATGCAGAAAACCCTAATCTACATTCATCGTGCTTATTATTTAATTCCTAAAGTATTTACTCATATTAGTCACATTAAACCTATTGATTAATATTTAATTTAATCACTAAGTATTTATACTTTAATTAAATTAAATTATATCCTAAGGCTAATGTACTATGGAATTAAATTTATTTAATTTAATAAATGTGCCTATTTTAATTAATTAAATTAAATTATTTAATTAAATGGAGAACTTACTTCTAATTAATTAAACAAAGTTATTTAATTAAATGGGAAGCCATTCCTAATTAATTAAACAAAGTTATTTAATTAAATGGGAAGCCATTCCTAATTAATTAAATGAAGTTATTTAATTAAATAAGAAAAGTGTCTCTAATTAATTAAATAGAATTATTTAATTAAATAGAAAAAGTAATTATGAGAGCATATCTCATTTTATTAAATTAAATATCTCACCAAAATCTCTCTTCAATTCAAAAAAAGGAAATTCCCAATTCACTACCGATCAAATTAGAAGTGACCCAGATCACTTGCTTTTACACTAGAGTCTATCTGAGTTGACTGACTCTTACACTCAGATCTAAGTTAGTTAACTCCCTTTAATTTGGGAGTCTTCCTTTATGACTGAATTTCATCTTCAATCCTAACCGTTGATTGAAATCAATCTCGACCATTGATGGATTCCAGGAAAGTCTATTTAAGAGACCTTCATCTCTTCATTTTGGGAGGTTGAATGAGAATTTGCATCGAATTGCTGCTAGATTGTGCATTCATTTGAGCTCATTACTTTCATAAGATATTCATTTTCTAGTTTAATCTCATTTAGCATAATATGCATACATTTTAGCATAATCTTCTTTTACATGTTCTTAGATTAAATGTGCATACTCTATTCTAGATTAATCAGCATTCTCATATAGATTAGTCACATTTTCTTTTAAATCCTTCATTCGTAGAGGATCTGGTTGCTTATCACCTCAAATTTGAGGATATCTATCAAGCAATTCCCTTTAGATAGAAGGCAACATGTTGCCTTGCCTATTGATTTTTGGATGAACAATCCAATGTTCATTCTGGGATGAATCTGCAAATAAGGACCATGTTGAAGTGTGTGTGTCAGCATAGGCTGCATTTTCACATATACAGGACTGTCCTCCTCAAAGTAGTCAGCAAAACTCTAGCAAGGATAGTGCACCTTATTCTAGTACTACTCTAGGTGGTTGGAGAATGGGTTCCATCTTTGGGGAAAACTATTATTCTTGTGGCCATCTTGACTATAAATATTTTAAGTGTTCTATAAAACCATCTATAAGAATTGGTAAGAGTGTAGCTAGATCAAACCCTACAGTTGGAGATGTAGGTAGGAGTCATCAAGTCTTTGCAATGGTTAATAACTGTCAAGCTAAGCATCAAGGTATAGTAATTGAGGCTATAAGTACATTGCATGGAATTCTAGCTTCTATTTTGTTTAACTTTGGTACTTCAAACTCTTTTATTTCACCATCTCTTGTTCAATGATGTGGGCTAGTTGTAGAAAATTAGGTCAATAGGTGGTAGGTTGAGTTAGCTATAGGATCTAAAGCGGTTGTATGCTCATTCATTAGAGGTTGTAGACTCCTTCATCAAAGATTTTTGTCAATGATCTTGAGAAAGCTGAGAGTTGTGTAGTGACACTTGATGATCACCCACTCCTTTTTGAGTATGCAAATATTTTTCTTGAGGAGATACCTAGTATGCCACCATAGCATGACATTGATTTAAGGAGTGATCTTCTACCAAGAGTGGAGCCAATTTCATGAGCTCCTTACCACATGACTACCCGAGAGTTGAGTGAGCTTAGATTTTAGTTGGAGGAATTGTTGTCTAAGGACCATATTCATCCTAGTGTCTCCTTGTGAGGTGCACTAGTCATCTTCATGAAGAAGAAGGATGGTTCTTTGCATTTTTGCATTGACTATCAGCAGTTGAATAAGGTAACGGTGAAGAACTAGTATTCTTTGTCAAGGATAGATTACTTTTTTGATCAGATGAAGGGAGCATGAGTGTTCTCAAAGATAGATCTAAAGTTGGAATACCATCAACTTTGTATCTAGGAGGCTAACATTCATCAAACATCTTTCATACATGGTATGGGCATTATGACTTCATGATTACACCCTTTGAGTTGACTAATGGGTCATCAATATATATGAGTTTGATGAATGGAGAAGTTTGCACTTACTTTGATTAGTGTTTCATTGTATTCTTGGATGATATATTGATCTATTCAAAGACTATGGAGAAGCATGAAGTCCATTTCTGTTAGGTGTTGTAGTGCTTGAGAGACCAACAATTATATGGCAACTTGAGTAAATGTGGATTCTTCTAGTCAAAGGTGAAGTATTTGGGAAACATCATCATTGGTGATGGAAATGTGGTGGATCTAGAGAAAATTTGTGCTATCATGGACTGGCTGGTACCCACTAATGTCTCAGAAGTTCATAGTTTCATGGGATTGGTGGATTATTATCATTGCATCATGAACGATTTCTCATGAGTGGCTCATCTCATCACTTCTCTCTAGCGGAAAGGGAAGAAGTATGTCTAGTTAGATTAGTGTGAGGCAAAATTTAATGCTCTTAAGGAGTGTTTGACTAGTGCACCAGTCCTTGCAATGCCTAGTCCTATGGGTGATTTCATGGTTTATATTGATGCTTCATTGGAAAGTGTGGGTGCGGTGTTGATGCAGGATGGTCGAGTGATTACATATGAGTCTATAAAACTCAAGGACCATGAGCTTAACTATGCCACTCAAGATTTGGAACTCATGATTGTGGTGCATGTCCTTGTCCATTGGAGGCATTTTCTATTGGGACATAGGTTTGAGTTGCATAGCAATCATAGGAACTTGCAGTAAATATTTACTTAGCCAAGCTTGAATGCACAACAACATCATTAGATGGAGTTCTTCTATGAATATGACTATGATGTTCATTACATTAAAGGGAAGGAGAATGTTGTCGTGGATGCCTTGAGTAGGAGGTGATATGAGATATCAGTGTTGTCATTAGGAGTAGATTTGTGAGGCTGTATCTTGGAGGCTTTTCCTAGTGACACTTGGTATCAGGAGGTGAGAGTAGAGATCAAGTTAGCACATACACTTGAGGCGAGATTTTTTGTTTGTTGGTTTTGCCTAGTTTGTCAAGTATGAACATTCCCAATTTTTTGGATGAGGGTTTGGGGTTTTGCATCATTATGCTAACCATTTTGGCATACAATATTCGAACCCAAATTTTATTGGATTTTTGAGGCTTTCTCCCCTAAGACCAAATAGGTTTTAATTTTAATGTTTTCTAGTTTTTGGAGTTTTTACCTCGATTCGTGTGTCACCCAATTTTCTTAATTTTTCTTGGCATTTTATTGATTGTGGACTTGGATCATCTATAGGATGTTAGTCAAATAATTGTTTCACTTTTTATGTTACATTAGGATGTGTACCACATCCGTCCTCCTAAGTTGTTATTCGATTGAGTGTTATTTCTACTTGTGTTCTCATCCAACCCTTGTGTTTGATCTTTGTGATGGTGGTGCACCATACATGAGCACATGCACATGCATTTTTTGGGTGACTTGCAAGGCCCGATCTCCCATTTGTATTTCGGTGGAGTTATATTCATTTGGGTTGGGTTGGAATTATACATGCCTACAAGCACTTATCGTATGATGAGTATGGGTATGTAAGGTAAGGTTGGTGGAGGGGCTCCTAATGCATCTATGGTGTCCTAGCCCAAGTTGGCATTAGGGAGTTTCTAATAAGTGATAATTTAATAAATTGTTAGAGAGTTAAATAAGATAAAACTACTAAAGTTGTCCTTCTGAGGGTGGTGCCGAGGGGAATGGTCAGTGATACATAGTCCTTGCAATTTAGCCTCAGACTTAGCATATCAGACTCCCAAGGGAATACCAAGGGGAACAGTTTGTTATTATGTTACCAACTCTCCACCAAGAGTCCCTACATAGTTACCCATAGAGTGTCTGACTAGGACCCATTGTACTTGTATTCTTGCATGGTCTTGGTTTTAGTTATCATTATTGTCTAGCATGAGTGATAGCCATGGATGTTTTATTTAGTGTATTTGTGGTTGGATCATTATCTCCATCAGCATGATGAGAGTGGACCTATGGGTTTCACATGGATGGGAAGCATAGCTACCTTCACCACTATTGGGGATCAGTGTACAAATACAATTTTTATTCCAGTATGACCATTGCTTGTGTTTTACTTGGTACATTAGGTTTCAAAGTGTGCTTTCTTGCAATTTATACTTTCATTGGAATGCTTGGATATCATGTTAGATGATGTTGGTTTAATTTACACATTCTTGTATTATGATATTTAGCATATGTTAGATGATGAGTTTGATTTATGGGATTATCTTATGCTATACTTCTACCATGTTAGATTTTCTTATTCTTATGTTGTACATTTTAGTAGAGATGTCCTCATAAGACAACTTCGACAATCTAGTCAATAGTTTGGGTTGTTATGTGCAAGGGATGGCTAGGACTTTTGAGGTTTCATGATACTATTATGGTTGGGAGGAACCATGTACTTAGTTTGGTTGTTTCAATACATTGTGATGTTGCTTTCAGTTCTTTCCCTTCATTGCTATATTAGATGATTAGATGCAATTTCATCTAGTAGCTATCATTTTCAGTGTCTTTTCCTCGACTGTGGATTTGGTACTACCTAGTATGGATGTTTTAACTTCTTATTTTTTTGCCTTGTTTGTCTTGGTGTCTTTCTTGTTTTTCTTGGGTGACCATGCATCAGCATTGGGTGACACTTTAAAGTATCGCATGCCCAAAGAAGAAGAATGGTGCAATATTGGAAAGTATCACACACCCATAGAAACTCTAGTATGCGACATTTTAAACTAATGCATGCCTGTTGGAGAAAGGTTATACGATACTTATGAAGTATCACATGCCTTCTTGTGAAGTGTCACCCAAACCCTAAAAATATTGTACTCCTTCATTAGAAAGGTCATACAATACTAGAAGGTATTGCACAGTGCTAAATTAAAGTATCACCTAGATTTTGGAAAAACCTTTCCAGGGATATAACAGGCACTTTTTGATTTGATTGGAAGTTTTTCTTAGGTGTTTTGGATACCCTTTATGATTTTCTTGAATACCTTGGAATTGCATTTTGAATTTCATATGTTTCAGATTTGAAATTTATTACGTCCTTCTCGGGTTAGTCATTTTGGTTAGTAGTGGCATTTGGAGATTCATTGGTGTTTGGACGTTTGTTTTGTTTTCCATTACAATCTTTGTGATCCTCATATGTTATATGTTGTGTGCATCCATACTTGTTCTAAAAAAAATTATCTTTTCTTATATTTATCCTTGTTCCAAGGATCTCCAGGCGGGGCATTACAATGGTTACCATTCAATTATCTTCTATAAATATCAATTTTGATGAAGAAAATAGGGCTATCTTGATTCTATGTTCTTTGTCTAAACACTAGAATGGTTTGGTAATGTTTGTGAGTAATTCAATTTATGGTTCTAATAACCTAAAATTTGATGATTTGGTTTGTCATTCTAAGGGACTAAATTCTTAGAAAAATCTCAAGTGCATCTACATCAAGAAATGTCTTAAACACACAAACAAAAGGTAGAATGAGTGAAAGAAACTACAATTCTCAAAATCATGGGAAATCAAGAGGAAAATCAAAGGGAAAGATGTCTTAATCTAGAGGACCAAGATATTTTTGGCACTATGGGAAAATAGATCATAAGAAGAAATATTGTTGGACTTGTAAGGAAAATGAAGGGAGAAAAACAAGAAAGAAACAAGGAGACAAATGTAGTATGAAAAGAATATAAAGAGGATGCTTTTATTCTTTCCTTAGAAAATGTTGATGACTCATGAGTTTTAGATTTAAAGGCTTCACTTCATGCTACTCCTCATATAGGTTATTTTCTTATTGTGTCCATGGGGATTTTGGGTTTGTTTGTTTGGAAGATAATGAACCCTATCAGATTGTTGGAATGGGAAAAATTAAGATTAAGCTATAGAATGGGAATCATTGGCTACTGCAAGAGGTAAGATATGTTCCAAGGATGAGTACAAATTTAATTTCAGCAAGGAAACTAGGTGATGAGGGTTTTACAATTACTTTTAATGATAAAAAATATTGGAAGGTTTCAAAAGGTTCCTTAGTAGTAGAAAAAAGTGTAAAATTGGGCCACTCATATCTTTGTATAGGTCATATTGTTTCTTCTACTTTAATTATTTTAGAGAAAAATCAATGTTCAAGAATAGTTGTTGTAGTTGAGTAGGAAGAACATCAAACAAATGGGTTAGTGCAAGAAGTTGGGTCTCACTTTTGGCCAAAAAGTGGAAGTGTTTTTCCTATTTTTGAATTTTTTTGTCAATTGATGTTAAAATTTGAGCATTTAGAGATTGAATATAAAAATTTCAAAAATAAAAATTTTAGCGTTCGAAATCTAGTTTTTGAATATGTAATTTGTTTGTGTACCCATATGATAGAATTTTTTTTGGTATGGATCTTTAAAAACCACTTTTTCAAAATGCCTATTTCAGGACCATACCACGCTTGTGTATGGACACCATAATTTGACACAAATAAATGAATTTTCACAAATCCTTTTAAAGGGAGTTACCTAATACACTTAAGATTGAACAAAATATTTTTCCTTAATTTTTTATTGAATATTTTTTTTTTATTAATTATTAATTGGCTATAAAGGTAAATTTTAAAACCTCTTGTGTACGGACACCATAATTTCATCAAAATCTCACTTTTTACCCAAAAAAAAAAAAATTAAACCTCAATAGAATTGTATCTAGATTGATTATATATAAATTAATTTAAGAAAAATTATAAAATAAAAAAGTTATTAAAGTGTTAGTGAATGTCACTTTTTAACATTTAAGAGATAGTTTTGATTAATAAATAATGAAAAAATAGCAAATAAACTAATAACTCTATAAAATTAACATTTTTTGAATCAAAATATTAAAAACTATAATGGGTTTTTTTTTGGTCAAAAAATTCAATGGGGACGACTATATAAAAATTATGACAATCCCTAAAATTGTCGATTAAATGCCTTAGAAAAAAAATGGATCATAAAGACATGGCTTGGTGGGACCAAGCCTATGCCATCCCTTTTCTCAAGGAAAAACCCCATGCAAAAGTCATGTGCCATACCAAATTTCCACTCATGTCTCAAGAATCGGGCCCCCGATTTGTAATTCAAAAATTGAGTGCCAATTGCATTTTAACCTTTGTAAGAATTAGGTACCCAATTATTTAAAAATTAGGTACCTGATTCTTTTAAAATCGAGTACCCAATTTGTATGCACGTATCCAATTTATAAAAAAATTGGGTACTTTAAAAAATCAAGTACCTGATTCTTATGTACCCATTGGGCCCCAAAAGCTACCCCACAAGCTGACTTTCAATGATTGAAGTGATTGAATAACAGTTTCGATCTACAATGGTGAATTCTTTCATAGTTATTCTACTTTTTTGTCTTATTCTACAATTTGCAAGCTATTGATTCAAATTCGAAATTGGTGCAAACATGGGATCAAAAAAACGAAGAAAGAAGAAAGCAAAAGTTTTGGTAGATGAGGAGATTGCAACAAATCAAGAGAATGAGGCATGATGTCAACGAGAGAGAAGACAAAGAATTAGAGACTTGAACAATGTTTCAAAAGAGAAAGACATTTAGGATACTATGATGGATGAAGAGGTCAAAGAAGAGAACCCAATACAAGAAAATTGAGGTGCACATTTTAATCATGCATTCAATACAGGTGTATCTCCAAACCTTCAAATTTTCTCTCATGATGAAATTGGTGATTTTTAAGAAGTAGGTTACGATTTAGATGATTTAGATTTTTTTTCATGAGAATAAATTGTTAAATTATCATGTACAAAAAAACTCCAATTGAAATGCATGCCCCCAAAGAAATACTAAGAAAAATTGAAAATGAGATTCAAATCCCAAATAACATTGAAAATGAAATGTCAATTAAAAATAAAAATTGCATGAATGTAGACACAGAAACACCAACTACTGAACAAACATGTCAAAATGATAGTAAAGTGTTTGAACATAATTTTCATATTCCTAATGATGTGCTAGATAATCATGAGGGATTGGTTTCATAGAGACAAATTAGGACACATGCTAATAGATTGTATAGACATTTTTTTGTAATAAGAAATTTGGATTTCAATGTCAGTTAATGTTGCAACTAATTAAAATGTTTGAAATGTGAAAAGTACTGAAAAGGTTGTGAATGTATGCAAAACCCAAGAATAAAAATGAGTCTTTAAAATAAGTTGTATCCACTATTGCTAGTGCCTTTGATGTTATCAGAAAGAGAAGTCAATCTAAAGATAAGAATGCAGCACGATGAGCAATAACAACAGTTTTAGTTAACAAATCAACAACTGACAAAAGATTGATTAGCAACATAAGTGGATATCTTAATGTGAATCGTAAGACTTTATAAAGATTTGTAAAGAGAAGGGCTAACTTTGAATGTGATCCAGCAAATATTTTTTGGACTTCTAGTGGTAGACTTCTGAGATGTGATATGAAACTTATTAGTGAAGTCAAAAATTTGATTGAAAATTTTTGGCATGATAATACAAGAGTATCACCTAATTCAAGAGATGTTCTTAAATTGAGAATTGGGTCAAAAATATGTGATCCACATCCTAAACACCTTTTGGACATGACTCAAACTAAATTGTTTAAAAAATTTGTTTGATGGTAAGCTATTAAATATTATCATTAGTCAAAGATCTTTTGAAAAGTGTAAACCATGGTATGTAAGGATTAACAAGGAAAGAATCACATGTTGTAAAACTCATATTCAATTTCATTACCATTATGATGTATTTTGATCTATACATGGTACCATGCATAATAAAGAAATGTTGCAAGAATGTGGTATAAAAATACCACCACAAACTATAAAGGATTTCATATTAGGTTTTTTTTGTAAGCCACCTAATGATCAATACTTTATTTTCAATGCATTTATTTTTGGTACATGTGATATGTGTGGCAATCTTTCTTTGTTAGATGAATGTTTGCATAAAAATTCTTTGACTACTTTTGGACAACAATTAGTTGAGGTAAAAAGATTCAAAACTATTGAATAGCCATTAAAGGATGGGAAGATTGGAAGAAGGTGTGATCTAGTTATAGATAAAGTTAGTTGTCATGCATTTAAGGATGAGTTTAAGAGTGTGATCATACCAAAATATGTTAAGCTCTCTCAAAATGCTAGATGGATTGATGGAAAATTTTGCATATGTAAGATACATTTCTAATTGGTACTATACTTTCAGTTGTTGACTTTGCAAAGAACTACACACTTGCACCAGAAGAAGAGGTACAACCACAATATTACAATTTAGTGCAAGTAACAATTTATGTTCATATAGTTTATAGGCATGCACTTGATAGTACAGAGGAGGATTGAACAATATTGAGAGAGTACCATTTTTATATGAGTGATAATAAACTCCATTCATCTAAGTTTGTCCAATATTCTTTCAAGGTCTTTTATGATAATTTGAAAGAGAGACAAATTCAAATGACACAATATTGGTTATGGTCAAATAATTCTACAAGACAATTCAAAAATGCTAGAATGTTCTATTGGTTGAGTAGGACACATAAGCAAACTAACATCCAACATGTGTGGAGTTTTTTTGATGCTGGACATGGTAAAGGAGAACATGATGGTGTTGGTGCATGTGTGAAGAGAGCCCTTAGTAGAGAGCAATTAAAATTTGAGGTAAAAGCTAAATTCAAAAATGCATATGAGATAATTGAATGGTGTAACAAATATTTATACATGAGATCAAGTGAGAACTCTACAATCAAATGTTTCTTCTACCTAGTTGAAGAAAAGAATATCCTTTCAAGATATGACTGTGATACAATTAGTGGGTTAGCTAAATGGCATTCATTTAGGAGTTCAGATTCTAACACTTGGACTATATGGACTAGGAAGCTTCCCTATTTTTGTCAATTTTGTCTTGCAGGTGAATGGGAAGAATGCGAGAATATAGAATGGGTTGAAGATTGGAAAAAAAAAAAATCATTAGCACCTACTAACATGCATTTTCAAGATGATATAGTAAATGAAGGCTAGAATGTCACTTTTACATCAAAAGACTATGATCATATTTCAGACTTCATAGAACCTGGTATGCACAATTTAATTAGAATTTTTTGTGATCTCATGCTTCAATTTATATAATTTGCATATGTACTCATGTTATTAAAGCATTTTTGTACTTTATCTTATCTTGTAGGACATGTTTATGTTGTTATTGCGCCTAGTAATAATGATGAATAGACTGAGTATTGGCTAGCTAGATGTGTGGAACCTAAGAAAAAATTGATATGTCATCAAGTAAATGATGATGGTTTTCAGTATCCAGTTGGGTCTGTCATTGTAGCTGGCACTTGGCTACGTAGATACCTAACAAGAAGAAATGGTTTACCAGCATTTGAAGACTACCAATTCTCATTTGGTTGTGGCAATGAAAATCAAATTAGAAAGATACAAAGGGAGACTTGCCAATAAGGTATTATGGACAATTTTAATGGATGAGCACGAGACAATCATAGATGCATTGCAAAAGAGAGAGGATGCAGATGGTATAGTGGGATGACTACATTTAAAGCAAACACATGTAAGTTTTTTCTTTATTCTATTATTTTTATAAATGTACTTATATAATTTAATTACATGTATGTTTGCACTGTCAATACCAAATTAGAGAACTTATATATTCCTCTTATTCAAGTCTCAATTACAATTTATGCAAATTTAAGTATTAAAGTGGATCAAGCATCAACATCTTGTGCAATTCCACATAGTGAGTACATACAAATTACACATATATTTACATAGTTCAGATACCTCATCTTAATTTATGTGTTTATTAACATGTGTTTTTATTTTACAATTTTATTTTACAAGACCTCATTTGAAAAGATGTGTTGAACCAATTTTATATTTTGAGTTCACTTCTATATATTTATCATTGACATTGTCTAACATATATTGTGAAATATGTTGTACAAACAAATTTAAAAATAGGAGTTTACTTCTATTTAAAATTTAAAGGTGTGCACTTGATATTATAAATTAATTGTCAATTTAAGTAATGACCTCCTATTTTTTCCATTACTTTTACATTCAAGCATGTTTAACTTAATGTTTGTTTGAAGTTTCAAATTATTATTGATTGTAATTAATAACCCTTCACTTGTACATGATAATTTAAAGATCATTACTCATTGTATTGATTATATGCTATTGTTATGTTGATAATTGACATGTATGTTTAACCATGTTAACCATGTTAAGTGAGAGGGAGAGGAGGAAGAGAGGGAGAGAGAGGGAGGGAGGGATATGGGGAGGGTTATAAGTGCTTGTAATTTATCAGAAAAGGGTCCCATTAGGACACCTTAGGAAAAATTAGCACCTCTTAGGACCCCTTACAACATATTAGTTATTGTAGTCCTAAAAGTAATCTTTTCTAATGTGTCCTAGTACATTCTAATATTTCCAAGAGGTTTTGATGGGTCATATGTGGTTATAAGAAACCTTAGGACCCATTATGACTCCTTGGAACCCATTCATTCCATTAACACACTTTATGAACCATTAGAACACATTAATCATCGTAGGATACACTTTAGGGTTGTAATGTGTCCTATCCAATCCTATTTTTCCTAAGGAGTTTTAGTGCGTCCTAAGTGGTTCTAGGAATCCTTGAGACTAATTACAACCTCCTAAGAACCATTATGACTCATTATGAGCCTTTATAGCATATTAGTCATTTTAGGACATTTTTTAGAGGTCTAATGTGCCTTAATGAGTCATATGTTCTAAGGGGACATTAGGGATTTTTAGGACCCATTAGTACACATTAGGCCTCATTGGGACACATTAGGATCCACTCGCACACATTAGGACCCATTAGACCCCATTAAAACCTCTTATAACACATTAACCATTGCAAGACATAGTAATGTGTCCTAAGTGGTCCTAATATCTCACAATGGATCACAATTGGTTCTATGTGGTTTGAAAATCCATTAATACCATGTAGGGTGCACATTATGACCATTTAAAACATATTAAAATCCATTAATGCCTCTTAGATAATCTTAAGGGGCATTTAAGACACACTAATGGGTTATAATATGCCCTAATGGGTTCTAATGTGTCTTAAGGGGTTCTAATGTGTTTTAAGTGATCCCATGACCTTTTAGGACCTGTTAAGAACCCTTATAATCCATTAGGGGCCATTAGGACTCATAAGAACCAATTATAACCCCTCTGAACACATTCACCATCATACGATACACTACTATGTCCAAAGGCATTATAATAGTTCCTAAGTGGTTGTAATCAGTCCTAATGTTTCCTCTTGGATTTTAAACTGTAGTCTTAATATATCATGAAGGGTCATAATGGGTTCTTAGCGGTCCTAGGACATTTTAGGGTCTATTAGGATCCCTTAGAACACATTAACTATAATAGGACACACAAATGGGATGTTAATGATTCTAATGTATCATAAGGGGTCATAATGCATTTTAAGTGGCCTTAGGACCCATTAAAAAACCTAAGAATATATTAGGACCAATTAGGACACATTAAAACTACCTCAATTGGTTATTTAATTACTTGGGATGTAAGAAAACCTAAGTCAAAGTTACAAGGAACCATCTAGGTACATGACTTTCCTAGATACATAATAGTATGAACATATTTACATAGCCTTGATGATAAAATGTGTGAAAGGAAGGGTAGCATCCATCATTTCATATATAAAAATTCAATCTTTCCCTAAATTTTATAAATTTGAATTTTTAGGATGAAAAATATTTATAATAGTAGGTCAAATTTATTTGTATGAATCTCAATGCATAAATTTGATGTGATTTTTATCCAATAATATTTTTGATATCAATAATAATGCTCTATAAATAGTTGATATTATTGTTCATGTAGCATTTATACTTACAAAATGTGTCATATGTTCATGAATAAAATATGTCGCAACAAAGAAAATGGTTTGAATACTTAAAACATGATGAAAGATAATAATATATACTACATACACTAGCATGATAAGAAGTTGTAAAAAAATAGTACATGGTCTAACATGTCATAACGTGATCTATGAAGTCAAAAAATACATATAATACAATTAACTGTCCTAATACAAAGTGTATCAAAATAAACAATATGTGTCATAAAAATACAATCTAAAGGTGCCAACAAGACCTAATCTATTTGATCGAGTGTCCTCTTTACTCCATGCAAAGAGGACTCAAATGGATCATCCTATGTAATGGGAGGAGGTGCACTGGGAAAGCTACCAAATGCAGCAGTGATGAGGTCATGTAATTTACAATACATACATTTTTAAAATTTGATAAAGAGCATTTAATGAACTATGTATGTATATAAATCACAATACTGACCTAAAAGGATGATGTAGGTACCTTCATCTAGCTAAGTCTTGTACTCTCAGCAACACTCATGGTGACATAGTCCTAAAATTATGGATACATAAAGGTTGAGTCAAAATTATATATACATGAATAATTGCAAAGTAGATAAACTAAAAAGTACATAATGTGTACACTACTATTTTTATACACTATAAAAACACGTATGTATATATATATATCATACCTAAGTAGTCACCACTGTCACAGATGTGTCAATAGCTATGCTAGCACAATGATCAAAAGATACAGTCAAAAATAAACTATATTGAGGCCTATATGGATGAGTATGATCCATCTCTTGTTCGTAAAATCAAAAAACATAAAATATATACATGAGTCAAAATTATTCCAATTATAAGTTAATAACAATGTACATACATAAAAATAGTACAAATTATTTGTCTTCAGTCAAATTTCATACCATATGTATTTGAGGTTGTGATTCAATGGTAACTGGATTAGGACCTCTACTGACATAAAACTATGTAGCACTAGACAATCCCTACAAAATTAGATAAAAAGAACATATGAGGAAATGTTATTAAATTCAAGTTCAAATGTACATTTTTACAGTGTAATTCAAAGTGCATACCGTATGAGGAACGCTAACGTTTGTAGGTCTCGAAAAAAGACTATATTGCCTCCTAAGAGGAATAGTATCATTTGTCCTCTATTATTTCAAAAGTAAAAATTAATATGGTTAATACAATTACACATGTATGTAGAAAGTAAATAATTATGTACTTTATATTTAAATTTTAATTAAAATTTTACCTGCTGCTCTTGACTGTCTCTAGGCTCTCCCTACATGAGGTCAAAAAATGATGACACATCAATCTCATCACTACCATCACCATGGGTAGCATAACATAATCATCAAAATCAGCACCCTGAGCATAATGGTCATCGTGCGCTGCATCAACATCGCTCTTGGGGCCTCTACATATGCCTCCACAACTAGTACAAATATGTCCAAGTGGATGAACATATATCGCCTGCATCCACTATTATACTAAATTGCCTAAAAGGGCACTCAAAGAGGTAGGAGTAGATTAAACTACTCAATGATGGTGTGGAACTAGTACAACAAGCGTAGGAAGAGGTACAAGGGGCTAAGGTCACCGGTAGTTTCTCATTCTATCACTCATCTTTGCCCCAAGCCTATCTTGAGGCATCCCTCCACCAACCCCCTAAAATGATCTGATATCAAAATAATTGGGCTTCAAACCCAATTCAAACTCATCCCATAGCTTCCTAAGGAAGTACATGGGCACCTCATGATTAGCATGTGGTGGATGGTCAAATACCATCCACCACCATTCCCAAAAGTGTGCTGCTATGCATGGATGTGTACACCATCTAATAGAAATACAAGGCTTCCTCTCGTTAATCTCCTTATCTATCTTAAGGTTTACAAAATAGCTTTTAAAATTTCCTTTACCTATTTTGAGGTTATGGACCTCTCTATATGATAAGCCATCAAAATAGAAGGCATGCATGTTTTGCCTCCATAATCTAAATGAATCAATATCGCAATCCAGATGCTATATGGACTGAATTATACCTTGCATGCTATCTGCAAGGTGTACTTGGTGAGGAGGGGGTGTGCCTTGCATCTGATGGCCTCAATATCTTGCATGAGGTCTTTAAGGTTACACCTCATGCTCTCTTGCAGATCATTTGTGGTGGGTGGTGGAGGAGGACTAGGTAGTCGTGGAGGTGGGGATGAAGGTGGAGGTGGATGGAGGAGGCAGAGGCGAGGGTGGGGGAGGGAGAGGAGGTGGCAGTGGTTCCATCAAATATAACTGCATATATGTTTAAACAACATAAAAAATGACAAAATTACTATTTAATAAATTTAAATCTAAAATATCGATTATATAAATGCGTAGATCTTTAAAACTATATCAATTAAATAAATAAAGTTAAACACTTAAGTAAACTGTAATGTTAAGGCCAATTGAACATTATACTAAATTTAAGCCTAATCATAAAATAATACTCCAAAATATTATATTAATAAATCAACTATATAAATCTAGTTTTAATGTTAGATACGAACTTGCTTTGTCTATACAAGTTCAAGGGAACATGTTTTCGATATTAAGGAAAAGGATGTGAAAGTGCCCAATAGTTTAACCATTGTTTTGTTAGATTATGATCTAGATCCTAAATGGAATTACTTTATGAAATATAGTAGTGATTTTTTTTTTATTAATATTTTATATTGAATGTTAGAGTAGTTATATTCCTATTCTATTTAGTTTTTTAAGTCTTGTTGAAAAAAAATTTTATAGTTATGTCTTTCTATCCTAGACCCCTAACTAACCTTATAGAAAGGGAAAATATATTTTGATACTCCTATAAGATTTGTTATTCAACACTATTTATGCATTTATTTGGCCTACTAAACTTGTGAGGAAATGCACAAAATCATTAAGAAATATAAGGATAAGATGAGATAAAAATGAGGATAATTAAGATTATGGAAGGAAAGTATGAAGAAATTGGTAGGGGGACTAAGAATGAAACTTCTAATGTGTTGTTTGTTCTAGGGTTTTTTGCCTCAAAATTGTTTCCCTTCTCTATATTCAAGTAGCTAGATCAATTTTTATGTAAACTTATTTTGTGACATTGGGGAATTGTATTCTCATTATGGATTATATGTTCATCTCAGGATCAAAAAAAGTTAAGATTATGGCAAGGTTATGGTTTAGAATTTTGTTATGTTTAGGATTTTCATGATGGCTAAGCTTAAGATTATTATAATGATTATGACTAATGTTAGGGTTTACCTAGGATTATAGTTTTCTACTTAGAATTATATTTAAGTTTTGGATATTTATTATGGTGCTATTGTTTAAAGGATATATAATAGATGGCGTTAGGATGAGATTTAATGTTACAATTATCCACTAATGCAAACTATTAAGTCTAGATCCTAATTCTAATACATGAACCCTATCCCTAACCATAATAATCCTAGTTCTAATCATAATACTTAAACTTATAATTTATCTGCTTTAGTCATTTAAATCTTAACTTATCATTTAACAATTGTTATGAATTTTTAGCTAATAGAACTTTTCTTCCCTCTAAATCTCTATGTTGGAATGTGTTATATTAATTGCATTTTCTAATTATGACCAAAGTCTTTTTACTATTAGAAAACTTTATATTATATTAATTACATCTTTTATAATTACATTTGGATGCTTACTTGTCTTCCACCTGTGAACTACTCTCGGCTCATCCAAACATTAGCCTCAATAGTTTCAATGATTAAAATAAAATATGTTTTCTTAATTCTATTTTTTAGGTGGAAGAAACTTCACAAATTATCATTTTTCTTAAGGTTTTTTAATGAGTTGCTAGATATAAACCTTAATTATAAATCGTAATTATGAACCTTAAGTATAAACCTTAATCATAAATCTAAATATACACCTTAATTATAAAATCTAAATTATAATACTTATCCTATTTATATTCTAGAATTGAATACAAATCCGAATCCTAGATCCTAATCTTAAATGTTAAATGTTAAACCCTAACCTTATATGTAAATCATAGTTAAGGTCAAGATTAGGGTTTAACATTTAAGCTTAATATTTTTATTTAGAATTAGGAGAAGTGCTTAACATTTATGATTATTTTTTAGGATAAAGGTTTAGCATTTAGGATAACTTAGTTAGGCCAAGGGTTAAGAATTTAGGATAAAGGTTTAGGATAAGGGTCAGACTTGAAATTAGAATTTAAAAGTTAATATCAAGGTTTAATATTTTGTATTAGGTGCATGTTTTACCATTTAAAGTACAATTTTAGCATTTATAATTAGGGACAAGATTATAATATCATTGACAACTATAGTTTAGTATTTGAAGAGTTTAGATTTTTTCATTTTAAATTATCATTTACTATAACTTAGGGTTATTACTTAGGTATGGATCTAATATTTAGTATTTAATACTCTAGATTTATGTAAATCTTTTAAGATTAGGGTTAGCATTTTAATAAAAGTTAGAGATTGTATAAGGGTTAGGATTTAGGGATAGGGTTAGGATTAGGAATATTAATGTTTAAGATAAGGGTTAAGCATTTAGGATAATAGTTTATCATTTAAGGTATGGATTGACATTTATAATTAGTACTTTGTTCTTAGGATACTTATTTAATTATTTATATTAGGGTGTAGGTTTTAGCAAACTAAGATTATGGTTAGGATGATAGTAAGGGTTATGATTAGAGTTTTAGTTAAAATTGGGATTATAGTTAATCCTAAATGTTTTCCCTTAATCCAAAACTATTAGTGTAAATCCTATGCCTGACACTTAAACCCTGACCCTAACCATAATAATAACCTTGATGTAAAGTAAGGGGGCACATTATGTAATGCCCAACCAAGGGATCCAAAGAACTAACCTAAAGTTTTACTAAGCAAGCAATAACATGTACAATAATTTACATAAAAAACATAAGAGATTACATTCCTTAATGATTCCTTAACGAGCACATTTACATTTTAATTTTAAATAATTATAAGTACTAGAAGTAAAATAAATAACACATCCACATGAAATAATAACTACAAGTTCAATCCATTTAAATATTATACATTTGTTCTGAATGCCACTTGGCAAATTAATTTGGAATGCACAATCATCCAATGTACATGTCATAGGGCATGAAAGGCTGAAAGAATATACATTTATAAAATAGTTTACATCATCCATTTGTGATCCATGAAACAAAGTGCAATACAATAAGTAAAATCATTAAATGCTAAGTTTTGTGTTTGGATCCCTTGGTGGGGTGTTATGTGATTAAATACTTAGTTATATGTTTAAGGTTTTATTGTACAGTTATATGGTTAGGTTGAGGTTAAAGACAAGTATGAATATAGCTAGTTTTACTTTCTTTGTTATATGGTTTACAAACTAATCTATAATTAATCACTAGTTATTTGAAATCAATATTTATTTGTAATTACATGTTTAAACAATGAATTTACATCTATAATATAATCATTCAACATTGTAATTAAAATATTAAATACATTTCAAAACATCTAAAATAATAATTTTTAAATGAACATCTATGAAACTATTATTTAAATTAACGGATACAATAATCTAAAGATAATACTCATTAACAATGAAAATTTACAATTTTATGTATATTAAAACTTAAAAAATAATAATAAATTGATGGTATATAAAATGTAAAACTGAAAATAATTAAGTAAAATAGTACAAAACAAAATAAAATAACTAGTATGCCATACAATAGCAGTAGGTGGTGGTCGATAGAGGTCAAAAATAGGCTCCCGTATTGCTCTAAAATTGGGCTCCCATTTTCTAAATGCTGAAAATGACACTCAAAATGCCAAAAAAAGTGGTATTTGTAATTTTTTGAAATCGGGTACCCGATTTTTAAAATTAGGTACTTGATATTTTACAAATCGGGTTTTTAAATAGTTCGAGCACCCTATCCACTTTTCAAAATTTGGGTACTCAATTTTTGAATTGTAGCTCGGGTGCTCAAAGCACAATTTTAGAAATAGGTACTTGATTCTAAGAAAATCGAGTACCTATTTCTAAGAGGTCCGATTCTGTGGAATTGCGACCCAACTTTGTGGTTATACCCAAATGTTGAATATTTTAAAACAACACAATGGCATAGTAGACTTGGGCACATGAGTGAAAAAGAGTTATAAAATTATTTCATTCTAATAAAGTTTTACCTAGTCTAAAATGTGTCACTATGAATTTTGTGAAAGTTGCACTTTTTAAAAATAAAGGAGAGTTTTGTGAATAAAGGGGATTTTTTTTTTTGAGATACTAAAGCTTGAGCATAAAGATGTATGGGGACCATCGCAGTATCTTCCCTTAGTGGATCTCATTATTATGTTACAATCATTGGATCACATCAAGAGATTGAAGAAATAGTTGCACGATTGTTTGCTGTGAAGGATTTGGGGGTAGTCAAACAAATCCTTGGTATGAAAATTTTAGAGATAGGAAAAATAGTAAATTGACTATTATATCCCAGATTGACTATATTGAGAAAGTGTTGCAATGATTCAGTATGGAGAATGCCAAAGTTGCCAGCACACCTTTTCCTAGTCATTTTAAATTGACTAAGGAGATGTGTCTAAAGACATAGGAAGAGGAGGATAAAATGTTCAAGGTACCTTATGCTTCAACTATAGGAAGTTTGATTAATTTTATGGTGTATACTAGGCTAGATATTGCACATGCAGTGGGACTCATTAGTAGATCTATGAGTCATCCTGAGATTAAACATTGGAATGTAACCAAATGGATTCTCAGATATTTGAGAGGAACATCTAGTAAATATTTACATTTTGAGGGTGCAAGAATTTGGTATAGCTCTGATACCATGTAAGAATTTGCCTAAGACAATAACTCAATGCCAAGATCAAGAAGCTCAATAGATAGTACAAGACAGACTAATGATTATCAAATGAGAATCTTAATAGTGATCAAAATGATAATGGATATTAGACAATTTGATATCAGATGATTGGATATGAGATAGACACTAGAAGTGCCTTGTATATAAAGGCAACTAGAATGACTAGGAGCCAGCAAAGATATAAACATCACAACTAAGCACATGTCCACCAACAATGGATTTTCCTCCATTGAGCATAGGAGTTTGTGCGATGATGAGAGGAGAAGTTTACATAGGTGTATCTCATAAAGATATGCTATAGACACCATGTGCTCATTGAACTGACTTACAATAAGTGTTCCATAGTCATGTGCTAGGCCTGGCTTAGGAATAATCTATTCAAGCTAAGGACTACTTTTCCCCTACCATGAGGTGCATTTAGATTGTCAACCCAAGGACGTATACTTGAAATGGTTGGCACAGTATGTGCACTAGGTACCTTGATGAGTCATTATGCTTGTGCTACAAGAAAGTAATAATGCAAAGGAAGGAAACAATAGTACTGTTGTGGAAAAGGAAATACTGAATCTATAAATGTTGAAAACACAATGACAAGATAATAGAGATTTCATCTTGACTCATCCACTAGTCTATTCTCATAGATGCTGCAAAAATGTTTATGAAGTGTGATGCTACATGAAGGAATTAACTAGCTACATCTTACTTACAATACTGCTAATGCTAGTAAAATGAATCTATTCTATCCTAATCTAATCCACCTTCCAAGTGGGCCCCCTTGGTTAGCTTCTCTAATCTACCAATGCAGGATAGAAGCTAAAGAGAACTAATTCATTTCATTAATTAATCATTACATGATTCAGAATTGTAAAACACAACTACAACAAATTATGAATCAGTGTTCTCTCTTACTCGATAAAACTTATCAAAAATCAAAACTTCACACACAAGAGTTGATCCTGACATATATAGGGAATCTACTTTTTATTACATAACAGAAAAGTAACTGTCTTAAGTTAAGTCTGCAAGAGAGAATATAGGAGAACAACTGAAAGCGAAAAGGAAGGATAACAAAATTGAGGAGGGAGCAATGAAGTCTCAGCATCCACTTGTTACAATGTAAATGCAGAGAAGGTAATGGCTCGTAAAAGCTCCTCCTTATTCGCTGCCATGTTTCTTGGAGTGGTTATAACTTCCTTTTCATGGTTGTTCCTTGATGCTTATTTCTCCTTGAATGCTGTCGGCAACCAACTTTTGGATTCCTCCGCTCATCCTTTAATCCTTATCATTAGGTTAGTTATGATATAAGACATATTTGCAAATAAACATCCATCAAAATAAATTCAAGTATAAGAATGCACATTTGGATATTTATATGAAATACTACATATTAGATATAATTTAGGCAAAAGATGACATAGTTTTTCTACCCCATAAATCATCATAGGTTTATAAAACATAGGCTTATAAGTGTTAAAACAAGGATAAATAGAGTATCACAAACTATCTTAAACATAACAAAATAAAGGCATTTTTTAGACTCATCATCTGCCCCCTGCTAAACTAATGCTTGTCCTCAAGCATTACACTTCTTTGTCAAAGATCTGAGCTCCCCAACTTCTGTCTTTCCCTTTCTGCTACTCTTGAAGGTGTAATAGAATCCTCTGGTCCTTTCCCATACTTCTCGCCTGTGGTCTTCCTACAACTTATCAAGTTTGTCAGCATCAATATCATACAGGGGCCATAAAAGCATTGGAGGTTGCATGGTCAAAGGACACCATAGCTCTGGCCTTAGTTTCTTTCCCAGTTCTAAATATTTTGGAACTCTATATAGTGCTGCTTCCAAATTAATTGGACTGTGCGGCTCTAGTTTTTTGAGAGAATTAGGTAACCATGCCTATCTACTTCTTACTCAGGTTATAACTCTCTGGAATGCAAAGTAGGGCAAGTTTTCATATTTGGCATACACTTTGGCTCTATCAACAAATACCTTCTTTCTAACTTCTGGATTACTCTTCCCATAGGTTAATGTAAATCAGTCTCAAAGCATTTCTTCTGGTTGTTTACTTTATGCCCTCAAGGGTAAAGGTTTTGTTCTCTCCTCATCTCTGTAATTAACCAGTTGTCTATCATAATTCGCCTCATTAGACATCCATGAACTTAAAGCTTTCAAATGCACATCTCCTATATAGAGCAAAAGATTCCACTCAGTTTCTACAGGAATGACAAAATTATGAATATACAACTCACACAATAGATTTTGTTGCCATGGTGGTAAGGTTTGATTCAGCCCATAAAAATCTTGTGCGGTTTTGAATTCTGCATTTACATTTATGAGGGTTAACATCAACTAAAGAAAAAGATATTATTCTTTCAAAAAAAAAGCATATACTCGAGGAGGTGGTCTGCAAGCAAGAGTTTGATCAGCTAATTTAAGTGCATGTTCCATGCGCTATTTCTGTCTTTCTAGCTATTCTTTCAATTCTTCAATCTCCTCATTGTGTGATGTTATGATCTTGCTAGTTCTTTTCTTCTCCTCTTTCCATAGTGCTTCAGCAAATAAATGTTGTCCATATAATTGGAAAAGGAGTTTTTGCAAGGTGACGACACTGTTATCCTCTTCATAATCTTTTTTCTTTTTTTGTTCCTGCCATAGATGTTTTGCCAAACTATTGATCCATGTTGACTTTTATGGGACTAAGGCAGTATTCAAATCTTGACATTCAAGAACTACTTCATTCTCATGGCTTGAAACACCTGGTAAATCCATTAAAGTTTAGTTAATTTCTTGCTCACATGCTATAGGAGGATTACCAGAAGCTTCTATCATCTCAGTGTGAAGGGGAGAATGGTCAAAAATTATCTGCACAAGAGACTCTGGAGCAGGTGCTTTAGACAATATAGGATCTTTAAAAATGTGCCCTCTCATTCTAGGGCTTCTCCGTAAAGGAGTCTCTTCTTGTACTATTGTCTTTTGCCTACTTTTTTGTTTCGATGTCACTGCTGCAGGATTAGTTGCTGCAGGAACCTTCTTTGTTTTCTTCTGTTGCTTAATTGCAGGACTAGGTTTTTGTTGAGCATCAGTTTCTTCTGGTGACTTCCATTTCCTTTTAGCTTTACTAGTAGTGGATTTAGGGATGTCCTGCTTAGGTGGAGGCACATTCTCTTGAATGGAAGCAAATTCTAGTTCAATCTCTTGTGTGTTTTCTGTTTCAGCTCCCTTAATATTTTGTTCTGCAGGCTTACTACTAGGAACTACATTTTCCTCACCCTATTATTCACTACAGTCAACTTGGTGTTGTAGGGTTTTAAATTTCACAAAGTCATCCCATGTCAAAGGGGATACATCCCTAAGAGACCTTTCTATTAACAACTTAATGAAGGCATGGTGAGTGACAGAATTATCTTTCCCTTTTTGAGTCTCTTCCGCACTAATACAAAGCATATTATACAAAAAAATTGGAAGATTCACGGCAATATTGTGCCTTATACAACTAAGCAACTTAAAATGGTGTGCATGTAAGTCAAAAAATTTGCCTTCACAAGTAAAATACCTAATGACATGCATTGCTAGCTCAGGGTATGGAGGCGGCAAAGACAATCTCTTGCACCCCTACTTTGTAACATCCAATTGAGGGTCATGGGGGTAGTGAATTGGGCCCTTGCTGACCTAGCGTCATGCGAGCTCGGATAATGCTCTCCAATAGAAGGCAACCCTATTACTTTTTCAATTCATTCTTCTATTGCAATTACTATCAAACCCCACACAAAAGCTTCACCTTCATCAAATGTCCTGGTGAATTCTACAGCTACTTCTTCATCATATGCTATTAAATTAAAACAATAACTTAACCACCCACATGCATTGAATCTTCTTACTGTAGACACCTAAAAATCCTTTAGAAAATAAAGTATTTTTATTTTCTGAAAAATTTCCGATGACATCATCATTTATTAATTAATTAATTAATTAATTAATTAATTAATTAATTTTTATGCCATTAAATCCTTTTATCTTAATTAAAAATATTTAATTAAGGAATCCCTCCCAAAAATGTTTAAATCTTATTTAAACATTATTTCCTTATTTATTAATTATTTAATTAATAAATTGACCAAAAATCCTAAAATAAATAAAAAAATTTATTTTTTTCCCAAAAGTTGGCCAATTTCCTTATGACCAATAACCTCTTCCAAAATCTTCTAATCCTTCTTTAATTTCGATTAAAGGCCAATCTTATCATTTCCTACCCCTAATCCCAACTCAAAATATTTAATTAAAATTAAATATTAATCCTCATGTTTATTAAAAAAGTTTTAATAAATATCTCCTCAACCCAAACCCTTGAAATAAATAAAACTTTATTTATTTCCTAAAAATCTAATTTATCCTCATCCTAAGAAGTTCTAGACTCTTCTAGAAAGTCTTCATCCTCATCCTAGGAAATTCTAGACTATTCTAGAAAGTCTTTATCCTCCTCCAAAATCTAGACTCTTCTAGAAGATGTCTTTAAACCTAATCCTAATCCCCTCCTAACCTTGTCACATTCCCTAAACATGGGTTAAGACTTACTAACCCAAGCCAAAGTTAACAAATATCTCCTCCTTCACCCACCCTCATTAAATGCCATCCACTTGCCTATCCCTAAGCTAATCCTAAACCATCCTAATCCATCCTCTAATCATTTGCACAAGCCTAAGCAAGCTTAAAACCTTCCTAATCAAGTCCAAGTCGAATTTTCTCTCATCACCCTCAAAATATCTCAACCATAAAACTTTATGAAGTCCACTAGGTCATAAATGACTCTTACAAGCCCTTTTATTGCTCTTACAAGTCATTATGAGGGTCTTTATGAAGATTTTATCTCTTGAGCCTCCTTTGTTGACTCATCCTTGCCCTTTCCTCCATCCTCTCACCATGTGACATGTGTCACTCCTTGATTGGCTATAAGGAAGCACAATCCATGTGCTCTCCTCTCATGCAATCTGAGCCTTCCATAAGCTTTTTCCCATCCTTGCATCTTAGCCCTCAATCCCTCAAGCCTCTTGCCTATAAATTGGATCCTTCCCCTTTACAAAATAACACAATCCATGAAGTAAAGTTATAATGCTATTTTGAGATCCAAATCCATACTAAAGCCATCTATCCACACCAAAAATCCACAATCATCCATTGAAGCCTTTGGAAGCATATTGAGCATACATCCTATCTTTTTAGACAAAGCTACTCAACAAGAGAGCTTCTCATTGAGAGAGCCCATTAATGGCTCATATTTTCAATTGAGAGCTCATCTTAGTCTATCTTGAAGTTTATGAATTTTGTTTAGTTTGTAGAAGCTTTATTTAAATTTGGTTTCTATTAGCATACTAACATTTTCTCATATACATTTTGGCACGCCCGGTGGGACCCCACATGGGTCATCTTCATTAGCTTTTTTAGTCAAGTTTTGTATGTTATTTGCTGATTTTGGCTAATTTTACTTGTTTTTGTGATTGGTAGGATTGTATAAATTGGTTTTGTAGGTCCACATGAGCATGAAGAAGACAAAGGAACTCATAATCTATCTCATAGTGTTTGCAGATTTTTCAAGCTTATAGGTGGACAAAGAACTTGAAATTCTTCTTCCTCTTCTTGTCTATATTCTTCTTATTCCATCTACTTCTTCTTCTTCTTCTTGTGGGAGATCTTGGCTATTTTTTTTTTAAGGAAGCAAAATCATACACACTTCTTTTTAGTGCTTAAAATGAACCCCCAAATCATACTTAAATCCATTGAAAAATTAAAAATTTGCAAAAAAGAAAAAAATCTTTTAACAAGTGAAACTAAACCAATCTAATCATTTGCATCCTTGCAACATCAAGGTTTTAGATGCATTCATGCAAAATTAGGAACACTTCATTTTTGGGAATTTAAAAAGAACTTCAAGTTTCCATTTCAAAAGGTTCAAAATCAACACTAAGTGCACACTAAAGTTCTTTTAAAAAATCTCATAAAAACTAAGAGTCCTAAATGGTTGCCAAAAATTGTCCTAAAAGCTTCGTTATTTGTTCCAAACAAATGTCTTGTTGCAAAATCTTGAATTTTATTTAGATTTTTCATGCATCAAAACAATCTAGGAATATCATTTTTGGACTTAAAACATGCAAACTAGAACACAAAATCTTGAATGAAAAGCAAAGTCCAAAGAGTCATTTTCACTTTTGAGTCCAAAACAATCTTGAATGATCTAAGGTTAAAACAAAGCACTTCAAAGTTCTTAAAACAACACACAAAATCTCAATCTTGAATGCTCAAAGGAAAAAACTTGAATGTTTAATCACTTGTCTTTGAATGCATATTGCTAAACACACTCTTGAATGCCATGGATTAAAATCAAATTTTCCTTGAATGTGCATTAATCTCGCTCACACTTCATTTGGGCATAAAAATTGGACAAATCTTGACGTGGAGGGCCTCCGGGCGCGCGCTTGAAATCGAATCTCACACACCTTTGTTTTGGGCTTAAAATAAACTCACACTCAATCTTGAATGCCTTAAAGAAAAATCAATCGATACTTGACGTGGAGGGCCTCCAGGCGCACGGGTTTACCTTCTTGTTGACCCTAACTCTTCTTCTTGTTCACATTCTTCGATCAATTTTATTTTTGTCGACGCTTCAAAGTTGGAATAAACATTGTATCTTAAACATGAGTGCTTGCAAAGTCTAGATCAGAAAACTTAAGCGTCAGTTGGTAAAAGAACAAGCATTCTTTTTAGCCCAAGATCATCCAAGTCTTCTCTCCCCTTGTCATCTTTCGAGGCCATCTTGGGTGCATAAGATTAGGATCCAAAATCTTGTCTTAGCTTTTTAGGAGGCCTGCTTGGGGATTTCATCACCCCTTGGGACGACCTCAACTCCAGCGTTTCGGCGGAGTATAAAGATTGGGAGGTGAATCCAAAGACACCTCTCTTGGGATCAAAATTTTGTCACTCGGGCTAAGCCTCAAGGAACTTTATACCCTTGAGAAGTGAAAGAGGAGAAGTGGGTTACCGCTCCTCTCGGCTGTGTGACATCTTTTTGGTTTCATCTACGGATTTGGTCCTCACGTACCTTGCGTATATCGAGGACTCCCTAGCTAAACCAAATTTCATCCTTGTAGAAAGCTTCCTAAGATGTTGGTGTGTTTGACGTGGTTGCTCAAAACTTTTGTCTTCTTGTTTGTTCATAGCTTTTGAATGAATGTTTTCCAATTTTGGTTGAAATCTCAGAAAAGCAGAAATCTCCCAACTCAAGGCATACTTAGTGTAGTCACTGCCTTATCAAAAAATCATCCAAGCTCCCCCGATGCAACCGAATCTATCTAGTTCTTTGCCTTAGAAAAATCCCAAATCCAAAGTCTCTCCAAATCATCCCCCCCAGCCAGCTTACAACCCAATCCAAAATCATCCAAGCCTTTAAAGAGTTGTTGTTACTCTGCCAGAGTTTGCTATCCAATCAATCCTACCAATCAACCAATCTCACCAAGGTTATCCCTTTGACAGAGCATTGTCTAGGGTAATCTAGCTTTGTCACTTGCATCCCTCATCACCTTGAGCTAAAGGTTGGGATCCACAAGTGGTCAATCTCGTGTCATGCCCATAGGATCATTAGTCTATCCTTAAGTTGACACAATCTCCACCAATCCAGCACATAGGAAAGCAAAACTCTCACTTTTTGACAACATGCCCTTGAAGTCTTCCATCCACAGGAAAGCCAAAAATCTCTAGCCAATCCTCCTTAGGTCTGTCATGCAGCTTTGACTCTCCCTAGGAAATCTTTCATCAGCTAATCCAAAATCTGTGCTTAATCCAAATCCAACCATGAGCTTCCGTGTTCATCCATACACAAGACCCCATCCCCATCAAACTCATCATCAAAGCATGAAGTACCAATCCTATCATGATGTGTTTGGTCGCATTGTCCTTGCTCCTGCCACCTCCTATTCCAATGATGATGAAAATCTTGTTGACTATGATGGGTATATTGAAAGCCTTAGAAATATTCCCCCAAGCATCCCCCAAAATCCAAGAGTTATTCCAAACTATCTAGTCATGCCATCTGATATTCCAGCTTCTCCTCCATCACCCCATCAACCAAGCTTCCAATCTTCCACCCCCATCACACTAGCTATTCCTATCAATCCACCTCCACCTTTGACACACGAGTCTCCAAGGAATCTCCTAAAGGAAATAAAAGAAAACTCGCCTCCAACAGTTGATAAGCCATGTCATCTAATCCAACCATGTGAAGTAGTCAGTGATGAAGCTTCCCCATCTATAATATCACCTCCATCTCCCATAGCTATCATCCCCATACCATCCATCAAATTGCTTAAAATCCTTCCACTTCCCGCAAGCATCAAAATCCCACCACCTATCAAATCCCTCCAAATCCTATCCACATCGCCTCCAAGCATTTCCCAAATCTCTTGTAATGACCCTTATGCATCCATCTGCTACTCACCCATCTCCACTATTGAATCTCCCATCTATCCATCCGCTGCCTTTGAAGAATCCATCCCTTCACCTCCTATCGCACCATCCACTCCAAACCAATCCTATCAAGATCCTGCCCAAAAGCATGTTGACATCCCCCAAAGCATAAATGAAGATATCATCGTACCATGTCTTCCATCCATAGTGCAGTCACCATCTCCTCCATCTCCAAAACCTCAAGCCATATCTCCTCCACTACAAGATATCTTGTCATCCCACCAGCTACATCAAGATCCTATCCTTCCATCTCCCCCACTCCATGCTTCCATCTTACCACCTATCCAAGCTAGTCCACCATCTATAATCTACCTTCTTGGTTCACTTACATTCATCCACGGTGGCCCTCTCTCAGCAGAAGAATTAAGAACAGTATCTCCCCATTGCAATACACCTAATAAATCACTTCTACCATTTTCTGCAAGCAAAAAGTTTCCTCAGCTTGTTCAAATGCTCAATCGATGGCATTATCAAGGTCAAGGTTTAGGACCACAAGAGCAAGGAATCAGAGAGCCTATTATTGCACAAAAAAATCTAGGATTTCATGGTCTTGGATATGTATCCAATGGCTCACCATCTAAAGGTGTTGGTACACCACACCCCCAAACCAAGCCTATCTCCAAGCCCACCATGCCAGCCTCCCATCACTCCTTCAAGAAATCTTATGTCATCCCCCCTCCACCATCTTTGCAACCCAAAACAAACTACCATATCCCCCCTTCATCTGCTAAATCCATTTTGGGTTCCTATGTCCCAAAATCTACCATCCTCCATCCTCCTATTAGCCATCATAAAAATCCTATTCCATCCATTCCTATGCAAGATCAACAAAGGCACATATCAGGGCACATCATCCATCATCATCCCCCTACATGCTCTTTCATATCCTCTCCATCTCACAAAGCTTCTCCTAACCATCTTCCCAAAGCTTACCACAACAATGTAAATGCCAACTTCAAAATGCATAAAGCTAAAAATCCACATCCTAGGCAATCATATGTCTATTCTAAAAGACATACTCCAAAAAGGAAAAATCCAATCAAAGAATGCAAAACAATGCAAAAGCCTATGAAAAGAAAATCCAAAACCATGTGGATCCCCAAGAAAAAAGTTGAAACCCAATGCATAATGGCATCCACCATTGCTAATCCCCCATCTAGTGACTTATGTCCCCCATCTCCTGACTCCATCTTGGGTGCCTATATCCCCAAGCACGCTTCCACAAATCCTCCATCACGCCCGCATCTACCATCTATCCCCCATATGCTCTTTTCACACCCGTTCCAACATGTGCCAATGTTGCTCTTGCAAGCATCCCCATCTCATGCTCCTTTCCAGCATTTTCATCCCTCCATCTCCTACCATCAATCCCATCTAATCCGATCTATTGCATAAATCACACATCCGGTGTACCAACAGCTAGCAACAAAATTGAACATTCCAACAGCTAGTGAAAAATCTCAAAAAAGCCAAAATAGCTGAAGAAAGCCAAAATCATTCTAGCTAAGTCCAAAGTCAAAAAGTCAAAAAAAAAGTAAAGAAAAATAAAGCGTCCACTGGTGAAAACTTGGCAATTCAAGCGCCTTGGACAAGTACCATGATGAAAACTTGGCAAACAAGCGTCATGCGTAATCTCGCCATCCCCAGCTTAGCCTATCACCCTCATGCTTTGGTCATCTCTTGACATCCAACTCCATCTTCCAATCTATCCACCTATCCTCCATCATCCAGCTTCCATCTCACATCATCCACTAATCTTATGCAGCTTCAGCCAATCATCCCAGCTATCATCCATCTCCCTAGCCCCTTCAGCTTTTTCCATCCTAGCTTCAATCCTATCACATCCATCATAAGACCTCCTTTTGCATGTTATCTTCTGATTGGGGGCACTATATTCCTTGGAGGTCTTGTCTTGTCCATCCTCCCTTGTCATTGGTATCTAGCTCTAGGCTATCCTCATGCAAACCCAATGTCATCTCTTTATATCCATCATAATCCTAGCTATCTACCATCCTATCCAGCCATCTCATCCTACTCCTCTAGCTATCCTTGGTCACAAAATCTCTCATCATCATTGGATGCATCCTGCCAAATCCATATCTTTCGCTATCACCCCACCCTTAGCTTTCGCATCTTGCACAACATCGAACCATCTCGCTATCCTATCATCCTAAGCTTTTGCCTGCTTGTAACTATCTTGGTCAGCTTTAGCTTGTAAATATCTTGGTCTTTCAGCTTGTACATCCTCTTTAGCTTAGTACCATTGTATCTATCCAACTTTCATGTTCGTTCCTCCTTGATTAGCGTCTTGAACACATCGCACATCTTGGTTAGCTATTCCAATGCATCCTTTAGCTAGATTTCCTATCACCAAAGTGTTATCTTTCTTAGTTCAGCTTGCCAGACGCATCACTCATCCAAATCCACCAGCTTCGGTGCTCTCCGATAGGTCCTTGCAGGATATAGCTTTCCTCATGTCTGATCTTGGTCCGTTAGTACCTTGTCCTACCCATCTCGTTGGCAAACGGCTCTCTTTTGGATTTTCACTTTCTTTTGATTTGGGATCTTCCCTTTTGGGTCTTGAAGTATCTTTTCCAAGCAATCTCCTTGTTCCCTCCTCAAGGTTGCCACGATCTTCCATATCATGGTATGCTGCAAATGGGGCAATTAGAGAGTAAGGTCTTGATCAGGTCTTTCGTTTGTTTTTTTTTTCTGCTTGTGGGTTCTCCAGTGTCGTTTCCACGCTGCTTCCTCTGGGATTCATGTGTGATGCTGGGGCAATCCTTGTGTGTTTGTTTTGAGTTAGTTTGTCAGTCCTTTGGACGGTTGTTGAAAAGGCCTTGATGTTCTTAGTAACCTTGGCAATTAACCAATAGTCCTATAGCAAATCTAGTGCTCAACTACATGGTGGTACTTCTCTTTGAAGTATCCCCCTGCTCAAAAAGCTTCAATGGTTTTCCTTCATCTCCATTATCCCCCATCCATATCCAGCATCTGTCTCTCCTACCCCAGCTGATGCATCAATATCTCTTTGAATCACTCATCACTCTTAGCTTTAGGGATCCACAATCCTAGTCTTAGGGATCCACCAATCTAAATCAATCCACCAAGCCTCATCTTTCGAGATCCACAATCCTAGTCCTAGGGATCTCCGAAACCCATCTTCCACCAATCTGACTCTTTGAAATCCTGTTGCATCAGCTTTTTAATCCCCTCATCCATCTCCCTATCCTGGATTCTTTTTTATAGCGCTCCGCTCCTTCATCCTCTGCAATCCCTGAGGTCTTAAGCTTGCTTCCTCTTGTGCATCTGATTCTCCTTTATCATTCTCCCATAGTAAGAGTTTGAGCTAACTAAACCTCTTCTCTTAATCCAATTTGAGTCTCCTTGCTCATCCCAGATTCTTGTATTTTTCAAGAAGCCACCAAGCCTCGCTTTCTCTCCCCGCTGCCTTCTTGAGGGGGCATCTCATAGTCCATTCTCTCCTCTTCTGCTCTAGCCTTGGGCATCTTATTTTCTTATCTTTGATGTCATGCCACTTGCGGCATCACATCAAAGAGGGGCAAAATGTAGACACCTAAAAATCCTTTAGAAAATAAAGTATTTTTATTTTCTGAAAAATTCCCGATGACATCATCATTTATTAATTAATTAATTAATTAATTAATTAATTAATTAATTAATTAATTAATTAATTAATTAATTAATTAATTAATTAATTAATTAATTAATTAATTAATTTTTATGCCATTAAATCCTTTTATCTTAATTAAAAATATTTAATTAAGGAATCCCTCCCAAAAATGTTTAAATCTTATTTAAAAATTATTTCCTTATTTATTAATTATTTAATTAATAAATCGACCAAAAATCCTAAAATAAATAAAAAATTTATTTTTTTCCCAAAAGTTGGCCAATTTCCTTATGACCAATAACCTCTTCCAAAATCTTCTAATCCTTCTTTAATTTCGATTAAAGGCCAATCTTATCATTTCCTACCCCTAATCCCAACTCAAAATATTTAATTAAAATTAAATATTAATCCTCATGTTTATTAAAAAAGTTTTAATAAATATCTCCTCAACCCAAACCCTTGAAATAAATAAAACTTTATTTATTTCCTAAAAATCTAATTTATCCTCATCCTAAGAAGTTCTAGACTCTTCTAGAAAGTCTTCATCCTCATCCTAGGAAATTCTAGACTATTCTAGAAAGTCTTTATCCTCCTCCAAAATCTAGACTCTTCTAGAAGATGTCTTTAAACCTAATCCTAATCCCCTCCTAACCTTGTCACATTCCCTAAACATGGGTTAAGACTTACTAACCCAAGCCAAAGTTAACAAATATCTCCTCCTTCACCCACCCTCATTAAATGCCATCCACTTGCCTATCCCTAAGCTAATCCTAAACCATCCTAATCCATCCTCTAATCATTTGCACAAGCCTAAGCAAGCTTAAAACCTTCCTAATCAAGTCCAAGTCGAATTTGCTCTCATCACCCTCAAAATATCTCAACCATAAAACTTTATGAAGTCCACTAGGTCATAAATGACTCTTACAAGCCCTTTTATTGCTCTTACAAGTCATTATGAGGGTCTTTATGAAGATTTTATCTCTTGAGCCTCCTTTCTTGACTCATCCTTGCCCTTTCCTCCATCCTCTCACCATGTGACATGTGTCACTCCTTGATTGGCTATAAGGAAGCACAATCCATGTGCTCTCCTCTCATGCAATCTGAGCCTTCCATAAGCTTTTTCCCATCCTTGCATCTTAGCCCTCAATCCCTCAAGCCTCTTGCCTATAAATTGGATCCTTCCCCTTTACAAAATAACACAATCCATGAAGTAAAGTTATAATGCTATTTTGAGATCCAAATCCATACTAAAGCCATCTATCCACACCAAAAATCCACAATCATCCATTGAAGCCTTTGGAAGCATATTGAGCATACATCCTATCTTTTTAGACAAAGCTACTCAACAAGAGAGCTTCTCATTGAGAGAGCCCATTAATGGCTCATATTTTCAATTGAGAGCTCATCTTAGTCTATCTTGAAGTTTATGAATTTTTTTTAGTTTGTAGAAGCTTTATTTAAATTTGGTTTCTATTAGCATACTAACATTTTCTCATATACACTTACTGCTTCTATGTCGGAGAGTAACAAAATGTGCTCAACCGGCTCTCTTCTTTGTAAACCTCCTCCCATTTCTTGATACTTCTTCTACTACTCCATTTCTCTCTCCCTTTTTGAATGCAAACTTCAAGACTCTACGTTATTTCTCAGACACTTCATCACTTCTTTTTGGGAACATTAATTGCCATAACCAATTGTTATGTGCTATAATTAAACTTTAGGTAAAAGTAAATCATGAATTTGCATGGAAATCATTCAAAAACATGGTTCAAATGCCAAAATTTTAAAAATAGGTCACATCATGGCTTAGCATGAAAAATTTGGCACGAACAAAAAAAAAATTCATTCAAAAAGTGGGAGTACAACACTTGACATGGCATACTTACGGCAAAAAGTTCTCATTAATAAAGGGTAATGCCAAGATTTTAGAAAATCATCACAGTTAATCATGCATGTCATTGGATAGTATGACACTCCCCTACCCCCTGCTAATTTTATGAAAAGTGTCCTCACTTGTTAGACTAGTATGGGTGAGGGACTAGAATATGCCGTAATTATAGAGACTATGCAGTATTATATATAATTAACAAAATCTGCAAACTTATAAATGAATAATAGTTTGAAAATGTTTATACCTGCCAAGTGGATTGTCACATGCTCCAAAAAAAAGGTGGCAGAAATAATGTAAACAGTAGCATCCATCAACATATGCAAATTTTATTGAAAACATAAAAACTTAATTATGTAGAAAGTGAGTGGATGGAAGATTAAGAAATGGAGTGGGGTGGGTGGATGGAAGATTAAGATATGAATGGAAAGAAATATCATGAAAAGAAAATGGACTTTATGGGAATTATAAAGTTATTATTATGGACATGCAAATTAGAATTAATGTTGAAGAGGAGCAGACGAAAGGTTTTCACCTTCTGCTGTAGGAAGAGATACTTGAGTTGTTGTTGGATCCGGTTGTTTGAACTGTTGCATGAATTTGACTTATGTTTGAGGCTATTTTTAAAGCTTAAGTCGATGATCGTTGATCAGCATTTTGGAAGGCACATCATCAATTATGGTTAGTTGAACTATTCGATTGTCAAAGACATGGATGATTTGATATGGTCCTAACCATCGCGTCTGTAGCTTCCCTGGCATATCCTTAAAGCGGGAATCATACAATAATGCCCAGTCACCAACTTTGAACTGTTTGTTGAGGATATGAGAATCACGCTAGTGTTTTCTCTATTTTTACACCAGTTCAGTGTGTTCTAAAGTGGTCTTGCGCATTTCATCCAAAGAATTAAGATGTAGGAGGCATTCTCTTTGTGTTGCAGGAAGATCAATATCTAAGGTCAAGGCTATTCTTAAAGTCTTGTGCTTAAATTTTATGGCTAAATGCCATCACAGTAGTTAAAAAATGCTTGGTAATAATGGTCAGATGATCAAATTTAACTTAGCGAAATGCTGGCATCAACGAAAAATAGCCACTTTGGGTGACATGGCACACTAACTAGACTATACAAATATACGAATGTGACACGTGGAAAATGTATAGTTGTGCTAGCATGGCATACAATGTATTATCTTGGTGGCTAACATGGCATTGAGTCACTTGGTGACTATACAGTCCACCATGGTGGGTGTCGAACTGGTTGTTTGTATGGGCGCCTACATGGAGGTCTGTTTGGCTATTGTGGCAAAAGGTGAACAAGTCACGTTTCACTAAGCTAGAGAAACAGTGAGGCACTATAATGTTTGACATGGACGGTCCTTAGTTGGTGACATGGATTCCAATGTTCATGTTGTAGTGTGTTGTGTGGTAGAGTTGAGGAGAAGTGCATGTCTGAACAGTTGTTGCTAAGTTGGCAACAGTGGGCATTCTATAGTCAACGCATGTCTGTTGCATAGGGGATGCGAGTCAAGATAAAATCCATGAGTCTAGTGGCTAGGAAGTCAGTTTCCATGCCAAAACTTCAACAAATTATCCCACATTAGTGGGTGAAGCACACAGTAGGCTGTTTAAAAGAGAATGCTAGTGGAGGTGAAACAAAGTGGTCAATTTGTGTATGGTGTGGCCAGACCACCAACGGAAACTTTTTTTTCGATGGTTAATCAAACCAAAATGAGCCACCATGGGATATTATGCAGTCTAGTGTAGGAAAATGTGGTCGCACTAGTAGTTTCGAAGTAATTTCATCTATTGGACTGTAATGTTGCATAGAGAAATGTTGCAACACCTTCACAATATAATTAGCATGAGAAAATGTCAATTTCCTATTCTTTATATCTTTATAACTCTTCATACCAAGAATTTGTTTTATTGCCCCCAAATCCTTCATAGAAAATGCATGTGCCAATTGGCATTTCATCTCCTTAATATGATCCATGTTAGACCCAGCTACAAGCATATCATCAACATATAAAATTAAAATAATGTAGTTTTCATCATCCAACCTCTAAAAATAAACGCAATGATCTAAATGACACTTACTGTATCCATGCTCATGCATAAACCTATCAAATTTTAGATACCATTGTAGAGGTGCTTGCGTTAAGCCATATAAACTTTTCTTCAATTTTCAGACTAAGTTATTCGTATCATCCAAATCACCATGAAGGAAGGTTTTTTTAACATCATGCTGCTCTAAATGCAAATCTTCAATAGCCACAATACTTAAAACAGTGTAAATAGAATTCATTTTAACAATAAGAGAGAATGTCTCATCAAAATTAATGTCTTTTCTCTATGCAAATCATTTTACAACTAACCTAGCTTTAAATTGTTTCTTACCTTCATCCTCTTCTGTCAACCTATAAATTGATTTATTCTGTAAAGACCTTTAACCTACAGGAAACTTGCATAAATCCCATGTCTTATTTTTCAGTAAAGATTTCATTTCTTCTCTCATTGTAGACTCCCACTAAATCTTAGTATGCACCTGCATAGCTTCATCATAACATTTAGGTTCACTAGCATCAATAAGTAAAATAAAATACAACGAAGGAAAAAAAATCTTTTTGAAGGTCTACTTATCCTTTTTGACCATCCAACATTCATTGGGGTGTATGGAATTTCTTATTAAGGTTATTGTTGATCGTGAGAGATTTCTAGAACATCAACTTTTGGAGTATCATCCAGCTCTACATAATCATCTTCTTTCTTCTCATGTTGTTGCAATAGGTCTTTTTACAACACTTTGTCATATTCACGATTTTAAAAATCTCAAAGCCTATAACCAAATTCATTAATGTCATATCCAAAAAATACACATTTCTTTGACTTAGCTTCTAGCTTGGTTTTCTTTTCAGAATCTATATGAGCAAATGCTTCATAACTGAAGTTTTTAAGGAAAGAATAACTCACCTTCTTACCAGTCCATGCTTCCTCTAGAATACCACAACCCAAAGGAGTAGAGGGACCTCTATTAATCAAATATATAGTAGTATTAATAGCCTCCACCCAAATTTTTAAGGGTAACCCTACATGCAACCCAATGCTTCTTACATGCTCTATAATAGTATTGTTCATGCGTTCAGCCACTTCATTTTTTTGTGAAGTCCTTGCAACAATTTTTTGTCTATGAATACCATTACAGGAGAAATAATCTTCAAATTCATTATTGTAATACTCACCACCATTATTAGATCTAAGACATTTTAATTCTTACCAGTCTCATTTTCAACCAAGTATTTCCATTTCTTAAAAGTTTGAAATACATCATATTTCTACTTAAGGAAATAAACCCATAATTTTCTAGTTGCACCATCAATAAATGTAGCATAATAATGAGAACCACCAAGGGAAGATACCTAAGCTGGTCCACATACATTTGTATGCACAAGCTCTAATTTCTCGGTTGAATTTTCCTCCCCAATCTTCACAAAATTCACTCTCTTTTGTTTTCCATACACAAAAATTTCATAGAAATCTATATTGACACATTTTAGACCTGGTAAAACTTTCTTTGAATGAAGTCCTTTCATACCTTGATCACTCATGTGCCCAAGTCTGTTGTGCCATAGTGTTGTATCAAAATCTATAGCAGCTATTTGTTCTTGCTTCTCAACTGCAGCAACTGTTCCTGAACATTCATTTTTCTCTGAAACAATCAAAGTAGAAGGAACAATATGACTTGTACAAAGATATAAGGTGCCTACTTTCATACCTTTTTATTACCACAAGGGAAACTTTTGAAACCTTCCAATTTTTATCATTAAAAGTAACTACACGACCCTCATCACTGAGTTGCCCTATTGAAATTAAATTCCTACTCAGCCTTAAAACATGTTTTACCTCATGTAATAGCCAATGATTCCCATTTTGGAACTTAATCTTAACTTTTCCCTTTCCAACAATCTAACAGGGTTCATTATCCCCCAAATCAACAAGTCTGAAGTCCCCTTGGACATAATCAATGAAATAATCTATATGAGGTGCAACATGAAATGAAGCATTAGAATCTAAAATCCATGAATCATCAACAGTTTCTAAAGAAAGAAGTAAAGTATCCTCTTTGGATTTAATACTTAGTAAATTTGCCTCCTTGTCTCTATATTGCTTTTCTCCTTTAGTTTTCTTTTGAGTCCAACAATCTTTCTTTTTATGCCCTAGTTTCCCACAGTACTAGCAATCATTTGGTCCTCTCAATTGAGACCTCTTCCCCTTTGATTTTCCTCTTAATTTCCCATGATTCCAAGAATTATGTCCTCTCTTAGTCATTCTGCCTTTGTTTTGTGCATTCAAAGCACTTCCAAATGTAGATCCACCTAAGGTTTTCCTACAAGTTTCCTCACTCAAAATAACACTATTGCCCCACTATTCATCCTCAATCCATGATGCAAAGTAGAAAATTTCTTGTCATTGGTTAATTTTAGGTGTGTCTGGGTCTAGTTTTAATCTTTCTTAGGTATAAATTTTCTCCATCAGATTATCCATTCTTCCCTTCCTTTGCATCACATGGTTGGGCGGGTTCCCTCTATGTCATGAGTTTGTGGGTAGTTTAGGACCTAATCTGATGGAAATTCTAGCAATTTACAAATTGGTTTTTGATGGTGGACTTTTTTATGGTTTATCATATTTTTTATGTGAAAGTATGAAGCTTGTGGAAAAATAGAGATTGCCTTCTCCTCAGCAAGTTTTCTACCTTTGAAAGTGATTTTCCACAGAGATCAACAAATGAGACTTGTAGGCTAAAGCAAGAAGGAAATGAGTTGTTCCATGGATAATTCATATCTTCATTATAGTCTTTCACCTTAGGAAGTGCTCAGAATTCATCATAATGTTCAAAATCACCTCTAGCAAAAAACTCTAGAGTGACTTCTCCATGGCAGGCTTTCAACCCATGAAGTCAGTTTTCTGATAAAGGCATTTACGAAAGAGAAAAACAAGTAAGTGGGTCCCTCTTTGACTTTCATAGCCCTTTTGTGATTTTCTAAAACTAAGAGGCATATTGACTTAAAGGGTAAGGTGAAACTAAAGGCAAGGGCAGAAAAATGGAAATTGCTTTCTCCTCGACGAGTTTCCAACCCTTGAAGGTGATTTTTTGCATCTAGTGAGAAATCAACTGTACAAGCATGTCGAGCACATAAATTGATCACAAGATAGTTTAAAATGGTAATGGAAACAAGTTAATCACATTTGGAAAGGTATTTTTGGCAAAATTTGGTTGAGCAAATATTTCCTTACAGAGTACTATGTTCTTAATTCTTCGAAACTAGGTGAAAAATGGGAAGGTAAGTATGTAGTAAAAGAAAGTTATTGTTGAGCCAATGGAAATAGTGAAAAGACATGGAAAATTTCATTAAAAACTCCCACATTTACTAATCCAACAAATTTATCCTTTAATGCACTTGTGTAGTGTGTATCTTGAAGATTAACTAGTGAATTAGATTTTCTATATAGAGAGAAACATAATAGTTTTTCAAATTACCGCTTTTTATTGAACTATTATGCTATTAAATTGTATAAAATTTTCAAAGCTCTCATACTTGCAAATTTTACTATCTTTTTTGCTTCCATTTCAAGGTTTCAATTTTTTTCTACCTTGGATAAAATGGCAACTAGATTTTTTAGGTTCGATGGGTTGAACGGAATCAAGTCTACATTGCAGAATGTTATAGACACCTCACTCCATTTCTTTGACATGCAAGATTTTCAAAGGAGACTGAGGTTAGAGCCAATTCACCCTATAACTAAGAAGCTCTAAGGAAGTGGGCTAGTGGAAGTAGCTAGGTTTCTAGTGGTGGTTCAAGCTCCCAAGTTAATTGTTGAATGTATAAATCACTATAAGCCTGATACCAGACAAATTTTGTTGCCCAATCATAAAATTTTAATTTCTATTGATAGGAAAACTATGGTAAATTACCTCCAAGTTCTAGAATGGGAAGAGTTCTCTGAGTTGACAGTTGGAGGAGCCATGTCTGAGTTTTCTTTGAAGAAAATGGTGTGGAGAAAAGAAATTATGAGGTCCTCATTCCAAAAGTCGTAGGGCACTAAGAGTAAGGTTCTTAAGACTCTATTGGACACTGATCTCAAGACTGAGATCATAGACATTCTAGTTCTCTTACATAGATTGAATGGTGAGGTAGAAGTACTCAATTTTGTTGAACAGTACTTCTTTTTGCTACAAGTTATCTATTTAGATACAAATTATGTTGATTGGGCCTATGAGGTAAGTTAACATCTATCTAGAGCACTCAAGCACCGCAAAGTTTTACAATACCTTTTACATGTCTTCTTTCCTAATTTATATGTTAGCTTCTCTATAATTGTGGCTAAATTAACAAGTAAATGCAAAGGAAATGTAAATATAAATGTAAACTAACTAAACCATGCAAATGTAAAGCTAAACCAGCTACCAAATGGTTAGTATGCACCTACAAAATCACTATAAGAACTCTACTAATGCAAGCTCAAACTATGAATGCAAACTCAAATCTCAAACCAACATGATAACAATGCAATAACATGAGAGATGCAAATGCTTAAGACAAACTCTCTATTTATAGGCTTGAGGGAGGGCTTAGTGACATGGCATCCATGTAGATGCCACATAAGGTGACATGCAAGCCATGCAAATGGTCAAGAATTCAAGGTTTGCTCACACATATGTGAGAAAACTTGAGAAGAAGAGTGGGAGACAAGAGTGTGTAGGCATGCCATCTCACACATGTGTGAGCACACTCTTAGGCTAATAAGGGGGATTAGGGAGATGATTAGGAATGATTAAGTGAGATTAGAGAAGAAGTAAACTTAACAGGATGAAAATGATGGTTATAGGCTAGGTTTAAGATTAAATTTAATTTAATTTAATTTAATCATGGGTTTAGAGAAATTAATAGGATGTGAGGAATTTAAATAAATAAAATTTATTTAAAAAGAGGAATATGGAAGATCATGTGTTAAATTAATGTAACACATTAAGGCTAGGAGTATTTAAATTAAATTTAAATACTTAGGAGAATGAACTCATTTAATTAATTAGTTTAATTAAATAAGTAGAGGAATATGAGCAATATAATTAATTAATTAATAATTAATTACAATGTCACAGGCAATAATAATAAATTAATATAGTCTTTAAGGACGATTTTAAACATCTACATTTTGCCCCTCTTTGATGTGATGTCGAAACGATATCATATCAAAGAAAAGAAAATATAGGTTACCCCAGAGAAAGTGGGAGTCCTATGGTGACGACAGAGGAGGAGAGTGCTCCCTAGCAAAAATTGCACAAAAAATAAATTTTGGGCAATTTTTGCAAAAAGGTCTTGAGAAAGAAGGAAAAGGAGAGAAAACAAGAATAAATGACAACATTTGCATGACTTGCAAAAAAATAGGGGACAGACATGGCTCAAGGAAGACACGAGCTCAAACAGGGTCTATGGGGGGCCTATATAAGCCTCTAAGGGGCATAAAGAAGGCCATTGTCATAGCACAAGAAGAGCATCCAGAGCAGACATGGACCCGATTGATCATTTGCAGCTTGGTGAGTACATTCGAGAGTACCAACGAGTAGTTGAGATGGGCCCACCAGTAAGTCATTTGATCCTCTTCGTGTTTTGGTAGACTAGGCTAGGCTAGGTGCATTTATTATGCCATAAATGCACTAAAAAAGGGGTTCAAGCAAAGACGATAATCTCCACCTTATCGTCTATGCAGATGACAAAATGGGGATCTTGGCATCCACGAAGATGACAAGATCCATCCTATTGTCTACGCAGATGCCAAAATGGGAAAAAGATGATGCGAAGATGATAGGGTTCGCCCTGTTGTCTGTGCGAATGACAAAGGGTAGCGGAGATGACGAAGAACATTCTATCATCTCCAAAGATGAAAAAAGGTTACCATCTACAAGTAATGGCATCTGCACAGATCAAGATTTCCATTGATTGGCATCTGTGAGGATCAACATTTTTGTTGATCAGCATCTGTGCATATCGGCCTCTACACCAATTAGCAGGTGCACCAATTGGGTTAGACCGAAAGGAGGAGAGGGAAGATGCCCCATTGTAGGGCCATCATAGGCTAGCAAAACTAACACTCTGCATGTCTATGCTATAGGAGGACACGATGGCATTTAGGTCAAGGGAGCATTATCCTCCAACCATGGTGATACAAGAGAGACTTACAAACACGAATTGGGAACACATGCGACTGTGTGGACTAAAGCACGTACACGAGTGGCCGAATCTGAAGGCACATTTAATGCAGTTATCAGCTCTCATAGAGCTATGGCACATGCCTACAAGGAGCTTCCATCTACCGATGGGGGAGGCTACAATCACACTGTTGGATATGTGGTAGATCCTACAAGTGCCGATTATTACATACCCAGAGTATGTATTGGAGGGTTTTGATCTATTCTTTAAGGAGTGCTTTGGTAGATGGTGACAACAACTACTTGTCCAGCGATCATGGTTTTCATGGAGGGGCACGCTAGAGTAGAGGCTACCAAGGCTGGCAGTATACCTAGCCTCACTCATATGGTAGATGCTGCTAGATCATGCAGGACACGGGTGGCCGATTGGTTGGATATGAGTGTTGAGAACTGTGCTATAGGAGGAGGGAGTAATCTACTACTGGGGATAGATTATCCTTGTCGAGCTATATCATGATTTTCAAATGTGTGCATATCAGACCCAACACACTACGAGACCAGGACTGACGCTATTGATGGTCTAGTCATGGGAGCATATTGGTGTCACACAACCCATCACTCAGAAGGAGACCACGTAGCCTAGGGAGCCATTCATTTGCAGATACTGGCTGCCCATCCAGTATAAATTGATGGAGTCTGTGGGGTTCTGGTGCCAGTGCATTGATGAGATCATCATGTTCGAGTGGGCTCCCTAGAGCAGTGGGGGTAGATACTGGCAACAAGTGGTGAGGATGATAAGGAGGATCAGATGTACCTCTTGTACACACAAATTGACTACTAGATCATTGGCTGATCCATGCATGTGATCATGCGCTACATGCCTCTCAAGTGCGACGATAGTTTCGCAGGACATAGGACACAGTACTAGATAGATTCTTATATCCTATTGTGTTGTGAGAGTATGGCCAGTTATGGGGACATGGGACCACTGTACGATTAGCTTGAGCTTCTTAGTTTGGGATGGCAGTAGTGCCATGGGTGCATGGTCAAGACAGGGGAGACACAAGGATTACACTAACATATGTACAGTGGTGGGTAGCCCACTAGCAGGGTAGGCTTACCATGCCAGGGGCACCTCCACCAGAAGAGCAGGCACAAGGGGAGGGGGATGGAGCAGGGGATGGTGTGCAGGTAGCTATGATGCCACCATCGATACAAGGGGCACAAGAGGGACCGCACGGGCATAGAGTTTCAGTGAGGAGAGGGCCAAGGCTAGCACCAATACAGGGGCCACCATAGATAGCACCCTGGACACAGGTATAGGCACAACCCCAAGCACCATCACATGTACTACCGTAGACACAACCATAGGAACCTCCATAGGGATAGGTATAGGGAGAGGACCTAGACATGGTCAGGGCTGAGCGGGATAGCTTGCGGATAGAGGTAGCCCACCTAGAAGGGATAGCACAAGAGTAGTAGGCACAAGCAAACAGCTTAGAGCAAGCCATGGGGGCTATACAGGTAGAGCTATAGGTGCAGAGGGCCATGGGAGATAGTGCACAGGAGGCCTTAGTGGCCCTATAGGCATGGGTGGATGCAGGGGAGTTTGTAGGGATGGGCACCCACATAGGGGCAGAGGAGCGGGCAGAGCTGGAGAGGCTCCAAGCAGATGCATTACAGGCCGAGCGGGCCACCCATTAGGCACAGCTAGACGGATACCGCAAGCAGAGGGACATAGCCATATAGATGGTACAGCTTGGGCCAGCTATCTCAGTGATGTATGAGGCCTTTGCAGCTAGCTGAGCAGAGACACAGGCCATACGAGAGGTAGCCTATTATAGGTCACTTTATATTGAGGTCGTGCCTGCTGAGCGACGACAACCAAATTTTGAGAGGGGAGCCAGCTCATGGATTTTAGGTGGCAGAGCTAGATCAAAGCAGTCTGTAGGACAACAAAGACCTCCTTGAGGGGGGATTCAGGGGGGCTGGGCCTTCACAGCCAGTAGCTTGATGTTATATAGTGATCAGTTTTGTGATAGATATGTGCAAATGCAGCAATATTTTGATGATGCATTTGTACTTTATGATTCTACATGATTTTTATGTGGATTATACAGACACTATTTTTTGAGATATATACATGACATGATTCAATGACTCTATATGTGTATGGATGTATGTGATGCATATGATGTTTATGATGTGGATACTAATACTTGTGATGTAGGATGTGATGCTATGTGATGTGTCTTATGATGTATGCATATATGTGATGCAGATTAGTGGGCGATTATGAGATGTATGCATTGTTTTATTTTATGTGGATGCACTATGTGTGTGTGTGTGTGTGTGTGTGTGTGTGTGTGATGTGATTATGATGTATATGCCCCTAGATGTGATGAATGTATACAACTAATGAAATAATCTAATGCAATTTAATAAAATGAACTAAAAATGCCTAATGAACACTAAATGAGATGAATCAAATGAACACTAATGCAATAGAAAATGAATGAATGCAATAATGAGAAGTTAATGCAATCTAATGGAAATGAACTAATGAATGAATATCTATCATAACTGTCACTCATAAAAACTCAGTAGCATAGCATAGGAGGGGGAAAATAAATAGAAAATTGTCTCAAGCACGACTCGAATGAAACCCTATACTACATGCATCCTAACTACATGATATCAAGAGATTTCATTGTGTTCATATGGAGAGCACACCTTAATTAAGTTAATGTTGCAAATGAGTTTATGCATTATATGCTATAGAAGCATAAATGGCATGACTTGTTTGCATGGACTAGACATACAAAGCCATAGAGACTTTAGGACGATAGGTGTAGTTTGCATAGTCATGATGGATCAAATGCCATATATGCAATAGAGAGGTCTGGGCACACCCAAAGTCTTTTAGGGATCTTTGGTGGGACGTGTGCTAACCCATTGCCCCCATTACGCAACGCATTAACATAACCTAAAACTAACACATATGAAATAAAGCATTAAAAATAGATCATACAACAAAATATGTATAGTTAATGAAAGCCATTTTGGTACGACCAAAACATGGAAGATCAAGGTGCACCATAAAAAGCTTTCATTAACACACACAAAATAAAATCAACCAAAAAGAGATGCCATGACCAAATAGTCATTCAGTCCACAGTTCCTGCCAAGAACCTTAGGTCTAGAAGTGAATGTCACAATGTCTCCTATAGGAAGGATTCATCCTATAAAAGTGTGTCAAGTCAAAATGTCAATGATCATAAAATCATGTGTTTCTAGCAAGGGCTGTGAAGCAAACAAGTTTCTTGAATCATTAAGTCTCAAATGGTGATTTTGTGTAAGTCCAAGTGTGGTCATTGTTGTGAAAAAGCTCAGTGTAATGGGATTGACAATCACTCGAGGGAAAAAATGCCTCACGAACTAGAGGACTTTCAAAGATGGAAGTGAAATGAAGCCTCGTAGACAAGAGGTCTTTTATTGAATGCATGAAATGCAAAAGGCTAGATAAGACTTTGCACAAGGGAAATGGAATGGTGGAATGGAGTGAAGCGAAATGAACCTTATAGACAATGGATCAAACTTTTTTCAGGAACATTTTATGATTTTTTTAGATTTTTGGATTTTTGGATTTTTTTGGATTTTTGCAGGACTACAAACACTATACAAGAACTACAAAGGCTCAAGCATAGAATCGCTTGAGATGCTAGATACTTATAGGCTCAGGGAGCGGATCTCCCTCTGGAGTAGCACTCTGATATGCCCCAGAAACATATTTGGCTGTAATGATAAACAAACCTAGCCAATTTGCCTTAAACTTTCCTTTCTTTTCACAGTTTTGGAGGTTCTTCATATTATGCTGCAAAACTAAGTCACCCACTTCAAACTCTCGTGGCTTGACTTTCTTGTGATACTGAAGCTGAAGGCAATTTTGATACATGCAAAGGTGGTTTAGGGCATTGATTCATCTCTCATCAAGGAGTGCCAGCTCTTGCAAGCAAGCAACTCGGTATTCTTCTTCAGATATCAAATTCTTGAGAGAGATTCTGAGGGAAGGGAGCTCAATTTTGATGGGCAAGATGGCTTCGAAACCATAAACAAGGGAAAATGGGGTGACTCCTGTGGGGGTGCGGATGGAGGTACGGTAGGCCCAAAGGGCAGGAGCAATTTGGATTTGCTAATCACGGCCAGCTGTATCAACCATTTTCTTTAGGATTTTCAAGAGGTTTTATTGGTAGCTTCAGCTTGGCCATTGCCTTGGGGGTAGTATCTAGTGGAAAAATGCTGGGTGATTCTGAATTTCCTATAGTGTGGTAACCTCTTGATTTTTGAAGGGGGTTCCATTATCAGTCATAATAACTTGAGGTATACCAAAACGATAAATAATGTAGTTTAGGATGAACTTGGAAATCTATTTTCCAATGATGTAGGTTAATGGAATAGCCTCGACCCACTTTGTGAAGTACTCAATGGCAGCAATAATGTACTTGTGGCCATTTGAAGAATTTGGGTATACTTGACCAACAAGATCAAATCCCCAATGGGAAAAGGGCCATGGGGTGATGGTGGGCTGAAGGTCTTGGGTGGGAGCATGTATCAAATCACCATGCTGCTAACATGGAACACATCTTTTTACAAACTAATATGCATCTGCTTCCATAGTGGGCCAATAGTAACCTATCCTAAGAAGATTTTTTGCTAATGTAAAGCCACTAGAGTGGGCACCACAAATCCCTTGGTGAACCTCTTTTAACATCGTTCTAGCTTCATCTAAACTGAGACATCGGAGGAGGGTTCTATCAAAGTGTTTTCAAAGAAGTGTGTCACCTAGGATGGTATATCAAGCTATTTGGTGAACAAAGGTTTTGCTTTGATTTGGGGTGAGGGTAATTGGGAATGGTTTTATGATGTAAATAGGCAAAGATTTTGGGGTACCATGGAGACTCAAGACCAACAATCTCACACACCAACTCTGACTCAGTTTGCTCATAAGTAGGAGTAAAAATATTCTCAATGAGAAACTCACATTTAGGACTATATTCTAGCATGGCAATCATAGAGGCAATCGTAGCCATGGCATCTGCTGCTTTATTATTAGCCCTTGGAATCTATTGAAAAATAATCTTTGTAAAATGTTGCTTAAGATCCTCAACTATTCTACGGTAGGGAAACAATTTCTCATCCTTGGTGTGGTATTCATTTGTGACTTGTTTAATGACCAACTGTGAGTCTCCAAAGACAAGAAGGTTTTTGATATTCCATCTAATAGCTTGACGTAGTCCTGTGACTAAACCTTCATACTCAGCTATATTGTTTGTGCAAGGGAATGAGATTTTATAAGACTTAGGAATGAGATCACCTTGTGGTGTCACAAACAAAATTCCTACCCCCGATCCCTTTTATGTAAAAGATCCATCAAAAAATAATTTCCATGGTGTAATAGGAGCTAGGGTCATAATTGTGTCATCTGAAAAATTGGCTACAATGGGATGGTCTCCTTGAAGAGGAGCTTCAGCAAGCTGATCTACAATTACTTGTCCTTTAATGGCCTTACGATCCTTATAAACAATGTTGAGTTCACTTAAAATTAGGACCCATTTTGCTGCTTGACCAGTGAGGGCAAATTTTGATAACAAATACTTGAGTGGATCTATCTTGGCAATGAGATATGAAGTATGGTTAAGCATATAATGACGTAGTTTTTGCGTACAAAAGACTATAGCCAAACATGCTCGCTCAATAGTAGTGTAGTTTAACTCATAGCCAACTAGTGTTCGACTAAGGTAATATATGGCTTGCTCATTCCCCTTATCATCTAATTGTGCCAAAAGTGCTCCTAAGGCAACTGGAAGTGGCTGAAATGTATAGAATTAATGGTCATCCCACAATTGGCGATACTAAAATTGGAGGATTAGCCAAATATGTCTTAATTTGTTCAAATTCTTTTTGGCATAGACAATCTCATTGAAACTTGTTTCCCTTGCGAAGCAAATGCTGAAGTGGATGGACTTTATCTGCTAGTTGTGACACAAATCTCCTAATAGATTGTAACTTTCCTTGAAAATTGCGGAGTTGTTTCAATGTGGTAGGTGGAGGCATATCCATGATGGCCTTCACTTTTGCTAGATCTACCTCAATACCTCTTCTTGACACAATGTAGCCTAAAAATTTACCTGATTTGACCCCAAATACACATTTCTTAGGATTAAGGTGCACTTTATATTTCTCCAACCTATCAAAAATAGTGGCAAGGACATCAATGTGGGATTCTCTTGTCTTGGATTTTCCTAGAATATCATCAACATAGTCCTCCATTATGACATGTAGAAGATCATGGAATATGGTAGTCATTGCATGTTGATAGGTGGTGCCAACATTTTTCAAGCCAAAAGGCATGACTTGATAACAAAAGGTTCCCCATGGGGTGGTAGATGTCATTTTATGTTGATCCTCTTCTACAATTTTAATTTGGTTATAACTAGAAAATCCATCCATCAAAGACAACATCTCATGTCCAGCAGTCAAATCCACTATGATGTCTATGTTAGGAAGTGGAAAATCATCCTTAGGACATGTGAGATTTAAATCTTGAAAATCTAAACAAACACAGATGCCCCCAGATGCTTTCCCTACAAGAACAATGTTGGAGACCCACTCAGGATAGTCAATAGGATGGATGAACTTTCCCTCTAACATTTTCTACAATTCTTCTTTGACTAGGAGTGCCACCTTAGGGTGCATTTTGCACAACTTTTGCTTCACTAGTTTAATCTTGGGATCAACTATCAAATGATGCACAACCAAATCTGTGTCTAAGCCAGGCATGTCTTTGTATCTCCATGCAAAAAAAAAAATTTCCCTTTTTTAAGAATTCAGTCATGGCTTTTTGTTCCTCAAGACTTAGGGTAGCAGCAATGTAGGTGATTCATGGATTATCCTTTGTTCCCAAATTTACTGGAATTGTGTCTTCATTCAAAATAGGTGAATTTTCTAGTGGAAAAGATCTAAATGGCAAGTCAAGCTCTCCCTCTTCTAGTGCCTCTAAGAGATTTTCACCAGAAGATGTATCCTTTATTTTATCCTTTTCTTCATCCAAAAGTGCCCCAGAGGAGTTTTCACTAGAGGATGTTTCTTTTGTTTTTCCATTTTTACTTTCTTTTTCACTTTTGCGACTAAGAGAGTTGACTTGGCTACCAAAGTAGGCTTCCTCATTGTATTGGATCTCATGTTTGTAATCTTGAAGACTCTTAAGGCCAAAGAGTGCCATCACTGCTTCATCAAACTTATAGATATCGAGAGCTGGTGGCGTATCTTGAAGGTCCCAGTCTATCATGTCAGGGTTAGTGAAAGGTAAGTTGATGGATGAAAGGTCATCTATGGTAATGGCATGAACATAGTTATCTAGGTCACCCTCAATGTATTGGAAAGGTACTTTGAAGAATTCCTCCTCTTCAGTCTCAGAATTAGGTTCAACCGTACAATAGTTGTCAGCAAAGGATACCTTAGGTTTAATGGAGCCCAATCCACATCCTTTAGGATAGCTATTAGTTTCTAAGGGTTGTCTAATTCCATCTTCTTTCTGTCTAAGGTCGGTACCATGATATCCCATGTTTTCAATAATTGGAGGTGCTTTAACATATTTATCCTTAGGAAACTCCATAGGTTCATCTTTTTCATCATAATATAGCTAATCTAGGATATTATCTTCCATGTGCTCATCACTAAGTGAACCCCAATGCTCAAATGTTGTCTTGCTAACTTGCATGGTTTCCTTATTAGTAGAAGGTGATGATTGAGAAGGTTTTCCAAAGGAACAAAGGGAGAGTGTTAGTTGTCCAACACACAAGGCATTTTCAAACTTATACTCTCCCATTCCTAAATCAGAAAAAGTAACCTTCTTCTATGTGGTGTTAATTTTAGTATCTTCAACCTTCTCTTTTCCCTTGCGGGCATTTGAATCCTCATTAGCTAATTCTAGTACTGTTGTGGAAGGTAGTTTTATTATGGTGAGAGACTTAGGTATAACTTTGGCAAACTCACTTATTGGACAAAAATTTACTAGTGCACCTTCCAATCTTTTACAAAATGCAAAAGGAGTGGGATCCCCTGGGATTGTGATCTCTCTTCCTTGGTGGAGAAATTTCAAGCATTGATGATAGGTAGATGGAACCACCTTTAGTGTATGTATCCATGATCTACCAAGCAAGATGTTATATGGAAAATCCAAGTCTAGGACATGGCATTCAATAGTTATGATGGCTGGTCCAACTTTTAGAGGCAACATGATGACTCCTTTTGATTCTCTTTCCCTCTCATCATATGCTTTTATTGTGATCCTTTAATTAACATCTAGAAGATACTCTAGCAGTCCCAAGAAGCGAATCATTTTCAATGTACAAAGGTTCAAACTGGATCCATTGTCTATAAGGACTCTTTTAATCTTATGTCGCTACATAAGAACTTCAATGTGGAGCGACAAATTATGGTGAGGATCAGGACCTTGGAAAGCTTTATCTGTGAAGACAAAGTGTTATTGGGTGGCAAGGTTTCCAATCATAGTGGTGAATTGGGAAGCATTAATTTTTTTAGGAATACGAGACTCTAAAAGAACCTTCTTCAAGATCTCTTTATGGATGGGTGATGTGGTTAGCAGCTCAAGAATAGATATTTGTGCAGGAGTCTTACCTATCTAGGACAACACATCATAGTGAGAAGCGGGTCTTTATGAGGTGGATGGTGCAGCAAGATCATGTGGCATTGATGGATTAGTGTTATTGGGAGTGGTGGCTTGCAAAGTGAGTCTTCCTCGTCGAGTGGTGGCATCACAATCAGTTGCTTGTAAGACAAGCGTATTCACATGAGTGTCTACCTCTTCAATGTGACCACACAAGGAATCAAATCTACATATATCACTGGTTTCTATCTTACCACACAAGGAGTCAAATCTTGATATGTGGTTAGTAGAATAATCATAAGGTAATGCATTTGATGTGGAAGCTTGATTTGCATTGTTGGTATTGTTTTTATCATTGTTGTGATCGGGAAATGGTTTTTGGAATATCTTCAATTTAGCATTTTTAGAGGTTGGACCTCCTTCTACTTCAATTTCTCCATCATCAACAAGATTTTGGATTAAAACTTTGAGTTTGATACATTTTTGGTGTCATGTCCTTTGATACAATGGTATTTACAATATTTATTTTCCCTATACCACTTTGAATTTGGTTGATTTTCATCAAAAGGACGTGTGTTAGGAAATACCATCAAGTTGTGATCCACTTATTTTTGAAATATGGCCTCCAAAGGTTCACGAAAGTTAGTGAACTTTCTATTTTGATCATAGTCACGATTGTAGTTGTTGTTGCATGGAAAGAATTGTGTTTGATTACGAGATTGTTCATTGCCTTGATTGTCGTGATTCGAATTACTATTGTTTCAATTATGGTAGTTGTTGTTGTTCCCTCCTTGAAAGTTTTTGACATTAGTAACACCATCATGTGTAACACCCTTATTCTTTGACCAAAATTTGGGTTTGCTATTGTTGTTTGACTCATTGTTGGAGGATGATGAACTATAATGTTTAATGATACCTTTTTCCAAAAGTCCATTTTCAATATTCTTGCCCTTTTTTACTAAAGTGGAAAAGTCTTCGGGGCTAGACATTTTCATGTGGAAGGATATTTTGGGTATCAAGTTCTTGATAAATATATCCACAAGATGGGAATCTTCAATTTTATATGGCATATGATTAGCAAGATGTCTCCACCTTTGTAGGAAGTTGGTAAAAGTTTCTTCATTTCGTTGTTTTGTGTTGCACAAGTCACTCAATGAGGCATGATGTTCAATGTTGTAAGAGTATTGTGCTATAAACTTGCTTGTCAAATCATTGAAAGAAGTAAAGGAGCCCTTAGGTAAATTCATTAACCATTCAAGTGTGGGGCCTCCAAGACTTCGTGCAAAGAGCCTCTTAAGATAGTCATCACTATAGGCTACTTCTTGGCACAAAATGGAAAATTCTTTGAGATGGGTGACAGGGCATGTCTCTCCTGTATACTTGTCAAATTTAGGTATTTCAAAATCGGTTGGAAATGGCACCATATTAATGTATTTATCAAATGAAAAAGGACAAATTTCCTCAAAAGAGACATCCTTTACCCCTTTGTTGTTCATGTTAAGGACCAAATTTTGCAATTCTTGGAATTGTTGAGCCAAATCTTGATTAGGTTGCATTTTTGATTGTTGGGAGTTCACAAATCCACCTCCTAAATTGTAGGGAGTCCCAAATGTAGTGTGAGGTGGTGGAGGTACTCCACTTTGGCCAATGTATTGATATGCAATTATTGGAATTGGCATGGATGTCTTTACCATAGTGGTTGGCACTTGTAAATAAGAGGAGTGCATTGGTTGTGTTAGAATTTCCATTTGTTGAGTAGGCACTTGTCCAATGCCTAAGCATCCCACAATTGAGGTTGTCAAGGAAAATTGTGGAATACTAGCATGTGTGGTAACATTGGGCATGGCACTAATGATTTTTTAAATATGTTCTGCACTCAATTGAAATGTGGGTTGTGTTGAAGTGCTAAATGTAGGCATAGCACTAGTTATTACCATGGTTTCTTTCCCTTTGCTAGAAGCCAGAGCTGCGTTTGAAGTGAGTAATATGGGAGCACCACCTTTTGTAATTTGTCTAAACAAAGTGTTCTCATCAAAGCTTTGGGGAACATTAACACCATCCTTGACCAAATTTAGGAATATCTCAGTTTTGTTTTCCCTAATGGATTTTTCCATCATTTCCACATTGTAGGGGTCTGCAAGGAATGTCCTGACATCACTAGGTACATCGTTAGGGTCAATAGGATCTTCATCTTGGTATACTTCTTTGTCATTATCCCCCAAAGTTGTGTTATGGAAGGGATTTTCTGGTTCTCGTGTGGATGTTGAGTTAGGCATACCAAGGTTCGAACTAGAGGGAATTGTGTTCCCTAATGAAGTTGTGATTGGAGGAAAAGGATTCTCCATCTCTGATTGCTTCAATGATTCCCACAAACGTGACATGGGATTAAACGTGAACCTTCTTGATCGTGTGTGTACCATACACAAGTGACCTAGCCAATGGGTGGAAGATTATGGAAGAAAAATAAAATGAGGATAAGAGCTATTAACCTTATGTGATTAATGGGTCAACTACCCAAGTGTGAATAAAAGACCTTGGTTTAGCAAACAAAGTGTGATTAGAGGATAGTAGTATCTTTCTCCTACCAAAGATAGCCAAGTGATCTTGTAGGAAAGATAGGACACTAAGTTGATTGCTCACTATTTGGAGATGGACTTGTGATCCCAAATAAGTAAATGTGATTAGGATAAATGTTTTCTTATAGACGAAAGGTCTAGTGTTGCAATATCAAAAGATGTTTTAAGGTTTAAACTCTCTAGAAGAAAATTTGAAAATAGAAGACTAGGAGTTTGGAAAGATGGAGATAGATATAAAAAGATGAGAGTGTTATGGTCACTAATGCAGTTAAATCAATCCTCATTCACTGGAAATAAAAACCTTGGGTTCACTCTTGAGAAAGTGGACCAATTTCGAAGTTTTCCATTTTATTCAATTCTATCATAACAGTCTTGTCTAGCTTCTTCCTTTTAAATGTCTTTGATTGTGTATCGAAATTGTTTGTCACTGTGTGCTAGCTTCTTCCTTTCCTTGTAGATGGGTGGTTTGGACAACTTCACTTTCTTATGTTTGACTTGTAGACACCTAAATTTGATTACACTATTTTAGTAATCCTATTTAGTTATCTAAAAAGGCATTATTAATTAAATTTCTATTTAATTAATCCTTTGTCATCCCCTAGTTGATTAATTTAATTAATCATCTACAGTCCTAATTGATAAATCAAATAATCTATTATTTATCAATTAAATCCTATTCTTCTATCTAATTCCAAAAATCCCCATTTATTAAATAAATCTATTTGATAAATGAAATCCTCAAATTCAAAAACCCCTAACCTATCTCTAATCCTCCATTTAGCCTAATCCACCCCATCCAGCCATACTAACCAAGCTTAGCCACTAACTCACCCACCCTCATTAATGCCATCCACTTGCACATCTCTAACATCCCTAATCTAATCCTAAACCCAAGCCTAATCCACCCCCTAATATTGTCACATTCCTTAAACAAGTTTAAGACTTTCCTAATCCAAACCAAAGTCTCCCCTCAAAAAAACCCAACCACTAAGTCATCAGTGCTCTTACAAAACATAAAGACTCTTACAAGCCCACTCATGACTCTTACACCCATCTTCCACACTCTTCCCTCTTCCACACTCATTCCTCTTACATCCCTCTTACATACTCAACCCCACTCATCATGCCCTTAACCAACCCTTAACCCTACCCTCTCACACTCATCCTCCTTGTGACAAGTGTCACCATCCCATTGGTGCTAAACAAGCACAATCCATGTGCTCCCCTTTGAGTGCATCTTAGCCCTCCTTAAGCCTTCATCCATCCTTGCATCTAAGCCCTCCATCTCTCTACCCCTTAGCCTATAAATTGAATCCCATCCCAAGCCATTTCATCAACAATCTTTGAGCTAAAGTTACCATGCTATTTTGAGAACCAAAGCCATCAATATTACCCTTATAATGCCAAATTGAGAGCTCACAAAGCTACCAATTTGCCATTACCCATCTCTATTGAAGCAACTTTTGAGCATCTTGAGCATACATCCATAGCAAAAGGACACATCTACAAAATCAAGAAAGCATGGATTGTTTTCTCTTGTGAGGTTTGCACTTCTTGTTTTCTTTCTTTGTCTAAGCATATATGTGAATTTAGTTTTTTGGTTTGTGAATGTTTACTTTATTTGTTAATGTTCTTTGCACACTGATTCTGGTTCTACATTTTGGCACGCCCGGTGGGACCCCACTATGGGTCATTTAATCATCTATTTTCATCTATATGTCATTTTTCTAACCATCTAATGTTTGTTGTTGTTTGAGTGTGTTGTGAGGGTGTTTTGCTTGTTTTTGCAGGTTAAAGAACGCACTTAGGAAGAAGAAATACCATCTAAAAAAAACAAAAATTCGCATTTTTCAACTTTTTTAGCGCAGTTTTGGCGTCTGCAACCTGTTCTGTCTGCGAAAATTCGCGTCTGCGCAAATCGACATTTGCGAAAATCCGCGTCTACGCAAATCGACATCTGCAAAAATCCGTGTCTACGAAAATTGACGTTTACGAAAATCCGCGTCTGCAAAAATCGACATCTGCGAAAATCCGCGTCTGCGAAAATCGTCGTCTGCAAAAATCCGCATCTACGCAAATCGGCGTCTCTGCTTGTCACCTGTGTTCTGTGCTGCAAATCTATTTTGTCCTCTTCATATTTTGACAGACTGTCTTCTCTGCTTGCCTATGTTCCATTTCTGCTTTATTATTTCTGCACTTTGTAACTTTAAAAATTTTTTTTAAAAAAATGAGTATAAATCAAAATTTGACTTTTAGTGGTTCCGTAGGATTTAGACCATTTTAAGCATTTTTACGCGTAGAAAAAACAACAAAAAAAGTTAACATTTTTTTTCCCATAGTTAAGCTCTCATTTTTGAAGATTTTGGCTAACTAACTAAATTGCTTTTTTTTTTTTTGTCTCATTGCAGGTTGGAGCACATATGGAACCACTAACCATGTTTCTTGCAGGTTTTCATGTTGCTAAAAAATGAACTTGAATGTTTAACCATTTGTCTTTGAATGCATGTTGCTAAAAAAAAAAAAGAACTTGAATGGTTAAACACATTTTTCATTGAATGAATGTTGCTCAAAAACACACTCTTGAATGTCATGGATTAAAATCAACTTTATTTGGAATGCATGCTTAAAACAAAAAAATCCAATCTTGAATGCCAAGGATCAATTAACCATTACAAATCTCTTTTTCACATGCAATCTAGGTAAAGTTTGTTTTTTGGACATTTAAGAAACTTTGTTAAGTTAAAATACAAATTTACAAAAATCAATTTGAGTAGTTCCTTGGACTCACCTCTTTTCTAATCACCCATCAAATATTAACCATTGGTTGCAATCTCAGCGCCATTTATGGGGATGGGTCTACTTGAAAAAGGTGTTAAATGTTCCACAATCTAACTCACTCACTTGGTCTTTGAACGTTTGCTTTAACTTTATCAAAATTCTTAAATGGCCAAAACTCTAGATTAAATCGATCACACTTCAAGTTTGGGCACTAAAATTGAACAACAACTGACGTGGAGAGCCTCCGAGCGCGCGCTTGAAATCGAATCTCACACACTTTTGTTTTGGGCTTAAAACAAACTCACACTCAATCTTGAATGCCTTAAAGAAAATTAATCGATACTTGACGTGGAGGGCCTCCGGGCGTGCGAGTTTGCTTTTGTTGACCCTAACTCTTCTTATTGTTTGCATTCTTCGATCGATTTACTTTTGTTGGCGCTTCAAGTTGGAATTGAACATTGTCTCTTAAACATGAGTGCTTGCAAAGTCTAGATTAGCACACATAAGAGTCGGTAAAAGAACAAGCGTGTTTTTTTAGCCCAAGGTCATCCAAGTCTTCTCTCCCCTTGTCGTCTTTCGAGGCCATCTTGGGTGCATAAGATTAGGATCCAAAACCTTGTTTCTTTTTTAGGAGGCCTGCTTGGGGATTTCATCACCCCTTGGACGACCTCAACTCCAGCGTTCTGGCGGAGTATAAAAATCGGGAGGTGAATCGAAAGACACCTCTCTTGGGATCAAGATTTTGTCATTCGGGCTAAGCCTCAAAGAACTTTATACCCTTGAGAAGTGAAAGAGGAGAAGTGGGTTACCGCTCCTCTCGGCTGTGTGACATCTTTTTGGTCTCATCTACGGATTTGGGCCTCACGTACCTTGCGTATATCGAGGACTCCCTAGCTAAACCAATTGTCTGCCTTGCAGAAAACCATCTAGGATGTTAATGTGTTTGGAGTGACTAATCGAAACATTTGTAGAACATACACACTCCTTGGCGCAAGTATCACATTCTGAGAACCACAAACTTCTATCTGGGTGTTCCTATCTATTGCTTGTTTTTATTTTACTTGTTGAATGAATGTTTTCCAAACTTGGTCAATCCTAGCTTAGGGCACACTTAGCGTAGTCACTGCCTATTTTGGAAGTTGAACAAGTTGAAGCAAAACAACTGAGATTTTTCCCAAAGCCAAGCAAATTCAGGAATTTATGTCGGAACAACCCAAACCCAAACAAAAGTTTCACAAGGTCAAACTCAAGCCATCTCTAGCATACCAAGAACTTTCAGCCAAGAGAAAAGAAATAACACCAAGCCCACGAATTTCCAAACTCCACACAGTAGAGGAAAAAGCTACCGACGAAGCACTTCAAGAGGCCTGGTTAGAGCGCACCATCAAATTTAGCCAACATCCAGGAGTTAATCCTGCTTATGCCTTACCAACTAGGCATGATTTCTATGATTAGACACCCTTGTTTCTCCACATCTTCTTGGATAAGCTTCACTCTAGAGTCATCTTTGTAGAAAAGCCAGCCATCTTAGGTTATCCCCTTAAGCATTATTAGCTCATCCATCTCATTTAGAATCATACCATCTAGCTAGTAATCGAAAATCTACACATCTAAGCTTTCAAAATTGTTGTCACCTTGCTAAAAGTTTGCCATTCCTAAAATCTTCCAAATCCACCAATCTCACCAAGGTTATCCCTTTGACAGAGCTTTGTCTAGGGTAATCTAGCTTTGCCACTTGTTATCCCTCATCACCTTGAGCTAAAGGTTGGGATTTGCAAGTGGTCAATCTCGTGTTCTTCCTAAAGGATCATCAGTCTATCCTTAAGTTGACACAATCACCACCAAGCTTGCACATAGGAAAGCAGACCTTTTGTGCTTTGACAACATATCTTTGAAGTTAGAATCCCCAACCCAATCCTCCTTAGGTTTTGTCATATAGCTTTGCCTCAACCTAGGAAATCATTTGCATAGAAAAGCCTTCCCCCTTTTGCATCCATCAGCATTATTGCATCTCATCCGTAGGAGCATTTTTTATGCCACCCGTCACTTGCCTAGCCAAGAAGAAAGAAACAATGGAGCCCTATCATTTGGATCGAACAGCCTCACCCCCCTTGAGCACTCAGCCATCCTTCAGCCCAGAGCAAGCTATGCCATCACCTACTGACATTGAAGCTTTCATGAACCAACCAGGAAATGCAATATTGGTAAATGTCATTATAGACAAAAACAAAGAGACAATCATGGCTAATTTTCGAAGGGACAATGTAGGAACCTTTGACTTTGGAAGACCCCCTCCATTATCAGATCCATCTCACCCATTGTTTGGGCAGCTGCCACCACCCATAGGCTCTTATGATCCAAATCATCCTCAATATATTCCAAAAGAAGAGCCTCCAGCCAATCCATATGACCCAACAGACCCAAACATACCATCATCCACCCAAGTTGAAATCTCCATGCCGCAAGCCAACCCAGCCACCACCACTCCATCCTTGGTTCATACCTCTCCGCTCCAAACCCCCTTTACTCAAAATACCTCACCGTTCACCCCCTTCACTATTGCTGCTGATCCCCAACCCAGCCTTCCAAATCCACCCATCTCCCAAATCAGTGCTAGCATCTTTGGCCAACCTCAGTAATATACAACAGGGATGCCACCCATGGGGCCAAGTAATCAACCTTTCATCGCCCCCAGCTTGTTCACCACAGCCCAAAGTACAATCCCATCATTTCCATTAGGTCTCAGAAGCTCAATACCACCAGCCACAAATCCACAAGCTACTACCTTCACTCCACAAAGCTATCAAAACCCACAAGCTACTGCCAATCTTCTACCAAGCTCCCAAGTGACCCCAGCTCCCACCACCACTCTACCAAGCTTCCAAATCCAGCCACAAAGCTATCAAACCCCATCAGTTCCATTCCCAAGCTTTCAATTCCCACCACCTCCACCACCAACTAATCCATTACCTCCAATTACCAACTACTTTTCAATGCCACTTCTAGGAGGTAATCCACCACCCCAGCCAACCACCAATTATTTGTAGATGCCATCCCAAATGGGGGCACAATCCACATATATTGGTCAAACCCCACAAGTCCTCTGATCCTTTCCCCAAGCCTCACAACCATATTATACCTTACCTCCACAAAGCAATCCATTTATCCCACAGCCAGCTTATGTTCCTCAATCCCAACCTCAAATCCCATATCAACAGCAAGCCTTGCAGCACATGCAGCAATATGCGCCGCCTCCCCCTCAACAACCCGTCATCCACCATGCAGCTGCCAAAACAATGTACAATCCCTATCAGCAAATCCCTCATAGCCATCCATATTCAGTGGCCCCATCCAACACATACCTACCTCAAGGCACTCCTACATTGGGGGCACCCCAACCATCACCTATCAATTCAGAATGGGAGCAAATGAAGACAGCTCTGAAAGCCATCCAAGAAGGGAATGATCCAAAGACATTCAAGTTTGAGAATGTGTGTCCTTACCCATTTGACAGAGCCATTACCACGACACCATTTCCCAAACACTTTGAGGTACCTAAATTTGACAAATTCAGAGGAAAAGGAGACCCTGTCACACATATCAAAGAATTTTACATGCATTGCCAGGACGTGGCATACAATGATGTCTTCCTCTTGCGCCTTTTTCCCAAAAGCTTGGCTGGACCAGCTCTTGAATGGTTTTATAGAATCCCCTATGGCACAATTAAAAACTTTGCTGAATTATCTAAGGCATTTGTAGCCCAATATGCCCATCTTGTTGAAACAGAGCTATCAATAGTTGATCTTTTCCACACCAAGCAAAAAGGTGGAGAAAGCCTTGTCAAATACCTACAAAGATGGCAAACCCTTACCACCTGCATATCCTGCACCTTGCCAGAACGCCATGTGGTGAAAATGTTTATTGATAATGCACATCCCAGCTTGGCTCACCACATGACCATGAACTGTTTGCAGACCTATAAGGATATCAAAGAGAAAGGAATGATCCTTGAGCAAGGACTCATCAAAGATGGTGTGGTAAATATTTACAAAGAGGCCAACCAAAATCAATCACATTCCAATGACAAGTCTAGGTATTGGAACAAAAACAAGCATGTTGCAACAGATGGGGTTACTGACACCAGACATGTGAATATCGTTGGTCCTTCTCAAAACCAGTCTAACCCACCATATCAAACAAACAACCAACAAGCTACCAATTACCAACAACGAAATAACCAAAGCTATCAAAACCACAATACAAGACCCAACTTTCAAGGGTCTAACAATCAAGCTAATGCCATCAATGTAGCTGTAGGGCAAAAGACCAGATTCCAACCTGCACCTAGAAACTATACACCCCTTGGTGAGCCATTGGATGTTATTTTTGAGAAATTGGTTAAGGAAAACCTCATCAAATTTCCTCCTACCCAGCAAATTGATCCAAGCCAATCCAAAGCTGCATGGTACAAGGACAATGAGTATTGCAAGTTCCATAGGGTAAGCGGTCACACCACCCTCAGATGCATGAAACTGAAAGACTATGTGCAAGACCTCATTGATCGGAAGGAAATCACTGTTGGTGCCCAAACCTCTCCCAATGCAAGCTTACAGATTTATCAAAATGCTTTTCCTCCACACAACAACCAAAATCTTGGAAAAGCACCTATCCAAAACAACACCAACAACCGCCAGCCAAACCAACAGCATGGGAAGAACAATGACCACACTTCATCCTATATAGACTATGGTAGCCTTATAGGTTGTATATCTGAGAAAGAGCCTTCTGTAAATGTTATCAATATTCGAGGACCAGACAATGAGTGTGCGGTCACCACTCGAAGAGCGCGATTTAACATCGCAGGCCCACCAGTTTCATCAACACCATCAGCTCCATCAAAAAGCTGGTAGAATATCTTGGAACACCTTGGGAACATGCCAGCCCAAATATCCATTTGGGACCTTCTCCACACTAGTCCTATGTACAAAGACATCCTTGACAGTGCTCTCATAGAATCCCGTGTCCCTTCTGATATCAATGCTACTAATTTTCGTAATCTTGTTGGACACCTTTCATCCTCATGTGCCCTATCTTTCAAACCCACCGACATACCTGCGGTTGAGCCAGATCACACCCTTCCACTTCGCATAGCCATCATGGTATCCAATCTTGTCGTGAAAAGAGTAATGATAGATAATGGATCAGCCTTGAACATTTGCACCCTAAAATCTATAAAACAAGCTGGGTATACTGAGGCAAATATGATCAGTGAGGTTATCACCATCAAAGCTTATGACAACTTGGAAAGGACCACAGAAGGGACTATTTTGCTACCAATCAAGGTTGGGCCAGTCATTCAAGAGACAGTTTGCCATGTTGTTGATCTAAACCTACCATTTAACATCCTCCTCAGTTGCCCATGGATTCATGCTATGAAGGCCGTTCCATCCACCTACCATCAATGCATCAAATTTCTGCATCAAGGCACTGAGGTAACCATCCATGCCGATCTAGAACCCTTTGCTTACTGCAATGCGGTTGAAGCTTCATATACAAACCATTGCCCTGGAATAGACATCGGCACAGCCATCGCCAGCTCATCCCACACTTGTAATGATGCAGAAACCATCCTTGCCTCCACCCTATCTACTGTAAAGATCAACAACAAAGGATGTGGAGAATATAGTCTATCAGATGCATTTGCTATCGGAGCAATCCCACTTGATCCACATACCCATGGACGGCCAACATATCACAAAGCTAAGGAGATTCCACCTCCTCGATACAAACAGTTTGGCCCAACCACCTTTGTGTCCTCAAAAACCCCTCTTCATGAGGAGCCCACTCCAGATATCAACAATTGGCTACATAAGGATGCACCTCCAAGAAATCAAGCACGCCTTGATCACTTTAGCCAGAAGTATCCCCAACAACATAAGCTCGTCATTGAAAAATGGAACTATCAAGGAGGTGGACTAGGACCAGAAGAAAGGGGCATGCAATGTCCCATCGAAGCACATGATTGGGAAATAAAGTCAGGTCTTGGCTTTGGCATACCCACAACTGGGGGCACCAACGAGAATGGTCACGCTTTTTTGAACATCCACCGCGACCTTGTCGAAATCGAAGACATTCCTGAGGAAGTTGAAAAGAGAGCCTACGATGATATCCCAGACCAAATCTTCCTAGGAGACTTTTTTCTCCGAGAACTATCCATCCATCTCATTGACCTACCACTTGCTCATCCACAACTCATAGATTGGGACCAACCAAGTGTCATACATATTGATGAGTTCACATCAGAGGAAGTGCTTCTAAGATTCATGAGAGCTGAAACTCCTCATAAGAAGACAAAGCTAGATTCTGCCTACATCTACAAGCTAGATCCCAAGAGGTATTTTGGAGAAAATCCCCAACCTAGTTTCGATACACCCAAAACTGGAACTAAGGTAAATCTGGGACTAGCTAAGGCAGCAAAGAGAACCCCTCAGCAAGAAAATCCAGAGCCACAAGCAGAACATGAGGATTTAGTATTGCCTCCTCAAGATAATCAACCAGAGGTGTCTTCTATTCTAATAGAGGATACTAGAGAAGTCAACATTGGTTCTTCAGAGATCCCTAGAATTGTTCACATTGCCGCATCCCTATCACAAGACCAAGCTGACCTCCTCTTTGAGGTTTTATGAGAGAACATTGGCCAATTTTCATGGTCATATCAGGACATGCCAGGACTTGATCCAAAGCTTGTAGTTCGTCATCTTGCAGTCGATCCAAAGATCAAGCCCATCAGACAAAAGCTTAGAAAAATGCACCCCAAGGTGGCATTACTAGTCAAAGTTGAACTAGAAAGAATGTTAGCTGCTAAGGTTATCCGACCTATCAACTACTCAGAATGGATCTCCAACATGGTCCCTGTCACTAAGCCTTCCGGTGACATCAGAATCTGCACTAATTTTAGAGATCTTAACAAAGCTTGTCCAAAGGATGATTTTCCCTTGCCCAACATAGATATGATTGTAGATCTCACAGCTGGACATGAAATTCTGTCCCTTATGGATGGATTTTTCGAGTATAATCAGATCAAGATTGCAGAAGAGGACCAGCATAAGATAGCATTCACTACCCCTTGGGGAACCTTTTGCTACACCATGATGCCTTTTGGCCTAAAGAATGCTGGGGCTACCTATCAAAGAGCTATGACAGCCATTTTCCATGATCTTATCCATAGCATTTTGGAAGATTATGTGGACGATATCCTAGTCAAATCTCACACCTTCATGGATCATCTTGCTGACCTAGAAAAAGTCTTTGATAGGTTGGCCCAATATTATCTCATGCTAAATCCCAAGAAGTGTGTCTTTGGGGTCACATCTGGCAAGCTTCTAGGCTTCATAGTTTCTAAACGAGGTATAGAGATCGACCCCAAAAAGGTCAAGGCTATCTTAGACATGCCTCCTCCCCAGACACTGCGACAGCTTCGCTCTCTTCAGGGGAAACTTCAATCTGTTCGGCGCTTCATCTCCCAACTTGCAGATAAGTGTAGACCATTTTCACACTTGCTAAAGAAGAATGAGAACTTCAAGTGGGATCTTTTATGTCAGCGCAGCTTCGATCAGCTCAAGCAGTATCTCACCAATCCCCCTATCTTGGTTCCACAATTTCCTGGTCGTCCCTTGATCTTGTATATATCAGCAACACCTACTGCTCTAGGGGAACTTCTAGCACAACATGATGATTATAGCAGAGAGAGAGCCATCTACTACATTAGTAGAACCCTAGTTGGTAAGTCATACCATCCAACTAGTCTCCAAGATTGACCCTCTCAAGTATATGCTCTCCAGAACAGCACTTACAGGCCGTTTGGCCAAATGGGTTATGCTACTAAGTGAGTTTGACATCCAGTATGTGGACTGAAAGGCAATCAAAGGGCAAGCTATAGTAGATCACTAGTTGATGCACCTCTAGTAGATGCATATCCTTTGCTCACAGAATTTCCAGATGAGCATATCTGCCTAATTGAGGAACAGCCCCCATGGAAGCTTTATTTTGATGGCTCATACACCTCTCATGGATCAGGGGCAGGAATATTATTAGTTACACCTCAAGGAGATTACATTCCAAAAGCCTTCAAGCTACAATTCCCTAGCACCAACAATATAGCAGAATATGAAGCTCTTGTAGCAGGATTAAAGATAGCTGCAGAATGGAATATCACTGAGTTAGAAATCTTTGGCGATTCCCAGCTCATCATCAAACAAGTCTTAAATGAATATCAAACCAAAGATGAAAAGCTATTACCCTACAAAGAGCTAGTTGATCAGCTGACCCAGCATTTTACAAAGCTTCAGTTTACACAAGTGCCTCAAATGCAGAACAAGGCAGCAGATGCCATGGCCACTATCGGCTCGCTCTTGGAAATTCCCCAAGAAGCTACGCAATATGAGTTTTTAGTTGAGCAGCTCCTCACACCTGCCTATGTGAATGAGGATTCAAACTGTGTTTGTATCTTGGTTGGTCCCCAATCCCCTTGGTACCATGAAATTCACACTTACCTTAATGATGGTATCATATCCCCTCACCTCACACGTACCCAACGCCAGAACCTCCTCCAAAAATCATCCCGCTATGTTATCATAGCCAATACCCTATATCGTCGGGGTTATCACAATGCTCTCTCTCGATGTTTAGATGAAAACGAGGCCGCAATGGCATTAAAAGAAGTACATTCTGGACTTTGCAGTGCCCACACGAGTGGTATTGTCCTAGCATGACAAATCCTTAGAGCAGGCTACTATTGGCCTACCATTGAAGAAGACTCTTGTGATTTTGTCAGAAAGTGTCTCCCATGTCAGCAGCATGCAAATCTTGTGCACGCTCCAGCACAAGATCTACAGCCTATTGCACCACCTTGGCCTTTCGCTTGTTGGGGCCTTGATCTAGTTGGAACTATCACCCCTCTCTCATTTGATGGACATAAATGGATAATAACAGCTACAGACTATTTCACTAAGTGGGTGGAAGCAGTCCCCCTAGTCTCAGCTACAAGATTTCAAGTCTCCAAGTTCATCTTGTACCACATTGTTTGCCGCTTCGGCATCCCATCCACCATCTTCACTGACCACAGAGGTAACTTTGAAAATCTCAACATGGAAGAATTATGCACTTACCTCCGCATCCATCACCACTTTTCTAGCCCATATTTCCCACAAGGTAACGGCCAGGCAGAGGCAACTAATAAAACCCTCCTCAAAATCCTAAAGAAAGTTGTCAATGATTCTGGCCGTGATTGGCACCTTCAAATAAATTTGGCTCTATGGGCCTATCGAACTTCCTTCCGTACATCCATGAGCACAACTCCATACTCCCTAGTCTATGGTGCCAAAGCGGTATTACCTATAGAAGTTGAACTTCCCTCACTACGAATATCTTTGTGAGGGTAAATCTCAGATGAAGAATACAGAGTAGCTCGACTCACCCAGCTAGATCTCTTAGATGAGAAGAGACAACAAGCCTATGACCATCTCACAGTCTATCAAACTCATCTCAAAAGGAATTTCAACAAGAAGGTGCTCCCACGACACTTTCAGCCAGGTGACATGGTCCTCAAAGAAAATATGAAAGTCCAAGCAGATCGAGAAAAGAAAGGCAAGTTTGAACCTACATGGCTTGGTCCCTATGTGGTTACTGCCTCCTTTGGCTCCGGAGCCTATCAATTATCTACACCAGAAGGAGAACTCTTGAATGATCCCACTAACATCATTCATCTCAAGAAGTTCTATGCTTGAAGATCCTTGGTATACCCAGCTTTTGAAAAATACAAGAAAAAAATAGTAAACAGAAATAAGCGTCCAATGGTGAAAACTTGGCAATTCAAGCGCCTTGGATAGGTACCTTGGTGAAAACCTGGTAATTCAGGTGCCTTGTGTGCTAAAGACTAATCCATTATCTATCACTATCCTATCCCTCATCCATCCACCCACCATCCCATAAAACACCTGCTTGTTCCCTTGGTGTTCCAATCAAATATCCAAAATCTGATGGAGCTTGTCAACACCTCCTGTACAGCTTGTAAATCTTGTACCAAATCTTGTATTATACCTTGTAAATCTTGTACCATACCTTTTATATATTCGAATCTTGTCCAAAGCTTGTACCATATTCCAGCTTGTAAATAATCTTGTATCCTAGCCTGTATCCTATCACATGCACACACATAATCCCATTTTCCTTAAGCTTTTCACAAACCATCTACCTATGCATCTATCAACTATTATAGACATCCCATCCTTCACAAAAATTTCCATCTCACAAAAAAACCAAAACATGAACAAACTTGTACATTTGTAACATATCTTGGTCTGTCATCTTGTACATCCTCTTTAGCTTAGTATCATTGTATCTATTCGGCTTTCGTGTTAGTTCATCCTTGGTCAACATCTTGCACACATCGCACACCTTGGTTAGATATTCCAATGCATCCTTTAGCTAGATCTCCTGTCACCAAAGTGTTATCCTTCTTAGTTCAACTTGCCAGACGCATCACTCATCCCGATCCATCAGCTTAGGTGCTCTCCGATAGGTCCTTGCAGGATATAGCTTTCCTTATGTCTAATCTTGGTCCGTTAGTACCTTGTCCTACCCATCTCGTTGGCAAACAGTTCTCTTTTGGATTTTCACTTTCTTTTGATTTGGGATCTTCCCTTTTGGGTCTTGAAATATCTTTTCCAAGCAATCTCCTTGTTCCCTCCTCAAGGTTGCCATGATCTTCCATATCATGGTATGCTGCGAATGGGGCAATTAGAGCGTAAGGTCTTGATCAGGTCTTTTGCTTGTTTTCTTTTTCTGCTTGTGGGTTACCTAGTGTCGTTTCCACGCTGCTTCCTCTGGGATTCATGTGTGATACTGGGGCAATCCTTTTGTGTTTGTTTTGAGTCAGTTCGTCAGTCCTCTGGACGGTTGGTAAAAAGGCCTTGATGTTCTTGGTAACCGTGGAAATTAACCAACAGTCTTATAGCAAATCTAGTGCTCAACTACATGGTGGTACTTCTCTTTGAAGTATCCCTCCGCTCAAAAAGCTTCAATGGATTCCCTTCATCTCCATTATCCCCCCATCCATATCCTACATCTGTCACTCCTACCCCAGCTTATGCATCAGTATCTCTTTGAATCACTCCTCACGCTTAGCTTTAGGGATCCACCAATCAAATCAATCCACCAAGCCTCATCTTTCGAGATCCACAATCCTAGTCCTAGGGATCCCCGAAACCCATCTTTCGCCAATCTGACTCTTTGAAATCTTGTTGCATCAGCTTTATCATTCTATCATCCATCTCCCTACTATGGATTCCTTTTATAGCATTCCGCTCCTTCATCCTCCCCCTAATCCCGAAAGTCTTAAGCTTGCTTCCTCTTGTGCCTTTGATTCTCCCTTTATCATTCTCCCGTAGTGAGAGTTTGAGCTAACCAAACCTCTTCTCTTAAGCCAATCTAAGTCTCCTTGCTCATCTCGGATTTCTTGTACTTTTCAAGAAGTCGTCGAGCCTCATTTCTCTCCCCGTCGCCTTCTTAAGGGGGCATCACCTAAGTCTAGTCTCTCCTCTTCTTATCCGAGACTGGGGCAACCTTGTTGCTAAAACATCTTCCTTATGTCGTCTTCATTCAAACTTCTTTGAAATAGTGTTGTCTCAACACTATGTCAAAGAGGGGCAAAATGTAGACACCTAAATTTGATTACACTATTTTAGTAATCCTATTTAGTTATCTAAAAAGGCATTATTAATTAAATTTCTGTTTAATTAATCCTTTGTCATCCCCTAGTTGATTAATTTAATTAATCATCTATAGTCCTAATTGATAAATCAAATAATCTATTATTTATCAATTAAATCCTATTCTTCTATCTAATTCCAAAAATCCTCATTTATTAAATAAATCTATTTGATAAATGAAATCCTCAAATTCAAAAACCCCTAACCTATCTCTAATCCTCCATTTAGCCTAATCCACCCCATCCAGCCATACTAACCAAGCTTAGCCACTAACTCACCCACCCTCATTAATGCCATCCACTTGCACATCTCTAACATCCCTAATCTAATCCTAAACCCAAGCCTAATCCACCCCCTAATATTGTTACATTCCTTAAACAAGTTTAAGACTTTCCTAATCCAAACCAAAGTCTCCCCTCAAAAAAACCCAACCACTAAGTCATCAGTGCTCTTACAAAACATAAAGACTCTTACAAGCCCACTCATGACTCTTACACCCATCTTTCACACTCTTCCCTCTTCCACACTCATTCCTCTTACATCCCTCTTACATACTCAACCCCACTCATCATGCCCTTAACCAACCCTTAACCCTACCCTCTCACACTCATCCTCCTTGTGACAAGTGTCACCTTCCCATTGGTGCTAAACAAGCACAATCCATGTGCTCCCCTTTGAGTGCATCTTAGCCCTCCTTAAGCCTTCATCCATCCTTGCATCTAAGCCCTCCATCTCTCTACCCCTTAGCCTATAAATTGAATCTCATCCCAATCCATTTCATCAACAATCTTTGAGCTAAAGTTACCATGCTATTTTGAGAACCAAAGCCATCAATATTACCCTTATAATGCCAAATTGAGAGTTCACAAAGCTACCAATTTGCCATTACCCGTCTCTATTGAAGCAACTTTTGAGCATCTTGAGCATACATCCACAGCAAAAGGACACATCTACAGAATCAAGAAAGCATGGATTGTTTTCTCTTGTGAGGTTTGCACTTCTTGTTTGCTTTCTTTGTCTAAGCATATATGTGAATTTAGTTTTTTGGTTTGTGAATGTTTACTTTATTTGTTAATGTTCTTTGCACACTAATTCTGGTTCTACATGACTTGGTTGACTTTATCGATCATAGTAGGAATAAAACAAGACTCAAATTTCAAGTACCCAAAAACTTTGCAATAAGATGTGACTAGACTCAACCAATTTCAAAATGCAAACCACTAAAAGTAACCATGAGTCAAGAAGACCTCACTTAACCTATCTCACTCAATGAAAGATTACCTCACAATTTCACTCGTTTTAGAACTTGTTTGATGTTTTGGCTTTGGTTTTGAATGTTTGAACAAGCACGCTGAACATGCCAACAACCCTAATAAGGCTATCTCTAGGATGAACAAGGCTTATCTAAAGGGCATCTTTGATATACATAAGGTACGTGAGGCCTAAATCTGTAGATGAAAGAAAATACTACCACATAGTTGAGGAGAGATGGTAACCCAAATCTCCTCCTTCACTTCCCAAAGGTATAAAGTTCTTTGGGGCTTAGCCAAGAGTGACAATATTCCACTTCCAAGAGAGGTGTCTTTTGATTCATCTCTCAATTTTTATATTTCACCAGAACACTAGAGTTGAGGTCATCCCAAGGGGTGATAAAATCTTCAAGCAAGCCTCCTAAAAAAAAGAAAAACAAAACCACTTATTTCTTATGCACCCAAGATCACCCGAAGGCACAAGGGGAGAGAATACATAAGTGGTCTTGGGGTTTAAAAGACACTTGTTCTTTCCTAATGAAGCTTTAAGTTTTCTATCTACTTGAAGACACTCGTGATTAAAACATACAAGGTTCTTTCCAACTTGAAATAGTGCCAACGTAAATAAAAATGTAGATTCGTCAACAAGAAAGTAAAGTGAGTGCATGAAAGTAAAATGCTAAAAATAAAAATGCAAAAAAATTAAGTCAATTTATTTTAGGGCATTCAAGAGTGTATGACTTCATTTTAAGTACCAAACCCAAATGTGATCTAGCCTAGGCATACATGTCCATTATCTTTTAAAACATTCAAGATAGTGTGAATTTTTTTTAAGCACCAAATCCAAATGTGTCTTCTACCCTAAACATTCATGTCCATTTTAAGCACCAAAGTCCAAATGCTAGCTACTCTACACATTCATGTCAATTTTAAGCACCAAGCCCAAATATTAGTTAACCTAAACATTCATGTATTCAAATGAAAGTGTTTAATCCATACAAGTTCATTAGCCCTTAAGGTTTAAGTGATAAAAATCACTACAAATCTCCTTTAGTGATAAAAATCACTATTGATTTTGCTTTTTAGGTTTTTAAAGTTAATTCTCTATATCAAAATAGTCAGTCAAAGCCTGCAAGCCAATCATTTAGCAAAAATTATTGTTAAAAATTGCACAATTTGCTAAAACGCGGAGATGCCAAAATCTAGGCGCAGACACTTGTCTGCGAAGATGACAAAACACACAGATGCCAAAATACGTAGATGACAAACTTGGAGACGATAAAAGACACTTTGTATAGTTTAAGGCAAACTATATGATTTTTAGACGGAGACAACAATGTGAAATACGAAAATGCTAAAAGTTAGAAACGATAAACTAAGGGCCGCACACAACATAGACGACAGAATGAATTCACAGACGATAAAGTATACCTAGCAAATGATAGACTGAACTTCCAAGATGACAAAGTATACCTCGTAGGTGAAAGACTAAACTTCGAAGATGACAAAGCATACCTCGCAGATGACAGACTAAACTTCGCAAACGATAGAACTAAGTTCACAAACAATAGATTAAACTTTAGAGACAACATTAGACACTTCAGAGATGATACAATGGTTTAAGTAGGTAAGTATGGTTTGAAATACTATGAAGATGCTAAAGAGCGGAGACAATGGTCTGCAAAGATGCTGGTCTGCGCAAACGATAATCATAGACGACGCTGCAGCCTGCGTAGATGATAATGCGATGTTTTATGATTGAACCAAAGTTGTTTGTAAATTTTTTAAATGAAACCATGGATGTGGGTCCCATTGGACGTGCCAAAATGTGTACTAGAAAATGTCACCTATTAGTAGCATGAGTTAACAAACAAACATTAGTTAAAAACTTTGAAAGTATAGCAAAGATTCATCAAAATGCAAAGAACAAACACTAACTAATGCTTACTTAGATTTTGCAACCCTAAGCAGCTAACAAACTTAATCTTTCAACCACCTCTACAGCTCAACAAAGGCACCTATAAGAGGCTTTGTTGGTGTGTTAAGATGGGGAGGTATGTTTGGTGTGCTCTCCCAAATACAACAATGGAGTGAATCTGTTGAGTGGATGTGCAAGTGTGAGTGAAAATGAAATATGAATCTAGGCTAGATGAAATGAAGAACACCTCAAGAAATGGCTATAGAGAAAGCCATACTTGAAGGTATTCAAGGATGAAACTATGGAATGCAACTAAGAAACTAATGAGATATGCAAGCTAAATTAACAAGTAAATGCAAAGAAAATGTAAATGCAAACTAGCTAAACCAGCTACCAAACGGTTAATATGCACTTACAAAATCACTATGAGAACTCTACTAATGCAAGCTCAAACTATCATGAAAGCTAAAACTATGAATGCAAACTCAAATCTAAAACCAACATGATAACAATGCAATAAAATGAGAGATGCAAATGCTTGAGACAAGCCCTCTATTTATAGGCTAGAGGGAGGGCTTGGTGAGGTGGCATCCATTTAGATGCCACATAAGGTGACATGCAAGCCATGCAAATGGTCAAGAATTCAAAGTTTGCTCACACATGTGTGAGCAAACTTGAGAAAAAGAGTGGGAGACAAGAGTGTGTAGGCATGCCATCTCACACATGTGTGAGCACACTCTTAGGCTAATAGGGGGGATTAGGGAGATGATTAGGAATGATTACGTGAGATTAGAGAAGAAGTAGGCTTAAGAGGATGAAAATGATGGTTATAGGCTAGGCTTTAGTTTAGGCTTGAGATTAAATTAAATGAAATTTAATTTAATTATGGGTTTAGAGAAATTAATAAGATGTGGGGAATTTAAATAAATAAAATTTATTTTAAAAGAGGAATATGGAGGATCATGTGTTAAATTTATTTAACACATTAAGACTAGGAGTATTTAAATTAAATTTAAATATCTAGGAGAATGAACTCATTTAATTAATTAGTTTAATTAAATAAGTAGAGGAATGTGAGAAATTTAATTAATTAATTAATAATTAATTACAATGTCACATGCAATATTAATAAATTAATATAGTCTTTAGGGATGATTTTAAGCGTCTACAAGGGGAAGAAGTCTAAATGATTTACATTATGCCCTCTCTTCCTTTTCTTTTGTAATTTTTGTAATACAACAAACTGGCATCTTGCCATTTGTCATTTTTAGAAGATGAACTGATTAAGCTTCTATTGTAACGGTCATCTCAAAACTCTATATGTATGAAATTTAAAGACTAATGAAAGGTCAAAAAATTGTTGGTGTGAGATACTTGATGTTGCAAAGATAATTAAATGTATTTTGCGTCAATTATTTTCTGTTCCATTTTCTGTCATTTTTAGTTTTTATTTTTTCTTTTGCCTTAATTGAAGCAAGGAAAGAACATTGTTTCACTCCCTTATTTCAAGACAGTGAGAAAATATGACCAGAATTGTTGTTGTTTGTTCAAAGAGAAATCTCTTTAAGTGTTTTCCTTTAACTAACTATAGTTTAGATTTAGATTAGCTAAATTGAATGTTGTTGGGAGTGCTATTAAGTCTCGTGAATGCATAATATGTGTGGGTACATGAACTTAATCAAATCTTCAGAAATCTTCATTTGCCTGAGTTGGATTCTATTTAGGTCTGACTTGGTCTTACCTCTTTTGTTCTCAAGTCAAGAGCATATCCCAAATTAGCTTTAGGAATAAAGCATAATTCATTAAAAATATATCATAGAGAGCTATACCTATCAATTCAAAGAAAAGCTTGCTTATCCATAAGTAGCTTTTTAGCCATTTGTAATCAAATATTGTTCCAAACTTGGGTATTCAAGGGTCATAATCAAAGAACAAATCTATTTACCAACAAACACTTATTACATCATCATATTTTAGGGTATTAGATCCAAAAATAGAATTACTTAGAGCCATTACCAAGCCATTCTAGCATTCAGGCAATGAACACGAAATCAAGAGAGCCCTAATTTCTTCATCAAAATTAATATCCACAGAAAATAACTGACTAGTAACAGTATTAAACTCATTTAAATGATCTACAATAGATCCACCTTCTACCATTTTCATATTAAATAAATGCTTCATGAGAAATACCTCATTTGAAGCATAGGGCTTGTCATACAATTTCGCTAGGGTTTCCACCAACTCTTCTGTCATCTTTGCTTTTGTAATGTTAAATGTCACCAATGGTGTCAAGCATAATCAAATGATTCTAAGTGTCTTTCTATCTAAAATCTTTCATTCCTCATTTGTCATAGTTTCCTAGTTTTTAGTTTTTCCTTCCAACAGCTTCCATAAATCCTTCGAATAGAGATAGTCCTCTATTTGCATCTTCCATAATAGAAAATTTTTCCTATTAAAATTGTCAACCCTCAGCTTACCCTCATCTACCATCATTCCCACTCAATTGTGAGACTTTTCTGTAGAGGATAACTAAAAAATAACTAAGCTCTGATACCACTTGTTAGGATTAAGCTCAAACAGAAATAATAATTACATGCAAATATAAACAATATTTGAAAATAGTAAATCGCATAGAAGAGAATACAAGACACTAAGATTTAACATGGTTCACCCAAACCCTAAGCTACATCCACCAAACAACCAGTCCAATATTATTGCAATCTAGTGATTACAGCCTAATTACAATCTATAATCCTTTATAGCTCAATAATGCTAGAAGAAGTAATTTTTGCATCACCCACAATGAAATGATCCCTAACCCTAAGCCCTTTTATACAAGTATTTTTGTCACTTAAGGGTTAAAATTAGTTACAACATGTTGGCCATAAAATGCCAATAAAGTAGCCCCAAAAAAAATTCCCCCAAACTCCTACTTGGGGCCCAGCCTGACCCCGTACTCTACCAAGGAATTATGAAGTATGTACAGTACTTCCTTGATTAATCACAACAATCTAACACATACATGTATTATGTGAATTATTGTATGATACCAGTTCAGCTAAAAATAAAGAATACTTAGAAATGTAGTTACCTAGCATAATCAATATTTAGTTGATAGCTTTTGTAGCTAATTATTACTATCTTTAGTTTTATTCTGATTCTCATTATGGGATATACAATAGGATAGTAAACTCTGGGGTGGTGAATCAAAAATTAAAACTATTCACCACACATCCATCTCACAACCTATACATATAAACTAAGATACCAAATTAAGCATATACATCCATAACATGAAAGTAAAATATTCAACACATGGTTACCCAGAAACCCTCCAAGGAGAAGGTAAAATTGGGGTGGGGATGACACCAACAAATCTTCACTACTTTAATAATAAAGTGTATCTAATTAAGGTTACAATGTTTTGCCATGAAACATGATCTACCTTATGAAAGGTCTATCCTGCTAAAGGCTTACAAGATTGTTAGATCTTACCCTGTCAAAGGATTTAAACACCCTGCTAAAAGTGTTTCTAGTAAAAGTACTTGATCATTTTTTATCAAATGTATCTATGTTGTCATTTGATTCCTTTCCTCTGTTCTCATTTAATTGATTCTACAATGTAACTCAATTCATAACACCTTAATCACTACGAATGCTCTATTTGTGCATGCAAACTCTCTTCAATTCTCCTTTTTATTCATTAGAAAGTTTAGGATTTGTCTTCATTAAGAAGACATAGGTGACTTAGGGTTAGGTATGAATCATCGGTAGTGATTCACCCATATTACCACTTAAACCTTCCCTTTTTTTGATTGGATACATGTAATACATAGGAACTCACAATTAAGATTCATCCTTATCATTAAAAATCGTAAAATAATCCTTAAGTTAGCTCAAAATTGGTTTACATAGTAGTTTATGCCAATACAAATATCTATGTCAAAACTATATTATTCAATATCTAAAGTCCCTAGTGCTCGGCACTAATAGTAACTTCAATGTTGTCACTTGGCATCTGAATGACTTGGTATGCACTGCTTGGTCAGCACTTGAATCACTCAACATATACTATCTGCTCGGCATTAGAGTGACTCAACACTTGAGTGGCTTGACACTCACTATTTACTCGGCATGCTCTATCTTATATGTTATGCTCAGTATATGTTACTTGTTTATCATGAACTAAGTAAATGACTTAAGTGTATAGACACTTATTTGTCAAAACCAATCTGAGATAAACAATCTCCCCTTTTGACATGAGTGTCAAAAATACTTGGTCATGCATTAACAATCTTATCCTTATGAACATATTCAAGATATCTAATATATTTTCAGCTTCTATAAAAAAAATTAAAATATGAAAATTTTGCAACACATGACTTATCAGTCATACCTCAAAATTTCATAACTCCCCTTGATTTGATTGATCTATTCTATACTGTGTATCTGAACCAAAAGCTTTCTCCTATTGAGTAGATTTGCATAAGTTGAGCTAATAGTTTGTTTCTATCTATTTGTCTCTATCTCTGTCTCCCCCATACTCTTTCTCATTACTTGTTCTCTTACTCCCACTTGTTGACACTTATATCAAAAAGTTATACACTAATAGTGTGTTTGTCCAAAAATGGTTTATGGATCTCTAGTATAATCTTTAGAGTTGCATCCCAATTATCACAAGCTACCTCCAATGATTTGATTTGGATGGCCAACTTGGTAGCAAGGTGTACTAAGTCTTCAAAGTGTAGAAAGATTAGGATCTTTCTTCATGAGAGTTTTAGTGTGTTGAGATCATGGGTGTTGCACACATTCCATAATATTTTTGTATTGTATTATTTTATTTTATTATGTAATGTTGCAACTAGATGGGCATGCAACATGTAAAGATTCCCATGGGATATCCTTGATGAGTTGTATTGTAACATTGTTATAATATTTCACGTAATTATTAAATATTGGAGAAAAGAATTAAAATTCCAATATTAAATGTGGGGTCAATGGGTTAGGTAGCGCATGATTTTAGCACATGGTTTATGTAATACCACTTAGTGGTTTTGTGGGACTTACTACTATATAAGTAGCCACAAGGGTAGTTGTTTGTGTAAGAAAAGAGAGAACACAGAAAGCAAAAGGAAAGAATCAAGCAGGACAAGGCTTGACAGGTTAGCCAAGGGAGCATTTGTGAAGGTTGGAAGCATGGCATAGGATGTGTGGATTCATGCTTGTTCACATGGATTGCTTAGTTGTGACTATGGCTTTGAAGGCTTCCATGGTTGTATTGCACTGGTGTTTTTTGTTGAATAATACATGATGATGGATGCTTTTGGAGGCTGAATTTTTCCCTCAATGAGGGTTTCCAAGGTATATCTTGTGTCACAATTTTTGTGGGTATGTTGTCTATTCTCTTGCATGTGGATTTTAATTCTTTTTTTATTTTAGATCTATTATGGGTTATGTGGAAATAGTTATATTCTTTGTTGCAAGTTTTCTTACAAGTGGTATCAAAGTTATGATTTTATTGTTGTAACCCTAGATTGAATCCATGAGAATGCATGAGAGGATAAAAGAAAGGGTAAGATATATTAGTTATTTATTACAGATCTAAGGGTTTTGTGTTTGCTTTTATGATGGGATATTGGTAAATTTTGAGCATGTGAAATTGTGGATCAAAAGGGTTTTTCGGATGTTTCATTTAAATGAGAGTTTTAGGGGGAGCTTGCAGAAATGACCTCCTGGGTAAAAATAGACCTCACCATTGGATTTGGATTGACATTTTCATAAATTTTGATATATAATATGCCCTAGTTTGTCCATGTCCAAAGGAAATAAAAGATTTTTTTAATTTCAACAAGTGATGACCGTCAAATTTAATCTCCTCAGAATTTTCGTCACAAAAAAAGGTAGCAGTGAAAATGGTAAAAAGATTATCTTAGTAAAATGGTCATAACTTTATCTTAGGATATCATATTTTAGACTTCTTTGTAGGTTTTGGAAAGCTAATTTAGAGAACTACAACTTGGTGTAGGTTTGGTTCTATAATTTTGACATTCTATTAGGTTTTAAAGGCCCAAAAATTAAATATTTCTTAATTTTGAATACAAATTAGAGCATAATTTGAGCATATGGAGTCAGATTTTGGACTTTGGGTAGTCAATAGAAAGCTCTTGAAAAGCTCTACATATTGGTTCAAAATTGGTGCAAGTTTGGTATAGTTTATTTGGTGATATATTAATCTAAACAATTTATGGTATATATTGACTATGGTAACATTATGAATTTATGAAATTGTATATTTTGAAGATTTAAGATTTGATGTCATTTTAGACTTAGTTCATATTTCAGATTAGTCTCATGATGATATGGTTATCAGTGTTTGGTTTAGATATGTATGATGACTTGTTTGGTCTACAAATTGTGTAGTTTTGTAAGTAGTCTATACTTATAGGTTGCATTTATGGCTTGGATATGGGTTGTCTTTGCTCATTGATCTTTCATTATTGATGCATATTTAGATTGATGGCTTGGATGTCTATGCCCTAAGTCACATGATTTGCAAAAAAAAATTCATGGAGAAGAGATGAGATGTTGTTACCAGGTATAGTCATGGTGAAGTATTTTGGTTGACTATTTTATGCTAAGAGGTTGGACAATTTGAAAGTCAGATGTCCGGTTCATGGATGTGATCATGGTACCATGGATTTCAACATGACATGATTGGATATGTAGGTACATCCTTGATGTTCATTAGTTTGGATTCCTAATTTGGTTATGGTGGTATATCTTCTTGGTTGAGGATCATGGTTATTTAGTTTCTTTTGAGTAGCTCATGATGTGCACTTTGATTTTTTCAATGGTTTGATGTCTTATTTGATTCTCATGGTTAGATGATGGTTTTTTCATCATGATTTCATGGATAGCTTGGATATACAATTTAGTGGGAGCTTGTGACAGTGATGAGGTGGCAGTGTAAGATTATTTCTTAGTTTGGTTTATATCTTCTTGGTTTGGAGATCTTGGTTTCACTTGGTATTAACACTTTAGTTGTGTGTGTGTGTGTGTGTGTGTGTATGTGTGTGTGTGTGTGTGTGTGTAAACCTAGAGGATCTTCATGTAGGAGATGGGTTTTATGATGCCATAGATTACTTAGTACCATGGTTGAATGGGAGTTATTGGCATTAATATATTAATTGAGTGTTTGTAGATGTTGGAGGTTTGTCTTAAATCCTATTGTTGTAGAAGCATTTTTGACATTTGCATGGTGCACTTGTTATCTTCATGGTGTGTAAAGATGGTTTGATCTTGAAGACTCATGGGGCTCTTGGTTATCTTTATGGTGTGTGGAGATGGTTCTTCATGGTATGTGTAGATGTTTTTATTCATGGTGTGTGGACATGGTTGCATCTTGAGGACTGATGAGGTTCTTGGTAAAGGTGTGGTTTATGCTTTCATTTGACATGTTATCTTTGGTGTTAGGATGGTTTCATTTTTTATATCATGGTATACTCTTGATATGCATTTAGAGTTTTGACATGTTATAGTATGTCCATATAGAGCATGTTATCTCTTTGGTTGAGATGGTTAGATCATGTTGTCATGTTTATGTTCTTGAGGTCATGGTTGGAACTTTGACATGGATCTTAGTTTAGTTTCTTGGTATTGAGTACATTTATTATAATTTGGATACTTCATGATATTTCTATGTTGCATTTGGAATTGGCATGGATTGATTAGTTATAGGTGCTCATGGATACTTAGAGACAGTGGTGATGTTGATTTCTCTTGGATTAGAGAATTATTTGTTCAGATAGTTGTTTGGTTTTAGCAAGAAGTCTAAGGGGCATTCACTTTATATGGACTTTAGAAGAGATTGTTCTTAGATGATTCTTGGTTGGAGACTTGGATATCTTGATGAGCATTCTCATTCCCCACTCTTGGTCTACTTGGTGATTTGCTACTTGAGAGGTATAGCCCATTATTTCTCTCAAGTGCATTTTATTTATGTTTGTCTTTCATAGATATGGATCTTGAGCTATGGTACATGATTTAGTTCTAGAGGATTCATTTGAGAGATGGTTTAGCATTGGTTATCTTCATTGCATATGTTGTTATGTTGGTTGTGTTCAAGAGATGGTTTTATATTAGGTATATTCTTTGGATTAGGAATAGTTTATGAGTTTGATCTTCTTGTGAGAGGCTTACATCCATGATTAGCTATATTGTATAGTTTGGGTGTTGTTGAGGCTTCCCATTGGAGTTTTATGGAGGAGATCATATTTGCATAGTTTATATTTAGAGGTGTGTGTAGAAGGACATGATACAAGTTATGATTTTCATGGTTTCTCTTTGATTTTGGTTATCATCCTAGATGTTTGGTTTTTCTTACATTGGATTTGAGATTGGTTAGAGATTGTGATCACTAGTTTGTGCTTATGTATGTCATGTGAGAGATGACGTGGTTTTTTTTTTTATCTCTTTCCTCTATTGGTTGTGGAGAGCTTGAGAGACTATTGAAGACTTGTTATGAGAGTTGTTCTTGCAATTTATTGGTTTATGTGTTATGGATGTCCTTGAGACTACATAGATTCACTTCTTTGAGATGTGAGTGGATTGGTTATAGATTTAACATTATCTTTTGTAGTGGGAGCTTCTTGGTATATATGTGGCAGGTATTTCTCTTAAGGCTTGTGATTGTAGGTTATAGATTAGATATGTCGGTGATGTGAGATTCACTTGGTATACCTTTGGAGGTGTGGATAGTTGGATGGGTTTGGCACTTGATGTGGGTGCTACTTTAGCTATGAATATTTTGACAACTACAAATATATGTGGTTAACTTTGGATCAAGTTTTTGTGCTTGACATTTCAGTTGGTATAGGATTTTATGATCTTCTAATGTGATAGGTTGGGTGGATTTCTCTTTGGATGGATTTTATGTATGTTTGGTAGCAGTGGCATAATAGGAGGTGAGATCATTCATGTTTGAGATGTTGGATACTTTGATTTTGTTGCAGGTACCAGGATGGAGCACATGGTGTACTTTGATCCATGATGGTGGATGTACTAGGAGGGATTGTTCCCTTGCTCATTTATGTGGCTATAGATTGATCCTATGCAATGTATACATTTGAGAAATGGGTGTTGCACACATTGCATAATATTGTTGTATTGTATTATTTTATTTTATTATGTAATGTTTCACCTAGATGGGTGTGCAACATGTAAATATTCTTATGGGATATACTTGATGAGTTGTATTGTAACATTGTGATAATATTTCATGTAATTATTTAATATTGAGAAAAAGAATTAAAATTTCAATCCTAAATGTGGGGTCAATGGGTTAGATAGCACATGTTTTATGTAAAACCACTTAGTGGTTTGTAGGAATTGCTACTATATAAGTAGCCACAAGGGTAGTTGTTGGTGTAAGAAAAGGGAGAAGACAAAAGGCAAAAGAAAAGAGTTAATAGTATATGGTATGTTCTTTGAAATCATGATGAATCCATTTGATTAGTTTTTTAACATGATTGTGAATGCAATTTCTAAAGTTTTACTACACATTACTACAAGAACATACCAAAGAGTTAATGGTATATGGTTCAAGCAACTATTGTAAATCCTTTATTGCTACACATTGCTACAACGGAGGGATGTTAAACTCTTAAAGGTATATGGGGATAGTGAGGTAGTTTTAAATCAAGTTAAGAACCAAAATTCCACAAAGAACAACCTCCTCAAGTCATACAAACATAGAGTATGGGATCTTCTTGAAGGATTCTAGACATTCGATATTGAAAATGTTCCTAGGAGCAAGAACAAACATGCTAATTCATCTATACTAATATTAGGGTTAACATCTAGGATATTTTCCTAATTGGTCAAGTAATTATTTTGTAAATAAAATAATTCATGAACTCATAATTATATATTTTTTGTTATGCTTTGTTCCTATCTGCAAACTGTCACAATTGATAAAATTGTCAAATATTCTTTCGTACTGACTCACACACTTGAACACATCATCCTAACAATTTGTACTATCAATACCTAACTACACACATGCCTATAATGCCTCAATCATATGTACATATCAAACACGAAGAAAATCACATGATGGCAATCAAAAGAATCATGAGATATCTGAAAGGTACTGAAGACTATTGTTTATGGTGTTGAAAATATTCTTAAAGGCTAAGTTACTGAGAGGGGAGGGGTGAATCAATAACTTATAAAACTTCTAAAACTTTAAACCAATTATAACTTAATCCAATATAAAAATTCTAATCTAATTGCATGCATGAGAAACCAAAAACATGAAAGCACATATTACACTTTGACACGTAGATTTGGTGACCCAGAAACCTTCCAAATAGAAAGTAAAACTAAGGTGGGGATGATACCCACAAGCTTTAGTACTAGAATATAAAGTTGGTCTGTTAAGGCTTATATTGATCACTTCAAATGATATGCCCTATTAGGAGCAATAAGGACTGTTAGGTCCACCTTGTTAAAGGATTTACAAACATACAATGAAGTATACACTCGATAAAGAGATTTGCATAAGATTTTTAGGTCTACCTTGTTAAAGGATTTGACTGATCCACCTGTTAGAATGAAGTAGTAGCTGATCTTTGATCTACAACTTGGTTTGCTGAATGAGATTCCTCTTAGTGTACAAATCACCTTGCTATGATAAATGAATCTTTCTACTCCTTATATTATTGTAGCCTTTTTAATTTGTACTTTTTCTCTTCTATGATGATCACATTAATTCCTTATTGATTCCACATATATATTGGATTTTATATACCAATCCAATTATACAATTACAAAGTTGACCCCAATACAAGTTTACACAAATGTTACAAAGTTGGCTCAAATGTAGACACTCAGGTTATGAAGACTAACTCAGTGAGGTTCTGATACTCGACATCCACTATCAATGCTTGGCATCATCATGCACTTGGTAGACATATAAACTTGATCCATACTAATCACTTCCAAGTAATCTTAAACTTGGTCTGCACTGGTGACCTGGCAAATACTATGAAAATCATCATATAAATTGAATCACTTATTTACCACTACATAGCTCAGTAAACACTATCACCTTGAGCTCAATATAAATTGAATCACTTGGTTAACACTAAGTAACTTAGTCAACATTGTACTAGCATCACATTAATTGTGAACTTGGTAAGCACTACATAGCTCAGTTTACACTAGTAAACTCGACATACACTAAGATGCTTGCTTTACACTACTAATCTTCACAATAACTATAACTACTCGATATACACTAAAATTTGTCCAAAGGACTTGGTAGCAACTATAGAACTCAGTAACAACTGAAATGCTTGGTTAATGGCATATGGTTCAAGCAAGTATTGTAAATCTTTTGCTACTACACATTGCTATAGAGGAGGGATGTTAAACTCTTCAAGGTATATGGGGATAGTGAGCTGGTTGTAAATCAAGTTAAGAACCAAAATTCCACAACAAACAACCTCCTCAAGTCATACAAACATAGAGGGATCTACTTGAAGGATTCTAGACATTCAATATTCAAAGCATTCCTAGGAGCAAGAACAAACATGCTAATTCATCTATACTAATCTTAGGGTTAAAATCTATGATATTGTCCCTAATTGGTCAAGTAATTATTTTTTAAATAAAATAATTCCTAAACTCGTAATTATATATTTTCTATTATGCTTTTTTCATGTCTGCAAACTATCGCAACGGCTAAAATTGTCATATATTCTTTTGTATTTACTCACACACTTGAACACATCATCCTGACACTTTGTACTATCAATACCTAACTACACACATGTCCATAATGCCTCATTCATATGTACATATCAAAATTATATCTACTCTACTAGATAACTTAGCTAATACTTAGACAATTTTCTATGTCTAACTCTAGAATCTTCATCTGTACATTGTACCTTATTTATACAAGATATATGTTGCCATAAATGAAAAATCCAACTTATCTACTTAGCCAAATTTCCAACAATCTTCCCCCTTGGTATTATGGAAACATATGGGAAAATTGCCTGAGTCCCAAAATGTTGAACAAAAACTTGGCCTTAACTAAATTTTACAAAACTTCAAAAATTTGTGGATCGTCATATTTTATAACCATCTTTCCTTATATCTCCTATTAAATTTTAACTTCCCCTTTGAATATAATAGTTTTCATGATTACTTCTCCCCCTTTCTATATACATCATACAATTTTTATTTATTAGTCCCCCTTTGACATCGATGACAAAGGTGTAAAAATTTATATACAAGTCAAGTTTGTGGATCTATACCTCTATGCTTAGGTGGATAGGCATGAAATACAATCATCAAAACTTGTCTTTAGGCTTTGAAAATTCTTTTCCCATGAATATTTTACTACTTCAAATATGCTTAGAATGGCACAAAGCCCATAAGATGCTACTTCCACTACATTCGGGTCTGAGTAGACAAACTTCTCAAAAGATGTCTTTGCCTTAAGACATTCCTCAATCTGCCACTCTAGAGTTTCTATCTTGAAAGATAAATTTTCTCTCAAAAGTGAGAACCTCTTGATTATTATTTCTCTTTTCATCTCAATAAGACTTATTCCATCATAAGTCTTTCCTATCTTAGCCTCAATGTCTTCAATCTTTTTTTCAAGTTGTTAAAGTTGATCTGCCAATGCCTATAGTTCTTCATACTTTCTCTTTAGCTCATCATCAATATCCTTGGTGAAGTTAAATGACACTATGCACTTAGTATATAATTATTTTCCTTCTTTCTCACATCTTCTTAACTCCTTAATGCATGTATCAAGAGCTCTAAGGTCATTTATGATGTTCTAACATACAATGGCAAACATTTGTGCATCACACTTTTTCTGACCTTGAATGGAATCAATATCAAACAAATGTGTGAACTTAGCATCAAAATCTTGTACTACAACTTTTTCTCCATCCTCTGGGTCTAATTATGTTAGCTTCACAATTAAGGTGCTCTAAAGTTTCTTCATAACTTCCATCAGAGATCTTTGTAAGCTCTTCACCTTTCTATTTTTGTCAATGATCTTTCTTAGTGATGAGATCAGTTCTATCTAATCATCATCATCAAAACCTATTAGTTTTGTAACTGTGAGGGGTGTCCTATAGGAACTAGGTACACTCACCTTCGTTTTATTCGTTTCCCCTTCTTCATTTATTTTCTTCTCTTCTTCCTTCTTCTTGTTTTCCTCTTCCTTCTTTTTTGCTTCATCTTCCTTCTTCATCTTCTCTTCCTCTTCCTTCCTCATCTTCTCTTCATCTTCCTTCTTTTTTGTCTCTTCCTCTTCTTTCATCTTCTTCTCTTCATCTTCCTTATTTTCTTCTCTTCTTCCTCCCTCTTCTTCTCTCCTTTCTTTTTATTTTTTCTCTTCTTCCTTTAAGGTCTATTTGCTTGCAAGAATTGTCAAATGTGACATTCATCTATGCTAGAATAAGCTCTCTTTTGGTATTTACACATTTGTAAAATAAGTTCTAGAATATAATTTGGACCTATTTGGTTGACCTAGAGTATCATATTTTAAAAATGTAAATGGTAAACATAAGTATAAATTTGATTATAAGATTGAAACTAAGATCATTTTATTTTTTAAATATATTAAAGAAAAAAATATAAAAAATTCAAGGTCATTAATATGTTATTTAAATGATCTTTCAACATAGTTTTAATTATAAGACCAAATACAAGATTTATTTGTAAAGATAATTTTATGAAAGTTTATAAAAGATATCAAATCTGATATTAGTCATTTTTTTCATTTAAAAATAAATCACATATTAAATTATAATGTTCACCTAGTTTATATCTTATAATGTACCAAGAAAGTAGTCCAAAAATGTATTTGAGTGGCAAAATGCAACTGAGCAACATAGTCATAGACTTGACAACCCATCAAATTCAGTTTATTAAAAAGAATAAGAATAAGCTATTCTTATTCCACCCCCTTTTAGGAATACCACTATTCTCATTTTGAGGTAAAATTAGGATAGACGAATTCTAATTCTAATTTTGTATTTTGCAAACAAATGTCAAATTGGCAAATGTAGGTATTTAGATTTTCCTATTCCTACCAAATTCTTGCAATCAAATAGGGCCTTATTCTTCTCTATTCTTCCTCTACCTTTCTCTTCTTTTCTTCTTCCTTTTTCTTCTTTTCTTCATCTTCTTCCTCAAAGTTGGTGTAGTTGATCAAATTGATAACAATAGGGCCAAAATACTTAAATGGATCTTCTTTTGTGTCAATTGTGACCTTTATGTTGTCAACCTTTATTGTGTCTAATCTAATAGTAATCTGAGGCATTACTACTACTGCCTTATTTAAATCTGCCATCATTTGCACAATGATATTTTTTGTCTCTTCATTAACTTCTTGATAATAACCCCCCATTATCAATATGGCTCTTATCTTGTTCCTAAGATAAGGTTCAAGACTCTTCATTATGTTGGCTAGGTGTTCATCACTGTCAATTTGCCATATTTTTCTGATATGGTTTTCTTTGATGCCTTTGTCTTCATCAACTACCCTATTTCTTCTATTCATTAGCCTCTTATAAAGATCCTTAGGTATCTCATCCTTGACATCTTCAAATTTCTTACTAGACAATATCATGTGTCTAATAATGGCATTCAAAGGTACCAATCTATCAATTATAGTGTAAAGATGATAAATCTTGTTTAATTATACAAAATTACCCTCATCAATGATTTTGTTGTTTATCTTTTCAATCTTAGGCTTCCATGCCTTCCAATAATCGCAACTTCTGCTAGTGTCTCAGCTAGCTTCTCAAGCTCAATCTGACCTCAGATCTTTTTCTTAGGTATACTTGGCATCATTTTCTTATGCCTCTTTCCTAGTCCTATATCCATATCTTTCATTTTTTTCTTTCTTGGAGAGTCAAATGACTCTTTCTTTACCTCAACCAATCTGACCAACTTCCTTTTAACCTCAACCACTTCTACTTCCTTATCTTCTTTTGATTGCTTGGCTACTGGAATAGTAATAGATGTCTACTTCTATGACACTATTGCATCTGGTGCTATAGGCACTATTGTAGATTGTGCTACTCCAGTCAATTCCAAGGGTTGTACATATATCATCCCTTGCTAACCTATCTATCTCATACCTATCATGGTTTGTTTTACTACACTTACCTCTTCCTCTATCATCCCAGATTGTTGGATTATTTTCTTCATTGTTGTTTCAACCTTTCTCTTTGTTATCTTCTCACTTAATACTTGACTAATTGGTTGCATTAGTTCTTCATAAGCCCCAGTCTATCAAATTCTTCATCCTTGTTTGCCTTACTGATTGCCTCAACATATCCTTCAATTTCTACCTTAGAGATCTCATAGCCCAATGCCTCAACATATAACATTCTCGGTTACACTGCTTCAATGTAAGAGAAATCAATATCTACCATGAAATAAATGCCATCTTTAAAATTCTCTACCATGGAGAGTGGAATTCTTAATCTTCCCTTTATTTCATTCTGAAAGGTTTTCATAATAAGATCTATGATGTTGTGGATCTTATCAATAGGATTCGTCGTATGCATCTTTGTTATCTTCTCCATAGTACATCTGACACTTTAACTATTTTAGATATTGGCATGAATAGAAACCTTTTAATCAAGTGGAAAAACATGTTTAAATACAAATTAAAATTTGAACTGATTATTCTTGATCCTTTTGATCCTTTCCATGTTTTAAACCAACTATGCTCTAAGAATCTCACTTAATTTGACTTTTTCTTTCTCAATACAAATCTTGTGCTACTTTTAAAATCCAATTTCCATGTCATCTTCTCTTGAACTGGAATATATCTTTGTTGCAATAATTTACTCATAAATCTAACATCATCTTGCATGATTTTGTTGATGACTATGCCTCTACCATTGTAAACTAACTTACTGTTTTCCAAAAATATTTTCTTGATATTTTTTCATTGATGGGTACACCAACCTAATTGCTTAATACATTAACTTCATGAATTAGGTTGTCTGAAATCTCTACTACATTATCTCCCAACCAAAACTCTCCATCATGAATTCTTCTTAGCATAATATTTTTCCATTCCTCATTGTCAATTTCATAGAAAAAAAGGATTTTTCACTTGGTCATTATCCTTTAGATACTCAAAACCTTGTTTACAACTCATATCCTAATTTTAGATTAGTTCAAACTCCTTGGACTCATATTTTTCTCCTATGGTCTCAAATTTACTTTTGAGATAATTTCTTATGTCTTCTAGGTGAATGAAATTTTCTAGAACATTTCAAAATGCGACACTAAGGTCATCTACCAAGGGTTTTACTAGGTTTAACTTCATCTTAGGTCTTGCTTCTTCTGCAATGTTATGAATCAAATATCTATCCATTTTCTTACTCAAATTCTAAACTTAATTTTCTGCTCAAATGCTTGTAAGAGTAAAATACCTTGATTTAATGTGTAACTAGGGCTTTCTGAACATCACACTTCAAATCACTTTTAATTCTCATTTAATTCACTCTCTACTACTTCTTAACTCTTCACATGATCAAATGGTATACAGGATCACATTTGCATCCCTTAAATCTCACCAAATTGATGTTTGCATTAATTGTGCAAGCATGCAATTCATAAAAAGTTGTTTCTAATTACTAGTAAACTTTTTTTCTTTTGTGCACTCACTTAAAATATCCAAATGACATGTGCACTTAACCAGATATTTCACTTATCATGTACTACCCCATACTAACTACATGAACCTTAACTCTTCATTGGTCATCTTTTCTACCTCTTTGATTCTTATTTCAACTATGCTTAATTCAAGTAGGATAAATCACAAACAATTGTTGACTTTAGTCCTCCTTTAGGTGCATTAAATGATTTTTCTTCCAATACTATATGTGAGCTCGATGGACCTTTTTCTTTGACAAATACATCTTTGAATTCTTCGACATGTTCTCTTAACTCATCTTTCTAACTATTATTGATGTTATCGTTTCTCCTAACATTTCTGTTGTTGTTCCTTCTAAAATTTGGATTCCTATTGTTCTTACTCATATCCCTTCTAAAAAATCTTGCTATATGACAAAAATTATTTCATAGTTGACATGTTGGTGCATTGTTTCTTTGATTAGGTTTAGACTAGTTACATTATGCTCTACAATCTCTGGCAATATGTCCAAAGTTGTTACATTTGTAATACACAATGTTTTTCCTTGCTCCATTAGTTCCTTCATTTGATTGACTTCTTTCTCCTATAGGGTCAATACCTCTAAACATTATATTATTACTACTATTACTATCAAATTTAAGTTTCTTACAATCAATTGCTTTATGACCAAAACCATGAAAATTATAACAGTAAAAATTAGAGATAGGTTTGAATGACTTACATGTACAATCTCTTTCCATACAACCATTTTATTACATGCAAAACAACTACCTTTAAATTCATACCTCACTTCCTTGGGTGATTCAGGTTGCTTAGTTTTCTTAGGTTCATCAATTTTCTCAAGTTTATTTGCTTGCTTAACTTCCTTTAATGAATCTTTAGATTGACAGGATCCAACCTTATTTTGGTCAAATTTATTGGCTAAATTTTCTCCAATAAAATATCCAAGACAGTCTTATCATAGGAAGGTCTCTAAAAATATAGTTGCTCATCAATTTTCTCACTACTAAAATATGGCTTCTCTAATTGTTTCTTAGTCTAGGATAACTCTCCTTTCACAGTAGTGTTGTATCTCTCAAGTTTTTTATGTTCTATCTGATGGATTCAAGTTTAGATTGTTGGAAATATTCAAGACTGTTCTAAGTTACTGAGAGGGGAGGGGTGAATTAGTAACTTCTAAAATTTTAACAATTTCAACTCTTAATCCAATAAATCAATTAGCACTTAATTCATCACATATGATCTAATTGCATGGATGAGAAATTGAAAACATAAAAGCATCCACAACACTTGAACACAAAGATTTGGTAACCCAAAAACCTTCCAAATAGAAAGTAAAACTGGGGTGGGGATAATACCCACAAACTTTAGTACTATAGCATAAAGTTGATCTGTTAAGGCTTACATTGATCACTTCTGATGATCTACGCTATTAGGAGAAAATAGGACTGTTACATCCACCTTGTGAGAGGATTTACAAGAATACAATGAAGTATGCACTTGATAAAGAGTTTTAGAAAAGACTGTTAGGTCTACCTTGTTAGAGGATTTTGACTAGTTCACCTGTTAGGATGAAGCAGTAGATCTCTGATATGCAACTGAGTTTGCTAATAGAGATTCCTTAGTATACTGATCACCTTTCTGTGATAGATTTATCAATGTTGCTCCTTGTACTTATATGGCATTTATAATTCTTTATGTGCTACATTCACAATACATATGCTTTCACATTCGCATTCTTGCACTTTCTTCTACTCTTGCTTACATTCTCATACATTGGATATGATAGAATACATCACATATATATCAATCCAATTTACAAAATTACAAAGTTAGCCATGACACAAGTCAACACAAATATTAAAATGTCATCCCACATGAAGATACTCAAGTTTTGAAGACTAACTCAGTGAGGTCCTGATACTCGACATCCATTGTCACTACTTGGCATCGTCATGCTCTTGGTAGACATAAAAACTCAGTCAATATGATCATTTTCAAGTAGTCTTGAACTCAATTTGCACTGGTGACTTGGTAGATATTGTGCAACTCAGTAAACATTGAACCACTTGGTTACCATGAAGTAGCTCGGTTAACACTAGCTTCACATCATTGAACTACGAACTTGGTAGATATTGCAATGCTCAATAAACATAGGCTTCGCATCACATGAACTATGAAGTTGGTAACCATTGATAAACATGGTATACACTAAAATGCTCATTTTGAACTGTTGAACTTCACACTAACTGAATTTTCTTGATGACCATTGAGATTAGTCCAAAAGCCTCGATAGCAACTGTAGAAGCTCAATGGCTATTGAATTACATGGCAAACACTATAAATAGTTTGATGAGTTCAGTAGCTATACAAAATCTAAATAAGTGTGTGTCACTAATAATAAACTTGACTAATATGTCAACAATCTCCCCCTTTGACATTAGTGACAAAAACACTTGTTAGCCCAAAGCTGAATACCTTGTATTCATCACCATGTGATACTAGCTTGGCTTATTTTAGAGATTTTTCAAATTTGATCTTTGTAAGGCATATATAGATTATTTCTTCACCATAGCATATTTCTCCCCCATACTATGTGTTCCACTATGTACATGTAACTTTTATCTTATATACATATTTCCCCCTATAACTCTCCTCTTCTCATATCTTATCTCTTCTCTATAACTCTTCTCTTCTCCCCCTTTTTTATAGTAATGCCAAAGATTTATTCAACATATTTAAATGGAGACACCAAAATGAGATAAGAATTTAGAGTGTACCTTAAGGGTAATTACAAGAGTTTTATCCCAGTTTTCTTGTAGTACCTTACATGTATGAATGGAAATTTGCACTTCTGTTGATAACTCAATCATGTGGTCAACAATAGAGAAGTTGTTATCATAAATTAGGGTCTTTGAATATACAATGTGTTTCTGCATAGAATCCATGACTATAAGGATCATATTTTATATATCAACCAATGTTGAACAGATCCTTGCTTCTTCTCTTAACAAATTTTCTTGCATATCTAACGAAAATCTGATCTTCTTAAAATATGCAGAGCTTGAACTAGGGTCAAGTTGTAGTTGTTGAGGACTTGCTCTAAGATTAGTATCAATTTTGGACAATTTGTCCTGAACTTCCTTAGTATACTCAGTGACATCGCATAGCTTTGCAAAAAGTGATGACACATTTGAATAAGACACCTCAAGATTGACCAAAATTGTTGAAAGCTCAACTTGATGAATGGCTATTTGTTGAACAATGTGCTCCAACACTTTATTAGTGAATTTCTTTTCAACCTTTTCAACCAATTTCTCTTGTCCTTCGATGTCCTTTTTGAACTTTTGGACTACCTCTCCAAGATGAAACAAAATAGGTTGAGAAGAATCAAACTCAATTCTAATAGCCTCGGTCAAGATATTCTTGGCATCATCTATAATATTGTATTCTCTGTCTCTCTCCTCTCTCAATCTTTGTTGTTTGGCATTTTTCTAGAGGAGTTCACCAAATATGTGCATTTGGTCTATAGAAAGATTGTAGACATCCCATTTGGGAATTTATATTTCCTCATCCAAATCTATATCATCTTCTATCTCCTTTCCTTTCAAAAAATTTGTACTCGGTTGAGCCTTAGGTTAAATTGTCCTTGTACTTATTAATTTTATGCCTAGAATGGAAACAATAGTGGACATGCTCGAGCTTGCAATAAAAATTGATATAGCACTAACTAGTGGAATACTTGCAGAGATGCTAGAAGAATCCAAAATTGATGAAGTCAAAATTGTAGAGTCCAAGACTAAAGTAGACAAAATTAGAGAGCTTACCATGGATGCACTCAAAATTGAAGAAGTCAAAATTAGAGAGGTGATGACGAAAGAACTTAACTTGGCAAATGAAGAGGGAGTCTACAGCTTGGTTGATGAAGTGGAAGTCACTTCTATCAATGATATGTTGAGCTAGGTTGGGGCAAAGAGTGATTGGACATTTGATATATCTATAGTAGTCACAACCAAACTTGCTAAAGTTGTCTCCATACTTGATGTAGTCAAAGGTTTGCTCAAGGAGTGAGGAAGTGAGGTAATGATTGTAGCTGCTATCTTGATTGGGTCAGTCTCCTCATCATCTTTCTTAGCTTCCTCGATAGCTTCTTCACCTTGATCGTCTTCATCTTCCTCATTATCAAAATGAGTCACTTCTTCAACATTTTCTTCCTCATCTTTCTCCTTATCCTCTTCTTCATCCACATCCTTTGTTTCAATTAGATATTCGCTTGGTTTGTGAAGATGATAAATGTTCTTCCAAGTGTTTGTAGCATTCTTAACAACATGCTCTATATCCTTAATCAAAACTAAACAAGTATTAAACCTTAGAGTCATTTTATCTTCATCTTTCTTTAAAGACTCTTTAACCTCAGCATTTAATATGCTTTATAGTAACTATCTCAAGGTTTATGCATATATGTCTTTTACTGTTTGCATTGCAAAATCCCATCTTGGCTTTATTTTCTCTAGCAATTCATTAGTGATTTGAGAGGCAATCTGATCTGGTGAGTACTTCCATTTACCCATTTTGTTCAGCACTAGTTCTTCAACTTGTTTCTACTCTGCCTCTAGCCTAGTCTCATACTTCAAAGATTTGAATTTTTTTATTCCAGCACCTTCTTCCATTTGCTTCATTTTTTCTTGAAAGGTGGGAGGAGGTCTACTGAGAACAATGTCACTTCCTTTCTTCTTGGACCTCCTTGTGAAGACTGCACTGGATGATTTTGCAAGCTTGGTGATGATCACCTTGCCATTTTTCTTCAAAGGTTCTTCTTCTTCCTCTGATTCTTCTTCATCCTCTGTCTATTCTTCATCTTCACCTTTACCCTCGATTAACATGAGAGGTGCACTAGATTTCAGTTTGGCTATCATCCTCTCCCTTTGTTAACCGCCTGAGGGAGCTTTATTTCTAGCTCTATTCTTGCCTTGGCCTCTTCATAAGTACCAAAATAAGGGGCCTTGGGATCAATAGGTTCATTGACAAGGGATTTAATGATATGCTTGGTCTCATCAATGTTTACCTCATAACCAAGAGGCTTGACCCACACAATTCTAGGCTTAACTACTTAGATGTATACCTTGTCACAATCAACCATGAAGCACACATCATCCTTGTAGTCCTCAACTAACTTCTTAGGTATCCTAAACCTATTGTACATTTTGTCTTTGAACACATTGAAGTAGTTGTCCATGATGCTACCATAGTTTTCTCCCATTTCTATAATATATTCATTTATTTGGTATAGTACAGGTACATCTTTTCTCCAGACTACAGTGCCTTTAGAAGGGAAGAACTTTTGGACGTAAAAGAATAAACATGTTAGCAGAGAATCAAATTTGCACGAGTTATTCTTGGAAGTTATAATACTTCCCATATTATTATTGAATTGTCTCAATAATAACTTGGCAAGGTCATACAATACGTTGTTCTTCACCACTTAATACGCCAAATCCATAGCTTCACATGACACGTTGTTAAGATGGATTGAACTATATATCTTATGAGCTATAACATAAATACCAAAATTTGACTCTGCATCTATGACACTACTTATTTTCATGCCTCTACCATCCCACTCAGCTAGGGTTTTCTTTTCCAACTCTACTCAACCTAGGGTTTCAATTGTTTTTGCTTTGGCGAGCATGAGAAGGCTAGTGATTCAATGAATCATTTTCTTGGTTATCAATATTGGCTACTCTAACCATAGCTATACATTATGCACCCAGCTAAGGATATACCTAATCCATTTTATTTGAAACTCTTAGAACATATGGGGAATGTGAGATAATCCTTTTGTTTCCAAATGTTGATGCTCAAGTTCAAGGGTTCCATCAACACATAACTAACTTAGGGCATCATCCATCTCTAGAGTACCAATTTCTTGAATTGTACATTTAAAATGAGTTTGAATGTTATTAACAAGAAGTACCTTGGGAGGGATTTGAGATTGAGCTCTGCTTGGGTCTAGGGTTTCAGCAACCATGGGCATGATCTTGAAATCTAGCACCTTCCATTCAACACCTTGAATCAACATGTCAAAACCTTTCTTGACCTTGTTGCTACTACTAGATGCCATTTTCACTTGGTAGCTTGAGAGAACTTTGAAAATTTTTGCAAGGAATTCACTCAAGTCACCTAATCACATAGAAAATAGCTCTTCACAATAGCACTCAAAAATTCATGGTGAAAAAATGAATTTGATACCATGACTTTTGTTAAAATTTTACCATTAATGCTAGGTACAGAGGTAGATGAGTTAACATTATGCTTGACAGACTATCATCCACTATTCTGTATTGATTACTTAGTGAAGTCTTCATGACTCAATAACCATAAGTGCCTTCTTTACTCCTAACCTTGCTTGGTAGAGTCTATGGCCCAACCTTACTTGATAGAGAAGGTAACTCAATAATAATTGATACAGATCTTGCTTAGTGATCCCTTTGTATCTTGCATATAGATTTGGATCTCTGTTATGTTTCAATTGGAACTAATTCTGATGTCTTCTTTGATAGCCTAGTTCTAGTTCTTCCTTAAGAACTTAATTAGAAATGGTAGAGTCACCCAATTCTGGAGTGACTTGACCATCATTACTCGAACCAGTATCCTCGGTACTTTCGAATGTTATTAGCTTTTACCTATCTTTTCATCTTCAATTTTACTAGTATTCATACAATTCTTGGAAATATGACTAAGTTTTGTACAAATGAAACATCTTATAGTGGTATTTTTTTTCCGCATATGATGTTTGACACAATTCATACCAATGTGTCCAAATTTTCCATAGTAATGACTTCTACACCAGGTATTGTAATTCCAACCAAATATTGCTTTCACAGTTTGTTCTACAGGATTCAATGTCTTTGTTTTGCATTCTAATGCCTTGTTTCCATGTTTCTTGCATTTATTACAATTACCTTCAAATTTTGGTTTCTCTTTGCATTCATTAGCCTTGTGACCATGCTAATTGCAATTATAGCATTTTCCATTGAATTTTTCTTTTCCATTACTACAACATTTGTTCGATGTATGACCTATCTTACCACAGTTATTACAATTAGGTCTTTGATTCTTTTGAGCACCTTGTTTGGAGGATTCACTTTCTTCTTTGTATCCAATTCCTTCTTTTCCTTTTTTCCTATAGAGGTTTTTCTCATTCAGTTGATCCATGTCTGCTTGAGATTTCATCATTCTTTTATTGATTTGCTTCTTAGTGTTTAGGTCATTTCTCAACCTTTCACTAATTTTTTTTTCAAATATCAACTCATTTTTTATTCTTTCATTGATTTGCATTTCAAGATTTAGATCATTCCTTATTCTTTCATTGATTTGTCTTTGGCTCATGATTTTCTCATTTGCATTGGAGAGTTGATCAATAAGGTCTGCATGCTAAAGGGATTGGTTTTGGATCTCATTGTTCCTTCCATCCATCTCTTCTTTTATCTTGTTTCTTTGTTCCAAGACTTCACATAACCTTACTGACTAAATTTCTTGATCTCTTTTCAGCTTTCTTACTTCTTCTTGCAGGGAACCATTCTTCTCTAGTTCTTTGATTGCATCATTTGATTCATCTAAACTGCTTGAAGGGTGAAAGTCTTCAATTCTTTCTTCAATATAAAGATGATTATTCATTTGATTTGCAAGTCTTTTCTTCTTTTTAGGGATTGGGAAGGTTGCTCCTTAGCTTTCTTGAGTTGGGCAATGGCCACTTCCAAATCCAACTTTTCATTGTCAATAGCTTTGTCAAGTCTGAATATCTCCATATCCTTGATCTTTGCTCAAGTTGTTAGACTTTCTCCTAAGAACCACAATTCTTTGATACCAATTGTTGGAAATATTCAAGACTATGCTAAGTTACTGAGAGGGGAGGGCTGAATTAGTAACTTCTAAAATTTTAACAATTTCAATTCTTAATCCAATAAATCAATTGGCAATTAATTCATCACATCTGATCTAATTGCATGCATGAGAAACTGAAAACATGAAAGCATCCACAACACTTGAACACAAAGATTTGGTGACCCAGAAACCTTCCAAATAGAAAGTAAAATTGGGGTTGGGATGATACCCACAAACTTTAGTACTACAACATGAAGTTAGCTTGTTAAGGCTTACATTGATCACTTCTGAAGATCTGCCCTATTAGGAGCAAATAGGACTGCTAGATCCACCTTGTGAGAGGATTTACAAATATACAATGAAGTATGCACTCGGTAAAGAGATTTAGAAAAGACAATTAGGTCTACCTTGTTAAAGGATTTTGACTGATTCGCCTATTAGGATGAAGCAATAGATCTTTGATTTGCAACTGAGTTTTCTGATAGAGATTCCTTACTATACTGATCACCTTTCTGTAATAGATTTGTCAATATTGCTCCTTGTACTGATATGGCCTTTATAATTCTTTATCTACTGCATTCACAATGCATATGCTTTCACAATTGCATTCTTGCACTTTCTTCTGCTCTTGCTTACATTCTCATACATTGGATATGATACAATACATCACATATATATATCATTCCAATTTAAAAATTTATAAATTTGGCCATGACACAAGTTAACACAAATATTACAAAGTCATCCCACATAAAGATACTTGGGTTTTGAAGACTGACTCGGTGAGGTTCTGATACTTGGCATCCATTGTCATTGCTTGGCATCATCATGCTCTTGGTATATGTAGAAGCTTAGTCCATTATGATCACTTTCAAGTAGTCTTGAACTCGGTCTGCACTAATGACTTGGTAGATATTGTGCAACTTGGTAAACATTGAATCACTTGGTTACCATGAAGTAGCTTAGTTAACATTGGCTTCACATCACTTGAATTGCAAACTTAGTAAATACTACAATGCTCAGTAAACATAGGCTTCACATCACATGAACTGCGAACATGATAACCATTGATAAACTTGGTATACATTGAAATACTTAGTTTGAACTATTGAACTTCACACTAACTGAGTTTGCTTGGTGACCACTAAGATTAGTCCAAAATGCTTGATAGCAACTATAGAAGCTTGGTGGCTTTTGAATTATATTGCAAACACTGTAAACTATTCAATGAGCTTGGTAGCTATACAGAATCTGAATAATCGTGTGTCACTAATAATAAACTTGATTGATATGTCAACATAGATGTCACTTTTGTAAGATGGGATCTTAGATATGTATTTTCATATTTCAAATCTGAATCAACTTTGCTATCATTTTCTTCAATCTTATCTTTAGTTCAATGATGTTGAACTCATGTCTCAAAAACTCATTTTCTTTCATCAATCTTGATACTTCATTACTATCTTTTGTCTGATCTATTCATTCATTTCTAGATTTGAGATGGTCAATCTTATCTTTCAACTTCCCAATGTAATCTTTTGCATCTTCATATCTTACTATTAGGTTATCTCTTTCTTGAGTGAGAATATCAATCTTCTCATGATCTTCTTCTAGGTTCTTTTGTAACTGCTCCATTTGCATAGGGATCTTACTCAAGTTGTTAAGTTTCTTCTGAATAGTTGAGCTCTGATACCAATTATTAGATATAAGGAGAACTCAGGAGGGGTAAATCAATATTCTACAAAATTTAACCCAAAATTGGATATTATTGATTGCCTTATAACTTGCATATGAAAGAAAACTAATTATATTGAATAGTAAACATAACTATACAATAAGAGAACTCATAACACAATATTTTTTTAACTAAGGAAACCCTGTCTAAGGGAAAACCTCGGTGGGGATGATACCTACAAAATGATCCACTAATCAAAAGTATATGGTTAAAGATATTGACCCTATTAGGAGTCTATTACATATGTATAGTGTCTTGGTTTTTGTTAGAGGACTTAGGAATTTTTAGAAGCCTCAATCTTATTAGGAGTTTTTATATACAAATACATAATGTAAGCAAGAAGAGCCAATTGTCCTAACGTGCAATATTCAATAAAGTTCTTGAACATAAGAGATAATTAAAAAACCTCTTTACAATGATAATATCTTCAATATCTAGTGTTTTCCTTTGCTAGTCATCACAAAACTTGCAATCCTATGACCATACATCAGAATTTGCATCACATAAAGTTCACATAGTCTTCATTAGAAGCACACTTAACTTCACATATTATAATCTTCTTTTATAACTTTGAAATTAATAAAACATTGTCTAGTTGGCCTTTAAGCTTTCACACATTTGGCAAAATATAAAATTAACTCTTGCCCTCTTAGGGTTAAAATCTAGGATATTGTTCCTAAATGGTCAAGTAATTATTTTGCAAACAAAATAATTCCCTAACTTATAATTACCCATTTTCTGTTATGCTCTGTTCTTGTCTACATATTGTTGCAATTGGTAAAACTATCATATGTTCTTTCATACTAACCATACTAACTTAGGCACTTGAACACATTATCTGACACTCTATACTATTTGTACCTAACTACACATGTTCCCATGATACCTTAATCATATGTACATATCAAAATTGTATTTGCTCTGCTAGATAATTTAGCTAATACTTAAACAATTTTCCAATTCTAACTAAAGAATCTTCATCTATACATTGTACCTTCTTTATATAAGGTATATGTTTCCATAAATGAAAACTCCAACTTATCTATTTATCCAAATTTCCAACAGGTTTTTGTAAAATGAAATCAAGTTTCATGGTGGAAAGTTTATCTTATAGAGGAGAGACATAATTAGTCTCTTGTTTGGTGCCTTTGGTCTAATGGTGTGAGTTCTTTGCTCTTGGGTACTCTCTATTATCCTATTTTAGTCTTGGTTTTGGCGTTAAATAGGATCTCGCTAGTTGAGTTTTTTCTTACTCTATAAAGGAAGTTACATGTACGCCTCTGCGAGTGCCTAGGTGGTAAGTTTGCTAGCTCTAAAAGATAAAATGTGTAGACAAAATGCCACTATTACATGCAAACACATGAACTCAACCATGGTAGAATGAGTGATATCTTTCTTGGAATTGTGGTAATGACTACAAAATTATGGATGGTGGTAGATGGTGGTTTTTCAATCCTCTCACCAGCCTAAGTATAATATTCCTCCTTGAGCTAAGTATCTTACATCACTCATGATGTATTTGTTGGTATATCTAAATTTAAAAGACTGACACATCAAAAACTACTTAGTGTTAAATAATCCTATGTGTCATACAAGTGGATGTTAAATAGTGGTCTTGTCAATTGTGTAAGGCAACTCAGTATCATGAGCCACATCATTGGAATTTTAGTCCGGGTAGCATACGTCTTAGGTTTCCACCATAGGAGAAAAATAAGACAACTTTGGGCTTTGAAAATTATCCATGTAATTGACATTTGTGAAATTATAGATCATTAGGATTTAGGGATTATTTACCTTGTTATCAGTGAGATACAATTTGTATGTTCCCAAGGTATGGTTTTCATTTGCCTTTGCTCTTTTTTTTATCAAATGAATTTTTTTTTTTAGGACTTTAGGTTTTGATTTTTCTCCCCAAGTGGCACGTTTGTCCTTTTACAAGGATGGGAAGGAAGAGAACCCCCACAATCTAAGAATTCTTAAAGCTTGATAAATGATAAGTTGTTTAAAAAGAAGGTTCATAATACTAATGAATATTCGATCTCCACAAGTACAATTTATAGTGTCTTTGGAGGACCGACAAAATTGTTTGAGTACCATGGCTAGAAAAATACCAATGCAAATTCCAAAAAAGGGATACTACCTAATAAAAAGGGTATCTCTAGGAGAAGATCATAAGGAAATTTCCTAGTGGGTCTAGGTTAGCTAGATCCCGAGATCTAAACCATGGAAGGATCAAATGTCAATAGAAGAAGTGAGGTTTATATAGAATGGAAGCCCTAGAAGCAATGAGTTAGTAAAGGAAGAGGCACTTTCATGTTTAACACTCTGCAAAGGAAAACCTGAGATGTCTATCTTCCAGGCTTGATGAGGCCTCCTCTTTTATTTCGAATCCCTTTAGTGTCATAAGATGGGAGGGTGCACAAAAAGGACTTCTCTACAAGAAATATTTTTAGCCAATGGAGATCCTTTTGGCCATCTTTAATAACTTCTTAGTGGTAATTTAACTTGCTTTCCATGACACTAAAACTCTACAAAATAAAAGATTGGATCTGAGGATTTATTTTCCTTGTGACTTGGTTAGGTGAGCTTGCATTACGTGTGGTCAAAAGTCAGTTCTCCATGCTCAAAGGTTTTATAACTTCAATCCTTTTGAGGCATGGATAGATGTGCAAAGATTCCTCCTAGATCTTGTCTTCCACTACTAGCATGTCCAACGTGCTTCTTAATGACATAGTGGGTAATTAATTATGGAAGACAAATAATACCCTTTTTCAACTACATGTTTCCCCTTGCACCTAATGCATTTAAGGTTGTTAGATGAGTGGAAAGCTCTTATCAATCTATGGATGCCCCAAGGAGATAACTAATAGAGATGTGACAGAAAAATCATGTAAAGAATGATGCTAATAGACTGGATTTTTTTTGGGAAATCCCTTTCCTTATTCCTCACTTCTTTCTTTCCTCCTTTCATGGCTTTTTAAATGTAATTGCCTCTTTTGCAAGTTTTCATTACATGAAGATGGCAGGAAAACTAGTAAATCTTAGAAATAAAGGTGCTAGGTGAATTAGCTAGGGCAAGAAGTTAATTCCCCACCAAAGATCATAGAAAGTAAGCTATAAATAAGATGATTGTTGATTGTTCTAGGGTAGGTAAAATTGATGATTTTATCTTCCATTTCATTATAACATCATTGTTATTAATGAAGTAGTATCACCTTTTTCTTTTGCAATTTGGCTTCCTCAAAGCTTTATTCGACCCAGTGCTTGTTGGTATTTTAAGTTGTCATTAAAGTAGGAAGATCTTGGAGTGATTTCTATGGGATTTTTTTTATCTTTGAGAGCAGTGATATTTTTCAATTTTGTTACTATTATCTTCCTTGGCTTGGATAAAATTAAATTATCTTGTTTACTTTGGTACTATTTCATTTGCAACACTTGATAATGTTAAATTGATTGATCAAACATGTATTTAAGCTATCATATCATTCAATCATGTATTGCTAATAATAATGGTGCAAAAGTAGAAAATAGATAGATTAAATCTCTGACTCTATACGCTCTTTACTTTATGTTATTTTCTTTTTTTACCACACCTTGGTTTCATCCTATGATACCTACCCAACTTGGTTCGTAAGACTCTATGTTGAAATCCAATGCACACAAAGACTAGACAGAGATCATGCCCGCCTTATTATAAATATAGGTGTAGACACTTAAATCTAATTACACCATTAGGTAATCTTATTTAGTCATCTCCTAGGACATTACCAATTAAATATTTATTGTTTAATTAATTAATCATCATCCTCTAGTTAATTAATTAATTTAATTAACTATAGTCCAATTGATAAAATTGAATGATAGCCCAAAATCAATTTATCAATTAAAACCCTATTCCTCTATTAAATTAAATAAATCCTCAAATATATTTAATTTAATCCCACATCCCGCATTTATTAAATAAATCATCCTAAACCCATAAACCATCCCTAAACCCTATCTGTACCACTAATCCAACCCATCCACCCATACTAACCTCACTTAGCCTCCTAACTAACCCATCCCATCAAAGATAAGCCACTTGCCCCCTAACCCCCTTCCTAAACCAAGCCTAATCCCCCTCCTAAACTTGTGCACAACTTTAAGCAAGGGTTAAGACTTGCTAACCCAAGCCAAAGTCACCAAGTCTCCTTTGTCCTCTTCCATCCCTATCCAAGAGCATTAATGGCTCTTACATGCCATTAATGCCTCTTACACCCCTCTTACACACTCATCCTCCCTCATTACTCACCTTGACCCTCCATTTTTACCATCCAATCCCCTTGTGACAGTTGTCACAAGGCTAGAGCCCCAAACAAGCACACTCCATGTGCTCTCCTTTTAAAGTATCCTAGCCCTCCCTCACCATTCTTCCATCCTTGCATCTTGACCCTCCATCTCACTACCCCTTGGCCTATAAATAAAGCCCTTCCCTCTCACAATCCATCATCAACTTTCATGCAAATTTATAATTCTCCATTGATCACTACATCATAGCCCTTTTACACCATCACTATGTTAAAAGCCATCCACACCTCCATTGTTAAAATCCTCGTCCATCTACATGCTTGATAAAACACCCATCCTTTGGAATCTTGAGCACATTGTGAGCACACATCCCCTATCCATTAGGGACATATTGACATTATCATGGGCAACACATTTAAGGAGCTTACCATTCTTGGTCTACTTCCCTCCATAATTTTTGCCTTTATCCTATCATAAGTGTTAACTTGTTTAGTTTTTTGAATGTTTTTTTTAATCATTAGTATTCAATTTGCACTACTAAATTAGGTGATACAACAGTCACCACCCTCATCCAACTTTTCTCATTCCTTTCATGATCAAGACCTAACTTATAGGAGCTTAGGAGCAAGGAGTTTCATTCTCTATTCTTTTAGGCAATATTGGTAATACTGGAGAGAAGCTTTTAGTACAACAGTTTATACTTTGAATCAAGTACAAATAAAGAAAGGTACAAATGTTACACCCTTTGAGTTATGGTATGGGTATGCACCTAATGTGAAATACTTTAAAGTCTTTGTAAGAAAAATTTATATATTAAAGGACAATAGAAATGGAAAAGTTGGTGCTAAAAGTGATGAAGGCATATTCCTAGGATTTTCCATTAAAAATAAAGCTTATAAGTGTGTGTATTCTATCACTAAAAAAGTTGTGAAAAGTGCAATTGTGAAAGTTGATGAATATGTAGAAAAATAATGAAGTTGAATGCAAGACAAGACTTGAAGATTACAACACATTTATATATGTCAATGAAGGTGTGCACTAAGCCTTACCCAAGCAAAAGAAAAAGGCTACCAAGAATAAAAAAATATGAATGTTGAGTTATAGTAGCAAGCTACCGAGCAATAGGCTAAAGGTGTCAAGCAACAACAAAATAATATTGAGATATAAGGAGAGGTTATCAAGCACCAGGAAGCTAGTGCCAAGCAACTAGAAGCACTAGCAGAGATGCATGAAGTACAAAGTAAAGTAAATTTGCAAGATGAACCTGAAGAAGATGAAAGAAGAAAGGAGCCTATATTAGCAAGATATGTGAGAAGGCATCATGCACCTAAGAAGATCACTAGAAAAAAAGACTCTAGAGAAGTGACACATATTTACTTTGCAAGTTTGAACCTAAATCTGTGAAGGATGCTTTGGATAATGAAGATTAGATTCAAGAAATGAATGAAGAAATTTAACAAATAGAGAAGAACAAGACTTAGTCACTAGTATCTAGACCAAAAGACAAGAATGTTATTAGAACAAAGTAGCTATTTAGAACCAAGTTGAATGAGAAAGGAGAAGTCATGAGGAATAAAGATAGATTGGTATGTAAAGGATATGCACAAGAAGAAGGCATTGACTATGAAGAACATTTTCCCCAGTTGCAAGATTTGAAGGAGTTAGAACTCTACTTGCATATTATGCTTACAAAGGATTTAATGTATATCAAATGGATGTCAAATCTACATTTCTGAATGGAATACTAGAAGAAGAGGTTTACATTGAACAACTAGAAGGATTAGCTGATCCAAGCAAGAAAAACATGGTATGTAAGCTACATAAAGCATTATATGGACTGAAAAAAAACCCTAGAGCATGGCATGAATGGTTAGACAACTATTTGGTAAAGATTGGTTTTGCAAGAACCAATGACAATAGTAATCTATACCTGAAAGTTGAAGGTAGTAAAGGGATATTATTAGTTGGAATATTTGTGGATAATATCATATTTGGAGGACGAGATGCATTATGCATATCATTTTCTAATGAGATGCAAAAGGAATTTGAAATGTTTATGCTTGGAGAAATCAAATTCTTTGTTAGTTTGCAAGTATATCAGATGAAGAAAGGTATCTAAATCAAGGAGACACTAAAAACCTTTGGGATCGAAGATTCAAGACTAGTTAGGAGGCCTATGGCTACTGGGCATAAGCTCTCTGAGAATGATGATTCTACTGATGTGAACTAGACATTGTATACATCAATGACTGGGAACCTACAATATGTTATTCATAACAAACTAGATATTCCTTTGTTAGTTTGCAAGTATATCAGATGAAGAAAGGTATCTAAATCAAGGAGACACTAAAAACCTTTGGGATCGAAGATTCAAGACTAGTTAGGAGGCCTATGGCTACTGGGCATAAGCTCTCTGAGAATGATGATTCTACTGATGTGAACTAGACATTGTATACATCAATGACTGGGAACCTACAATATGTTGTTCATAACAAACTAGTTGGGATCATTGCAAGATTTTCTTCAAATTCTAAGGAGAATCACATAATGAAAGTGAAAATAATACTAAGATATTAGAAAGGAAAAGAGGATTATGGACTCTATTACAAAGAGAATGACAAGTTTGAACTGAAAGTGTACATAGATGTTGATTGGGCAGGAAATGTTGATGATGGGAAAAGTACAAGTGGTGGAACTTTCTTTCTAGAAAATAGATTAATTTCATGGACAAGAAAGAAGAAAAACTACATTTCACAATCAATAACATAAGCTAAATATGTAGTAACAACAATCAATTTTTCTAACATTGTGTGGATCAAGAAATTATTGAAAGGAATGAAGGAAGAGATCATTGATCTAGTTGTTATCTATTGTGATTATAAAATTTCTATAAATATATCAAAGAACCATCTAATGGACATAAAGACCAAGCATATTGCTATCAAGTATCATTACTTGAGGAAACTAGTTCAAGATAAAGAAGTAAGATTGGAGTATGTAAATACTAAGGACAAAATAGCTAATATTTTCAGTAAGCCTTTACCTAAGGATGAACATAAGTATCTAAGAGGTAAATTAGGGATGATTCCCCTAGTTAAGGCTATTTAAGCAAAGATGGAGCTTTGCATCAAATGTGTTGACTAGAATATCTTATAAGTTGATTCAGAAAGTCATACTTTAGGAGATGTCTAAAGTAGTGAAGAAAGATGAAAGATGAAGAACCAAATTCATAACACTGACATAAAGATATCTATATGGTCGAGATGTATGAGAAAGTGTCTTTTTTTGTCAAAGAGGGAGAGAACGCAAGTTACCAATCAAAGACATAAAGAGGGAGATATATGAATTTTCCATCCAAAGGAAGAATGTGTTAATAAAGACAAATCAGTGAATGGTGTTTCCAACAATCAAGAAATTTCAAAAGTTCAAGAATAATATATCAAAGAGGGAGCTAATTGATTTCATGATCTTATATGATAGAGGGAGTCTATGTTGCATATAAGAGTTGCATGAATGAGAAATAAAATGAAGCTAAAAAGGGAGATTGTTGGACACTGAGATGTGAATCAGAATGAAACTAAGGATATTAATGAAGATCTAATACTGGACATAAAGGGAGTTGCTCGAAACAATTACATATTTTAAATTGCATGGAAACTAAAGGTGTTGCCATCAATTCCAAAGAGGAAGACTATTGGAACCACAATTTGGAACAATTGTTACATTGTCATTGTGTTGGAAATTTGATTGAAAAGGAATACTATCAAAGAGGGAGATTATTGCAAAGAAGGAAGATTGTTGTTAAAGAATGTTTTCAATCATTATTTTGTCATTGATGCCAAACTTGCTATTTGCTAGAATGGCAATTGCTAATAAGATCCAAGTACTATCACTTAGTTGATTGATGAAGAGGATTTAATCAACAAGATGTAACAAAATAACCTAAGGGAAAGATTGAGTTATTTTTTTGTAATGAAGTGCAAGGATCAGTTAAGACAATGGTAAAATGGTGTATTAATAATATACTTGAAGATATAGAAGTTGGCCATACTTAGAAACACTGGAGGAATAAGTTGAAACAAGGTTGACTGCAAAGCTGAACTAAATTCATTAGTGAGTGTCGAGAAGGCTAGTTCAAGCCAAGCAAAATTTTATTAGTGCTGAGAAAATGCAAAATCTAGTATGTTTCGAGTGATATAGAAGGAGCCAAGCCTATTCAGGTGCTAAGAAAAGTAATAGGTGCCAAGTGTCAAAAAATTTTAGTGGATGCCGAGTGAATCCACAGTAGGTGTTGAGCATCAGTAAAATGTCATGGATGCTGAGTGAATCCATAGTAGGTGTCGAGCATCAATAAAATGTAGTTGATGCTAAGTAACATAGTATGTGCCAAGCACCAAAATTTCAATAGTGTCGAGCTGCTACATTATTGGAAAAGTCAAAGATTCGCCAAATCTAATTTGACAAAGTTGTTACCTTAGATTTTGTGAACTAGTTAGAGGATAAGGATGATGAGCTAGTGGGACAAAATTTTAGATAAACTATTTTTGAGTGAATTCCAAAGGATTCATCATGATGCTTCTAGAAGAAACAAGATTTGGGTTAGATTCAATGAATCCTACCTAATCCATTCGAACTGGAATTGAAGAAGGGAAGAATTGAGTGGGAAAAGTAATTCTAGACTTCTATTTAAGGAATCATGGACTAAAAAGCAAGAGTTTCTGGAGTGCCAAAATTGTGAAGTGGTTGAAAGGTGTTAAGGAGAAAGCATCTAGGAGAAGGAAGAATAGAGCACAAAGATTCTACTTTGATAAGTGGTCATAAAGAAGATTGCACTAGTATATCAAGCATGGAGACTCAAGGAGACTAAGCTTGAAAGGAGGGCAAGCTGTCAAAGTTGCAAAGACTAAAAGCCAAGCAACGTGAAGAGCTGAAGAAGTGATCTAAAATTTGCAAGATAAGTTGCGAATTGTAATCAGGTCAAAACCCCTTATTGTTACTCTTTAGAAATTGTATTAGTTAGGGTAAAATCCTATGGACTTAGGTTGGTTTTAAAACCATTTGTAAATCCTTTAACATGGTGGAATTCCAAATGAATGTTCTAAAGTCCTCTAACCAGGCCCACTTCTAATGAGGTGGTTAAATCCTTTAACCAGGTCACATTTAACAGTGTGTTGTAAGCCTTTAACAAGGTAGGCCTTTCACAAGGCATCACTTTAGAAGAGTGAGAATTGAGTTACATGTTACTGGTGGTTTTTCCCAAATTGGGTTTCCACATAAATCATCGTGTTATGTGTTGATCTTTCATGTGTTATACTTGCATGTTGATTTACAGTAACTTGCTAAGTAGGAAAGTTTAAGTTTGGATGAATGAACAGTCTAATAGGCTCATTTTACTTGATGAAAGAAGTTTGAATTGGACATTTGGACTTTGAATAACTGATTCACCCCCCCCCCCCCCCCCACCCTGCCCTTCTCAGTTATTCTAAAGCATTTCTAACACATTGATTTCAAACCTTATTGGTAAGACAATTTCTATGAGTAGTGTCATATCAAGATGATTGATGAAGAGGATTTGAGAAGAAGATATAACAAAAGGACCTATATAGGAAATGTTGAGTTATGTAAAACTACAATGGACACTTAATTAGCTAGACCTTGACAAGATAATATGATTGTTTAATCATAACCTAAGTGGAGAGGATAGTTTTATTGAAGCCTATAAGGAATGGTCAAAGGAAGACAAAATGCATAGGCTTGATTTTGCAAAAGAGAAGAAGATTAAGGAACTAGAAGCATATGTCAAGTGATGCTAATGTTGGCTAAGTGACAATATAAGCCGAGCAAAATACAATGTCAACCAAGTATCAGAAAGTATACTAAACATAATAGTTAGTATCAACTGAGTAATACAGTAATGACCGAGTGCCAAAAGATAGTGTTGGTTGAGTGTCAACATTTGACATTTTATGAGGAAATATTTATTTCTAGCCAAGACAATTGAATTCTTGAAATATTTAAAATGTGTTAAAGACAAGGATGAATGATTTGGAGCATTTAATGCAAGGGAAACTATGTTTGAGTGTTTCTAGGAATCGGTTCAAAGAGAAGTTTCTAGAAGTTTCTAGAAGAGGAGAAGGAGAATGAAACGGTGGACATATTCATTGTATGTGTTGAATCTAATTAATACTCTTAATTATATAGCAATGTTAAGTGGAAAAAGACTAGAACTACCTATTTAAGGAGGCATACCGATAACCTAATCAAGGTTGACAAGTAGATGTTTATTGATGTTATTGGTTGGCAAACTTAAGCAAGAGGCTGAGAAGAGTTATGAAGAGGTGAAGTGTGATCACTTGAAGGATTGCCAAGCAGAAATGAGATAGAGATGATAGTGGAGGTTAGTTAATGAATCAACACATGAGCTACATTGTGATCTATATTTACAAAGTGAGTTATATTTATTAGATCAACCTGTTGTTAATTTCTAATTATTGTATCAATTTTGAAATCCTTTAATTTAGGTTGACCTAATAGTTATTTGTAAATCATTTGATCGAGGTGACATTCTGATGGAATGTTAAATAGTCCTCTAACTAGGACACTCCAATAGGGTGATTAAATCCTTTAGTAAGGTCACATTTTAATAGCATGTTTTGTAACCTTTAATAAGGTTGGCTCCCCATAGAGCTAACTTCAGAAGAGTAAAAATTGTAGCATGTTATTGGTGGTTTTTCCCAAATTGAGTTTCCACATTAATCCTAGTTTCATACTTATGTGGATGTTAGTTTAGATGTTTTACTATTAATGTTTTACATTTTGCAAAGTTTGTTACTATTAGGACAATGGACTACAAGATTTATGTTACTAATTATTTTCTATAGAGACTAGGCTACTTAATGATTAGATCTGAAGTATTTGAAGTAATTAAAATTTTAATTGGTACATCTTGACCTGAGGAAAATAGAGTCACCCCCCCCACCCCCCCCCCCCCCCCCCACCCTCTTAGTTACTCTAAATCATTCTAATAGTTTCACGATCTCGAAGTGAGATTTGATAAGGTTTTTAAGAGGCCATAATTTTATAAGGTTTCTGAGGGCAATTTGAGGAATTTATATGTAGAAGGCCCATAGAATCAAATTGAGTGCATATTTTCTCTAATTGGTAATGTAAAAAAGTGAAGTAAACTAGCCCATAAAATAATCATAGTTGATTAATTTACCAGGTTAGTCCAAAAAACTTGATAGTGAGTATTGGTTATATTGTGTAAGCCAAATGGGTGGCTAAATATGTAATTAGTTTTGAATGTTGTTTGGAAAAAGTTTGAGAAAAGTTGGATATAGTAACTGGAGGGCTAATTGGTGACTAGGTCTAATTGGACAACAAATTAGGGCTCATCTCAAAGATAAACACTTGGAACTTTGTAAGCCAATTATTTTGGTCAGTGTTGTGGCTTTACAATGAATGACCCCCTAGTAGAAATTTTTGTCTCCCAAACCCCTAATCTAGGGTCTAGGACATTTTGGGACTTGCTTAAGAGTCTAGGTCTAGTCTCTATCTCTAACTGGCAAGTTTGAAACCTCAGAACTGAGAATTTTGAGAGTTTAAGGGTCTTTTAGTGCAAAAGGGTGCACTAGCACAGATGTGCAAGTGTGCACTTATCTCCCTTTAGAGATGCACACCTATGCACATGAATAGGTGCACACCTCCAAAGGGTGCACACCTTATCTAGGCCTATATAAGTCAAGGTACCCCCTCCTCTCTCTCCATTATTCTTAATGCCACTTCCAAGACCACACCTCTACACATCCTAAGGTGTGCTACTAACTTGCAAAAAATAAACACAAGTTAAGACACCAAAGGTGTGCACATGCACACTTGTCTAAGGTGTGCATGTGTGCACCTTTGTCCACATAAAAAAAACCTAAGAACTTAACAAAAACACTAAGGAAAATATGTGCACATGTACACCTCCCCAAGGTGCACACATGCACACCTTTTTACACTAAAACAAATCACCTAAGGAAATGGTACACAGATGCACACCTTGTCAAGATGCACATCTCCACACCATTTTTGAACTTTCATGAGCAACCTAGGTATAACATAAGGGTGCGTGCACCTAACCACCCCATAAAGATGCACATGTGCGCACCCTTAATGCATAACAAAGCAAGAGAAGACCCTAAGTCCCCCATCTACCACATATAGATGCATAGTAATGCACATATACATGCACACACCATATCAAGGTATGCACCTGTGAAAATGCACATAAAATGACCATTTAGGGGTCATTAAGCACACCTAGCACACCTATCAAGGTGCGCAAGATGCACTATTTTGCATTCCAAGGTTATGGTGTAGATTGAGCTAGTGTTTTCTCTATTTTGTACCTTGGGCTAGGTTTTTTGGTAATTAGGGTTTATGTTTAGATTGAATTACAACTCTCTAGACTAATCTCTTTCTTATGTACAGATAAAATGGCATCTTCATCATCCTTGCTCATAGAAAAGATGGCTCCCAAACTAGTAGTGTTCAAATACCAAGGTGCACCAAAGAAATCTCATTTTCAAGATGGATATGTAGAAATCTAAGACACTGATCTGGGACATATCAATTGGAACACATTCCTCATCATCTACAATAAGCCTAAAGAGAGATCTGTGATGGTGTCAGCACTTATCAAATTAGGGTTAGTCAATGTGGCATCACATCCTACATCTGTGCAGTCTTATGAACTCGTTATGACATTGGTAGACCACTGTGTTACTGAGGAAAAGGTTTTCAAGAGTGTCATAGGAGAGATAGTCTTGGACCTCTAACCTTACAATATTGATAAATTCTTCCATTTTCCTAGAGTCAATTATTACTTACAAATATCCTACAAGGGAGCAAAAAGATGGAACCAAGAGAATGAAAAAGAGGCCCAACAGATAATTCAATCATCATTTCTGATTGATAGAACACCAATAGGCTATAGAATTGGAAAGGTAGACATGACTTGGGGTTATAATGACATTGGATATGCCATAGTGCTTTCAAGCAAAGTCATGGGCTTACCGACAACTAGACATCTTAATATTTGGATGGTCCACTTCATTGAAACCACTAGGATGGCCGAGACACCTATTATTTGGGCCACAATACTCAATGATAACCTAGATGAGCAATTGGTGGGATTCAAGACTGACCCCAAGTTCTATATGGCATCATATTTGGTGTACTTATTGGTATCAAGGACAACTGACTACCCATGACTTTACAAAAAGGAAAGCATGCAAGATGCAAATGCTTGGCCCTATGTGGTGTATCCTTGGTTGGTGAAGAAGAAGCTCTTGGATCAGAGCAAGAAATATAGGATAGTGAATGATGGTTTTATATTTCTAATCATCTAATTTATAGAGGGTGATTATGCTAAAAGAATGTCAGTAGAGACAACATCAGGGATCACAAAAATTGGCACCTACTACATTCAATTCAAAACATTTACATACTTGAGGGTAGTAGGAATATAGGTGAACCAAAAGAAACTCCTGAGATATCCGTCAAATAGACTCATTTTGTTGGAGATTGCCAAATAACTCACATTTGCATATGGCGGAATGAGAAAACAACACAAGAAAACATGGGTGTGGCCAATAACCATAGGTGCATTTGAGGTCAAGCAAAAATAAGATATAGAGACCTTTGATTTAGAATGGGATTTTATCCCTTGGAAGAGTATAACTACCCTAGCCCATATTTTGATAATATTGGGATGGTACAACATCTGGTAGGGAGGTAGGTCGTACATGAAGATGCACTAGAGGATCAATAGATGAATGTCATAGATGACTATGATATCTAAATAAGGAACTATTGTAGAATGACTCTATATTTAGTAGAAAAGACACTTAAGATGAAAATCCCTCTCAAGGCTATTGAAAAAGACACAAAATATGTCTTAGATCTAGTGTACAACAGAAACAAGATATATGACATGCCTATAATGAATGCAGAGATTGGCAGGGATGAAAATGTCAATATCAACAACAGAGCTTAAAACATTATCTAGTTGATAAGGGAATGGATCAAGAAACCATTCAAACTTGATCTAGTTCCATAGGTTGTTGACCTGCAAGCCACAACATGACCTATGAAAGGAAAAGGTGTAAAGGTCATAGTGCCAACTTTCCTGGCTCAATCTCCAGTGAAACCAAAAAATGGTTTATAGACAAGAGAAGGAAATTGACTATTTTGAGGTAGATAGGGGAGTTAAAAGGAGGAGAGCCCTGGAAAAAGCTAAGAAGCAAGTGGCTCAAGTATAATTACCTCAACTACCACAATAGAATCTAGCACAACTAGAGCCTTAAGATGAGAAAGCAGCTCAAGTCCAAGAGATTGAGCAAGTGCCTCCTCTAGGAGAGGATCAAGAATCAAAAGAGGAAGTATATAGGGTGTCGCCAGCTAGTCAAGAGGAAGAAGCCTCCCCCTCTACTCCTAAGAAGGTCGAGATTGAGTCCACTATGGGAAGGACATGAACAAGAAAGTCAAAGAAAAAGAATACTCCTTCCCCACAGGTTCTAGAGACCATCCCTGAAGCTAATGCAAAAGAAGAAGAGGATGAACTAATGGATAATGTTCCCTTGAGTCAGAGGACTCTCTCAACTAGGACTATGGAAGAAGAGAGGAGAAGAAGCTCCACCATGATGCCACCATCCATCTCCAGGAAACCTATTTAGATTACAACTTTAGAAGATGAGCAACAATAGTGGATTAAAGACTAGGAGGGGCAAGAAATAGATGTCTTTAACATTTTTTATTTTGACTTTATGTCGGTAGGAACCTAGATGGTGGGTGACAAAATACGGGACACTCCCACAAGCCAACCCTTAGGAGAAGATTAGAATCAATTTCCATCTCTACCTCAAGGACCTTTGGGCCTACCACCCCTACCATCTTAGGATCTATCATTTTTTGGACAAAGGCTCAGTCACCCCACTTCCTTTTGCCATACAAATAGAAGAATAGGTTGTAGAGGAGGAAGATCCTAAAAAATTGTCAGCCAATGAAGTATCAGAGGAGGGTCAAATACCAGAAGAACCTTAACAAAATCCTCATGATATAGAGGTTAGGACCCTAGCTATAGTAGACACTAAGACTCAAAGTATAGATCTTTCCCAAAAGGAGAAGATGCCAAAAAGGAATGATAAGGGGAAGTATCTTGTAATACAAACCCCCTCTTCAGTCAAATATATGTCTCCAATGGGCACTACACCCACTTGGCTGGAGAGGGAGGTAATGGTTTAACAAAAGAGGCAATTAAATGTAACTACTAAGGAGGGAATGGATGAGCTAGTAAAAGCCATCAAGAAGCCTAAGCTACCTATGAGTGATGTGTGACCATTGACCTTCATTATGACGAACTAGGATCAGGACTTTCATGCACACATAGCCATCCCTCCTCCACACGCTGATATAGAAGATTTGACTCTTAGTGATTACAAAATCAAGGAGGTCCTATTAGGGAAGCCCACAATAGATATTGCTAAAGTTTTGATCACTACGGGCATAAAGAAGTGTTCAAACACATGGAAAAAAATGAGTCAAAATTAGTAATGTTTTGGGAGAAAAATGAGATAATGAGAGGTTATCTACATGGAATAGTGGGCCTGATAGACCTAGATCATCCAAAGTTCACCTTTGTTGTGGCATTAGAGAGGAAGGAAAAGGGGACAATTTAGATGGATCCATTTTTGGGTGCATGTCAGTAATGTCGTGACAATTTTGAACAAAAGGGCATACAAATAATATAGGGTAATTTAAATCAATTGAATTACATTCAGTCAAGTGTGGATTAACTGGTGTCCATAGTGAACCAGGATTTTGGGTTAATGGATGATGTATGTACCTAGGCTAAATACCTACAGATTTTGACAACAACAAAGTGTTAAAGATATCGTACACTCATGGAGGTGTATACAACGGAAGAGCTTGATAAGCTTGAGGATTGGATTAAGAAGATAGTTACCAGTAATAAGGTCATGGAAGGACTTCAAGAACATTTTCAGAGATTAAGGGACCAAACTCAAGAGCAGATTTTGGAAGCAGAGAAGTACTATGATGCTGCTACCCTTGAGATTTTTGAAGATGAATTGAAAATAGAGCTCAAGTCAGTATAATTAGTTGTTCAACAATTTCAAAGAACTTTCAAGGATGCTTTGTTTGATGAAGATATTAGACAAGCATTTAAGACTAAAGAGGTGTTGTTGGAACTAGACACTAAATTGGAGGCTTTTGCAAAAACTCGTATGGAGAAATTCAAGAGCAAACATCCAAACATCACTCTGGTATAAAGGGGTACAAAACCTAGAAGCTAGAAATTTAGTTTTGACACTTGGGAATTTTTTGGATTTTTTTGAACCTATCATCAAGGTGTGCAGGTTCATAGATAATTTTGAAGAAGTAATAGTGTGCTGACAGTTACATGCTAGTTGCTAATTCAGAGCTTTCCATGCACCAAAAATGCATTTTGATGGAAGTTCAACTCCTAGTAACACCCAGAGAAGATCAAGCTTCCATTTTTAGAGCTTTTAGTGACTCTCAAATCCTCTTGCAGCTTCCTTCTTCTTATCTACTTCTTCTTTCTTTGTTTTAAGTCATGTAAAGGCTCATGCACCCATTAATTGATATAAACAAGGGTGGAGACCTATTTAGCACCATTTAGAGAGTTAGTTTGTATATAATTAGATTTGTTTTATTAGTTTTAAGTATATGTTTTCATTCAAAGATCTCTCATTCTCAACACAAATTGAGGAGATGATTTCTTATAAATTCAAGAATGTAATATGTATTCTAGGCCATTAGTTTGATGCAATAATATATGCTATTGGTGCTCTCATTCTGAGTGTAGTTATTTGTGTTGGAGTGTGTTATTTTTATAAATTCTTTCTCATGAATTATAATGGAACCAATGGTTTTGTTGTGTTAATTTGATTATGAAATCTTTTAGTTCTAGTGTTTGCCAGGTGTCGAAAAATTTTGCTAACGTACCAAGTTGGAGAAGAGATCACCCTATTTTTCCTACATAGCTTCTTGTCTTGCATGAGCACACTTTCTATGGCCTTGCAATTTGATGAGAAGCAAAATATTTTTTGGTTTTTACTACATTCCCATGGATGATTGCATCAGTGAGTTTGAGGAAGCATTGCTCCTATTTTCATTGGTTTCCTACCTAATCTTTTTGATGATTTAACTCATAGACATGTTGTTACGGTGGTTTATGTGCATTAGGAATTTCCCTTGCAAGTTATTTTCTTTAATCTCTCATTACCTTATCTTTGTTATTTGCTTTACTAACACTTGGTTAAATTAGGAATTCATATAGTTGTATTGATAAATTGCATTCATTGAAAAACATAAAATATTGAAAATATATCTCTCTTGTGGTTACTTTTGAAACAACAGGTTATAGATCTTATTCAAATTAGTTGGACCAACAAAGGCCTCTTCATGAACAAATACATTTATCTTCAATTGAGCATATTTTAGTAGGTTGCAAGATCACCTAGAACCTTAGAGTTGATCCTAGATTAGCTTTTCAAGAGAGGAGTTTGAAAGGATTCCTACCGTTAAGCATCATGCAAAATGACAGCTCAATAGTTGGGTTGGTTAATGAGAGGCCTTTAGAATCCTTTTGGGTTAGTGGCAAGGTTGAGTGCATGTTAAGGGTGATTTTAGTTAGTTGATGTCCTTGAGGATATTGTAAACAACACTACACCTAGTTTATTTGACAAAGTTCTCATAGAGTCATGAGTTTCTCTGCATCAGAGTGGTATCAAAGCACAATAACATCATTTGGGAGAAGGGTGAGGGTATAATTCCAAGGAAGAAGACTTTGAAATATTTGGAGAATATGATCAATGTATGCCTCCAAGAATGACAAACATTAAACTTGCCAAAGTTGTGGCACAATAGGCAAAGGAAATAAGAAGACGAGGGAAGAAATAGAGAAGATGAGGAGAGAAATAAAAAAAATAGAAAGGGCATAATGATCAAGAAGATCATGAATAAGAAGAATAAGTAGAAGAAGAAGAGGAAAAGATCACCTAGATGCTAGGGTGGCTAATTTAATCAAAGCCATCAAAGGGAATGACTGCAAGGATAAGTTTAATATACCTATGTATGATGGGAAGATGAATGATGAGTAACTAATAGATTGGTTTAGTTTAGTGAAAAAGTTCTTTGATTGTGAGGATGTGTAAGAAGGCTAAAAATTTAAGATTGCTAAGTCTAGGCTAAAGGGGCATGCTATAACGCCCCACCAAGGGATCCAAAAGAACTAAATTAAAGTTTTACTAAGTTTGCCAAACATTTTTTTTAAAGAATAACATGTAACATGTATAATAATAATAAAGTAGCAAAAGTAATAACATACAATCATATAATAAGCAAACCTAATAGATTGCATTCCTTAAGGATCCCAAGATGTTGAATCACATTTAAATTTAATTAATACTAAGTCCAATAAATAACGCATCTACATAAAAGAATAACTACAAGTTCAAATCCATTTAAATAATATACATTTGTTCTAAATGCCACTTGGCATTGATTTGAAATGCACAATCATCCACTATACATGTCACAGGGTATGAAAGGTTGAAAGAATATACATTTATAAAATAGATTACATCATCCCTTTCAGATCCATGAAACAAGCTAGAATACAATAAGTAAATCCATCCATCATATAGATATTACCATCCATCATAACACACAAAGATAGAATGAAAAGAAATGCAGAATAAGCAACTTTAGCCATGGCATCAATGGATGGATCTTAATGGTAGAAATAAAAATTACTACCACCCGACCTCATGGTAACCCAAAAAGGTCCACTTCCACTGCGCTAAGGAGATAGTCTCAAGTCCCAAATAGGATATCAATCCCAAAAATCAAAAGTAATATCTAGGTCAAGGAAAATGCTAAAATAAATCTTGTAAGAATTTGGCTTAGGCCAGAATTCACCCAAGAACTAAAGAACTCAACACAAGCACACAGTAGACCAAAATAGGCAGAGTATGATCAAAATGATGATATTCATTCAATAATTGGATTGAGAATACACTAGGAGTGCCTGAATATAAAGGCCTCAGGAGAGCTTCTAGAATGCATAGAAGTTAGCATCATGATATGTCATACAACCAGGCACATGTCCACCAGATATGGATTATCCTCCATTAAGCATGGGATTAAGTGTGATGATGTGAGGATAAGCCTACAATGGTGTAGCACGCAAATCAGTGGTGTAGACAACATGTGCTAAATGAGGAGTGCAGAGAACTGTGTTGTCAACATGACAACTCAGTGAATGATGCATACTCCTATGTTGTAGACACCATGTGCATAATTAGAGTTGCATATTTCAATGAGAGTTCACAAACTCCTAAGTGTCTCACCTAAAATAATAATAAAATAATGCAAAATAATTAAATAATACGTTAACCTAAGTAAAACTTAAGTAAGTGTAATAAGTAAATACTTATTTACACCAACAAATCTAACTCAAAGTTTCCAAGATAAATCGACATCTAAACCTAGAGGTAAACAAAGACACGTAGAAATTCTATACTACTAGTGGGCAAGTTTCATCACACGAACCAACTCTAGGGTTACTTGGCTAGTCTTTTAATCCTTTGGCCCCCTAGTGACTCTATGTGGCACTATTATCCTTTCATACTGAAAAGGCATACTAACTATCCATGGTCGCAACCAAGCATCCTCTCTACTCCCATCCTAGTCTGTACTAGCAATCGAGGCATGGGCAAGGAAAGACAAAGACTCTTATTAGGTTCATTTTACTCTTATTTACTATTGTATTTTTACTTATTAAATACTTACAATGGGTTACCTATCAGCCTCTTTAGGGCCTTAGCCTCCATTGCAAGCCACTTCCTAACTTAACATACAAATTACCTACCCTAGGCTCATAAAAGTACAAATCACAGAACCACAGTTTTCACCTCAGCCCTATACAAGTGACTGGAAAGCACCAAAAGACAATTCACAATAACACCTCAGTCCTTTACAAGAAACTAGAAAGCATCCAAAAATAACTAATTAAAGACTTTAAGGTTAAGTCAACTATGTCATACTATTCACCTTGTCATCACACAAGAACACTGAAAACAATAATGAACAATAGATCCAAACTCATCATAGAGCATACCAGACACATTACCATGGTTGAGTTTAAAAAAAATAAGATCAAATCATCATCATGACATTGCAAACACAAAACTCCCAAGTCTCTGGTAAACATCCTAAGATTGGTCAGCACTCTAGTCAACCCAAACCCCAAAACATAAGACAACATACAATTAACAATGTAGTTTCATAGTTTTGTTTGATTTTGAAGACACATAGTCTGAGTTAACAGTAAGTTTTAAGTTTTCATTTCAATGTAAGTTTTTGAGTAGATGAGATTTACATTTTACCCTTACACCTTAACCCATTTCTCGTGATAGAACAAATTACACAATCACCCTTAACTTATGAATTTTCAAGGTTCACAATTAAATATCATAAGATGACTTCTAAAAATAATTATCTCTAATAAATTATTAAAACAATAATTATTGATCATTAAATAAAATTACTGCGATTTTATTAATAATTAAAATTATTAAATAATAATATCAATAAATATATTAAGAGTTATTAATTAATATTTTATTATTAATTAGATAAAACTTAATTTAAACTAAATTAATTAATTTAATTTAATAATTATTTAAAACAAACTATATTAAAATTCATTAATCATTAAAAGTTTTAAAATGGTGAGCAGAGCAAAAAGAGAAAAGCGAAAAAAGAGAAGTCTCACCCAAAAGCAGTCAATCACTACATTCGCAAGAATATATACCCTAAAAATTGAGGGCCTTCAAAATCAAGCCCAGAGCCTCCACTAGCAAATAGATCAAATCTTCATAAATGCAAAAGCACATGGGCACATAAATCTTTGGGCGAATTCCTTCAAGCGAGCACATTTTATGATGTAAAGACTTCTAATTAGTTCTCCATGCTAACTAGTTTACAGGACCGTGAGGCCACTGATGCTCTAGATTTGTGCCCTAATAAAAGAATCTTTCCTTATCCTTATCCAAACCTAGGCAAAGATTTGTTGATTCATTCAATGTTGAATCTAGATAAGCAAATCTATGTCTTCAATTTAACAAAATATGCTAGCCGCAACCTTAATCCCTTATATACCCAATAGATTGGATTCGCCATAAAACCATCCATAGTTCACTCAACCCAGACTCATAATTCTTTAGCTCTAGACTCTCTGAGTATTTATATCCTATCACATCATAAGGTGCCTCTCTCTTATCCCTATACGACTTCTTTAAGCCCTCAGCCTGTCAATGCCACACCAATAGATCAAGAAGATAAGGTCCTTATTATAAGTAACCAAGATAGTGAAGAGTGTTGGCAGGAATGTTAGGAGGTTGGTTTTTTCACTTTTTGGAATGGCCCTAAAGCAGAGTTGCATAATGTAATCAACTGGTTGGAGGACTACTGTGACTACTAGGAAAGTATTTCTCACTTTACTAATAGATTGTCTTTCATACATTGTAGTGAGGAGGATGTGAAAAGAGATTTTCTTGCTGGTTTTAATTGTTTTTATAAGGGTCATGGGGTTAAATTTTTTGATTGGACACCAAACTGTAATGAAGATAATTTAAAATTTTCAATTCCAACATTGTTTTCCATAAACCCTATTCCCCTAGAATTAGATCAAATAGGTATTATTAAAAGGATAGGATGATTAATGGGAGAGTTGATCGGATTAGATGCATCCTTTGAGAGATGTAACAACATAAAACTTCTTATCAAATGTAAAGCAAACAATATGAAGCTCAAACCAATCAAAATCATTACCAACATATCAACATATAAATTGAACTTTCAGAGATATGAGGGCAAAATCATAGAGATAATCAGACTTGATGATGGGTGGAAGTTCTCCTTCAAAACATTGCAAAAGACATTAGATCTAAATATATCCCATTCTATGATCAGATTAAGGAACCTAAGTATGTTGCAAAAGAAAGACGAAGATGAGGGAGTTGGTTTAAAGAGCATATCAGGCAAAACAAGGGAAGAAAAGCCAAAAAAGGCTAAAGCAGAATATGATTGCAGTCCTACATTTCAAAATACTGGAAATTAGCAGGAAAGAACCTGATCAATATATGAGAATAACAAAGGGAATCCACAACCAAAAATGACTAAAAATACAAACAAGTGCAAAGAAAGCTACATTCTCTAGAACTGATGGAGCCAAAAAATCACAGCTTCTGCTTGGAAAAATCATCCAAATCAAATAAGAGGGTCAAATTATAGAGCATAATTGTGCATAGAAAAAAACATAAGAGGAAAGAAAAGAAAGACAAAGAAAGGAAAGGGGCAACAAATTTAGAAAGTGATCAGAAAAATTCTTTAGAAATCAATCTAGAGGGTTATAAGAGTGCAAATTTTACACAGAAATATTGAGGATATGGAACAATCATTCTTATTTGGAGAACCTACAACGAATGAAAAGAGTAAATATAGTGAACAGAACATGAAGATTCATAGGTAGTAGTTTGAAGAACCCTCTCTGGTAAACTCAACATCAGATAAGAAGACTCTGAAGTAGCTGATCAAATTTTGGCAGAATCCCTCCCCAAAGAGAGAGTATTTTGAAGACAAGTTCAAAATCAGTACATCAAAAGAGAACAGGTCTGAAGAAATACTAGTGCAAGTCTTTTAGGACTTTTAAAATAAGAAGTTGGAAGAAGATGAAGATTTAGAAATAGCAGTTTTAATAGAGGATGAAAAGGAAAACTTAGAGAGGCTCTCAAAGGAACTGTTTGGGGTATTTGATCCTGAAAATGAAGATAATTACAGTACATCACAAAAAGAAGAACTTTTGTGACAAGTATTACAGCCAGGAGGAGAGAATTATACGTTTGAAGATCTTAGAAGGAATCTATTATCTTTTGAAGAAGAAAATAAGTCAAGCAAAGACACTGTAATAGCTAGTAGGTCATATAAGGTTGAGGATAGAGTCACCATGGAAGTCCAATGCATAACAGAATAGATACTACAAGAGTTGAGAGATGAAGAAGAGGAAGTCAAGGGGAATAATTAGTCTGACACAATTAAAAGTGCACATGAGAATTTGGAATAGCTGGGCATAATAAAGAATAAAGAAGGGGTTGAAATCCCTAACTATGGCAAGTTGAAATCCAGAAGAGGAAGAAAATCACTCAAGGAACTTAGAGAAGTGAACGGTAAAGCTCGAGAGCAGCAAAAAATTGGTTAGCTTTTTAAGATAGGGAAGGGGAAGATCCTTTCCAAGGAGTCATGAAGATTACAACATGGAATGCAAGGGGTTTAAATGCCCCTAGCAGAAAGAGAACACTAAAAAAAATATAAAACTATTTGAATCCAAAATTATTTTATCACAAGAAAGTAAATTAAACAAAATAGAAGGAATCAAATTAAATAAAAAGTTAGGTAACTAAAGTACTACTATGCAAGAATCTGTAGGTGCATTCGGGGGATTAGGTGTTATTAGAAACCATAGGAAAGTAATCTTAGACTTATTAAGATCAAACAATAACTAGATTAGTGGTTTCGTCAAAAGCTTAAAATCAAATCTCAAGTTTATTCTAATTAACATTTACGACCCAGTCAGTAATGCTGAGAAGAAATTAATCTAGGAAGAAATTAGCCAATTCATAAAAGATTATCAGAATAGTCTAATAATTTTAGGAGGAGACTTCAACACTATTCTAAACTTGAATGAAAAAATAGGGGGATCTCAACAAATCCCTCAATCTAGTAAAGATTTTTTTAAATGAAGTAAAACTCATAATTTGATTGATATCTCACTTAATAATGAGGATTTCACATGGAATAACAAACGGAAGGATTTTGCATATATTGCTGAAAAATTAGATAGGTTTTTAATTAAAGGAGACGTAGATGTAAATAATCTAAATATCCAATCCTCGATTCTACCGATTGTTGGATTTGATCATTTCCCAATCAGAATTGAATTTTCTAAGCCTCACAAACTTGCTAGGAACTCATTTAAATGCAAAAAAATGTGGTTTTTAGATTCTAGTTTCCTAGGTAATATCAAAGAATGGTGGTCACAAGGTAACTTTGAAGTATCTAGAATGTTTATTTTTGTGTCCAAAATGAAGATGCTCAAAGAAAAGATTCTTAGGTGGAACAAGGAACACTTTAACAACATTTTTAAAGAAAAATTGGACATTGAAGATAGATTAAAGGAACTAAATATAGAAATTATTAAGAATGGTATGAATAATGATAGCTATATTCTATAAAAGAACTGCTTGCTAAGCAAGAAGATATATTATCCAAAGAAGAAAATTTTTGGAGACAAAAGTCACGAGAAAAATGGCTGAAAGAGGGAGATTGGAATACAAATTTTTTTCATAATTTGACCCTCTATAATAGAGCTAATGGTAAAATAGAAAGTATTAGAGATCATTTGGATATCGTAACTGATAAACCAAATGAAATAGCAGAGATTTTCGTGGATCATTTTCAGAAAACATTAAATAACTATTAAGGGTCAAATAGAGTAGATCAAGCTAATTTTTTTGAAGTAATCCCTAAACTGATCACTCTAGAGGATAATAAAGTATTAAATAAATCGATATCATTAGAAGAAGTAAGAATGGTGGTGTTCAACATGAATCCAGATAAATCTCTAGGTCCAGATGGATTTCAAGCAATTTTTATCAAAAATGTTGGGATATTATTGGTTTGGATCTTTGGGAGGTGATTGAAGCATCAAGCAAGGTTGGATCCTTGTTATCTAAAATTAGTTACTCCTTTCTTACTCTAATTCCCAAAAAGACAGAGCCTGAGAATCCTGGAGATTTTAGGCCCATAGTGTTATGTAGCACCATTTATAAAATATTTTCTAAGATATTAGCAAATAGACTTAAAGTAATCCTCCTGAAGATTATTTTTGAGGAACAAATAGGCTTTATACCAGCCAGATCTATTTTGGATGACATTCTAATCATTCAAGAAACAATTCACTCAGCCCAAAAGAATAGAGAGGCTTGTATGTTTATGAAGCTTGACATCCAAAAAGCCTATGATATGGTGGACTAGTGGTTCCTTTGTAAAACACTACAAGCATTTGGTTTCTCCCATCAGTGGATTAATCTCATTTTCACATGCATCTCAACCACTAAAATTTATGTCCTCATTAATGGGTCCCTTGAGAGCTTTTTTGAGATTTCAAGGGGCATTGGGCAAGGAGATCCTTTATCCCCGTTCTTATACATTATTATGGCTAAAGCCTTTGGAAGAGCTCTAACTAAGGCTCATAACAAAAAGGAAATCAAAGGTATGACTATCACTAGCAATATTCCCAACATAACTCATCAACAATATGCAGATGACATGATTTTTCTGGGTGAAAGTTCAAAGAGAGAGGCTATTAAATTAAAATCTATCATAGAGCAATACATGAAAGCATCAAGCTAGAAAGTAAATGAATCAAAATCTAAGATATATTTCATTAACATAGATTCTGAGGTGGAAGACCATATCTGTCATATAATGGGATACAACAAGGGTTCATTCCCTTGTAAGTACCTTGGAATCAAACTAGAGAAGGGTGTGAAATCAGGAAAAGTTTGGAATAATGTATTGGAGAAGTTGGATGCAAAAATTAGATGTTGGAAAGACAAATAGCTCACGAAAGCAGGAAAGAGTATAAAGATAAGTTCAATTCTATCGGCCATTCCAATATACTCACTTTCTTGCCGTCAGCTTCCCAAGTACCTCCATCACAAGATATAATCTAAACTTAGAAAATTCCTCTAGAATGATTGTGAGGAATCTAAAAAACTAGCCTTCATTAAATGGGACAAAATTTTTAAACCAAAGGAATGTGGAGGGTTAGGTATTAAGAATCTTCAATGGAAAAATGAAGCATTAGTGGCCAAATTAATATGGCATCTATGCACGGAAAGAGAGCATAAATGGGCCAAGATAATGTATAATACGTATCTAAATGCAGAAGGCCCTATTTCAATTTTTAGAATGAAGACCCTTCCTAAAGGATCAAAAAGTTGGAATTTCATGGTTAAGTGCTGCCACCTTTTTAGAAAATATCTAACTTGGGATGTTGGTAAAGGCAATGATGCCCTTTTTTGGGAAGACTCTTAGGATGGGCATCCACCAATAGACAACAACCTTGTCTCAAGAAACCTTAAAGAAAAACTACCTAGCTAGTGGGGCAAGAAAGTAAGTGATTATAGAACAAAGATTTCCATGGGAGATCAATCTAGATGAATCTGGAAATCGTTGGAAGATGTAGAGATGGATTCAGTTGAAATCAAGGCATATGAAAAAATCATACAAGATAGGAAAGTCAAGCAACTTGATAGAAATGATAAGCTCATTTGGGTGGCTTCAAATGATGGTAAGTATAGTGTAAAAAATGGTTACAAAGCACTGATAAACTCTAAAAGATGGGAGGAGGTGGAAACCTCACTGAAACTTTGTTGGGATCCAATATGTTTGTTGAAGGCAGGTTTTTTCTTATGGCTTGCATTTCAAAATAAGATTTTGATAGTAGATAGACTCATTAAATTAGGTATTGAAGGCCCTTCGAGGTGTGTTCTTTGTAAGCAAGATAGTGAGAATGTAGACCATCTTCTTTATAGTTGTCCATACTCCTGAGTTTTCTAGGAATGGCTTAGTCAGAAGTTAGGATGGCATTCTCCATTTCTAAAATTACTTAATGATTTTCTCAAGGGGTGGCCTTCAAACCTTTGTAAGGGCATTTATTATAAACTTTGGAACATATGTCCCTCCATCCTCATGTGGGAACTCTGGAAAGAAAGGAACAGAAGAATTTTTTAATGATTTTGAGTTGAAATCAGAGGAGCTAGTATAGTTGAAACAATTAACTCCTACCTTGGGACATCTAGCATGGAAGAAGGTTCCTTTTCTTTTTGGGATGGTCAAATTAAATAGGTATGGCCTGATTTGATAAATCCTCCTCTCATTTATTTTAAGAAAATCAAGGAGGCAAGGAAAGGTTGCAAATGGACCCCCCCCCCGAAAGGGATGGGAAAAGCTTAATTTTGATGGAGCGGCCAGAGGTAATCCAGGGTCAGCAGGAATTGGCTATATCATTAATGATGACAGAGGTTAATGGATTGCTAAAAAAGAAATGTCCATTAGCCCTACCTCTAATAACTTGGTAGAGCTTAGAGCATTAGAAGAAGGGCTAAAGCTATGTCATCATTTAGGATTACCCAAAATCTTCATCGAAGGTGATTCTCAAATCATTTTAAATGCAATTAGGAAAAGAGCTACCCCAAATTGGGTCCTCAATTTGAAACTTGAAGAAGTTATTTGTCTCATTGATAGGTTTGAGGATATTAGGATTTGTCATATATATCATGAAGGTAATCAAAAGGTAGATCTTTTGGCTAATAAAGGTGTTGATGGTGTCAACTTATTGGAAATTAGAGATGGGCTATGACCTTTTAGGTTTTTTTATCATTGTTAGTTATTAGCTTTTATGGATTAAAAAGAAATATTCGGTATTATGATATAGATTACCCTAGGATAGCTAGTTCAGGCTATCTATTTATGTGGATAGGTTTTTTGGGGTACTAGCATTTCATAATATCTCTTGATTTATAAATACTAGGTGGAGCATATAACAATTAGATGATTAAAAGTTGGTTTTATAAAGACACTAAGGCAAGTAAGAGTATCTTAGGGGTGTATTAATTAAGTCATTAGATAGGAAATAACATATTTTACTAGGATGGCAAGAGACATTTAGGTTTATCATAATGGCATGCAATGTCATATGGCTGGAGTATGTTTGCATAATCATGCGGAGGTGACGTCAAGATCCACCTACATTTCACAACATTCAAGGACAATCTGGAGGCTTTGTCTTTTGTTCTATTTATTTTAACAAAATTCTTGGCTTCTGGCATTAGGTTAGTCATAAGTAAAGATGGAGATAAATATTTGTGTTTTCCATACCTCCAAGGTCCACACTATGGCCTTTCGAGGCAATATCAAACCTAAAAGGTGGAATCGAATCCTTAGGGGAGTTGATGGGATGACTTGCATTATAGTTAGAAAAGGTATCAATGAAGGAATTTTCAAGTATGAGTACACTTGGAGGACAAACAGTTACATTATTGGCACTTTCATTAGCTGCATGGCTAAAGCTAGAATCAACAAGTGGGCAATGGTAAGACTTTGTCTAAAAAAATTTTACTCCACTTGGTGCTAAGGTATAATAGAAGCCAATATTTTTAGTTTGAATGAAGATTTGAGAGTTTCCCTTCTAGAGATGTACATGGATCACCCTCCGGGGAGTCTTGCCATGGCTAATATTCCTAGGAGACTGACCCTAGTAATTAGAGATAGGGTTGCTTTCAATATGGCCTGGCCCAAGATGGAATCATGTTTTCATTTTCTTCTTGGCTAGAGAAAGATCTCAATTAATGCTGAGCAGGGATGGCTCAACTATTATCTCAGCCTTTTTAAGGCTTACATCCATCTAGGAGTGGGATTTGACAATCTGGACAGGGTGGATTTTTGTACCCCCAATATTGAGAAGAGTAGCAGAGAAAGGTCCTCTTTTGAATTTCCTCCAAATTTTCAGGCATAAAATCCAAATGATGTTGTGGAAGTGATCATGGTGTTCTGGAAGAAGTAAGGCATGTCAGAGAGTTGCAGAGATAGGTTGTTTGTTTGAAATGTTTCGAGTGAGATGGTTGGGCCTAGCAGCATAGTCCCCTTCACTCATTGGGAATATGTGGAAAGGTCTTTCTTGTTCATAGTCTATTTTTAGTCTATAAGATTATGCTTAGTTCAATTTAATCAATCTAGATTAGTGTTTGTTTGTATTAGAGTTTAGATCATGTAGTTAAGTCAAAGTAGATCAATTATGGTTTGCAATCAAGTAATGCGTAGTTTAAATACCCTCAAATGTAAACAAGTTGTTGCACTCTGGTAGTTTTTTGTACTCAGTGTGAATACATAACATATGATTAATATATTTTAATATTTTCTATGGAATGGATTCTCTTTGTTGTGATATGCTTATTTAGATTTGCATTTAGATATTTGAGTAGTGGGCATTATATTTATTGAGAATTGAGAGCGGAAGTACGGATTCTGATGATTAGCTTCTTAAATTGGACATTAAAATGATTATCTTTAAGATGAGGCATTCACATCAAGAAGAATACTCTATTTTCAAGCCCCCTCCTGGAAGGATACTATGGATTAAGAATCAAAGTCTTTGTTAGCTTAATTATCAAATGTTTGAGACTGGTACGTGTGTCCGAGGTGATAATTCCAAAGGTGCTAATGGACACTAAGAAAAAATCTTTAATTAATAATATTTAAATACTGATGTGGTTTTCAAAGACTAGTTAAGGTGTTGGCTGTTTAAAACTAATTCATTTGGCTCTCTAAAGGAAATGAAGGTGTATTTATGGCATTGAATTATTATAGGAAAAAAGTTAAGTATCATTATTTCAAATTCAGTGTCAAAGGTATTATCAAGAAGGTATCTAATATTAATTATATAGATATTTTAGGATTTTGTTAATAAAGAAATGGAAAATAATTATTTTGGCATATGCCTTATTTCAACAGTGTAGGAGATAGTACAAATAAATTGAAAGAAAGAGAATAGCTATTTTAGCCAAGGCATCCATTATATTAATAAAGATTATGCAGTTCTACCACTAAAAATTCTGATGGTTAAGTCAAAAAGGTAGGGATGAGCACGTTACCCAATTAAAGGAAGGATGTAAGAGTGAGTGACTAGAATGGTCCAACTTCAATTGGTCATAGTTGCATTTAAGAACAATTGAATATTATTTTAATTTGTATTTCAATCTTCTCCTTTGTAATAATAACTTATGAGTCAAATTTAATTGGGGTATGCCACTTTTATGATGTAATAATAAAGAATGTTGGTCCCGAGCTAGATTGGAGGTTTTCTTCTCCGTTCTTTCCTACCAGTGCCTGTTTGAATGGAGGAAATTTGTTTGTAAATTTTCAATTTCTATTAAATAATACAATCAAGGCCTTGGTCGTATACTGATAAAATAAATAAATAAATAAATCATTAATCATTAATTAAATTAATAAATAATAATTAAATTTACTAAAAATTATAAAACAATTTTTTAAAAATGCATATGATAAAGGCGTTTTAGGCTCGTCGGTCAGCCTTCTATGGCTATTACCATAGGCAGCTCGACTACCATAGTAGCCTTGCTATTGCAGATAGCGGTACTTCATGCTGCTGCTGCATACAGCAGTGTATCTACTACCAACATAATGAAAGGATGTTGGGTCAGGGGTTGGTGGCCCCGCCCACCAAAATTTTATTTATTTTAATTTTATTTTAATAAAAAATGTTTTTAAAACAATCCCCTAAAATTAAAAAAAATTAATATATATTTTTTATTATAAAAGTTCTAACAATATTTTGATAGGGAAAATATGACAAACTAATCAAATTTTGCATTCTAACAATTCAATTTCTTCCCAAAACCCTTTCTAATTAAAATATCAACTATTTAATTTATAGAATGAGGGTTTTCTAATTTCTTTTCAATCCCCATATACCGATAGAATTTTGATTTGATTACCAATAGATTCACAATGAAAGATTGAAAGATTCATCACAAACAAAATTTGGAAAAAAAAATTTAACAAACACAATGTAGATAGGAATATCGAATAACATAATTCATTATGCGAACAAAGCACAAGATTCAACCTGATTTTGATGCTAATATGCAACCACCCAAAGATTGTGAGAGAATTCTCTTTTCTCTCAAAACCTTCTCTCTATAAATCCCTCTCCAAAAATTCCCATCCCTGGGAAATGAACTCTCAATCTCTGATATGGAGTTCTCCCCTAAATTCGAGGCACTGATTGTGCGATCACGTGAGGGGACTCGTTGATCCTAATGTTTTAACTCTTTATTTACTTTTTGAATATTCATGCACACTTTTTGCAATTTAAATTATCTTTAATAAATTAATTTCTCTTTCACTCTTTAATTAATTTTTGAAGCTTTTTTTGATAATATATTTATTAATTAATAATAATATTTAGTATTTATTTAAAAATTATCTTCTAAATATATTATTATTAAATTAATATTATTATTATTATGCTCACAAATAACACTATAATTTTCTCTTTAAATTTAATTTTTTTTATTTAATTAATTTCCCAATTAATAAAATATAATTAAATATTAAAATTATCTTAATAATTTTCCATTAAATTAAATCATTAATTAATGTTTTAATTTGACTTAATTAACAAAAAAATCACCAAAGACCTACAAGACGAAATATGAAAACTCATCATAAAATATAACATACAAAATCAAACTTAAGGGTTATAATCACGAATTTACGTCCTATGACAAATTCGGAAGGGTAATCATCTCAGAAACTTGTCCTAATTTTCTACGACAATTGGTTTTAAGGTTAGGATTTGGATTCAAGAATTTATCTCCCCTCTCTTACCATTGAGATATTGCAATAGGGTACTCTCATCTTGGCAATTCAAGGAAGTCGATACCTAATACCTACATAATCTGTATAAAATCCACACATGTACGAACACATATATTCTAAACTAAATAGGCAATGGAAGGAATTGGTGCATCATGTAGATCCAAACTAGCAGGTGACTATGACTCCCTTCCTTAACCACATCAAAAATGTCATACATAAAGAAAACATAGACGCACACCATACACATCTAAGTATGGGATAAGTATCCATAGAAAACATGTATAAGTAATCCATCTAACTAACATCATCAAATAACTAAAATCACTGTAAATCATCATCATCAAAGTATAATCATGCATACATGAAGTAATTAGTACCAAAGTAGTCTCATCATATAATCAACTAAGTATGAAATTTTTTTCCAATAATCTAGAAAATAATGCTACTAATCAACAAGCATAAACATAAACTGGCCTAAAAGAGTTCGACAATAAAATCAAAAAAGTTAACTAGGGGTAGGCACTACACATACATTACTTTTGTGGGATTGCTTGTAGGTAGAGAGATGGAAAAGAAAGATGCCCAAGATTAATTCATGAAAAAGGGTGATGGATAGATGAGGGAGAAGTTGTTAGATTGTATGGTGAGTAATCAGGGAAGTACTATACATACTCCATAATTCGTCGGTGAGAAAAAAAATTTTGGGGCTATTTTATTGGCATTTTATGGCCAACATGTTGTAACTAATTTTAACCCTAAAGCGAAAAAAATACTTGTATAAAAGGGCTTAGGGTTAGGGATTATTTCATAAGGTGTGATGCAAAAATTGGTTCTTGTAGTGGTATTGAGTTGTAAGGGATTACAGATTGTAATTAGGTTGTAATCACTGGATCATAATAATATTGGACTTGTTGTTTGGTGGACATAGCCCAGGGATTGGGTGAACCACATTAAATCTTGGTGTCTTGTGTTCTTTTCTGTGTGATCTATTATTTTCTGATATTGTTTATATTTGCATGTAATTTTTATTTCTGTCTATGGTTAAATCCTAATAGAAGTTTCTTCCTATAGATTAAAAGGTGTAATTATATAAGAAGATGTAGGGTTTGAGACAAAGGGACGTGGATGTCCAAAATTATACAAAATAATTTTACAAGCTTGACATAAGGCTGACATAGGACGATAATGAAGAGGATAAGGTGACAAGATATCTATGTGGGCTAAGATTTAAGATACAATGTGAAATCAACTTTAATACACTTGATATTTTTGAAGAATGTTATAAATTAGTAGTCACAGTCAACGAAAGTATAAGGAGAAGACAAGAAAGAAAAAGTGGTGACAATAGTAGAGGGAGAGGAAGGAGTAGCAACTTTGAATGAAGACCAAGAGAAAAGAGGTAAAGATCCTATAATAGACCACGACTGAGGATATAGAGGAGGCAAATCAATTGGAGGAATAGTAATGTTCATTGGTAAATGCTTAACATGCAATGAAGAAGGGCAAACTTCATAAAAACGTACATTGAATGAATAGGGAACAGAAGGGTAGAAATAATAGTCATGTTGGTGTAAGAAGAAAAAACAAGAAAATGAGGTAGCTATATCAAATAATGAAAATCCAAAAGTAGAGGGGGATTTTAATGTTTAGAAGAGGGGAAGCACTACAAAGGGCAACCATTTTTAGGACACAATGCAGGATCAAAGGTAATCATAGACTCTGGGTCCTATGATAATTTGGTATCTTGTGAAATGCTAGATAAATTAGGATTGAAAAAGTTGCCACTAGGGAAGTCCTTATCAAGCCACATGTGTGAGTGAGGAGAAAACCATTATCATAAGAGGGAAAATAGGGGAATATAATGATAGGATTCTATGTGATGTGATTCTAGTAATTTGTTGCCACGTCATATTGGGTAGACTATGGAAGGATTTGAGGAGGACATTATATAATGGGTTAACAAATTCCTATGTAGTACATAAAGGTAATGAGAGGTGTGTCTTGGAACCTCGTGGAGATGATAGGATGAATGAGCACTTGACTATTTATTTTGGAAGAAAAAAAGGTTTGAAGTTGTAGGCTGAAAATAAAACACACGAATATGATGTAAGAATGGATGAGAGTGATGAGACAAAGAGGACTACACAGTCCTATGATAGATCTGAAAATGGTGTGATAGTTGGGACCATAATGTGCCCTTTGGTTGCAAAAGTTAGGGATGGTAGAGTTTCTATGATTGGGAAGGTGGTAGATAGGCAAGGGGAGAAGATGAATGCAAGGACTAGGTTGCTACAATAGAGCAATATGAACCATCATGTTGGACAACATGAGAGAATGTTTTTAAAAGCTAACCATAAGTATGAGTTATTTACAGGTGGAAGGTCAAATCTTAATGAGTTGTTATTACAATAGATGTGGAATAAAGACATGCAGAATAAAAGGCCATCTAGAAGGATGAGAGGCATGAATACTATTCCTATGTTATTATGGGATAATAACTTTTTCCTTCTCGGGGAGTATGGTGCAGGAACACCTGATAAGAAAAGAAGATCATGGAGGGGTCTAAGGCAGGATGAATGCTAAAAGGGACTAAAAAATTTAAATTTGGACATCTTGAGACCAATAACGGTCTTCCACAATAATTTCAATGATGTAACAATTCAAAGTCCCGAGGGTCAAAAATAAGGACCTTATGACCAAATTCATGTAAGCAAGGAAATTTTTACCAATAAGGGCCAATTAGGGATTTAGGCATTTGAAAAATGTAATAAGATCATTAGGTGATTAGTACCAAAGTCCAATGTCTTTAGGTGTTTATCTAATAGAGTTTAATGTTTGAAAATTCAAATATAAACTAGTTATTTTTAGAGAGAAAACATGTTTAAAGCCCTAAATGGAGTTGTAATCATTTGGAACTAACTTGGATCAATTAAGTTAGTTGAAATACATCATATGTAGCTTGGTCAAGGATAAGGAGAAAGTAGTATGATAGAGAAGCCTGATAAGTACAACTTGTGGTGATAAAATACAATAAAAGTTAATGTTTCTCATAAAATTTCACTTTGTTTGGATTCCTTTGAATTAGATATTTATTTTAGATGATTGTGGATTGATATTTGAAGGTCTTGACACAAATTTTAAAGCATTACAAGAACATAATTATGCACAGTTCAAAAATAGGTGCTGATAGGCCCACATTAATAGAGTTTCTTTGCCCTGTTTGAAGTTTTCATGAACCCAAGGGTCATTCTATGAATGTATGCATAGATTCTCATAGAATGAGTCTATGATATGTAATATTATGTTGTACTAACATGAAATTGGGTTTTGAGGGTGTACACCAAAGAAGACAGTATAAGATCTTAAGGAATTTTGTGCGTAATGTATAATAGTTAGAGTTTGGATTGAATAAGACATTGGTTTTGTGTTGGATTATGTTACAATATTGGCTACATGCTGAAATGGTATGTTTCATGATTTGGAAGTGAGATTTAATTGAGTTTTGAAGAGGTCTTAGTTTTATGAGGGTTTTGAGGATAATTTGGGGTTTTTATATGTAGAAGGCCTATATAGTCGAATTGAGTGCATATTTCTCTATTTGGAAAAAAATAAAAATTATATACCAAGTTATAGGATTTGGTGATGAATATTGATTGGGGTTTCCTTCTACAAGTGGGGTAAACTAGCCCTTGAAATAGTCATAGTTGATTAGTTTACCAAGTTGGTCCAAAACAACTGATAGTGAGTCTTGGATATACTATGGAGAAGACAAATGGGTGTTAAAATATGTAATTAGTTTTGAATGTTGTTTGGAAAATGTTGGTCATTTTTGCCTTCCCGCCAGAATCACAGCATTTGAATTTGACGTATTAACGTTCACAAGCTTTAAATATTCAAATATTAAAAAAGGGCACAAAATACTTTATGATAACCTTACGATATTTCTTCCTTGTGCATTTTAATGTTTTCGCGGGCCCACAAGTCCCCATCGTCAGATCTCAGATGATCAACGGTTGGTGCTATCTCACTATGGGAAGTTGCACGTTGTTTTACCATAGCAACATAGTGCCTTTTGGTTGTGTGTTAGGTGGGTCCTCCTTTTCCTTATTTCTTCGACGTCGAGTTTTGCTAGATCCACGATGGGCGCTATGGCGCTATCGAAAAATATGTGTTCCTCACCGTTAGCGACATAGCGCCTAGATGAAAAGTGATACTACAACAACATCAGAAGGAAGGTGGGTCCCAAGTATGCCTCGTCGGATATCAGTGATGAAATTTGGCACACATTGGTAGTTGATCAATCTTTTTCATTGGCTAAGGTATGACTGTGTAGAATGTGGGTCCTGCTTCACTTAGCAGACCACAAACGAGGACTTGTTAGACAGGTTGGCACGTGGCCAGTTCTTATTGGTTGGTATACTAATAGGTCAGATTCATCTTGCTCGTCGCCAGATCACAGAAAATCAACGGTGGGTGCTATCTCACTATGGAAAGCTGCGAGGATATTATCCATAGCAACATAGTGCCTCGACGACGCGTGGCACAGATGACGTAATGGGCTCGCCCTTCTCCAAAGTAATATTACGGCTCGTCCTCGGTGGTAGTTGTCAGGTGGGTCATAGTACAGTGGTGATATTTCATTGGTCCATTTAGCCAACTCGGTGTGCAATTGTACAATTTTGTTGACCACCATAGATCTAAGGAAATCAACGGTAAGCACTATCTCGCTATGGAAAGCTGTGAGGATATTACCCATAGCGACATAGCGCCATTATGCCATGTGGATTAGTGGGGCTAGGTCTCGCCAAGATGAGGATGCCAGGACGTGCCAAGTGTTTTGTGGGCTCAAATTTTTTAAGGAGATAGCGTAGTAATACGACGAGTCTTCACAATCATCAGATCAGTCTAGATCCACGGTGGGTGTTATCTCACTATGGGAAATTACTCGAAGGATATACATAGCGACATAGTGCCTCAATGACACGTGTCCCAGTGGGTCTAGTGGAGGCAGTAACGATTAGCGGCCGACAGTTAATGTGACTATCGTGGTCAGGGTTGCAAGGTGGCATAGTTAGTAAAGAAAGATTGGTCAACCTCGGGAAGACCTTGTGGGTGGCAAGGAGAAATGAATTGATTGGTCCACGTGGCCTATTTCGCTTACAGTGTTTGGCTGACTCGTTGACTCTGTTGGTTCATGCACCAAAAAATGATTTAAAAAATTGAGGTTTTACACGAATTTGATCTTCATGATCAATTCCAACCACCCAAAGTGAATGTGAAGCATGCAGAGACACTCTACCACCCCGATCTAATCTATCTACTTGGTCAAAGCACAGTTATAGCACTGCCTCTATCTTCTCAAGGCCCTATTTTAGTTAACAGTCAGATTTCGTGGTACCTAAAGCTATAATTAGATCTGATTTCTTTAGATCTCCATGATTGTTCTTGGCAGAGCCTTGATGGCGGTGGTTGCAGGATAGTTTTGGAGGGAAAATCTCAGTTATGCCTGAACTATAAAGGCAATTTTTGTGAATTTTGTAAGGGTCGACCTTTCTTTGTTACTGCTCTATAGATTCTCAGTGTAAATTCCCCTATGCCTCTGAACTACATGATTTTCTATCTTCTCTCCTTCAGCCATTGGTATGAAAGTGCAAGAATTCTTTGCCTCTTACTGGTGTTTTGTAGAGATCTATGATCTGCATGACTGTATCTCCTTGGCCTATGAATGATAATATAAGTGAATCTCTCTTTCCTTGTGTCATTTATCTTGGTCTTCTGATATGCATGTGATTATTAGATTAAAAAAATTTTGAATGTGTATATCCTTAGTTTCATTCTGGTTCAATAGTGCATGTATGGGCAAAGTTTGGTCCGAACACTCTATTTTGGTGCATCACCTCCTTAGATTAGATTAGGTAGATTTTCTTTCATGCTCTCCTTCTCCCTTTTCCTCTCCAAGAATAGTTAGGTGCACCCTGATAGTAAGAGGAAGCCAGCCTTCTCTGGAGACTCAACCTCATAGTTCAAGTCCCACAGCTTGGAGGTTGTTTCCATGTTTCACTAGGTTGCCCTCATGCATAGGCTTTGGACAAGGGTGCAAACCTCAGTGACAACAGTTTTTGGCACGCCCGGTGGGACAACTTTTCAAAAAATTTCAAGCCTATTGGTGTCAAAAGGGAAGATTTCAAGATCATTACCGAGGAGATAGTACTAGCTTCGATGTTTAAGCCTTCAAGAGGCTCATTCTTCAAAGTACTTGGTGACTTTGAGCTTCAAATACACATTTGGTTCTAGACCCAAGTTGCAGTGATTCATGCCCAGAGCTGAAACAAGGGCATCTTCTAGAGGTAAGTTTTAGTATCAAGAGCTTTCATTTTCAAACCCTAGAAGAAGGAAAACTAGAATATCTTTATCACCAGTTAGGAGTGCAATAGTAACAAATACACCTACAAGATCTATCTCTACTCCTGCTGCTATTAGATCTCAACCTAGATTGCCATCAATACATATCAATAGGTCACTTGTCTATATGGCGTTGCCTAGAGCTCATACTTTTGCTACCTTTAATGGTGGGAGCCCTCTCTTATTAGCCCAAAGACATGACATACCAGTAGCTGCCCTCAAAAGTATACTAGAGTTTACTGATGAAACTTCTATCTCTCACTAAGAACACATTCAAGAGGTTACAAATGTCTGCAATATCCATGGTATTACAAAGGATGATGTTGCAGTTAGGCTCCTAGCCTCATCCTTGAAAGGAAGAGCACTACAATGGTATAGAGGTTTAGCTCATGGTTCTATAATAGATTGGGATGGATTAGGAGTAGGATTGTGCAAAAATTTTGAGGATAAAAGTGACTATTTGTCACTTTTACAGCAGTTGACTACTATAAAAAGAGCCCCCCATGAATCTATGATTGATTTTAATTATAGATTTCAAAAGACATGGGATAGAATACCTACTTCAATGAAGCCTACCCCTGGCAATGCCTTCTTGCATTACCTTAGAGCTTTTAACAGTGATATTGCCACTACAATCCAAACTATGGGAGGAGATACCTTGCCTAATGCTTATGACATAGCAATAAAATCAGAGAACATCCTAATACAAGGAGGTAAACTAGCTCCAAGGCCTCCTATGCCTTTCTTTCTTGATGTTCCAAATCATCAACCAACAATGGCTCCTCTTCCCACAACTTCTACATCACAATCCCTTGTCCCAGGCCCTCAAGCTTCCACATCTTCAAATGGGATAGATGAAATCAAAGAGATGATGCAATCCCTGATGTAGAACATGGATAAAAGAGAAAAGAACCTAGAGAAAAGATTGCAAGACTATGGGAAGAGGCTGGAGGATAACTCCTCTATGATGCAGAAAGTAAGCAACAAGGTGGTGACTTTAGAAAGACAGCAAGCTCAAGGTAGTAAGCCTCATCAATTGCAATATCAAACTCCATGCAATGGTAGGCCTCCAAATCCTAATCATTGGAACAATTCTTTTGATCAGAGCAGGCAGGGTGGCCATGCTTTAACCTCAAATGTAAACCAAAGTAGGGCCATAGTCCCTCAAAACAATATGGCTCAAGATCAAGATTTTTGTCTCTCTTGTAACTACTCCTATGCCTATTGTATGTGTCAGAAGGCTAAATCTTTTATGGCTTTGACAGTCCAAGAACCTACAGTAAAACAATCATACAAGGAGGACCAATTTAAAGATGCCTCAGATATGCAAAGACAGGGTGATTGCTCTTTTATGAATCATCAAATGGAGGAGCATTATAATGTAAACTAGGATTCCATTGCTCATAACACTAGAAGAAAAAGAAGAGCTATGGAAGATATTGTCCCTCCTCCTCCTAAGCAGACCTCAACTTCAAATGCAATATCTCATGAGCAAGCAACAAATAATCAATCAAGTACCTTTCAGCAACAAAGCCAAAATCATGGCAGAAAAGATACAGGTGATCCTCAGGTTATTCCATCTCAACCTCATACAATTGCAACTCCCAAAGCTTCTACCAAAACACCTGCTATGCCATTCAGTGTGGTAGAGAAAATGAAGAAGACAAATGTGAATATATCCATGTGGGATGATGTTGCTACTATACCCATGCAAAACAGGTTGTTGCAGCAAGAATTGGAAAGAATTGAACCAAAGGATCAGACACTCAGCATGGAAAGTGCCACAAGCCTAGTACAACCATCAAGGGAGGTAGAAAAAAGTAAAAAGGTTAGACCTCCTCCATTCTATGTTTCTCTAATTATAGGGGGCAAACTAGTCCATAATTGCATGATTGATTCAGGGGCTAGCAGTTCAGTGATGCCTAGGTGTGTTGCTGATGCTTTGGGAATGAAATATGAGCCCATTGTTAGGGATGTATTACAATTGGATGGTAGTATTTTCAAGACTGTAGGGATCCTTAGGAATGTGGAGATGGATTTACATGCATGCCCTGGTTGTACTGTAACCCAAGATATCTCTATTGCTGAGGTCAAGTCATATTTTGCCATTTGCTTGTCAAGAGACTTTACTGCCCAAATAGGTGGTTTCATATCTTCTGATTGGTCATATATGTCTTTCAAGATGAGATATGGAGTGAATGCTTCAATCAGAGCAGAGCCTCAAGCCCTCCATCATAATGAATCTTACACCCCTAATTCCATCAACATGAATTGCCCTATCCTAGAGATGGATGAGAATGACATAGTGAATGAGCCTACCACATCCCTAGCAAAGATACTTGATTTTATCTTAGATGAATGGGCTGATGCATATCAATTTGATTCTACATCAGAAACTCTTGAGACAGGTCTCAGTACATACTGTATATTGGAGAAAGATGCTCTAGTTCCCAATCTTGTGGGTACTAAAGAAGATATGATTGAGATATGGAGTATGTACTTTGATGGCTCAAGGAATAAGAATGGATCAAGGGCTGGTGTGATGTTAATTTCTCCTACACAAGTAAGATACTACTTCTCCTTTAGGCTCCAATTTAGTTGCACTAATAATGTGGCCGAGTACGAATCCTTGATTCAAGGTCTCCTACTTGCTCAAAAGAGAGGAATTCAAGCCTTAAGGGTGTATGGAGACAGTGAGTTGGTGGTTAGTCAAGTGAGAAATTAGAATACCACCAAGAATGGTTTGCTCAAGTCTTATAAAAATAGGGTATGGGATTTGTTTGAAGGTTTCAATGCATTTAATATTCAAAGCATCCCTAGAAAAGAAAATAGACATGCTAATAAACTTGCAACAATAGGTGCATCTTATGATGTGCTAGGGAATCTCAAGGAGGAGAAGAAGCAACAAATCAGAGTGGTAGTAAGGCCTGCTATCCTTGATAACAATATCCATTGGCAAATGTTTGAGTCTAATTAGCAAATTGTGAGCTTCTTGCAGAATGCAGCAGAATTTTCAGAGAGAAATCAGTCAAGACTGCAGAATCAATATGGTGACCAAATCATTAACCTTAGCTCCAACAAGCTTCCTAAAGGTCTCATTACTCTAGAGAGTGTTTTTAATCCTAATGATCAAGCAAGAGGTAGGGCCATGAACCTAGCTGCTGATGAGAATGACTACACTCTAGTCATGATTGCCGATGGAAAGTCCTTAAACATGGGGAAGGTATGTTTTGAAATTGAACAAGAAAATTTTATTCATCTATGTCAAGAATTTAATGATGTATTTTCTTGGACATATGATGACTTAAAGGGTTTTGACCCAAGGTTGTTTCAGCATACCATAGATTTAATTAATGATGTAAAACTAGTAAGACAAAAATAGAGACCAATGAATCCTAAAATTGAACCCTTAATGAGAAAGGAGCTATCCAAATTCATTGAGGCCCACATAATTTTCCCTATCAAACACTCATCATGGGTAGCAAACCTTGTCCCTGTTAGGAAGAAGAACGGAGAAATTAGATTGTGTGTGGAATTTAGGGACCTTAAACAAGCTTCCCTTAAAGATCACCATCCTCTCCCTTCTATGGAGCAGATTTTGTCCAAGGTTAGTGGTTCAAAGAGATTTTCATTTCTTGATGGATTTTCTGGCTACAATCAAGTGCTGGTTAAAGAGTCTGATAGATACAAGACTACATTTACCACTAAATGGGGTACCTATGCTTGTTATAAGATGCCATTTGGGCTAACCAATGCAGGTGCTACATTTCAGAAGGCGATGGAGATGGCCTTCAAAAGATTGATTGACAAGTTTGTCTTAGTTTACCTTGATGATATTACAGTGTATTCTAAGAATGCAAAGGATCATTTTGATCATCTAAGACAGGTATTCCTAAGATGCAAAGAGTTTGGGGTTTCCCTTAACCCAAGCAAGTGTGTCTTTGCTACTAACCAAGGAAAATTATTAGGACATATTGTATATGAAGATGGCTTAACCATTGATCCAGAGAGAACAAAAGCAATACTTGCCCTTCCTCTTCCTAAACACAAGAAAGGGCTACAAAGTTTCTTAGGTAGGATAAATTTTGTGAGAAGATTGATCCCTAATCGTGCTACCATGGTGAAACCTCTTACAGCTATGCTCAGGAAAGGTATGGTCTTTGTAGGGCCCATTTGCCATTGCACCAAAAGCCATGACTGTTAGTGAACATGGAACACCACATAATTAACCACCTATGGGCAGGGGAGCACGTCGCATCACCCAACAATCTCCCCCTCGACGTGCACACCAGGTGCTTACGTGGGTCGGGAAGGCACCGAGGAGATTTGAACCCATGACCAGGCCAAAACCAGGCTCTAATACCAATTGTAGGGCCCATTTGCCATTGCACCAAAGGTCATGACTGTTAGTGAACATGGAACACCACATAATTAACCACCTGTGGGTAGGGGAGGGCGTCGCATCACCCAACAATCTCCCCCTCGATGTGCATACCAGGTGCTTATGTGGGTCGGGAAGGCACCGGGGAGATTTGAACCCATGACCAGGCCAAAACCAGGCTCTGATACCAATTGTAGGGCCCATTTTCCGTTGCACCCAAAGCCACGACTGTTAGTGAACATGGAACACCACATAATTAACCACCTGTGGGCAGGGGAGCGTGTCGCATCACCCAACAGTCTTTGCATGGACCAAGGAAGGGAAGGAAAGTTTTGAAGAGATCAAGGTAGCCATAGCCTCAACCCCTACTCTCATGAATCCAAATTTTGAGAAATATTTCATCCTTTATACCCTAGGTGGTGAGTCAAGCATTTTTGCTGTCCTGACTCAAAGAAATGATAAAGGTGACGAGCAACCCATAGCTTTCTTTAGTGAAGGGCTTAAAGAATATGAAGATAAATACAACTATGTAGAGAAGCAAGCCCTTGCAGTCATCAGAGCTTTAAAGAAATTTAGACAACTCCTGTCTCATAATAAAATTCATTTGTTAGTACCCCATGCCCGTGTGAAGGATTTCCTTTTGAGTAAAGATATTAGTGAGAAAAGAGCTGGATGGATTACTAAAGTGATGGAATATGATATTGACATTTAGATTACCAAGCTGGTAAGAGGGAGGGGGTTGTGTAAATAGATGTTATCATCACAAGAACCTAATGAGGAAGTATGATACTGACAGAGCAATAAGAGTTAAGAAATAGCGACCTAAGAAATTGGATGGATGATATGAAGAATTTCTTGCTAGGAAATGGATACCCTCAAAGGTTAGACAAAGCTAAAAGGAGACAATATAGATTACAATCAATTCCTTATGTCATAGTTGATGGTGTCCTCTTTAGAAAAGATTTTAATGGAGCCATATTGAGACGCCTTGATACAGACCAGGTGGAAAGAATGATCAAAGAACTTCATGATGGTCTTGATGGTGGCCATTTCTCAGCAAGGACAACTACAATGAAGATCATGAGGGCTGGTTATTATTGGCCATCTCTGTTTCATGATTGTCATAAGTATGTAAGGAAGTGTGAAAAATGTGCCTTCTTCTCTGGCAAACAAAGACTTGCAGCTCTTCCCCTTCATCCTATTTAGGTGGACTAGCCTTTTGCTCAATGGGGATTGGATTTCATAGGCCCTATCAATCCTCCTTCCAGTTTTGGTCACAAATGGATTTTGGCTGCTACAGATTACTTCACCAGATGGACAGAGGCAATTGCATTGAAGGATGCCACTGAATCTTTAGTTGTTGAGTTCCTTGATGGAATTGTGACCAGGTTTGGTGCCCCTTCAACCATTATTTCAGATAATGCAAAGTCTTTTGTTGGAGCTCAGATTTGTACATGGGTAGTGGATCATAATATCTATTTGAGCACATCCTCAAATTACTATCCTTAGGGTAATGGTTTGGCTGAGTCCTCCAACAAGAACATGACCAGAATCATGAAAAGGACAATAGAAGATAACCAGAGGTGTTGGCGTAAAAAACTAAAGACTGCACTATGGGCTGACAAAATAACGTCTAAAAGGTCAATAGGGAATTCACCATTTGTGTTAGTTTATGGTAGAGAAGCAAGAATTCCAATTTCATTGGAGTTCCCATCCCTAGAGCTAGCTCATCAGTTGGAGTTGATTGAAGATGATGCCATGATAGTAAGAATGGCAGAGCTAATGGAGCTGGAAGAGAAGAGAAATAAAGCCATGCAGATCCTAGAGGCACACCAGCAGCAAGTTAAAAGAGTTTTGACAAGAAGGCTAGGGTCAGAATCTTCCAAGAGGGAGATTTGGTTCTGAAATGGGATGCATATAGGGAAAAACCAAGAAGACACTCAAAGTTTGATGCATTGTGGAGTGGTCCTATCTGATTATCAGTTGCAAACAAGCCGACGCTTTTCAGTCAAGCAGGCCTAGTGGTGAAATTCTGCCTATCCCAGTCAATGGGATCTATCTCAAGCCATGTTTCTAAGGGGTTTGAATTTCCATGTACATAGTTAGCTTAGTTTCATTTCTAGTTTGTTCCTTGCTTTTCCAAGAAGTGCATGAGCACAGGATTGTCTCCGTGAGACAACAAGTTTTGAAATTTTGAAGGATGTAGAGGAGGTTTTGGTCTCCGGTTCTAGTTGCAGAGACAAGGGTTTCAAGGTTTTCCTCCCAGAGGTAGGGTTAGGGTTTCACAGTATACATAGGATCCACATCTTTTTGACTCTATAGCCCAATGGATGCATGAGGTCACTGGTCTATGCATAGCTGGCTTGCATCCCCTCTGAGTCGCCAGATTTGTTGGTCATTTTTGCCTTCTTGCCAGAATCACTGCATTTGAATTTGATGTATTAACGTTCACAAGCTTTAAATATTCAAATATTCAAAAAGGGCATGAAATACTTTATGATAACCTTACGATATTTCTTCCCTGTGCATTTTAATGTTTTCGGGGGCCCACAAGTCTCCATCGTCAGATCTCAGATGATCAACGGTTGGCACTATCTCACTATGGGAAGTTGCATGTTGTTTTACCATAGCAACATAGCGCCTTTTGGCTGCGTGTCAGGTGGGTCCTCCTTTTCCTTGTTTCTCCGGCGCTGGGTTTTGTTAGATCCACAGTGGGCGCTATGGTGCTATCGAAAAATTACTCAAAGGATACACATAGCGACATAGCGCCTTAGTGACACGTGTCCCAGTGGGTCTAGTGGAGGTAGTAACGGTTAGCGATCGACAGTTAATGTGACTGTCGCGGTGAGGGTTGCAAGGTGGCGCAGTTAGTAAAGAAAGATTGGTCAACCTCGGGAAGACCTTGTGGGTGGCAAGGAGAAATGAACTGATTGGTCCACGTGGCCTGTTTCGCTTACAGTGTTCGGCTGACTTCCTAACTCTATTGGTTCATGCACCAAAAAATGATAAAAAATCAAGGTTTTACACGAATATGATCTTCATGATCAATTCCAACCACCCGAAGTGAATGTGAAGCATGCAGAGACACTCTACCACCTCGATCTAATCTATCTACTTGGTCAGAGCATAGTTATAGAGCCGCCTCTATCTTCTCAAGGCCCTATTTTAGTTAACAGTCAAATTTTGTGGTACCTAAAGCTGTACTTAGATCATATTTCTTCTGATCCCCATGATTGTTCTTGGTAGATCCTTGATGGTGGTGGTTGCAAGATAGTTTTGGAGGGAAAATCTCAGTTATGCCTGAACTATAAAGGCAATTTTTGTGAATTTTGTAAGAGTCGAGCTTTCTTTGTTACTGCTCTGCAGATTCTCAGTGTAAATTCCCATGTGCCTCTAAACTACATGATTTTCTATCTTATCTCCTTCAACCATTGGTATGAAAGTGCAAGAATTCTTTGCCTCTTACTAGTGTTTTGTAGAGATCTATGATCTGCATGACTGTATCTCCTTGGCCTATGAATGATAATATAAGTGAATCTCTCTTTCCTTGTGTCATTTATCTTGGTCTTCTGATCTGCATGTGATTATTAGATTAAAACAAGTCTGAATGTGTGTATCCTTAGTTTCATTTTGGTTCATTAGTGCATATATGGGCAGAGTTTGGTCCGAACACTCTATTTTGGTGCATCACCTCTTTAGATTAGATTAGGTAGATTTGCTTTCATGCTCTCCTTCTCCCTTTTCCTCTCCAAGAATAGTTAGGTGCGCCCTGATAGTAAGAGGAAGCCGACCTTCTCCGGAGACTCAACCTCACAATTCAAGTCCCACAGCTTGGAGGTTGTTTCCATGTTTCACTAGGTTTTCCTCATGCATAGGTTTTGGACAAGGGTGCAAACCTTAGTGACAATAGAAAATGTTTGAGAAAAGTTGGATATACAACCACTAAAGGCCTAATTGGATGACACATTGGGGTTCACCTAGAAGATAAACACTTAGAATTTTACAAGCCAATTATTTTGGTTGGGTTGCTTAATTAGAGGCCCTTAGAATCCTTTTGAGTTAGTGGGAAACCTAGTGCATGTTAAGGGTGATTTGAGTTAGTTTATGTCCTTGAGGATATTAGAAACAACACTATACCTAGTGTATTTTACAAAGTTGTCATAAAACCCTAAGTTGCTCTACATTAGAATGCACATTGTCTTGATGATTTGAGAGATTGGGAATGAAATGTATATGATAATGGACAACTAAATGAAAGGAGAAGACTCCCTTTTATAATAATTTTCTGTTACAATTTATAGGAGTCGACTCTACAAGGCTGGAAAGAATTAAGAAATATTGCATTGGGCTTGCAACCCCTCAAAGGGGCCCTCCATAGGTTGTCCTTAGACAACCCATTCTTGGAGGACACTAATTTCAAGGTATTGGTACATGGATCAATAAAGTCTAAAGATATCTAGGGAGATTCAAAAAGATGCACAGTAAAAATGAGTAAAATGACATCCAAATCTCAAATTAACCAAGATAACTTGTTAGATTGTGGTTGTTGTTGCACCAAAAGAATGATCTGTCAGTGCCTGATTCAACTAAAATTATAGTACATAGGACGTGGTTAAGTCCTTGTCACAAATCCCAAGGAGAATGCTAAACATTTTGCCAACAATTTCCCCCTTAATACTAACCAAGGGTCTAAGGTTTCAAACCTATGGCCAAGCTTTGATACCACTTGTTAGATTAGGGTTGTTGTTGCACCAAAAGACTAATTTGTTAGTGCTTGATACAACCAAACTTATAATATACATAAGGCAATTAAGCCCTTGTCACGAATCTCAAGGGGAGCACCAAACATTTTGCTAATAGATAGGACCTAAGGTAAAAGTGAATTTTGTGATTGGAGGGAAAAACTCTGAATGATGTATTGATATTAGATCTTAGCTCAATTTTCACATATGTTGGAGAGGGAAAAGTAAAGAAGGACATGTTAACATTAAATATGACCTCTCATTTTGTAATAATGAGAGAGAACTTAAAATAGGTAAATGGATGAATAAATGAGAGATCGAATATGAATTAAAGAAAACACAAAGTTTTGAGCAAGACTAAAGGAAAATAAAGGATCTTGATGCAATGTTGTGTGCAATCAAATGCAATGCAAGATCACGACAAGAAGAGCCACACTAAGGAGGGCTAAAATTATCTCAAAAGGAACATAAAGTAAGTGCTTACTCTTTAAGATGATACATATATATCCATACACATGTTTACATATAGACATATATGTGTGTGCACACACACACACACATTATCACATGACAAGGATCATGCCTAGTGTAGCAAAAACATCATTGGGCCATCTAATTCTTGACGACCTATCTTGACATTTTGTCTCTAGTCTTCAGAAGTGAATACATTTTGATGTGTACTTCAATGCAATGTGATAAAACATGTTGATGACATAGTTGGTAGTCGATTTATAAAAAAATTGTAAGAGATAACATACTAATGACATAGTTAAAATTTAGGATTAAAGACTTTCTGTTTCTTTGATTAAAGACACACTCATCATGCTCACATAATTTAGATGTAATCATCTTTTTGTACTCGCCCTAGGCAAATACTATTGCATTCACTTGTGTTGAATTAATGAATTAGTTCTCGATCAATCAACCAATGACAAATGATAATTCTTCTATTAAAATAAATATTTCTTAAGTTTATCTATTTATTTATAATTAAAATATATTATAGTTTTTTTTTATCTCAATTATGATAGGTCTTGATTTGGTGTTATAGAAGCTCATTTTGTGAAAGGCTTCTCCCATATTACTTTTTTTGTGACAAGATATTAGATCGACAATAATTTGAAAGATTACAAAATATTAACTTTTAATTTTTTTTAATGAATTGAATTTATAAAAATCCAACTTAATAAATAAATATATAACATAACTATAATTAACTATATATATATATCAAACTCCCTTAGTCTCTATCACTTTGAAAATTAGTAAAACCAAACAAAATTAGAAGAATTTGCACCATTATTAATTTTTTCTAACTCCCTTAGTCTCTATCACTTTGAAAATTAGTAAAACCAAACAAAATTAGAAGGATTTGCACCGTTATTAATTTTTAAAATAACAAAATAACTTTGATGGTGGTGTGACGTGTCCCTCACCATCAAAATTATATTTAAGAAAGCCGGAAAAAATGAGGTTTCTGCTTGCTTTCTTAGGTCTATCTAGTTTGCTCATATGAAATTAGATGACAAAACTTGAAAATTAGCTCCTATTAGTCCTCTGCCCTTTATGGAAAGTTACACTATATAGGCCAAAAAACAAAACAAAACAGTGAAAAGCACGACACACATTTTCTTATGTTATATTTGCAAATTCCAAAAATGTCCCAATTGTTTTGCCATAGTCCTCGGAATGTTTTCAAATTTCTTAACTCCCTCCAAAACACTGTTCAAACATTTAACTACCCCTTCAGAAAATAGAAAGTGCGAAACAATGGGCATGTTGAGGACCTCATATACGGATCCAATCCATTTATGAAAATCCGCTTGACATTGTAGCCCAAAGTAGACTACTAAAATACACCAAAATCATTATTTAAATTCCCAAATTCGAATAATTTCCTCTGCGTAGTTACAGATCTTTCGCTGCGCCCAGTAGGAATTAAAACTCACAGTCTCCCTTAATATTTCCTGCAACGGACGTTTCAGAGAGTAGGCGAAGCGTAATTCAAGGAGGAGGGAGCGGAATTCTTCACATTTAAATGTATGCCAGGTAACCCGTATTTTTACCAATTGCAGTTATCTGGTATACAATTTGAATCTTTTAGTTGACGGAAAACCCTACAAAATGTCTACAATGGCTGTAACCGCGAATGCCTCTGTAAACACTGTGCTTTTCAAATTTCTTAACTCCCTCCAAAACACGGTTCAAACATTTAACTACTCCCTTCAGAAAATAGAAAGTGCGAAACAATGGGCATGTTGAGGACCTCACATACGGATCCAATCCATTTATGAAAATCCGCTTGACATTGTAGCCCAAAGTAGACTACTAAAATACACCAAAATCATTATTTAAATTCCCAAATTCGAATAATTTCCTCTGGGTAGTTACAGATCTTTCGCTGCGCCCAGTAGGAATTAAAACTCACAGTCTCCCTTAATATTTCCTGCAACGGACGTTTCAGAGAGTAGGCGAAGCGTAATTCAAGGAGGAGGGAGCGGAATTCTTCACATTTAAATGTATGCCAGGTAACCCGTATTTTTACCAATTGCAGTTATCTGGTATACAATTTGAATCTTTTAGTTGACGGAAAACCCTACAAAATGTCTACAATGGCTGTACCCGCGAATGCCTCTGTAAACACTGTGCTCTCTGGCCCCCCTCCTCGTCCTCGTCGGCAAAGCGTCAGAAAAAGAACGGCTGCCGCAGTTAAAACCAGAGGCGCGGTTGCTGTAGAGGAAGAATTATCGTTGTCACAGACTGTGGCGAATGATGTCTATGGAAAAGATTTGAGCCATACCATAAGGGGAGAAACTGTGTTGGAGTCAATACCAAGTAGCAAAAATGTGCCCAATGCTGCCAGGAAAATCCTCGAGTCCCCTAGGACTTCTAACCCTAACAACCCTCCTAGCCCCAAGGCTGCTGCAAGATTGCAGTATTTGGGCGGTATTTTCACTAAAGCTTTCATTATGTTCGTTCTGGTGGCGGGACTGGGGACGACCTTCTGGAATTGGAGTTTGCAAAAGAACGAATCGTCTGGGCTTCTGACGCCGCTAGGATTGTCTGTTTCAGAGAGCAGGATATCAGAACTTGAGAAGTTTTTGAAGGCGACCACCCGAATGATGCAAGACCAGCTGGATATGGTTGATAAGAAGATTGGGAAGCAGGTGAAGAATCTGAGAAAGGAATTGGAAGACAAGATTGAGGAGCAGACGGCTACATTTTTGACTGAGCTGAGAAATGTGCAGGCACATACGGAGGAGATTGAGGGGTCCTTGCTGAAGCTGGTTGACACTGGGGTTATGTCTAAAAGGGAAGTCCTGGAGCTTGTGAACTCTGTTGTTGATGAATGGGCTGTTCAAGCGAAAGAACAGGCATTGAGTTTGGACGATGTAAGGGCTGTTGCAAAGCGGATTGTGGAAGCGGAGATAGAAAAGCATTCAGCTGATGGCTTGGGTAAGGTTGATTATGCACTTGGATCAGGCGGAGGTAAGGTTGTTAGACACTCCGAGGTGTATTTTGTTGGTGTTGGAAAGAATTGGGGTTTAGATTCTCTAAATTTTTTGAGGAGAAGTTTCGGCAGTGTTCATCCTTACGCTTCTAAAATTCTAGAGCCTAGTTTCGGGGAGCCTGGTCAATGTTTGCCGTTGAAGAGTAACAATGTATTTGTAGACATTGGTTTGAGGACTTCAGTTTTACCAGAGGCCATTACCCTCGAACACGTTGCCGAGGTATACTCTATCTGTTTAAATTACTTCTTTGTTTGACTTCCTGTTTCCTTTTTAGTAATCAGGGAGTAGTCTACGTAGCTTTCTTCTTTATCAACATATGATAATTGACAGTAGATAATTAGAAAGTTAAGTGGTCTCACGGAGGGTATTTTAAGATCTATTTTAATGGATTAGAGGTCCCACAGGATGACGAAATATCTGCTACAGGATAAGTTGGAAACTTATCCAGGACATGGGAACCATTACTTTTTAGTTTTGGAATTTCCGGCAGCGGCTTTAGGACGGGGCTGGAAATTTTCCCCGTCAAATCAGGGGATTTTTATTTTTATCTCATATCGTGCATCTAAACTTTTTAGATTTCTGCCAATATTTTTTTTTTTTAAAGATTTTGTATCCGTGTTCTGCTGGTGTTAAGCACATTGTTGGAAATGGGGATGATATTTCTTATATTATAGACAAACTACACTTAGTTAAACAATGATTCCCTAGATTATTTAATCAAGTGCCAAGGCAGCGTCAGTTTACTTTTCCATGTTTGTGATTTATGTTTAAAATTTTCAAAGATACGGTCTGGTTTTGTTGTTTTTATTACTGCTTGTATTGTTACATTTTTTCTCATATGTTATTGTTTGAATTTTGGGTTCAGTTAACTATTATGTCAGAACGAATGAGTTCAATTCTTGGTTTTTGGCACTAAATATGGTTAGCTAGTGACAAAGCGTTTAAAGAAAGGATGGAACTGACAAATGTTTCCCTCCTACCGCACTTCAGATAGATAATTCTGAGCTGGTATAGTATAGAGGAGCGTAGAGATTGATTTATGGAATACTTCTTACTTTACCAAAGCCTTGTAATTTATATCCTTGAGTTATACGGGTACTTAAAGACCGTATCATTGCTTTCCTAAGACCTGTGAAATAGCAACCAGTCATGTATGTTAATTCTCATGCAGATTATGAGAAAACATCTGAGAAATGATATGAGGGGAAGTGAGATTGAGGGAGAAAGATATTCTATTTGAGCATTGGATTTCTGGTCTTATTGAAGGACTATCATATATCTCTCATCTGGGAATGGTTGTGTAAAATCTACGTTTTTAACCTTCTCATGTTCTCAAGGGGTTGCTACCCCTGTATAGACATGGTTGTTTCAATGAGAAAACATTTGTAGTCTTCTGGATTTGCCTTACATCTGTTTTTGAATGGTGGGAAGAGGTGCTGTGAGCAATAACTTTCTATGATAAATAGGAAAATTAGATTCGAAACCTTTGATTACTTAATGAGTGTTACAAATGAACCAATCTTGTTGAATAAGGCCAGAGATCACATGATCTTGGCCTCCTACTTGAGAATAAAAATATTCGCCTACTAACACTGGATATCTTGTAGACTTTATTTGGTGTATTAGACAGGAAAGCCTATGCTTTCCAAGATATTTTATTAGTTACAAATAATTATTATAATATGGGCAATGAAACAGCTATTTTGGGCGATGCAAGTTGAGCTGTTTAAATCACTAGGGCACCTGTTTGAGAGATGGTAATTTGTGAGTTGGGCAGGTACTTAATTCAAATATGGTGTGGAATGGTTCAAAGAAAAATCCTATTTTTTGTGATGAAATAATTTTCACAGGTGATCATGCCTTCCTTCTATAATAGAGGAATGCTTTGAAGCAGAAGGGTAAGACCTGGGTGTAACCCTTGAATTTTGACAATTTAAACTTGAGGGGCGGAATGACATAACATGTACCAAAACCAACAGCTGGTAGGACTCCAAAGGGTTGGCTTTCTAATGGTGATACTGATAACTGTATGAGAGCCTGGCCAAAACAATTGCCCAGTATGATCCAAAAAAACTGTACATCCTTTTCATTCCACATGTAATATCAGAATTAGAGATGTCATTCATTATGTAAGGAATAAAATAAGGTCAAGAAAAATGTGGATCTTTAAGAATTTTAGGAGTAGGAGAGTGTGTATGTTGTCTGTTCCACAAGTGTTAAACAGATTTGTTGTGTACAGCCGAAATTTTTATTCAACTAACATTAATCATTTTGATGTTATTTACAAATTACAATATTTTGGTGATGCAAGGTATAAGATTTGCAAATGCAAACGAGTTTTGTAATAGTTTCAAAATTAGAATTTCAATTATTTAGCATTTTGATATTGGTTTTATCTTTTATGAAATACGTGCTTTCCATTATAGATGTAAATTTGTAAAAGAAAATGTAAACAATTTCTTGATGACATGTATCCTGTAAATGAGTTTGAGCATGCCATCTATATCTTATGTAACAATAAAAACTAAGATGCATAAGTAGGTACTGGTCAGAGATTGTCTGACAGTTATTGCTAGAGAGTTTGAAAACTATTCGTGATTTACATGAATATTATATCGAGCAAGCTAACAGAGTTTAAATTAGAATATTCTACTACCAAATACACCATGTTGAACTGCTATATGATGGCAAGACATCAACATGTTCTAAAGAGAATCATGTGCAGAAGCTACCTCATCTACCATCTAAATCAGCATACTTAGTGGTTAGATCCCTGTTCTTTGTTACACCCTCACTGTATGCAGTTGTCTTATGTGGTAAGAGACAGGTTGGAGTGCATACAGATTAAATTCTCTGTTATATCTTAGCACCCAAATGGTTGTGCTAAACTGAGTCGATGGAGAAGTATGTTCTCCAATTCATCTTTAGCTGAAGAAGAATTTGCAACCTGTTTAGTGTGCAGGCAATATGTAGTATTTAATTTTATAAATTCAAAACGTAAATTGTAAAATAGAATATATAGTGTAATAATATTAAATAACAACCAGAAAAAATAGAAAATACAAAGATACGTGCTTTGGATAGAATTTTAATTGTAAAAGGCTGCAAGTAAATGTAGCCTTGACCATGTAGATACCACCAATCACGAACATCTTTATTATACTTGTCTCTAAGAGTATTAACATCACAATTCTTTAGAGATATGAAGTGGCCAGACTTGTTCCTTATATCAAAAAAGATGAACACACTGTTAAAAAACGAAAAAAATTCAAAGATACATACTTGGGAGAGCCTTTTAATTGCAAAAAGCTACAAATAAATGTAGCCTTGACCATTTATATACCAGCAATCATGCGCATCTTTTGCATATTTGTCTTGAAGAGTAAAAACATGATGCAGTACAAGGCAGGAGAATCCCCAAATGAGACATCCAAGCCCCCAGCAAATAACCACATAGCGAAAACACAACAACAATGCAAGATATGATACCAAATCACAACTCTATATTCATAAAATATTTGATTACATGCAATATGCCCGGCTGTAAGGCCTTCCGGGTTAGGGCCAAATACAACAGCAATTACAATAACAGTTCTGCAAGATCCAACAAGATCCAACTCACAATCCTAATCCCAGCTAGTCCAGATCCACAATTGGATAAGAACACCGAGAAGAATCTACACTTGTACCTGCAGGACCTCCAAGCTATTCTCTGGTTCTCAAGCCATAGCTACTGGCCCTTCAAAGTTCGCATCCTCTTCTCCAAGATGGATCACACACTCTCTCCCTAAAGACTCCACAAAACCCCCTTATACCCAAAAGCCACAAGTCGGCTCAGTTCAATACAAATTAAATTAAATCCCTTAAATTAAATATATGTTGAGCCACAAGTCGGCTACAACACAAATTAGATACACAAAGTTGGCTCACAGACAACTCGACACTCATAGGAACCAAGACCAAGCCGAGCATCAGAGAGACCAAGTCGAGCATCAGCAAAATTAGATGGTAAATTTGCTTTCTGCTTCTGCTACAGAGTTGTCTGTGCCAGCGTATGCCCTTCTGCTTCAGTGAGATCACAGCCCTTGCATACCATTGAGTTCTTAAATGACATCTATGAGGAGTATATGTTTGCAGATATTCAAAATCTGCAGAAGCAAATCTTTTTTCCCTCATTTAGTGGGCGAGATCTGGTCTGCACGAAATGGTTCTACTTTTGGTCGATGCAACTTCATTTATAGGGAGCTACATTTATTTAATGTGTTGTTGATTGAGGAATGGTTTGGCCAATTTTGCAAATTATTTGTCATTTTAGAATCACCACGAATGTCAGTCTTTACTAAATTTGTAGAACTTATTTGGAATATGTCCTTTATGTTGATGTTATATTTATTTTCCTCCAGAACATTTCATTATCATGAGTAAGCATTTTATCGTTTGTATTTCTGCTTCCAAGATTTGGTTGACTGATTAATGTTTTGCTCCTTTCAGAGTGTTGCTTATGACAGATCAAGTGCCCCAAAATATTTTCGCATATTTGGGTGGCTTAGTCAATATAAGGACGACACAAACATTGCATCTGAGCAAATGTTTCTGCTGGGAGAGTTCAGTTATGATCTTGAGAAAGGAAGTGCACAAACATTCAATCTGCCAGTTGAGTCAACAGGGAATCTCATCAATATGATAAAGCTAGATGTACTATCCAATCATGGCAGCTGTTCCCATACATGTATTTACCGACTGAGGGTCCATGGATCAGAGCCAAAGTCTCCTATGGAAATCACAAATGAACTGTAGCTTGCGATTTGCATGCATGGATTCCTTTTACCAATGAGGTGTTTGGTCATGGCTTGTCTTGTGCACAGCTGGAAGATCTGTTGTAATTAGAAGACCCAATACACACTTACAGTTGACAGAGAAGACCCAATACACACTTCTAATTACAACAGATCTTCCAGCTGTGCACAACACAAGCCATGACCAAACACCTCATTGGTAAAAGGAATCCATGCATGCATCAACTGTAAATGTTACTGCAGATCACTCTTGACATTCATGTACTGTGAAAACAACTGTTAGTCAAACAGAGGGCATTTTCAAACAAGCTCTTTGTGAATTGTCCTTCAAGCATTTTCTAGTCTCAATTATGATTCACTTAACATTTTTCTTATAACTATGAATGCTTGGAAGCAGTTTTTGATCAACATATTTTTTTTTGTCTTCCATTGCCTTATTTTCAATATAATATGGTGGTGTTCACTATAGTGCAAATGAGTTTTAGAAAATGAATGAGCACTTAGCTCTAATTTATTTTTATTATCCTGGCTTAGTATTACTTATCTTGGAAAACTCTTTGAATGGGACTGCATAAGTAGTACAGTGGAATGGCTTTCCATGCTGAATGGCTAGAAACTTGGATCATCAAAATAAAGTTCTTTTTTGATTTCATAATGGAAAAGTGTTCAATTACAATGGCTGAAAATCATGTGTACCAGAGAAAGTTTTTAGTATAAAATCCTGTATAGATATTGGTATTAACTAAATTCATGTGTACCTGACTTGTTTGAACTTGTGTCCCTTTAGTCTTTTCTGTCTCATCTTTCTGCTCTCCAACTATCTCACCCTTATCATTTTTGGTTTCCTTTATAGTGACTGAGACTGGAGTACTTTGTGCCAATGTACTGATGGTGGAAGTAGCTGTCTCCTTCCTTTGATATACCATAAGGGGTAATGTAGGTTGTATAAATGTGAATTGAGGAGGGGCTGTAGATGTCACTTGTTTCTGTACTTCCTCCCCTGCAGATACCTTGTCTGCCTTCTCAATTTCATCAACACTCACTACTACAAGATTTTCACAAAGTTTTGCCTGGATAGTGGCTTCTACCAATATCTTCTTTCAAGTCATCCTTTGTAAGGGGATTGATGTTCTGAGTGACAGTATCAGAAACATCCTTTATCTTTACAGTATCACTTTCTATGTTCACCTCATGTTGCGGACTGACAATTGACACTAGTGTATCTGGTACACTTATTTCTGTTTGTTGCTCATCCTCAGCTGGTGCCTGTGTATCTTCATTTGTTTAAGTGCCTTCCTCTTGCGTAATTGTCTCAGTGTCAACTGTGATTTCCCCAGTTACCTTTTGTTGCTCTTCTTTGTCCTCACCTACCTCAATAGGTGCTTGCATTATTGCCTTTGCTGTTGTCAAACCATATGCTGATTTCCAGATCAAAGTGGTCTTTTGTACAACATCCTCAACCTTGTTTTTCAATATGTTGAATGCCTTGTATTTTAGTGCAAATTTCCCAGTATGCTTCTTTAATGCCTTGGCCATTGTTTCCCTATCTAGTTTTGGCATCACTCTAGCAAGTGTAGTCTCTTTGATTTGTCTTTTGCATTAGACTATATTTCCATTTTTTCTCAACTCTATCAGATAATTCCTTTGGTAGAAAGTTGACAATCTCAATTGGAGTTTGTTTAAATGTTGCCATCATGACATAAATTGACTCCTCTACTTGATTCATCTCAACTTTTCCAAGGGTATCAAATTTAATGTGTGAGATTAGATAAATCAACATTATTCCTTATGTTCTCACATATATTGTCTAAATCTGAAGGACGGTGACTTACCACTTGAAATTGGCTGTTTTCATTAGATTCCATCCTCTCTTCATCAGATTTAGCTGGAGCTATTTATTCTCCTTGATTTCTTCTCAAGCTCCTCTTTATTGCTAGCTGGTCTAGCTCTGTTCTCTTTTGGCTTGACTACTTCTTGAGCCTTCTTTGTTGTAGCCCTCGTGCTTGCTCTTGTAGAGGGAACTGTAGGCTTAGGTTTTGCAACCTTCCTCGGTTTACTAGCATTTGGTGTCTTAGCTTTCCTCTTCTTTTTCTTAGGTGCTTCACTAGCTTCTTCTTCCATTTCTACTTCTTCTGCTTGGTCTTCTTCTTGACCTTGAGTTAAGGCCAATGGTGCTTGAGTAGGTATATGTTGTAAGGTTTTCACACATCGCCCCAAAATCTTGGGGACCCCCTTTTTTAATCGCCTTTAGGGCCAGTGGAGAAGGTTAGATGTATTTTTCACCCGGTTTCAACTTGATTTTCCAGAGCTATCAGTTCTATCCTTAGGCCGAATAAGTTCAAAATTGATTTCAACTTGGCAGGATAAGATTGTGAATTTTGTACTTAGACGATTTCTTTTGAAAATTTGGATTTAATTGTAAATTTGAATGATTTTCAAATAAAGAAATTTTTCGTTAGACTTAGGTTCTTGGAAAATCTTATTTTTTTTGGTGAAATAGAATTTAATTTTGTAAGATGAAGTTAAATTGCAAAATCGATTTTTACTCTAGAGGCAATTTTATTTTTTGTCATAAAATTTTAATTATTTAGCAAAATCGATTTAGAGGAAAAATTGCAAAAATTGGCTTTAATAGATTAAATTTGCCTTGAAAGCTTTTGGTATTTAATGAAATTGGTAAATTAATATTAAGAAATGGCTTTTGGTTAGCCAAAATTCAACTTCAAGGATGTATTAATTAGCAAACCCTCATTAAATAGAAATTTTTAGCATCCCCAAGGCACCATTCAATTTCGTTTTGCAATTTGTGGTTAATTAGTAAATTAAAAGTGCAGTTTTCATTTTAGAAAATTAAAATTTTGGCAAAGTATTTAAAGTGGGCCACTAACTTAGCTTTAATTTTGGTTTTTTTTCCTCTATAAGACCAAGTCGGCCAGCTTGGGAGGAAGGTGAAAGCTGCTATAAAGGGAGTCCCCTCCCATTTCATTTTCATCAATTCATTTGCTCCTCATGCTTGGGCGAATTTGAAGCAAGGGCAGATTTCCAGACTTGGGCGAAATTGGTGGAAGGCAGTTTTTTGGCGATTTTTGGGCAATTTCTCCATTGCCATTGTTGGGCGATTTGTCTAAGGGCCAGATTTTTTGCGTTTTTGGGGATTTTTGCTCCACTTTGTGGGCTGCGATTTGTGCCCTAGGTGGCAGATTTTACAGATTTTGCTCCTTCTTTGCTTGGGTGAATTTTGTGGAAGGGCAGATTTTTCTTTCATGCTTAGCCGAATTTTGTGGGGGCCGAAATTTGTGGAAGACAAAATTCTGATTTTCTAGAGGGGCTGCAATTTTTTATATCAGATTTGGGCAATTTTGTTGGGAGAAGAGATACATATGAAAGTTTGATTTTTGCATAGAAGACAAGTGTTGGATAAGCTTAGAGGTTTTGTTTTCTAATTTGCAAAGGGATTTGTAATTCTTTGATGTCATATTCCGGGTTCCGAAAAGTTGCTGTAAGATTATTAGTTAAGGTGAAAGTCATCATCTAGAGTTGCAAGGAGTGCTTAAGCTGACATCCATTCTTTCGCTCTTTTCTAATAATTGCACTACTTGGTTGTTCTTGCCTTTTGGTCCACCACTCTACCATCCCGTAATAGGGCGACGAGCATGGAGGATGATAGTGCAAGTAAGAATCCCAAGCGGGCAAACGCTAAGAAAGACAAAGAGGATATGACGTCCAAAACTTCCTTCTTCTTGAAAATGAAGAAAATAACCGATACTAATATCGCTACAGTGGACATGATACGGATGAGGGACAGACTAAAGGAAGGACAATCCCCCTTGGCAAAGAGGATATACAAGAGCGGAATTGTACATGCAGCAGCTTTTCCTCCTACTTTGCCTTGTCCGGAATTGATTATGGAGTGTGCATCCAGATTTGATCTAGACAGTAAATCCATCATTTTTGGCGAAGGGAAGAGAGTGTTGGCCAACATTGGCGAACAAGCGATTGAAGAGACATTTAATATTCCCCAGAGCAAGGGCATGACAGTTGTAATGGTGGATCAGGCGGCCAAATCATTTCAAGGTAACCAAGAGGCCTACTTCTCACATCTAAAGCGGAATTGGATACACGAAGGAAGGAAAGGAGTTAACAAATCAACAAGGCTTACAGTGGCAGATTTCAAGCCGGAATATGGCGATCTCATTGTTCTTCTCAGCCGGATCATGGGCCTAGCTCAAGCTATGCAATTCGAAAACTGGATGTACTTCTTCATTGATGAAATTGAAAAGGGAAAAGGAAAATTTGATTGGGCTAGGATCATAAGTGAAAATTTAGAGTTGCAACTTAGAACAGTTCAAAACCAAAGGCAATTCTACATGGGATCCTATCTGTTTTACTTAATTGCTAGATTGTATGAGAGTCCGGGACTTAGGGCCTTAGGAGAGATTGGTAATGGGCCGGGGCAATATTTGGTGCATGAATGCTATCCGCAGCTTCATTTGCACAATAACAAGGATTACAAGATGTTTTGCGATGCATTCGCCATGAAGACAGTAAGGGTATTACAAGGGGCGCCTGCTAAGAGACTTTCATCGGAAGCAGAAGCAAGGATTAAGAAGTTTGGGAGTTGGTTCATCCAATTTCCGCAATTCACATACATTAGAGTGGCAGGAAGTACAGCTTGTCCCAAGAGGCTTCCAAGATACCCGCCCGACAAGGTAGTTTTGATGGAATTGGCTAGGCAGCTTGAGCACTATGATAGAGTAATGAGGAATGAGGGGAAAACAGGCGTTTCCTTCTCAATTATAATTGGCAATGATAGTTGCCCAAATCGGGCCGCCTTTGAGGCTGCGGAAAAGGAATTGGAGTGGTATCATCTAGGATGGTACAGAGCAAGGCAAGGATTCGACCCTGTTGGTCTTATCAAGGCATCTCATGGAAGCGAATTTAAGCATGTTCCCACTATAGAGGACTTTTGGGCCAATGCAAAGGATGATTTTCACGTGAGAAAGCTAGCTTTCTCGAGATTGTCGGTGAACATGATGAGAGATATCAGATGGAGAGGCCTTGATATTCCCGATCAATTGGAGGATGATCGTAGAAGACTATGAGACAGTAGTTGGAACAGAGTTGAATCCAGTGGATTGGGACGATCATCAGGATCCTTCCTTGGAGGCAGTCACAAGGACAGTAGATTTGCATACCGAGTCGTGGTATAATGCCAAGTTGAGAAAGCTACAAAGACAAAAGGTTCTCCTTACTTATGAGATGATGAAACCAAAGGAAGGTTTAGTAGAATCAATCGGACAGAAGGGTGAAGGAAGTGGCCGGCAATCGGAGACAGTTGGAAATAGCAAGAAGAGGGCTTTGGAGGTAGAGAAAAGCCAAGAACGTTCGGAACCTCCAGCCAAGAGACAGCGGGCAGCGCCGTCAAGGGAGAGTATAACTAAGGCTAGAGGCCAAGAGGTCAATTCGAGTGATAAAGGGGCCGCAGTGGAGGTGAGCTCTGATTCGGAATCAAGTGGCTACAGTGAAAGTACGGAGTACTCCCCTCTCTCGGAGAACCAGCAAGGAAATATGGCAGAAACTAGTAGAGAAGAAGATGGGCCGATTGATATTGAAGAGATAAGTCAGGCGTCTAAGGCCGTTGGTGATGCTTTGTTGGTCGAACCGAATCCGGATTTGGGGAGATGCACTGCACCACTATGGTTAAGGCAAATGCTTATGCCGAGAGGCGAGGTGGTAATGGCTCACGCAGTTGATGATATCCAAGGACTAATAGAAAAGGATGATAGCGAGAACCAAAAACAGATGGCAAATACGGTGGCAAGGGTAATCAGAAGCGACAGTGATGGTCACCGAAGGGTTCAGATTGCTATATCAACAATCAATAAGGTAGCGGATGAGATTGCAGCCCAGGAGTACGAAATAGTAGAACATAATTTGGGAAGAAATACAGATGATATGGAATGTGAGGAGGTTCAGGAAGGCATAGCATCAATCAGAGAAAGATTGAGGAAGTCAAACGAAAAGATAGTAAAGTTGGAGGCCGAAAACAAATATTGGAGAGATTGCCAGCCAATTCAACAGCTGCATCAGGCAACCCTTCCTCAAGACAGCGGGAGCAATTCAGAAGAGGTATCAGCTCAGTTACATGAAGTAAGGGGTTGGATCTATGATACAATCCAAGATGGGCGAAATTTCTTGCCCTCCTTCATCTCAACATTCCAGTCATTGGTGACTGTTAGAAACAAATTTAGATTATTTGAAGAGGAATGGAAGAATTTTCTTCCCATCAAGGATTTGGTTATTCCTAGGCTGCAGGCGTTCATTAGGCTACCGGAGGCATATTTGGAAAGAGCCCGGTTGGTTGATGAGAGAGGATTGAGATTGCACAACACGGCCCAAGCGTCGACACTTCCATTTCGACCATGATGAGCGACGTTGGGGTGGCGCTTGATTTTGAGGGTATTAGAGAGGAGGATGTCAGTGAGACAGGATTTGGATCGAGATTGGATGAGTTAGGAAAGGCTGCCGTCAAAAGGAAACATTTGAACACCCTTTCCTCACTCAATGCTTTTATTGGGTTTGCAAAGGAATATGAGAAGGATCACGAAAGGATACTACAAGCAGCAAACAGCGTGGCAAAGTCAGCAGAACTCCGAGCGAAGCACACACCTTGTCCTCCTATGGAAGAAGTTAACGAAAGGCTAGCTAAGTTCATTGCCTTAGCTAAAAGAACAAAAGAAAAAGGAAGAATTATACTAGAAGATCATCTTATGTAAGCCCAAGTGGCAACTTTCTCTTTCTTCTAGAATAGGACAAGTGTTTGTTTCGGATTGGCCACCATTTTGGTGCCTTCTCATTGGTTGCCACTTTTGCACTTTTTTCATTGGTCCATTGATGAGGTGGCATCTTCTCATTGGCTGATGGGGTGGCAACCCTAATTAGGGTTTTGGGATCCAATCTGGATCGTCGATCTTGTTTTGATCTCTACCGTCCATTGTATTTTGGACCTCTATATAAGGCCATTGGCTCTCATTTGTAAAGAGGAGGGGGTTGGAGAAATTGTTGCGAAAATAATACCAAAGTGCTCTCTTTTTCATTGCATGTTGACTAAGAACATTGGGTGTTATTGCATGTTTTCTACTTCCACATAGTTAAATTTTCTTTTCAAGTTGAAGCAATTTCATTTCAAGTTGTTAGAGTAAGAGTAAAATAAAATGGATAGTTGCATGGTAGCTTTGGTAGATGTTTGATAGGGGTCAACACTAGGCCACTAGCATCCTAGCGGCTGGTTGGGAGGCTTTGTGTGGTGATCTAGTTTATTTTCCTTTGAAGCGTTGCATCTATGGAGGTAGGGCCGCTGGTTAGCCTTCATTAGATTCGATCCCCGTCCATCTGCTAACCTTCCATTCTTAGGAGTAGGAGTAGTTGAGCAGCCAAATTTCATGCTTAGAAGAGGTTAGTTAGAGAAGTAAACCAAAACATTGGCATTCTCACCTTCCATCGCAATTCACCCTACATTGCCATCATCGCGCCATCAACATCATCTAGCATTCACACCGAACCACCATCTCCATTTTCTCACCAAGATCCAAATTTTTCTCAAACAAGAAAATGTAAGGCCGCCTACGTGATTACCAGCAAATCACATTGATAAAACTGAGCGAGTATCCAACGGTGTAAGGAACATTGGAGTTATACTCGTGTCCCATGAGAGATAACTTTTCAAGAGAGGAATTGTGTATTTGATATTCTGTATCAAGCATCCAATTACTAATATGTTATGTAAGTGACACAAAACTCGCATCAACATTATCTGGTGCTAGAAGGAGGGCAAGAAATTTTCCTTTTTGAGAAAATTTCAAGATAAGTATGAAGAAGAATGGTGCTTCCTAGATCAAATCAACCTAGAGCAACTTGGAGAACACTTCAGGATCACTTTGTAGCCAGTTTGGGCTCAATTGCTTGGGAGGAAAGTGAAAACACCAGAGAGTATTTGGACACCATTGAAGTATTGAATCAAGAAGAAAGGAAAGCAAGAGCTATTGAAAGGAGAATTCAAAGGAAGTTGGAACGCCAAAGAGAATTGGAAAGGAAGCTTGAGAGAGAAAGAAAGGCGCAAAGACAAGCTCAAGCTACTATCAAAGAAAACTCGAATTAGAGAATCACTTGAGTCGGGTCTGAACTATATTCAAGCTGGATAGAAAGATTGGATCTTTTTCCCCTGAAAGATTTGAGAGATTGATATCGGATAAGAGACAGAGGATATTGAGAAATACACCACACCAAGAAGAAGACTTACTTGTGTTAGAATCTCCCAAAAGGTCAAGGAATCGTCAGGTAGCTGATATCTCAAACTTAGCTAGCCCCTCAAGTGGTCAAACAATCCAAGCTTTGGTTAATTCGCCAGTTCAAGTTCAAGTTCAAGTTCAAGCCAATCAACCAACAATGGCTCAACCACCATGGATTCAAAACAATGCTTCACCCATTTCATTCCAACAGTACCATGATCTACCTAAGAATCCTGAGGTTTTTTGCTCCAAGTTTTTTGTCAATAACCCTAACCACACAGCAGAAGAGCATATCAAAGTGTTTCAAGAGGCATTATGCAACAGAAGAATTCAAGAAGAAGATGTTGCATGTAGGCTTTTCCCCTATTCATTGAGTGAGGAACCATATTACTGGTTTGTCAATTTGCCAGCATCATGAATAACGGGATGGGTTCAACTCAGGGAAGCCTTTATTGCAAAGTTTGGTATGCCCACCACACCACTGGAGTTACATAGAATGTTTGTGGACATCAGGAGACATGATAAAGAGTCAATAAGTTCCTTCAATGATCGTTTCCATAAGGCTTACACGAGATTGCAAGCTCCTTACACAATAACAGAGGCGGGTGCATTGGAAGCATACTATAGTGCCTTAGACAGCCAGACGGCTATGTTCACAAGGATGGCGAATCCTGCTCCTATAACGAAAACTGAGGCTTACACTTAAGCAATTAAGATTGGGAGGCAATTAGGCCAACAAGGAATAGAACCTCAAGGTGTAAGGTATCCGAACAATCCAGTTCCACAACTTGCTTACCAAGCTCCTACAAATCAATTGGTGGTACACCCGGGACCTCCATTATCTCAAGCACCACCCTCAGTACCAGTTTATCTACAAGGTGCAGGTTCCTCCACGAGGACACAAGAAGAGAAGGATGAGATGAAAGAGTTGATTGACCAAGTCAAGAAGCTATCCACAGAAGTCACCTATTTGAGAAATCAGAACAATCAACTCCAAAGTTCCCATAGAAACAACCAAGGAAGCAATTATCAGAACCAAGGGAATAATTACCAGAATCAAGGTGGAAGTTATCAAGGAGGGTATCAAAGAAACCATCAAGAAGGGGGATACCAAAGAAATTATCAGGATAGAGACTACCAAAGAAACAATCAAGGTGGTGGTTATCAAAGGAACTATCAAAACAACAACTATCAAGGTAACAATCAGTCACAAGACCAAGGATATAGCAATCAGTCTAACCAAGGGAAGACTTGGAACACAGGCCCAAACAATGGAAATGTGGTGTCGCCACTTGATAATCAGGCCTTAGCGGACAGTAGACCGGTAGATAGAATATTTCTAGCTGAGTCCGCTATGTCCAAATATTGCAGATTTCATGAGACTGATTTACATTCGGAGTTAGGATGTGCTGAGTTCAAGAGGGCATCTAACCTGTTTCAAAACATAATAGATGAGTCAAATAGTCAAGAAGATGTGAAGGTCACGGGGTATGAGATTGTTCCATCCCCGGGATATGATCAGTGTTTGACTTTTGAGGAGTTTTCATTCCCGCCAGAATTTGAAGCATATAAAGAGCACCAAGGAAGATTTCCACCCGAATCAACCAATGGGCCAGTTAGCGAGGTGATAAATCAAAATGAATATAACAATGAGTCAGATTTTTCTTTCCCACCTTTGGAGGATACTGTTCTAGTTCAAGGAACAGGTGGGAATCAAACATTTCAACAACCGGCTAGCAACGCAAGATTTTATCAGAGAAACAACAGGAGGAATGACAGACCCTTCACATCCTCCATTCCCCCGAATAATTTCAATACACCTCCACACCCCAATGCGAGCAATGTACCAAATGCTTCAAGGGATGCCCCTGAATACAGACAGAGTAACCATAGCAGTGGGAATGGACAACAGAATTTTCAACAGGGTACACAAAAGAACAATCAAGATGTTCAAAGATCACAGAATGTCCAGTCGACACAAGAAACAAATAGAGGAAGAACGGGAAACAACACTGTCAATAACGAAGAATTGAAGAAGTTGGGACAAAGTGTGACAGAGGAGATGAGGAAGATCAAGATCAGTCTCCCTTTGTTCGAATTACTGAAGATAGCAGAGGTTAGGGATACGTTCCTTAACAATTTGAAGGATAACAAACCACAAGGATCTCAAACTCAAAGTACAGTAACACATACTCAAGGGAGGTCTCCTCCTAATTCGGTGCATGTAATCCAAGACGCTCTAGGAGCGAATATGACAAATTCATCTCAAGAAATTTCGTATGGTGAGGGGGAGAACCCTACACAAGAGGTTGCATATGGCGACATTAGCAGTTTCAATGGCCAGTTAGGGCCTCAACCAATTTATGTGGCTCAAGGATCGACGCCTATAGAACAACAAACTCAAAAGAGTCAAAATCCGGTGAACAATAAAGAAAAGGTGAAGAAGGAAGAGATTACTCAAACAATAGATTTCAGAGTGAAGCCAAAGCAAGCACATAAGACACCTGTGGTATATTATCAAGGGAAAGAGGAACCAGCCCCATTCTTGTTGTCAGTAAGGATGTTCGGGAAGTTGCTTCACAATTGTTTGATAGATTCAGGAGCATCAAGCAACGTCATGCCTTTGAACATTTGCAGAAGGTTAGGAATCACGCCTTTGGACTCCAACAGAAGAGTTACTCAATTAGATAAAACAGAAGTGCCAGTGGTAGGAGAATTACACAATATACATATGCAGTTGGCATCTGATCCGAGGATGGAACACATGGTATACATTTCAGTAGTGGATGTAGCCGATACCTACGGATTGATCCTAGGGAGAGATTGGGCTAGAAAATTGAATGGATATATGGCTACTGACTTCTCCCACATGTGGCTCCCATGGAAAGGTTTGGCGAATCAAATTAGAATTGATAGCACCCCAAGGTTGAGATTGACAGTGACCGAAAATGGGGAGTCAAACGAAATATTGTTTGTGGAGACAAATATGAGCACCTACAGACCAAAGAAAGTAGAAGTATTGACAATGAATATCATAAGCAAAGGAAGGGATTCCACTGAGATCCTGATTGAGTCAGATCCAGATGCTTCGTCCGATGAGGGTGAAGGCATGTTTGAAAATTTCAAGAATTTCGTGACTAGGACCGTGCAACAAGGAATGGAGTTGGGTAACCGAACACCAGTAAGAGACTTATTATTACCCAATTGGTGCAGAATTCACAATGCATTCCACTCGGAGTTATCTTGCTCTCTGTGTACAGTAGCCTTAGAACAAGTGGAAAAGAGAATACCAGGGGCTCTAAAACGAGAAGATCAACATGGTAAACAGAAGGTTGAGATTCAACAAGTTGAGAAGGTTGAGATTCAACAAGTTGATGAAGCAGAAAGCAACATGATGGGTGAAACAAAGAACCAAATTACACCACCCAGTGCGGAAATAAAAGAAGATGATGAAATAGACGAGTCGGAGAGTCTCCAAAAGGAGAAGCATCTAGAAAGAAATGGAGTATGGACTCTAAGATTCGATGGTTCCAGAACCAAACAAGGAGCTAGAACCGGATTTGAGTTAGTTAGCCCAACTGGGACAACATATTTAGAGGCACATAGATTGCAATTCTCATGCACTAACAATGTGGCAGAGTATGAAGCTTTGATTTTAGGATTGTTATGCGCTATCAAGAAAGGTGCCAAAATACTACATGTTCTTGGGGACTCATATTTGATAATTGAGCAGATAAAACAGAAGTTCGCCTGCTATGACAAGAGATTGAAGAGATATAGAAACAGGGTTTGGGATTTGATAGAGGACTTCGATGCCTTCAATATCAAGTTTAGCTATAGAGCGAACAATCAGGTGGCAAATGCCCTCGCACAGACTGCAAGCTCGTTGGCACCAATTAAGTTGGATGGTTTGAAGAAATTCAGAGTTGAGTTGGCATCGGTTCCATCAGTACCAGACAATGTCAAGAATTTCCAAGTGTTTGAAGATGATAGACATATCCTCAAATTCTTGACCAATTCAGATGTTTTCATAGCGCAAATCATAGATGGTGAAGTGGATGAAGAATCAGAGATTGATGCAAAAGGAATTATGAGCTTAAAAGAAAATACTATTCCAAAGGGGATTATTGAGTTAGAAAGGATATTTGACATGGACCAGTTCCACAAAATGCAGTATCAACCCACAGGGGGCGATGAGTGTGAAAAGGTTAATTTGGGGACAGAAGATTGTCCCAAAATAGTTCACATTGGGAAAGTTTGCACACCTAAGGAGAAGGCAGATATATTGAGTTTGATGAAGGAATTCCCAGATGTAATTGCTTGGGGATATGGAGATTTGAAAACATATGATCCTTCTATCGTCACACATACAATTCCACTGAAGGAAGGGAGTAAGCCATTCAGGCAGCGACAGAGGCCAGTCAATCCTTTGTTAGAACCATTGATATATCAAGAAGTAAAGAAGTTGCTAAATGCGCAGATCATTTTCCCAGTGAGACATTCAACGTGGGTCGCCAATCTTGTCCCAGTAAGGAAGAAGAACAGAGAGATAAGACTATGTGTAGATTTCAGAAATTTGAACAGAGCCTCAGAAAAAGACAATTATCCATTGCCATCACTAGACGAGGTTTTGCAAATTGTAAATGGAGCCCAAATGATGTCATTTATGGATGGATACTCGGGATACAATCAAGTGATAGTCGAAGAAGAAGATAGGTTAAAAACGGCTTTCACCACGAAGTGGGGAACATTTGCATACAGAAGGATGCCTTTGGGCTTGATCAATGCAGGCGCAACATTTCAAAGAGCCATGGATTATGCTTTCAAGGACTTAAAAGACAAGTGCATTATAATCTACATGGATGACATAACCGTATTTTCAAAGAACAGAGAAGATCACATTCTGGATTTGAGGAAAGTTTTCAGGAAATGTAGTAGGTATGGAATTTCTCTGAACCCGAAGAAATGTATGTTTGGAGTCACCGAGGGTAAATTGCTAGGACATATAATTTCAGAAAGAGGTATCATGATAGATCCAGAGAGGGTGGAAGCAATTTCCAAACTTGGCATGCCAGGAAGTAAGAAGGAGCTCAAATCGTTCTTTGGAAAGATCAACTTTGTGAGAAAGTTCATATCTGCATTTGCTGAGATCGTGAAGCCAATGAATGACATGTTGAAAAAGGATGCAAAAGTGGATTGGACTCCAGTAGCTAAGAAGGCATTTGAAGAGATAAAACATGCTATCATCAATGCACCAGTTCTAGTGAGTCCAGATTATGAGAGGCCATTCAATATATATTCTTTCGCCTCTGATCATGCATGCGCGGCTATTTTAACACAGAAGAATGAAGAAGATGAGGAGCACCCAATAGCCTTCATGAGTGCACCTTTCAGAGAAGCTGAATTGAATTATCCAAATGTGGAGAAGCAAGCTTATGCCTTGGTGAAGGCAATGAAGAAATTCAGGCACTACATCTTGAGAAGTAAAGTACGTGCAATTGTACCTGATATAGTAGTGAAGACGCTACTGATGCAGAGTGAGCTTGGAGAAAGAAGAGGCAAGTGGGTCGCCACTATCCAAGAATATGACATAGAAATCCTACCAATGAAATTGGTTAGAGGACAAAAATTGGCACAGACCATGGCATCAGAGGGGCCTGGACTTGTGCAACAAGTTTATGAATTGGAGGATGTACATCCCGATGAATGGTACCGGGACATAACCAACTATTTGTTAAATCATCGGTGCCCTTCACATTTGAATCCAGTACAGAAGCGAGCATTGAGATTCAAGAGCAGAATATATATGTTACAAGGAGCAGTATTATACAAGCAAAATCATGAAGGGATATATTTGAGATGTGTCGGAAAGGAAGAAGCCAGAAATATTTTGGAACATTTTCATGATAAATGGGGAACAGGACACAGATCAGACTTGGCCACAGCACATTGGATACTAAGAGCAGGATATTATTGGCCAACTTTGTTCAAGGATACTCACGAGCACGTAAAGATTTGTCATGTTTGCCAAACTTCGGCAAAACGACAAAGGAATCCGGCAATGCCTCTGCAGCCAATCATCGAGGTGAGACCTTTCGCGATGTGGGGACTTGACTTCATCGGTCCTATCAATCCACCTTCCTCAGCACAACACAGGTATATTCTAACCACAACTGACTACTGTACTCGGTGGTCAGAAGCCCAAGCTTTCAAGAATTGCACTGCTGAGATTGTTATCAAATTTTTAGAGGAAAGAATCACTACCAGGTTTGGGTGTCCTTCTGCTTTTGTTTGTGATAATGGTTCTGCTTTCACTTCTTTGAAATTTCATACATGGGCATTTGATCACGGGATTATTTTAAAATTTTCATCAGGTTACTATCCCCAGGGAAATGGCCTAGCAGAATCCACAAACAAGAACCTTTTGACTGTGATTGGAAAACTTTTAGACAGAAACCCAAAAGATTGGCACACACAACTGAGATACGCTTTGTGGGCAGATAGAACAAGAGTTAAAGAGTCCATAGGGATCACTCCTTTTCATATGGTTTATGGACAAGACCCTGTATTCCCAATTCAATTGAAAATTCCAACTTTAAGGTTCATACAGGAATACTATGATGAGAACGAAGACAGAGTCCAAGTCAGGTTGACTCAACTGATGCAGTTAGATGAGAAAAGAGACGAAGCCCTGGAAAAATTTGCAAAACATCAAGGGGTAGTAAAACGTTGGTTTGACAGAAAAGCACAAAACAAGGCCTTCAGGATTTCTGACTTGGTCTTATATTGGGACAAAGCCCATGAAAAGAAAGGACAACATAATAAATTCGACAAACTTTGGAAAGGTCCTTTCCAGATTGCTGAGATCATCGGAGATAATGCATTTAGACTCAAGACACTCACTGGAGGAGATGTCCCATTGCCCGTCAATGGGCAATTCCTCAAGCATTATTTCCAAGCCTAGGACTCTGTCTGGAGCCCTTTGTACATAGTTAGTTTAGGTTTGCTTTCAGTTGTTAGTTTAGGTTTGCTTTCAGTTCTTTAGAATAGAGTCTGTGTTGGACCATTTGGCCCAAGGGTTAGAGTAGTTTCCCTTTCAATTGTTTAGAGTAGTTTTCTTTTAGTTGCTTAGTTTAGGTGTTTTGAGGGAGCTTGAATTTGATTTGCATCAAGTCATTTGACTTGAGATCTTTTTTGCTTCCCTCAGTCGGAGAGTAGTTTTGGTTTTGGACCTTTGCAAGTGCAAAGGAGGGTTCCATGTTATCACTCATGGGCGAGGTGTGTAGATTTTATATTATATTGGGACAAAACGGAGTCTGTCTTGTTCATTTCTTGAATGCATTTAACAAGGTTCAGAGATTAAAGGATGTGTTTAGTCGTTGGTCTATGGTAGGACTTGTACTAAATTTGGGTTAGACTCTATAGAGGTTCTTAAGTTATCTTTTGACATGGTTACAACATTCTACTCACACTTAATTGCTCTGAGTTCTTGGTGTTTTAAAGTGAAGTTGGACTTAGTAAAAATCATACACCTACTTCAGCGCCACTGTGGTCTTCCAAACCCTCCGCAAGCTTCATTGCCTGCAAACCAAACAAAAGATTGAAAAGAGAGAAGAAAAAGAGAAAATATCAGGAGAAAAGAGAAAAGGCAATATTAAAGTGAAAATAAAGATAAAATTTGGTTAAAGGGTGTGCAGTCATCTCTGCCGGTGTTATAAGGATAATCACTAAAGGCAGAACCGTGATTGTGGTGCCACAGCGATAACTCCGTCGGGGCTATAGACGCCTGACTGGCAACGGAGCTCTATCCGGGTTGCTTTTGAAGTAAGGATATTTATAATAGCTAAGTTTAATGGATCTGAGAGACTATCAACTTCTTGTCGAGCGGGGAACAAATCATTTGCACACACGTGAGTAACTTATGGTCAGAGTGCTTAGGTTCAACTTGAGAGTCCTTTCCCTTGTTGAGTGCTCGTCCTTAAGTGATTTGCGGATAGGCCATCCTGAGATTTTGTTCTAAGTTACTTGTTTCTCGAAATGTTCAGGAACATTTCACCCGTGGAGTCGTCAGATGTTGTAAGGTTTTCACACATCGCCCCAAAATCTTGGGTACCCCCTTTTTTAATCGCCTTTAGGGCCAGTGGAGAAGGTTAGATGTATTTTTCACCCGATTTCAACTTGATTTTCCAGAGCTACCAGTTCTATCCTTAGGCCGAATAAGTTCAAAATTGATTTCAACTTGGCAGGATAAGATTATGAATTTTGTACTTAGACGATTTCTTTTGAAAATTTGGATTTAATTGTAAATTTGAATGATTTTCAAATAAGGAAATTTTTCGTTAGACTTAGGTTCTTGGAAAATCTTATTTTTTTTGGTGAAATAGAATTTAATTTTGTAAGATGAAGTTAAATTGCAAAATCGATTTTTACTCTAGAGGCAATTTTATTTTTTGTCATAAAATTTTAATTATTTAGCAAAATCGATTTAGAGGAAAAATTGCAAAAATTGGCTTTAATAGATTAAATTTGCCTTGAAAGCTTTTGGTATTTAATGAAATTGGTAAATTAATATTAAGAAATGGCTTTTGGTTAGCCAAAATTCAACTTCAAGGATGTATTAATTAGCAAACCCTCATTAAATAGAAATTTTTAGCATCCCCAAGGCACCATTCAATTTCGTTTTGCAATTTGTGGTTAATTAGTAAATTAAAAGTGCAGTTTTCATTTTAGAAAATTAAAATTTTGGCAAAGTATTTAAAGTGGGCCACTAACTTAGCTTTAATTTTGGTTTTCTTTCCTCTATAGGACCAAGTCGGCCAGCCTGGGAGGAAGGTGAAAGCTGCTATAAAGGGAGTCCCCTCCCATTTCATTTTCATCAATTCATTTGCTCCTCATGCTTGGGCAAATTTGAAGCAAGGGCAGATTTCCAGACTTGGGCGAAATTGGTGGAAGGCAGTTTTTTGGCGATTTTTGGGCAATTTCTCCATTGCCATTGTTGGGCGATTTGTCTAAGGGCCAGATTTTTTGCGTTTTTGGGGATTTTTGCTCCACTTTGTGGGCTGCGATTTGTGCCCTAGGTGGCAGATTTTACAGATTTTGCTCCTTCTTTGCTTGGGTGAATTTTGTGGAAGGGCAGATTTTTTTTTCATGCTTAGCCGAATTTTGTGGGGGCCGAAATTTGTGGAAGACAAAATTCTGATTTTCTAGAGGGGCTGCAATTTTTTATATCAGATTTGGGCAATTTTGTTGGGAGAAGAGATACATATGAAAGTTTGATTTTTGCATAGAAGGCAAGTGTTGGATAAGCTTAGAATCTTTGTTTTCTAATTTGCAAAGGGATTTGTAATTCTTTGATGTCATATCCCGGGTTCCGAAAAGTTGCTGTAAGATTATTAGTTAAGGTGAAAGTCATCATCTAGAGTTGCAAGGAGTGCTTAAGCTGACATCCATTCTTTCGCTCTTTTCTAAGAATTGCACTACTTGGTTCTTCTTGCCTTTTGGTCCACCACTCTACCATCCCGTAATAGGGCGACGAGCATGGAGGATGATAGTGCAAGTAAGAATCCCAAGCGGGCAAACGCTAAGAAAGAAAAAGAGGATATGACGCCCAAAACTTCCTTCTTCTCGAAAATGAAGAAAATAACCGATACTAATATCGCTACAGTGGACATGATACGGATGAGGGACAGACTAAAGGAAGGACAATCCCCCTTGGCAAAGAGGATATACAAGAGCGGAATTGTACATGCAGCATCTTTTCCTCCTACTTTGCCTTGTCCAGAATTGATTATGGAGTGTGCATCCAGATTTGATCTAGACAGTAAATCCATCATTTTTGGCGAAGGGAAGAGGGTGTTGGCCAACATTGGCGAACAAGTGATTGAAGAGACATTTAATATTCCCCAGAGCAAGGGCATGACAGTTGTAATGGTGGATCAGACGGCCAAATCATTTCAAGGTAACCAAGAGGCCTACTTCTCACATCTAAAGCGGAATTGGATACACGAAGGAAGGAAAGGAGTTAACAAATCAACAAGGCTTACAGTGGCAGATTTCAAGCCGGAATATGACGATCTCATTGTTCTTCTCAGTCGGATCATGGGCCTAGCTCAAGCTATGCAATTCGAAAACTGGATGTACTTCTTCATTGATGAAATTGAAAAGGGAAAAGAAAAATTTGATTGGGCTAGGATCATAAGTGAAAATTTAGAGTTGCAACTTAGAACAGTTCAAAACCAAAGGCAATTCTACATGGGATCCTATCTGTTTTACTTAATTGCTAGATTGTATGAGAGTCCAGGACTTAGGGCCTTAGGAGAGATTGGTAATGGGCCGGGGCAATATTTGGTGCATGAATGCTATCCGCAGCTTCATTTGCACAATAACAAGGATTACAAGATGTTTTGCGATGCATTCGCCATGAAGACAGTAAGGGTATTACAAGGGGCGCCTACTAAGAGACTTTCATCGGAAGCAGAAGCAAGGATTAAGAAGTTTGGGAGTTGGTTCATCCAATTCCCGCAATTCACATACATTAGAGTGGCAGGAAGTACAGTTTGTCCCAAGAGGCTTCCAAGATACCCGCCCGACAAGGTAGTTTTGATGGAATTGGCTAGGCAGCTTGAGCACTATGATAGAGTAATGAGGAATGAGGGGAAAACAGGCGTTTCCTTCTCAATTATAATTGGCAATGATAGTTGCCCAAATCGGGCCGCCTTTGAGGCTGCGGAAAAGGAATTGGAGTGGTATCATCTAGGATGGTACAGAGCAAGGCAAGGATTCGACCTTGTTGGTCTTATCAAGGCATCTCATGGAAGCGAATTTAAGCATGTTCCTACTATAGAGGACTTTTGGGCCAATGCAAAGGATGATTTTCACGTGAGAAAGCTAGCTTTCTCGAGATTGTCGGTGAACATGATGAGAGATATCAGATGGAGAGGCCTTGATATTCCCGATCAATTGGAGGATGATCGTAGAAGACTATGAGACAGTAGTTGGAACAGAGTTGAATCCAGTGGATTGGGACGATCATCAGGATCCTTCCTTGGAGGCAGTCACAAGGACAGTAGATTTGCATACCGAGTCGTGGTATAATGCCAAGTTGAGAAAGCTACAAAGACAAAAGGTTCTCCTTACTTATGAGATGATGAAACCAAAGGAAGGTTTAGTAGAATCAATCGGACAGAAGGGTGAAGGAAGTGGTCGGCAATCGGAGACAGTTGGAAATAGAAAGAAGAGGGCTTTGGAGGTAGAGAAAAGCCAAGAACGTTCGGAACCTCCAGCCAAGAGACAGCGGGCAGTGCCGTCAAGGGAGAGTATAACTAAGGCTAGAGGCCAAGAGGTCAATTCGAGTGATAAAGAGGCCGCAGTGGAGGTGAGCTCTGATTCGGAATCAAGTGGCTACAGTGAAAGTACGGAGTACTCCCCTCTCTCGGAGAACCAGCAAGGAAATATGGCAGAAACTAGTAGAGAAGAAGATGGGCCGATTGATATTGAAGAGATAAGTCAGGCGTCTAAGGTCGTTGGTGATGCTTTGTTGGTCGAACCGAATCCGGATTTGGGGAGATGCACTGCACCACTATGGTTAAGGCAAATGCTTATGCCGAGAGGCGAGGTGGTAATGGCTCACGCAGTTGATGATATCCAAGGACTAATAGGAAAGGATGATAGCGAGAACCAAAAACAGATGGCAAATACGGTGGCAAGGGTAATCAGAAGCGACAGTGATGGTCACCGAAGGGTTCAGATTGCTATACCAACAGTCAATAAGGCAGCGGATGAAATTGCAACCCAGGAGTACGAAATAGTAGAACATAATTTGGGAAGAAATACAGATGATATGGAATGTGAGGAGGTTCAGGAAGGCATAACATCAATCAGAGAAAGATTGAGGAAGGAAAACGAAAAGATAGTAAAGTTGGAGGCCGAAAACAAATATTGGAGAGATTGCCAACCAATCCAACAGCTGCATCAGGCAGCCCTTCCTTAAGACAGCGGGAGCAATTCAGAAGAGGTATCAGCTCAGTTACATGAAGTAAGGGGTTGGATCTATGATACAATCCAAGATGGGCGAAATTTCTTGCCCTCCTTCATCTCAACATTCCAGTCATTGGTGACTGTTAGAAACAAATTCAGATTATTTGAAGAGGAATGGAAGAATTTTCTTCCCATCAAGGATTTGGTTATTCCTAGGCTGCAGGCGTTCATTAGGCTACCGGAGGCATATTTGGAAAGAGCCCGGTTGGTTGATGAGAGAGGATTGAGATTGCACAACACGGCCCAAGCGTCGACACTTCCATTTCGACCATGATGAGCAATGTTGGGGTGGCGCTTGATTTTGAGGGTATTAGAGAGGAGGATGTCAGTGAGATAGGATTTGGATCGAGATTGGATGAGTTAGGAAAGGCTGCCGTCAAAAGGAAACATCTGAACACCCTTTCCTCACTCAATGCTTTTATTGGGTTTGCAAAGGAATATGAGAAGGATCACGAAAGGATACTACAAGCAGCAAACAGCGTGGCAAAGTCAGCAGAACTCCGAGCGAAGCACACACCTTGTCCTCCTATGGAAGAAGTTAACGAAAGGCTAGCTAAGTTCATTGCCTTAGCTAAAAGAACAAAAGAAAAAGGAAGAATTATACTAGAAGATCATCTTATGTAAGCCCAAGTGGCAACTTTCTCTTTCTTCTAGAATAGGACAAGTGTTTGTTTCTGATTGGCCACCATTTTGGTGCCTTCTCATTGGTTACCACTTTTGCACTTTTTTCATTGGTCCATTGATGAGGTGGCATCTTCTCATTGGCCGATGGGGTGGCAACCCTAATTAGGGTTTTGGGATCCAATCTGGATCGTCGATCTTGTTTTGATCTCTACCGTCCATTGTATTTTGGACCTCTATATAAGGCCATTGGCTCTCATTTGTAAAGAGGAGGGGGTTGGAGAAATTGTTGCGAAAATAATACCAAAGTGCTCTCTTTTTCATTGCATGTTGACTAAGAACATTGGGTGTTATTGCATGTTTTCTACTTCCACATAGTTAAATTTTCTTTTCAAGTTAAAGCAATTTCATTTCAAGTTGTTAGAGTAAGAGTAAAATAAAATGGATAGTTGCATGGTAGCTTTGGTAGATGTTTGATAGGGGTCAACACTAGGCCACTAGCATCCTAGCGGCTGGTTGGGAGGCTTTGTGTGGTGATCTAGTTTACTTTCCTTTGAAGCGTTGCATCTATGGAGGTAGGGCCGCTGGTTAGCCTTCATTAGATTCGATCCCCGTCCATCTACTAACCTTCCATTCTTAGGAGTAGGAGTAGTTGAGCAGCCAAATTTCATGCTTAGAAGAGGTTAGTTAGAGAAGTAAACCAAAACATCGGCATTCTCACCTTCCATCACAATTCACCCTACATTGCCATCATCGCGCCATCAACATCATCTAGCATTCACACCGAACCACCATCTCCATTTTCTCACCAAGATCCAAATTTTTCTCAAACAAGAAAACGTAAGGCCGCCTACGTGATTACCAGCAAATCACATTGATAAAACTGAGCGAGTATCCAACGGTGTAAGGAACATTGGAGTTATACTCGTGTCCCATGAGAGATAACTTTTCAAGAGAGGAATTGTGTATTTGATATTCTGTATCAAGCATCCAATTACTAATATGTTATGTAAGTGACACAAAACTCACATCAACAGTATATCCGTTTCTTCCTCATCATCATCATCATTATCTTCTTCTTCTTCTTCATCCGCTCCTTCATTAAATTTTTGCTTAAGTTTCTTGACAATTTTGTTCTTCTTACTTATGACTGAGGCAATCTTTAAATCCATAGTTAATCTTTGATTTAGCCATGTCATAGTTTCCAAAGGCAGTAACTTTAGCATCTACATCTTCTACAAGTAGTGCCGTGATTGTTGCGAAGGCTTCATCAACATTGATTTCATAGCCTAGTGGCCTTACCCGCCTTACCCTTGGAACTGCAACTTGAACATAAGTAAAATCAGTGTCAACTAGAAAGCAAACATCATTGAAATGTTTGTCAACTAGAAAGCAAACATTATTGAAATGTTTGTCAACTAGTGAGATTGGTATCCTCAGTCTTTCCTTCATTGATTGTTTGAAGTCCTCAAAGTAGCTAGTCATAACTGATTCAAAATTGTTTCCTAGTTGCTCAATAAATTCACCTATCTGCACTGCAATAGATCTATTTGTTTTCCATGCAACTTTACCAAATGTGGGGAATGTATTATGTACATAAAAGAATATACATACAAGAATTGAACCAAATTTACATTGTGCACTTTTGGTTTTCTTTATAGCTCCCAAATTTTCTAATAATTGTTGCATCTATAACTTGACAAGGTCATAGGTATGATCCTTCTTAACTATCTTATAGTCCATGTCAACAACAATACATGGTACACTGTTGAGCCTGCTTGATTGGTAGAATTTATGTGCTATTATCCTCACTACAAATGCAATTAGAGGATCAGAGATAGTATCAATTGTCATTCCTTGTTTGTTCCACACTGTCCCTATATTCTTTTTAATAACCTCTTTAGATTCACTCCTTATGGTTTTAGGTCAGTCAAGTGTTGGATATCCAGTTACTCTATGTACAATTTTCTTAGTGATTTTCACCGGTCTATTATCCAACCATATATAATTATTATGAATTCTACTCAAAACTATCTTAATCCATTCAATTTTGAAAACATTGGGGAAATCTAGGGCATGGGTTAACCCTTTTGATTCTACAATTTTGAATTCATCTCTTAACACTCCATTTTCACACAATTTCCCAAAGGTTTCTTTAATCTCCATGTCTCCTGTGCTACCCACCTTGCATGTGTAGCAATTTCTTACATCTTGAATCATTAAAACCCGAGGTGGTATCACAAACAATGCATTAGATGGATCTTGCTTGTAAACAATATCATAAAGGACTCTAAAATTAGGTTGTCTGATCTCATTGCTTATCAATTGTATATTCAAAACTTCTTTACCCTCGTTAACCTTAGGAGTTGAAGAACTAGATGCCATTCTGTAAACTAGGGTTTATGAAAAGTCAAACTGTGTAGCTCGGCACATGATAAATCCCCTTACAAATCTGCTGTGTTAGTGTCAAGCAATTGTTGAATTTAGCTTGCAAATGTTGGTATGATCTCTTTCAATTAGCCTTTTTCTCTTCGTGCTCTCCTTTAAATTTGAATGATGTCAAATGAGTAGAAATCAATCATATAGACCTTCAAACCTCACATTTAATGCTTAGTGCTTACATAGCTGTAAGCTCAACTTCAATAGAGATTTTGACTCACTCGACTTCCATGAAGTTCCCTCTTTGCTTGGCAACCACTACGACCTCGGTGAACACTATCACCTTGTGATAGCTCAACATCAACTAACATTTCACTCGGCAACCATAGTGAAACTTTCAATGCTTGGCGATAAAATGAAAGTTGACAAAACTTAAAGATTTGCTCTAGGTTATAATCAACACCTTGCATCTTTATTCATGCATATGTAATCTATTCAGAACGAAATCCTTAGAACTGATGTATAGTATTCTTTTAAATATCAATCCCAACATACCTCTTGATTGCTTAATTGGAGGAGGTGTGATCACCTGACACATTGGGTGAAGTGATCCCATTTGAACTTGATGTGCTGTCATTTTCCTTTGTCTTTTTCATCTCATCTCTGACATTTTCAACATCTACATTTCCTTTTCCTTTGTTGAACTCACTGCTTGGTACCTTTGACCTTGTTGAGCTTATGTGATTAGTTTTTAAACAACTAAAACATGTGGTTTGACTCAACGATCTTTTGTAGTCACTTTTGAAATATGTTCTTATGCAATTTTCAGTAACATGTCCATATTCTTGACAATAGTGACAACTATACCTAGTATTATAATCCAAATTATAAGAGTTACTATTTTTCTTTACCTTTTTATGCTTGTTTGATGACCATTTATGCTTGGATTTGCACTCATATGCTCTACGTCAATACTTTTGATAGTTATAGCAATATCCTTCAAATCTTTGTGTGCTTATGGTCTTGGTTCTATATTCATGTGCCTGATGTCCTTATTTATTACATTTGTGGCAATGACCCATGAACTTCTGCTTAGGATTCTGATTTGCAGTCTTGCTCTTGCAAACATTAGCACTATGACCTATCTTACCACAATTATGACAAATAGGTTTGGAGTTTTTACCTTTTTTACTTCTTTCTTCACCACTTTTGAATGATTCTCCTCCTTTAGTACTAGTGTAACCCAATCCAAAAGTGTCACTGTTGGATCTAGAGGATCTCATCAATTGTTCAAAGTACTTGATGGCTTCACTAGATTTGTTGAAACTATCAACAAATTCATGTTCCCTTTTCAGATCATTTCTCAGTTGTTCATTCTGTAACTTCAGTGTTGTGATCTCAATATCCTTTGCATTCAGTTCATGATTTGCAATCATCATTTGACTCAAAGTTTTCAATTGCATGTTAAAAATCCTACTTACCTTTGATGTTTTCTCTTCCAATCTATTAGTCAAAATCTTTTTGTCATCTTCAATCGTGACTTTGTCTTCTTCAACTTTCTTTTTCTGATCGGTCACTTCACATAGCAATACTAATTGGACTTCTTGTTCTCTTTTGATATTTTTGACTACTTCAATTAGGGTTCCATTCTTTTCCATCAAATTTGCAACTGCTGCATCAAATTCTTTTGTGTTTCCATTTGCAAATAATTGAGTAGCGTCAATCTCTTGGTATTGTGTGTCATTCTCTTCAATAGCTATTTCCTTCCTTCTTTTCAATGATCATTTTAACTCATCTCTTGCTTCCTTTAGTTGATGTAGGGTAAGTTGTATTTCAATCTTCTTGTTCTAATAGTCTTTCCCAACTTGTAGACTTCTATTTCCAAGTCCTCAAAGTTGCAAAACTTTACTTTCCAGAGAACTAAGCCCTAATACCAATTGTTGGAAATACAATAGGGAAGTAAAATCTAAGAGAAGGGGGGGAGAGGGGGGGTGAATCAGTGCTTAAAACTTTCAACCTTAAAATTATTCACCACACATCCATCTCACAATCTATACATATAAACTGAAATACCAAATTAGACATATATATCCATAACATGAAAGTAAAATATTCAACACATGTATGACACAAGATATTTGGTTACCCAGAAACCCTCCAAGGAGAAGGTAAAACTACGGTGGGGATAAGACCCACAAATCTTTACTAGTGCAGTAATAATGTGTATCCAATGAAGGTTACAATGTTTGATCATGAAACATGATCTACCCTGTGAAAGGTTTGCCCTATTAAAGGCTTACAAGATTGTTAGATCTTACCTTGTTAAAGGATTTGAACACCCTGCTAAAAGTGTGCTTGGTAAAAGGACTTTAACTTACAATGAATTAAGCACCCTGTTAAAGGATTTACAATAGCCTGTTACGACTACTTTGTTAAGAGATTTAATTGATTCACCTGTTAGTATGTCTAAACAATGATCCTTTGGTTAACACTCTATTGCTTGATGTCAGATCACCTCTATACTAATGTGTACTTGATCCTTTATGATCAAATGTATCTTTGCTATCCTCTGATTCTTTTCCTTTGTTCTCTTTTAACTGATTTTTCAATGTAACTCAAATCATAACACCTTAATCACCATGAATTCTCTATTTGCACATGCAAACTCTCTTCAATTCTATTTTAAGCATTCATATAAAGTTTAGGGTTTTGTCCTCCTTAAGAAAACCTAGGTGACTTAGGGTTAGGTATGAATCAACGGTAGTGATTCACCCATATTATCGCTTAAACCTTCCATTTTTCTAATTGGATACATGTAATGCATAGGGATTCACAATTAAGATTCGTCCTTATCATCAAAGATCGTCAGTCTCTCATCACTTTGAAAATTAGTAATAACAAACAAAATTAGAAGAATTTGCACCATTATTAATTTTTTCTAACTCCCTTAGTCTCTATCACTTTGAAAATTAGTAAAACCAAACAAAATTAGAAGGATTTGCACCGTTATTAATTTTTAAAAATAACAAAATAACTTTGATGGTGGTGTGACGTGTCCCTCACCATCAAAGTTATATTTAAGAAAGCCGAAAAAAATGAGGTTTCTGCTTGCTTTCTTAGGTCTATCTAGTTTTGCTCATATGAAATTAGATGACAAAACTTGAAAATTAGCTACTATTAGTCCTGTGCCCTTTATGGAAAGGTACACTATATAGGCCAAAAAACAAAACAAAACAGTGAAAAGCACGACACACATTTTCTTATGTTATATTTGCAAATTCCAGAAATGTCCCAATTGTTTTGCCATAGTCCTCGGAATGTTTTCAAATTTCTTAACTCCCTCCAAAACACTGTTCAAACATTTAACTACCCCTTCAGAAAATAGAAAGTGCGAAACAATGGGCATGTTGAGGACCTCACATACGGATCCAATCCATTTATGAAAATCCGCTTGACATTGTAGCCCAAAGTAGACTACTAAAATACACCAAAATCATTATTTAAATTCCCAAATTCGAATAATTTCCTCTGGGTAGTTACAGATCTTTCGCTGCGCCCAGTAGGAATTAAAACTCAGTCTCCCTTAATATTTCCTGCAACGGACGTTTCAGAGAGTAGGCGAAGCGTAATTCAAGGAGGAGGGAGCGGAATTCTTCACATTTAAATGTATGCCAGGTAACCCGTATTTTTACCAATTGCAGTTATCTGGTATACAATTTGAATCTTTTAGTTGACGGAAAACCCTACAAAATGTCTACAATGGCTGTAACCACGAATGCCTCTGTAAACACTGTGCTCTCTGGACCCCCTCCTCCTCCTCCTCGCCAAAGCGTCAGAAAAAGAGTGGCTGCCGCAGTTTCAACCAGAGGCGCAAACCGCGAAGCGGTTGCTGTAGAGGAAGAATTATCGTTGTCACAGACTGGGGCGAATAATGTCTATGGAAAAGATTTGAGCCATACCATAAGGGGAGAAACTGTGTTGGAGTCAATACCAAGTAGCAAAAATGTGCCCAATGCTGCCAGGAAAATCCTCGAGTCCCCTATTCCGCAAAGCCCTAGGACTTCTAACCCTAACAACCCTCCTAGCTCCAAGGCTGCTGCAAGATTGCAGTATTTGGGCGGTATTTTCACTAAAGCTTTCATTGTGTTCGTTCTGGTGGCGGGACTGGGGACGACCTTCTGGAATTGGAGTTTGCAAAAGAACGAATCGTCTGGGCTTCTGACGCCGCTAGGATTGTCCGTTTCAGAGAGCAGGATATCAGAACTTGAGAAGTTTTTGAAGGCGACCACCCGAATGATGCAAGACCAGCTGGATTCGGTTGATAAGAAGATTGGGAAGCAGGTGGAGAATCTGAGAAAGGAATTGGAAGACAAGATTGAGGAGCAGACGGCTACATTTTTGACTGAGCTGAGAAATGTGCAGGCACATACAGAGGAGATTGAGGGGTCCTTGCTGAAGCTGGTTGACACTAGGGTTATGTCTAAAAGGGAAGTCCTGGAGCTTGTGAACTCTGTTGTTGATAAATGGGCTGTTGAAGCGAAAGAACAGGCATTGAGTTTGGACGATGTAAGGGCTGTTGCAAAGCGGATTGTGGAAGCGGAGATAGAAAAGCATTCAGCTGATGGCTTGGGTGAGGTTGATTATGCACTTGGATCAGGCGGAGGTAAGGTTGTTAGACACTCCGAGGTGTATTTTGTTGGTGTTGGAAAGAATTGGGTTTTAGATTCTCTAAATTTTTTGAGGAGAAGTTTCGGCAGTGTTCATCCTTACGCTTCTAAAATTCTAGAGCCTAGTTTCGGGGAGCCTGGTCAATGTTTGCCGTTGAAGAGTAACAATGTATTTGTAGACATTGGTTTGAGGACTTCAGTTTTACCAGAGGCCATTACCCTCGAACACGTTGCCGAGGTATACTCTATCTGTTTAAATTACTTCTTTGTTTGACTTCCTGTTTCCTTTTTAGTAATCAGGGAGTAGTCTACGTAGCTTTCTTCTTTATCAACATATGATAATTGACAGTAGATAATTAGAAAGTTAAGTGGTCTCACGGAGGGTATTTTAAGATCTATTTTAATGGATTAGAGGTCCCACAGGATGACGAAATATCTGCTACAGGATAAGTTGGAAACTTATCCAGGACATGGGAACCATTACTTTTTAGTTTTGGAATTTCCGGCAGCGGCTTTAGGACGGGGCTGGAAATTTTCCCCGTCAAATCAGGGGATTTTTATTTTTATCTCATATCGTGCATCTAAACTTTTTAGATTTCTGCCAATATTTTTTTTTCTTTTAAGATTTTGTATCCGTGTTCTGCTTGTGTTAAGCACATTGTTGGAAATGGGGATGATATTTCTTATATTATAGACAAACTACACTTAGTTAAACAATGATTCCCTAGATTATTTAATCAAGTGCCAAGGCAGTGTCAGTTTACTTTTCCATGTTTGTGATTTATGTTTAAAATTTTCAAAGATACGGTCTGGTTTTGTTGTTTTTATTACTGCTTGTATTGTTACATTTTTTCTCATATGTTATTGTTTGAATTTTGGGTTCAGTTAACTATTATGTCAGAACGAATGAGTTCAATTCTTGGTTTTTGGCACTAAATATGGTTAGCTAGTGACAAAGCGTTTAAAGAAAGGATGGAACTGACGAATGTTTCCCTCCTACCGCACTTCAGATAGATAATTCTGAGCTGGTATGGTATAGAGGAGCGTAGAGATTGATTTATGGAATACTGCTTACTTTACCAAAGCCTTGTAATTTATATCCTTGAGTTATACGGGTACTTAAAGACCGTATCATTGCTTTCCTAAGACCTGTGAAGTAGTATGTTAATTCTCATGCAGATTATGAGAAAACATCTGAGAAATGATATGAGGGGAAGTGAGATTGAGGGAGAAAGATATTCTATTCGAGCATTGGATTTCTGGTCTTATTGCAGGACTATCATATGTCTCTCATCTGGGAATGGTTGGGTAAAATCTACCTCTTTAACCTTCTCATGTTCTCAAGGGGTTGCTACCCCTGTATAGACATGGTTGTTTCAATGAGAAAGCACTTGTAGTCTTCTGGATTTGCCTTACATCTGCTTTTGAATGGTGGGAAGAGGTGCTGCGAGCAATAACTTTCTATGATAAATAGGAAAATTAGATTCGAAACCTTTGATTACGTAATGAGTGTTACAAATGAACCAATCTTGTTGAATAAGGCCAGAGATCACATGATCTTGGCCTCCTACTTCAGAATAAAAATATTCGCCTACTAACACTGGATATCTTGTAGACTTTATTTGGTGTATTAGACAGGAAAGCCTAGGCTTTCCAAGATATTTTATTAGTTACAAATAATTATTATAATATGGGCAATGAAACAGCTATTTTGGGCGATGCAAGTTGAGCTGTTTAAATCACTAGGGCACCTGTTTGAGAGATGGTAATTTGTGAGTTGGGCAGGTACTTAATTCAAATATGGTGTGGAATGGTTCAAAGAAAAATCCTATTTTTTGTGATGAAATAATTTTCACAGGTGATCATGCTTTCCTTCTATAATAGAGGAATGCTTTGAAGCAGAAGAGTAAGACCTGGGTGAAACCCTTGAATTTTGACAATTTAAACTTGAGGGGCGGAATGACATAACATGTACCAAAACCAACAGCTGGTAGGACTCCAAAGGGTTGGCTTTCTAATGGTGATACTGATAACTGTATGAGAGCCTGGCCAAAACAATTGTCCAGTATGATGCAAAAAAACTGTACATCCTTTTCATTCCACATGTAATATCAGAATTAGAGATGTCATTCATTATGTAAGGAATAAAATAAGGTCAAGAAAAATGTGGATCTTTAAGAATTTTAGGAGTAGGAGCGTGTGTATGTTGTCTGTTCCACAAGTGTTAAACAGATTTGTTGTGTACAGCCCAAATTTTTATTCAACTAACATTAATCATTTTGATGTTATTTACAAATTACAATATTTTGGTGATACAAGGCATAAGATTTGCAAATGCAAACGAGTTTTGTAATAGTTTCAAAATTAGAATTTCAATTATTTAGCATTTTGATATTGGTTTTATCTTTTATGAAATACGTGCTTTCCATTATAGATGTAAATTTGTAAAAGAAAATGTAAACAATTTCTTGATGACATGTATCCTGTAAATGAGTTTGAGCATGCCATCTATATCTTATGTAACAATAAAAAGTAAGATGCATAAGTAGGTACTGGTCAGAGATTGTCTGACAGTTATTGCTAGAGAGTTTGAAAACTATTTGTGATTTACATGAATATTATATCGAGCAAGCTAACAGAGTTTAAATTAGAATATTCTACTACCAAATACACCATGTTGAACTGCTACATGATGGCAAGACATCAACATGTTCTAAAGAGCTTCATGTGCAGAAGCTACCTCATCTACCATCTAAATCAGCATACTTAGTGGTTAGATCCCTGCTCTTTGTTACACCCTCACTGTATGCAGTTGTCTTATGTGGTAAGAGACAGGTTGGAGTGAACACAGATTAAATTCTCTGTTATATCTTAGCACCCAAATGGTTGTGCTAAACTGAGTCGATGGAGAAGTATGTTCTCCAATTCATCTTTAGCTGAAGAAGAATGTGCAACCTGTTTAGTGTACAGGCAATATTTAGTATTTAATTTTATAAATTCAAAACATAAATTGTAAAATAGAATATAGAGTGTAGTAATATTAAATAACAACCAGAAAAAATAGAAAATACAAAGATACGTGCTTTGGATAGAATTTTAATTGTAAAAGGCTGCAAGTAAATGTAGCCTTGACCATGTAGATACCACCAATCACGAACATCTTTATTATACTTGTCTCTAAGAGTATTAACATCACAATTCTTTAGAGATATGAAGTGGCCAGACTTGTTCCTTATATCAAAAAAGATGAACACACTGTTAAAAAACGAAAAAAATTCAAAGATACATACTTGGGAGAGCCTTTTAATTGCAAAAAGCTACAAATAAATGTAGCCTTGACCATTTATAGACCGGCAATCATGCGCATCTTTTGCATATTTGTCTTGAAGGGTAAAAACATGATGTAGTACAAGGCAGGAGAATCCCCAAAGGAGACATCCAAGCCCTCAGCAAATAACCACATAGCGGAAACACAACAACAATGCAAGATATGATACCAAATCACAACTCTATATTCATAAAATATCTGATTACATGCAATATGCCCGGCTGTAAGGCCTTCCGGGTTAGGGCCAAATAGAACAGCAATTACAATAACAGTTCTGCAAGATCCAACAAGATCCAACTCACAATCCTAATCCCAGCTAGTCTAGATCCACAATTGGATAAGAACACCGAGAAGAATCTACACTTGTACCCGCAGGACCATCAAGCTATTCTCTGGTTCTCAAGCCATAGCTACTGGCCCTTCAAAGTTTGCATCCTCTTCTCCAAGATGGATCACACACTCTCTCCCTAAAGACTCCACAAAACCCCCTTACTTATACCCAAAAGCCACAAGTCGGCTCAGTTCAATACAAATTAAATTAAATCCCTTAAATTAAATATATGTTGAGCGACAAGTCGGCTACAACACAAATTAGATACACAAAGTTGGCTCACAGACAACTCGACACTCATAGGAATCAAGACCAAGCCGAGCATCAGAGAGACCAAGTCGAGCATCAGCAAAATTAGATGGTAAATTTGCTTTCTGCTTTTGCTACAGAGTTGTCTGTGCCAGCGTATGCCCTTCTGCTTCAGTGAGATCACAGCCCTTGCATACCATTGAGTTCTTAAATGACATCTATGAGGAGTATATGTTTGCAGATATTCAAAATCTACAGAAGCAAATCTTTTTTCCCTCATTTAATGGGCGAGATCTGGTCTGCTGGAAATGGTTCTACTTTTGGTTGATGCAACTTCATTTATAGGGAGCTACATTTATTTAATGTGTTGTTGATTGAGGAATGGTTTGGCCAATTTTGCAAATTATTTGTCATTTTAGAATCACCACGAATGTCAGTCTTTACTAAATTTGTAGAACTTATTTGGAATATGTCCTTTATGTTGATGTTATATTTATTTTCCTCCAGAACAGTTCATTATCATGAGTAAGCATTTTATCGTTTGTATTTCTGCTTCCAAGATTTGGTTGACTGATTAATGTTTTGCTCCTTTCAGAGTGTTGCTTATGACAGATCAAGTGCCCCAAAAGATTTTCGCATATTTGGGTGGCTTAGTCAATATAAGGACGACACAAACATTGAATCTGAGCAAATGTTTCTGTTGGGAGAGTTCAGTTATGATCTTGAGAAAGGAAGTGCACAAACATTCAATCTGCCAGTTGAGTCAACAGGGAATCTCATCAATATGATAAAGCTAGATGTACTATCCAATCATGGCAGCTCTTCCCATACATGTATTTACCGACTGAGGGTCCATGGATCAGAGCCAAAGTCTCCTATGGAAATCACAAATGAACTGTAGCTTGCGATTTACATGCATGGATTCCTTTTACCAATGAGGTGTTTGGTCATGGCTTGTGTTGTGCACAGCCGGAAGATCTGTTGTAATTAGAAGTGTGTATTGGGTCTTCTCTGTCAACTGTAAATGTTACTGCAGATCACTCTTGACATTCATGTACTGTGAAAACAACTGTTAGTCAAACAGAGGGCATTTTTTAACAAGCTCTTTTTGAATTGTCCTTCAAGCATTTTCTAGTCTCAATTATGATTCACTATAATTTTTCTTATAACTATGAATGCTTGGAAGCAGTTTTTGATCAACATATTTTTTTTGTCTGCCATTGCCTTATTTTCAATATAATATGGTGGTGTTCACTATAGTGCAAATGAGTTTTAGAAAATGAATGAGCACTTAGCTCTAATTTATTTTTATTATCCTGGCTTAGTATTACTTATCTTGGAAAACTCTTTGAATGGGACTGCATAAGTAGTACAGTGGAATGGCTTTCCATGCTGAATGGCTAGAAACTTGGATAATCAAAATAAAGTTCTTTTTTGATTTCATAATGGAAAAGTGTTCAATTACAATGACTGAAAATCATGGTTACCAGAGAAAGTTTTTAGTATAAAATCCTGTATAGATATTGGTATTAACTAAATTCATGTGTACCTGACTTGTTTGAACTTGTGACCCTTTAGTCTTTTCTGTCTCATCTTTCTGCTCTCCAACTATCTCACCCTTATCATTTTTGGTTTCCTTTATAGTGATTGAGACTGGAGTACTTTGTGCCAATGTACTGATGGTGGAAGTAGCTGTCTCCTTCCTTTGATATACCACAAGGGGTAATGTAGGTTGTATAAATGTGAATTGAGGAGGGGCTGTAGATGTCACTTGTTTCTGTACTTCCTCCCCTGCAGATACCTTGTCTGCCTTCTCAATTTCATCAACACTCACTAGTACAAGATTTTCACAAAGTTTTGCCTGGATAGTGGCTTCTACCAATATCTTCTTTCAAGTCATCCTTTGTAAGGGGATTGATGTTTTGAGTGACAGTATCAGAAACATCCTTTATCTTTACAGTATCACTTTCTATGTTCACCTCATGTTGTGGACTGACACTTGATGCTAGTGTATCTGGTATACTTATTTCTGTTTGTTGCTCATCCTCAGCTGGTGCTTGTGTATCTTCATTTGTTTAAGTGCCTTCCTCTTGCGTAATTGTCTCAGTGTCAACTGTGATTTCCCCAGTTACCTTTTGTTGCTCTTCTTTGTCCTCACCTACCTCAATAGGTGCCTGCATTATTGCCTTGGCTGTTGTCAAACCATATACTGATTTCCAGATCAAAGTGGTCTTTTGTACAACATCCTCAACCTTGTTCTGCAATATGTTGAATGCTTTGTATTTTAGTGCAAATTTCTCAGTATGCTTCTTTAATGCCTTGGCCATTGTTTCCCTATCTAGTTTTGGCATCATTCTAGCGAGTGTAGTCTCTTTGATTTGTCTTTTGCATTAGACTATATTTTCATTTTTTCTCAACTCTATCAGATAATTCCTTTGGTAGAGAGTTGACAATCTCAATTGGAGTTTGTTTAAATGTTGCCATCATGACATAAATTGACTCCTCTACTTGATTCATCTCAACTTTTTCAAGGGTATCAAATTTAATATGTGTGAGACTAGATAAATCAACATTATTCCTTATGTTCTCACATATATTGTCTAAATTTGAAGAAGGATGGTGACTTACCACTTGAAATTGGCTGTTTTCATTAGATTCCGTCCTCTCTTCATCAGATTTAGCTGGAGCTATTTATTTTCTCTTTGATTTCTTCTCAAGCTCCTCTTTATTGCTAGCTGGTCTAGCTCTGTTCTCTTTTGGCTTGACTACTTCTTGAGCCTTCTTTGTTGTAGCCCTCGTGCTTGCTCTTGTAGAGGGAACTGTAGGCTTAGGTATTGCGACCTTCCTCGGTTTACTAGCATTTGGTGTCTTAGCTTTCCTCTTCTTTTTCTTAGGTGCTTCACTAGCTTCTTCAACCATTTCTACTTCTTCTGCTTGGTCTTCTTCTTGACCTTGAGTTAAGGCCAATGGTGCTTGAGTAGGTATATCCGTTTCTTTCTCATCATCATCATCATTATCTTCTTCTTCTTCTTCTTCATCCGCTCCTTTATTAAATTTTTGCTTAAGTTTCTTGACAATTTTGTTCTTTTTACTTATGATTGAGGCAATCTTTAATTCCATAGTTAATCTTTGATTTAGCCACGTCATAGTTTCCAAAGGTAGTAGCCTTAGCATCTACATCTTCTACAAGTAGTGCCGTGATTGTTGCAAAGGCTTCATCAACATTGATTTCATAGCCTAGTGGCCTTACCCGCCTTACTCTTGGAACTGCAACTTGAACATAAGTAAAATCAGTGTCAACTAGAAAGCAAACATCATTGAAATGTTTGTCAACTAGAAAGCAAACATTATTGAAATGTTTGTCAACTAGTGAGATTGGTATCCTCAGTCTTTCCTGCATTGATTATTTGAAGTCCTCAAAGTAGCTAGTGATAACTAATTCAAAATTGTTTCCTAGTTGCTCAATAAATTCACCTATTTGCACTGCAATAGATCTATTTGTTTTCCATGCAACTTTACCAAATATGGGGAATGTATTATGTACATAGAAGAATATACATACAAGAATTGAACCAAATTTACATTGTGCACTTTTGGTCTTCTTTATAGCTCCCAAATTTTCTGATAATTGTTGCATCTACAACTTGACAAGGTCATAGGTATGATCCTTCTTAACTATCTTATAGTCCATGTCAACAACAATACACGGTACACTGTTGAGCCTGCTTGATTGCTAGAATTTATGTACTATTATCTTCACTACAAATGCAATTAGAGGATCTGAGATAGTATCAATTGTCATTCCTTGTTTGTTCCACACTACCCCTATATTCTTTTTAATAACCTCTTTAGATTCACTCCTCATGGTTTTAGGTCAGTCAAGTGTTGGATATCCAGTTACTCTATGTACAATTTTCTTAGTGATTTTCACCGGTCTATTATCCAACCATATATAATTATTACGAATTCTAGTCAAATATCTTAATCCATTCAGTCTTGAAAACATTGGGGAAATCTAGGGCATGGGTTAACCCTTTTGATTTTACAATTTTGTATTCATCTCTTAACACTCCGTTTTCACACAATTTCACAAAGGTTTCTTTAATCTCCATGTCTCCTGTGCTACCCACCTTGCATGTGTAGCAATTTCTTACATCTTGAATCATTAAAACCCGAGGTGGTATCACAAACAATGCACTAGATGGATCTTGCTTGTAAACAATATCATAAATGACTCTAAAATTAGGTTGTCTGATCTCATTTCTTATCAATTGTATATTCAAAAACTTCTTTACCCTCGCTAACCTTAGGAGTTGAAGAACTAGATGCCATTTTGTAAACTAGGGTTTACAAAAATTCAAACTGTGTAGCTCGGCACACGATAAATCCCCTTACAAATCTGCTGTGATAGTGTCAAGCGATTGTCGAATTTAGCTTGCAAACATTGGTATGATCTCTTTCAATTAGCCTTTCGCTCTTCGTGCTCTTCTTTAAATTTGAATGATGTCAAATGAGTAGAAATCAATCATATAGACCTTCAAACCTCACATTTAATGCTTAGTGCTTACATAGTTATAAGCTCAACTTCAATAGAGATTTTGACTCATTCGACTTCCATGAAGTTCCCTCTTTGCTTGGCAACCACTACGACCTCGGTGAACACTATCACCTTGTGATAGCTCAACATCAACTAACATTTCACTTGGCAACCATAGTGAAACTTTCAATGCTTGGCGATAAAATGAAAGCTGACAAAACTTAAAGATTTGCTCTAGGTTATAATCAACACCCTACATCTTTATTCATGCATATGTAATCTATTCAGAACGAAATCCTTAGAACTGATGTATAATATGTCTTTTAAATATCAATCCCAACATATCTCTTGATTGCTTAATTGGAGGAGGTGTGATCACCTGACACATTGGGTGAAGTGATCCCATTTGAACTTGATGTGCTGTAATCTTCCTTTGTCTTTTTCATCTCATCTCTGACATTTTCAACATCTACATTTCCTTTTCCTTTTTTGAACTCACTGCTTGGTGCCTTTGACCTTGTTGAGCTTATGTGATTAGTTTTTAAACAACTAAAACATGTGGTTTGACTCAACGATCTTTTGTAGTCACTTTTGAAATATGTTCTTATGCAATTTTCAGTAACATGTCCATATTCTTGACAATAGTGACAACTATACCTAGTATTATAATCCAAATTATAAGAGTTACTATTTTTCTTTACCTTTTTATGCTTGTTTGATGACCATTTATGCTTGGATTTGCACTCATATGCTCTACGTCAATATTTCTGACAGTTATAGCAATATCCTTCAAATCTTTGTGTGCTTATGGTCTTGGTTCTACATTCATGTGCCTGATGTCCTTGTTTATTACATTTGTGGCAATGACCCATGAACTTCTGCTTAGGATTCTGATTTGCAGTTTTGCTCTTGCAAACATTAGCACTATGACCTATCTTACCACAATTATGACAAGTAGGTTTGGAGTTCTTACCTTTTTTACTTCTTTCTTCACCACTTTTGAATGATTCTCCTCCTTTAGTACTAGTGTAACCCAATCCAGAAGTGTCACTGTTGGATCTAGAGGATCTCATCAATTGTTCGGAGTACTTGATGGCTTCACTATATTTCTTGAAACTATCAACAAATTCATGTTTGTAATGTCCCCTTTTTAGCATTCATAGCATGATGTTGTTGTTAGCCTATTTCCCCATGGTCTTGTAGGCTAACCAAGACATTAAAGGGGCTTAGAGGCCATTTGGCGTAGATAGTTTCAGTTGCAAGTCTTTTTGAGGGGTTTTGAGGCAACTTTGGGCATACTTACTATTTATAGCAAGTCATTTTGGGCATGGGTGGACATCCGGTGGTAGCGGTATGTCGATGGTAATTGTTTAAAATCGGCAAGAAGACTTGTTTATCATTGATAATATCTGTTTTGCATTGATAAAGCTATTTTATAAAGTTAAGTTTAAATATTTAACTTTATTAATACATAAACTATAGTTTGTGGAAAATATTTAAATTAAAAGAGTCCCTTTTATTTAATAACACATTGGAGACATTGTTACATAAAGGGAGTTATGTTTTATCCCACATTGAGAAAACGAAGGATGGAGCTCTTGTGAGAACACTATAAAAGAAATGGAAGAGCTTCTTTTAAGCATGGTTGGAAATATCAAAGAAATTGAAAATTTTTTTGGAGGTTATGTCTCAATAGTTTGAAGGACAAAATCCCTTCAAGCTGAAAATCTTGACGCCATTGAAAGATATGGTCTTGAGATTCAACAGGGTAGCAATATGAAAAAACAGAAACAAAAAGCAGTCCGAAAAAGTGGAACCGAAAAAGCAGGCGGAAAAAGCAGAATCGAAAAAGCAAGCGAAAAAAGCGAAACTGAAAAAGCAGGCAGAAAAGCGAACTTGAAAAAGCAAGCGGAAAAAGCGGAACCAAAAAAGCAGGCTGAAAAAGTAGTTCGAAAAAGTAAAGCAGAAGGGGCAGCATTGAAGGAAAATTATTACAGCCATCTACAACCAGGTTCCCTTGTTAGTATTGTTTTTTTTAGGGTATTATAAGTTTCAACTGTAAGTGTGCATTATACCAGCATTGTCATTTTGGTAATCCATGTAAATGCCAAAGTCTTGGCCATATTTCATGAGCATTGTATTAGAAATTTGATTGCAATCAAAAAGATAATAGTTGCTGGTGTCATTTAAGCAATTCAATCTCATTATTTATTAGCTAGTTAGTTTGCATACCAATTGTTTGTAAAAATGCCAGTTGGCTGTAGGTGTTCATTTCTCATGCTTAGATCATATATATGCACTGAATATTGTCAAAATTAGTAGCACACTCATATTAGGTCATTGTGTAGTCCATTGTAGTCTTCTAGCACAAGATTCTCATTGATGCAAATTGTAAAAAAAGTCATTTGAAGCTAGCTGAAATACTATATCAGTCATACGTCCCTTGCATGTGAATTGTTTGATGAAATTTCTTGAGCTTTCATCAGCATTTTTGAGGGCAGATTTGAGGAGGGTTATTACAATGGTATCAGAGCTTGCCTGCAAAGTGTTTGATGAAATGTCAAACAACTAAAGTATAAAGAATTTTGGTGTTTGAAGGAGTTATAACCTGTTGGGGTTATTACAGTGGTATCAGAGCTTGCTTGCAAAGTGTTTGACGAAATGTCAAACAACTGAAATATAAAGATTTTTGGTGTTTGAAGAAGTTATAACTTGTTGGGGTTATTACAATGTTCCCTTTTTAGATCATTTCTTAGTTGTTCATTCTGTAACTTCAGTGTTGTGATCTCAATATCCTTTGCATTCAGTTCATGATTTGCAATCATCATTTGACTCAAAGTTTTCAATTGCATGTTAAAAATCCTACTTACCTCTGATGTTTTCTCTTCCAATCTATTAGTCAAAATCTTTTTGTCATCTTCAATCATGACTTTGTCTTCTTCAACTTTCTTTTTCTGATCGGTCACTTCACATAGCAATACTAATTGGACTTCTTGTTCTCTCTTGATATTTTTGACCACTTCAATTAGGGTTCCATTCTATTCCATCAGATTTGCAACTGCTGCATCAAATTCTTTTGTGTTTCTATTTGCAAATAATTGAATAGCGTCAATCTCTTGGTATTGTGTGTCATTCTCTTCAATAGCTATTTCCTTCCTTCTTTTCAATGATCATTTTAACTCATCTCTTGCTTCCTTTAGTTGATGTAGGGTAAGTTGTATTTCAATCTTCTCGTTCTCAATAGTCTTTCTCAACTTGTAGACTTCTATTTCTAAGTCCTCAAAGTTGCAAAGCTTTACTTTCCAGAGAACTAAGCCATAATACCAATTGTTGGAAATACAATAGGGAAAGTAAAATCTAAGAGGAGGGGGGGCGGAGAGGGGGGGTGAATCAATGCTTAAAACTTTCAACCTTAAAATTATTCACCACACATCCATCTCACAATCTATACATATAAACAGAAATACCAAATTAGACATATACATCCATAACATGAAAGTAAAATATTCAACACATGTATGACACAAGATATTTGGTTACCCAGAAACCCTCCAAGGAGAAGGTAAAACTGCGGTGGGGATAAGACCCAAAAATCTTTACTAGTGCAGTAATAATGTGCATCCAATGAAGGTTACAATGTTTGATCATGAAACATGATCTACCTTGTGAAAGGTCTTCCCTATTAAAGGCTTACAAGATTGTTAGATCTTACCTTGTTAAAGGATTTGAACACCCTGCTAAAAGTGTGCCTGGTAAAAGGACTTTAACTTACAATGAATTAACCACCCTTTTAAAAGATTTACAATAGCCTGTTACGACTACTTTGTTAAGAGATTTAACTGATTCACCTGTTAGAATGTCTAAACAATGATCCTTTGGTTAGCACTCTATTGCTTGATGTCAGATCACCTCTATACTAATGTGTACTTGATCCTTTATGATCAAATGTATCTTTGCTATCCTTTGATTCCTTTCCTCTGTTCTCTTTTAATTGATTTTGCAATATAACTCAAATCATAACACCTTAATCACCATGAATTCTCTATTTGCACATGCAAACTCTCTTCAATTCTATTTTAAGCATTCATATAAAGTTTAGGGTTTTGTCCTCCTTAAGAAGACCTAGGTGACTTAGGGTTAGGTATGAATCAACGGTAGTGATTCACCCATATTATCGCTTAAACCTTCCATTTTTCTGATTGGATACATGTAATGCATAGGGATTCACAATTAAGATTCGTCCTTATCATCAAAGATCGTAAAACAATCCTTAAGTTAGCCCAAAAATGGTTTACATAGAAGTTTGTGCCATTACAAACATCTATGTCAAAACTGTGTAACTCGACACTTGAAATCCCTGATGCTCGACATCAACTGTAACTTTAATGCTATAACTCCACCTCTAAATGACTCATAATCCATTGATAACTCGACATTTGAATAGTTCGACACATATTAACTACTTGACACTTACTAGTTACTCAACTCATACTAAATATCTTTCACTTGACATATACTATCTAATAACTTATGCTCGACATGCATTACTTGTTTGACATGAACTAAGTAAATGAATTAAGTATATTGTCACTCATACGTCAAAACCAATATGAGATTAACTTCTTGTGGAGTCTAGATTTATCATTATTCAACATGGAGATGTTAGCATGAATCCTAATGATATTCCTATGGGGGAGTATCCTAACATTTGAGAGATTGTTTGTGTTCATATGTTGCATTCATGGCAGTGTTTGGCATTGATTTCAACATATTAAAGACTGACATAGTAGTAGACATATATTGAGACCATACAATTCAAGTATTAAAGATGAGGTCAAGTATAGTTGAGGACATGTTCTATAGAGTGTCCCTATGCTATGGTTAAAAGTGCATGCAGAAAGCCAAAAACTGGTAACAATTATTCAAGATTTACAAAGGACATTATATAGATAGAGTTCCTGAGAAGTGGTTTTAGGTAGTTAGGTTATATCTCCTAACAGGAATAGAATCTTGCTATGTGAAGTTGGATAGAGGTGGAAGACATCTTGATTATGATGTCAGTGAGCACATGAAGTACGATGTCAGACGTGTAAAAAGATTTGTAAAGATCGTAAGCAGACAATGTTATATAATTATGAAAAGATGTAATGCAATGTGTATTATTTTATCTTAATGAGGTCCATTTGTAATTGTAAATTGGTAAAGTCTCAAGACCAAATCAATGAATTAATTTGAGGACATGGTATAAAGGAAAGCTATTTTCTTTGTGATTAAATGATATGTAAGTGATGTGTTGAAGTAAGAAAGTGAATTGTAAGTGCAAATTATATGTCAGTAAGAAATCTAAGGGATTATTGTGATACAAGTTTGCAGATCTGGTATTGAGATCTGAGAAGTATTTGGTGCAACATAGACATAGTGAATGAGCACATTGATTACATTTGGTAGAGAGTCCTAGTGGATAATTCATCATTTTCTATTGTTCTAAAAGGAATAATATAGAGGCTAGTTGGACACTGAGTTCAATGGTCTTGCCCCTAAATCTGAATGTTGAGTCCTTCTACCTTCCACAACTCTTGATAGGATTGACCCAGCTCCTAATAGGGTTGGAATCTCCTCATAGAGATTCATAGTCTCCTAACAATGACTAATATGTACTAAAGATATTTCATTGACTCCTAATAGAGTCCATGTTCTTATATATATATATATATATATATATTATTGTGTATAGTTATCTTCTTATGGTTATTGCACTTGTTGGTTACATGTTTTAGATTTAATAAGGATAAGAAAAGTTTTTTTGATTGTATAATTGATTCACCCCCCCTCTCAGTTATCTTAGTGGACTTTACTTTCTAATAGGAGAAGATGGAGTAGCTGAGAGAAGCAAAGTTTAGTAGAGCTAGTAGCTAAGTGTGGGCTTGGGAAAACAAAAAGGTTTCTTGGTGGCTTGCGAGCACAAGTTTAGTTTATTCTTGGGGTTTTCTAGTAGAGTGTGGATATGGACTAGCTAGAGTTTGGATCTTGCGAGGTCTTGGAAAATTACTACTATAATTATCTATGCACTTGGCTGTAACCTAGAAGGCCTTTTAGCCAAGCATGTTGGATGTAAATCTTATGATTCTATTATGAGAGTTGGATTTATTTTGGATCTAGATCTCTGTGTTATTTGTTTGTATTCCACAAGATGGTTAATTGCTAGGGGTTAGGCCATCTCCTTTGGGGATTCTATTAGTTTGTTGTGATTGATCCGAGAAGTACTATACATACTCCACAATTCCTTGGTGGGGTTCGAGTAGACATGTTTTAACTAATTTTAACCCTAAAGTAACAAAAATACTTGTATAAAATAGCTTAGGGTTAGGGTTTTTTCATAAGGTGTGATGTGATAATATCTTCTTGTGGCGATATCGAGCTGTAAGGGGTTACAAATTGTAACTAGGTTTAATCACTAGCTAATAAAATTTTGGACGTGCTGTTGGTGGACATAGCCCAGGGATTGGGTGAACCACATTAAATCTCTATGTCTTATGCTCTCTTCTGTGTGCATTATTATTTTTTCTTCTAATATTGGTTATATTTTCATGCAATTATTATTTTTGTCTCTTAAAATCTTAGCAAGTGGTATCCTGGCTTGCATTGCTTTGCTTTATCACCTTGTGCCAACAAAGAATCAAGGATTATTTTATGCTATCTAGACAAAAACATACACCACAACATGGGGGAGATAGAATACATCAAATAAACACACAAAGAATACCATGCTAGAGAAGTCACTTTAAGAATGCCTCCAATCTCAATTTGTATCATTAGAGAAAGGTGGACAACATGCAAGAGGATCAATATCCAACATAGTAGGAATACCAACTAGTTCCAAGAAAGGACTCTAGTAAGAGTCATCATACTCGATCGTAGGAGTAATCACTAACTATTTAGAAAGATAAAATAGTCTTATATTCATCATCACTAGCGTGTGAATTATCATTAGCATTGGTAACCTCATCATCAACAATATCTTCATGACGAAGATTTGTCACAATAGAATCCAAGATACAAATAAAATCATCATGTTTATCCATTTTCATATTACTATTATGGTTTAATTCTTCCAAGCGCTCAATCATATGTTGATAAAAGGAAGACAAGGGTTGAGAAGAGGACATGGTTTGAGAAACAAGAGTGCATGGTTTAGCCTTGGCTTGTTAGTTCTTACAATTCTTATGGGCATGCTGACTATGAATGGTTTTGTGAGTTAAAGTTGAAGGATTAGAATCAACATACATAGTTTTTGAAGAGGAACAATGATGGGTTGAGGAATGTTGTGGTAAGGAGGAATAATAATATTAGGTAAGATAGATATAGAAGGATCAGCCTTAGGTTGACTAAGTTCAAGAATCTTTTGAGTTTTGATTTTTGATAGGATCGATAAAGATGATCAAAATGAGTAGGTGGTTTCTAAGGTAGATAAGGCCAAAATAAGTCCATTTCAACACAATATTGAGGGCGAGAATGTTGATAAAGAGAATGATTCATTTTTATGATCTCTCCACAGTGGAGGAACTTAAGGAATTAATGAATGGTAGAGGCTACATGTCACACCTCTCCAAGAAAATCTGTGAGTATTTTTTTAAACTAATTTTAAATTCAATTGTTTAATTCTATACTAAGTCCCTTGAGGTTCCCTAATTTTAGTTCTTTCTTTAAAACATCACTTAATATTGTTCATACACCAATGCACAAACTATTCGATGAATTCAATAATGTTAAAATCTATATCTAATAATTTATCTTTCCTCATTTTGTTCATTATTACTTTTATTATCCATTCATTTGATTACAAGATAATATGGCAAGAAACAACAACTTCCTAACTTATATCCTGCATGCGTATGACTTAGTCCTTCACATTTATAAGTCCAAAAACATCTTTGTATGCATTAGGGCAAGAGACCAAACAACTAGATAATATTCCTTATTTTTTTTCCAATTAATTTCAAGTGCTAACCATAACTTCAAATAATAACCAAATAAATTGCTTATTACTTTACACTACAAAAGCTAAGGTACAATACTTTGTAAATCAATTTCATTTACTACACACTTTACTGGTGTTTATATAATTCTAGAGACATAATGTAGATTTAAGTCTTCAACCTCACATATTTACTAAGCATATACCATTTGTTAAATTACTTCTACTACAACCTTCATATTGTAACATCTTATTAAACTTTTAGCTAAGTATGAGGTTTTTTTTCAATCTCAACATACTATTTTTATCTTTATTGTAATCTACCCATAGGGAAGTATGTCCTATAACATTATTACATTATTAATATCTTTGAAACAACTCAACATATTTTATATTCCTTTTCTTTTCATTTAGAGATACCCTTGTTCCCTTTATGTTACTTTTCCAATCACGATACAAGTACATATAATCTCAAGAAATATTTTAGGAGCTTACAATAGATATTACAATAAAATTACAAAATATTACATAGATTTCTTCCCATAGTAATGCAAAATTTCGAATACAAGATTTAAGAGACATCCTTCAACAACTTATACCCAACAAGGATCCAAAATAGAGCCATCTATGAATCATGAGAAATACATAAAAAATATTTTTCCACCCAACCATGTGAAACCATAAATTGTCTACTTTCCTGAGCTAAGAGATAAGGCCATGATCCACATAGGTTCTAAGGAACTCTATGGCTAGGATTCACCCTTTTCGTCAAAACTATCACAACATCAAAGAGAGAAAAACCACAAAAGAAAAATAGAGGCAATAGTAGCATGAGTGAGCATTTAGGATATTACCTAGGTGAGTGTCATCACATGTTCCTTAATGTTGGGCTCAATGTCCTGGACTGTTAGAAAGTAAAGTGCACCAAGATAACTAAGAGTGCGGTGGGGGGGGGGGGGGGTGTGAATCAACTATGCAATTAAAAAAAGTCTCAATATCCTTATTAATTCGAAAACATGTAAACAATAGATGCAATAACCATACACAATAACACCAGATTTGTTAACTAGGGAAACCCTTAATCAAAGGGAAAACCCCGATGGGGATGGTACCCACAAGATGATGCACTAATATAAAAGTTCCTTGTGAAAGGATGGACCTTGCTAGGAGTCAATGAAATAAAATCAATACAAATGAGTCCATGTTAGGAGACTTTGAATCCTTGTTAGGATATTGTAACCCTATTAGGAGTTGACAGGAAGACAAATGTACCCACTATCCAAACAACTTTAGTACTATCCTCACTAAATAATACAATTGACGTAGATCAACACTATCCAACATCAACTTCTTTGCTAGATAAAGTTCTTTGTAAGCTCAACATGCCTTTAATACACCAATCCCTTCTCCAATCCAAAAGATATTCACTTGTATGTTTGCACAATATAATAACATAGATATGACTGCACATCACACTTTACATCCAAAGAATATATATTTCCTTTGTACCAAGTCCTACAATAAATTATTGAGTTGACCTTGGGGCTTTCTCAATTTACAATAATAATATAGGACCAACTTAAGATATTACATTTACATGCTACATTACTATTTTACATTTTTTCACAATTACAAGAAATATGTTAGCTCATAGTCTTCATAATTATTCACTTGTTGATCATCTCAATATGCATTATTAACCACAACATATTTGATATGTCTTCTATCTCTTTCCAAGTCCACTTGATCATATTTCATCTATGTTAGGAGATATAGATGAAATACAACCTAAAAATAGTAACCACTTTCCAGAAACTCTATCTGAATGCTACCTTTACTAAATCCATCATAACTCTATCCAATCTTCATATTTTTGTATGCACTCTTAATTGTAACATCTATATATTCTCTAGAAAATAATCCCAAGTGTACATAAGATCATCTTCAATACTCGAATTGTGTTAAGCAAAACTCTGTCTGCTTCTCTACAAGTCTTCATAGAATAACCAATAGGTTAACATCAATGAAAAAATCTATCATGAATGCAACACACAATCTCTAAATCATATCTCCAATAATTCTAGGATAATCCCCCATAGGAATACCATCAACATTCATGCTAACAATCTCCCCCTTTGGCATTGATGGCAACATAGCTGAAAAATATCCTTGTATATTGAGTAATATTCCTGAAGGAGAGATTTGATTGATGAAGAGGATTTGAAGATTTGATTGATGAAGAGGATTTGAAAATATGATTTTGTATGGGGGAGATTAACACCTTACTTGTGCATGATGGTTATAGTACAACTGACATTCATGGATAACATGAATGGGGGAGCAATTGCAATAGAGATTTTTGGTACTCATTGGAATATTTTTAGAAAGTAAAGTTTGAAGGGAAATGAGAGCACCCTAGAAATTTATCTAAGATCATTATGCACACCCTATATCCAATAGTTCCTTGAACAACTTCTAATAGGAAAATATAAGTGCGTACTACTATGTCATAAAAATGGAAACAAACATAGTTGATTTCCCACAATTGAAACCTTAAAGGAAAGTGATTGCAATTTACCAATCTAAATAAATTTCAGCAGCATTACAACATACATATTATTATTCTACAATTTTGAAACTAGAAGAATGAGACAGAATAGAGAACACAAATATACGTGGGGAAAAACTTTGCAGGTAAAAACCCCACCCTCCAAACCATCAAGCTAATGTATTATTCAACAAGAAGTTACAATATATTTCAGCCTTCATATGGAGATTTACATCTTGCTCCATTCTAGAGAAATCTAGTAGTATAACCCTCTACAAATAAATTCTCTCTCTCTCTCTCTCTCTCTCTCTCTCTCTCTCTCTCTCTCTCTCTCTCTCTCTCTACAACAATGCTTTGTACTTATATAGTTTTCATACAAGAGGAAACAATTTCTAAAGCGTTTACATTCAACGCATCTACACATTATTTTAGAAACTTCCTTATGCACAACCATTGCATAAAACAAAACATAAGAGAATAAATCACCAAAAAATAGAAGCTTTCTATTTTTCTACTCCAAGTCTTTTCTTGTGGAAGAATCTAGCTTCATTTAACAACTTTCCAAGAAAGCACAAATAAAGCAATAAATTGTGGTAAGGCTGAGTCACCTTATCCCAACAATCTCCCACTTGACGAAGACCTTACAAGATTCAAATTGATGAAACTATATCAACACGACCATTCATGAAACCACATAAATCTTAACACATGCTCTCGTGCTCCAGCTAGACACCTATCCAAATAACACAAGCATAAGATCCCAGTGATAACAAAGGCTATACAAAATTGCCACCACTCCACTACACTCATGAGCTACACAAAAGCATAAAAAACATCAACTTATTAGCCCAACAAAATTGTGAAGTAATCCTCCAGAAAACAAGATAAAAAATCAGCCAGAACAACAACCAAATTGATTGGTCCAATCCAACTGATAAATCCATGAGATTGAAAATAGCATCCACAATAAATGCTAACCCATCCAATCACCCATACCTCAAAGGTATCCAACACCATAAAACTCATGCCAACAACATAACCAACCCCTAAATTGCAACCTCAAGCTCTATGTGCAAACCAATCAATGAAGACCAAACACATACAATAACTCCCACTACATGGGTAATGTTGAATCTGAAAAATCAAAAGCAATTGCAATAGAGATTTTTGGTACTCAATGGAATATTTTTAGAAAGTAAAGTTTGAAGGGAAATGAGAGCACCATAGAATTTTATCTAAGATCAGTATGCACCCTGTATCCAATAGTTCCTTGAACAACTTCTAATAAGAAAATATAAGTGCATACTACTATGTCATAAAAATGGAAACAAACATAGTTGATTTCCCACAATTGAAACCTTAAAGGAAAGTGATTGCAATTTACCGATCTAAATAAATTTCAGCAACATTACAACATACATATTATTATTCTAAAATTTTGAAACTAGAAGAATGAGACAGAATAGAGAACACAAATATACGTGGGGAAAAACTTTGCAGGTAAAAACCCCACTATCCAAACCATCAAGCTAATGTATTATTTAGCAAGAAGTTACAATATATTTCAGCCTTCATATGGAGATTTACATCTTGCTCCATTCTAGAGAAATCTAGTAGTATAACCCTCTACAAATAAATTCTCTCTCTCTCTCTCTCTCTCTCTCTCTCTCTCTCTCTCTCTCTCTCTCAATTCTCTACAACAATGCTTTGTACTTATATAGTTTTCATACAAGAGGAAATAGTTTCTAAAGCGTTTACATTCAACGCATCTACACATTATTTTAGAAACTTCCTTATGCACAACCATTGCATAAAACAAAACATAAGAGACTAAATCACCAAAAAATAGGAGCTTTCTATTTTTCTACTCCAAGTCTTTTCTTGTGGAAGAATCTAGCTTCATTTAACAACTTTCCAAGAAAGCACAAATAAAGCAATAAATTGTGGTAAGGCTGAGTCACCTTATCCCAAAAATCTCCCACTTGACGAAGACCTTTCAAGATTCAAATTGATGAAACTATATCAACACAACCATTCATGAAACCACATAAATCTTAACACATGCTCTCGTGCTCCAGCTGGACACCTATCCAAATAACACAAGCATAAGATCCCAGTGATAACAAAGGCTATACAAAATTGCCACCACTCCACTACACTCATGAGCTACAAAAAAGCATCAAAAACATCAACTTCTTAGCCCAACAAAATTGTGAAGTAATCCCCCAGAAAACAAGATAAAAAATCAGCCAGAACAACAACCAAATTGATTGGTCCAATCCAACTGATAAACCCATGAGATTGAAAATAGCATCCACAATAAATGCTAACCCATCCAATCACCCATACCTCAAAGGTATCCAACACCATAAAACTCATGCCAACAACATAACCAACCCCTAAATTGCAACCTCAAGCTCTATGTGCAAACCAATCAATGAAGACCAAACACATACAATAACTCCCACTACATGGGTAATGTTGAATCTGAAAAATCAAAAGCATATTGAGTCTACTAATAACAATGCAAAGAAAGTGCAACCGTGTAGTACCAAGGACCATCCACAAAGACATGCAAATCCTATAGAAAAAACACTACAAGAAACATCTTTCTCATCTAGTCTCCACAAATCTCTCATGTTCTCCACATCCAAAAAAGAAAAGAGATAAATGAACCACCTTTTCATCACAAAAACAATGAAGTACAAGTGATAACAAATGACAAAAAAAGAGTGACCACCATAGCTCCAACAGATCTCAAAAACAATGTTATGTGATCCAAAACATCCAAGAAGATAACCAAGATCAAAGAAAGAAACTACAAATCATAAGCATGTAGCATGTCCTTCTACAAACACTTCTAAATGTCAACTATGCCAAGTATGATCTCCTTCACAACCCCACGAGAAAAGTCACAACAACATCCAAAATTGTTCAACCTCAAGAGATCAAACATAAAATGATATCATGAATCTACATGGATGTAAGCCTCTCAAAGAAGATCAAACAACTCTGTTCCCATTTTAGGAAATCAGCCCACTACTATCTCCTATTGTCATCATAAAGGAAAATACACCTCAAGGAGATAATCATGTTATCCATCTCTCATAATGAATCCTCCAGAACCATCTAATTGTAGCTCAAGATCTGTGAATATGAAAGAAAAGATAAAGCACCTGAAAGTAACATTGGGCAATACCTCTCAAGTGATAAACTACCTAGTAGACAAAGAGTGGGGAATGAGAATGCTCCTCCAAGATATGCAAGTCGCCCTGTGACTTATCCAAGAACAATCTCCTCATAGGTCTCTATTGAACTCATGTCCAACAAAGGTGTAGGCTCCTCAGACTTTTTGTTGAAATCTCATCAAGGGTATACATATCAACAACATGTCTCTCATCTCAAGAGAACTCTAGCCTCACCTAAGTCTCCAAGTATCCACAAGCACTTATAATCAATCACTCCATGCAAAAATTCATTGCAACATAGCACTATCATGAAGTATCAAGAAAATGATCAAAGTACTCAATACCAAGAAACTAAACCAAGATCAATGTCAAAGCTCCAACCATGGAATCAGGAACATAAACATGACATCATGATCTAAATCATCTCCTCCAAAGAGATAACATGCTTCATGTGATCATATCACATAACTGTATCATGTCACAACTCTAAACTAGTAATAAGGAGAAAACCGTGACATAAAATCCACCATGATAACATATAAAATAAAAGCATAAACACCATCTCTACCAAGGACCCCTTGAATCCTAAAGATGTCAACATCTCCAATCACATGAAGATATGATCTCCAACTAGTGAACCAACAAATGTGAAAGACCCTTCTGCAGCAATAGGATCTTAGGTATCCTCTAACATCTGCAACACTAAAGAAGATCATCCATCACCATATGATGGAAAAAATACAGCCATTGCTAAAGCTCCCACTAAAACATGATACTGGGCTATCTAAGCATATGACACACCATCCTCCAAATCTGAAAAATCATCCAGGCCTAGACATCACACTAAGTGAGACCAAGATCTCCACACTAAGGAAATTCACCATGTTATAGGACTCCATAACTGACTATCCAGGTACTCAAATATCATCCATTCTCTCATCCCAAAGCAACCCCACAAATGCACAAGTGACCAGAAACAAGGCCAGCTAACAAGTCTACACCAACACTGAATCAAATCTAGTGGATATAGACAATCCACATCCAAGCTATCCTACTGCAATTAAATGGGTGGCCTACCCACTTGACTGCATAACTTGTAGATCCAATCATTGCAACGTGCAAACCCACTATCACATTAGTGGCATGTACAAATGAGATAAAATAGAATAATCATGTAGACAACATGACTTAAACACCAGATCAAGTACAAATCTGATTTACCCATCATGTCCACATCAAGCACCATAGTCCAAGAATCCAACAAAGAATCACCATAGAAATGTTGAGTGACTGATCACATACCAACATCTCCATGTAGAGAAAGAAAAAAACCTCCTCTCACCATGCACAAAGAATGCATGCGTGTAGAACTACAACTATCTCATCTGGTACCACTGTAAAGGAACAAGAGTCAATAAAATAATTCTTCAGTAGATCCACAAAAAAACCACAAGTTTTTTTATTTCAGCATGCAAAACCTACAAAAATATTGTGTTTAAGAACACCATGCACATCTACACCCACTTCTCATCTGAAAGATTCAAAAGTCTGAAAAAGTACCAAATAATTGAACCTAGAATAATGGATTTTCATAGATGAGTACCATCATATATTTTAAAGGAAAATCTATAAACCCCTCAGATCCAATGAACAAGAATCCAAGCCATGCATGTATAAGCATCCAAGAGGAAAGCATAGTATAGGAACTCCAAGCCCACTTCTAGACCAATTCCACAACCACTACTAGTACATGCATCTAAGAGAGATAGGCTACCCAAAAGCTTCCAAATCATCTAATAATCAACTCCATAATCTCTATGCATTCTAGGAAACAAAAGAGACACCTTCAAATACCTATGCATCAAGACTTATTCTGCTGCCAACCAAGAGTTCCAGATCAATGTCATTTCAACATGACCAACTCTATTTTCTTTGTCTTCTCCATCCTTCAAGAAATGTTTGTTGTCTCTTGAAAGAATAAATCAACTGCAAGACTTCTACTCATCAAAGGATTGATTATTAGTCAAATTCTTCAAAACAAACTTCTTCAAGCTCTGCAAGCTAAGAAATCTTAATAGAAGAAATATCCAGAACTAGTAACTTTGTGAACCTCTCATGCAAGCAACATGCAATTCACAAAACTAAGCTCTGATACGAATTGAAGGGAAATGAGAGCACCCCAAAAATTCATCTGAGATTAGTATGCATATCCTGTATCCAATAGTTCCTTGAACAACTTGTAATAAAAAAATACAAGTTCATACTACTATGCCATAAAAGTAGAAACAAACATAGTTGATTTCCCACAATTAAAACCTTAAAGGAAAGTGATTGCAATTTACCAATCTAAATAAATTTTAGCAGCATTACAACATATAGATTATTATTCTATAATTTTGAAACTATAAGAATGAGACAGAATAGAGAAAAAAAATATATGTGGGGAAAACCTTTCTAGGTAAAAAACCTCACCCTCAAAACCATCAAGCTAATGTATTATTCAACAACAAGTTACAATACATTTCAGCCTTCATATGGAGATTTACATCTTGCTCCATTCTAGAGAAAATTTGGTAGCATAACCCTTTGCAAAAAATTCTCTCTCTCTCTCTCTCTCACACACACACACACACACACACACACACACACACACACACACACACACACACACACACACACACACACACACACACACCACTCTCTACAACAATGATTTGTATTTATAGAGTTTTCATACAAGAGGAAATAGTTTCTAAGGTGTCTACATTCAACGCATCTATAAATTATTTTAGAAACTTCCTTATGCACAACCATTGCATAAAACAAAAAATAAGAGAATAAATCACCAAAAAACAAAATCTTTCTATTTTTCTACTCCAAGTCTTTTCTTGTGGAAGAATCCAGCTTCATTTAGCAACTTTCCAAGAAAGCACAAATCAGGCAATAAATCGTGGTAAGGCTGAGTCACCTTATCCCAAAAAAGTCCACCAAGATAATTGATGGAGGGGGGTGCGGGGGGGATCAGTCATGCAATTGAAATAACTCTCAATATCCTTATTAATTCTAAAGTACATAAACAATAGATGCAACAAACCATAGAAAGATAATCATACATAATAACACCATATTTGTTAACTAGGGAAACCCCTGATCATAGGGAAAACCCTAGTTGGGATGGTGTTGGAAATGGAAACAAGTAACTAAGAGGGGAGGGGTAAATCAATTACTACAAAAAAGTTTCCAAGTCCCTTTTAAGATGTCAACACAATATAAAACCAAATTCTGTTGTAACTCGGTTAACACTGAATATTCTACTATAACTTAGTTAACACTGAATATATTAATGTCACTTGATTAGCACAAAGATAACTAGATCTTAAGATATTAATGTGATTATCCTTTATTAACTTAGTTGCAAAAACATAAAGGAAATAAGATGAACACAAGAGACACCAAGATTTAACGTGAAAACCCAATTTGGGAAAACCACTAATTGCAACTAGTTACTATTTTTCACTCTTCTGAAGTGAGCCTTGCTAGGAGCCAACCCTGTTGAAGGTTACAAAATACACTATTAGAGGATTTGATTCACCTTGTTAGGAGTGGCCCTGTTAGAGGTCTTTAGACACTGCAATCTACAAATGCCACCTTATTAGAGAATTTTTTGAATAGATGTTAGGCTAACTCTGTTAGGAGATTTGATTCATTGCTAAAATTATTAGAGAGTAACAATGAATTGACCTAATTGCTAATGAAACTAACTTTTCTAATTCAAATCTTAGTTCTGGCTTGATTACTTGGTCCTTCTTGATCAGAATGTTCTTTACAACTCAATCAACTTGGATACTTTGCCCTTTATAGATATCCTTCAAATTTGCTTCCTTAATTTATCTTCTTCAATTTCACATTTCGATCCTCAAGTTGACCTTTCATATATATGATTCACCTTTTCAAGTCATATTGAATACTCTTTTAATCAAATAGATTTCATCTCTTAAGTTAGCCTGTAATAACTAATAAACTTATCATACTAAATATACTAACAATCGGCTAATACAAAATTGAGTACTTAGTCAACACAGAGGATCCCTTCATTAACTGACCAAACTCGATTAGAACATGAGTTCTAATGTCAACTGACCCAACTCGGTCAATACTGACTCCATGCTGACTTTCCTTTGTTAACCAACTAAACTCGGTCAATACATACTCTTCTTCATTAACCAACTAAGCTCGGTCAATACTATCTTTGAACTTGGTTATAACTAAATGCTTGACATATATAGGAAACTACCTTCAATGCCCAAGTGAGCTTTTCTATCATTGACTTCTCAATAAAGGCTTTCCATTTTTTGTAACATCAAAGACAACATACAATTGAATAATTGTTTTCAAGAATTTCCCTCTTTGGCATTGATGAAAACACATGTCATAATATAAAGAAATTTTACAGAAAAATTAAAGTAAGGATAATATCATTAGTTTCATTCTAATTCTCATCCATGAGAACTCCCTCTATCAGCGAGAAATCGCTTTGACATCAATCTCTTCCTTTGGAATGATTTTCTCTAACTGAAATTTCTCCTTCTGACTTATTGATCTGTTCTTATGCAAAAAAAACTTGCTGATACACAATTTCTCTGATATGATAGAAAACTCTCCCTCTTTGACATCTCATGCCAAAGACATCAATCACTATATTTTACATCTACTTGATGTACTGATTCATATGCAATCTACTATGACAATACTGCATCAACTTGACTTATCTTCAAAATGCTTGGTTGATGCATCACTAAACTTGTTTAGTGAGCTTCAGATAGGGTAATGACCTCTAGCTTGCCTCTTAGATACAAAAATGTATCCTTAGATAATGGCTTGGTGAATTTGTTTGCAATTTTTTCCTTTGTATTCACATATTTCCCAATCTAACCTCTTTGTCTTGCACTAATTCTCTTAGAAAGTAATACTTTAGTACAATGTGCTTTGTCGTGGTATGCATCATTGGATTCTTGGATGTTAATTGCATTGGTTTTATCACATAAGATAACTATTGGATCCTTGATTTCTTCCTCCATGCCTGACAACAATTGTTTGAACCAAATGATGTTAGAACAATTAACTGTTGCTGCAACATATTTTGCTTCTGCTATAGACTGAGAGATGCAATCCTATTTCTTGCTTGTCCAAGACACTAACCTCTTTTCAAGAAAGAATGCTCCACTACTAGTTCTTTTCCTGTCATCAATACTTCCCACATAATCAACATTAGTGAAGGATTTCAATTCAAAGTTTCCTCCTTTCTTATACCACAAACCATAATCTTCAGTACCTTTTAGATACCTTATAATTCATTTTATTACCATCATATGATTTTCCTTTGGATTAACAAAAATCTTGCCACCATACCAACTACTAATGTAATATAAGGTCTTGTGTGTACCACATACTAAATTTTTCCAATTATTGATCTATATGTAGTCTGATCTACCTCTTTAGAATCATCATTTTTTGAAAGCTTATGTCCAATAGACATAGGTGTTCCAACTGGTCTAGAATCTTCCATTCCAAAAGTCTTCAATATCTCCTCTATCTGCAACTTATGCTGCACTAACTGTTGCTCAGTTTGCACTACTTGTAACTTGGGTTGCACTGTAGAGTCGATCTCATCTATCTGAGACTTGGTTCCCACAATCTATGATTTAGGTTCCTCTATCTAACCTAGAAAAAATGTAGTTTTTAGTGATGTCTAGGTAAAAAAATTACCTCTTATTTGATTGCCAGTTCCAACTAGGTTCCCTTTCCCATCCAACAACTTGGCCTTTCCATTCATGAATTCTACCTTGAATCCAATTTTTTTCAATTGTGCCACACTAAGTAGATTGTATTTAAGTCCTTCAACCTAGTAAGCATTGCCAAATCTAAGTCCATCAATCAATGTAATGCAACCTTTTCCTTTTACATAACAAGGTTCATCATTTTCAAATTTGACACTCCCACCATCATAATGTTCTAAGTGCTCAAATTTTGATTTATCACAATTCATGTGGTGAGAACAACCAATATCAATAATCCATGTGTGATTCTTGCTAATATGATAAATGAGGGTCATCTTATCATTTTCATCATTCAATTCATCTTTAATAGCAATGTAAACCATTTCATCTTCATCATTATTATCAGAGTCTTTGGCTTGTAACAACATTTCTTACATTTATCCTTGTAGTCTTTGAATTTTTTGAAATCTTTCTTGGCTTTGTACTTGTCATGCTTCTTTTCTTCTTTTCCTTCTTTGTTTGGACACCTTGCAACAATGTGACCAACTTCTTCACAAGAAAACATATTAGGGGCATTTTACCTTTGTACTTTTATTTTCCTTTAGGGAATCTTCTTACAAGTAGGGCTTCAATGACTTTAAGGTCATCACCAAAATTATTTCAATCTTCACTGTCATACTTTTTGCTTTTAGATTTTCCACCTTTCTTCTTGAGTGATAGTTTATCTTGAAATGCAGACTCATTGCTACCTGAGTTAGGAACATAGTTATCAAATTTGTCTAACTCAAAGGTGTCAACCTTTCAAATAGTGCATCTAAAGTTATATCATTTTTGGGATCACATCTCATTTCTTGAATGGACAAAAATCTAATTGCATAAATAGGAAGAAGAGTTCTAAGTACATTGCTAACCACTGTCACATCATCTGTTTTCCCTCCTATGGCACTGATTGCACTCACACTCACTTTGATTCTTTCATTGTATTGTACAATGTTTTCATCTTCTCTCATCTTCATTTGGTCAAAATGACCTCTTAGAATTTCCACCTTAGCTCTCCTCACATGTCATCTCCTCCATAGATATCTTTCAAATTGATCCACATTTCATGAGTAGTAGGAAAATCTTTGACTTTATCAAATTCAACATAATTGAGAGTAGAATCAATGTCAATCATCATTATGTTGTGATTCTTCTTTTCCACAATTTGGTCCACAAACAAAGGTCCATCAGGTGCCACATAATTTTTCTCTAGGTATTTTATGCCTGTGTCTCCAATGGTTTCCAAATGCAGCTTCATGAGTTCTTGCCATGCTTGGAAGTTATCTTTGTTCAACTTAGGAATTTCCCTTCTATAATACATCTTGATCTTTAGCTTAGGTCCTTGAAACCTTATTTGCAAACACCAAAAACTCTGATACCAATTTTTGGAAATGGAAAGGAGTAACTAAGAGGAGAGGGGTGAATCAATTACTACAAAAACAAATTCAAGTCCCTTTCAAGATGCCAACACAATTGTTGTAACTCGATTAACAATGAATATTCTTCTATAACTTAGTTAACATTAAATATATTACTATCACTCAGTTAGCACAAAGATAATTAAATATTAAGATATTAATGTGATTAGCCTTTATTAAGTTAGTTGCAAAAACATAAAAGAAATAACATGAAAACAAGAGACACCAAGATTTAACTGATAATCTTAGATTGGTTTTGATAAGTGAGTGCCTATACACTTAAGTCATTTACTTACTTCATGCTGAACAAGTAAGATATGCTAAGCACAACATGTAAGTTAGAGCATGCCAAGTGAACAATGAGTGTTGAGTCACTCATGTGCCAAATCATTCAAGTGTAGAGTAGATAGTATGTGCCGAGTGATTTAGGTGCCGAGCATTTAATGCATGCCAAGTCATTCAAATGCCAAGTGATAACATTGAAGTCACAGTTAGTGCCAAGCACCAGGGACTTTAGATGCTGAGTAACACAGTTTTGACATAGTTGTTTGTATTGGCACAAAATACTATGTAAACTATTTTTGAGCCAACTTAAGGATTGATTTATGATCTTTTGTTGATAAAGATAAATTCTAAGTGTGAATCCCTATGTATTACATGCATCAATTAGAAAAAGGGAAGGTTTAAGTAGTAATATGGGTGAATCACAGCCGTTGATTCATACTTAGTCCTAAGTCACCTAAGTCTTCTTAAGGAGGACATACCCTAAATGTTCTAAGAATAGATAGAGAGAGAAGAGTAGAGGAGACTTTTACATTTGCAAATAGGACATTCATGGTGACCAAGGTATTATGATTTGAGTTACATTGTAGAATCAGTTAAGGGAGAATAGAGGAAGGAAACAGTGGACAACAGAGAGATATCTGATCAGAAAGGATCAAGTACACATCAATATAGAGGTGATTTGACATCAAGAAACAAAGTACTAATTGCAGGATCATTGCTGAGACATTCTAAAAGGAAAATTAGTTAAATCTCTTAATAGAATAGTCCTAACAGGTTGTATTGAAATCCTCTAACAAGGTACTTACTTAACTATGAGTTGAAGTCCTTTAATTAGGCACACTTCTAATAGGGTGTTTAAATCCTTTAACAAGGTAAGACCTAATAGTCTTTGTAAGCTTTTAATAGGGTAGGCCTTTCACAGGGTAGGTCATGTTTCATGATCAAAGATTGTAACCTTCATTGGATACACTTTATTACTACAATAGTGAATATTTTGTGAGTGTCATCCCCATCCTAGTTTTACCTTCTCATTGGAGGGTTTTTGGGTAATCATATCTTGTGTCATATATGTGTGAATGCTTACTTGTTTACATCACGGTATTTTAGTTTACTTATTGAATTGTAAGATGGATGTATGGTGAATGGTTTTATGGGTAAACCTTTGAAGCACTGATTCACCCCCCCTCTCCTCTTAGAGTTTACCTTTCATATTGTAATTCCAACAATTGGTATCAGAGTAGATTGTTTGAAAGTAAAGCTTTGTAGCTTTGAGGAAAGATCTTAGAAATAGAAGTCTACAAGTTAGAAAAGACTATTGAGAACTAGGAGATTGAAATACAACTCATTCTACATTAGTTGAATGAAGCAAGAGAATATCTAAAGAAATCATTGAGAAGAAGGAAGCAAATTTCTATTCAGGAGAATGACACACAATACCAAGAGATGGACACTACTAAACTATTTGCAAATGGAAACTCCAATGAATTTGATCAATAGTTGTAGATCTAATGGAAAAGAATAAAACTCTAGCTGAAGAGATAAAAAATCTTAAGATAGAGCAAGAATCACAATCCATATTACTATGTGAGGTCACCAAATAGAAAAAATGAAGTTGTGGAAGACAAAGTCATGATTGAAGAGAGTTTTGACAAACATAATAGAAGAGAAATCATTAGAAATAAATAGGATTCCTCACCTGCAATTGGAAACAATGAATCAAGCCATGATTGCTAATCATGAAATAAATAATAAAGACATTGAGATCACAAAATTGAAGTTGCAGAATGAACAGTTGAGCAATGAGTTGAGAAGAGAAAAAGAGTTTGCTGAAAGTTTCAATAAACCTAGTGGAGCCATCAAGTACTTTGAACAATTGATGAGATCCCGTGGATCTAACAATGATACATATGGACTAGGATACACTAGTCTGAAGAAGGAGAATTTTTTAGAAATGCTATAGAATAACTGAGAGAGGAGGGGGTGAATCAGTTATTCAAGGTCCAAATGTCCTATTAAAACTTTTTCACTAAGTATAGTGAGCCCATTAAACTAACCATGCATCCAAGCTAAACATACATCTTAGCAAGTTACTGAAAAATCAACATGTAGGAATAAAACATGAAAGATCAACACATAACATAGTGATTTATGTGGAAACCCAATTTGGAAAAAACCACCAGTAACATGCTACTTAATTCTCACTCTTTTGAAGTGATGCCCTATGAAAGGTCTGCCCTATTAAAGGCTACAAAACAGTATTAAATGTGACATGGTTAAAGGATTCCAACCATCCTATTAGAAGTGGGCCTAGTTAAAGGACTTAAAACATTCAGTTGGAATGTCACCCTGTTAAAGGATTTACAAATGGTTGGTAAACCAACCTAAGTCCATAGGATTTTACTCTAGTTGATACAATTGCTAGAGAGTAACAATAAGGGTTTTTGATCTAATACAACTCACAACATAACTTGTAGATTTTAGATCTCAATTTAGCTCTCAAATTTTCTTGGCCTTCAATCTCTACAACTCTGATAGCTTGTCCTCCTTTTGAGGTTTTCCTCCTTGAGTCTCCATGCTTGTTGTGCCAATGCAATCACCTCTGTGGTCACCTATCAGAGAAAAGTCTCTGTACTCTGTTCTTCCTTCTTGATTCCTTCTCCTTAACACCACATACTCTTTCCAACCAACCACTCTTGCTTCTTTGACCTATAACTCCTTAAATAGAAGTCTGGAATAATTTTTCCCACTCTAATCTTTCCACTCTTAATTTTTGTTCGAATGGATTAGGTAAGATTCAATGAATCTACCCTTAATCTTATTTCTTCTAGAAACATCATGAAGAATCCACTTGTATTTACCCAAAAATGGTTAACCTAAAATTCTGTGCCACCAGCTCATCATCCTTATCTTCCCTCTAGTTCATAAAATTTAAGGTAACAAACTTGTTGGCTAAGATCTGGTGAATCTTTGACTTTTTGAATAATGCAACAGCTCGACACTAGTGAATTTCTAATGCTCGACACATACCATGTTACTCAACACCTATTGTGTTTTACTGATGCTTGACACCTACTATGGATTCACTGAGCATCAACTATGTTTTACTGATGCTCGACACCTATTACTTACTCGACACCTTCTATTTCACTCAACACACACTAGAGTTTTCATTTGCTCAGTACTTACTGATAATCTACTTGGCATGAACTAGATTGCTCGGCACCCACTAATGAATTTAGTCAAGCTTTGTAGACAACTTTGTTACAACTTATTCTTCTAGAGTTTCTAAGTGTAGCCAACCTATGTATCTTCAAGTGTATTATCAATACATCATTTCACCATTGTCTTAACTAATCCTTGTACTTCATTATAAAACCATAACTCAACCTTTCCCTTAGGTGCTTTTTTTACATCTTATTGATGAAATCCTCTTCATTAATCAACTAAGTGATAGTACTTGGATCTTATAAGCAATTTTCATTCCAAAAAATAACAAGTTTGACATAAGTGACAAAACAATGATTGAAAACATTCTTTATCAACAATCTCCCTTCTTTGCAACAATCTTCCTTCTTGAATAATGATCTTTTCAATTAGATTTCAATAGAATCATCCAAAAATGTTGAAGAAAGAAGTAGCAAAGGTAAGAACTCCAAAACTACTTCTCATAATTATGGTAAGATAGGACATACTACTAATGTTTGCAGGAGCAAGATTGTAAATCAGAATGTTAAGTAGAAGAACATGGATCATTTCCATAAGTGCAACAAACAAGGCCATCAAGCACATGAATGCATAACCAAGACCATGCACACTCAAATATTTGAAGGATACTATTATAACTATCAAAAATATGGACATAGAGCTTTTGAATGCAGATCTAAACCCAAATGGTCATTTAACAAGTAGACAAAGGTAAAGAACAATGACAACTTTTATAATTGAGATTATAATACAAGGTATATTTGTCATTACTATCAAGAGTATGGACATATTCCTAGAATTTCATTAGAACACATTTCATAAGTGATTACAAAAGGTGGTTGGGTCAAGCCACATGTTTTAGTTGTTTGAAGACTAGTCACATCAGAAGATATTGCCCAACAAGGTAAAAAAAACACCAAATTATGAGTTCAACAAAGGCAAAGGAAAGGTAGATATTGAAAATTTTAGAGATGAGATGAACAAGACATGGAAGAGAAAGGAAGATTACAACACATCAAGTGTAGATGGGATCACTTCACCCAATGGGTTAGGTGATCACACCTCATCAAATTAAGAAGTCAAGAGGTATGTGGGATTGATATTTAAAAGATATACCATACATTAGTTCCAAGGATTTAGTTTTGACAATATTGTATATGCAAGAATAAAGATGCAAAGTGTTGTGAGGAATCAAGAATAAATCTTTAAGTTTTGTCAGTTTTCATGTTATTGGCGAACATGAAATTTTTTATATGGTTGATGAGTGAAATGTTAGAGATGCCGAGCTAACAATTTTTTTTTAGTTAAGATCGAGGTTGTAGTAGTTTCTAAGCATATGGAAAAACATATGGATGTCGAGTGAGCCAAAAATTCAATTGAAGCTGAGCTTACAATTGTGCAAGCACTTAGCATTAAATGCAGTGTTTTAAGGGCTACTTGATCAATTTATGTTTATTTGACATCATTTGAATTTTAAGAAGAGAATGCAGAGCTAAAGGTGATATAGAGAATTTGATCTGAGCATTTTTAGGATATTTAAAAAGCCTATTTGACATCACTCTAGTAGGATTCACATGGTATTTATCATGTGCCGATCTACATAGTTTTAAATTTTGCAAACCCTAGTTTCATGTAATAACATCTAGTTCTATAACAACCAAAGGTGTAGAGGGAAAATAGGTTTAAAATGTTCAATTGATAAGTAATGAAATCAAACCTACTTTTAAGGCTATCCCAGATATAGCTTATAAACATGATCCCTCTAGCACGTTATCTATATGATACCACCACAAGCCTTGAAGATGTTAGAAATTATTACACATGAGAAATTGGAAGTATAAGAGATATAGAAATTAGGGAAATTTATGGGAAACTATGTGAAAATGGAGCGTTGGAGGAAGAGTTCAAGGTTGTCAAGAAGAAAGGGTTAACTTGTGCCCTAGATTTCCCCAACGTATTCAAGACAGAGTGGATAACAATTGTTTTAAGTAGAATTCATGATAGTGTTGTATGGTTAGAGAATGGGCCAATAAAAAATACTAAAAATATTGTTCACAGAGTAATGGGGTATCCAATCCTAGATCAGCCAAAGACCATGAAAGGTGAAGCAAAGGAAATAATTGAAAAGAACATAGGAGCTGTGTGGAATATAAGGGGAACAAAAATTGATACTATCATAGATCCCCTGATAGCTTTTGTAGTGAGGGTCATAGCACACAAGTTTTATCAATCTAGTAGATTAAAAAGTGTATCCTACGTTATAGTTGATATGGGTTACAAAATTGTGAAGAAGGATCATACTTATGATCTTTCCAAGTTGCAGTTGCAACAATTGATTGAGAATTTGGGAGCTACAAGGAAGACCAAAAGTGCACAGTGTAAATTTGAATCTATTCTTATATATATATTTTCTTTTATGTGCAGAATACATTTCCTACATTTGGTAAGGTTTCATGGAAGGTGAAAAAACCTATTGTAGTTCAGATAAGTGAATTTATTGAGCAACTAGGTGATAACTTTGAATCTATCATGTCAAGTTATTTTGAAGGTTTCAAACAATATATGAAGAAAAGATTAAGGATACTAGTTTCACTAGAGGATTTTTTTTTGATGATGTTTTCTTTCTAGTTGATACTAATTTCACATATGTATAAGAAACAATTCCCAGGGTGAGATGGCTAAGGCAATTAGGATATGAAATAAATGTTGATGAGGTCTCTGCAACAATCACAACATTACTTGCAAAAAAAGTGGATAAGGAAGCCAAAGCATTTGGAAATTATGATTTGGCCAAATCAAAGATCACTATGGAATTAAAGACTACTTTAGTGATCAAGAAAAAGAACAAATTGGTAAAGAAATTGAAAGAAAGATTTGGTGAAGGAGCCAAGGAAGAAGAAGAGGAAGATGATGAAGAAGAAGAGGAAACACAAGCTCAAGCACCATTGGCATTGACACAAGGTCAGGAAGAAGACCAGTAAGAAGATGAAGTAGAAACTGTAGAAGGTGCCAAAGAAGAAGAAGCCAATGAAGCACCTACAACTACTAAGAAGAAAAAGAGAAAAGCAAAGACTCAAACAGTGAGCAAACCAAACAAGGTTGCGAAACCTAATCTGCCCAAACCTACAACACCTACCACATGGGCTAGTACTAGAGTCACTGCACAAAAGACTAAAGAAGTAGCCAAGCCTAAAGAGAAGGAAGCTAAAGCACATAAGAGATTGAGGAGAAAGTATGTTGCTCAAGATGAATTTGATGAAGAGAAGACTGAATCAGATGACAACAACCAATTTCAAGTGGTAAGTTAGAATCCCTCTTCAAATTTAGACAATTTATGTGAGAACATTTGAAACAATGTTGATTTATTAGGATTCTCTCACATTGAGTTTGACAATCTTTAGAAGATTGAGAAGAACCAAGTTAAAGAGGCAGTATATTGCATGATGGCTATATTTAAAAAGACTCCTCTAGAACTTTCCAAATCCATGCCTAAAATTTTATATGATAGAGTTGAGAAAAAATGGCATTATTGTTTAGAAATCGAAAAAAAAATTAGGGAGGCAACCCTTGCTCAAGTTATGCCAAAACTTAGTAAGGCTGAAATGTCTAAAGCCATTAAAAGGTATGCTATAAGATTTGTGCCAAAGTATAGGGAATTCAACATATTGCAAAACAATATAGAGGATGTTGTACAAAAGTCCAAACAAATGTGGAAGATTAGATATGGACCATCAACATCTAGAGAAGTTGACTAGACATCTATTGAGGTAGGAGAGGATGAAGAAGATGATATTGAACAAGGCACAATTGAGGGAGGCACAAATATGAATATTGACAACTAGGCACCAGTTGAGGAAGAGCATAAAAAATAATAAAGTGTACAAGACACACAAATGCCAAGTGCTAGCCTTTTACAGGAGACACGTGTAAATACTAAACTTATCAAAGTAAAGGATGTTTCTGAGACTATTTCTTGGAACATCAATCCCCTTACAGAGGATGATATGAAAAGGATACTTGTCCAATCCACACTCTAGGCCAAACTATGTGACAACCCTGTATTGGTGAGTGTAGATGAAATTCAAAAGAAAAAATAATAACTGCAAGGGAGGAAGTGAAAACACAAGAAACATCTATAATTACTCCTCAAGTTACAAGTGTCCAACCTTTACAACCTATAGTGGTATATCAAAGGAAGGAGACAACAAGTTTCACTGTAAGTACACTTATGCAAGACACTCCAGTCTCACTAAATGTACCAAAAACTGAAAAAGAAAAGGATGAGACAGTTGGAGAAGACAAGATAGAAACACCAAAAAATAATGAAACTCAAGGCCAAATAGGTTAGGTAGATACACTTGCACCTCCAGCATAAGATCAAGGTACAACTGGAAATAGAGAGGAAGAAAAGGACAAGATTAAAGAGTCTAGTTTGACACCCAAGCCAAAGGAGCTACTAGCTATTCAAGCACTGGTGACATTAATAGAATTTGCTACTCCTTCTAGTCAAACCCTTCAAAGGTCAAGCATAGATGCTACACTGTTGCAAGTCTCAAGGCTAAGTCCTAGCTCATCTAAGGTATAAGAAGTAATTACTTATGTAGATGTTAGCCTAGGTGAAGAGATTGTATTACCTAAATTTGTTTTGGAAACAATCACAATTGAGAAGATTGGTATATTACAAGAGGCCCTAGCAAAGAAGAAAAATCAATAATTTCTCAAAAGGGAGCATAGGCAAAAGAAAGCTTTGATTGACATCAAAGAGATTTTCCTAGATGCATTTAGTTTGCTGACTCCAGATGAAAACAAGCCCATCATTGAACAATTAACCAATATAGTGGAAAGGGTTAGAAACATAGACTTCAATACTAATGTAAAATTACTAGAATGGTATGAAAGGAAGTTTCAAAACAAGGTTAATGAGAAGATATCAAGTGCTATTGCACTCACACATGTTGAGCTAATGACCAAGATAGAAAGTGTGAAGAAGGCACTAGAGAAAATTTTCTCTTTGTACACTAAACTGTGTAATCCTACATTCTTCACACAAGAAGTAAGGAATCACATCCTGAGTTTGGAGAACCATATGTAGTCATCTGGTGCTACTTTGCCCAAGTCTCCAACTCAAAGTGAGAAAAATTTCAGGAACCTCTTACAATTGTAGAGTCAATTAGCATGATTACAAGTAGATGAAGCCAACATAAGGGCTAAACTGATCAACATCCAATAGAAATTGACTCCTCACATGGAGATATTATACAAGGAACTAGGCTATGCAGAAACACTTATGAAGAAAGACCCCAATCTTTCTACATTGGACAACTTAGTACACCTTGCTACTGAGCTGGCCATCCAAATCAAGTCTTTGGAGGTAGCTTTTGATAATTAAGATGCAACTCTTAAGATTCTAATTGAGGTCCATAAATCCTGTTTAAAAAAATACACTATTAGTGTATAACCCATTGACATCAATGTCAAAAAGGGGGAGTAAGAGCAATGAGGGAGAAAGCAACGCAAGCAAGCTTAGCAAAGAGATATCTATACCCAAGGGGGAGCAAGAGACAAATAAAATAGGGGGAGTAAGAGAACAACAAAATGCAAACATCATTTTAGACAGGCATAGAGAAAGAGTATCAGTTGATGCAAATCTACTCAATAGGAGAAAGATTTTGATACAAAATATAGAACATAATTGAACATTGAACTTAGGGGGAATTATGAAATATTGAGGTACAAGTCGTGTTCCAAAATTTTGATATTTTGAAATTTTGTATAGAAGCTGAATAAATATCTATGTTATGCTCACAAGGATAAGACCATTAATGCAAGATCAAGTGTTTTTGACACTCATGTCAAAGGAGGAGATTGTTAATCTCAGATTAGTTTTGACAAGTGATTGTCTATACATGTAAGTCATTTACTTAGTTCATGCCAAACAAGTAACATATGCCAAGCACAACATTTAAGTTAAAGCATGCTAAATAAATAGTGCGTGTTGAGTCACTCATATGCCAAATCATTCAAGTGTCAAGTAGATAGTATGTGCCAAGTGATTCAAGTGTTGAGCGAGCAGTGCATGCTGAGTCATTTAGATGTCGAGTGACAACATTAAAGTCATAGTTAGTGCCAAGCACCAAGGACTTTAGATGCTGAGTAACACAATTTTGATATAGTTGTTTGTATTGGCACAAACTACTATGTAAACCATTTTTGAGCCAACTAAAGGATTGATTTATGATCTTTTGTTGATAAGGAAAAATCTTAAGTGCGAATCCCTATGTATTACATGCATCCAATTAGAAAAAGGGAAGGTTTAAGCAGCAATATGGGTGAATCACAATCATTGATTCATATCTAATCCTAAGTCACCTAGGTCTTCTTAAGGAGGATAAACTCTAAATGTTCCAAGTAGATATAGAGAGAGAAGAGTAGAGAAGGATATTTTTGCATGCGCAAATAAGAAATTCATGTTATTTGAGTTACATTATAGAATCAATTAAAGGAGAATAGAGGAAGGAAACAATGAAAAATAGAGAGACATCTAATTAGAAAGGATCAAGTACACATCAGTATAGAGGTGATATGACGTCAAGCAACAGAGTGCTAGTCGCAGGATCATTGCTGAGACATTTTAATAGGTGAATCAATTAAATCTCTTAATAGATAGTCCTAACAAGCTGTATTGGAATGCTCTAACAAGGTGCTTAATTAATTATGAGTTGAAGTCTTTTAATCAGACACACTTCTAATTAGGTGTTAAAATTGTTAGAGTAAATAAATAATTAATAATTAATTATTTATTCTATTTACTTAAGCTTACTTAGGTAATTGCATTTTATTTATTAGTTGTAGCCTAGGAATTTGTTATAAGTTGTTGACAATACAAGAGTTTTTTCTCTCCTAAGTCATACTTATCCTCTCACTTTGTTCGAGGACTTTCCACCTCATGTGGATGTATGCTTAGTTGTCACACTTATCTCCTAGCATCTTCTAGCTTGTTCTAGGAGATTCCTTGAGCTCTTTATATTCGAGCTCCCTCATTGTATTTCATAAGACATTTTGCATATTGTAAATACATATTTTCTTGTGTTTACATATCTTTCTCTCTCATGTCCATTTAGGGTTTTTCCCTAGCTCCATGCTCTTCCTTCCTTGGCTTCATTTTGACAAGTTATTTGCATGCAGGTGATCTTGGGCAACTTTGGAGTTGAATTTCATCAACTCCAACATGGTATTAGAGCCTTCCTGCTGTTGCTGCTTTGAAGGATTTTTGAAGCCGTGATTTGAAGTCATAAACCCTAGTTTGTTTCTGCATTTTTTCTTCAAATAAGGGGAACAACAAATTTTCAGAGCACATTAGGCTCAAACAGACACTTCCATTGGATTCGAAAGGTGTTTTTCAACTAGGATCCATATAAAACTTTTTGATTTTGGAGATAGAGCTTCGGGAGGCAAAATTTTTTTAGGCACAAGGCTCTCCGTACAGTCATATGGACATTTTCAATTTTTTTTTTGGAGCACTGCCGCAACAACACCCCCGTGCCACCGTGACACCACCCCCACGCTGCTCCACAGCCTCCTCTGGCAACGTGACACAACCCATCTATAGCTGCCACCTCATGGCCACCCCAATGGTTCCTCTACTCCACTAGTGATTAGTGCTCCGCTTCCACTCAAGCATAGTTAGCAGTGTTCGCCTAGTCAATGTTTTCTGCCACTGGGCAACTGTGCAGGGTGACACATGGCTTGGGTGCCATGTGGCATGCCACATGGATTATTTATGCTCCAATGGCTACTTGGCCATCAAATTTAATGCCATGATCTACTTACATTAGCATGATGTCATTCTGCATCAGCATCCTTGTCAAGCTCTCTAGGTTCATTTTGGACCTACTCTTAGTTTTTTGGCCATAACTTGAGCATACGAAGGTATTTTTTTGATCTAAAAGAAGTGTCAGAAAGCTAGTTCCAAGATAGAGACATTGGTGTAGGTATTTTGAGGTTTTGATGTAGTTTTATACTTTTTTTTGCAGTCAAAGTCCAAAGTCCTATTTTTGACTCCAGCAAGATTTTCTTTTGTGTCCCTTACCCGTTTTTTGAAAACATTATATTGTTGGAAAGTTTGTTCTATCTAATTTTCAAAAATTCTATTATTTTCTTTAGATTCTATCCCATGCTCTTTCTATCATCATTTTGGCATTTTTGGTCTAGGGTGGATATCTTGGGTCTTACAAGTCTGAGGATCATTTTCTTGGTATGGGATCCTTTGTTTGAGCTGTAGTATATTTTTTTTGTAGCTTATTTTTGGTTTTGATCATTTTAGCTATCATTTGTAAGCATTTTTATGTATCACATTGAGATAAAGTGCCACTCTTACATTCTAGGGGTCATGAACATTGCTTTTGAGTCAGTTGTACTTGCACTATTTTTATAAAGCACCATGGGGGGGATAGTTGTTTGCTATTTTAATCCTTCTCCCTTTGTCAAGTGAGTGTCCCTTCCATGACATTATCCCCATGCAACATTGTTGTGATCATGTCTTTATAGGTGTTTGTACCTCTTCCTCTCTTGTTGTTCTTGGTTCATCTAGAGGAGATTTTTGGCCCACTTTCTCAGTCTCCTATCATCTCACCCCATCTACATTAAGTGTGGGTTATGCTATTGTTTTAATGAATCCTTGGTTCAATGGTTCGATAGTGTGAACTATGTATTTAGTGGTTGATCCTATATACGAGGTGATTGTAGTGGCTGACTACCTATTCATTTCGATGAGATGGATCATCTACCATATAGAGATGCTCGATTTGTGCCTTCTTCTTCCATGGATTTTCTTTATATCAGTAGTTTTCTTTCTAATGGTAGATTTTGCAACTTCTTCATGCTTCAGTGATGCTCTTCATGATCACTCTTTGTTCCTGTTTTAGGGGACATTCCCCTAGTTGGAGGCTTCTTCAGTTCTTCACTAGGTTCTTACCTCTTTTTGGGGGAGGGTTTTACCCATGTGGTTTTCTCTCTTTTCACATTTATAGAGGTTTCATCTTTGCATTGTACATGGGTACCTAACATGGCCTCATTGCGGGGACCCATTCTGCATTTTCATTTTAGTTTTTTGTGAGCTTAAGGAATTCCCATAAGTTGCACTTAAGGGGGGGTGTTAGAGTAAATAATTAATTAATTATTATATTTACTTAAGCTTACTTAGGTAAATGAATTTTATTTATTAGTTGTAGCCTAGGAGTTTGTTATAAGTTGTTGACAATACGGGAGTTTGTTCTCTCCTAAGTCATACTTATCCTCTTACTTTGTTTGAGCATTTTCCACCTCATGTGGATGTATGCTTAGTTGCCACACTTATCTCCTAGTGTCTTCTGGCTTGTTCTAGGAGATTCCTTGAGCTCTTTATATTCAAGCTCCCTTATTGTATTTCATAAGACATTTTTCATATTGTAAATATATATTTTCTTGTGTTTGCATATCTTTCTCTCTCATGTCCATTTAGGGTTTTTTCCTAGCTCCATGCTCTTCCTTCCTTGGCTTCCTTTTGATAGGTTATTTGCATGCAGGTGATCTTGGGTGTCTTCAAAGTTGGAATTCATCAACTCCAATAGAAATCCTTTAATAAGGTAAGACCTAATAGTCTTTGTAAGCTTTTAATAGGCTAGACCTTTCACAAGGTAGATCACATTTCATGATCAAACATTGTAACCTTCATTAGATACACTTTATTACTATAGTAGTGAATATCTATGGGTGTCATCCCCACCCTAGTTTTACCTTCTCATTGGAGAGTTTCAGGTTAATAATATCTTATGTCATATATGTGTGAATGCTTACTTGTTTACATACTTGTTTACATCATGGTATTTCAGTTTACTTATTGAATTGTAAGATGGATGTATGGTGAATGTTTTTATGGGTAAGAATTTGAAGCACTGATTCACCCCCCCTCTTAGAGTTTACCTTTCCTATTGCAATTTCAACTAACATGGAAATCCAATATGGAAAAACCACCAATTGTAACTAGTTACTATTTTTCACTCTTCTGAAGTGAGCCTTGTTAGGAGCCAACCCTATTAAAGGTTAGAAAACACACTGTTAGGTGTGATCCTATTCAAGGATTTAATTCACCCTACTAGGAGTGACCTTGTTAGAGGTCTTCAAACACTTCAATATAGAAATTCCACCATGTTAGAGGATTTTTTGAATAGATGTTAGGCTAACTTTGTTAGGAGATTTAATTCACTGCTACAATTATTAGAGAGTAACAATGACTTCACTTGATTGTTGATGCAATTTACTTTTCTAATTCATATATTAGTTCTAGCTTGATTACTTGATCCTCCTTGATCATAATGTTCTTTGTAGCTCGATCAACTTAGATACTTTGCCCTTTATAGATATCCTTCAAATTTGCTTCCTTAATTCATCTTCTTCAATTCTACATTTCAATCCTCAACTTGATCTTTCATATATATGATTCACCTTGTCAAGTCAACTTGAATACTCTTTTAATCAAACATTTTTGTCCCTTAATTTGTCTTGTAATAAACAATAAATTTAGTTGACTAAATATGTTGGGAGTCGACAAATACAAAATTGAGTACTTGGTCAACACAGAGGATCCCTTCGTTAATCGACCAAACTCAGTTAGAAAAAAGTTCTAATGTCAACTGACCCAACTCGGTCCATGCTGACTCCATGCTGACTTTCCTTTGTTAACTAACTAAACTCGATCAATACATACTTTACTTCATTAACCGACTGAGCTAGATAAATAATGTCTCTGAACTTGGTTATAACTAGATGCTTGGCATTTATAGGAAACTTCCTTTGATATCCAACTGCGATTGACTATCACTGATTGTTTAGTAAAGGCTTGAAATTTTGTGTAACATCAAAGACAACATACAATTGAATAATTATTTTCAACAGATGGTACCCATAAGATAATTTACTAATATAAAAGTTCCTTGTGAAAGGATGAACCTTGTTAGGAGTCAATGAAATACAATCAGTCCATATGAGTCCCTGTTAGGAGACTTTGAACCCCTTTTAAGAGTTAATGAAATACAATTAGTCCATATGAGTCCTTGTTAGGAGACTTTGAACCCCTGCTAGGAGTTGATAAGAAGATAGATGAACCCACTATCCAAATAGCTTCAATACTATCCTTACTGAATAATACAATTGTACATCAACACTGTCCAACAAAAATTCTTTTCTAGATACAATTTCTTGTAAGTTCACTGTGCCTTTACTGCACTGATCCCTTCTCTAATCCAAAAGATATTCACATGTAAGTTTGCACAATATAATAACATAGATATGGCTGCATATCACACTTTACATCCAAGGATAACATCTTTCCTTTATGAAAAGTCCTAAAATAAGTTATTGAGTCAACCTTGGGGCTTTGTCTATTTACAATAATAATATAGGATCAACTTAAAATATTACATTTAAACATTATATTACTATTTTACATCTTTTCATAATTACAAGCAATTTGTCGGCTCATAGTCTTCATAAATCTTCACTTGGTGATTGTAAAAATGTGCATAATTAACCACAAAATATTAAATATGTCTTCTATCTATGTCTAAGTTCACTTGACTAGATCCCATCTCTTTTAGGAGATACAGTCTAGATAACAATACCCACTTTCTAGAAACTCTATCTAAATGCTACCTTTACTAAATCTGTCATAACTCTAGCTAGTCTTCATATTTTTGTGCACTTTCATAATTGTATCATCTATACATACTATAGAAGATAAATCCAAGGGCATATAAGTTGGTCTTCAATTCTTGAACTACACAAAGTCAAACTTTGTCTACTGCTCTACCAATCGTCATAGAATAACTAGTATATTGACATCAATGACAAAATCTATCATGAATGCAACAAACAACCTCTAAATCATTTCTTGAATATTTTTGGGATACTCCCCCATAAAAATGCCATCAACATTCATGCTAACATGAACTCTAGTCAACTTTCCACACTCATGCCTTCTATAGGATGACTTATAGTCCTAGTACTCCAACAAGGTATATGTGGGCTCAAATATCAATTTATATTTATTAATGTGTTAACTCAAACCCCCAAAACCCATTTATTTTATTAATATTTGCACTTTATTAGAAATTCACATGTGGAGCCAACCTACTCAGGAGCCTAGTTTCTACTACATAGGATCCTCTAATGACCACTTCTAGATCCTAGCACCTATGGTGAGTCACTCATCTAGAGAACCTAACCAACCCTACTCACATGCAAACAAAAGTTTGATTACAAAAAGAAGACATCAAAACATCACACATGAAGGTTTATAAAGAGTTCCTAGGTCCCATACCCCTAGGATATCCATAAATCATATCCCCACCATTTAGGATTCTAGACATATCAAAACTTCACAATCACATCATGTATAAAGTATACACATGAAATAGCAACAAAAACATGAACCAAAAATAATATTATAAATGCCTCTGTTATTGATACAAATTCACAAAATATACTGACAAGGACATGATAAAGAAACCATTATTGATTCATGAAATCTAACTAAGGATGATATTTCTAAAAACTTCAAAATCTAGAATCTTTTTTTGACTGCCATGAGGCTAAAACCACTCTTAAACATTGTGAAAAGTATAACATAAAATGTAACTTAAAGGTCACTTTTACTTAAATTTTATATTTTATGTTTTAACCTAGGGTTGAAATTGGACTTTGGACATCAAAATAACCCAATTGGAGAAGTTGACAACAAATTTTCACATTTATGCATTATTCTTGTGCATACATACTTTAATATTGCACATCCATTAAACTTAAGCATATATTTTTAGAAATTACACATCCATGGAATATAATTGTTCTTATGCAAAATCTATGAATACATACAACATAATGATGTTTATGCAAGGTAACATTCCACTTTTTTATCCTAGAGATAAACATGAAACCTCCATATTCATTCTCTATTACTATGCATCTATTCCAAAATAGTGTTTTAAAAAAGAGAGATTAGATCAGATTGGATGCACATCATGGTCTAGGCATGAGAGAGAATCTATTATGAAATTTGGAGTGCTCCCCAAAAGGGCTTACACTATTCCCATTAAGGTATTCGTATCATACTTTAGGCATGATATGTATTTAACCAGGAACCAACTAGGTTGACACACCTACAAAGATTGGTGAGTAACTATATGGATTCTAGAGCACATAAATACTTTATGAATCTATTTTCTAATTACAAAATCTAACACTCATAAAACATACATCTTTTTTGTATTAAAGAAAATCAAAACTATAGCAATATCATTTAAATATTTAATAGGTTCTAGATTGAATTTCTCAAACAATTATACATACATACACATTTGTATCCTATAGGTTTTAGTCCTACCTGGATAGTTGTCGAGGTTAAGTAGACTAAAAAGTTGGAGATACAAATCTCAAAACTTTAGGCTCCTACACATAGTCTCCCATTCATAGTTTTTGACTCTCTCTCTCTCTCTCTCTCTCTCTCTCTCTCTCTCTCTCTCTCTCTCTCTCTCTCTCTCTCTCTCTCTCTCTCTCTCTCTCTCTCTCTCCTTCCTTCACCCCCCTACAAACACACACTCAAATGAAAATTAAATCTGAAATTCCTTCTTGTTTTGATCTCTCACTTTGAAATCCTCTTGTACAAGCCACTCAAGGCTTCTCAAGAAGCCGTATTTATACTTCTCCTATATAGTTGGAGACATTTTAACTAGGATACAATGGTTGGTATCAAGGTTTGATTTATTTAATATTCCTATTTAATAAATCAAACTTTAATGACCATGCTTTTTTTTTTAAATTAAAAAAAAAAAAAAAAAACTATACTTTCCCTCCTTAATATCACATCCTTAGGGACTAGGACTCAAGGATCACTAATAGCCCAAATGGAAATCCTAACTTCCTTCCAACCCTAAGTCATAGGTTCAAACATCTTAGGATAGATTAATTAGTGTTATTTCTTTAATTCCTCCTTTATAATGATCAAAAACATATTTTAAATCTTATTATCCTAAGGAACACTAATGGCTCAATGACAACTAACTAGCTTTGTCCCTAGGAGGTCTTAGGTTTGAATCTCCTAGAAACTAGGCTATCATTTTGTTTAAGCTTATTATTTAATTTTAATCTAATTATTTCTTTTAACTATTTCTTTTTATTTCTCTTTAATATCTAAGCATACTAATTAACCACTCAAATACAATTTACAAATGTACAAAAACAATTAAATTTCTTCATAATTCATATTTACTTCCTATAGAAATCCCACAAGGCTCCTAACATATTTAAAAAATTTCATATGTAAGAAACTAGGCTACTAGTATTTACTAATCAAACCATAAGAAAAATGATAAAAAAAATCCCCAGACTAGGTGATTGACTTACTATTAGAGTTCTAGGGACTCAAGGGTTCCTATGTCGATCATTGTACCATCCCCAAATCAAAAACTATTCAAGGATTATAAGGCAGACATAAACTTCTATAGCCAGATGGAGTCAAAACTTGGTACTTGCACACACCTGTAACACTAACCAATAAAATCTATACAACATATATACACAACAATAACATGCAAGGAAGGATGAGTGCAATATTTTTAGATCTTCTATAGGAGTGATCATAATCACTCCTATAATATCAAAAGATATGATATCTATAATCTTAACATTCATACTAAAGAGATATCAAAACATCCTATGAAATTTATGATCGCATAATAATGCCTCAAGGAAGGGCATCATAGGATAAAAATATGCCTAAATTTTTAACAAGTTATTGTCAGAAATATAAGAGGAGTAACTGAGAGAGGAGGGGTAATTAGTTACCACAAAAATAAATCCCAGATCCCTTTAGATGTTAGTACAAAATAAACTCTAAAAACTAAATACTGTTGATGCTCAATAAACATACATAAAATGTTGTAACTCGGTAAATACTGAATATGCTTGGTAAGTACTTAACATGAAAGTCTTAGATGTTATCCATAATTACTATTATTTTAACTTAGATGCAAACACTTAAAAGAGAATAGCATGAACACATTGACATTGGGATGTAATGTGGAAACCCAATTAGGGAAAACCACCAATTGCAACTAGTTACTATTTTCACTCTTCTGAAGTGAGCCCTGTTAGGAGCCAACCCTGTTAAAGGTTATAAAACACACTATTAGGTGTGACCCTATTAAAGGATTTAATCACCCTATTAGGAGTGGAATTATTAGAGGTCTTTAGACAATTCAATAGAGCTGCCACCTTGTTAGAGGTTTTACAAATAACTATTAAGCCAACTTTGTTAAGAGATTCAAATAATTGCTATAATGGTTAGAGAGTAATAATGAGATGACCTAATTTCAAATGCATCTAAATTGCTAATTATAGATCTTTTTTCTATCTTGTACTTGATCCTTCCTAATCAAATTTATCTTTTTAGCTTCACAAGGATATTTCACTTATCCTTTTGATTTGCTTCCTTACAACATCATTAGATCTTCAAAATCTTCCATGCATTCACACTTTTACACACTTTTAAATTCTCAGCTTGACCTTATACTTATGTCATTCATATTGTCAAGTCAGCTCATATACAACTTAGAATAATTAACATTCATCTCCTTAGTCAGCTAGAACCAATAGATAAATAAATTAAACTCAATATGCCAAAATAAGAGAATCCTTTGCTAGCCAACCTTGCTCTACATACACTAACTCAAAAATGATTTTCCTTTGTTAACAAAGTGAACTTGGTTAACACTACATATTCAGGAAGATCCTTTGGTAATCGAGTGAGCTTGGTTAACACTGATCTTCTACAAACTTTCCTTTGATGCCCGAGTTAACCCGGTAGATACTGCCTTCTAAACTAGGAAAACACAAGAATGCTCGGTAGACATAGAAAACTATCTTCACTACCTGAGTGAGCTTGGCATGCATTGACTGATAATGATATGAAATTTGTGTAACATTAAAGACAACACACAATTACTAAATTTTATCCAACAATATCTCTCTTTGGCATTGATGGAGACACAACATGTCATAACACAAATGAAATTTTTATCTATGGGAACTTTCTCTAACAGTATGAACTCTTTCTGACTTTAGTTTCTCCTTCTGTCAAAAAATTTCTATCTACAACAAATTCTACCAACTTTTACCAAGTTCATTCTATTAATATCAATGTACCTTAAGTACTAATTCATTTGCAATATGCTCTTATCAATACTATACCAACTGATTGATCTTTAGTAGGTTCTGGTTGATGCATCACTAAACTTCATTTAGTGAGCATCAGATAGGGGAATGACCCCAAACTTACCTCTTAGATACAAAAATGCATCCTTAGGTAATGGCTTGATAAATATGTCCACAATCTGTTCTTTTGTATTTACATATTCTAATCTAACTTCTTTATCTTGCACCAATTCTCTTAAGAACTAATATTTTATAGCAATGTGCTTTGTTTTGGTATGCATCATTGTATTCTTTGATAAATTGATTGTACTAGTATTATCATAGTATATGACTACTAGATCTTTGATCTCTATCTTCATTCTTTCAACCAATTGTTTGAACCAAAAAATGTTAGAACCTACTGCTGCCACATATTTTTCCTCTACTATGGATTGAAAGATGAAATTTTGTTTCTTACTTGTCCAAGACACTAGTCTTTTACCAAGAAAGAATGCTTCACTACTAGTTCTCTTCTTGCCATCAATACTTCCTACCCAATCAGCATCAGTGAATACCTTTAAGTCCAAATTACCTCCAAGTTTGTACCATAAGCCATAGTCTTCAGTATATTTTAGACATCTCATGATTCTCTTTATTTCCATCATGTGATTTTCTCTGAGATTTGCTGAGAATCTTGCCACCATACCAACTGCTAATGCAATATTAGGCCTTGTATGCACTACATACTATAATTTTCCAATCATTCATTTGTATGTAGTTTGATCTACTTCCTTTGAATCATAATTTTTGGAAAGCTTATGTCTAGTAGACATAGGGGTTCCAGCTAGTCTTGAATCTTCCATTCCAAATTTCTTTAGTATCTCCTTGATATACTTATATTGAGTAATGTAGATACCATTTTGTTTTGCTGAATCTACAATCCAACAAAGAATTTTATCTCACCAAACATGGACATCTCAAATTCTTTACTCATTTCTTTTGAAAATTCTTTTCTTAAGTCATCATTTCCTGTGAATAAGGTATCATCAACAAATATTTCTGCCAACACAATCTTCTTGTCTGATCCTTCTTTGATATACATGCTACAATTATCGTTTGTTCTTTGAAAGCCAATATGTATCAAGTAATTATGAAGTCTTTCATATGAAGCTCTAGATGCTTTGTGTAATTTGTAGACCATGTCTCTTTTGTTAAGATCCACAAAACCTACTAGTTGTTCAATGTAGACTTCCTCATCAAAAAATCCAGTTAAGAATGTAGATTTAACATCTATTTGATACACTTTGAATCCTTTGTGTGCTGCATATGCTAGTAGAGTTATAACACCTTCTAATCTTGCAACAAGAGAAAAAGTTTCACCATAATCAATACCTTTTTCTTGAGAATAGCCTTTGCACATCAATCTTTCTTTGTTTTTGAAAACTTTTCCATCTTCATTTAGCTTGTTTCTAAACACCCATTTTGTGCCAATTACATTTTTAAACTTGTGTCTAGGAATGAGGGTCTAGGTTTTGTTCTTCTTTATTTGTTCTATTTCTTCATTCATTTTTTCAACCCAACTTTCATTATTCAGAGAATCTTTAACATTTCTAGGTTCAAATTCAACAAGTAAACATGTACTTTTTAATTTGCTTCTTCTCATTGTTCCATCAGATTTGTCTCCAATGATCTGATTAGGTGCATGATGCTTTCTAACATATCTTGCTAACATAGGTTCTTTAGATTTGGAATGAGTTCCACTGATTTCATCTTGATCTTTAGTATTAAGCTTGGGTCCCACTATCTGTGACTCGAGTCCATTAGATTCGGTTTGAACTAGCTCAATAGCTTTTGATTGTGACTCAGGTCCTTTAGATTGTGACTTAGGTTACACTATCTACAACTTGGTAACTATTGGAGATTTTGGGGACTTAGTGGGTGAAGCTTCCTTTCTCTTAGATAGATTTGGCATGGTATTAGGTTCATAGTAAACAAATATTTTGTAATCCTTTGGCTCTTTGCTGCTTTCTTCTTCACTCTTTTCTTCAAACTCATCAATTCTCACATGCGCTCTTTCTATGATTTTATGAGTAGATAGATTCAAACATTTGTATGCTTTACTTTTGCAAGAGTATCATAAAAATATGCCTTCATCACCCTTGACATCGAAATTTCCTTTTCTAGATTCTTTTAAGATATAACATTTGCTACCAAATACTTTCAAGTAACTTACATTAGGTTTTTAGCCATACCATAGTTGATAAGGAGTTTGATTTGAATCTTTTTTCAACTATACTCTATTCAAGGTATGAACTATAGTGCTGATAGCTTCCTTCCAATATTTGATTGCAACATTCTTTTCAATCATAAGTGTTGTTGCACAATCTATGAAGGATCTATTTCTTCTTTTAGCTATACCATTTTACTATGGAGTACCAGGGGCTAATACTTGTCTTTTGATCCCTCTTTCAATGAAAAAATTATAGAATTCATTGGAGATGAATTCACCACCTCTATCTGATCTTAAACATTTCAATCTCTTTCTAGTTTCTTTTTCCACTCTTGCGAGATACCACGTGAATTTTTGAAAAGCTCTAGATTCTTCTTTTAGATACATCACAGTCATCATTCTAGAATAATCATAAAAAAAAAGAATGATTTTTTTTTTCCACTGTAAGAATCTATTCCAATAGGTCCACATAAATTTGTATGCACAAGTTCTAAGACTTCTTTTGACTGATAGTTCTTGCTTTTAAAACTAGTCTTTCCCATCTTACCAATTTGACAATTTTTGCATAGACCCATATTAGTCTTCTTCAAACTAGGAATACCTCTTACTCTTTTATGTTTTCTTATCTTAACCAGATTATCAAAGTTTACATGACATAATCTTTTGTGCTATAACTAGATTTCTTCTACTTGAGAAATAAAACATGAACTTTCACTGAGATCAAGATAAAATAGATGACATTTTGTTTTCCTTCTAGATCCAACCAGATTTTCTTTTCCATCTAGTAGTTTGGCTTGTCCATCCATGAATTCTACCTTGAATCCAATGTTATTCAACTATGCCACACTCAGTAGATTATGCTTTAATCCTTTAACCAAATAAGCATTGTCACATACAAGTTATTTTGTCAAAGAAATACATCCTTTTCATTTTATGTTACAAGGTTCATTGTTTCCAAATCTTACACTATCTCCATTATAATATTTCATGTGCTCAAATTTTGTTTTGTCTCCAGTCATATGATGTAAACAACCACTATGAATAATCCATGTAACATTTTTTCTAACATGAGAGATAAGTGTCATTTTATCTCCTTCATCATCAGATTCATCTTTTACTGCAATATATACCATTTCATCTTCATTGTTATCAAAATCTTTAACTATAAACCAAGATTTCTTACCTTTGTCCTTGTAGTTCTTAGAATCCTTCTTTCCTTTGTGCTTATTGCTTTTCTTTTTATCTTTGTTTTCTCTCTTTGGACACCTTGCAGCAATGTGACCAACTTCTTCAGAAGAAAAGTAGATCAAAGGAACTTTACCTTTGTACTTTCATCTACCTTTGGAATACTTGCAACTAGGGCTTCAACAACTTCAAGATCATTGTCTGAGCTTTCTTCTATTTCTTCTTCTTTACTTCTTGATTGAATAGACTTTGATTTCTTACTCTTTTTATTGAGTGAGAGTTTAGCTTCAAAAGTAGAATCAATAACTTTTGAACTAGGAACATAGTTATCAAAGTTATCTAACTCAAAAGTCATCAATCTTCTAAATAGATCATCCAAAGATATTTTATTATTTGGATTACATCTCATCTCTTGAATATTAGACACTCTAATTGCATAAATAGGAAGAAGAGTTCTAAGTACCTTGCTTAAAATTATTTTTTCTTAAATATCTCCTCTAGATGCTTGGATTACACTCACACTTGCTTTGAATCTTTCCACATATTTTTCTATGTTCTCATCTTCTCTCATTTTTATCTGATCAAAGTGACCTCTTAGACTTTAAGCCCTAGCTCTTCTTACATTGTCATCTCCTTCATAAATGTCTTTTAATTTGGTCCACATTTCATGAGCTATTTTACAATCTTTTACTTCATCAAACTCAACATAATTGAGAGTAGATGTAATATCAATCATCATGATGTTATGATTCTTCTTTTCAACAATCTCTTCAACTAATAATGTTCTAGTGAGAGTCTTGTATTTAGTATCAAGATATTTACAACCTGAATCACTGATGGTAGCCAAATGTAACCTCATAAGTCCTTTCCATGCTACAAAATTGTCTTTGTTCAACTTGGGAATCTCTCTTTTGTAAGACATCTTGATCTTTAGCTTAGGTCCTTGAAACCTTCTCTGCAAGCACCAAAAGCTCTGATACCAATTTTTGGAAATATAAGATGAGTAAATGAGAGGGGAGGGGTGAACTAGTTACTCCAAAAATAAATCCCTAATCTCTTTAGATGTCAGTATAAAATAAACTCTAAAAATTGAATATTGTTGATGCTTGGCAAACATACATAAATTGTTGTAACTCGGTAAATATTGAATATGCTCAGTAAATACTTAACATGCAAATCTTAAATTTTATCTATGATTACCATTATTTTAACTTAGATGAAAACACTTAAAAGAAAATAACATGAACACATTGACACCAGGATTTAATGTCGAAACCCAATTTAGGAAAATCACCAATTGCAACTAGTTACTATTTTCACTCTTCTGAAGTGAACCTTGTTAGGAGCCAACCCTGTTAAAGGTTACAAAATACAATGTTAGGTGTGATCCTATTAAAGGATTTAATTACCCTATTAGGAGTGGCCTTGTTAGAGGTCTTTAGACAATTCAATAGAATTGCCACCTAATTAGAAGTTTTACAAATATCTATTAAGCCAACTTTGTTAAGAGATTTAGAAAACTACTACAATGGTTAGAGAGTAAAAATGAGATGACCCAATTTTTGATGCATCTGAATTGCTGATTACAGATCTCTATTCTAGCTTGTACTTGATCCTTCCTAATCAAATAAAATTTTTCAACTTCACAAGGATATTCTACTTATCCTTCTGATTCACTTCCTTACTGCATCATTAGATCTTCAAAATATTCAATATATTCACACTCTTACACAATTTTAAATTCTCAACTTGACCTCATACTTATATCATTCATATTGCCAAGTCAACTCATATATAACTTAGAATAATTAACATTCATCTCTTCAATCATCTAGAACCAATAGATAAATCAAATAAACTCAATATGCCAAAATAAGAAAATCCTTTGTTAGTTGACCCTGCTCCGTAGACACTAGCTCATAAATGATTTTCTTGTGTTAACCAAGTGAACTTGGTTAACACTACATATTCATGAAGATCCTTTGGTAACTGAGTGAGCTTGATTAACATTGGTTCCATCCAAAATTTCCTTCATTATCAAGTGAGCTTGGTTAACACTCAACTTCTACAGACTTTCCTTTGACACTTGAGTTAACTCGGTAGACATTACATGCTAAATTAGGCAAACACAGGAACACTCGATAGACACAAAAAACTATCTTCACTACTCGAGTGAGCTCGATATGCATTGATTGATAATGATATGACATTTGTATAACATTAAAGACAATACATAATTAATCAATTGTATCCAACAATTATTCCATAAAAACATGAGGATATATGTATATATACATATGTATATATATGTATATATATACATGTATATATATGTATATATATACATGTATATATATATGTACATATGTATATATACATGTCTATATATATGTACATATGTATATATATGTGTGTGTGTGTGTGTGTGTGTGTATAAAAGTAAATATTCATATACATACATACATACATACATACATACATACATACATATATATATATATATATATATAGATAGATTTCATCAATAATAATCAAATCACAAGGTTCCATATCTCATATTAGATGGTATCATTAGGATTGATTTAGAAGATAAACATGTAGGTAAGGGATCATTATAGATCATATGAGATGCTTTATGCTAAGTGATATTCAAGATTCTAATTAGGAAACTTAATATCAAATATAATCTTATAGTATCACATCCAATTAGTCCTATAATATTATATGTATGCCATTGTCAAGTTAAATCACAAAACAAAACAATTAGGACAAAACAATCAGATGAAAACCTACCTTCAAATAATCCTAGTTTACCAAGTATAACTTGTGGTAGCTCAAATTATATGTCAGGGTTAGAGGGGAATTAAGCCTCCTCCCCTAGAATTTGACTTACTTCTAGAAGTCATCAATTCCTATTATCATTCTTATTTGTTACTAACTCAAGTAATTGCCTATCAAAATAGGACATATTTTCTCTTATGGATTGAGCATATAAATTTTTGTACAAAGAGGTAATCATAATATATGAAGCAACCTTATAAATTTCATACCTAATAAAATGTGCTAAATATCAAGATTTTTATAATCAAGCACTATAATTTTTACTCCATATTTATTTTATTTTAGGAATTCCTTATTACTTCATACTTCTAAATTTGAATCTATGTATTAACATGATTTATTAAAAGCATTTTTTTTTCCTTAACATTCATGGCTCTATTAAGAAATTTACAAGGATTAAATATTAATTTGATATCCCTAGATGAACAACAAGATTAAATATCCTTGAGATAAATTAAGATTTCTATATAACCATTATTTGTCACAAATTAACTTCTAGCTTTTCCTTAACTGAGATAAGAGACATAGTAATTATATACATTTTTTGGGTCCTTTTTTCTTAGAAGATAAAATTAAAGGCCTATAGAACATCAATAAACCTTTTGCTTTAAGAAACTAAAACAGAACAAACATGTGCTTTAAAAAACAATCTTTTAGAAAACATAATCCAACTTGTTATGGATAATTATTTTCTACCTTGGGAAAATAATCACAACCATTGCTTCTAATATCAAGATGTATAATCCAAAGATTTTGTTCACACACATGTCTGTTTTATGTCAAGGTTTCAAACTAGCTAAGCGGTATCCATTGAAACTTGTTATTTTTCTTTCCCAATAATAGTTTTTTGATTTTATTAATAATGATGAGTTTACAATGATTCCTCCTTGGTTACACTTCATGAGGATCTATCATTAAATTTTCATTACATTTAACAACATGTCCTTCCAAAAAGGATTTTTTTAGACTCATTGGACAAAACAATAATAAACTTTTTTTCATGCTAGACAAAACATCTAAGTCCAAATCCATGCAATCTTCAATATTCCCTTCTAGGAATACCAACAACACCAAAAAAATTTCACAATAATGCAACATTGATTCACCATTATGTGTCATATCCTCCCAAACTTCAATCATTCCTTGAAACAAGACCCTATTGGACATGTATTAACACCACTCTTTACCAGAATGATAATAAAAGTTATCTAAATCCAAACCCATTCCACCCTACCCATCCTTTTTTGTCTTCACAATTACCCCTATAAACCATTGCAATCTACAAAAAAAATTTCTTCCCTCTCGAACCTAGGCCTTAAATAGTATATTGAAACTTAGCAATTTTTAAAGAAAAAAAATTTAAAATTCTTTTACACCTAAGTATTATGGCATACATTACACAAATTAAGAACAATCAAATAAACATCTACATATTTTAAACACTCTTAAGGGCTAGTCAAGAGCTATCCACTCACCTTAGGATTGGAGGAGTGAATCCTCCAATCCTTGCATCTAGTAACACATTTAAATTACATTCCTCACACTAGGACTTATCTTCTTTGACTTTTTGTGGGTCCTCTTTCCCAACCTTCAACTTCTCTTACAAATATGCATCATCTTTCATCCACCAATTCACCCATGCCTTCATGGTATTGACTTCCTTTTCTAGAATGCACTTTTTGATTAGTAATTTAAGTGTGTACCAATCCATCTACACTTGCCTAAACCTTTGGTGCCTCTTGCTTTCAATGTAGTTCCAAATAAAAGGAGTAATTTTTGTACTAGGGATCTTTTCTATCCTAGTTTCCTTATCTCCAAGAAGAAAACCCCAAATTGAGATTGAAATTTCTAGGATTTCATCCATTTTCATAAGGTATTGGGCTAGAACAAGTTTATGCATGATAAACCTAAGTTGTTTCTTTTTTTCCGCAAGATGAAGTGCCCAAGCCAATATCATTGAATCAATGACAATGTTGGTTTTGCGCTTGTTCTCTAGTTGAAAAAGCATTTCTCCAAGTAATAGCTCAATTACATCCATGAGTCTATTATGTACAAACTCAAACATTTGGTCTACTCTTCTCTTCTTTACCACACCATAAAAAAAGACGCTTATGGATTTCCCAGGTTAGTGTGAAAGAAGACTCCATGAAAGCTTTCTCGTCACTACTGTAATTTTTCCTATAAGGGTTTTTCCTTATAGAGAAAGTTATTTGAAATGTGGGGTGGCATAATCAGTTTTAATGAAGGCACATCCCTATTAGAATATATAGTCCACTGATATAACTAGGAGGTGGAGGGTATGAATCAAGTATCCAACTAATATCACAATTATCAATCTTAAAAAATCTTAACCATATAAGTAATATAAACTAAAACCACAACAAGATACTCATACACAATAACACCAAATATGTTAACTAGGGAAACCCTTGATCAGAGGGAAAATCTTGGTGAGGATGATACCCACAAGATGATCTACTAATATAAATATTCCTTGTTAGAGGATGGACCCTATTAAGAGTCTATGAATACATTCAATACATATGAATCCCTGCTAGGAGACTTTGAATCCATGTTAGGAGATTCCAACCTTGTCAGAAGTTGTGCCAACCCTATTATGAGTTGTGGAAGACAATTGGACCCATTGCCCAAAAAAATTCAAGGGCAAGACCAATGAGCCCATTGTCCAAATGATTTGATCTCTATTTTATTCCTTGCAAAATAATGGAATTGGTACTGTACTATTCCTTCCTCTTTCTTTGTCCTATCAACTAGACCTCTGCTCCTTCTAATCTTATAACCAGATCACCAACTTCATATTTTATAATCCCTTGGACCACATACATGCATTCCTCAATCACTTTGCTCCTTTTCACACTTTAGACTTCATGCAATGATCACATCATATTACAATCAAGGAAAACATCTTTCCTTTATACTATATCTTCATAATAATTCCTTGAGTTGGCCTTGAGGCTTTCCCAATTAATTAAAATAAGACAATTAATTAATTACAATTACAATAGCACTGTCAACTCACAGTCTATACAAAAACTTTACATGTACAATACTAGGGCTTGTGCACTCACTAACATCATCAAAAAATTGTCCTCTATCACTACCTAACTATGCATCTCTTCATTACATATCAGATGAAAGATAAGGAACAACCATTAGGAACTACTTTCCCAATACCCTATCTCTAAACTACTCTATGTAAAATAGGTACAAATTTCATACATCTTCAACTCAGACTCTGTGCACTTAACCATGTCATTATGAAAAAATTTTGAACATGTCCATAACTGTGCATCACCAGAAAACCAAACCATTGTCCATACCATTAAGATCTCTATCTGCTACTCAACCAGTCACTACAGAAACAATGTTATGTTGACATCAATGAAAAACATAGTCATGAATGCAACATGTCGATACTCTCAAATTCTTAGGATACTCCCCAACTATAGTATCATCAATATTCATGCTGACAATCTCTCCCTTTGGCATTGATGACAACATAGATGAAAAACATCCAAGTTCCAAGAATACCAAGTAATACTCTACTACTATTGTTGCTCTCATATTCTCAAATCCTCTTCATCAAGAAAGTCTAAAATCCTCTAGATTTTAGGACCAAAATCAATTGTCCACACACTAAAAATAATCTCAAACACAATAGATGCATATTCCTTCTTCTTAGATATTAATTATTTACTTTACACTAAACAATTCACAATATAACAGGTGCATATTCCTACTTCCTTTCATGAATCTTTCTAAATCTCCCTAAAGAGATATATCTCCCCATTTTATTAGGAGTTCTTCTCATGCATACTCTCCTGAATGCCTTAGGAAATGTTTTTCATGCATATTATCTCCCCCATTGACATCAATGTCAAAGGCCATAATCTCAATATTACAACATACCAATTATTAAATATCAATTGCTAGTATGCTACACAAAGTCTTCAACCAACTTGAGTGTCGAAAGATTCTGTTCCATATCAAATATCAAGAGTACTCAATGACTTAGATTATCATAGATGCTCCCCCATATGGGAAGCATCATCATTTAGTCTAGTCAAATAATAGTGCTTCGTACCGTTGGATTGGTGCACTTTCTGTATCACCCATTTAGAAGTAGGTAGGGGCATAACCCCAAGCATACCTCTCAAATACTCAAAAGTATCTTTAAGAAAAGGTTTTGTAAAGATATCTACAATCTGATATTTTGTACTCACATACTCTAATCTAATCTCCATTTTTACTTCTTTCTCTCTCAACACATGATACTTAATAGATATATGTGTAGACACCCAGAAATTGGAAAAAACTTAAAACAACACAAATTTTGATCAAACAATGCAAATTAAGGATAAAATCAAAGAAAAAAAACAAACTTTCAAACCAATGGTAACATCAAGTCACTAATCAATTAAATCACCTATCAAATAAAAAAGGACCTAAATCACTTTAAAAATAGGAAAAAATAGTTCATGAAATCACAAAATGAAATAAAAAAAGGAAAAGACAAAATTTGAAAATAAATGGAGTATTTAATAAATCAATGAAAGCTTTTTATCTTCATGAAAATGAAAATCCTCCTTTTTGTAATCAAAAGAATTGAAAAATCCTCATTTATCCTTAGAAACTAAGTCTGTTAGATTCTTCCTCTTAGTGCCTTCTGAGATATTTATAGTTTCACCATTACCCTCTAGTCAAAAGTAAAATCTCGATCCTTAACCCAACCCCTTCTAAAATCCTATAAATAGGAGGGAAATTCAAGTGCAAAGGGACCCAAGTTTTAGGCATCTATACTATAGGCACATTTAGAGTTATCATCTCTTTTAGCATTTTTATTATAGTTATCAAGCCCTTCCTATTTACAGGTGTTTTGTTCAGGCTGATCCAATGTATTTTTTTCAAGAATTTGATGCTCTGTCCCATCAATTTTTTTGGAGTGGGAACCTTTCCACTTCTAAATGGAGTCTAGTTAAATGAGAAATAGTGTGTAGACCTTAGAAAGAGGGTGGCCTTGGCTTACGATCAACTATTTTAAATGGATAGGTTCTTGTTGAAAAACTTTATTGGTGTTGGTGTACTAACCAACATCAACTTTGGGCTCATATTCTCAACCATAAGTATTTTTTAGATATTGATGTGGTTGAAGTTCACCACTTCCCTTTGGAAGGGATAGGATCCATGATTTGGAATATGCTAAAGTTTGGAGCTTAGTTGGTTAAAGATGGTCTCTTTTGGATTTGTCATTCAGGATCACAAGCTTTGTTTTGGCTTAACTCTTGGGTTGTGCACCCTCCTATTCTTACCAGTCATCCTCAACTACATGCCCTCTATCAAAATTTTGGTGCTACTAGTTGGGACATAGTTAATTTTTATAAGATAGGGTGTGTTAGATGTTTGGCTCCTTCCTTTTGTTGGGAACACTCTTCTAAATGGCCTTTAGGCAGATCTGAGGAGGATAGGAAGGAGTTGTTTCAGATTTTGTAGTCTCATGAGTGTACTACTTTGGTTGGTAATGATGTTCTTGCTTGGGACATTGAAGATTTGTCTGGAAAATTTTCAGTGTCTGTAAGATATGTTGAGCTTCTTCAAAAGACGTTGGGGGACACTCAGATGCTTTGGTGGAAGAAAGTTTGGTACAAGTTTTCTTGGCCCAAATGTAATTTTTTATGTGGTTGGTGGTCCATAGCTAATGTCTTACATGGGATAATTTATGCAAGCATGGCTTCCAAGGACCCTTATTGTGTGTTCTGTTGGTGATCAAAATTACTTCTCCATTTTGAGCGCTTATTCAAAATTTTGAGTTGCTTTGAGCCCCTATGACTGCAACATGAAATGGAGACCACTTATAGGCGCTGGAAACTCCACATTCTATTTGTCCCACATTGGGCAAATGGTGGCAAAAAATTATATTTATAACCTTGCGTGCACAACAAAGAATTAGCTTCAAAGGCACATCTTTCCCGTGTGGAGGGGCCCATCCATTCGCCAAAGTTTGCTAATTTTAAAGGAAGAAAGCTGCCACGTGGTGAGCTATCATAAGGTCAGGGGCTTGTGTCCAAAGGGCTAAGATATTACGAGGCCGTCGTAATATTGTGAGGCATTTTCAGATGGTTCATGATGCTATGATATCATTGAAGGACCAGGGGGCTCAATTTAGTGGTTTGCGATGTTACAACAAGATCGGGAGGTCATGGGCCTCAGAAGGCTCATGTATGATGCTATGATGGAGGCCTCATCGGGAGATTGGAAAATACCAAAATTTTCCCGCCGATGCTAAGATTTGATCGGGTGATCAGAGGCCTAGTTTGAAAGAAGTACGATGCTACGGGTCTGCCTTCATCATAAGGTCAGGGGATTGATTTTGAGCGCTTGAGATGCTACAAAAATGAAGATAAATGGAAAATATAATAGGGGGCCCACTCAAAAAATTAGTGATGGACAAGTAGCATAGGGGAAAGGTTGAGAAATAATTTAAAAAATCAAATCTCAGATGACTTCAATGATTAGAACATACAAATTTTGAAATATTTGAAATATTTTTAATGCTTTATATAGTTTAACTATATAAACTTTTTAAAATTTTCAATTTTAATGGTTTTGTTCAGTCATGGAGGCCAAATTTTTAGAGAGGTCTCAAAGGGGCATTTTTCATCCAGAATATAGAGTGTAATATACTGTTGGAATTGGGAGAGAGCGAAATTTCCATTTTTGCAATCAATTTTTGAGTAGGTGTTAACTGGTATCAGTTATAGGAGCTTTTTTGATTTCAGGATCTTCATGGTGAAATGTGAAAATTTAATGTTGCAGATGAAATTGCAACCAAATATAGAGATTTTTCATCATTCTATGACTTCTCCAATGAATTTCAAGTTGATTAGATCATTGTTGAATGCAGTTGGAGCATTTATGGTTTTTGGTAGCAGAGCAAGTTGATTTTGCTGGCAGATGCAACTTGACATGTTGAGATCAGATCTTTTTGAGACCTCAATATAGTTTGATGATTCTAATATATTCTTCAAGGAGATATTTGCATATTTTAGAAGGAATTATATCAGATATTTTGATACATCATAGATGATCTTAATGACAGGTAGATGAAGGATGATCAGTTTTAACAACTCCATTTTTGAAGACTCTTTCAGTGGGATAGATGTCAGATGCAGAATATAGACCCAGAAAGATTTTATTTCCTATATATCTTCCTCTTCTACTTATTGTAAGGGTTCCAATTTTTATGACTTGTGAGACCACAAGGTTGGCTCTAGTCTTAAGTTGTGATACCATGTTTCTTAGTATTATTCTATTATGAACAACAATAGTGTATTTCTTATGAGGCATTTCATATTACATAGTCATTATTTGTGTATTTTTTGGATTTTGATATACAAATGATGTATTATTTTCAATGACATTAATGCAAAGAGGTTCCCCTTTCTTAATTTCATTCTGATTCTCATGTCCTTCTTTTGTTACTTGCAATGTTCTCTGCTTAAGAACCAAGGTCTTGAACTCAGTTGCAATCTTTTAAGGTTGTATGTCATGATGAACTTGCTGTTGGAACAAAGAATCCAAGTAAATGCTTGTTTACATTGGCAAGATTGTGGGTTACATGAGGAGGATATCATCATAAGTATGAGAGTTTTAATGAAGACTAATGTCTATTTGCAAGTCAAATAGATAGATCAAATTCCTGAATGTTTGAGTATGTTTCAGGAATCCATCTGTATGTTAAGGTTCAGTTGATGCCCAGTGGATAAGGGACTGGTTAGCTTGAAGGATACATGTTTTCTGTTGTTGCATACCTAGGTTATGCTGAGAAATCAAGCTTAAATGAACATCAATTTCCCTTTTTATGTATTGAAGATATAAAGTGTGGGTCATGGCTTGTTTGCTATTACTTTCCTTGGTTGTAATTAGCTACTATAGGTGTAGATATCTGAAAATTCCTATAATATCTGAAACTTCCTATAGCACGTTTGAGGAAAATCCTAAAATAGAAGCTATCTACACCTATAATATTCATAAACAAACAACAAATTTAGATAACATTTTTCTTCATCGACATTTTGCAAAATGAGGAATTTTGAAATTGATTGATCACCTTTAAAGAAAGCGATGTTTCAACCTAACATTAGATCTTTTATCCAATAGTTATCATTACTTCAACTTTACATATCAAGTCAGAAACGAATGGATACACACATCTGTCCCTACCTAACTTCATGAAATTGAGTTTATCATCATCAAAATTAACAATCACCATTTCTAAAACATATCTTGTTATTTCAACACATTATGGTCTAAGAAAAATCCTTACACAATAAAAAACATAGAACTAAGGAAATTTCATCCACATCTCATGCCATTGCATAAAACTAGTGTAGTTGCAAAATAGAAAGAGCCCAAAAGGTCACCCATATGGTAAGTGCTAGAATAGCAAAAAGAACTATCAATTCTTCAAGTATCATTGAACTACTCATCAAATACCACTACCAATGAGTCACCCTTTTCCAACCAGAACTTAGAGCCCTTTAACAAAATAGGTTCATCTAACATATGGGATGAAAGGAGTCTCAAAATTAAAAGTGAGGACTTCTAAAAAAAACTTGAGCTTGTTGACATAATGGACAAAATACTCAAACACCACAATGAATGTTATCTTCTATAATTAGCACAACAAGGTGCAAAATTACTGTTTAACTTTGACATAAAAAACCTTAAGTGAGATGAAGAAGAATCACCCTTGGAAATTGTCACACAAAAACTCCAAGATTTACAACTAGAAATGGAAATAATGAAAAGAGGGAAGATCCAATTACTGAATTCAGCCTTGAGAAAGTGTGTCCCCTCCCATTTGACAAAAGTGTTATTTTCACATCCAATCCTTAAGATCATCTTAGATAGTTTTATACTTTAAGTATCGAATCTTTTTGTGACATGACTTACTTGATGCATTTGTTTCCTAGAAGTTAGGAGGGAAAGCCATGGAACAATTCTCCAAGCCATCCTCTAACATCAAGTTCTTTGACCAATTGGCTTTAATTTTTATTGCACAATATTCATACAATATTGAAAGAGAAGTCACCATGATCGATTTGTGTAAAATGAAACAACTCCCTAAAGAATCCTTTAAAGTCTTCTTGCAAAGATGGAGATATAAATTTGCTAAATACCACTAAGACATTCTAGACAAGGAGAAAATAAACATATTCATCAACAACCTCTCAAAGCCCATGAATTACTAGCTACAACTTCAAGGGTCCAAAGACTTCAAGACTACTTTAGAAAATGCAACTAAAGTAGAAGAAACCCTGATTAATAATAACAACATCAATCTATCCAAAGATGGAAAAGGTTTCTGAAATAACTCCACACAGATGCATAACTCATCTGATCAGTCAGGTGATAAACAAAAATTGTGGCAAATCATGTTAAAACACAACCTCACCCTTATCAAAACTAGCAATATCCAACCATTAATAACACCAATATAAATACTCCACAAAATATACCCAAACACAATAATATTCATCCACTCTATCAACAAAACACAAGTAATCCTTTAACTTCCAATCAGGAAGTAGCCTACAATCAAGCTACTCCCCTGAGAGGATACTAGTCTTCTAACATACCTAAAGAATACATGTCCATTGGGGTGTCTTATGAAAGTGTACTACAAATGCTCCTAGTAGATGAACTTATTGTACTACTAGAAGCCAAGCCCTATGAACCATAGGTTAAACCTAAGTGGTGGAGTGACAAACACTTTTGCGCTTACCACCAAGACAAGGGGCATTTTACAAATAACTTTTATGCCCTTAAAGGGGTCATAAAAAAATTGATTAATAATGAAACCATCAAAGTAAACAATCTTCATAACAATGAAGATCACACAACCTTCAAGAATCCTTTCATGAACCATGAGAAGGTGAATCCTCCCAAGCCAACCATTACACACCTTCCAATATAAACATCAATTATACCCATAATTATGATAACACAATCAATATGATCTCAGGGTTTGACGATGTCATAAATGTCATCATGATTAAAGATAAACATAAGAAGAAATTGTTAAACACCATTACCCAAGGTCAAGCCTCCAAAGTCATTCTACTAGGGCCAATAACTAGTTTAGACCATACAACCACAAGTTCCACTATACCCAAATACAATTTAATCAACCAATTATTGAAGACTCCTGCCCACATTTTCATTTTTGAATTGTTGTAAATATCACTAAACATAAGGAAATCCTCACCAAATCTTTAGTGCCAAACAACATTGATTTCAACATATTTCAAAATATGGTCAATAACCTTGTAACCCCCATTTTGTATCCTTCTTAGCCCAAGATGGCATGTCTGTCATACATCCACAAAACTCTCCATTGCACATTGAGGTCTTCATTCATAGAAGTAGAGTCAAAAGAGCTCTAGTTGATGATGAAGCAGGTCTAAACATTTCCACTTTGAGTTTGGTAAAATATCTAAGGTACATGGAGAATACTGTTGACCCCAAGAAGAAAATCAAGATTAAGGCTTATGATGATTAGGAGAGATCCTCTAAAGGCATGGTCATTTTTTGTATAAGGGTTGGCATTATAGTGAAAGAAACTATCTGCCAAGTCCTAGATTTGAAGTTGACAAATAACATCATGTTAGGAAGACCATGGATTCATGATATGTAAGCTGTCCCTTCCACCTACCATCAATATCTAAAATTTCCTTACATGGGTCAAGAGGTGACTATACTAGGGGATCAAAACTATTCATAGTACTATAACTCCCTTGCCCTCACAATAAAGTAGAGATCAACATCTAGACAAGTGTCATTAGGCAACCCACATCAATGGACACCTCAATGTCCATAGGTCAAGACAACAACCACTTATCCACATCGACTAAGGAAAAAGAGAAAGTAGGTTGTGTTGGAAATATAAGATGAGTAACTAAGAGGGGAGGGGTGAATTAGTTACAAAAAAATAAATCCTAAATCCCTTAGATGTCAATTTAAAGCAAAACATAAACTGTATTCTACTGTTACTTGACAAAAGCACATGCACTCAGTTTACACTAGCAAATGTTATAACTTGAAAAATATTGAGAATTAACTTTAACTTAGCATTAACTGAATATATCGATCTTAATGTGATTAACCTTATTTTTAACTTAGTTGCATACACATAAAAGAAATAACATGAACAAAAGTGACATCAAGATTTAATGTGGAAACCCAATCTGAGAAAAACCATCCATTGCAACTAGTTACTATTTTTCAATCTTTTGAAGTGAGCCTTGTTAGGAGCCAACCTTGTTAAAGGTTACAAAACAAATTGTTAGGTGTGACCTTGTCAAAGGATTGAATCACCCTGTGAGGAGTGGCCTTGTCAGAGGTTTTTAGGCACTTCAATCTAGAAATGCCACCTTTTTAGAGGATTTACAAATAGCTATTAAGCCAACTCTATTAAGAGATTTCGATAACTGCTAATGGTTAGAGAATAATAATAATAAGATGACTTGATTTCTAATGGAATTGAATTGTTGATTATAGATCTCAATTTTGGCTTGCATACTTGATCTTTCTTGATCAAATGTATCTTTGCAACTCAACAAGGATATTACACTTATCCTTCTAATTCGCTTCCTCTAAGCATCTTCAAATCTTCTATTATGTTCTACACATTCAATTCTCAACTTGACCTTATATTTATATCTTACACATTGTCAAGTCAACTTGAATACAAATTAGAATACTTAATATTCATCTCCTTAGTTAGCTAGAACCAACAATCAAATCAATTTAACTCAATATGCCAAAACAAGGAAATCATTTGTTACCTGACCTTGCTTGGTAGAGACTAACTTAGAAATAATTTTCTTGTGTTAACCAAGTGAGCTCAATTAACACTACATATTCATAAAGTTCCTTTGAGAACCAAGTGAACTTAGTTAACACTGGTTCCATTCAATATTTCCTTCATTAATTGAGTAAGCTCAATTAACACTCAAATTCTACAAAATTTCCTTTGATACCTAAGTGAACTTCGTAGACACTACCTTTTGAACTTGGAAAACACTAGAATGCTTGATAGACACATAGAATCATCTTCATCACCCATGTGAGCTTGGCATACACTGACATGGAATGATATGAAATTTTGTGTAACATCAAAGACAATACACAATTAATCAATTGTTTTCAACAGTATCCCTCTTTGGAATTGATGGCAACACAACATGTCATTATATAATGAAAATTTTAGAGAAAAATAAATCAAGTAAAATATCCTTAGTTTCATTCTGATTCTCACCAATGACAACTTTCTCTATCAGTGTGAACTCTCTCTGCCTTTAGTTTCTCCCCCTGTCAGCAAAACTATGTCTTCAACATCTTTTTTTGATATTAGACCAAATTCTCCCTCTATGATATCTCTAAAAATAATAAAATTTTAGTGAAATATATACTCTCCCTCTTTAGAAAATTTCTATGAGATATGACAAAAAACTTCTCCCTCTTTGACATCTCATGCCTAAGACAATATTTAGTGAATATCAATGTACCTCATGTACTAATTCATTTTCAATGTGCCTTTTTCAACATTGCATCAACTATCTAATATTCAACATGCTCTGGTTGATGCACCACTAAACTTCATTTAGTGAGCTTCAGATAGGGGAGTGGTCCCTAACTTACCTCTTAGATAAAAAAATGCATCCTTAGGTAATGGCTTAGTGAATATGTTTGCAATTTGTTCTTTAGTATTCACATATTCCAATCTTACCTCTTTATCTTGTACAAATTCTCTCAAAAAATGATATTTTTTAGCAATGTTCTTGGTTTTGGTATGCATCATAGGAATATTTGATATATTAATTGCACTGGTGTTATCATAGAAGATAACCACTGCATCCTTGATCTCTACCTTCATACTTGCCAATAGTTGTTTGAACCAAACAACATTGGAATAATTAACTATTGCTGCCACATATTTTACCTCTATTGTGGACTAAGAAATACAATTATGCTTCTTGCTTGTCCAAGACATTGGTCTATTACCAAGAAAGAATAATCCACTGCTAGAACTCTTTCTATCATCAACACTTCCTGCCCAATCAACATCTGTGAATGCTTTCAAATCTAAATTGCCTCCTTTTTTTAATGAAATCCATAGTCTTTTGTACCCTTCAGATACTTCATGATTCTTTTGATTTCCATCATGTGATTTTCTTTGGGATTTGTTGACAATCTTGCCACCATATCAACTGCTAATGCATTATCAAGCCTTGCATGCACTACATATTGCAAATTTTCAATCATTGATCTATATGTGGTTTGATCTACCTCTTTGGAATCATCATTTTTGGAAAGCTTATGTCTAGTAGACATAGGTGTCCCAACCAATCTTGAATCTTCCATTCCAAACTTCTTTAGTATCTCCTTGATATATTTAGATTGAGTAATATAGATGCAATCTTTCTTCTACTGGATCTACCATCCAACAAAGAAATTTATTTCTCCAAACATGGATCTCAAATTCTTTACTCATCTATTTTGAAAATTCCGTTCATAAGTCATCATTTTTTGTAAATAAAGTTTCATCCACAAATATTTCTACCAACACAATCTTTTTGTTTGGTCCTTCTTTCATATACAGACTACTGTTATCATTTGTTCTTTGAAAACCAATCTTTATCAAGTGGTTTTGAAGTCATTCATACCAAGTTTTGGGAGCTTTCTTGAGACCATACAATGCTTTGTGTAATTTATAGACCATACCCCTTTTGCTAGGATCCACAAAACCTTTAGGTTGTTCTATGTAAACTTCCTCATCAAGAATTCCATTTAAGAATGTAGATTTTATATCCATTTGATAAATTTAAATGCTTTATGTGCTGCATATGATAGTAAAGTTCTAACACCTTCTAATCTTGCAATAGGATAAAATTTTTCACCATAATTAATACCTTCTTCTTGAGAATAACCTTTACAAACTAACCTTGCTTTGTTTCTTGAAAATTTTCCATCTTCATTTAGCTTAGTTTCGAAAAACCATTTTGTGCCAATTACATTTTTATCCTTAGGTCTAGGAACAAGAGTCCAAGTCTTATTCCTCTCTATTTGTTTGATTTCTTCATTCATATCCTCAATCCAAATTTCATTATCCAAAGCATCTTTAACATTTCTAGGTTCAAATTCAGCAAGCAAACATGTATCTTTCAATTTGTTTCTTGTCACTATTCCATCTAATTTGTCTCCAATGATCTGATCAGGTGCATGATGCCTTCTTTCAACTATACCATCCTATTGTGGTGTACCAGGGCTGATACTTGTCTCTTAATTCCTCTTTAAATGTAGAATTCATTGAACTCATTTGAAATGAATTTACCACCTTTGTCCAATCTCAAACATTTTAGCTTCTTTCCAATTTTTTTCTCTACTCTTGCTACATACCACTGAAATTTTTGAAAAGCTTTAAATTTTTCTTTTAGATACATTATATTCATCATTTTGGAATAATAATCAACAAATAAAATAAAAAACTTGTCTCCACTATAGCTTTCTATTCCAATAGGTCCACAAAGGTCTATATGAACCAACTCCAAGACTTCTTATGAATGATAGTTCTTACTTGTGAAACTAGTCTTTCCCATCTTACCAATCTAACAATTTTTGCATAGACCCATATCGGGTTTCCTCAAACTAAGAATACCTCTTACTCTTTTATTTTTTATTATCTTGATTAGATTATCAAATTTTACACAACATAACATTTTTTTCCATACCCAAGTTTCTTCTACTTGGGCAATAAAACATGAACTTTCACTGAGATCTAGGAAGAATAAGTTACCTTTTATTTGTTTGCTAGACCCAACCAGATTTCCTTTTCCATCTAGTAGTTTGACCTTCTCATTCATGAATTCTACCTTTAATTCAATGTTATTCAATTGTACCACACTTAGTAGATTATGCTTTAGTCCTTTAATCCAAGAATAAGCATTATCACACCTAAGTTCATTGGTTAGTGAGATATAACCTTTTCCCTTTACGCAATAAGGTTCATTGTTTCCAAATCTCACATTACCACCATCATAATTTTCCATGTGTTCAAATTTTGTTTTATCACTAGTCATATGTTGTGATCAACCACTATCAATAATCCATGTATCATTCTTGCTAACATGAGTGATAAAATGGGTCCTAGCAACAAGGCCTAATCAGGTACCCAAAACAAGGAAATCTCTGTAAACCAGAGACAAAGGAGAAAACCTAGTGGGAAAAAACCCTCTCCAAAAAGAGATAGAACAAACATGCTAAACAAACATGAAGGAAGGAAGGCCTCAACAAGAACCCCCAAGGAAAACTTCTATAACCTCGAGCATAGACCACAACTGAAGATAGAGGCAACACAAAAGATTTGGTGAAGATGTTGGCAACCTGGGCATCGGTGGGAATATACTCCAAAGAGAGAATACCATCCTAGATCAACTAATGGATGAAATGTATATGAAGGTCAATGTGTTTAGTGCACTGATGCTCTACCGAGTTGCAAGAAATATGAATAACACTCTAATTATTGCATAGAATAATGGGACAATTAGGAGGAAAACCAAACTCAGTCATCAACTACAAAAGCCATAAAATCTCTTAAATAGAAAGAACTAAAACTATATACTCAGCCTCTATAGATGAAAGTGCATGAGCATGTTGCTTCTTGCATGACCATGTGATAGGACTAGAGCCAAGAAAAAATAAATCTAGAAATAGATTTTCGATCATCAACATTACCAGCCCAATCTGAGTTAGTGTAGCCAACAATGTGAGGAGCCCCTGATGTGTAATGAATGCCATACATAAGTTTACCTTGAATGTATCTCAAAATATTCTTGACAACTTGCCAATGACTCTCATGAGGCTCATGTGAAAACCAATCATGACCAACTACAAAGGAGAGATCAAGATGTGTGTGTTAGGTACAACAAGATGCCAACCAACTGCTAGTATAATGTGGGATCCACTGAAGGTGAAGTGCAAAAGCTAGACAAAGTAACACTTGACTGAAAAGGTATGGGAGCAAGCTTGTAGTAAAACATGTTAAAGCATCAAAGCATGTCAAGAGAACACTTCTATTGGTAAACAAAGATTCCAGTAGAGGATTGAACAATCTATAGACCAAGAAAATAGTGTAACAGACCAAGATCAGTCATCTCAAAGTATTCCATCAAGGCTCGCTCAGCATCTTGAAGCATAGAGGATGAGCTACCTGTGAGAAGGATATCATCGACATATAGCACAAAGATCAAAACCTCAACCTCAAGATGCTGAATGTAGACTATAGGATTTGAATGACATTGTTTGAAGCCTATAGAAACTAGAAAGGAGTCCATCTTCTGATACCAAGCCCAGGGGCTTGTTTGAGACCATACAATGAGCATCAAAGTCTAAAAACCAAGGAGGAATCTTGCACAAATCCCTGAGGCTACTCCATGTAAATATCCTCAGTAAGATCACTGTGTAAGAATGCACTCTTCACATCCATATGAAAAAATGGGCCATCCCTAAGAAGTTGCGAGGGATAAGACAAGGTGAATAGAGTTCATCTTGGAAACATGGGTAATTGTCTTAGTGTAATCAATACCATCAACCTATGAAAAACCCTTTGCAACAAGACATACCTTGTGCTTATCAATAGAAGCATTAGCAACAAACTTAGTATGATACAACCATTTGCACATTAACTTTATTTCCTTAGAAAGAGAACAAAGATCCCAAGTATGATTCTTCATCAAAGAAGAATACTCCTCCTCAATTGCATTATTCCACTGAAAATGTCCTATTGCTACTGCAAATCAAATGTCTAAGGATCATCACAAATAGCATAATTGAGAAGACTAGAAACTGTAGTATGAGATTGGGTGCAATGGGACATTGAAGGGTAACCAACTAGAGATCCTATAGCCTCAACTATAGCTCAATCCCATTTAGACATCTGGGGAGGATCCTATGGTAGAGGTAAACATCCTCATAGTAGCCAACAAAAATGAGGTGTTGGCTCTTCTACTCCATTGCTCTCCTCTGAGCATCTGGTACAAATGCCCATGCTTCACCACCAAAAACTTGGAATGAGGATATACCAAGCTTGACATGAGACCAAGCCTCCTTAGGAGTCATATGTCGAACTACCTTGTTAAGAATTTGATTCTTGATATAGTCAAAAAAATTGTCTGCCTCTATCCAAAAAGATAAATCCATGGACCTGGATTGAATCATGCAATTGGCCATCTCCCAAAGTGTTTTGTTCTTTCTCTGCTAAGGGGTGTAGGGCACTGAAAACTGATGCTGAAGACCATGTTTAGAGCAAAAATCCCTAAAATATTGGTTCACATACTCCCCCCATTATCTATGCATATATGCTAAATAGAAAGACTAGAATACTTCTCTACAAATGTCTTGAAGACTTAAAATGAATCAAAGATATTATACTTGTACTTCAAAAAGTACACCCATGTGCATCTAGAGAAGTCATTAATGAAAGTAAGTACATATCTGTCACTGAAAAAAGAAGAAGTGGGAAATGACATGGGGTCACAATGAATCAACTCCAATGGTGCCAAAGCATGAGGGGCTTGTACATGTAGAAAAGGATCCCTATGTTGTTTTCCAGGAGTACAACCCTAACAAACACCAACTATGAAAGAAATTTGGGGAAGCCCAAGAACAAGTGCTTGTGTGCTCATCTGCTAAAGATATCTATAATTGACATGGCCCAAATGCTCATGCTAAAGTTTTCTTACTAAATCTACATGTGCTACAAGACATGAACCTATGTCATTAGAAAACTCAAATCCATCAAATCTGTAGAGGTGATATGTAGAGTGAACACTCCTAGTAGCCACAATCAACTCAAAATAAAGTAAGTCCCAAATAACAACAACATGTGGTGAGAACTCAACTATCTTACCAAAGCCAGAGTGGAAAATTTGATAAATAGACAATAGGTTCATCAAGATGTTAGGGACAAAAATAACATCTTAAATAGAAACCCTAGCTAATGCAACAAAACTAGAACCCATGACTGAAAGATGTGATGAGTTCCCACTAGAAATCTATGAAGTAGCACAATAAGAAAGTGAGGTGATCAATTGCTGAGTGTTTTTCAAATGGTGAGAGACACTAGAATCAGGAATCTAGGTAGGTCCAAAAGTCATAGCTCATGTAGTAAGAGTGTGACCTTTCCATGTAGGAGGGAATGAAGACTTAGGAGCTTAAATGTGATGCTCCTGCATGGCTTCCTGAGAAGATCTGATACTGTCCTTGAAATTTTGAGAGTATAAAAAAATACACTCATCATCTATTTTTTTTTCCCACATCCCTACAAAATTGTACGTAGAGATTTGAACTTCATCAAGAAGTCCTCAATGGCAGGAAAGCTGGTAGATTTTAAAGAAGTCAACTCTGTGTCAAGTTACAGTGCCCAAAGCTCATTCACTATGCCAAACAAGTTGTGAAACTTGGTCCAAACAACCTGAGGAGTAGTTAAACCATCCAAGTGAAATACGAGACTATTGAAGATGTTCAGTGCAATCAATCCCATGAATTCATCCATTTTGTTCCTGTGCTAAAGAAACTTAAAAGAATACTGCAAGATAGGTTGATTCTTATCTAGACATGACCATAAGCCATGTGACATAAGAAGCTGGGTCATGTGTGCTTTTCAATTGTGATAGTTGCATGGCATTAGTTGGGCCATAGAGGGGTCCAACATTGAGAGAAGAAGATGTAAGAAGAAGGGTCAATTCTGAAGTAAATTATAGAAAAAGAAAATGCACCCCCACAACGTATAAATATATCCCTCATAAACCAAAGAAACAACTACTACAAACACAAATATTGAGAAAAAATTGGATGCCAAATGTAGAGAGGGAGGAAAATAAAGCCTCTAATTCAATGCCAAAACTAGGAGCTCAAGTGCCCTTAGAATAAATTGAAACCTACATCATTGTCTCTGTCTTAGAACTAGCTTTCTAACACTCCTTTTGGATAAAAAAAAGACCTTTGTATGCTCAACTTATGGCCAAAAAATGAATTGCTCCTCCAAAATTAAGCTTATTGGAAAAATATAGTCATAGGAAAAAATTTGATGGCTGTATGGCCTTCAAATAACCATCTGCCAAAAAAATATGGTAACGAGAAAATGATGTCAGCAGACTAGAAAATGACATAAGCTGACTGGTAAGTGATGTCAGCAATTAAAAAATTCTCCTGCATAGAATGATGATGTCAACAGTCATAATGATGATGTCACTTGTTAGAAAGGTGATGTCACATGTCAAAAAAGTGATTTCATATGGCTGGAATGTGACATCTATAGGAGGGTAGCACAAGGTCACCGATGGTGGTTGTCGGGTAGAGCTGCACCGGTGGTGGCACTATGCTGACGGAGGTGGCTAGAGGGCAACTTGCTAGTAGCGGTTGAGTGAGGGTTGGGCCATTGGTGGTGCACCAGTGGTGGTAGAGCACAGGTCAAGCATGGGTGGCATGTTGGTAGTGATAGGGTGGCGCCTAGGTGGCCACTGGGTAAAGTAGCCAGAAGTGGATTTTTTTTATTTTTTTGATTTTTTCTCAATTTTCATGTTTGTATAGCCCCCGAGAGGCCAAATGTTTTTCCCAGAGTCTAGGGTAGCCAAAATTCACAAATTTTATATGAATGTTGACTATGCCAAGTCCTTTGAGCAGAATGGTAGCACCTATTTTTTCCCAAAATGTACTAAAAAATGTGCCTCCTCTTGAGTGAAGAAAAACCTCAAAAAATCTAGGGTTTCTATCTCTGAATTACGATTTCAAAATCTTCAAACAAGGAAGCAACAAGGACACTTTGATACCATGTAGAAGTTGTGAAAACCAACTTCAAATAGCACTAAGAACACCTGCATGCAAATAACCTGTACTGAAGAGAAACTAGAGAAGGAAAAAGAAGAGCTTGGAAAATCTCAACGGTGTGAGAGAAAAATGTATTTCAAGGTTATGAAAAAGAAATTACAAGAGTTCAACCTCAAAGGTGAATGAAATCCTAAAGGGAAATAAAACTAGGTTGCACAATATAATTAATATAAAATATTAATTATATACACCTAAGAGACAACTTAAGTAACCAGAGTAATGAGCAACTTAATTAATTAAATCAACATGATCTAATTATTAAGCATAAAAAAATAATTACTCTAACAACACTTCCTCAACTCCACTGATGTAATCATTGATGGGAACTTTAATAATAATAAAAAGATGTTTCAAATTTTATCAAATTGTGAGGCTATAGAAAGTGTGCTCATACGAGATTAAAAACTATGCAAGAACAAAGATGATCCTTTCTCTAATTGGTCACAACAATAGAATTTGTTAACATATTGCAAATAGTAGAATGAAAAGATTGCATGATTATAAGAATGTAATAAAACCATTAGCTCTATTTTTTAATTAATAAATGACCTAAGCCTTATGATATATATTAATTGAAATAAACTTTACAAGATTCTCCATTCAAACACACACTTGTAGGAAAGAACAGAGAAGAAAACCTCCAATCTTGCTCGGGACCAAAATCCTTTTGGAAACACAATTATGAGGGGCATACCCTAGTTTAATATCTTTTATCAAGGTCAATTATTTCCATTTATGTACATTGTTAATTAAAATTTCTAAATACAATAGAGGAATAGATACACGATCCTCTCATTTTGAAATAGGAGTGGATATCAATTTGAAGAGTGATGAAGCACTCTTAGTTTCCCATTTGGTTATCTACATATTTTACTTCTTTCCATCTTACCACACTTCATACTCAATGTTAAATGTTAGTACTCAAATCATATACTAATTTTTATACCAAATATTAATTTATTTAGATCTAATCATATTTAGACATCTTAATATGAGTCCCTACTGCTAACCCACTTTATTATTTTTTTTTAGATTTTAATTTGCTGCACTTGAGATTACTCTTTTTTTAAATATTTTTTCTTGTGAACTGTACCCTTGTAATTACTTGACTAAATTAGTTTGAATGTACTTGTGAATGAAATTTTTTTTGGCATGATCAATATTTCTAAAGTTAACTTACTATGATGATATTGAGTCTGATAAGGAATTAGTTGACAAAATTATCAAAATTGTAAAGAGATTAAGTTTGCATGTTGGATAATACAACCCATACTTATTGTTATTAATCGAGTTACCCCTTGAAGTTTTCCCAGATGTGTTGCCTAGTTGCAAATAAAATAAATAGTTTAGACCATTAATTATTAGATTAAATACTCTTTCCATTGATTTGTAATCTAGATTTAGCTAGAAGACTATGTTTGGTAGAAGACTTTTGAATAATTGAGGGAGCCTTTAAAGAATTGGTACAAAAAAAGATAAATAACATGAACAATCATAGACATAATTACACTAGAATTTGGAGTTTTTTTAATTGATCATAAAAAAATATACTCCAAATCCTAACTATAGCAACCAAGCCTATTAACATAACTTTGGACTATATAGCAAGTACTAAACCCTATATGCAAGGGGTGTCTTACAAAATAGACTCCTATAAATCAAAACATCCTTTCTCCTTGTAGAGTCTATGAAACCAAAATTACAGTTGCTCAAAATAGGATGACGATATTGGGCTATATACCCATGTGTCAAATAAAAACCAAAATATTTAACAAACTCAAACAATAAGGGAAACATAAGAAACAAAAGATATGGATATTGAAGCTAGAAATACTTGTGTCCATCAAGAAAACTCTAAAGAAGATGACCATAACCTCCAAGGTAGTAGCCTTGGAGCTCAAAACTTGAGACAAGGACACAATATCCCCAAAAAATTCATACCGAGAGAGCTCTAAATTGGGTTTCCTCTTCCATCTTCCAAGATACCATGACGATTTTAGTAGCTGTATTTAGATGGCCTTTGAGCCAAGAGGAAAGATGAAGATAGTGCTTTCCTTGCTAGATTTATACAGGTTTGGTAAGCAAAAATCCAATGGATCAAAGTCTTCAAAAATAATCCTTGGTTGAAAGTATGCATAAAAAATTTGCAAATAATGTAGGAGCCAGCCCTAGTTTGGGTCCTCTAGTATTCTTCTCTAGTGAAGAAGGAATTGAATGCTAGCCTCCACCATAGGCCATTCCTAGAAAAATTAAATATTTTCTCAAATGACCAGGGAGGGATGCCTAGGCATGACCACTAACTCAAAACTCCTAGGAGGATGAGACATGTAAAATTTGGGTAGGAGAAACCTAAGATTATCATCTATGCTAAGGACCACTTGTTCTAAGTCCTCTAGCTATACTAGGTTAAATATATTATAATAGAGCCAGATGATCTCCCATTTACCAACTTTTTCCCTTTCCAAGCATCAAATAAACACACCTAAGATATTTCTATTGGTTCTCCAAGAGTAGCGATAGTTGAAGACCCCTCCACCTAACACCCAGCTAATGGTTACCCTTGTCATATCATCTACAGGGTTGAGGATCTTATTCCATCTATCCAACTTAATATTTCCTCTAAATGCCATAGTATAGACCTGTGAAGCATGATACAAATTGATATTCAAATCCATCCTAAATCCTAAACTAAACAATGCCTAACTAGCCAAAAGAAAGAGCGACTGATAATGACCCAAAGCCGAGTATTAAATATTCTTTTTGGGGCTCAGGAAAAATCTAGAAACGGGGATAAATAATGTCATCTTCTGATTATTACAAAAAGTGAGAAAAAAATAGGTGTATTTTACATGATTATAGGGTATTACCTTCTTTTTCTTTTCTCAGTACTATTAATTCTCTATGTGTTGAGTGTTTAAAGTGTTATTAAATTTATATGAAATCATGATATAGCCATACTTGATGAGTGTTGAGAAAGAAGGAAGGATGTATTAAAAGCTAATTTGAATTAAAATGTTTTATTAAATAATTAAAATATATCATCTCCATCCATTCTTATATTAGCTAGTTGGTCTGCTTCTAAATTTCCTTCCTTGTAAATGTGATTAAGTCTTACTTCTTCAAACTTATCCATAAGGTTGAGGACTTTCTTAAGTTTAGAATTTAAGACCCAATTAGGTGTTCTCCATTTTCTAAGGGAATTTAATATAATTGAGAGTATTCTTCTATGATGATTCGTTTAATTTTAAGTCTGAAACTTTGTTTTAGCCCTTCATGGAGAGCTTCTAGTTTTGCGATGTTGTTAGTTACTATTCCCAAAGGTTTATCTCTTTTCATGATCTAATTTCCAAAGTTTAACTTGATTGTACAATTGATCCCTACTATCCCTAGGTTTCCTCTTGAGGCTCCATCAAAATTAAGTTTCATCCATCCTTTAGGTGGGGGTTCCCACCTACAATTGCTTCTAGCTTTATTGTTCTTTTTATTATATGTTAGAGGTGGGTTGATTAAGTAATGCAAATTATTTTTTATTTCTACATCCCACTATGTGAATGTCCCTTCTTCTTTAATGTCTTTCTTAGCTCGCTATTCAATACTTCTATTATGCTTGCTTCAATTTTGTTGAGGAGAGAAGAATTACTAAGTTCTAAGTTGTTGAATATACATATGTTCCTTTCTTTCTAGTTCTCCCATATTAGAATAGCGAAGATGATATTCCATAGTTTTTTATATACTTTGTTGTTGGGGTCTTTGGGCCAACTAGATAAGTGGTCTTGCAAGGCCCCCAGAAGGGGAGTAGTCTAATTTAGTCTTTTCCTAAGCCAATCCCAACATTATTTGGCATAATTGCATTGATAAAACAAGTGCTGTACTATTTTAGAATTTTCTTTACATAAATTACATCTTGAGGGGCCTTCAAATCCCATTTTCCTAAATCTGTCTACTTTTAAGATTCAATTTTGTATAGCTACCCATAAAAATATGCTTGCCTTCAGTAATCCCATTGGGTCCCAGCAAAGATTAAGGGGCATGTTTTGTTGGAAGCATGAATTTTGATGATATTCCTATTAGGGATTATTGTAAAAATATGATTAGATTATTATTTTGATGATATGTTACATTCATGACTATTTTTGTCATTGATGTCAACATAGTAGTTTTATGTGGTATCTGACAGAAGAACAACGATAAAGATCAAGTTGGTACAGATAGATCATTGAGTATTTTCACTAGCAAGGTTAATGAGAGATAATAGTAAGTGTATATCATATGTAACTAACCTTACATGAAAAAGATATTAAGTCTGGAAGAAGTTATGCAAGTTTTGGTGAAGACTGTTATGAGATAGAGTTTATAGAAGCATGTTCTAGTAAACTTGTTATATTTCTTAGCATTGTTATTCTGAGAAGAAATGTTAAAGGCATGTAGAAGAAATGTTGGATATGATGTGGCTAAGCTCACTCATCATAATATTATACTTATAGAATGTTATTCAAGTTACAAGGCGACAAATTGATGTTATCACTAAGTAAAACATGTTCTTAATGAGGTCCTATAATAATTAATTGAGAAGGTGTATAAGTTGACTCAAGGGAATTATTTTGTGGACTTGGTATAAAGGAAGGAAATTTTCCTTTATTATGTATGGAAGAATGCAATATTTATGAAGAGTGGAATAGAAGAGAACTAAGTTGATCTGTGAGGATAAGCCGATCAGAGCAAAGTTGGATAAAACTTTGTTGCCAAGGTTTTATTTTGAGATTTGACATTTGGTATTTGGATCTAATGTTCATGACCTGGTCTACAAGGTTTGATAGTGATTGGTTTGATTGATAGGATCGATGATAGAGGATAAAGAATAGTACAAATAATTATTATGTAAGGAATAGTTGAGAGATTAGTTGGATAATGAAGTTTAGTGGTCTTGCCCTAGAAGTTATTTGGATAGTGGGTCCTTCTACCTTCTAACACTCCTATTAGGGTTGGTACAACTCCTAATAGGGTTAGAATCTCCCAATAGGGATTCAAAGTCTCCTAACAGGGACTCTTATGTACTAAAAGTGTTTATAGAATCCTACTAGGGTCCATCCTCTAACAAGGAATACATACATATAGACATATATATATATATATATCTTTGTGGGCATAATTAGAGTAGTAGGTCCTTGAAGATAAAGTTTAACAACTTTTGGAGATCCATGGCTAACATATTTAGAAAGGATAGTCCAAAGTTTGATGGAACAAATTATGATAGCTGGAAGAAAAAGATGAAGACACATATGCTATGTATGGGTCACAGATATTGGATCTTGAAAAAAAAAGAAGAAGACAATTATTGTTGAAAGTGTGCTGGAAACTTGTACCAAGGATGGGAGAGAAATTTTCATGTGCAACATGAGAGCTAGAGAAGCACTATTGTCTGCACTTCCTGAAACATAGTACAATCAGGTAAAAACACTTGATACTTCTCATGAGATCTGGAAAGCTTTGGAAAATAGTTTTGAAGGTGATGTACATTCTAAGAAAATGAGGCTACAAAGCTGTATTTGTGCATTTCAAGATGCTAAAATGATGGAAGATGAATCTACAAGAACATATTTATGCAGAATATCAAAAATCACTGCAGGTATCAAATCTCAAAGAGGAACCAAGGAAGATGATGAGTTGGTCTGGAAGATATTGAAGAGTTTAATGCCACCATTTAAGTAACTAGTTGAAATGACATAGTTGTTGATCTCTTGTACCAAATATTTCACCTAGGAAACATTACTTGGGAGACTTGAAGCAATTTAGAATGAGTTTAGATAGTCTAGAGAATTGTCTAGAATAGAGACAACTTTTAGTGCCCTAAACATTCGACCTAATCTATCAAGGAACACAAGTGCTAGAGGAGATTTTGGTAGTAGTAGCTGATCTAATGAGGGTAGAAAGATTGAAGAAGGAGTAGCCCTTCTTGCAAGAAGAGAAAAAAATGGTAAAAAAATATTTAAAGGTTGGATTTGTAATGAGTTTGGTCATTATGCATCTAAGTGTCCTAAAAGAGAGAAAAAGTATAAAGCAAAGTTCAAACCTAGAAGAGATAGATATTGTTTATATGCTAATGAAGAAGATGAATCTAATGAACATGTAGTAAGTGCTAGTGATGATGAAGTAGGATTTGTAGCTATTAAAGAAGAAAGTATAGAAAGAGGCTTTTATATCACAAGTGGAAAAGAAATCTGATTGGATAATTGACAATGGCTATTCACATCATATGATTGGTGATATGAACAAGTTTGTTGACTTCAAAAGTTATGATGGAGGAATTGTCAGAGTTGGAAATAATGCAGCTCACCATATTAAAGGTATTGGATCTATAACTCTCGATGGTAAGACTAAAACTAAGGATGTATATTTTGTTAATGGTTTGAAACAAAATATTTTGAGTGTTGGACAACTAGTGGATAAAAGTTATTAGTTGCAGTTCACTAAGAAGACATTCATGATCAGAGACAAAGATGGAAAGATAATTAGAACATGAACCAAATCTAGAGGTAATGTATTTCAGCCAAACCCCACTAAAATGACATGTTTGATTGGAAAGGTAGATGAAATTTGGTTATGACATAAGAGATTTTTTAATATAAACTTTGACAAAATTATGAAAACTAGTAATATATTTGTAGTGAGAGATTTACCAGAGATTGTAAAGCCTACTAACACAATTTGCAAGGAGTGCATAACAAAGCTTCTTTTCCCAGCAAGAAATTTACTGCTAAAATAAAGTTGGAGATTGTACACATAGATCTTAGTGGTCCTACAAAGACTAAAGGATTCTATGGTGAAGGTACTTTATGATTATTGTTGATGACTTTTCTAGAATGATGTGGGTTGCATTTCTTAAAGAAAAATTTGAGGCATTTGACAAGTTCAAGATATTCAAGAATAGAGTTGAGAATAAATTAGGTATTAAGATTAAGTATTTAAGATTAGATAGAGGAGGAGAGTTTACTTCAAATGAGTTTAACATCTTTTGTGAAGATAATGGAATCAAAAGACAACTTTTAGCTCCTAGAACCCCTAAGCAAAATGGCATTGCAAAAAGAAGAAACAAGTTAGTAACAAAAGCAACAAGATCTTTGTTAGCTGAGAATGACATCCAAGAAATTTTGGAGAGAAGTTGTGAATAAATTAGTTTATACTATGAATAGAGTGTAGGTAAAGAAAGACACAAACAAGACCCCTTATGAACTATAGTTTGGTCATTCACCTACAATTAAGTATTTTAGAATTTTTGGCAGCAAATGTTATATCAAAAGAGATGATGATGTTGGTAAATTTGATGCTAGAAGTGATGAAGGTATGATTCTTGGTTATTCATTGAAAATAAAAGCTTATAGATGTTATAATTTGAGAACTAAGACTATTGTTGAAAGTGCAAATGTAAGAGTTGATGACAAATTTAAGATATAAGAAAGAATAATTGACTACAATTATAATGATGAGAATGTTGTTACTAAACCAAGGAATGATAAAGTATTCTTTTGAGAATAACAATGATTTGCAGAATGAAGGTGAGAAAAACCAAGAGAAAAGTTTAAAACCTAGAACTAAGCTAAGAATTGAGTCAACAAATCCTACTTCTGGTAAGAATATGACAAAGAATCATCCACCAAAGTAGATAATCGACAGTAGAGATAAAGGTGTGATGACAAGAAGAAGAATCAATGAAGAACTATGTTTGATATCTCAAGTAGAACCAAAGAATGAAAATGATGCATGTAAAGATGACTACTAGAAGCAAGCTATGTAAGAAGAATTGGATCAGATAGTGAAGACTAAAACATGGGAATTGGTCCCTAGACCAGCAAACAAGAATGTGATAGGAACAAAATGGGTAATCAAGAACAAGATGAATAAACAAGGTGAAGTTGTAAGTGTAGAACCAGAATCAGTATGCAAAGAACATTAACAAATAAAGTAAACATTCACAAACCAAAAACTAAATTCACATATATGCTTAGACTAAGAAAGAAAATAAGAAGTGCAAACCTCACGAGAGAAAGCACTCCATGCTTTCTTGATTCTGTAGATGTGTCCTTTTGCTGTGGATGTATGCTCAAGATGCTCAAAAGCTACTTCAATGGAGATGGGTAATGGAAAATTGGTAGCTTTGTGAGCTCTCAATTTGGCATTATAAGGGTATGGTTGATGACTTTGGTTCTCAAAATAGCATGGTAACTTTAGCTCAAATATTGTTGATAAAATGGCTTGGGATGGGATTCAATTTATAGGCTAAGGGGTAGAGGGATGGAGGGCTTAGATGCAAGGATGGATGAAGGCTTAAGAAGGGCTAAGATGCACTCAAAGGGGAGCACATGGATTGTGCTTGTTTAGCACCAATGGGAAGGTGACACTTGTCACAAGGAGGATGAGTGTGAGAGGGTAGGGTTAAGGGTTGGTTAAAGTCACGATGAGTGGGGTTGAGTATGTAAGAGGGATGTAAGAGGAATGAGTGTGGAAGAGGGAAGAGTGTGGAAGATGGGTGTAAGAGTCATGAGTGGGTTTGTAAGAGTCTTTTATGTTTTGTAAGAGCACTCATGACTTAGTGGTTGGGTTTTTTGAGGGGAGACTTTGTCTTGGATTAGGAAAGTCTTAAACTTGTTTAAGGAATGTGACAACATTAGGGGGTGGATTAGGCTTGGGTTTAGGATTAGATTAGGGATGTTAGAGATGTGCAAGTGGATGGCATTAATGAGGGTGGGTGAGTTAGTGGCTAAGCTTGGTTAGTATGGGTGGATGGGGTGGATTAGGCTAAATGGAGGATTAGAGATAGGTTAGGGTTTTTTTGAATTTGAGGATTTCATTTATCAAATAGATTTATTTAATAAATGGGGATTTTTGGAATTAGATAGGGGAAAAGGATTTAATTGATAAATAATAGATTATTTGATTTATCAATTAGGACTATAGATGATTAATTAAATTAATCAACTAGGGGATGACAAAGGATTAATTAAATAAGAATTTAATTAGTGATGCCTTTAGAGATGGCTAAAATTAGATTACCAAAGTAGTTTAATCAAATTTAGGTGTCTATATTTTGCCCCTCTTTGACATAGTGTCGAGACAACACTATTTCAAAGAAGTTTGAATGAAGACAACATGAGGAAGATGTTTTAGCAACAATGTTGCCCCAGTCTTGGATAAGAAGAGGAGAGACTAGACTTAGATGATGCCCCCTCAAGAAGGCGGCGGGGAGAGAAATTAGGCTTGATGACTTCTTGAAAAGTACAAGAAATTGAGATGAGCTGAGACGCTGGTTGGCGAAGAGAAGGGGCTGAATTAGCTCAAACTCTCACTACGGGAGAATGATAAAGGGAAATCAGAGGCACAATAGTAAAGCAAGCTTAAGAATTTCCAAGATTGGGGGGGGGAGATGGAGGAGTGGAGCGCTATAAAAGGAATCCATTGAAGCTTTTTGAGTGGGGGGATACTTCAAAGAGAAGTACCGCCATGTAGTTGAGCACTAGATTTGCTATAGGACTGTTGGTTAATTGCCAAGGTTACCAAGAACATCAAGGCCTTTTCACCAACCGTCCAGAGGACTGACGAACTGACTCAAAACAAACACATAAGGATTTCCCCAGTATCACACATGAATCCCAGAGGAGACAGCGTGGAAATGACACTAGGTAACCCACAAGCAGAAAAAGAAAACAAGCAAAAGACCTGATCAAGACCTTACGCTCTAATTGCCCCATTCGAAGCATACCATGATATGGAAGATCATGGCAACCTTGAGGAGGGAACAAGGAGATTGCTTGGAAAAGATATTTCAAGACCCAAAAGGGAAGATCCCAAATCAAAAGAAAGTGAAAATCCAAAAGAGAAAAATTTTCCAACGAGATGGGTAAGACGAGGTACTAACGGACCAAGATCAGACATGAGGAAAGCTATATCCTGCAAAAATCTATCAGAGAGCACCTAAGCTGATGGATCTGGATGAGTGATGTGTCTGGCAAGCTGAACTAAGAAGGATAACACTTTGGTGATAGGAGATCTAGCTAAAGGATGCATTGGAATATCTAACCAAGGTGTGCAATGTGTGCAAGATGTTGACCAAGGATGAACTAACATGAAAGCCGGATAGATACAATGATACTAAGCTAAAGAGGATGTATAAGTTGACAGACCAAGATATGTTACAAATGTACAAGTTTGTTCATGTTTTGGTTTTTTGTGAGATGGAAATTTTTGTGAAAGATGGGATGTCTATAATAGTTGATAGGTGGACAGGTAGATGGTTTGTGAAAAGCTTAAGGAAAATGGGATTCTGTGTGTGCATGTGATAGGATACGGGCTAGGGTACAAGATTATTTACAAGCTGGAATATGGTACAAGCTTTGGACAAGATTTGGATATATACAAGGTATGGTACAAGATTTACAAGGTATAATACAAGCTTTGGTACAAGATTTACAAGATGTACAGGAGGTATTGACAAGCTCCATCAGATTTTGGATATTTGATTGGAACACCAAGGGAACAAGTAGGTGTTTTATGGGATGGTGGGTGGATGGATGAGGGATAGGATAGTGATAGATAATGGATTAGTCTTTAGCACACAAGGCGCCTGAATTACCAGGTTTTTACCAAGGTACCTATCCAAGGCGCTTGAATTGCCAAGTTTTCACCATTGGACGCTTATTTCTCTTTACTATTTTTTTTTTTTTTTTTCAAAAGCTGGGTATACCAAGGATCTTCAAGCATAGAACTTCTTGAGGTGAATGATGTTAGTGGGATCATTCAAGAGTTCTCCTTCTGGTGTAGATAATTGATAGGCTCCGGAGCCAAAGGAGGCAGTAACCACATAGGGACCAAGCCATGTAGGTTCAAACTTGCCTTTCTTTTCTCGATCTGCTTGGACTTTCATATTTTCTTTGAGGACCATGTCACCTGGCTAAAAGTGTCGTGGGAGCACCTTCTTGTTGAAATTCCTTTTGAGACGAGTTTGATAGATTGTGAGATGGTCATAGGCTTGTTGTCTCTTCTCGTCTAAGAGATCTAGCTGGGTGAGTTGAGCTACTCTGTATTCTTCATCTGAGATTTTCCCTTGCAAAGATATGCGTAGTGAGGGAAGTTCAACTTCTATAGGTAATACCGCTTCAGACCATAGACTAGGGAGTATGGAGTTGTGCCTGTGGATGTACGGAAGGAAGTTCGGTAGGCCCATAGAGCCAGATTTATTTGAAGGTGCCAATCACGGCCGGAATCATTGACAACTTTCTTTAGGATTTTGAGGAGGGTTTTATTAGTTGCCTTTGCCTGGCTGTTACCTTGTGGGAAATATGGGCTAGAAAAGCGATGATGGATGCGGAGGGAAGTGCATAATTCTTCCATGTTGAGATTTTCAAAATTACCTCCATGGTCAGTGAAGATGGTGGATGGGATGCCGAAGTGGCAAACAATGTGGTACAAGATGAACTTGGAGACTTGAACTCCTGTAGCTGAGACTAGGGGGACTGCTTCCACCCACTTAGTGAAATAGTCTGTAGCTGTTATTATCCATTTATGTCCATCAGATGAGAGAGGGGTGATAGTTCCAACTAGATCAAGGCCCCAACAAGCGAAAGGCCAAGGTGATGCAATAGGCTGTAGATCTTGTGCTGGAGCGTGCACAAGATTTGCATGCTGCTGACATGGGAGACACTTTCTGACAAAGTCACAAGAGTCTTCTTCAATGGTAGGCCAATAGTAGCCTGCTCTAAGGATTTGTCGTGCTAGGACAATACCACTCGTGTGGGCACCACAAAGTCTGGAATGTACTTCTTTTAATTCCATCGCGGCCTCATTTACATCTAAACATCGAGAGAGAGTATCGTGATAACCCCGACGATATAGGGTATTGGCTATGATAACATAGCGGGATGATTTTCGGATGAGGTTCTGGCATTGGGTACGTGTGAGGTGAGGGGATATTATACCATCGTTAAGGTAAGCATGAATTTCATGGTACCAAGGGGATTGGGGACCAACCAAGATACAAACACGGTTTGAATCCTCATTCGCATAGGCAGGTGTGAGGAGCTGCTCAACTAAAAACTCATACTGTGTAGCTTCTTGGGGAATTTCCAAGAGCGAGCCGATAGTGGCCATGGCATCTGCTGCCTTGTTCTGCATTCAAGGCACTTGTGTAAACTGAAGCTTTGTAAAATGTTGGGTCAGCTGATCAACTAGCTCTTTGTAGGGTAATAGCTTTTCATCTTTGGTTTGATATTCATTTAAGACTTGTTTGATGATGAGTTGGGAATCACCAAAGACTTGTAACTCGGCGATATTCCATTCTGCAGCTATCTTTAATCCTGCTACAAGAGCTTCATATTCTGCTATATTGTTGGTGCTAGGGAATTGTAGCTTGAAGGCTTTTGGAATGTAATCTCCTTGAGGTGTAACTAATAATATTCTTGCCCCTGATCCATGAGAGGTGTATGAGCCATCAAAATAAAGCTTCCATGGGGGCTGTTCTTCAATAAGGCAAATATGCTCATCTGGAAATTCTGTGAGCAAAGGATATGCATCTACTAGAGGTGCATCAGCTAGGTGATCTGCTATAGCTTGCCCTTTGATTGCCTTTCTGTCCACATACTGGATGTCAAACTCACTTAGTAGCATAACCCATTTGGCCAAACGGCCTGTAAGTGCTGTTCTGGAGAGCATATACTTGAGAGGGTCAATCTTGGAGACTAGTTGGATGGTATGACTTAGCATGTAGTGGCGAAGCTTTTGAGTTGAGAAAACAACTGCCAAACAAGCTTTTTCCATAGGAGTGTAATTGATTTCATAACCAACTAGGGTTCTACTGATATAGTAGATGGCTCTCTCTCTGCTATAATCATCATGTTGTGCTAGAAGTGCGTGTTGCTGATATATACAAGATCAAGGGACGACTAGGAACTGGTGGAACCAAGATAGGGGGATTGGTGAGATACTGCTTGAGCTGATCGAAGCTGTGCTGACATAAAAGATCCCACTTGAAGTTCTCATTCTTCTTTAGCAAGTGTGAAAATGATGTACACTTATCTGCAAGTTGGGAGATGAAGCGCCGGACAGATTGAAGTTTTCCCTGAAGAGAGCGAAGCTGTAGCAGTGTCTGGGGAGGAGGCATGTTTAAGATAGCCTTGACCTTCTTGGGGTCGATCTCTATACCTCGTTTAGAAACTATGAAGCCTAGAAGCTTGCCAGATGTGACCCCAAAGACACATTTCTTGGGATTTAGCATGAGATGATATTGGGCCAACCTATCAAAGACTTTCTCCAGGTCAGCAAGATGATCCATGAAGGTGTGAGATTTGACTAGGATATTGTCCACATAATCCTCCAAAATGCTATGGATAAGATCATGGAAAATGGCTGTCATAGCTCTTTGATAGGTAGCCCCAGCATTCTTTAGGCCAAAAGGCATCATGGTGTAGCAAAAGGTTCCCCAAGGGGTAGTGAATGCTGTCTTATGCTGGTCCTCTTCTACAATCTTGATCTGATTATACCCAGAAAATCCATCCATAAGGGACATGATTTCATGTCCAGCTGTAAGATCTACAATCATATCTATGTTGGGCAAGGGAAAATCATCCTTTGGACAAGTTTTGTTAAGATCTCTAAAATCAGTACAGATTCTGATGTCACCGGAAGGCTTAGTGACAGGGACCATGTTGGAGATCCATTCTAAGTAGTCGATATGTCGGATAACCTTAGCAGCTAACATTCTTTCTAGTTCAGCTTTGACTAGTAATGCCACCTTGGGGTGCATTTTCCTAAGCTTTTGTCTGACGGGCTTGATCTTTGGATCGACTGCAAGATGATGAACTACAAGCTTTGGATCGAGTCCTGGCATGTCCTGATATGACCATGCAAATCGGCCAATGTTCTCTCGTAAAACCTCAAAGAGGAGGTCAGCTTGGTCTTGTGATAGGGATGCAACAATGTGAACAATTCTAGGGATCTCTGAATAACCAATGTTGACTTCTCTAGTATCCTCTATTAGAATAGAAGACACCTCTGGTCGATTATCTTGAGGAGGCAATACTAAATCCTCATGTTCTGCTTGTGGCTCTGGATTTTCTTGCTGAGGGGTTCTCTTCGCTGCCTTAGCTAGTCCCAGATTTACCTTAGTTCCAGTTTTGGGTGTATCAAAACTAGGTTGGGGATTTTCTCCAAAATACCCCTTGGGATCTAGCTTGTAGATGTAGGCAAAATCTGGCTTTGTCTTCTTATGAGGAGTTTCAGCTCCCATGAATCTTAGAAGCATTTCCTCTGATGCGAACTCATCAATATGTATGACACTTGGTTGGTCCCAATCTATGAGTTGTGGATGAGCAAGTGGTAGGTCAATGAGATGGTTGGATAGTTCTCGGAGAACAGAGTCTCCTAGGAAGATTTGGTCTGGGATATCGTCGTAGGCTCTCTTTTCAACTTCCTCAGGAATGTCTTTGATTTCAACAAGGTTGCGATGGATTTTCGAAAAAGCGTGACCATTCTCGTTGGTGCCCCCAGTTGTGGGTATGCCAAAGCCAAGACCTGACTTTATTTCCCAATCATGTGCTTCGATGGGACATTGCATGCCCCTTTCTTCTGGTCCTAGTCCACCTCCTTGATAGTTCCATTTTTCAGTGACGAGCTTATGTTGTTGGGGATACTTTTGGCTGAAGTGATCAAGGCGTGCTTGATTTCTTGGAGGTGCATCCTTATGTAGCCAATTGTTGATATCTGGAGTGAGCTCCTCATGAAGAGGGGTTTTTGAGGACACAAAGGTGGTTGGGCCAAACTGTTTGTATCGAGGAGGTGGAATCTCCTTAGCTTTGTGATATGTTGGCCGTCCATGGGTATGTGGATCAAGTGGGATTGCTCCGACAACAAATGCATCTGATAGACTATATTCTCCACATCCTTTGTTGTTGATCTTTACAGTAGATAGGGTAGAGGCAAGGATGGTTTCTGCATCATTACAAGTGTGGGATGAGCTGGCGATGGCTGTGCCGATGTCTATTCCAGGGCAATGGTTTGTATATGAAGCTTCAACTGCATTGCAGTAAGCAAAGGGTTCTGGATCGGCATGGATGGTTACCTCAGTGCCTTGATGCGGAAATTTGATGCATTGATGGTAGGTGGATGGAACGGCCTTCATAGCATGAATCCATGGGCGACCGAGGAGGATGTTAAATGGTAGGTTTAGATCAACAACATGGAAAACTGTCTCTTGAATGACTGGCCCAACCTTGATTGGTAGCAAAATAGTCCCTTCTGTGGTCCTTTCCAAGTTGTCATAAGCTTTGATGGTGATAACCTCACTGATCATATCTGCCTCAGTATACCCAGCTTGTTTTATGAATTTTAGGGTGCAAATGTTCAAGGCTGATCCATTATCTATCATTACTCTTTTCACGGCAAAATTGGATACCATGATGGCTATGCGAAGCAGAAGGGTGTGATCTGGCTCAACCGCGGGTATGTCGGTGGGTTTGAAAGATAGGGCACATGAGGATGAAAGGTGTCCAACAAGATTATGAAAATCAGTAGCATTGATATCAGAAGGGACATGAGATTCTATGAGAGCACTGTCAAGGATGTCTTTGTACACAAGACTAGTGCGGAGAAGGTCTAAAATGGATATTTGGGCTGGCATGTTCCCAAGGTGTTCCAAGATATTGTACCGGCTTTTTGATGGAGCTGATGGTGTTGATGAAACTGGTGGGCCTGCGATGTTAAATCGCGCTCTTCGAGTGGTGACCGCACACTCATTGTCTGGTCCTTGGATATTGATAACATTGACTGAAGGCTCTTTCTCAGATATACAACCTATAAGGCTACCATAGTCTATATAGGATGAAGTGTGGTCATTGTTCTTCCCATGCTGTTGGTTTGGATGGCGGTTGTTGGTGTTGTTTTGGATAGGTGCTTTTCCAAGATTTTGGTTGTTGTGTGGAGGAAAAGCATTTTGATAAATTTGTAAGCCTGCATTGGGAGAGTTTTGGGCACCAACAGTGATTTCCTTCTGATCAATGAGGTCTTGCACATAGTCTTTCAGTTTCATGCATCGGAGGGTGGTGTGACCATTTACCCTATGGAACTTGCAATACTCATTGTCCTTGTACCATGCAGCTTTGGATTGGCTTGGATCAATTTGCTGGGTAGGAGGAAATTTGATAAGGTTTTCCTTAGCCAATTTCTCAAAAATAACATCCAATGGCTCACCAAGGGGTGTATAGTTTCTAGGTGCAGGTTGGAATCTGGGCTCTTGTCCTGCAGCTACATTGATGGCATTAGCTTGATTGTTAGACCCTTGAAAGTTGGGTCTTGTATTGTGGTTTTGATAGCTTTGGTTATTTCGTTGTTGGTAATTGGTAGCTTGTTGGTTGTTTGTTTGATATGGTGGGTTAGACTGGTTTTGAGAAGGACCAATGATATTCACATGTCTGGTGTCAGTAACCCCATCTGTTGCAACATGCTTGTTTTTGTTCCAATACCTAGACTTGTCATTGGAATGTGATTGATTTTGGTTGGCCTCTTTGTAAATCTTTACCACACCATCTTTGATGAGTCCTTGCTCAAGGATCATTCCTTTCTCTTTGATATCCTTATAGGTCTGCAAACAGTTCATGGTCATGTGGTGAGCCAAGCTGGGATGTGCATTATAATTAAACATTTTCACCACATGGCATTCTGGCAAGGTGCAAGATATGCGGGTGGTAAGGGTTTTCCATCTTTGCAGGTATTCGGCAAGGCTTTCTCCACCTTTTTGCTTGGTGTGGACAAGATCAACTATTGATAGCTCTGTTTCAACAAGATGGGCATATTGGGCTACAAATGCCTCAGATAATTCAGCAAAGTTCTTAATTGTGCCATAGGGGATTCTATAAAACCATTCAAGAGCTGGTCCAGCCAAGCTTTTGGGAAAAAGGCGCAAGAGGAAGACATCATTGTATGCCACGTCCTGGCAATGCATGTAAAATTCTTTGATATGTGTGACAGGGTCTCCTTTTCCTCTGAATTTGTCAAATTTAGGTACCTCAAAGTGTTTGGGAAATGGTGTTGTGGTAATGGCTCTGTCAAATGGGTAAGGACACACATTCTCAAACTTGAATGTCTTTGGATCATTCCCTTCTTGGATGGCTTTCAGGGCTGTCTTCATTTGCTCCCACTCTGAATTGATAGGTGATGGTTGGGGTGCCCCCAATGTAGGAGTGCCTTGAGGTAGGTATGTGCTGGATGGGGCCATTGAATATGGATGGTTATGAGGGATTTGCTGATAGGGATTGTACATTGTTTGGGCAGCTGCATGGTGGATGACGGGTTGTTGAGGGGGAGGTGGCGCATATTGCTGCATGTGCTGCGAGGCTTGCAGTTGATATGGGATTTGAGGTTGGGATTGAGGAACATAAGCTGGCTGTGGGTTAAATGGATTGCTTTGTGGAGGTAAGGTATAAGATGGTTGTGAGGCTTGGGGAAAGGATCGGAGGGCTTGTGGGGTTTGACCAATATATGTGGGTTGTGCCCCCATTTGGGATGGCATCTGCAAATAATTGGTGGTTGGCTGGGGTGGTGGATTACCTCCTAGAAGTGGCATTGAAAAGTAGTTGGTAAGTGGAGGTAATGGATTAGTTGGTGGTGGAGGTGGTGGGAATTGAAAGCTTGGGAATGGAACTGATGGGGTTTGATAGCTTTGTGGCTGGATTTGGAAGCTTGGTAGAGTGGTGGTGGGAGCTAGGGTCACTTGGGAGCTTGGTAGAAGATTGGCAGTAGCTTGTAGGATTTGATAGCTTTGTGGAGTGAAGGTAGTAGCTTGTGGATTTGTGGCTGGTGGTATTGAGCTCCCGAGACCTAATGGAAATGATGGGATTTTGCTTTGGGCTGTGGTGAACAAGCTGGGGGCGATAAAAGGTTGATTACTTGGCCCCATGGGTGGCATCCCTGTTGTATATTGTTGAGGTTGGCCAAAGATGCTAGCACTGATTCGGGAGATGGATGGATTTGGAAGGCTAGGTGTGGGAGTAGTAGCAATAGTGAAGGGAGTGAACGGTGAGATGTTTTGGGTAAAGGGGGTTTGGAGTGGAGAGGTATGAACCAAGGATGGAGTGGTGGTGGCTGGGTTGGCTTGCGGCATGGAGATTTCAACTTGGGTGGATGATGGTATGTTTGGGTCTGTTGGGTCATATGGATTGGCTGGAGGCTCTTCTTTTGGAATATATTGAGGATAATTTGGATCATAAGAGCCTATGGGTGGTGGTAGCTGCCCAAACAATGGGTGAGATGGATCTGATAATGGAGGGGGTCTTCCAAAGTCAAAGGTTCCTACATTGTCCCTTCAAAAATTATCCATGATTGTCTCTTTGTTTTTGTCTATAATGGCATTTACCAATACTGCATTTCCTGGTTGGTTCATGAAAGCTTCAATGTTAGTAGGTGATGGCATAGCTAGCTCTGGGCTGAAGGATGGCTGAGTTCTCAAGGGGGGTGAGGCTGTTCGATCTAAATGATAGGGCTCCATTGTTTCTTTCTTCTTGGCTAAGCGAGTGACGGGTGGCATGAAAAAATGCTCCTAGGGATGAGATGCAATAATGCTGATGGATGCAAAAGGGGGAAGGCTTTTCTATGCAAATGATTTCCTAAGTTTAGGCAAAGCCATATGACAAAACCTAAGGAGGATTGGGTTGGGGATTCTAACTTCAAAGATATGTTGTCAAAGTACAAAAGGTCTGCTTTCCTATGTGGAAGCTTGGTGGTGATTGTGTCAACTTAAGGATAGACTGATGATCCTTTAGGAAGAACACGAGATTGACCACTTGTGAATCCCAACCTTTAGCTCAAGGTGATGAGGGATAACAAGTGACATAGCTAGATTACCCTAGACAAAGCTATGTCAAAGGGATAACCTTGGTGAGATTGGTGGATTTGGAAGATTTTAGGAATGGCAAACTTTTAGCAAGGTGACAACAATTTTGAAAGCTTAGATATGTAGAATTTCGATTACTGGCTAGATGGTATGATTCTAAATGAGATGGATGAGCTAATAATGCTTAAGGGGATAACCTAAGATGGCTGGCTTTTCTACAAAGATGACTCTAGAGTGAAGCTTATCCAAGAAGATGTGGAGAAACAAGGGTGTCTAATCATAGAAATCATGCCTAGTTGGTAAGGCATAAGCAGGATTAACTCCTAGATGTTGGCTAAATTTGATGGTGCGCTCTAACTAGGCCTCTTGAAGTGCTTCGTCGGTAGCTTTGTCCTCTGCTTTGTGGAGTTTGGAAATTCGTGGGCTTGGTGTTATTGCTTTTCTCTTGGCTGAAAGTTCTTGGTATGCTAGAGATGGCTTGAGTTTGACCTTGTGAAACTTCTGTTTGGGTTTGGGTTGTTCCGACATAAATTCTTGAATCTGCTTGGCTTTGGGAAAAATCTCAGTTGTTTTGCTTCAACTTGTTCAACTTCCAAAATAGGCAGTGACTACGCTAAGTGTTCCCTAAGCTAGGATTGACCAAGTTTGGCAAACATTCATTCAACAAGTAAAATAAAAACAAGCAATAGATAGGAACACCCAGATAGAAGTTTGTGGTTCTCAGAATGTGGTACTTGCGCCAAGGAGTGTGTATGTTCTACAAATGTTTTGATTAGTCACTCCAAACACATTAACATCCTAGATGGTTTTCTACAAGGCAGACAATTGGTTTAGCTAGGAAGTCCTTGATATACGCAAGGTACGTGAGGCCCAAATCCGTAGATGAGACCAAAAGGATGTCACACAGCCGAGAGGAGCGGTAACCCACTTCTCCTCTTTCACTTCTCAAGGGTATAAAGTTCCTTGAGGCTTAGCCCGAATGACAAAATCTTGATCCCAAGAGAGGTGTCTTTCGATTCACCTCCCAATTCTTATACTCCGCCGGAATGCTGGAGTTGAGGTCGTCCAAGGGGTGATGAAATCCCCAAGCAGGCCTCCTAAAAAAGAAACAAGGTTTTGGATCCTAATCTTATGCACCCAAGATGGCCTCGAAAGATGACAAGGGGAGAGAAGACTCGGATGACCTTGGGCTAAAAAACACGCTTGTTCTTTTACCAACTGACTCTTATGTGTGCTAATCTAGACTTTGCAAGCACTCATGTTTAAGAGACAATGTTCAATTCCAACTTGAAGTGCCAACAAAAGTAAATCGATCAAAGAATGCACACAATAAGAAGAGTTAGGGTCAACAAAAGCAAACTCGCACTCCCGGAGGCCCTCCACGTCAAGTATCGATTAATTTTCTTTAAGGCATTCAAGATTGAGTGTGAGTTTGTTTTAAGCCCAAAACAAAAGTGTGTGAGATTCGATTTCAAGCGCTCGCCCGGAGGCTCTCCACGTTAGTTTTTGTTCAATTTTAGTGCCCAAACTTGAAGTGTGATCGATTTAATCTAGAGTTTTGACCATTTAAGAATTTTGATAAAGTTGAAGCAAACGTTCAAAGACCAAGTGAGTGAGTTAGATTGTGGAACATTTAACACCTTTTTCAAGTAGACCCATCCCCATAAATGGCGCTGAGATTGTAACCAATGGTTAATATTTGATGGGTGATTAGAAAAGAGGTGAGTCCAAGGAACTACTCAAATTGATTTTTGTAAATTTGTATTTTAACTTAACAAAGTTTCTTAAATGTCCAAAAATCCAACTTTACCTAGATTGCATGTAAAAAAGAGATTTGTAATGGTTAATTGATCTTTGGCATTCAAGATTGGATTTTTTTGTTTTAAGCATGCATTCCAAAGAAAGTTGATTTTAATCCATGACATTCAAAAGTGTGTTTTTGAGCAACATTCATTCAATGAAAAATGTGTTTAACCATTCAAGTTCATTTTTTTTTTAGCAACATGCATTCAAAGACAAATGGTTAAACATTCAAGTTCATTTTTTTTTAGCAACATGAAAACCTGCAAGAAGCATGGTTAGTGGCTCCGTATGTGCTCCAACCTGCAATGAGACAAAAAAAAGCAATTTAGTTAGTTAGCCAAAATCTTCAAAAATGAGAGCTTAACTATGGGAAATTTTTTTTAAACTTTTTTTGTTGTTTTTTCTACGCGTAAAAATGCTTAAAACGGTCTAAATCCTACGGAACCACTAAAAGTCAAATTTTGATTTATACTCTTTTTTTTTTTTTTTTAGATGGTATTTCTTCTTCCTAAGTGCGTTCTTTAACCTGCAAAAACAAGCAAAACACCCTCACAACACACTCAAACAACAACAAACATTAGATGGTTAGAAAAATGACATATAGATGAAAATAGATGATTAAATGACCCATAGTGGGGTCCCACCGCTCGTGCCAAAATGTAGAACCAGAATCAGTATGCAAAGAACATTAACAAATAAAGTAAACATTCAAAAACCAAAAACTAAATTCACATATATGCTTAGAGTAAGAAAGAAAATAAGAAGTGCAAACCTCACGAGAGAAAACACTCCATGCTTTCTTGATTCTGTAGATGTGTCCTTTTGCTGTGGATGTATGCTCAAGATGCTCAAAAGCTGCTTCAATGGAGATGGGTAATGGCAAATTGGTAGCTTTGTGAGCTCTCAATTTGGCATTATAAGGGTATGGTTGATGGCTTTGGTTCTCAAAATAGCATGGTAACTTTAGCTCAAATATTGTTGATAAAATGGCTTGGGATGGGATTCAATTTATAGGCTAAGGGGTAGAGGGATGGAGGGCTTAGATGCAAGGATGGATGAAGGCTTAAGGAGGGCTAAGATGCACTCAAAGGGGAGCACATGGATTGTGCTTGTTTAGCACCAATGGGAAGGTGACACTTGTCACAAGGAGGATGAGTGTGAGAGGGTAGGGTTAAGGGTTGGTTAAAGTCATGATGAGTGGGGTTGAGTATGTAAGAGGGATGTAAGAGGAATGAGTGTGGAAGAGGGAAGAGTGTGGAAGATGGGTGTAAGAGTCATGAGTGGGTTTGTAAGAGTCTTTTATGTTTTCTAAGAGCACTCATGACTTAGTGGTTGGGTTTTTTGAGGGGAGACTTTGTCTTGGATTAGGAAAGTCTTAAACTTGTTTAAGGAATGTGACAACATTAGGGGGTGGATTAGGCTTGGGTTTAGGATTAGATTAGGGATGTTAGAGATGTGCAAGTGGATGGCATTAATGAGGGTGGGTGAGTTAGTGGCTAAGCTTGGTTAGTATGGGTGGATGGGGTGGATTAGGCTAAATGGAGGATTAGAGATAGGTTAGGGTTTTTTTGAATTTGAGGATTTCATTTATCAAATAGATTTATTTAATAAATGGGGATTTTTGGAATTAGATAGGAGAAAAGGATTTAATTGATAAATAATAGATTATTTGATTTATCAATTAGGACTATAGATGATTAATTAAATTAATCAACTAGGGGATGACAAAGGATTAATTAAATAAGAATTTAATTAGTGATGCCTTTAGAGATGGCTAAATTAGATTACCAAAGTAGTGTAATCAAATTTAGGTGTCTACAGTAAGGAACAAAGTAAGATTGGTGTAATGCCCCACCCAGAGATCCTTGGAAACAAGGATGAAAAAAAAGCAAGATAATTTAAAAAAAGAACAAGTGTAAGAGCACAAAGCAACTATCACACACAGATCACAAAGATCACAATGAAAGACTAACACACAATCCAACACCAACAGATCTCTAAATGCCACAACTACCAAAACCACAAATGAGAAAGCATAAGAGATCAACCAAGCTAAAAGATCAAAGTAGACTCCTGAAAATTGGCTAAGTCTAGATTTTTGAAGCCCTAAAATCTCCTATAATCTTTATCTTAGCTCATAGAGGACTGAAACACATCTCAAATGAATCATTGCATATATTAAAATATATCTTAAGTATTCTTATACTTAAACGATATATTTTAAACCTCAAAGGACTACAACTAAAAGATGCAAAAATAGATAAGAACAGAAATAACTTGGATCCAAAATGCAACACCATAGAATTGAAGAACACCAAAGAGGGTATTTGAATCAACTCTCAAAAAGTCTAGACTGGATCAAAAAGTGCCCACTTCCCACTTGCATTGGTTTTTACAAAAACCAGGTGATACTTTAATACATCATAGAAAAGTATCGCACAACATTTCTAAAGAAGGAGGGTGACATTTTTAGGGATTGGGTGATACTTCTCCTGAAGGCATGTGACACTTTAAGGGTGTCGTATGACATTTCTTATAAGGAGGTGCAATACTTTTCAGTTTGCATGACAATTCTCCAAGAGGTGTGTGATAGAATAAGGGGATGCACGACAAAGTTTCAATGGGCGTGCGATACATTTTTGTGTCACACCATGCTGATAAAATATCACCCATAGAAATACAAAAAACACTTAAGGAAAACACAAAAGGGGAAAAATATAGAAAAACTAAGTTCAGAACCTCCACACTGGGGAGTACTGGATCTACATAGATTGAGGAGCAAACACTCGAGCGCATAATCAATAATATGCCAAGGAACAAGAAAGAGGAACATCTATCCATCTAAATCATAGAAATAATAGAACATACTGAAACAACATCATAGTGAACATAAACAACATCGCAATGTATAGAAATAACATCACAATAATTGAACAACTAACTAAGTATGCGGTTCCTCCCAACTATCAATGACATCATAAGACTATCATGGGCCCTAGCCATCCCTACGCGTAACATCCCAAGCCATTGATCGAATCATTGATACTGTCATGTTAGGGACGTCACTACTAACCGTGCTAATAACCAAAAGCATAAGGAAATCTAACATGATAGTAGTACAATAGAAGATGAACCTGTAAGTAGATAACATCACCTATCACATGCTAATCATCATAATAAGGAATGCATCAAAACAAAGATCATCTAAACATGATAAACAACATCCCAATGAAAGCATAAATCATAAGAATCATACTCTGTAAACTAAAGTACCAAGTGAACACATCCAACAATGATCACACTAGGATACAAGACCATCTCTGTACTCCAGTACCTAGCTGTGGTGTGAGTAGCTATGCCTCCCAACCACATGGAACTCATAGGTCCACACCCGATGTGTTGATGGAGATAAAGATACAACCACACAACACACAAAACAACATCCATGGCTAACACTCATGCTAGATAGTATGATGGCTGAAACCAAGAACCTAAGACAATGCAAGGAGTACAAGTCTTGGTCAGACACTCAATAGGCTACTAAGTAGGGGTTGACATCATGGAGAGTCGCTTGGCATCCAAAAGCCCAAGCTTGAATCACATGTGGAAACACTCTCAAGGTACTCCCTTGGAGGCCATCACATGAATGTGGACACTCACTCAAGGTACTCCTTGAAGGCCAATGCATATAACTTTTTTCATTATCTTGAGTTTTATTACCAATCACACATTTTGTTTAGTTATCACTTAATTAAAACTTCCTCTGCCAACCCTATGGGATTGAGGTCACTAGGCTATGATATAGAAGCCCCCTCAATATACTACACTACGCTACCCATGCTCATCCTATGAAAAGTTCCTATGGGCATGGATACTCCCAACCCAACCCACAATTATCATAACTTTCAGAGGTACCATGGAAGATCGGGCCTTGTAAGTCACCTAACAAATGTACGTGCATGTACTCATGTGTGGTGCACCACCATCATGGAGATAAAAACATAAGGATTGGATGAGAACACAATGCAAAATATAACACCCAACTGAAAGAAACACGGGAGGATAGATTCTACATGAATCCCAAAGCCAATAAAACCATACATCATGAAATCACTCAACCAACCTCAATCCAGGAGTATGGATTCTACATGAATCCTAATGATGCAATAAGACCAAACATCATGAACTCACACAACCGACCTCAATCTAGAAGCATGGATTCTACATGAATCCTAGTGTCCATGAAACAATAACAAAGGTCTAAAAGAAATAATAACCACCGATATAAAATCAGTCAACCAAACACAAAGTCAAGAGTACAGATGCAACATGCATCCCAATGCAAACAAAAAAGTGCAACAAAGGTCTAACTAATATCCAAATGGATAATCTAGGTCCACAACTCAACTTGTGCCAAGAAAACTTGAGAAAGTAGGGTGGCACACAAAATAAGGTAAAAACTCCAAATTTTGGAAAAACTTCAAAACTAAAACCCATTTGGCCTTTGGGTACATAAACCCCAAAAATCCAAAAATAATCAAGTTCAAACACCGTATGCAAAAATGGCCAACATAATGGTGTAAAACCTCAAACCCTCATCTCGAGAAATAGGAAAATGTTCATAGCTGACTAACCAGGCAAAACCAACAACTAGTTCTGAACCTCTAGCCAAATGGCTACCAAAAATAGAAGTAGAAACAATAAAATAGGAAAGCCCTACCTCACAAACAAAAGGGAAAAATAGGAATCTGAACCATAAAATAAATAGCCTACAGAAGTAGTTGAAAATTGTGGCAATCCAAGGTTTCCCCGAGCTGGATCCAATGAGCTGAACCTTGTGACGATCCCATGCCCGTAGCTCCCACAATGAATAAAACAATAAATCCTCATGAAGAGGATTTTGAGTTTTACTCTCCAACTTTCTAATTCAAAAGTGAGAAGTGAGGAATTCAATTCCTTTTTGGATATTTATTCACTTTTTAAGTGAATAATCGATTAGGCAAATAACTAGCCAACCTAGTTAAACCTCGAATCGACCCAAACGAAAACAAACTATTCCTAAAAATAGGAATTCATCTATGGAAAAACTGCTAGAAATTAAAATAAATCAATTAAAAAGCTCAAAAACCCAAAAATACATAAATTTCCTTAACAACTTTCGAGATAATGCGAAACTCTAAATGCATAGACACACTCATTGGTCTAATCACATAATGCAAATGAGTTCAAATTTAATAATCATTGAAAGGTTTAATTGAACAATTAAAATAAGGATACATTAACCATACAAGGATGACATTGATAAAATATGAATGGCTGAATCACTAACTCCATGTGCCACTGCCAGGGATATAAATCCTACACACTAAACAACACAATCAAGTGCAATTGCATATAATAACATAGCCGAAGCAATAAATGCATTAAATCACCTAATTTAATTATTTATTTAAGTATATTAAAATAATCTATTTACATCACTCACATTCACATAAAGCATAACAACGCAAGAATGAAGTAAATAACCATAGCATTAAACCCATCACATAACATAAGTAGAGGTATGTCCAAATACCAAATAACCAAATATCATCATAAAAAACACTGTCATCTCAAAATGACATCATCATGCAAAAAGATCAACTGAACAACATAGCAATCTAAAATCTATGATACTAAAATCAAAGTATAACATCTGACCCTTAGGTCCTCTCAAATGTAGAACATAACATAAGTAAAAAATATCTCACAAATCAAAATATAACAAGGTAAATGTCTACAAAACATAACCAAATAATCCAAATGGATAGTCCATTTCTAATCATTTAATAAAGGTTGATTAAAGAACAACAAAAAGGCACTTAAAAAATATAAGTGAACATAGTCATAGACATGACTAACCACTGCTACAGGAACCTAGTCTAGTGTAGCATGGTAATAGTACATAGTGCAATCTCTGCACACATCTCAAGGTAGTCATAGAACAACATCATGATACCACATTGATCCTGGTAATGACTGGCACAAACCTCAGTGAACCATAAATCACATCATAATCTTAGAAGTCAGCCAAAGCATAATCAAAGCAACTGATACAGAAACATAAATCAAATCACTTCAATGGTGTAGACCACTCATGGTCCCAATCATGATCCCTTCTCAACGAAAGATCAACAAGATTGCATCCATTAGGATGACTTACATAAGTCAAATGGGAGAGTCACTACAATTGGTATGTAAAGCTTACTCACAACAAGAAGGAATAAACTATGAAGAAACCTATGCTTCTATGGAAAGAATTAAAGTACTAATGTTATTCTTAGCCTATGCAGTACATAAGAAATTAAAAGTATATCAGATGGATATCAAGTCAATATTTTTGAATGGAGAACTTGAAGAAGAGGTATACATAGAACAACCTAAAGGTTTTCCTTTAACAAATGACAAGGATATGGTATGTAGATTCAAGAAAGCATTACATGGCTTAAAACAAGCACCCAGAACCTTGTATGCAAGGTTGGACAAGAATTTGACAAAAATTGGACTTAGCAAAGGTATGGCAGACAATAATCTATACTGAAAAGAAATAAATGATCGATTGATGATTTTGGTAATATTTGTTGATGATATCATATGTGGAGGAGATGATAATGAAAGTGACAAGTTTGTAGAAGAAATAAAGAGGGAATTTGAAATGAGTATGATAGGGGAAATGAAATACTTCCTAGGATTATAGATTGTGTAGGATAAAGAAGGAATATTTATTTCTCAAACTAAGTATTTGAAAGATCTATTGAAAATGTTTGGTTTGGAAACATATAAACTAGTTGGAACACCTATGATAACTGGATGAGACAACTACTTTTGAGCAGAAGAAGTACAGATCTATGACTGGAGGATTGCAATATCTGACTCACACAAGGCTAGATATAGTGAATGTAGTTGGAATTGTTGTAAGATTTCAATTTGATCCCAGAGAAGCACATTATGTAGTAGTTAAAAGGATATTTAGATATCTAAAGGGAGCACCAGAGTTTGGATTGTGGTATGATAGATCTAATGATTTCACTTTATATGCTTATACTGATCCTAATTGGGTATGCAATATGGATGATAGAAAGAGCACCAACGGTGGAGCATTTTTTCTTGGGCAGAGGTAGAATATGTTGCAGCAACAAACAATTGTACTCAAGTTATTTGGGTGAAGTAGATGCTAAAGGATATAAGGATAGAATTTAGTGAACCTATTGTCATGCATTGTGATAACACAAGATGAGTAGATAAAACTTCATTGTCGAGGTTTTATTTTGAGATTCGAGGTTTGGTATTTGGATATGAGGTTCATGACCTAGTCCACAAGGTTTGACAGTAATTGGTCTAGTTGAAAAGATAGAGGAAACATGATAAAGAATAGTACACAAAATTATTCTGTAAGGAATAGTTGAGAGATCAGTTGGACAGTAAAGTTCAGTGGTCTTGCCTTAGAAGCTGTTTGGACTATGGGTCCTTCTACCTTCTACAACTCCTAATAGGGTCCATCCTCTAACAAGGAAAATATATTAGTATATCTTGGTGGGCATCACTCCCACCAGGGTTTTCCCTCTGATCAAGGGTTTCCCTAGTTAACAAATTTGGTGTAATTATGTATGTGCATCTTGTTATAGGTTCTATTTACTTTGGTTGCATGGTTAAGATTAATTAAGGTTGATACATGTTTTAGTTGGATAACTGATTCACCCCCCCTCTTAGTTATCTTGGTGGACTATTATTTCTAACATATTTATGGTTTCCCATATTTGGGAATTGATTATTAGATTGTATCCTTCTTTTACCTTGTATATTCCATCTTTAGAAGTTGCCCAAATTAGTTTATCTTCGCCATCATAGTGATTGATTGGGTGGTATACTAGAATAACCTCTGGTTTCTCCTGTTCTTCTGATAAAAGTTCCAAATTATCTAGAGATTTCCATTTCTAGATTACTTCTCCATTGGATGAATTATTTTGGATGTAATCTACTACCTTAACTTGCCATACAAAAGTTAGCAAGTTTTTTGTGATGATTGATATGCTCAATTTATCTTGGGGAGAGGGGGTTGGGGTGGGGGGGGGCGAGGGAACCATTCCAAGAGTCTTCCCAGAATAAATGCTTTATCCCCTCTTCCTAGATCCCAAGTTACATAGTTAGGGATAAATGGGCAACATTTTTTCATAAAATTCCAATCCTCAGACCCCTTGGGAGGGTTATTTTTTCTAAGGACTAATGAGCTATCAGCTACATGCAGGTATTTTTCGTATAGTATTCTAGCCCATTTTCTATGTCTTTTTGATACATTTGCCATACTTGTTTGGTTCCTAATGCTTCATTTTACCAATCAAGGTTTTTGATTCCTAACTCCCCTACTCTTTTTGGCCTACAAATCTTCTCCCATCAGATTAAAGCTAATTTCTTCTTATCTTCTATTCCTTTCTAGAAGAAGTCCCTAAGTTTTGCTTCTATTTTTTTATTGATGTTCTTAGGTATTTGAAGACATGACATTTGATATGTGGGTATCATTGAAAGAACTGCTTTGATTTTAGTTGTTCTATTAACTTTGGTTATCTATTTTCCTTTCCATGCTTTTATATGGCTATTTATTCTTTCTAATATATTTTCCCATCCTTAGTTCTTCTTTGTTTCTTTTTCTAAATAAATTCCTAAATATTTACATGGGAAAGTTCCTTTCTTATATCCTAATTCATTGCAGATGTTTTCTCCATTTTTGATGGAGTATTGAGGAAGAAGATTTTTGATTTATCAAAATTTATTTTTATCCTAAAGCTTTTGTGTGTTTTTAATAATTTTAAAAAAAATATTCTACCTCTTTTTTAGAGCTAATTCCTATTAGGATTGTGTCATTTGCAAACTAATGGTGGGTGATATTCAAGATGTTCTTAGTGACTATTATACCTTTAATATTTTCATCAATTTGAGCTTGTTTCATGGTTCTCCCAAAGGTTTCTACCATAATTATGAAGATGAAGGGTGAGATAGGATCACCTTGTCATATTCCTCTAGATATACTAAAGAAACCTTCCAGGGTTCCATTGATTAGAAGTGATATTTTAGGAGTTGAGATACACTAAAAAATGATATCGATCCATTGACGAGAAAAACCAAATGCTTCTAGAAATTTTCATAAGAATCTCCAATCCATCTTATCATATTCTTTTTGAGTATCTAATTTCATCAACATACTTTCTTCCTTATTCTTTGCTATTGAATGAATAGTTTCTTGGATAATTGATAAACCATCTAAAATGGATCTACTTGGCACAGACTCTGTTTGTCCTTTCAAGAAAAATTTGGGAAGAAAAAATTTAAGTCAGTTTGTTAGAGCTTTGTATAAAATCTTATAAATAGTATTGCATACTTCTATTGGTCTAAATTCTTTTGGTCCCTTAACATCATGTTTTTTAGGCATTAGGGTTAGGAATGTGTGATTGATTTCTGTTAGTAGCGATCCTCCATTTCTAGATGCTTTGATTCTTTCCATAAATCTTCCCCTATAATTTCCTAGCATTTCTGGAAGAAGAAATCCTAGAATCCACCCGATCCTAGTGATTTATCCAGATTAATATTAAAAAGTTCTATTTTAATTTCTATTAGCAAGAAAGGTTTATTGAGATACTTATTATCTTCTTCTGAGATAATTTTTCAAATTTCTTTCAACATCTTATCTTGAGCTACTCACTTCGAGGTTTCAAATTTATTCAGGATATTCTTAAAATAATCTACAAATACCTCCAATATTTTGTCCAAGTTTTCTTCCATATTACCCTCTTTATTTTTAATTTTTGTGATTTTGTTTATTTCTCTGTGGTGAAGAGTACTATTGTGAAAGTATTTTGTGTTTCAATCTCCTTTTGCCAACCATTTCTCCCTTGATTTTTATTTCCAAAATATTTCCTCCTTTGCTGAAATATCTTCCTATTTTGAGAGTAGTTCTTTTTCTTGAATATATTTCTCGTTATCCATTCCTTTTTTAATAACTTCTTGATTTAGCTTATTTATTTCTTCTTCTATTTTTGGTTTGTCTTTGAATATGTTGTTAAAGTGTGATTTGTTCCATTTTAGGATTTTTTCTTTGACCATTTTTAATTTGGAAATGAGGAAAAACATTTTTGACCCATTAGCTTGTCCTTCTTGCCACCATTTTTTTATGTTTTCCATAAAATTCTTATCTAGGAACAATATTTTGTTGCATTTAAATGGGTTTCTCATAAGTTTTGTAGGTTCAATTAAGTTTAATATAACTGGAAAGTGATCCAAACCTGGATGTGGCAAAATTTTGGCTTTGATTTCCATATCTATATTACTTAGGTCTCCTCTAAAGAAGAATCTGTCTAGTCTCTCTACTATGTACTTAAAATCTTTCCTCTTGTTGTTCCATGTGAATATTCCATTATTAGTTGGAATATCTATTAATGTATTTTTTCCCACCCAAGTTCTGAAGTCCACTATTGCTCTTGAAATAGTATGTTGTACCCCATATTTTTCTTCTCTTTTTAGTATTGCATTAAAATCTCCTCTAATTAAAATGTTTTCATTCTAATAACTTTCCAGGAAGGAGTTGATTTCGTTCCATACTACTACTTTGTCTGCTACTTGGGTGGGACCATAAACATTTATCAGTATAATTTGGAGGCTATTTCTTAGACTTGAGACTTGGTACCCCATCCAATTATTTTTAATAGATATTATATTTGTATCTATCTTTTGGGGATTCTAGATAATTCCTAATTCTCCTGAAGCCCCATTTGACTCTTTTAGTGTTATTTTCCATTGACCTAGTTTCATTCCTAACTTGTTCCCTTCTTCTACATTTAATTTGGTTTCTTGAATTAGTGTGACTTCTAATTCAAATACTATGAAATTACACTTTAGCAAGCATTTGTTTCTCGGGGCGTTTAGATCCCTAGCATTCTAGGTTGTGATTCTCATTGATCCTTGGGAAGGATCTTCCCCTTCCCTGCATGTAGGATCTCACTTATCTTTTTTTTCTCCTTTGCTTGTCCAACTGCCTCCCTTAATTCTTTTAGTGATTTGCTTCCTCTTTTTAGTTTTTATTTTCCACAGTTCAGAGTTTTGAATCCTTCCCGATTGATGGATATTCCTAGATTATCCAAGGATATCTGTTCTTTGATTAAAGCTAATACATTTTCCTCCTCTACCTTATGTTCTTCCTTTTTTAGTAGTTCTCTTATCATATGATCTTCTAATGTGGTTTCTTATTTTCTAAATTCTTACCTTCCTCACTATAATCTAAGATCTCTTCTTCTTCATGAGATTTGTTTGTCTCCTACATTACTCCAAATTCTTCCTATATCTGGTTGTTTCCTTGTTGATTTTCCTAATCTTCTCTTTGGATACTTATTTGACTATTCTTGAGGTTTGACTCTTTAATTAATGTTTCTATCTCCGTTGGTATTAAAGGTTCCTTTGTGAAATCTTTTTCCATCCAATTTTCATCTTCTTTTCTAATTTCAAATAGATCATTTCCATTAGTTGGTGTCTGCTAGAATTTATAACTCTTTTTCTTTGACTTTTTTCTGATAGTGACATTACTCTAGTGTTTTGAGGTTGCTGTTAGAATGGTGTCTATTTTTTTCTTTTTCTGAGTCTATTTGACTCTTCCCCTTTAACTCATGTCTTTCTCATTCCATACTATTATTATTATTTTCTTCTAGATCCTGGTTCCTTTCTAATATACCTTGTTCCTTAGTAATTGCTTCTATAAAATTTTCTAATTCTACTCTTGCTTCTTCTGATGTCATTTCTATTTCTTGATCCTTAGATTTTTTCCCTTTATGCTCCATTTGTTTATGCTCTTCTATTATTATTTGGACCTCTAAGTTATTTTGTAGAAGCAGAACCTCACAAGCTAGCTTGTTCAATTTTCTCATATTGAGTTCCATCTCTTCTAGACTATCCTTCTCTCCTCTGCATTCTTCACATTTTTTGAATTTTGATAGTTTGTATAGATTCTCCTAAATTTTCTTCAATTCTCTTACTAATTCTTCTATTCTCTTTGTATTTACCATTTGATCCTCTTGTGCTACTAATTTTGTAAATTTTTCTTGCCTCTTTTCGCTCCCCTCATGAGTGTTTTTAGGTTTTTCCTACTGGTTAGATTTCCTTCCTTCTATCTATCATCTACCTATTTCCTCCAATTGATGATGTTCCTTAAGAATTTTTTCAGGTTATTCTTAGTATTATTGAAATAACTACTTTCTCCTTCTATTCCATGTATTTCTCCTTTGTAATTAGTGAAAATTAATCTGTAGATTGATCCTTTTTTTTTTGGTTTTGCTTCTATTTGACCTAACTTTGTGTTTACTAAGAATTTACTCTTACTTGAAGTTTTGAAGTTTACTTCAATACCTATTAGATTTCCTAAGGATTTCCCTACCTTTTTAAGGATTATAATATCATTTAATTTTGATGGTAAATTTTTGCATTCTATGCATTTTGCAGTTTGTTGATTCTGATTGCTATTTTCATTGAAATTTGGTACTACCCATGTCATGAATTTAGTTGGGTATACTTTGTAAAAACAATTAAAAATTCCTATTAATTCATTCATGATACTAAAATTTAGAAAATGTATATCCAAAGAATTCTTATCATAATTGGTGATGATACTTACTTGGAAGCCGTAGATCTTTGCTATATTTCTTACTAGTTTTGCTTTGTACTTTTTTGGCCAGTTCCAAAGTGCGTATACTCCTAATGTGGAGCATTCTTTCCATTTTTTCTCACTAGATTCATTACTACTAATAATATAGTGCCTATTATGAACAAGATTTATTTCTTTGGGATGAGAGTTTTGGAATTTTCCATGCTTACATAGATTTATCTGCCTTTTTCTATGGGGTCAAATGTAGACAAGGGATTTAGCGGAGCTAATGGGTAAAGAACTCCGACCTATGGCTAGATCTATAATTTGGGTAAGTTAGGTTTAGGAAAGTCTAATGGAATACTATTCACTATTGAAACATTTGTAGGGCAAGGGATATTGTAAAAAATCAGATATTTTTTATGGATATTTCCTAGTGAGATAGCCTTTTCTTGGCTATTTCCATTTTTTGTGTATTTAGTCTAACTCAAGAAATATTTTTGATTCTTAAGTCGCTCTGATACTTTTTCTCCAATAGTTCTTGATTTATCTTTAGTTTGGGTAAATCTTGGTCTCTTGGTTTTTTGGTTTGCTACCTATTGCTAATCATTTCCATTTTGATCTTTGTTGTTCTTTTGGTGAATGGAGATTGTTGCATTTCAATTTTCATGGAGTCAAACAAGGGCTTTGAATCCATTTATTTTTTCTGTAGACTTGTTGATTTGAATTCCATCCTTTTCTATGAATTGTATTTCAAAACTATTCCTAGTTTTGAATGGGCTAGAAACCACTGTTCTCTACGATCTAGGTTTAAAGGCTAGGTTAGGGTTTTGAAAGTGTCCATGACTGCTCACCAAAGGATAACATTCTATGCTTTTGTTAAAATATAATTTTTTCAAGAAGACTACTTTTTCTTTTTATTCCTCATTATCACTTAATATAGGCTATTAAATTATTCTTAATTTTTGTAAAGACACCATTAGCTCCATTATTATTCATGAACACACATTTACAAAAATACCACACTCTGAGAAAGATTTACTACACTCAAAATGAGATCACAAATAACATATGTTATTGCATCAAAATAATGATTTGGAGTACAAATTACATCTATGTATTTAAAAGAAAACATTTCCTCCTTTGTTGTTAGGAGTGAGAGATCTTCTAATGCATAATCATGCTAAAAAACTATTAAAATAATGTTGTTTACATACAAACTGGCTCTCTAATGGTGCTAAGTAGATCTCCACCCTTTTTTATATCAATTAATGGGTGCACAATCCTTTACATGACTTAAAAGAATAAAATAATGAGAATATAAGAAGATAGAATCCATGAGATGATTTGGAAGTATCTTAAACCTCTAAAAATGGAAGCTTTTCCTTCTCTAGGTGTCTCTAGGAGTTGAACTACCATCAAAATGTGTATCCAATGCATGGAATGCTCTAAAATAGAAACTAATAGTTAAGTATTAGTGCACCTCTTCTTCTTCAAAACTATCAATGCACCTATGAGAAAAGTACACCTATGCACCTTGGTGATAGGACCCAAAAAACCAAAAACAATTGTAAGTGTCTAATATGAATTTCCAACATCTAGGTTTTCTTCCCCTTTATACCAAAAAAATGTCTGGATATTTTCTTTTGAACTTCTCTATTATCTTTGCTACTTCGCTAGCCTCCAAAAAATCTAATGAATTGTAATTATTCTTAACTACTTGTCAGTAGTTTCTTACTTTTATTCTAATATCCACAAAATCCTCAAGCTTGGTGTCTAGTTCCAACAATGCTTCTTCATTTTTAAATTCTTGTTGCACATCATCTTATGATGAAGAATATTCAAATGTATCTCTAAATTGTTGAACCACTATTTTCATTGAGAAAAGATTGGTCTTTGACTCATATTCATAAATCTCAAGGCTAGCAGTGTTGTAGTACATATTCACTTCCAAAAATTGCTCTTGAGATTTATTCTTAATCTATTGGATTCCTCCATGTAATCCATCCTTGACCTTATTCCCCACTGATATCCAATCATCTAATTTATCTAACTCTTCTGTGGAATATATCTTGATTAGCATCCAATACCTTTTCCCTTTGATAGATCTAAGTGCTTGCAAATCATTGGCCTAGGTACATACTTCATCCATTAGTGCAAAATCTTGGTTTGTAATGGAAATAAATTTGTCAATGTTAGTCTAGATGTTGTGCAACATTTTTAAAATTTCCTGTATTATTTGTACTCCCTTCTCCTCAAAACTATGACACCATTGCTGACATGCATCCAAAATGGAACCTATCTGTGGCCCTAACTATTTCTTTTCTAGGGAAGCTCTAAGATAAATCTTAAGATTATCCAAATATATAGGTCCCACCAATTCATTCAAGTAACCTCTCAATAGCTCATTCTTCTTTTGCAACATTATTAGCTCTAATTAATCCCTATCCAAGTGTGAAAACACTTGCTTGAAGCCTGTGGTAATCAAGACCTTTGTCATATCCACCATGGGATTTCCCAATATGACCTCCTTCACATGATAATATTTTGGAGTCAATGATTTTGGGTTGGCTTGAGGAGGTGGAATGAAGATGTGTGCTAGAAGGTCCTGATCTTGATTCTTCAAAATGAAGGTAAGTGTTCTAGCATCACCCTTAGGTGGCTCATGCTTCTTCATCACTTTTATCAATTTTTTCATTCCCTCCTCTTTGGTGAGTGACATTTTCTTCTTTTATCAAAACATGACCTCTTTCTTTAGCCATGATGGTGTAGTCCCCATTGTTGACATGTATTGTGTTGAAGATTTTGGTTCTAAAATAGACTCTTTTCCCTTATCACTCGTCTCTGGATTCTTCTTATGTTGAGAGAGATCTTTAGAGAGTGTTTCTATGTTATTTTGGGCTAAGGAACTAGCCTCTATATTTGGAGGAACTTGTTACATTTCTTTTACTATTTGTCCTTCTTGAGATACTTCATTGGTATATAACTATTCATATTATCCTTCCTCTGTATTCTGAATTTTTGTTTCTACTTGGATTAATGGAGGAGGTGGAGCTACTAATCCTTTATCCATTATCACATCCATGTCCTATACTAGTGGTGGAGGAATTCTGAGACATCTTTGAGGTAGAGGAGGTAATTTATTCCAATCCTTTCCTAATAGCTCATTCCTTGGAGTATCCCTTATCTTCTCTCCTACCATCTTGGTGCCTATAAGCATGAAATCAAGATCCGAGAGGTTAAAAATGTCTAGCCCTTCACCCTCCATTTTTTCTTTTCATCTTTAGAAGTTTAAATCTAGATAGGCTTCCTAGGGACAGATGGAGGTGTTTGAGTTGAAATTCTTCTTCTCTTCTCCTCTACTATTGTAGCCAAGCAATAGGAATAGTATTTGGAACCTTTGGAGAGGGAGTGCTCTTCTTCTTTTATTTTCTCCTTTTCACACCTACCACCATTTTTTTTTTATGATCTCTTAGGCACTGATGGGGAAGCTTCTCCTTTTGAGACTCAAGGAAGTGGAACTAATTCTTGTTGTTGAGGTTCATGTTGTTGTTTCTCTGGTTGTTGCTCTTGCTGATCTTGTTTTGGCATTTGTTAGGATTCTTCTTGTTGGGCAACTCATTATGCTTGGTATTTTGTTTTAAAGGCCTCGACCACTTTATTTCTTTCCCTAGGGGCTGCCTTTTTCTTCTTACCCTTCCCTTTTTTGGACTCAAAATACTTGACCTCCCTCTCATGTTTGTGTGCCATTTCCAACCTCACCGGTGATTTGGTAGGGTAGGTTGGTATAGTGACTTTTGTTCCCTTTCCCTTATTTGGTCTAGCTATATCTTGAAGAGGTATGGCCTGGGGAACTGGATCCATTTGAAATACTTTGTTGATCCATTCCCTTGTAAATTTGACTACATGTTGACTTTGATGATCCATGTCATCATTCTCCTCACACCCTATTTTTGCATTCATGATGGACCGATCATAGATCTTATCCATATTATATAAAGGATACATTATCTTGTGTACATCCTTGTCCCAAGCCTTTAAGGGTATCTCCATGTTTAGTAGCTTTTCTACTAGGTGTAGACTTAGTCTACAATAGTCCCTAATATAGACATCATAATCATGTTACACATTCATCCAATGATCTTCCAGTGTTTCCTTATGTACAAATTTATTTCCCACTAGATGTTACACCATCCTAATATTATCAAAATATGGGCATGGATATGATAATTTTCTAGGGGATATTGATCCGATTCTGAGTCAAAAGTAGAAATACCTTGATTCTTCTTTACTTTGAATGCTCCAATGGTGATTGGCCATACCCATGTTTTCTTATGTTGTTTACTCTGTCATATGAAAAAGTGAGTTGACGAGCTATTTCAAGCAGTATGAGCCTATCCGAATGGTATCTCAGGAGCTTCTTAGGAAACATGAGAGTACCAACTACCCAAAGATAAGTAAATGTCCTAAATTGGATGTAGTAGGAACCAACTTTAGTTATCCTTGAAATAGCCTCTATTGACATCTTCTTGACATAATCACCTTTGATAAACTTGATAATAAAAAATATGAAACCATCATTTACCACCCTATATTCTACACTTTGTAGTGGGAGATTCTTCTTCAAAAGTTGTGGATATACTACATAGGGCCAAGCATTTGCATCTTGCATGCTTCCCTTCCTATACAAATTTGGCTCTCATGACATTATCATCTCCTCCATTTATGGTCTTTAGTTTATCCATGTTTCCTTTGCATTTTTGCACTCTTTTATGTCATCACACCCAACATAGCTAAGAGCTGAAGCAATCTCCAATATTGCTTGATTGTGTTCTTTCTTTTCTTCAATTGAGTGAGCAGTTAGATGGACTATTATTATATTCACATATGCATTGTCCAAAAACTCTAGTGCAACATCACCAATACCAACTATATGTAGCCTCATCAATCTTTTTCATGTAGGAAAATTCTCTTTGTTCAACTTTGGTACCTCCTTTTTGTGCACCATGATCTTTAGCTTTGAGTACCTTCAAACTTATCTCTACAAGCACCAATTCTCTAATACCAATTATTATAATATTTAGAATAAATGAGAGGGTGGTAGGGGGGTGAATCAATTATCCAAGGTCTAGATGTACCAATTGAAAAAAAAACCACTTAAACAACTTTAGATCTTATCATTTTATAGCTTAGTTTCTACAGTCAACTTTTAGTAACATCAAGTAGTTGTCCACTATCCTAAGTCTAAAAAACTTGGAGAATGTAAACACTAATCACTAAAATAACATAAATAACATCTACACAATTTTGACATTAATATTTAATGTGGAAACCCAATTTGGGAAAACCTCCAACAACATGTCACTAATTTTCACTCTTATGAATTGAGCTCTGTTAGGAGCCAACCCTGTTAAAGGTTGAAAAAAAACTGTTAAATGTGACATTGTTAAATGATTTAATCACCCTGATAGGAGTGGGCTTGTTAGAGGACTTTACAAAATTCCATTAGAATGTCTCTTTGTTATAGGATTTACATATGACAGTTAGGTCAACCTTGATTAAAGGATTTCAAATACTATTTGCAATGGTTAGAAAGTAAGAGAAGGTTTTGATCCATTAAGTACAAATCACTTTTCATGTATAAATCTCAGCTTAACTCATGAAATGATTAACTATCTAACATCCATTGTTATCTTAGTCTCTAATTTTCTTGTCAACCCTTCAAGCAACCGCTCTCCTTCTCTTCTCAACTCTACTTAGCTTTCTACTTAGATTTTCCAATCAATAACATTAGTAACTACTCCAACTCTCTAGAATTATTCACACATGCACACACTCTATAGGTTAGACCCTTGCACCTCTATAGATAGGTAATTCTGATATTTTTTCTTAAACAAAACTATAGATCTTAGGGTTTATGAATAGATTCACAACATACAATGAATCTGATTGCCATCTCATTTATCCTCTTCTTTTCTAGAAAATTCTCTTGGAATCCATTCATTCGGTCATTTACCTAATCCTCTCTTGGTATTAAATGATCCAAATCATATATCTTTATCTTCAACATGCTTTCCATGTTCCAAGAAATTATCTTAGTGAATTGGTAATTACAAATTCTCATAAACTATTAAAATATCATTCCTTAGGAAACACTATGTTCCAACACTCAATATTGAGATCCATTCAAGAGGATAGAGGAGTTTTAGTTATTTCATTTCTATTATTCTACAAGGAATAATATAGAGATTATTTTGATAATGAGTTTGGGGATCTTGCGCCTAAATCTATTTGGATAGAGGGTCCTTTTTCCTTCTACAACTTCTAATAGGGTTGACACAACTCCTAACAGGTTTGGAATCTCCTTATAAGGATTCAAAGTCTCCTAATAGGGACTAATATGCACTAAATAAATTTCATTAGATCCTAATAGAGTCCATCCTCTTACAAGAAACTTTTATATTAGTACATAATTTCGTGGGTACAATCCCCATTGGGCTTTTCTCTCTGATCAAAGGTCTCCCTAGTTAACATATTTGGTGTTATTGTGTATGTGTATCTTCTTATGATTTCTAGTTATATTGATCATATGGTTAAGAATTAATAAGTTTGATAATTGTGTTCATTGTTAGATATCTGATTCAACCCCCTGCCCCTCTCAATTATTTTGGTGGAATTTACTATCTAACAATTGGTATAAGAGCATCAGGTCCTTGAAGGAAAAAATTAACAACTTAAGGAGATCAATGGTAGATCACTTCAGAAAAGAAAGTCTTAAATTTTATGGAGTTAACTATGAAAAATAGAAAGAGAAGATGAAGACTCATTTTCTATGTACAGGTCTAGGATATTGGCTGATAACAAAGAATGGAAAGAAGATTATGAAATAAAGCAAACTTGAGGATTGCAATAAAGCTAAAAGATATTTTTTTATGTGCAATATGCTTGCCAAAGAATTATTATGTGAGCTCTTCCTAAGAACAAATACAATAAGGTAAAATCATTAGAAATGTTTCATGAAATTTGGAAAGCTTTAGAATCTAAATTTGAAGATGATAATCATGTTAAGAGATTTAGATTGCACAATTGGACATGTTTATTTCAAGATGCTAAAATGATGGAAGATGAATATGTAAGAATCTATATTGGTAGAATATTAGAAAATTTTACAAGAATTAAGTCTTATAGTGGATCTAAAGATGAAGATGAGATTATATGGAAGATCTTAAAAACTTTGACTCTACCATTTAGATAGAAAGTGCGGATAATTGAGCGAGTGATACCTTGTACTTAGAAGTTTATGAGAGAGACCCTACTTGGAAGATTGGAAGTGGTAGTTTAGTGAGCTTGAAGAAATTTGGAGAATTTCCAAGAGTGGAAATAACTTTTAGTGCATTAATTGTTAGCCCTTCCTTGTAAATAAGTGCAGGCACTAGTAGCAACAAATCCAGATATAAGGAGGATAGAAGAATTGAAGAAGGAATCACCCTGCTTGTAAGAAGAGAACCCAATGGTAAGAGAATCTTTAAATGCTGGACATGCAATGAATTTGGTCATTATTCTTCTAAGTGTCCTAAAAGAGAGAAAAAGTGTGATGCAAGAGCATCCTAGGTATAAGAGAAATCATGTATCACCCAAAAAATATTTCCTTTTTGTTCCTTGAATAAGGATTATCTCAATGTAGAGTTGTTGTCTTTGAATTCTTGCCACTTATAAGATCAATCACATGAGTTTGAAATGTCCTAATTTCAAAGGTAGATGTTCATCATAGATATATCAACCTACCAATTGAGGCTCAGTGCCATATCATGAGTATTCATGAATTTATTATGGATTTCTAGTGTGCAATTTTGGTATAAAAATTTCAAGATCTTAGTTGAAGACCTTAGACACCTTAGATGGGCTCCAAAATACGGTTGACTAGAGCTTGTGTGAGTCAAACCCTATATATCAGAAGCTATGAATTTCAAAAAGTGGTTATAATAGCCAATCAGAGAAACAATTTGAAAGTTACGGCCTTCCAAAATTGGGTCAAATTTTTTTTCCAAAATAAGTGTCAAAGTTGTATTAGATCGACTCTATATGTTATTTTAGAGTTAGTCGATCTCAAGGGTTAGGATTTGATGTCTAGAAACTTCCCGAGTGGTGTAAAAATGCCTATTTAAGGAATATTCGTACATTGTCTATGGTAGCTCTATGTGATAGTTCACAAATCTGTGTTGTAAATTATTGTAAAGAAGATGCCCATGTGGGTTTTCATATTGTATTTCAAAATTTTGCAATTCTACATTTGCGACGATAATAAGAAGCCCATATTTTGTTCTTACAAATTATTGTTATTTCTTTTAAAAAAAATGTATTTGTGGTATTAAGGGGAGTACCATTAATCAAGTACAATCAGAGTGGGAGTTCCTGAGTGTGTTAACATATCACTGATTATGAGGTAGTTACACCAGGACTATAGTTTGTGCTAAGCATGTAGACAAATTACTGATTGTGAGGTAGTTTGCACTAGGCTTTCAACATGAGCAAAAAATTGCCTCCACAAAGAGAGCACTATGGAAGAGTGTCATGTATTATACCTAAGGGTTTTAGAGCCCTCCAAAGAAAAATGCACAAAGGGATAAGTCTTGATGTAAGGGATGAAAGTGAGGATGAAGAAGAAGAAGAAGAAGAAGAAGAAGAAATTTTTGAAGAAGAGGCCATTTTGAACCTAGAAGAAGATAGGCTTTTTAAGGCTATTTCTAAGATTGGAAAAAAGACCTAAGTTTGAGGTTCCCACATTTTTGAGAAATCCTAAACTAGAGGAATACTTTGATTATTAAGATATTGAAGATCTAGATAGGGTCAAATTTAAAAAGGCCAAAGTGAAGGGTCACACAAAGATCTGGTGGCAAGAGATCTAGTTGGAGTGAAATAGGCCAGGAAAGGATAAAATCAATAAATGTGATTGTGAGTGTTAAGTATGGGCCTCTAATTCCACAGACACTTCAACATGATCATTATTTTTTAGTAACATCTCAAAATGAATATGATATTATTCATTCAGTATGCCTATAAAAGGTGATTTGTTGCCTTCTAGTTGGACGAGGCTTTACTATTCACTCCCAGAATTGAGAGTTTAGTAACCAAACCAAACTAGTACAAAATATTTATGAATGCAAATGCAATCTAATATATGTTTTTGAATGCAAAGATTATGAATTAATCAAAATCAATTTCAAATTAATCTAAGAAAAATGAAGAGTAAGTTAAGCTAAATGAATGCATTTTAGTCCAAATGATGAGAATGTAAAGAAAATAATATTTGAATGCAAAGCAATTGAGTGATCAATCCAACAATGATTTGATACTCTTCATTTGCATTCTTCCAAATGAGATGCCAAGGATCTCTTTTTATAGAATCTTGGACCAGATCAATAGTCAAGCTTAAACTGAGTGTATGATTTAGATTGAATTTGAGATTGAGTCCTCCATTTTTGATGGAGTGGAATGAGATGAAATAGGAGATAACATCGATCCATTCAAAAATGTGCTCATAATTATTTTTATAATTAATTAAATAATTAGTTTTGATAATTATGATGAGTATATTTGATTGAATCAATATTTTTAATTCCTTTATCATATGAGATGAATTAGGAAAAAATATTGATCCATTCAAACATGACATCCTAATAAGATGTTATAATTAATTAAATATTTAGTTTCAACACTAATGATATATATTTAATTTAATTAATGTATTTTAATTCCTTTTTTTATGTGTATTAGCTAAAGAGCGTGGATTTAATTAAATTAAAGTACTTAGATCTTATAATTCAATTAAGAGATTAATTTAGCTAATTTCAATCAAAATTGAGGAATTAAATGAAGTATATGATTAATATAAATTAAGGATTTTCTACATTCGACACTTAGGTCAAGTAGAGATGATCAGAATTAGAAATGCCTTGTGCAATAGGACTTAATTTGATCAACAAATAGATGATGTAAGATTGATGCACCAAAATTGGTTGAGAATACAATGTGCCAATTTAGGGGTATTACAAGGATCAAATGATAGCTAATTTGAAGTAAAAATTCATTTTTGTAGATTATGAGCTTGATTTGTTGAAGAAAATACAAGGGTTTAAGAAAGTAAGAAGATCTATTCAAGAGTATACTGAAGAATTCTATCTAGTTCTCATAAAAAATGATCATGTAGAAGCTAGTAAGAAAAAAGTTGCCCGTTACCTTACTGGGTTGAGGCCAAGAATTTAGGAGGAGCCAAGTATAGTTTGAATGACCAATATTGAAGAGGTGTATGAAGTTTCACTAAGAGTTAATGAGATTCTAAGAAAAAAATATGATAACACGAATTGTGGAAGAGGTCACAATGGAAGATCTAGCGCACAGTCTCATGGATGCCAAAATGAAGATCAAAAGACCAAGGATGAGGCAAGTAGTAGTAGTTAGAACCAAAGGGGAAACTATTCCAATTATTTCCATGATAAAAAATATATAGATCATAGAGGAATAGGAAGAGGGCAATGAGCTGGAAGAGGAGGTTTTTGTGGAAAATGTTTTCATTGCAGAGAAGAAGGGAATAGAGCATTTGAATGTTCCTAGTGCTAAGGAAGAATAGATCAAAGAAAAAAGGCTAGGAGAGAGTTGTGCATTGTGATTAAGATGCCAAATCATCCCATTCCAAAGATGTTGAAAGAGGAGAAGTCCTAGTTAATAGGAGAGTCTTGCTAAGTGGTGAGAATGAACATAATCAAAGGAGGAGGAGTATTTGCACAAGGTGAAAATGTGAGGATAAGTATTGCGATGTGATCATTGATGGAGGAAGCATTAAAAATATAGTACCAAAAAAAAGGTCACAAAGTTAAATCTCAAGAGGCAAAAAAGCCCACATCCATATCATATTGCATGGGTGTTGGATGACCACAAGGTTATGGTCAATGAGAAGTGCCTAGAGAAGTTCAAGATTGGAAGCTTCTACGATGAGGTGCTTTGTGATATTATACCTATGGACACGTCATATTTTTTTGGGTAGGTCATGGTAGTTTGAAGAACATGTTGTACATGATGGGAAAGAAAATACCTACACTCTGACAAAGGATGGAGTGAAACATAAGTTGAATCTCTTGAAGAAGAAAGAAGTTAAGGTATGTAGTGCTACAAGAATATGTTTTTTTGATGGAATGAAGTTTATCCAAGGTATCAAATAGGAGAATATGTGCTTGTTTGTAATCCCAAAAGATGGTAAGGAAGAAGTAGAGGAGGTACTATTGCCATGAATGTCTGCACCCTTGCTTGAGGTATGACCCTCAAGTGACCTTGTATAACATGGAAACAACCTTCAAGTGTGGGACTTGCTGATGTAGGAGCATCCTAGGGTAGTTGGCTATCTTGTATGATTAATGGATTTTAGTAGGGTTAAAGGGACCTATTTGGGTCTTGGGTAGTTAATTTTGATATATTTAATAATTATTGTAAGCCTTTAAAGGCATTTGGTATTTAATTCCTGTTGGAGGTTGACTTGTGGCTCTTCAAGTAGTTAGTGCAAGGGATATTTAATTTGTAGCATACTGGGTGAACTTGTGACTTAGATTGGTATAAATAGGGTTTTTGGTGAAGTCTTTAGTTATTATGCATCCATCTTGGAGAAGAGGAGGTGGTAGAGGAGCGAAATTTTGAGAAGGCTAGTGGCTGAGGCTTGGAAAACAAGGAGATTGCTTGGTGGGCTTGCAAGTACCAATTTGATCTTCCTTGGAGATTTCTACCAGAGTGTGGATTTGGACTATCTAGGGTTTGGATTGGATCTTAAGGGATCTTGCAAAACTATTACTTGCTTTGCATTTGGTCGTAACTGGGAAGGCCTTACAGCCTGACACATTGCATGTAATTAGTTATATCTATCAATAAATTATTGTGACTTGGCTTCAAATCTTGCATTGTTGTTTATCTTTCATTTTGTGGTTATTTGTTAGGGGATAGGACATCTCATTTTGGAATTCTCCTACCTTGCACTACATCACTTGCACTTTGAGGTTAAATCTCTAGAGAAGGTTGAATTCCTTACAATCAAGATGTACCTACACTACCACTTTGAGGGAAAAGGGAGAAAGAATGCATGAAATTAAATTACTAAAGGGAAAGGGGGTGATGCACTGAGATTGAACTAAGGTTACTACCTCTGCTTATGAATACATTACACATCAATAAAACCCTCAAAACATACACAACTCTCAACTTCAATTTATTTCCTAGACATTCATATGCAGATCTAAACAAATGAGATGCTACAAAGAATGTGAATTCACTTACATAAAATTTATAAGGAAGTAGATTCAACATACAAACTTGAGTAAATAAGAAGAATTTTTTTTTAGCATAATGCAAGAAAATATGCAGAGATACAAAATGGTGAGAATAGATTAAAAATAAAGAATTATATTACTGTAAGGCATAGAAGAATAGAGAAGAACCCTTAGCAAGATATTTACAACTTGCCTTTATAGATTAGGCATAACTCAGATCTTACATGAAGTTCAAACCCCACTAGACTAGAGTTAAGTTTTTGAGAGAAACAAAAAATGAATATCCAAACTAAATTTGGTCTTGAAATACAATCAACTATTTGGAAGTGATAGAAAGGGATGAACACATGCACCTAGCTGTCAGAAATTAAATCCCAAAAGATATGTCCATTACAATAAATAAAGAGGCATGGAGATGCAAAGGTGTCATGGAACAAGGCCCAAAATGTTTGTTTGCATTGAAGAAATGGTCCTTGTAATGTGTTATAGCCGCAAAAAATGAATTCACACCACTATAAAAAAATGTGGGGTGGGATAACACGAGATGTTAACCCGTTGTAAAAAATGTAGAGTTGACCCACATGGAATAAATTTGATTTTCCCCAAAATAGTGTGAACCATTGATGTAGATCTTCTTTTCAAAATAGATGACCCATATGCTGCAAAAATCTCCTCAACAAGTGATTAAAACCCAACTGTAGATCAAGATCAGCTTCATATCTAATAGATGACTGGGATAAAGCAAGGAATCTCAATGAGATGCATCTAAATTTGAAGGCCATCACATCTTCATACCCAAGATGTAATGTGAAAATATGAGAACTGTCAAATCCAAAGAAACCAAGCACAAGAAGAATCAACCACATGGCACAATTTTGATGATCGACACATTCCCAAATGCACGGTGGAAGAGACAACAATAACTTCATTATTTCATGGAAGTTAGAAATGAAGTTTTCCAAAATAGACAAAATCAAATAACACAACATTTCGCACTGTCACATGGCACAAAACCATTGGTCGCAAACTCAATTTAACCATTTTATAGAAGCAAAAAAAACTACTTTCTAAAATATTGAATTTTGCTAATTTGGAAATGTAAAAGGATAAGCCTTCCAAAATAGTGAAATTTAGTAATTCAGAAAGAGCATGAAGGTGTCTCTCCAAAATAGTTAAAAACGATTAACACAAAATTTTAACCCCAACAAAAAATGCTTGTTAACCACAACCAAATCATATGTTAACCCGCAACAAGAAAAAAACCCATTGAAATATCTTTGATAGGTTATTGATGATGGGCTGAATGGAGGGAAAAATATGGTAACATTCTTGGTGACTCAATGAGATGCTTTCCTGCTAAGAATATATCAATGGCATTGAGAAATCCATTGGGCATGGAGTCACTACCAAGAATTGACACATTATCCCACCTATACTTCACAAAATCTTCAACTTCCAGCCAAAAAAAAAAAAAACAACTCTGGGGAGCTTTGAAAAGCTCAGGACAACTCTAGAAGAGGGAGAAAATGTGCTTGTGCACTTCTTGGAAAGCTACAAACTCCTACTCTACTATGTTCATGTATTTACAAACAAAAAAGATTAAACAAATCTATTTATTGGCTTGTTGAAATAGCTACCCTTCCTCATGAGGTGGTTTCTCCTTCCATGTATGTGGGCATCTAAAAATAGAAACAAGCATAACAAACATGTTGCTGCATGGAACACCTCTTTCCTAATGGTGAGAACAATCAATTTCTCTAGAATTGGGACACCTTAAACTTGAGCAAGACAAACTTTCTCCTCCTTGCAAAAATCCTCCTCATGCTTTGGAATGAGCATGACCAGGGGCAACATGCATTGTTGCAGAGCTATATGTTTGATGGGGAATCCTCTTGATGGTGTTGGGTATAGAAAATTAGCCTTGACTATGTTGTGTTCTAAAACTTCCAAATCCTTATGGCCAACAAGAGTTTCCTTTGATGGTATGGCTAGTAGTGTGCTCTCTTCTTGCTAGAGCAACAATTGTTCATGTTCCTCCTCTAGCCCATGTGACTTCTCAGAAGCAAGAGGATGCACCTCCTACACTTGTACAAGATCTTGTGATGTGTAAGAGAGAACAAGTTGTGTCTCTTTTTATGTCTCCATTGTAATAAACAACATTCTCATCAACTCTTTCTTAATCAAGAGTTTCAACTCTTTACTACATCCCTCCTTTTTTACAGCTAACTCCATTGCAAGAATTTCCCCATGCTCTCTCTATTGGTCCTCCAACCACTTTGAAAGCTCTGCCTCAAACTACCTTCATTGTGATTCTAGCTGTTGCAACAATATTTTTTCCTCTTGAGTATGTGTTGGCTCATGAGAAGAAATTTGTACCTCATGTAGTTGGGGTAGCCTAGGCAATGTTTCTTTCTCCACCATATCATGAGAGACCTCTTGCTGCAACACATGGTCTAACTCTTCTTCTTGCAGAAGGCTCTCAAGTTTCACTATAGGCTCAAAATCCAAATTTTTTTCCGCAAGAATAAGAACAACCTCATTCCTCTTTTCCTCTTGGACCCCTTGTGAAAACACATACTCTTCAATTGGTAGCTTCTCTTATAGTGTCTCTAATGTGGGAAAAGACATATCCACTTCTTCATTAATAACAAAGAAGGGACAATAGTCATTTGCGAGCTCACCATCATCAGCATGTGGAGGTTTCTGAAGCATAGGCTGAGACTTAGGGTAGATTGAAGTGGGGATATGAGGAGGGCTACTTTGTCTAAAGCTATAAAACTTCCTCTTCAGAGACTCTTGCACTTCAACTCTCTGCATTTGGGCAAGCTTGAGCCTTTCCTCCTCAAATTTCCTCTGTCTTAATTCTTCCTCCTGTTGTAAATGGAGGAGATCCTCTTGAGCCTCTTTGAATACAACTATTGTCTTAGATACCACCTAACACACATAAGGATTAAATATCCACATCTCCTTTTTCTACACATCACATCAATCCAAGAACTCATGAGGAGCATCATAAAAGAAAAGTTCCACCTTGTCTGAAAATTCATAAGGATTATGAATTTGTTGAAAAGTTCTTCCTGTGTTAGAAAAGCTAAAGTGTAAACCATATATATAGTTGTAGAGATCTTCTAACTTGGCCTTAGGATCATTATAGGGTATGATGGGAAACTAAGCAATCCAATCATTTGATAATGCAGGGGAGATTCGACCTAAGGGTAAATCAACATATGAGCTTGATTTTTTCTTCCTCTCTTGCTACTTTTGGAAATCTTGGACAATGATGAACTTGGAGGGGGAAATATTCTCATATTCATGGCCATAGATGACATCATAGGTTGGAATAAAATCAACCTCCTTGTGATTTGGTTAATCTAACCGAGGTGTGGCTGATATAGAGGATGGGAGGGTAGAGGAATAAACTCTTCATGACATGGGGAAAAGTGGGAGGCATTTCTATAAAGGGGATCCATGATAAAGCATTTAAACAAGCACCTTTATAGAAATCTTGAAGAAATATAGAAAATAAAAAACATACTAGGACATGGTTTGCTGAAATTGGTAGATGCATAGAGTCACCATGGTTTTGAATGAATGCCTCCAAAGGCTGATTGCACCAAGAAAAACACCCAATTTTTCACTGAATAGATCTTCAAACTAGCTAATTAGTGGACTTATGAAGTTGAATCTATCCTACCAGGCATGCCAAAAACAATTGTATGACTAGTGGAGGTTTTGGATATTGATTTGAAGCTTTGAATGTTTGTTCCACCTGGTGTGCCAAAAATTGTTGGCAAAAATTCTACACCCTTAGTTGAGGTATGACCCTCAAGTGACCATGTGTACTTTGGAAACAATCTCCAAGTGTGGGACTTGCACTTTGAGGCTGAATCTTCAAAGAAGGTTGACTTCCTTATAATTAGGATGCACCTATACTACCACTTTCAGGGAAAAGGAAGAAGGAATGCATGAAATTAAATTTTTGAAGGGAAAGGGGGTGATGCATTGAGATTGAACTATGGTTACTACCTCTACCTATGAATGCACTACATATCAATAGAACCCTCAAAACATACACAAATCTTAGCTTCAATTTATTTCCTAAAGATTCATATGTAGATCTAAACAAATGAAATGCTACAAGGAATGCGAATTAACTTACATAACATCCATAAGGAAGTGGATTCAACATACAAACTTGAGTAAATAAGAAGAAGACAACATTTATCATAAGGCAAGCAATATGCACATATACAAAATGGTGAGAATAGGTAAAAAAACATAATTATATTATTGTAAGGCATAGAACAAGAGAGAAGAACCCTTAAAATTATATTCAAATATTTCCTTTATAGATCAAGCATACCACATATTTTACATTTATTTTGAACCCCATAAGATTGGAGCTAAGTTGTAGAGAGTAGCAATAAATGAGTATCAGAACTAAATCTAATCTTGAAATACAATCTACTATTTGGAAGTGACAGAAAGGGAAGATCACATGCACCCAACCATAAGAAATCAAATCCCATAATATCTAACCATTACAATCAATAAAGAGGCATGGAGATGGAAAGGTGTCATGGAACAAGGCCCAAAATATCAGTTTGCATTAAAGAAATGATCCTTGTAATGTGTCATGGCTGCAACAAATGAATTCATGCCACTGTAAAAAGAGTGGGGTGGGATAACACATGATGTTAACCTACTGCAAAAAATATAGAGTTGACCCAAGTGGAATAAATCTAAATTTCCTTAAAATGGTGTGAATTGTTGATGTAGATCTTCTTTTCAAAATGGACAGCCCATATGCTACAAAAATATCCTCAACAAGTGATTAAAACCCAACCATAGATCAAGATTAGCTTCATATCAAATGGACAGATGGGATGAAGAAAGGAATATCCACAAGATGCATCTAAATTTGATGACCATCACATCTTTTTAGGAGGCCCAAAATGTAATGCAAAAATACGAGAACTATCAGATCAAAAGAAACCAAGGACAAGAAGAATCCTCCATGTGGTACAATTTTGATGGTCAACACTTTCCCAAATGCATGGTGGAAGAGACAACAAAAAATTTTCCATTTCACAGAAGCCAAAAATGAAGTTTTCTAAAATAGAAAAAATGGGATAACACACAATGTTTTCCCATTGCAACGTGGCACAAACCCATTGGTTGCAAAATTGATTTTTCCATTTTGAAAAAGCAAAAAAAAGCCACTTTTTGAAATAATGAATTTCACTATTTTGGAAAGGCAAAAGGATAAACCTTCCAAAATAGAAAAAAATGCTATTTTGGAAAGAGTATGAAGGTGTCTCTACAAAATAATTAAAAATAATTAACACAAAATGTTAATACCAACAAAAAATGCATGTTAACCAGAACCAAATTAAATGTTAGATCACAACAAGAAAACAACCAATTAAAAATATCTCTAATCAGTTATTACTGATGGGCTCAATGGGGGGCAAAAATGGCCAATAGGTACCTACAAAAGTTGCAAATTTTTTGGGAGAGTTTCCTAATATTGTGTTAGATAATGTACCTAATGGATGACCTATAGTGAGGACGACTAGTCACCAGATAGATTTAATTCTAGGAGCTATTTTTCCAAACAAGGCAACACATAGAATGACACCAATAGAAAGTGAAGAGTTCAACAAACAAGTTCATGAGTTGTTGCAGAAGGGGTTGATTCGAAAGAGTATGAGTCCATGTGTTGTACCAATAATATTAGTACCAAAGAAGAATGGAGAATGGAGAATGTGCATAGATTTGTGAGCTATCAACAAGATCACAATCAAGTACAGATTTCCATTGTAATGGATGGATGATATTATGGACTATTTGAGTGGAGTTGTGTATTTCACTAAGATAGATTTGAAGAGTGGGTAGCATCAAATTCAAATTAGAGAAGGAGATGCGTGGAATACTTCCTTCAAGATAAGGGAAGGATTATATGAGTGTTTAATCATGCCTTTTGGGCTAACCAATGTATTGATCACTTTCATGAGGCTGATGAATAAGGTATTGAAGTATTTTCTAGGTAAGTTTTTTATTATTTACCTAGATGATATTTTTATCTTTTGCAAGACATTGGAGGAGAATTTGATGCCTATTTGTAAGGTATTTGATAAGTTGAGGGAATAAAATATGCTAATAAATCTAAAGAAGTGTAGGTCTGTAAAGGAGTTGGTGTACTTGGGATTTGTAGTATTAGCAGAAGGTCTAAAAATGGACCCTAAGAAAGTGAAGGCCTTCAATGACCTACTCCAAGGAGTGTGACTAAGGTAAGATCTTTCCATGGATTGGCTAGTTTTTATAGAAAGTTTATCAGAGGCTTTAACAATTTTTCTGGACACTTGACTAAAACAATTAGAAGGGATAGGAAAGAATTTAAGTAGGCTATAGGAGAAAATAAGAGTTTTAATCTATTGAAACATAAAGTTATAGAGCATCCTATTTTAGCACTTCCAAATTTTAATAAGGTGTTTCAAGTGGACTATGATGCTAGTGATACTACAATAGGAATTATTTTGAATTAGGAAGGTTGACCTATTGCTTATTTAAGTGAAAAGTTGAATGATGCCAAAAGAAAATATTCTACTGATGATTAGGAATTTTATTCTATAGTTCATGCATTAAAGAATTGCATACACTATCTTCTTCCTAAGGATTTTGTTTTGTATACTAATAATCAAGCTTTCAAATATTTGAATAGTCAAGAAAAATTAAACCAAAGTCATTTGAAGTGGGTTGAGCTTTTGTAGAGTTATACATTTATTTTGAAACATAGGAGTGAGAAGTCTAATAGAGTTGTAGATGCTCTTAGTAGAAGATAAATTTTGCTAATAGAGATAGAGAGGTGGTCAAGTTCATGGAACTCAAAAGTTGTATCCAAAGGATCCCAATTTTTTTGAATCTTGGAAAGCTTATACAAAACTTTCTACACTTGACATGACAAAGTGGTTTAGTTTCGTAATCCAAGATGAAATTTTGTTCAAAGGATGTCAATTGTACATTTATAGAAGTACTATAAGAGAGAATCTCATCAAGGAGAAGCATAGTGGAGGGTTGGCTGGACACTTTGGTAGAGATAAAACCATTGTTTTGGTTGTTGAGAGTTATTACTAACCACAATTACACCAAGGTGTGAAGAGGTTTGTGCAAAGTTGCAAAGTATGTCAGATGGAAAAAAGAGTGAAGCATAATACTAGGTTGTATAATCCATTACCTATACCAAAGAAGTCATGGGAGGATGTCAGCATAGATTTCATTCTTGGTTTACCAAGGACATAATGACAACATGATTCCATATTTGTGGTGGTTGCCAGATTTTTAAAGATGACATATTTTATTCCCTACAAGAAGACTAGTGATTTTGTTCATGTGGTGGCATTATTTTTCAAAGAAGTGGCGAGACTACATGGTTTAATGCGATTAGATTTCCATAATCCATGATAGTTATGCTAAGTTTTTGGATTAGATTGTGTAAAGATTTTTTTTCATCAATGTTTCAAATCACACTATGTGATTCATCATCAGGATGAGAAAGCAAGAGATGTAAAACAATGTGAGTTGCAGATTTAGCATAGGCTCACCAAATAAAGGAGACTAGGAAGAGAGGGATTGCACACACCCAAAGCAAGAAAAATAAAATAAAATTAAGACTAAAAGAGGGGGGAGACTGAACCAATGATAACAACAATGATACAAAATAAAAGCACAAATGGTAGATAACAAAGTTACTAATTAATTATGAAATGATAAAAAACCAAAGACTAAAGTGGGAGGTGGGGGGGGTGGCAACTAACCAAGAAGGCACCACACAATTGCAAGTAATAAGGTTAATAGAAGGGGAGAGAAAATGAAAGAAAGAAAGAAATACGATCTAAATCTAGGTGAAGCCAAAGCATAGCATATGTGTGTGTGTGTGTGTATATATGTGTGTGTGTGTGTGTGTGTGTGTACTTATATATTTGTAATATATATATTATATAAAAATATATATTACATATATGTAAGTATATATTCAATATAATAAATACTACATATATATAAGAATACATTATATATATATATACTATGTACTTATATATATATATATATATCACCCATATGCATATAATGCATGTGAATATTTATTATATATATGTTGTGTTTTATATATATATATATATATATAACACAATATATATAATATATACTTCTATATATTTAATATGTGTATATTGCATATATATAAGTATAGATTCTATATTATATATATATATACACACTATCTATATTGAAAGTATATATACATATTTTAGTATATATATACATATATGTATATATACACCTAAATATGTATATATGAATATGAATACAAATTAGTGTACATATATAACCACATATATATATATATATATGTATGTATGTATGTATGTATGTATGTATGTATGTATTTATATATGTATGTACATGTATATATACGTACATGCATATGAGTAAGCATGCATGTAAGAAAATAATTAAGAGAACAATAACTATAAAGAGGAAACAAAATAAGGATAAAAACAAAAGGTAAGGAAGAACTCCAACAGAAGTACCTAGGATGAAAGAGGAAAAAAAGTGAGGAGGATGGCACAACATACCCAACTAAGAGGACCCAAAAGTCGGAGGAGAGCAACAAAAAGAACCTAAATAAAGATAGGAAAAAAGAAAAGGAGAAAGAGAGAAGCCACACTACCCACGAAGAGAAGAACACAAACAAGAAAAGAAAGAACAAGGAGAAGAGAGGAAGAATCACAAAGAGATGTTGTGGTGTCCACAACACATGCCCCATTCCTCACTAGGAATGGGGAGGAATGGGGACCCCCTACTTTTTTGAAACTCCTAGACTCACAGTTCGAGAGTCGGGAGAAGAAAATTTGGTTAGAAGTTAGAACTCTAAAATAACAAAAAATCAAAAAAATAACAAAAATAACAAAAAAATCAAAACATAGAAAAAAAATAAAATTAAAAAATTAAAAAAACATTGAGAAAATTGAATTAAAAAATAAAAATAAAAATTCTTCACGCACATGTGCGGACAGAGTGTGCACCACACACCCAACCCAACGCGTGGGGCTATAAAACCCCCACTCCATTCTTTTCTTCATAACCTTTTTTCTTCTTTGTAGGGAAGTCACAACAAAAGGAGAGGGTGAGCATCTTCCTGTAGCAATGCATAGTAGCCCTTTTGTGCACACCGATGCACAGTGTCTCTTTGGGTGTGGCCATGTGCAGTAGCCCTTTTAGGCTTGCCTGCATGCGATGTCTCTTTGGGTGCCCATGCGTAACGACACTTGCACACAGTGCCTCTTTTGAGACACCCCCATGGCAGTGCCCACCCATGTGTGATGCCTCTTTGGAGACCCTCGTGCAGTGGCACTTGCCCACGCGTGACACCTCTTTGGAGACACCCATGAAGTGGTGCTCGCCTGCGCACGGTGCCTCTTTTGAGTCACCCACGAGGCACCCCTCTTATATGCATTTTTTTATTTTTTTATTTTTTATTTTAATGTTTGTAGAGCAAAAAAGTAATAAAAATGATAAAATGTGTTATATGTGTATATATATATATAATAATAATAATAATAATAATAATAAAATAATAATAATAAAATAATAATAATAATAATAATAGAATAAATTTTTTTTTTTTTCAAATAAAAAATAAATGAATCCCCAAAGGGGGATTTTAAAAAAATTTCTTTCTTTTACGCTATCTATGGACTAATAAACATTTTCTCTTGCAATGTGCAGGTAATGTAACCAGATGGTGTCCACATCCAGAATAGCAACCAAGCCGGTCATTTTCAAGTTTCAAGGCATACCTTCAAAATCAAGATTCCATGACAACTATGCTGAGATCAGAGACACCGACCTCAGACACATGGATCTAGGAGATTTCTTGAGAATTTGCAACAAGCCGATGGAAAGGTCAGCCTTGGTGTTCGTAGTGATCCGTTCTAGATTAGTGAGTGTAGCATCACATCTTGTGTCAGTGCAATCAACTGAACTAATCATGGCCCTGCCATAACACTTTGTTCCTAATGAAAGGGTGGTCAAGAGCATCGCAGGGGAAGTGGTATTGGATTTATGACCTAATAACATTGAGAAGGTTTTCCACTTACCAAGTGCAGACCAGTTCATCCAACTTTCCTATGAAGCAACTGAGAGATGGTACATGGAGTGTTAGAGTAAAAAATTAATTAATTATTAATTATTTATTCTATTTCTTAAGCTTACTTAGGTTAATGCATGTAGTTGAGGTTAGTTGTTGACAACACGAGAGTTTGTTCTCTTTAGCATACTTATCTTTTCCACCTTTTATGGATGTGTGCTTAGTTGTCAACCTTATCTCCTACCACATTCCAGCTTGTTCTATAAGCTTCCATGAGGCCTTTATAATTAGTCTGTCACTCATTATAAATTCATTCCATTTTCACATAGCAATTCTAATTTCCTATTGTGAAATATTCTTGTGCGGTATTTGCTTCAAGCTCTTTCCTCCCTAGGTTTCTCTTCAGCAAGCTATTTGCATTGTAGGTGATCTTGGCGCATTATCTAAGAAAAATCCATCAGTGGCAGTAGTGCCTGGGAAGAGAACTCGGTGGTGGTGCTAGCATCAGTGGCTCCCTGGTGGAGTGGTGGTGGAGTGTCGCTTGGGTGGTGCCAAACAAGCAGAGGGTGGTTCGACAGCGGGAGCCGCCAGCTGAGCACTACTGCTGGTGGTGCGCGGGCGACCCCGCAGTGGTGCGCGAGCACTGCTACAGTGGCGCCCGAGCACTGCTACGGTGGCACACTATGTTTTTAATTTTTTTTTGCTCTATTTTTTTGTACGACTACCTGGGAGGTCAAAATTTTTTTAGAAAAATTCCTAAAGCCAAAAACAAAAAGTTTTGTATGAATCTTAGCTATAAATGGCATTTTGGATCCAATGGCAGCGTCCATTTGGGCTGAAAAATGCTCCAAAAATTTGTTCTACCCCTGATTTGAAGAAAAATTGCACAAAAAAACTAGGGTTCGTGACTCCAAATTACGACTTCAAAAATCCTTGGAACAAGAAGCAATAGGGAGGCTCTGATACCATGTAGAAGTTGAGAATCTGACTTCGATAATGTGCCAAGATCACCTGCAATGCAAATAGCTTGCTAAAGAGAAACCTAAGGAGGAAAGAGCTTGAAGCAAATACCACACAAGAATATTTCACAATAGGAAATTAGAATTGCTATGTGAAAATGGAATGAATTTACAATGAGTGAGAGACCGATTATAAAGGCCTCATGGAAGCTTGTAGAACAAGTTGGAATGTGGTAGGAGATAAGGTTGACAACTAAGCACACATCCACAAAAGGTGGAAAAGATAAGTATGCTAAAGGGAACAAACTCTGATGTTGTCAACAACTAACCTCAACTACATGCATTAACCTAAGTAAGCTTAAGCAATAGAATAATTAATTAATAATTAATTAATTATTTACTCTAACAAGGAGCATCAACAAGAGGCCATTGACATTATACAATCCTCATACCTGATTGACAAGCCTCCTCAGGGAAGGATAACTGACAAAGTGGATATGATTCAAGGATAAATGAAGGATGACATCAGATACTCTATCATTCTCCTAAGCAGAGTCATGGGCTTACCTACAACGAGTCATCTCACAACATTCATGGTCAACTTCATTGAGACTATTACACATGCAAGGATACCATTAGATTGGGCCACCACACTAAGTGAAAACTTGTGTGATCAACTAAGGATGGTGGAGGACAAGAATAAGTTTTATATGAATTCTTATATGGTGTACCTACTTGCAGCTAAGGCAACGAACTATCTTGGTTTATACAAGAAAGGTAGTATGCAAGACCCCAATGCCTGGCCATACATAGTCTATCCTCAGTTGGTAAAGAAGAACCTCTCAGTGTAGAGCAAGGAGTACATGATTGTGAATGATGCATTCATCTTTGCGATCATTCAATTCATTGAGGGAGACTATGGGAAGAAGTTATCTGATGAAGCCAAAGCACAAATCATGACTCTCAAAGCCTACTTCATCCAATTCAAGAGATTTACATATATATTTAGGTGGGTGGCACATCTATCAATCCTAAGAAGCTTCCAAGATACCCAAGTGACAAGTTAGTACTATTGGAGATCTTTAAGAAAATTGAGTCAGCCTATGAGAAGATAAAGAGGCAATAGAGACCTTGTTGGGAATGGCCATTGGTAATTGGGCCATATCAGCTGAAGTAGAAATTGGATATTCCAATCTTCAAGTGGGAATGGGAGAATTATCCTCCTAAAGAATACAACTCTCCTTGGCCATACTTTGACAATGTAGGTAAAGTGGAAAGCTTGGTAGGAAAGGACTTCCATCTAAGGATGCCATTGAAGATCATTGGATGAATTCCACAAACGATTACGATGTTCGCATTAGGGACTATTGTAGGATGAATTTGTATTTAGTAGAAAAGGCTCTCCATTTGAATATCCCTGCTGATATAAGGCTACAAGACTCTAAAGAATTACTAGATCCCTTGTTCGATGTAGATAAGGTCAGTGAAAGACCCATTCTAAATGCAAAGGTTGATAGAGAAGAAGGGGATGACATCAATCATCAAGCGAGACATGTCATTAGAATGAAAAGGATTGGATCAAGAAAACTTTTCCACTTGATCCAATTCCTAATACTGTAATTTTCCATGCACATGCTCACCCAGAAAGGGGTAAAGGAAAGAAGGTCACAGTTCCTATCTTTGCGCTCTAGTCTCCTATTAGGCCAGAGACAGTCTACCAACTTGATTGCCTAGTGGGATATTATCACCCTCTTGAAAGGAAGGGAAAGAGGAAGAGAACCCCTCCTTACATGATTTAGATAGAATAGGTTGCAAAACATGTGTCTTCTTGGCAACATGAATAGAGCTCACAAGAGTCCCAAGGTATTGGAGCCTCTCAAATCCAGGATGAACCTTAGTTACCTCCTATTGTGCCTAGACAACTAGAAGAGGGAGAGATTCCAAAAGCTTTCATTCCTCTTTTACAAGAAGAGCCCCCTTCTCCTTCTGTCTCCAAGAAACATAAGAGGATCAAGATTAAGATGAAGAAAAGGCAAAGGATCAGAAAAATATTAGTACCTAATCCATCTATTCCTAAAACTATTCTTGAGGAAGAAGAAGATGAGGAAGAAATAGAATCAGAAGAGGAGGAGGAAAATGTACCCCTAAAAAGAAGAACCCAGTTAGCAAAAGCTGCAGAGTTAGAATGAAGAAAGAGTGCCACCAGTACCCCATCATCCACCAAAGTAGAACCTTTAGAACTCTCTTCTTTGGAAGATGAAGTGCAGCACTAGGTGAATGAGCAAAGGGAAGGAGGTGAGGATGTTTTCTCCATGATGGATTTTGATTTCATGCTCATGGGTATAGAGTTGGTTGGGGATAAGATCAGAGAGACCCCTACAGGTGAACTCCAACAAGTAGACTAGATGCAGATACTATCAGATACATAGGGTCTTGATCTTACTCCTCCATCTCCACCACAGATTACGATGGTAGATAAGGGTTCAATAACTACCCCACCTCCAAGTTCAGAAGAGGAACAAGTTCAAAAGGAACCATCTCCACAAGAGCAACCAGAGCTGAGGGTTACTGATGAAGTGCCAAAAGAGAGATAGATGGTAGAATATGCATAATAGCCTTCCCAAGATGTTGAGGAGCAAGCTATAGGATCGACGAAGACTGAAGTTACAAAAGGAGAGTCGTCACAATAGGAGGTGACTCCAAGAAAGAGCGATAAGGAGAAGGAGGTAGTTGAACACACCCCTTCATCATCAAGAGCTAAGGTCATAGAGAAACACATCCCAAGATGGTTTTGAAAGGAAATAATAAGGACTGCTAAGCCTTAGTTCCATGCTTTAGAGGATGATATTTGTGATATTGCAGAGATCTTGAACAAACTTAAGACTTCATTACATGATGCAATGCCATTCGCATTTTTCACTACCATACAGAACCAAGATTTATTTGCACAAGTGGCTCTCCCTCCTAAAGGTATAGATTTAGAAGTTTCTAGTTTGGAGGATTATGAAGTGAAGGATGTTATGTTGGGAAATCCTACATAGGATTCAACCTGACAGATGATGACTATGGGAGTCAAAGAGGTTCTAAAGCACATGGAGCAAGATGAGATTGAACTTCAAACACTTTGAAGGCAAGTTGAGATCCTAAAAGGATATCTAGCCAAAGTTTTTGGTCCTCTTGATCCTAAGTACCCCCAGGAGACTCTAAATACCATTCTTAGAGAAGGGGAAGGTGTACGGCTCAATCCATTTTTGAGAGCTTGTTAGGAATGGCGAGAAAGCCTTGAGGATAGAGGTGTTACAAAAATCACAGGGAATTTGAAGTTATTTCATGCTATTTAGGAGAACGTGAATAAGATCATAGAAATTTTGAAGCAGGACTTCAGTATCATGGATGAGGTATGAGCATGGAGCAAGGATTTGTAGACTCTACAAGCCATAAAAGGGAAAAGGTACCACACTTTGATTGATGTATATATCAGAGAAGAGCTAGACTTGATTGATGATTAGATAGAGAAGATAGAAGATGTAAATAAAGTAATGGAAACATTACACGACGAGATCCATCGGCTCAAGGACCAAGCTTGAGAGTGAATTTTGGAAGCAAAAAATTTGTACAGTGATGCATGCTTGGACATTTTTGAAGATGAAGAATGAGAGAAGCTATTGCAAGTTGAGGTAGTAGTGGAGAATTTCAAGAAGACTTTAGAGGAAGCATCTAGTGATGAAGATATCAAGCAAGCCTTTAGAATAGAGGAAGCATTGTTAGAGTTGGACACCAAACTCGAAGATTTTGCAGAGACTCAAATTAAGGTGGACAACTATAGATAGAAGGTAAAGGATAAATATGAGGCTTTAGAAATTCCAAATGTGGCCAAAATTACTAAGATGAGAGAGAAATTCAAGGGCAAACATCCAAACATAGCTTTGGGATGAAGAAGAACAAAACCCAGATGCCAGAATTTCAATTTTGACATAGTAAAATTTTGAGATTTTGACCCTATCGAGGTCTGCAGCTCCGTAGCTTCATAGCTTCTCATTTTCATGTAGCTCCACAAGTTGTCAACTCTGTATTTTCATATAAGTCTGCAGGTGTGCATGTATGTAGGTCCATAGCTCCACAACTCAAAAGTGCACTGCTAGTTAACTACCAGTTCCAAAAATAGCACCTTCCATGCATCAGGGATGCATTCTAATGGCAGTTTAACTTTGACGCACACCTAGTGAAGGACCAGCTTCTATTTTGGGCACCTCCATGCACTTCCACTTTGATTGATGGCTTTCTCCTACTTTCTCTCTCATGCTTTCTTTGTTTTTGACATGTAAAGAGCTCATGCATCCAATTGATGAATAAATATGGATGGAGTTCCTCTAAGCACCAGATTAATTGTTAGTCTATATATATTTAGTTTTTTTTAATGTTTTAAAAGCATTTTATTGCATGAAGACATCTCTCACTCTAAACACAAATTAAGGAGTTGATTTCTTATAAATACCCCATTGTAAAATATAACAAGGGCCGTCGTTATTATGCAATAAAATTATGCTTTTTGTGCTCGCATTTGGAGTGTAGTCATTCTTTCCTAAATGTGTCATATTTTTGTGGATTTTATTCATGAGATTATGATTGAGCCAAAGGTTTATTGCATTGATTCTGGTTGTGCAATCTTTTAGTTATGGTGTTTTCTATAGATTTTCAAATTTTGCTGATATATCTAGCTTGAGGAGAGATCACAAATTGTGCCTGCATAACTCTTTGTCTCACATGAGCGCACTTTCTATGGCCTTGTGATTTGATGAAGAGTGGAACGTCATTCAATTATTGAAATTTTCCATCAACGATTGCATTAGTGGATTCTAGGAAGTGCTACTCCTATTTTCATTGGTTTTCTATTGATTTCTTTGAAAGTTTAATTTCCAGCGTGTTGTTTTCTATAGCTTATGTCCATTTAGGATTTCAATTTCAAGTTATTTCAATTTTATGTCATTTGCTTTCGGTTTTGTTATTTGCTTTGCTAATCCCTTGTTAGAATAGGAACTCATTTTAGTTGCACTGTTAGAATTTCATTTATCAAAAAACCAAAAAATACAAAAATATTTTTCTTTTGTGTGTTGTTTTGAGATAGAAAATAAATTGACTTCATTTTGAGATCATAATAGAACCAGAAAGGCCTCCTCATGAACAATCACATTTATCTTCAATTGAGCAGCTTTTGGTACGTCATAAGACAAATACTGAACCTTGGAGCTGATCCTAAAAAGATTAGCTTTTCAAGAGAGGAATTGTGCAATGGATTCTTGCTATTGACCTCATGTAAAATGAGCACCCAACAGAAGTGGTGCTAGAAGGAGGGCCCCCTTTTGACTCCTAGAAAGGAAGAAAATTTGTTAAATTTTTAGAATTTTGCACTTCTACAATAATTTGCACTTCACAAAAGTTCAAAAATTTTTCTTGAGTTTTTGACAAATTTAGGTCCGTAGCTTCACAGCTCTATAGGTACATAGGTCCGTAGGTCCACAACTTTGCAGGTGCACAAAACTCTATGGTGCTCAAAATTTAGAACAGTGAGAAAGTGTACTTTTGTAGAGGTCCACTTTTCTCCAAAATTTGATGAAAGCCAAAGGATATTGATCCAAAATCTCCAATTTAGCGAGCAATAAGGTCTATGCCAAGCACACACGAGTTTCTTGAGCTTACCGAATTCCATAAACCACGTAGTGACAAGGGAACATCCTGAGTTCAACCACTTCCATTCAAACTTTCATCATCTTCTTCAACTCCACCTCCACTCCAACCACTTGGTGAACCACCACATATTTTGATAGCTACTCCTCAACAACCACCATTAGGTCCATCAAACCCTCCAATGGCCTATTTTGCAAATATCATGGACTCACCAATAAACTTGAGAGGTGCACTCCATGACCTTCCAAATAACCTTGAGAATTTTCACCCAATTTTCATCTATGGTGAAACATGAACTACTGAAGATCATGTCAAGGTTTTCAAAGAAATTTGCAATTGAAAAAAGTTGCTAATGAGGACATGGTTCTTCATTTATTTCCCTACTCTTTGGGGGAAATTTCCTTTAATTGGTATGTCAATTTACCACCCAGATGCATTGGAGATTGGGATACATTAAAAAATTGTTCTTGGAACAATTCAAAACATTCATCAATCTAGCCATGATACACAACAATTCATATCAATCAAAAGGGACCTAGTTGAGATAATCTCCCGTTTCAACCATCACTTTCATATGGCCTACCACAAGTTGGAAATGCCATACAACATACCAATTGAAGATGCTATTTAGATTTATGTGAATGTTATGGACCCTCTTACCGCGATCTTTCTAAGAAGACTTCTTGTAGAAAATATTGACACATTGGATAAAGTCTTTGTAGAAGTGATCACGTTCATGAAGCAAGCCAATCCTAATGGAGGAGGAATGATGCTTCCAGCACAAGCAGTCCTTGCAATACCAACATACCCCGTGGGAGAACCCACCATACCTAGCCAATTCATACCTATGAACCCAGTTCCATTACAATAGGAACACACTTCACAAACTCAAGTGATAACATATCCAAGGTATGAGCCTCTAAAAATAGCTTTCTTTGAAAAGAAAGCAATAGTTCCTGTGGAAGTAGACAACAATCTTCTTTTGAAAGTTGGTCAAATGAAGAAGACCATGTCACAAATAAACAATGAGCTGACACATCTTAGGTTGTCAGAAGGACAAAATAACAACTTTCCAAAGAAATAATACTTCCCCTACAACAACAATTTTGGTCAGAATTACAACATGAACTTCAACAATAACAGTAACAACAACAATGCAGGAAACAACAATGGTGGAGGAAGCAACTTCAATCCTCCTGATCACAACAATGGGTTCCAAAGGAAAAATTGACAATGGAACACTTGACAAAATAATGGAAGCATTTCTACTGATAACAACAACAATAACATTCAATATGCTGGTATCAATTAGTATAATGATAGCCAAAATGTGCCTAACAATGATGGTTTGTACTACAATGGTAATCAAGAGGTGAATCAAAACTCACAAGAAAAAAACAATCCTCCTCCTATTCAATTCAATGCTATGCTATTGGAATCTTATGATTCTACACAGAATACACAAGTAGAACAACAAGCAAATGAGGGACTCTTGTTTGTGTTTAGCCAAGAGCTAGACCTTCAACATGATGAGATGTTTTCCTTTCAAAATGACAATCATAATACATACAATCTCAGAAATAGAAAGGATCCCTTGATGGATCAGATTCCTCTAGGTTTACAACCAATTCCACCTGATTCAAGAGCAAGTTACAATGCACCACTAGTAAGACCAATGTAGGGAGGACAACATTATCAGAATGAAGTGAACATACCAACAATATTGAAGAATCCCACTTGGTCCACTAAAAAGTACAACATAGTAGAAGATTTGAAGAAAACTAAAGCCAATATGTCCATGTTTGACATGTTATAGAATTGTCCATGACAAAGAGAAGCACTCATGAAGACATTGGATAATACAGAGGTTTTCCACAACATGAATGTTGTCCCTCAAAAGACAATATCTCAACAAGTGAATGTTGCAGAAGCAATGCCCACTATGTTCAAAGACAAAGTTGAGGTACCCCCATTTTTGTTGAGCATAAGGATATATGGGAAGAACCTTCACAATTGCCTCATTGATTCAAGAGCTTCATTTAATGTAATTCCATTATCAATAGCTCAAAGGCTAGGAGTTAGTCCTTAGCCCTCTAATCAAGTGGTGATACAGTTGGATAAAATGGAGGTAAAGGTCATTAGTGTATTGAAAGATGTGTGGATACAATTAACAGTTGACCCTTGCATCTAGGATGTTATTGACATACATGTGGTAGATATCTTAGAAATGTATGGATTGCTTCTAAGTAGAGAATGGATGAAATTTTTGAGAGGATGGTTTTCTACAAACTTCATTCAATTATGGTTGCCATGGAAAGGATTGAACAACCAAATCAAGATAGATGCTAAGCCCAAATTGAAAACAGTGATCACAGATTACAATTCCCCGAATGAGATAGCATTCTTACAATTGGATTTGGTTTCATACAAAGTGATGGTGTTGGATATGGTTCCAAGCAATACACCTTAAGATCAGAATGAAGAACCTAAGGTGCTAGTGCCCAAAAGTGAAACCGTAACATAGTTCATAGATAGTATGGTGACTAATTTACAATGTTTAGGAGAATAATCTAATAATAGCATCCTCCTCCTTCTGGGATTTTGTTGGTTGCACAAAGTTAGTCACTTTGAATTCAAATATTCATCATGTCAAGAAGTAGTTGCAAAGGTATTGACCCACATGATGGAAAACAAGGATACAAAGACCTCAACGGATGAACTCACAAAAAGTCAAAACTCTATGAACTCATCCTACTTTGTTGAAAAGACTGAAGAGGAAAGTGAACATTTAAATGTGTCATACAGTGATACCTCTTTAGATGGTGGAGGTTTGTCTTCTCCTCCTCCAAGGATGATCAAAGTCCAAAGAAGAAGATGATATGTGAAAGGTAAAGGATGGACTTCAGTAGTCATTCATCCTGAACCTAAAATTAAAAAAATCAAAGAGCTGATAGGGGAAATTCAAGATAAACAAGAAATACACACACTTCCTCTATCTATAGATTATGAAGGGGACTCATCTGTTAGGAATAAGGTGTCTCCACCTTGGATAATTCCTATTCTTCTTATTTGTTTTGTAAAATGTATTTCTTGCAAATAACTTGAATTGTGTATAAGGAGATCATGGCTAAAACGGTTATGACGGATTCCTATGACACATAAGAGCTATGTTAGGAAGATTCAATGACAAGTGAAGACATGTGGCAACTGATAAATTTGAGTATTGTACACTCTATCCCTATCATGGGGTAAATTTTTTTGGGGTTCTTATTTTCTTGGAGAATGGTAAAACCCTAATACGGTTACCTTTAGGAGTAGCCCTAAAGTGAAGTGCATGTTATAAGCATTTTTTAGGGTTGTGAAGAGTAGCGATGCAAGAAATTTTATTGTTGGTACTGTGAGTTGCTACCGGAGTCTTCTATTGTCACTGTTGAACTTGCATTGCAAGTGTATTGTAACCTTGTGTTGAAGATAATACATTGTATAGGTTCTAGAGGTGTGGGTTGTTTTATCGAAAGGTTTTTCCCCACCAAAAAATCTTTTTGTTATGTGTTTCTTTCTCTAACTATTTTCTTTATGCTTGGTTGGCTGAAATAGTGTTGTTTACATGATATTGAATCTATAAGTGTAAAAGATTTTAATAGAATTTGCACCATATTTCTCTTAAGAGATTAGCGTAGGAAGCTATTTTTGCACCTGAGTTTCCTTACAAGTGGTATCAGAGCCCGATCAAATTTTGATCCTAGTTGTTGGGTAGGGTTTTTTGAGCTAATCCCAGGTTGAGTGGGAGTCTTGTCCAGAGCATCCTGAATCTTATTTATAGATTGAGATGGAAAGTTCATCATATGGAAGAATGGAGGTGGAGAAATTTAATGACACTAATTTTGAGTTGTGGAAACTCATGATGGAAGAAATGTTGGAAGATCGTGACCTATGGGAAGCAACTTCAAGGGCTACAAGACCAGCAAATATAGCTCAAGAAGATTGGGATATCAAAGATTGTAAAGCTCAGGGTCTCATAAGACTCTATTTAACTGATGCAGTTCTTTAGAATGTTCTAGATGAGAAAGATGCATATAGTTTGTGGGAAAGACTTGGAGCCGTGTATCAGGCCAAATCTCTAGTGAACAAATTTTTCTTGAGGAAGAAGTTGTACTCTTTGCAAATGGAGGAAGATGGATCCTTAATAGATCATTTAAATGCATTTAATCTGCTGGCTGCACAGTTGACATCAGTTGGTGTCAAGTTAAAGGAGGAGGATTGTTGCTACACAATTTTGTGTTCTTGACTGGATTTATGGGACTGTCTTGTGATGGATCTCGAAAGCATGTTACTCACCTTCAAAATGGATAATGTGGTGTCTTCACTACTATCAGAGGAGATGCAGAGAAAGGCTTTCATTTTGAAAAAAGAAGCCCTTGCTATTCATGAGAGATCCATTGAAAGAGGGAAGAAAAATGACAGTAAGTCTGACAATAAGGGTAGATCCAAATCCTATGGGAAGTCAAAGACTTCCAATAAGTCCAAGGAAAAATGTTGGAATTGTGATAAATCTGGGCACTTCCATAAAGACTACAAAGAACTGAAGAAGAAGAAGAAAGGTTTAGATTCAGCTTCAGAAATCTCTCAAGAAGATGGTGATACATTCATCGTAGCTTTGGCAGCCCATGCATCTCATGATGTGTGGTTGGTTGACTCGGGTGCATCTTTTCACCTGACCTCTCATCAAAATTGGTTGTCAAAATATGAATAGTTTGATGGTGGAAAGGTGTACTTGGGTGATGATTCTCACCTAAAGATAGTTGGACGCGGAGGGGTCACTATCAAATTTCCTGATGGATGAGTAAAGGGAATCAATGGAGTTATGCACATTCTAGGTTTGGCATGAAACCTATTATCTGTAAGTATGCTGAATGATGTAGGTGTGCAAGTTGTTTTTTCGAAAGAAGGATGCAAGATGATGAGAGGATTGATAGTGCTTGCAAGGGGTACTAGGAGAGGTACCTTATTTCAGCTAGATGCATGTATTCCTCTATGTAATAGTTCTTCATCCTCACCATCTGAATGAGTAGTGAAGAATTTTGTAGTTATTGGTTTTGATGGTAATGCAAACACTTTGGAAGGTAAGCTTCTTGTAGAAAAGACAATGCTGTGGCATATGAGATTTGATCACATTGGTGAAAAGGGTCTCATAACCCTAAAAAATAAAAATCTCATTGAGGGGTTAAATGACTGCAATCTCGAGTTTGACTTCTGTGAACACTGTGTCTATGGTAAACAAAAACATGATTAGTTTTAGTCTAGTTCTCACAAATCTTTTGATGTTTTGGATCTTATTCATTCTAATGTATTTGGTCCTGTAAAAGTTCCTTCAATATCCAAGTCTGTATTTTTTGTATCTTTCATAGATGATTACAATAGAAGGACATGGATTTATTTCCTTAAAATTAAGACAGAAGTCTTTAGTCGATTCAAGGAATTTAAAGACATTGTAGAGAATCAGACTAGTAAGAAGATTAAGTGTGTGAGAATTGACAATGGTGGTGAGTTTTGCTCAGCAGAGTTTGAACAATTCTGTAAAGAACAAGGTATTGAGAGGCATAAGACAACTCCTTATACCCCATAGCAAAATGGAGTTGTAGAGAGAATGAATAGGACACTGATGGAGAAGGCTAGGATTATTCTTAGTGGAGTTGGTTTAGAACAAAGTTTTTGGGCCGAAGCTGTGGCCACTGCTTGCTATCTAGTTAATATATCTCCTACATCAACCCTTGTTGGTAAGACACCCATGGAGGTGTGGTCTGGTAAGAAGCCTTCAATTAGACATCTTCATGTTTTTGGTTGTGAAGCTTATGCACATGTTCCAAAGGAGAAAAGATCTAAGTTGGAAAAAAAAGCTGTTAAATGTATTTTCATTAGATACAGTGCTGGTGAAAAAGGATACAAGCTTTGGGATCCTGTGACTAGTAAGGTGTTGTATAGTAGAAATATTATTTTTAGATAGCTAACATCTTCTCCTATTGTGCTACAACTAGATGAAAAAGAAAAGGAAAAAGATGTTGTTCAGTTGCCTCCTACCCTTGAGAAGACTGAACAAAGAGACCATGTTGGGTCTAATGATGAGGAGAGCTCTAGCAGCTCTGATAGTTTAGAAGAAGAGGAAGAACAACCTCAACCACAAACCTTGAGGAGATTCATGAGAGAAAGAAAGCAACCAAAAAAGTTTGGTTATTCTATGTTAGATTCTAGTTGTGCCTTTGCTTTGATTACTAACACTGATGAGCCTAGATCTGTGAAAGAGGCTTTGGGCATGGAAGATGCAAGTTCCAGGATTGAGACTATGGATGATGAGATGGCTTCATTGGAGAAAAAAAAAATTTGGACCTTGTATCTTTGCCTAAAGGGAGAAAATCTATTGGCTGTAAATGGGTGTTCAAGAAGAAATTCTATGCAGATGGCAGTGTTGAAAGGTACAAAGCTAGATTGGTTGCAAAGGGGTATTCACAGGTAGAGGGAATAGATTATGGTGAAATATTATCTCCTATTGAAAAGTTGACATCCACTAGATTTCTATTATCTCTTATTGCATCATATGATTTGGTGATTTGGAGGAAGAGATTTATATGTCACAGCCCAAGCACTACATTGTTAAAGGTAAAGAATCCTTAGTTTGATAATTAAAGAAATCTCTATATGGTTTGAAGCAATCTCCTAGGATGTGGTACCTTAAGTTTGATGCCTTTGTGTTTTCAATTAGATTTGTAAGATCAAAATTAGATCATTGTGTTTATTTTAGAGTTGAAAATGATCGCCTTCTTATTGTTACATTATATGTTGATGATATGTTGATGTTTTGGAAGGGTAAGGGTATGATTTCTGATTTTAAATATCAGTTGTTAGCACAGTTTGAGATGAAAGATCTTGGGGTAGCTAGGTACATCTTGGGTATGGAAATCATTAGAGATAGGTCTAACAGAAAACTTTGGTTGAGTCAGAGTAAGTATGTGAAGTCTGTGTTGGACAAGTTCAGCATGGAAGATTGTAGACCACTATGCATTTCTATTTCTATGGGAACAAAGTTATCTATAGATGATTGTCCAAAATCTCCTAGTAAGGTGGAGGACATGAGTAGAGTACCTTATGCTAGTGTAGTTAGTAGTCTTATGTATACTATGGTTTGTACTAGACTAGACATTGCCCAAGCAGTGGGAGTCTTGAGTCGGTTTATGGCTAATCCTGGATGGGTCATTGGGATGCAGTTAAGTGAGTATTCAGATATTTGAGGGGTACATTAGATTACTCCATATGTTATCATGGTAACTCTTATGGATCTCTGCATTCAGTTTGTATTTGTGGGTTTGTGGGTTTAGATTGGGTAGGTGATATTGACAACAAGAGATCCACCAGTGCTTATGTGTTCACTATGTTTGGTGGTACCATCAATTGGATGAGCAAGTGACAACCTGTGGTTGCTTTGTCCACTATAGAAGCTGAGTACATGGCTGCTACTCATGCTTGTAAGGAAGCCATTTGGCTTAGGAGATTGTGTTCTGATGTTGGTGTTGATGTAGAATAGATTACTATTTGGTGTGACAATCAGAGCACTACTTTCCTTGCAAAGAATCCAAATTTCCATGCCAGAACGAAGCACATTGATGTGCAGTTTCACTTTGTGAGAGATATGGTGGAAGATGGAAAGGTAAATTTGGAGAAGGTAGATACTGTGAAGAATTTTGCAGATGCATTAAAGAAACCAGTGGGCACTGAGAAGTTCAGATGGTGTTCAGAATCTATGGGCCTTTTGGCCTATAGTGATTAGTTCCTGTTATGTTCCTGTTGCTCTTACAAGGTGTTTGACAAGTGGGAGAATGTTAGGAATAAGGTGTCTCAACCTTGGATAATTCCTATTCTTATTATTTGTTTTGTAAAATGTATTTCTTGCAAATAATGTTGATGTGTCAGCATCTTGAATTGTGTATAAGGAGATCATGGCTAAAATGGTTATGACGGATTCCTATGACACGTAAGAGCTATGTCAGGAAGATTCAATGATAGGTGAAGACATGTGGCAACTAATAAATTTGAGTACTATACACTCTACCCCTATTGTGGGGTAAATTTTTTTGGGGTTCCTATTTTCTCAAAGAATGGTAAAACCCTAATACAGTTACCTTTGGGAGTAGCCCTAAAGTGAAGCACATGTTATAAGCATTTTTTAGGGTTGTGAAGAGTAGCAATGTGAGAAAGTGTATTGTTAGTACTGTGAGTTGCTACTGGAGTCCTCTGTTGTTGCTGTTGAACTTGCATTGCAAGTTTATTGTAACCTTCTGTTGAAGATAATACATTGTGTAGGTTTTGGAGGGGTGGGGTTGTTTTACTGAAAGGTTTTTCCCCATCGAAAAAACATTGTGTTATGTGTTTCTTTCTCTATCTATTTTCTTTATGCTTGGTTGGCTGAAATATTGTTGTTTACATGATATTGAACCTGTAAGTGTAAAAGATTTTAATAGGATTTGCACCATACTTCTCTTAAGAGATTAGCATAGGAAGTTGTTTCCGCACTTGAGTTTCCTTACATCATCAAGCCCTACACAAGGAAAGTTAGAATGGGTTCCTAAGAAACAGTCATTCAAAGCTCAACTGGAAGAAAAGTTAAGGACAAATAAGCATAAAGTTAGAAAACCCAAGGAAAATGCAATTTGGACACTCTACTTTGATGATTCTAGTTGCAAGATGGGAGTCGATGCAGGTATCAAATTAATCAACCCAAAAGGTAGGTCTTTCTATGTTGCATATCAATTGCAATTTAGGTGTACTAACAATGGTGCAGAATATGAGGCATAAATCTAAGGACTCCTCTTTGCACTGGAGAAAGGAGTCACAACTCTTAAAATTGAAAGGGATTCCCAATTGGTCATATGAAAAGTAAAATCCATATACTCTTGCAATGACAAAATATTACTTCCTTAAAGGAAAAGGGTATGGGACATATTGTATGACTTTGAGGCCTTAAACATCAAGTCCATTCCAAGAAGAAAGAACATGGTAGCAGATGCTCTTGCCATCTCAACTAGTGCATTGCAAGCAGTTGAAAGAACCAAGTTGAAAAGATTTTTAGTAGAATTGATCGTTGTTCCATCCATCCCTGATAATATCATAAACTTTAAAGTCTTTCAAGATGATCAACATATACTTGAGCTTATCATGTGTAGTCACCATTTTGCGGGACAAAAAATTGATGATACACTAGATGACAGACCTAAAGATGATGGACTTGAAGATGAAAATGGGATTTTGAATTTAAAAACTAACACTATTTCAAAAGGAATGGTTGAACTTGAACACATCTTTGATCATGATGAATTAGCACTCAATAGAAGGGAAACTCAAGAAAAGGGAATTGAAGAATGTGACTCATACAATTTGGGTATTGATGAAGAGCCAAGAATGGTACAGATAGGAAAAACATGCAACTCATAGGAAAGGGATGACATGCTCAAATTACTCACTGAGTATAATAATTTCATTGCCTAGAGTTATGAAGAGCTGAAGACTTATGATCCTAAGATTATCACACATGAAATCCCACTGAAGCTTGATGCAAAGTCATTCTGACAAAGACAAAGACTGGTAAATCCTCTCATTGAACCACTGATCATGAAAGAAGTAAAGAAGTTACTGGATGCAGAGATCATATTTCCTATCCGCCATTCCACATGGGTGGCCAATTTGGTTCCTATGTAGAAGAAGACAGGAGAGATTTGTCTTTGTGTTGACTTTTGCAACTTGAATTTAGCATCCCAAAAAGACAATTATCCTTTGCCTTCACTAGATGAGGTTTTGCAAATTGTTAATGGTTAAAAAATGATGTCATTCTTGGATGGTTACTTAGGATATAATTAGGTGATGGTTGATGAAGAAGATAGGCTAAAGACGACTTTCACAAAAAAGTGGGGAACTTTTTCCTACCGAAGGATGCCCTTTGGACTAATTAACACAGAAGCAACATTTCAATGTGTAATGGATGAAGCTTTCAAAGGATTGATTAACACATGTATAGTTATCTACATGGATGACTTGACTATCTTTTCAAAAGATTGAAGTACCCATATTGTTGATCTAAGGCAGGTATTCAATAGATGTCTTAAATATGACATATCTCTCAATCCCAAGAAATGTTCATTTGGTGTTACTAAAGGAAAGCTCCTAGGACATGTTATTTCTAAGGTTGGAATCTCCATTGATCTAGATAGAGTTGAGTCTATTTTGAAGTTAGCACCTCCACACAGTTAGAAGGAATTGAAGTCTTTCTTTGGAAAGATAAACTTTGTGCAAAAATTCATAAGTGGATTAGTAGAGATAGTTTGTCCCATTAATGGCTTACTCAAGAAAGGGGCTAAGATGGAATGGGTGCCTAAGATAAAGAAGTCATTTGAAGATATCAAGGTTGCCATTTCAACAGCCCTAGTTTTGGTGAGTCTAGATTACAAGTTACCTTTCAAGATCTATTCTTTTGCTTCTGAACACTCTTGCATAGGGATCCTGACACAAAAATGAGAGAAGGAAGATGAGAGACCAATTTCTTTTATGAGTTGTCCTTTGAAGAATGCAGAGTTGAAATATTCAAACCTTGATAAATATTCCTTTGCATTGATCAAGGTAGTAAAGAAGTTCCATCACTACATACTCAGAATTAAGGTGTATGCAATTGTACCTGATCCAACAGTAAAGATGCTTTTGATGCATAATGAACTTGGTGAAAGTAGAAAAAAGTGGATGGCCATACTTAAAGAATTTGTTCTCAAAATTCAATCTATGAGGTTAGTTAGAGGTCAAGGATTGTCAAAAATGATGGTTGATAACCAAGATGGGGATGAAAAGGACTTCAAGTTTGATGATGAGATAGATAAGGATGATAAAAAAGGGATGGTTGTGTCACAAGTTAATATTAACCAAGGAGCGGTGATAGATGTGTGGTACCAAGGCATTGTTTATTATCTCTTACAAGACTAATGCCCCGAATGGATGAATTGTTCACAATGTAGGGGACTTAAGATGAAATGTGAGTCTTACATGTTACTTGATAACAAATTGTATAAAAGAAACTACGAAGGGATCTATCTAAAATGCTTGCGACATCAAGAAGCCAAGGATTTCTTAGAACATTTCCATGAAAAGTATGGTACATGACATGGTTCAACAGAAGCAACAACTCACATGATTTTAAGATCGGGTTATTTTTGGCCCTCAATATTCAAGGATACTTTTGAGCATGTGCGTTCTTTCCATATATGTCAAACTAGTGCTAACAAAGAGAGCCACCCAACAATGCCACTACAACCAGTGTAAAAGGTGCACCCCTTTGCAAAGTGGGGACTAGATTTCATAGGTCCAATCAATCCACCATCATCAACTAGACATGCATTTATTCTTACAGCTACGGATTATTGCATACGATGGACGAAAGCAGAAACATTCAAAAATTGCATTGCTAAGGAAGTGATAGATTTTTTGGAAGAACACATTGTTACTAGATTTGGAATGCCATTCACCCTTGTGTGTGATAATGGGTCTAAATTTGCATCCACATTCTTGACCCAATGGGCATTTGAAAAAAAATTCATTATCAAGTTCTCTTCAAATTACTACTCGCAAGGAAATGGGGTAGCAAAATTTACAAACAAGAACTTGATCATAGTGATAAAATGATTGTTGAAGGAGAATCCTAGGGATTAACATACACAACTAAAATACACCTTATGGATAGATTGAGTGAGAGTCAAAAATGCCTTGGGGATTTCTCCATATTTGCTCATTTACGAACAAGAACTAGTGTTCCCACTTAATTTCAGAATTCCAGTTTTGAAATTCATGAGTGGGTATGTTGAAGATGTTGACAAAGTACAAATTAGATTGATGAATCTTTTAGAGATGGATGAAAAAATGAACATTTTCATTGGAGCACATGGCTAAACATTAGGCTGTTGTGAAGCCATGATCAAATCATTTAGGATTTATGACCTTTTTCTACTCTAGGATAAGGTGAAAGAAAAGTTAGGTAGTCATACCAAGTTTCAATGTTTATGGACAAGCCCTTATCAAATCACAAAAATATTGGGAGAAAACACTTTTAGGCTCAGTTCCTTACAGGGGGAATTTCTTCCCTTACCCATAAATGGGCAGTTTCTAAAGCATTATTTTGAAGCCTAAAAGACAAAAAACAAAAAAAATTAAAAAAATTAGTTAGATTTTATTTCTGCATTTAGCTTAGATTTGCATTCCTACAAGTGTGTTTATTTCTACAAGTGTGTTTGCTTTCATGTTGTGTGTTTTCTTTTAGTAGTGTGTTTCCTTTCAAAGTTGTGTCAGTCCTGGGGGATAAGGTGTATTTGAGATTTTCTCTTAAGATTTCACTAACCACTCTTTGGTTTTGATTTTAGGAAGATGTATTTCTTTGTCAAAACATTTATATGATTGTATGCTTATACCAACCAAGCAATGGATATTTCTTGTAAGAATAGGTGCTTTTCAGTCTGGAAATCAAAGACCTAGACCACCAAGTTCTCAACACTTTGCAAATTTAAAGATTTGATTATTTTAGGTATTGTCCAATTTGAAGTCAAAGATTATAAGAGATAATCCAAACTCTAATTAGTTCAAATAGGAAGGGTCTCCTCGAAAGGTTGCTAAGATCATCATTTGGCATGAGAGTTTCCAAAAAAAATTTAAAAGAGGAATGCAAGGGATGTTCATAAGAGATAAAATCCAAGAAACAACACTGATGTTCTAACTACATAGTCTAAGCATAGTCAAGATACAGAACAAAATAAAAATAAAAATTTTATGGTGTTAAGCCTGAAGGATTCTAAAGATCTGAAATGACTAAAGATACGTTATAAAATAAAGTATCTTCTATTTAATGTATTGCTTTATCAAAGTAACATTTTGAATGACATGGAGCAATCATTCAAAAGCTAGAAAATTAAAAGAACGTGGCATCGTGCCAAGAGCCATCAAACTGATTCTCTCATCTAGTTAAGCAATTGATTAATGAAAGCCTTCGTCAAGTTTTTGAATGAATGAGCTAGGAGGAGTGGAAGATTGTTTTGAGTTGTCTGGAAACTTTGATTGACTGCATCCTAGCACGTCAAAGGGAATGAATACACAACACACACACTGTGCTTGAAGGTTTCCAGTTTTGAGTTTTAGACTGAATAGTCATTCAAAAGATGATCGAGATGTTCAAAGTTTGGTTGATGTTTGACATATGTTGGAGGAATGTTTGCTAATGAAGAAATGTCTTGGTCATTTCTTCTTTTTTTTGAGGCTATTTTTTGTGGTGTCCACAACACATGCCCCATTCCTCACTAGGAATGGGAAGCCCCTACCTTTTTCAAACTCCCAGACTCATAGTTTGAGAGTCGGGAGAAGAAAATTTGGTTAGCAGTTAGAACTCTAAAATAACAAAAAATAAAAATAAAATAAAATAAAATCAAAAAATCAAAAAATAGAAAAATAAAATCATAAAAACATTAAGAAAATTGAATTTAAAAAAAAAAAAAACTCTTTACGTTCATGCATGCGTACGCACCGAGGCTCATCATGCACCCAACCTAACAGATGGGGCTATAAAACCCCCACTCCATTCTTTTCTTCATAACCTTTTTTCTTCTTTGTAGGGAAGTCATAGCGAAAGGAGAGGGTCAGCTTCTTCCCATGGCCACACGTAGTAGCCCTTTTGGGTGCACTTGCACCTGACATCTCTTTGGGTGCACACATGGTGCCTCTTTTGAGACACCTATGCGACAACACCCGCCCACACACAGTGCCTCTTTAGAGACCCCCGCATGGTAGTGCTCACTCACACATGGTGCCTCTTTAGAGATACCTGTGTGGTGGTGCCTGCCCATGCACTGTTCCTCTTTTGAGACACCTACGCGGTGGCATCCGCGTGCGTACGACACCCCTCTTATATGCATTTTTTATTTTTTAAATTTAATTTTAATGTTGGTAGAGCAAAAAAGTAATAAAAATGATAAAATGTTAATTATATATATATATATATATATATATATAAATTAATTTTAAAAAAAAATTCAAAAAAAAAGAAAGAATCCCCAAAGTGGGAATTTTTTTAATTTCTTTCTTTTACGCTATCTATGGACTAATAAAAATTTTCTCTTACAATGTGCAAGTAATGTAACCACATGGTGTCCACATTCAAAACAACACCCAAGCCGGTCATTTTCAAGTTTCAATGCGTACCTTCAAAATCAAGATTCCATGATGACTATGCTGAGATTAGAGACACCGACCTCAGACACATGGATCTAGGAGATTTCTTAAGAATTTGCAACAAGCCAATGGAGAGGTCAGCCTTGGTGTTTGCATTGATCCATTCTAGATTAGTAAGTGTAGCGTCACATCTTATGTCAGTGCAATCAGTTGAACTAATTATGGCCCTGTCACAACAATTTGTTCCTGATGAAAGGGTGGTGAAAAGCATCACAGGGGAAGTGGTATTAGATTTATGACCTGATAACATTTAGAAGGTTTTCCACCTACCAAGAGCAGACTAGTTCATCCAACTTTCCTATGAAGTGGCTGAGAGATGGTACAAAGAGCATCAACAAGAGGCCATTGACATTATAGAATCCTCATACCTAATTGAGAAGCCTCCTCAGGGAAGGATAACCAACAAAGTGGATTTTACTCAAGGATACATGAAGGATGACATCAGATACTCTATCATTCTCCTAAGCAGAGTCATGGGCTTACCTACAACAAGTCATTTCACTACATTCATGGTCAACTTCATTGAGACCATCAGACATGCAAGGATACCACTAGATTGGGAACCACACTAAGCAAAAACTTGTGTGATCAACTAAGGATAGTGAAAGACAAGAAGAAGTTTTATATGGCTTCTGATATGGTGTACCTACTTTTAGCTAAGGCAATAAACTATCTTGGTTTGTACAAGAAAGGTAGTATGCAATACCCCAATGCTTGGCTATACATAGTCTATCCTCAGTTGGTAAAGAAGAAGCTCTCAGCACAGAGCAAGGAGTACAAGATTGTGAATGATGCATTCATCTTTGTGACCATTTAATTCATTAAGGGAGACTATGGGAAGAGGTTATCTGATGAAGCCAATGCACAGATCATGGCTCTCAGAGCCTACTTCATCCAGTTCATGACATTCATGTATATTCGAGTGGGTGACACATCTATCAATCCTAAGAAGCTTTTTAGATACCCAAGTGACTATTGGAGATCTCTAGGCAAATTGAGTAAGCCTATGAGAAGATAAAGAGGCAATGGAGACCCTACTAGGAATGGCCATTGGTCATTGGGCCGTATCAGGTGAAGCAGAAATAGGATATTCTAACCTTCTAGTGGGAATGGGAGAATTATCCTCTTGAAGAACACAACTTGTTGGAAATCTAATTAAAAAGCTCATTATTGAAGATCAAAGAGGGAGATTGTTGAAAAGGAGGAACTCTGTTGTTTTCAATGATTGTTTTGTCATTGATGTCAAACTTGCTATTTGTAGGGATGATATTTTCTTATAAGATCCAAGTACTATCACTTAGTTGATTGATGAAGAGGATTTGATCAACAAGATGTAACAAGAGAACCTAACGGTAAAGTTGAGTTATGATGTTTTAATGAAGTGCAAGGATTAGTTAAGAATATGGTTAAATGGTTTATTGATGACATACTCAAGGATACAGAGGTTGGTCACACTTAGAAACATTGGAAGAAGAAGTTGTAACAAGGTAGAATGCAAAGTTTAAACTAATATCATTAGTGGGTGCCAAGCAAGTTAGTTGAAGCCAAGAAAATTCTCAGTAGAAGCTGAGTAACAAGAAATTCTAGTGTGTGTCGAGTGATCTTCATGTGCCGAGTGAAGATTAGGTGCTGAGTATAAGAAAATTTTCAATTAGTGCCGAGCGATCTTCAGGTGCCGAGCATTAGGAAAAACATAGTTGATGCCGAGTAACACAGTATGTGCCAAGCACCAGTATTTCAATAGTGCCGAGCTATTGCATTATTTCAAATGATGAAGATTTGCTAAATCTAAGCCGACATAGTGGTTACATTGAATTTTGTGAACAAGTTGGAAGATAAGGATGATGAGTTGGTTGCATAGAATCCTATGTAAACCATTTTTGAGAAAATTCTAAAGGATTATTCAAGAAGTTTCTAGAGGAAATAAAATATGGGTTAGATGCAATGAATCCTACCTAATTGATGCAAATTGAAATTAAGGAATGGAGGAATCAAGCAAGAAAAGGTACTCCAAGTCTTCTATTTAAGAAGTCATAGATCAAGAAGCAAAGAGTTGCTGATACTATTGCTGCTGAAGAGCCAAATCTGTGAAGTAGTTAGAACGGTGCAAGGGGAAAGACATCTAGGAGAAGGAAGAGAACAAAGGCTCTACTTCTATGAGTGGTCGTGAAGAGATGATTGCACTAGTACATTAAGTATGGAGACTCAAGGAGACTAAGCTTGAAAGAAGGGCAAGCTGTCAAGAGTTGCAGAGATTGAAGGCCAGGCAAGGGTATGAGTTGAGAAGTGATATGAGATCTGCAAGATAAGTTGTATGTTGTAGTTAGGTCAAGATTTTCTAATACTCTCTAGCTGAAAATCCTATGGACATAGGTTTTCCTAACAACCATTTTTAAATCCTTTAATAGGGTGGCATTCTAAGTGAATGTCCTAAAGTCCTCTAACTAGGCCCACTTCTAATAGGGTGGTTAAATCCTGTAATAAGGTCACATATGACAGTGTGTTGTAAGCCTTTATTAGGGCAGGACTTTCACAGGGCATCACTTTAAAAGAGTGAGAATTGAGTAGCATGTTATTGGTGGTTTTTTCCAAATTGGATTTCCACGTAAATCACTATGTCATGTGTTGATTTCTTATGTGTTATGCTCATGTTAATTTACAGTAGCTTGCTAATTAGTAAAGTCAAACCTTGGATGAATGAATGATTGAATGGACTCACTATACACCCCCCACCCTTGCCCCCACCCCCCCCCCCCCACTTACTTATTCTAAAGAAATTCTAACAATTGGTATCAAAGCCATCTACTGATTTAGTTTCAAGGTACTAGAAGCAAGAAGATCAAGATGTCCAAGAGAGAAGTTCCCAAGCTCCACAAAGACAACTTTACTGTATGGAAGAGTTTGATGAAATTGCACCTTGGTTCAATAGGTGACTATGCACAAACCTCAATTGGAACATAAAATGTAACTCCAGTAGGACCTCTCACTACAGATGATTTGAACAAAAAGAAGGAGTATAATCAAGCAATGTTGGAGATTGCTTCTGCACTTAACTACGCAGAATATGATGACATCAAAGATTGTGACACTGCATTCAAGATGTGGAAAACCTTATCAAAAATCTATGGAGGAGATCAGAATGTCCAAAGAGCAAAAAGAGAAAGCCTAAGAGGAAAGTTTGATGACATGAAGATGGAGGAAGGTGAAAATGCTGCTCAGTATGTTGCAAGAATGAAAGAAGTGGTTAGTGCAATAAGAAGTCTAAGTGGACAATTGGAAGAAGAAACAACCATTAGAAAATACTTAAGAACTCTGCTTCCCATCTATGCTATTAGAGTTTCAGCTATCCAATTTTGACAATTACAGACCTAAGAACCTTGAATCTACTTTCAAGGCCAAGATGACAATACAAGACACTGAGGAGGACACATCAAGTAAGAAGAGAAGAAAAGGAAAATATGCATCCAGTGATAGCAACATAGATGAGGAAGATGTGGAACAGTTAGAAGCACTACTAGCTAGGAGATTCCATAGAGGTAAGGGAAAATTCAAAGGTAAGCTCCCTATCATATGTTTCAATTGCAATGAAGTAGGTCATATTGCTGCAAGATGTCCACAGAAGAACTACAAAGAAGGAAACAAGTACATAAACAAGAAAGAAGATGGTAGCAAAGATTGCAAGGAGAAAGGTAAGAGATGCTATATTGTTGAAGAAGACTCTGATGAGAATGATGATGAAGTAGTCTATATGGCCATGAAGGATGAATCAGATGAAGATGAAGCAATAACATTGGTTACCTATGTGAATAAGAATGATAAATGGAACATAGACAGTGGATGCTCACATCACATGATAGGAGATAAAAGTAAGTTCATTACCTTTACTCAATATGATGGAAATAATGTTAGATTTGGTAATGATGCTCCATGTCAAATCAAAGGAAACAACTCTATTAAACTCATAGAGAAAATTTTATGTGATAATGCATATTATGTTGAAGGATTGAACTACAACTTGTTGAGTGTATCACAGTTAGGCAATGTAGGTTGCAAAGTTGAATTTGGAAACAAAACTACCAAGATCTATTACATTGATGGAAATCTGATAGGAAAAGGTGAAAAAACTAGGAGTAATATATTTTACCTAGATATGGAAGATGCAATATTTCTTGTTGTTAGATTTGATGATGTGTGGTTGTGGCATAAAAGGTTGTGTCATGTTAACTTTGATAATCTGATTAGTATCAGCAAGAAAAAAAAGGTCAGAGGATTGCCCAAGTTGAAGGAACTTGAAAACATAATTTCTAAACAATGTCAACTAGGAAAGATGACTTAGTTTAGTTTCAAAAGAAAAACATACACTTCCAATGAAAATTTCTTATAAATACCCCATTGTAAAATATAACAAGGGCTGCTATTATTATGCAATAAAATTATGCTTTTGGTGCTCGTATTTGGAGTGTAGTCATTCTTGCCTGAATGTGTCATATTTTTGTGGATTTTATTCATGAGATTGTGATTGAGCCAAAGGTTTATTCCATTTCTTTTGGTTGTGCGATCTTTTAGTTTTGGTGTTTGCTACAAATTTATGAATTCCATTGACGTATCGAGCTTGAGGAGAGATCACAAATTGTGCTTGTATAACTCTTTGTCTCGCATGAGTGCATTTTCCATGGCCTTGCAATTTGATGAAGAGTGAAACATCATTCGATTATTGAAAATTTCCATCAATGATTACATTAGTGGATTCTAAGAAGCACTGCTCTTGTTTTCATTGGTTTTCTATCAATTTCTTCGAAAGTTTAACTCACAGTGTGTTGTTTTCTGTAGCTTATGTCCATTTAGGATTTCAATTTCAAGTTATTTAGATTTTATGTTATTTTATTTTGGTTTTGTTATTTGCTTTTCTAACCCCTTGTTAGAATAGGAACTCATTTTAGTTGCACTGTTAGAATTGCATTCATTAAAAAACTAGAAAATACAAAATTATTGTTCTTTTGTGTGTTATTTTGAGATAGAAAATAGATTGAATTCATTCTAAGATAGTAGTAGAACCAGCAAAGGCCTCCTCATGAACAATCACATTTATCTTTAATTAAGAAAATTTTGGTACGTCGCAAGACAGATACTAAACCTTGGAGTTGATCCCAAAAAGATTAGCTTTTCAAGAGAGGAATTGCACAATGGATTCTCTTCATTGACCTCATGTAAAATGACTACCCAACATGACACTAAAGAATTTTCCACCCTAGGGGAAGGGGGCAGGGCACCTAAGGAGAGGAGAGGGGGAGAGAGGACAAGAACCGAGGTGAGGGGGAGCAACCAAGTAGGAAGGAACGGGGAGAGAAAGAGACTAACCATCACATCGAGGGTGTTTGTCCCTTGAGATCAACATAGGGTGCCACGAGGAGTTGAGAAGCCATCCATTGTCATGATTGAGGTTAATGGGGTGGTCATTAATTTTGACAGATTCTTTAAGCTTCCTTTTGAAATAGTTGTCCTCATTGGAAATGATTTGCGTACATTCTCTAAACATATATGATGTTTGGTAGAAAAAGAATGTTCAGCTAGCATCGATTTGTAAACCCTATCATGCCTGATGTTTGCCACATGATCTTTGATATGAGTGTGGAAGGAGCAGATTGTTTCACCAATATAGGGTGTGCCACAAGAGCAGACCACTTTGTAGATACTTGAGTTGGAATACATATCTCTAGGGTCTTTGATTGGTGGGACATGATTCCTAAGCTTGGAAAGGGGTTTAAAAGCTACATGCAAACCATTTTTAGATAGGATCTTAGCAATTTTTTGGGAAATGCCTTCCACAAAAGAGAGGGAGGATATATGCTATGCATACATATATAATAGATACTTTATACATACATACATACATATATGCTATGCGTTGGCTTCACCTAGATTTAGATTATATTTCTTTCTTTCTTTCCTTTTTTCTCCCCTTCTATTAACCTTATTACTTGCAATTGTGTTCAGCCTCCCCCCCTATTTTAGTCTCTATTTTATTTTATTTTTCTTGCTTTGGGGTGTGTGTAATCCCTCTCTTCCTGGTCTCCTTTATTTGGTGAGTCTGTGCTAAATCTACAACTCACATTGTTTTACACCTCTTTCTCTCTCATCCTGATGATGGATTATGTAGTGTGATTTGAAACGTAGATGGAAAAAAATCTTTACACAATCTAATCCAGAAACTTAGCATAACTACATTGTTTGTCAAAGAATATAATTTCAGATCAAGATACCAAGTTTGTTAGGCATTTTTGGCATACATTTTGGAAGAAATTGAAGAAAAATTTGAAGACCAATTAATCACATCATCCATAGATTGATGGAAAAACCAAAGTTGTGAATCAAAGTTTGGGGAATTCACTGAAATTTTTAGTTAGAGATAAGAAAAAAGGCCCAGACCTGATTCTACTATAGGAAAAATTTGCATATAATGATTTTGTCAATAGGAGTACTAGTAAATCACCATTCAAGATTATATATGGGAGCAGTCCAATAAATGCTATTGAATTGAGGCAATTGGATAAAGGAGAAATAAGTAGTGTTGAAGTAGAAGATTTTTTTGAAGATTTGAAGAACATCCATGAGGAGGTGAAGAAGAACATTACAAAGATTAATATGCAGTACAAGGCTAAGACAGATGTGAAAAAGAGGTATAAGGAATTTTCGATTGAAGATGAATTCATGGTTCCTTTGAAAAATGAGTATTTTCTAGTGGGTAAATATATAATAAACTAAAAATGAAGAAGTTTAGACCGTGCAAGATAGTGAAAAAGGAATGATTCTAGAAATTCCTATGAAGTAGAGTTTCCTGTTGAACTAAATATTTCACTAGTATTTAATATTTTAGATTTGACAAAGTATTATGAAGGAGGTGATGGAGATGAAGTTGTAGAAGCATAGTGGAGTTTTCTAATAGCTAGTTTGGCTACAAAGGAGATTGAGGAGATATTATACAATCATGTTAGAAAAAATACAAAGAAAAAAACTTATGAAGAGTAATTGGTCAAATGGAAAGGGAGGCTCGTAGAAAATTCATTATGGATAGCAAGGGAGGAGGTTGACCATCTTGGTTTTCCTTTGAACACCCGAGACGTGATGAGGTTACTTATCAAACTACCTAGGGTGTCTAATCTAGGAGCATCTTTAGTGTAAGAGAAATCTTGCATCACCCAAAAATATTTCCTTTTTGTTCTTGAATAAAGGTTGTGTCAGTGTAAACATTTTATCTACAAAAGCTTTGTAGTGCTTGCCCCTAGTTTACATTTTATTATTATTGTCAAACTCTTTTAGGCTAGTTTTATGCTTGATGATTAGTAGCACTATTTTTGAGATTATCAGATATTGTTTCATATTCAGTTGATTTTATGATGAGACTACTTGGAACTCTATGCTTCATGTATGCATGATAATTATTACAGTGATTTCAGTTATTGATGATGATTAATTAGATGGATTATCATATGTGTTTTCTTATGGATACTTACCCCATACTACATGTGTATGGTGTGTGTGTATATTTTCTTTATGTATGACATTTTTGATGCGGTTAAGGAAGGGAGTCGTAGTCACCCACTAGTCAAGATCTACATGATGCACCGCTTCCTACCATTACCTATTTAGATTAGTATATATGTGTTTATACATGTGTGAAATTTATGCAGATTGCATGTATTGGGTATGATGGGGACACAACCCAAGAACATAATGGAACCAAAAGAAAGGGAAAATAGTACAAATAGTGTAGAGAAAATAAACTTCAAAACCTGCCCTAAGGGCTTACAATAGCATAAATCTGGAGAATATTTCTCCTTTTAGCACCCCCTCTCAAACTCCACTCCGAACTGCCTTTTACAATGCTAGAAATCTCCTTAAATAGACCCCGGAGGGTTAAGGACTAGGAGTACATTCTAGAAAGTGCTAGTAGGCATCCACCAACAAAATAGAAGGTTCCAAAAGTTGCGTTAGAAGTTGGTGCAAATCTAGAAGAATCCAGAAACGGTAGCCGAACTTCCGGGAGGCATAACTTTTGAACCGTAGCTCCGATTGACGAACCGTTTACATTTTTGAAAAGCTCTCAAAGCACTCTATAGCCCTATGGAAAAGCTTCACTCGTCCCCCATTTTTTGACCCTTTTTGAGGTCATTTAATGCCCCAAACCTGACTTTGAAGAATTCTTAGGAGGTCTCCAAAACTCGAAAAACTGCAATCACTTTCAAACCGTGGGGCCTATTGACCTGATTCTTTTTCTGGAATGCTCTAAATCAAGATTACATTCATCTGGCCAATTCACACCTTCTAGTTTACCGAAATGATGGCCCAAATACATGCTCCTATTTTTTCGGGATTTTCAAATGCACTGATAGTTGAACTATGAGAGTTGGAACCTTTATTTGAGCCAAATGGGTATCCAAAAATGTAAAGACATGAAACAAAAACTAAGTCTAAGTACATTTTTTTTTGGGTGACATAGGATTGCCCTTATACCTCTGGATGCTCCTGCATCAGACACCCAGGTTAGATTGAAAAGTGACCCTGTCACTTTATGGATGGTAGAGGAAATCCCAAATGGGAAACCTCAGCTGCTGAAATCCAAGTTGAGTCCTCGATCGGTCGTCCTTTCCATTTGACCAAATACTCTTCATACTACCTGTTTCTGGTACTCCTACCCACACAATGATCTAGAAAGTCTTCTATCTCCTCCTTCTTAGAAGAAGGAACTGGACATGGCTCTAAAACCAGCTCCTCATCTGCACCATCATCATGATACTCTGTTAAATCCGCAATGTTGAAAATGGGAGAAATGTGAATACCATCTGGCAGCTCCACCTCATATGCATTTCCTGAGTTATGTTTCTTCAAAACTTTGCAGGGGCCAAATTTCTTTATTTTCAGCTTGTTGTAAGTACCAACTGGAAATCTTTCTTTTCGTAAGTGCACCATGACTAGATTCCCTACTTGGAATTCCTTATGTCTTCTCCTTTGATCAGCCCTAGCTTTATACTCTTGATTCATCTTGATAATGTGTGCTTGAACCTCCTCATGTAGACACTTGATGTGTTCAGCAAATTCCTCAGCTTCAGCACTTGTCCTCTCCCCTTGTTCTATCTTCCTCAATTCTGGTGCAGTCCTTGGGCTATTCCCATATACAATTTGAAATGGTGATTTGCCAATACTCCTATTTACAGAGTTATTATAAGAAAACTCTGCCTATGGTAGAATCAAATCCCATCCCTTGGGCTTATTTCACACTAAACATCTCAGCAAATTGCCTAGACTTCTATTTACCACTTCTGTTTGGCCATCAATCTGTGGGTGATACGTGGAACTGAATTTCAAGTCTTTTCTCAACTTCTTCCACAATGTCCTCCAGAAATACCCCACAAATTTAGTATCTCTGTCAGAAACTATACTCCTTGGAAGACCATGTAGTCTTACCACCTCTTTGAAAAACAAGTCTGCAATATGGACAGCATCATGAGTTTTGTGGCATGGAATGAAATGTGCCATTTTGGAGAACCTATCAACCACCACGAATACTGATTCATTACCCCTTTGTGTCCTTGGCAATCCAAGAACAAAATCCATACTTATGTCCTCCCATGGCCTTGATGGAACATGCAATAGTTGATATAGGCCAGTATTTTGACTAAATCCCTTGGCAACTTGACAAACCTGGCAACTTTGTACAAACTTCTTCACATCCTGTGTAATTTGAGGCCAAAAATAATGTTCTCTAAGAATGGCAATGGTCTTATCCCAACCAAAATGTCCTACCATCCCTCCACTGTATTTCTCCTTAATCAGATTTTTCCTCATGGAACTCCTTGGAATGCACAATTGACTACCTTTGAACAACATGCCATCCTGAATCAAATAGTCTAACCACTTGGTTCTATCTATAGCAACAGGTTCTTTACAAGCTTTCCATGCTTTATCAAAATCAGGATCCTCAGGGTACAAATTCTTGAGTTCATCAAACCCAACTACTTCAACCTACATTGTTGTAAGAAACAACTGTCTCCTACTTAGTGCATCTGCAACCCTGTTAGATTTTCCACTTCTATGCTTCAACACAAATGTATAACTTTGCAAGAATTCTACCCACTTCATATGCCTCTGATTCAATTTACCTTGGCTATTTAGGTATTGTAATGCCTGATGATCAGTATACAAAACAAATTCCTTTGGCAATAAATAATGCCTCCATTTCTTTAAGGCCTGAACTATTGCATATAACTCTTGATCATAAACAGAATACTTCTTCTTTGCATCATTCAATTTTTCACTAAAATATGCAATAGGCTTACCTTCTTGGCTTAATATAGCCCCAATAGTGCTACCACTAGCATCACAATCCACCTGGAATACTTTTCTAAAATTTGGAAGTGCCAACACAAGCTGTTCTGTCACCTTCTTCTTCAGCAATTCAAAACTTCTTGTAGCTGCTGCAGTCCATTTGAACTCTTTTCTAACCCCTCTTATTGTATCAGTTAGGGGTGCACATATGCCACTAAAATTCTTAATAAACTTCCTATAAAAACTAGCCAGACCATGAAATGATCTTACCTCAGTAGGAGACCTTGGAGTAGGCCATTCCAAGATGGCTTTTACCTTCTCTGGATCCATTTTGAGACCTTCAGGTGATATAACAAATCCCAAATAGACTAACTCCCTTTTTGCAAAGACACACTTCTTTAGATTAATTAACAGTTTCTCTTCCCTTATCCTTTCAAGGACACTACGAATATGCAGTAAATGTTCTTCCAAAGTCTTGTTGAAAATTAAAATATCATCCAAATAGACAATAACAAATTTTCCCAAGAACTTCTTAAGTACCTCATTCATGAGCCGCATGAAGGTGCTTGGGGCGTTCGTCAATCCAAAGGGCATGACTAACCACTCATAAAGACCCTCCTTGGTCTTGAAGGCTATTTTCCACTCATCTCCTTCTCGAATACGTACCTGATGATAGCCACTCTTCAGATCTATCTTTGTGAAGTACTGATCTCCACTCAAGCAGTCCATAAGATCATCCATCCTTGGTAAAGGAAATCGGTACTTGATGGTTATCCTATTTATAGCTCGAGAATTTGTACACATCCTCCACTCTCCATCCTTCTTTGGTGTGAGTACTGCAGGTACTGCACATGGACTCAGGCTCTCTCGAATCAAGCCCTTCCTCAACAGCTCCTGAACCTGTCTATTTAGTTCCTCTATTTCAGTAGGAGTCATCTTATGAGCAGCCTTGTTAGGCAAACTAGCTCCTGGAATCAGATCTATTTGATGACTGATTTACCTTACTGGTGGCAATCCATCTGGAACATTATCAGAGATAATATCTCCAAATTCCCCTAGTAAATCTGAAACTTCAAATGGTATTTCACTACTACCTTCTTTATCTTTCCTAGGAATCAAAGCATAGCACATACGCTGATGTTTCATGCCATCTAAAAAATTCCTTCCATCAACAAGACAAATCCTAGCACTGCTACATACCTTTTCACCTTCCTTTTTCATGGGCTTCAATTTGTGGCGAACTCCATCCTTTGTCAGAGAGTATGTGTTTGCATGTCCATCATGTATTGCATGTCTATCAAACTGCCATGGTCTACCCAACAATAGATGGCAAACGTGCATCGAAATAACATCACAGAGAACTTCATTATAACTCCCAATTTTGAATTTTACTAAACATTGTTCACTTACCAGGACCTTATGATCATCTTTTACCCAAGAAATCTGATAAGGTTGGGGATGTTTCTCCCTCTTGAGCTTTAGCTTAGAGACCATCTCTTTTGATACCAGGTTATCAGTGCTACCACCATCAATGATCACGTCACAACATTTATCCTCACACTTGCATCTGGTACGAAACAAACTCCTTCGTTGTCCTGGTTCATTCTCACCACTTAGTAGGACTCTTTCATTTACCAAGGTCTCTCCTCTTTCTGCATCCTCTGAATGTGATGATTGTGCATCCTCATCCACATGAGCAACCCTAGCTTGGCCCTCAGCTCTCCTATCTGTCCTTCCTTGTCGTTGAGGGCATTCAAAGGCACGATGACCTTCTTCATTGCAATGGAAACAGGTTCCATGGAAGCCTCCTCTTCCTTGTCCACGTCCTCTACCTCTTCCTCTTTGATTTCCAAAGTCTTGATCATGGGAGCGGTTGAAACCCTCATTCCTCTGGTTTCTGCTAGTACCCACGTCTTCATTTTTCTTTTGGGTTTCATTGCGGCCTCCAGATGATCTACCGCTTCCCCTTCCTCCTTGACCGCGCCCTCTTTGTCTTCCTTCAAATATTTTATTCAGCTTCTCTTCAACTCATAGGGTAAACTGGTATGCCTCTTCAACGCTGATCATTCTTACCAGACTTAATTCCTCCTGGATGCTAGGTCGCAACCCACTGATATAACAAGCAACCTTCTCCTTATTTGCTTCTGCATGCCCCGCTCTAATCAAGAGTCGATAAAACTCCTCTGTATATTCTTGGACTGATCTTCCTGCTTGCTTTAACCCATGCATCTTCTTAAACAGATCCAGGTCATAGTCCACAGGAATGAACTGCTTCTTCAATTTGTCCACCATGCGATCCCATCTTGTGATCTTCTCCTTTCCTCTTCTAAGTCTTTCTAGTTGAACCTCTTACCACCAAATTTTGGCATGGCTTTTCAGTTTGGCCTTTCCAAACTTAACCCTATCTGGGTCCCTTATATCCTCATACTCAAAGTATTCTTCCAGTTCATTGATCCAATCGATCAACTCATCTGGTTTCAGATTTCCTAAAAATATACCCACTTCAATTGTAGGTCTTTTCCCAAACTTAGTAATGGGCCTAAAAAGCCTTTCCTCTATAGGATTCAGAACTTCCCCATCTTCTTCCTCTTCTGGTCCCATTACTTCCTCTTCATTGTCATCCTCACTGTTGTCACCTGCGGCAACATTTGCTCCTCTACGAAGCTCCTCTTGCAATGCTTGTACCTACCTCTGGAGGGCTCTAACCTCCTTAGGATCAATAGCTCTGGCCCTTCTGCCATGCTCTTTTCATGGAGGCATCTTCTAACTCGAACCCACAACCACACAGTCTTGGTGCAAATTGCCTCACAGTCGGCGCTCTGTCTACACACTCAGGAAAACTTGCTCTGATACCACTTGATGTGGACACAACCCAAGAACAGAATGGAACCAAAAGAAAGGGAAAATTATATTAAATGAGAAAATAAGCTAGTACAAATAGTGCAGAGAAAATAAACTTCAAAACCTACCCTAAGGGCTTACAATAGCATAAATCTGGAGAATATTTCTCTTTTTAGCACCCCCTCTCAAACTCCACTCCGAACTGCCTTTTACAATTCCAGAAATCTCCTTAAATAGACCTCGGAGGGTTAAGGACTAGGAGTACATTCTAGAAAGTGCTAGTAGGCATCCACCGACAAAATAGAAGGTTCCAAAAGCTGCGTTAGAAGTCGGTGCAAATCTAGAAAAATCCAGAAACGGTAGCCGAACTTCTGGGAGGCATAACTTTTGAACCGTAGCTTCGATTGACGAACCGTTTATATTTTCAGAAAGCTCTCGAAGCGCTCTATAGCCCTATAGACAAGCTTCACTCGTCCCCCATTTTTTGACCCTTTTTGAGGTCATTTAATGCCCCAAACCTGACTTTGAAGCATTCTTAGGAGGTCTCCAAAACTCAAAAAATTGCAATCACTTTCAAACCGTGGGGCCTATTGACCTGATTCTTTTTCTAGAATGCTCTAAATCAAGATTACATTCATCTGGCCAATTCACACCTTCTAGTTTACCAAAATGATGGCCCAAATACATGCTCCTATTTTTTTGGGATTTTCAAATGCACTGATAGTTGAACTATGAGAGTTGGAACCTTTATTTGAGCCAAATGGGTATCCAAAAATGTAAAGACATGAAACAGAAACTAAGTCTAAGTACATTTTTTTTTGGGTGACACAGGATTGCCCTTATACTTCTGGATGCTCCTGCATCAGGGTATCGACTTTCTTGAATTACCAAGATGAGCATACAGATGAGCATACCCTATCCCATTATCTCAATGGTAAGAGAGGGGAGATAAATTCTTGAGTCCAAATCCTAACCTTTAATCCCATTTGTCCTAGAAAATTAGACCAAGTATTTGAGTTGATTGCCTTTTGAATGCGTTGTATGACATAAATTCATGATTATAACCCTTTAGTTTGATCTTGTATGTGTTTTGCTATGATGGGTTTTCATATTTCGTCCTATAGGTCCTTGGTGATTTTTCTATTAATTAAGTCTAATTAAAAGATTAAATTAATGATTTAATTTAATGGAAAATTATTATGATATTTAATTATATTTTATTAATTGGCAAATTAATTAAATAAGAAGAATTAAATTGAAAGATAAAAATATAAGTTTAACTTTAGATTGCAATAATATTAATTTAATTTAATAATAATATATTTAGGAGATCATTTTTAAATAAATGCCATATATTATTATCACTCAAGTTAATAAATATTTTATCAATTAACGCTTTGAAAATAAATTAAAGAATGGAAAAGATATTAATTTAGTAAAGAATTTTAAGATTGCATTAAGTATGCATGAGATTAAAAATTAATAAATTAATTAAAAAGAGAAGTCAAGTGAATTTGATTAAGATATTTTATATTGCAATAAAGGTGCATGAAAACATAACAGAAAGATAATAAAGAGTTAAAGAGTGGTAAGCAAGGAGTCCTCTTGGGTGATTGCACAATTAGTGCCCTAAATTTAGGAGAGAACTCCTTATTAACAATTGAGGGTTCATTTTTGAGGGACCACAAATTTTGGAGAAGGATTTTTAGAAAGAGGGTTTTGAGAGAAGAAATTTCTCTCGCAATCTTCTGGGTGTTTGTGATTTTAGCATCAAAACCAAGTAGATTCTTGTGTTTTGATTCACCTAGTTAATTACGTTATTAATTATTCCTATCTTCTTCGTGATTGTTGAAATTTGTCTTCGAAAGTTCGTTGTATGAATCTTTCAATCTTCCATCTGAATGTACTGGTATTCATCTCATTTTCTTTGTTTATGTGAGGATTGAAATAATTAGAAAATCCTTGTTCTATAGATTTAAGAATTATTAATTGGTTTGGGAAGTGTTTGAGAGGAAATGGAAATTGTAGAAAATAAACTTGGCTAGTTTACCTTATTTGCCCTATCAAAGTACTATTAGAATTGTATTTTTTTAAAATTATATTATTAAAAAAATTGGAAAGGGATTTTTTTTATAAAAGAGATTATTATTAAAAAATGAAATTAAATAAATTAGTTAAAGATTAAATATATATATTATATATATTACAAGGGGGTGGGGAATTCCCCATGCCCCCCCCCCACTTACATGCTAGTGGCTTTAACCACCGCTGACCATAGGGTATTGCAACAATGACAGTACTCTATTGTGGCCACAAGCCCCTATAACAACATCAAGGTGGCCATGTGCCTTTTAAAGGTTGATAGGCCTTTCTAAAAGAATATGTTGTTTGTTTTATTATTAATTATTTTATTTTTAATTTATTTTTATTAAATATAATTTGAATAGTAAAAATTAATTATTATTATTTAATAATTTATTTAATAAAATTACTAATTATTAATTATTTAATAATTATAGTTCATATATAATTTTAATATAGTTGTGTTTTTAATAATTATTAATTAATTAAATTAAATTAAGTTTAATTAAGTTTAATTAATAATACAAATTATTTAATGAAGTTTAAATTTATTTAATTTATTATTATTAGTGACTTGAATTTTAATAAAATGGTAATTATTTTATTAGAAAATCAATAGTCATTATTTTAATAATTTAATAAATAATTACTTTTAAAGTATTTAGAACATGAACTTAAAATCGAATTAGGATAATTGTGCTTTTTATTCAAATATAAGAATGGGGTAAATTGTAAGGGTTAAATTGTAAATCATAGGTACTCGCAAACTTACATTGAAGAAAATTGAAACCTTACTATTAATTCAACTATGTGCTTTCAAAATCAAACCAAACTATGAAACTACTATGCTATCTATATGTTGTCTATGTTTTGGGTTTGGGTTGACTAGAGTGTTAGCTAGTTTTAGGACGTCTACTAGAGGCTTGGGAATTTTGTGATTGTGGTATTATGTTGATTTGATCTTTGATCTTTTAAACTCAACCATGGTGATGTGTTGGTATGCTCTATGATGAGTTTGATTATATTGTTCGTTATTGCTTTCAATGTTATTGTGGGATAATGAGATGAATGCTATGTCATACTTGACTTAACCATTGTGAGTCTTCGATCAATACTCTTGGGATACTTTCTAGTTGATTATAGAGAATTGATGGGTTATTGTTATTTATCTCTTGATGCTTTTCAATCACTTGTATATGACTAAGGTGAAATATTATGATTATTTGATTTGTTCTTTTATGAGCTTAGGGTAGGTTATCTATATGTAATGTTAGGAAGTGGCTCGCAATAGACATTGGGGCCTTAAGTGGCTACAAGGTAACCTATTGTAATTTGTTTAATAAGTGAAAATACTACACTAAATGAGAGTAAAATTAACCTAATAAGAGTCTTTATATGTTCTCACACATGCCTTGAGTGCTAGTACAAACTTGGATGGGAATAGAGAGAATGCTTGGTTGCGACCATGCATTGTTAGTATGCCTTGTCAGTATAAGATGATACTAGTGCCACATAGAGTCACTAGGGGGTTAGATCAAGTTAGACTACAAGGGTAACTCTAACGTTGATTCGTCTGACGACACTTGCTCGCTTACATAGTAGGTTTCCTTCGTGTTTGTGTTTGCCTCTGGGTCTTGGAACCTTTGAGTTAGATTACTTTTAGGGTTTACCGGACTTAGCTACTACTTTGATTTTTGGATTGATATCATGTTTGGAACTTGAGACTATTTCCTTAGTGCAGTGGGAGTGGGCCTTTTTGGGTTACCACACAGTTGGGTGGTAGTGCTTTTTACTCTTGCCATTGAGATTTGTCTGTTGATACTATAACTGGAGTTCTTTGTCTACTTTTCCTTTCATTCTATCTTTGCATATTATGATGGATGGTTATATCTTTATGATGGATAATTTTACTTATTCTATTGTATCTTGTTTCATGAATCCGGAAGGGATGATGTATCTATTATGTAAATGTATATTCTTTCAGCCTTTCATGCCCTATGACATGTATAATGGATGATTGAGCATTCTAAATTTTATTGCCAAGCGGTATTCAGAAAAAATGTATATTATTTAAATGAACTTAGACTTATAATTATTCTTTCATGTGGATGTGGTATTTATTAGACTTAGTATTATTTAAACTTAAATGTGATTCAACGTCTTGGGATCTTTAAGGAATGTAATCTATTATGTTTTCTTTCATATGATTGTATGTAATTATTTTTGCTACTTTATGTTTGATGTGTATGTTGTTCTTTAAAAATAAAAAATGTTTGGCAAACTTAGTAAAACTTTAGGTTAATTTTTTTGGATCCCTTGGCAGGGTGTTACATGCTTGTTGCTTAGTAAGTTAGTCATATGAGTTTAGAATGTCCTAATTTTAGAGGTGGATGTTCATCTTGGATATATCATCCTACTAGTTGAGGCTCAATATCATATAATGAATATTCATGGATTTATTACAAATTTTTGATGTACAATTTTGGTATAAAAACTTTAGGCTCATCGTTGAAGACCTTAGAGGCCCCAGATGGGCTCCAAAATGGGATCAATTGGGGCTTGCACAAGTTGGGCCCAGTAAATCATAAATTGTAGATTTTGAAAAGTGGTTATAATAGCCAATCAAAGAAATGGTTTGACAATTATGGTCTTCTAAAGTTGGACTGGTGAAAATTTCCAAAATAAGTGTCAAAGGTGTATCGGTCGACTCTATATCTTTATTTAGAGTTAGTCGGTCTCAAGGGTTAGGGTTTGATGTCTAGAAACTTCCCAAGTGGTGTAACAATGCATATTTACGGAATGCTCATACATTGTTTAGGAAAACTTTGGGTGATAGTTTGCAATTTTGTGTTGCAAATTATTGTAAGGAAGATGCCCATGTGGGTTTGTATATTGTATTTCAAAATTATGTAATTCAACGTTTGCGGCAATAATAAGAAGTCCATATTTTGTTCTTGCAAATTATTGTTGTTTCTTTGTTTCTATTATGCATGATGTAGGAGCATCCAGAGGTATAAGGGCAATCCTGTGTCACCCAAAAAAAAATTTACTTAGAATTAGTTTCTATTTCATGTGTTTTCATTTCTGGATACCCATTTGGGTCAAATAAAGGTTCCAACTCTCACCATTCCACTATCAGTGTTCTAGGTTAGAGTATTTGAGCACTTTGGAATATGTAAAAATGCCTAAAAAATAGGAGTATGTAAGTGAGCCATCATTTTGGTGAACTAGAAGGTTTAAATAGGTTAGATGATTGTAATTGTAATTTAGAGCATTCCAAAAAAAAAATCAGGTCAAAAGTCTCCACGGTTTGAAAGTTATTGCAGTTTTTCAATTTTTGGAGACCTCCTAAGAATGCTTCAAAATTAGATTCAGGGCATTAAATGACCTTGTATAGGGCCAAGAAAATGGGGGACAAGAAAGCTATCCATAGGGCTATAGAGTGCTTTGAGAGCTTTGTGAAAATGTAAACGGTTTGTCAATCGGAGCTACAGTTCAAAAATTATGCCTCCCGAAAGTTTGATTACCGTTTCTGGATTCTTCTAGTTTTACACCGACTTCTAATGTGGCTTCTGGAACCTTCTATTTGATCGGTGGATGCCAACTAGCACTTTCTAGAATTTATTCCTAATCCTTAACCCTTTGGGGTCTATTTAAGGACATTTCTGGCATTGTAAAAGGCAGTTTGGAGTGGAGTCTGAGAGAAGGTACTGAGAGAAGAATTTATCTCCAGATTTGTGCTATTGTAAGCCCATAGGGCATGTGTAGAAGTCTATTTTCTCTATACTGAATGTATTAGACTATTTTAATAGTTAATAAAATTTTCCCTTTCTTTTTTTGTCCATTTTGTGTTGGGTTGTGTCCCATCAAGTGGTATCAGAGCGGGTTTTTTTGAGTGTGTAGACAGAGTGTTGACGGTGAGGCAGTTTGCACCAGGACTGTGTGGTTGTGGGTTTGAATTAAGAAGATTCCTCCATGAAGAGAGCGTGTTGGAAGGGCCAAAGCTTTTAATCCTAAGGAGGTTAGAGCCCTCCAAAGTCAAGTCCAAGCATTGCTGGAGGAGCTCCGTAGGGGAGCAAATGTTGCTGTAGGTGATGAAAGTGAGGACGACAATGTAGAAGAATTTGGACCAGAAGGGGAAGTTGATGGGGAAGTTCTGAATCAGGAAGAGGAAAGGCTTTTTAGGGCCATTTCCAAGTTTTGGAAAAGACCTACAATTGATGTGGGTGTATTTTCAGGAAATCTAAAACCAGATGAGTTGATTGACTGGATCAATGAATTGGAAGAGTACTTTGAATATGAGGATATCAGGGATCCGAATAGGGTCAAGTTTGCAAAGGCCAAACTGAAAGGCCATGCCAAGATTTGGTGGCAAGAGGTTCAATTGGAAAGAAATAGAAGAGGAAAGGATAAGATCACAAGGTGGGATTGCATGGTGGAAAAATTGAAGAAGCAGTTCATTCCTGTTGACTATGAGCTTGATCTGTTTAAGAAGATGCATGGGTTCAAGCAAGTAGGAAGATCAGTCTAGGAATATATGGAGGAGTTTTATCGACTTTTGATTAGAGTAAGGCACGCAGAAGCAAATAAGGAGAAGGTTTCTCATTATATCAGTGGGTTGCGACCTAGCATCCAGGAGGAATTAAGTCTGGTAAGAATGATCAGCGTTGAAGAAGCATACCAGTTTGCCCTATGATTTGAAGAGAAACTAAATAAAAGGTTTGAAGGAAGACAAAAAGGGCACAGTCAAGGAGGAAGGTGTAGTGGTAGGTCATCTGGAGGTCGGAATGAGACCCAAAATAAAAATGAAGATGTGGGTACTAGCAAGAACTAGAGGAACAAGGGTTTCAACCGCTCCCATGATAAGACTTTGGAAATTAGAGAGGAAGAGGTAGAGGATGTGGAAAAGGAAGAGGAGGATTTCGTGGTACCTATTTCCATTGCAATGAAGAAGGTCATCGAGCCTTTGAATGCCCTCAATGTCAAGGAAGGACAAATAGGAGAGCTGAAGGCCAAGCTAGGGTTGCCCATGTGGATGAGGATGCACACTCATCACATTCAAAGTATGCAGAAAGACGAGAGACTTTAGTAAATGAAAGGGTCCTACTAAGTGGTGAGATTGAACTAGGAAAAAGGAGGAGTTTATTTCGTACTAGGTGCAAGTGTGAGGATAAATATTGTGATGTGATCATTGATGGTGGTAGCACTGATAACTTGGTATCAGAGGAGATGGTCTCTAAGCTGAAGCTCAAGAGGGAGAAACACCCTTAGCCCTATCGGATCACTTGGGTGAAGGATGATCATAAGGTCCTAGTAAGTGAACAATGTTTAGTGAAGTTCAAAATTGGGACTTACCATGATGAAGCTCTCTATGATGTTATTCCAATGGATGTTTGCCATCTATTAGTGGGTAGATTGTGGCATTTTGATAGGCATGCAGTACATGATGGCCATGCAAACACATACTCTCTAACAAAGGATGGAGTTTGCCACAAATTGAAGCCCATGAAGAAGGAAGGAAAAAAGGTATGTAGCAGTGCTAGGATTTGTCTTGTTGATGGAAAGAAGTTTGTAGATGGCATGAAACATTAGCGTATGTGTTATGATTTGATTCCTAGAAAAGATAAGGAAGGTAGTAGTGAAATACCATTTGAAGTTTTAGATTTATTAGGTGAGTTTAGAGATATCATCTATGATAATGTTCCAGAAGGATTGCCACCAATAAGGCAAATCGGTCACCAGATAGATTTAATTCTAGGAGCTAGTTTTCCTAACAAGGCTACTCACAAGATGACTCCTACTGAAATTGACGAGCTAAACAGACAAGTTCAGGAGCTATTGAGGAAGGGGTTGATTCAGGAGAGCCTGATTCCATGTGTAGTACCTGTAGTACTCACACTAAAGAAGGATGGAGAGTAGAGAATGTGTACAAACTCTTGAGCTATAAACAAGATAACCATCAAGTATCGGTTTCCTTTGCCAAGGATGGATGATATTATGGACTTTTTGAGTGGAGCTCAGTATTTCATAAAGATAGATCTCAAGAGTGGCTATCACTAGATATGGATACGAGAAGGAGATGAGTGGAAAACTACCTTCAAGACCAAGGAGGGTCTTTATGAGTGGTTAGTCATGCCCTTTGGATTGACGAGTGCCCCAAGCACCTTCATGCGGCTTATGAATGAGGTATTTAAGAAGTTCTTGGGAAAATTTGTTATTGTCTATTTGGATGATATTTTAATTTTCAGCAAGACTTTGGAAGAACATTTATTGCATATTCGTAGAGTCCTTGAAAGGTTAAGGGAAGAGAAACTATTGATTAATCTAAAGAAGTGTATCTTTGCAAAAAGGGAGTTAGTCTACTTGGGGTTTGTTATATCACCTGAAGGTATTAAAATAGATCCAAATAAGGTAAAAGCCATCTTGGAATGGCCCACTCCAAGATTTGCTACTGAAGTAAGACCATTTCATGGTCTGGTTAGTTTTTATAGAAAGTTCATTAAGAATTTCAGTTGCATATGTGCACCCCTGACTGACACAATAAGAGGGGACATAAAAGAGTTCAAGTGGACTACAACAGCTGCAAGAAGTTTTGAATTGCTAAAGAAGAAGGTGACAAAACAACCTGTGTTGGCACTTCCAAATTTTAGAAAGGTGTTCCAGGTGGATTGTGATGCTAGTGGCAGTGTTGTTGGAGTTGTATTAAGCCAAGAAGGTAAGCCTATTGCATATTTTAGTGAAAAATTGAATGATGCGAAGAAGAAGCATTCTGTTTATGATCAAGAGTTCTATGCAATAGTTCAGGCCTTAAAGAAATGGAGACATTATTTATTGCCAAAAGAATTTGTTTTATATACTAATCACCAGGCATTAAAGTACCTAAATAGCCAAGGTAAATTGAACTAGAGGCATATGAAGTGGGTAGAGTTCTTGTAGAGCTATACATTTGTGTTGAAGCATAGAAGTGGAAAATCTAACAGGGTTGCATATGCATTAAGCAGGAGGCAGTTGTTGCTTACAGTAATGTAGGTTAAAGTAGTTGGGTTTGATGAACTCAAGAATTTGTACCCTGAGGATACTGATTTTGCTGAAGTGTGGAAAGCTTGTAAAGAGCCTGTTGCTATAGACAGAACCAAGTGGCTAGACTATTTGATTCAGGATGGTATGTTGTTTAAGGGCAATCAATTATGCATTCCAAGGAGTTCCATAAGGGAAAATTTGATTAAGGAGAAGCACAGTGAAGGGATGGTAGGACATTTTGGTCGAGACAAGACCATTTCCATTCTTAGAGATCATTATTTTTGGCCTCAGATATCACAAGATGTGAAGAAGTTTGTACAAAGTTGTCAGGTTTGTCAAGCAGCCAAGGGATTTCGTCACAATACTGGACTATATCAACCATTGCCCATTCCATCAAAGCCATGGGAGGACATAAGTATGGATTTTATTTTTGGATTTCCGAGGACACAAAGGGGTAATGACTCAGTATTTTTGGTGGTTGATAGGTTCTCCAAAATGGCCCATTTCATTCCTTGCCACAAAACTCATGATGTTGTCCATATTGCAAACTTGTTTTTTAGAGAGGTAGTGAGACTACATGGTCTCCCAAGGAGTATAGTTTCGGATAGAGATACTAAATTTGTGGGTATTTCTAGAGGACATTGTGGAAGAAGTTGAGAACAGACTTGAAATTTAGTTCCACACATCACCCGTAGACTGATGGTCAAACTGAAGTGGTAAATAGAAGTTTGGGCAATTTACTGAGATGTTTAGATGGGGATAAGCCCAAGGGATGGGATTTGATGCTACCACAGGCAAAATTTGCTTACAATAACTCTATAAATAGGAGTACTGAAAAATCACCATTCCAAATTGTATATGGAAATAGCCCAAGGACTGCACCAGAATTGAGGAAGATAGAGCAAGGGAAGAGGACAAGTACTAAAGTAGAAGAGTTTGTTGAACATATCAAGCGCCTACTTGAGGAGGTTCAGGCACACATTACCAAGATGAATCAATAGTATAAATCTAGGGCTGATCAAAGGAGAAGACATAAGGAGTTCCAAGTAGGGGATCTTGTGATGGTACACTTAAGAAAAGAAAGATTTTCAGTAGGTACTTACAACAAGCTAAAGATGAAGAAATTTGGCCCCTAAAAAATTATGAAGAAACATGACTTAGGAAATGCATATGAGGTGGAGTTACTAGATGGAATTCACATTTCTCCTATCTTCAACATTGCAGACTTAACAGAGTATCATGATGATGGTGCAGATGAGGAGCTAATGTTAGAGCCATGTCCGATTCTTGCTTCTAAGAGGGAGGAGATAGAAGACATTCTAGATCATCGTGTGGGCAGGAGTACCAAAAATAGGCAGTATGAAGAGTATTTGGTTAAGTGGAAAGGCTGACCAATGGAGGACTCAACTTGGATATCATCAATTGAGGTTTCCCATTTGGGATTTCCTCTACCATCTATAGAGTGACAGGGTCACTTTTCAACCTACCCTGGGTGTCTGATGCAGGAGCATCGAGAGGTATAAGGGCAATCCTGTGTCACCCAAAAAAAATATACTTAGACTTAGTTTCTATTTCATGTGTTTTCATTTCTAAATATCCATTGCGGTCAAATAAAGGTTCCAACTCTCACCGTTCCACTATTAGTGTTCTAGGTTAGAGTATTTGAGCACCTTGGAATACATGAAAATGCCTCAAAAATAGGAGTATGTAAGTGAGCCATCATTTTGGTGAACTAGAAGGTCTAAATAGGTTAGATGATTGTAATTGTAATTTAGAGCATTCTAGAAAAAAAATCAGGTCAAAAGTCTCCACGGTTTGAAAGTTATTGCAATTTTTCAATTTCTAGAGACCTCCTAAGAATGCTTCAAAATCAGATTTAGGGCATTAAATGACCTTGTACAGGGCCAAAAAAGGGGGATGAGCAAAGCTGTCCATAGGGATATAGAGCACTTTGACAACTTTTCAAAAGTGTAAATGATTCGTCAATCGGAGCTACGGCTCAAAAGCTATGCCTCCCAGAAGTTCAGTTACTGTTTCTGGATTCTTCTAGTTTTGCGCCGACTTCTAATGCAGCTTCTGGAACCTTCTATTTGGTTGGTGGATGCCAACTAGCACTTTCTAAAATGTATTCGTAATCCTTAACCCTTTGGGGTCTATTTAAGGACATTTTTGGCATTGTAAAAGGTAGTTTGGAGTGGAGTCTGAGAGAAGGTACTGGGAGAAGAATTTATCTCCAAATTTGTGCTATTGTAAGCCCATAGGGCATGTGTAGAAGTCTATTTTCTCTGTACTAAATGTATTAGCATATTTTCATAGTTAATAAAATTTTCCCTTTCCTGTTGTGTCCATTCTATGCTGGGTTGTGTCCCATCAATGCATTTTTTGTATTAAGGGGACAACCCTTCATCAAAGTATAGGAAGAACTTCAAGTCTGGAAGGCCTAGAGATTATTTTTATGCAAATGAAGATGATGAATGTGATGAAAGAAATTAGAGTGAAAGTGATGATGAGTTAGGATTTGTAGTTATCAAAAAAGAAGTCTGGGAAGAGAAAGCCTTAGTTTCATAGGTTGAAAAGAAATATGATTGGATCATAGATAGTGGTTGTTTGCATCATATGACTACTAAAATGAATAAATTTGTGAAATTCAATAGTCATGATGGAGGAATTATCAGAGTTGGTAAAAATGCATCTTGTCATATCAAGGGAATAAATCTATTACTCTTGATGGAAAGACAAACACTGACGATGTCTATTTTTTTGATGGATTAAAGCATAACCCATTGAGTGTTGGACAATTAGTTGATCAAGAATATCTGTCATAATTCACAAATAAGACATGAATTATCAAGGATAAAGATGGTAAGTTGATTGGTATTGGTACAAGATCCAAAAGTAATGTTTTTCAATTGAACCCTATAGAGATGACATGTTTGGTTGCAAAGGTTTTCTCATTTACAATTTGATATTATTATGAAGGCTAGTAGTACATTTTATGTTAGAAATTTACCTAAAATTGTAAAGCCTTCTAATGTTGTGTGCAAAGAATGTGTTACAGATAAGCAAAACAAATTTTCCTTTCCTATCAAGAGGTTTTACCACAAAAGAATTTGAAAATTTTGTTCATACATATTTGATTGCTCCTACTAGGATAAAAAGATTTTGTGGTGAAAGATACTTCATGATTTTTGTTGATGATTTTAATAGGATAATGTGAGTAGAATTTATTAAATAAAATTCCAAGGCATTTGAAAATTTTAAGTTGTTTAAGAATAGAGTTGAGAATAAATATGGAATAAAGATAAAAATTGTAAGATCAGATAGAGGTGGAGAGTTTACATTGAATGAGTTTAACACCTTTTGTGAAGTAAATGGCATCAAGAGACAACTATCAACACCTAAGTCTCCTGAACAAAATGGGATTTATGAAAGAATAAATAGGTCTGTAACAAAAGAAATGAGAACCATCATGTTTGAGAATGATGTATCAAAGACATTTTGGAGAGAAGTAGTCAATACAATAGTATACACCATGAATAGAGTGTAGATCTAAAAAGTTGCAAACAAGACTCCCTATGAATTATGGTTTGGATATGCACCCTCAGTGAAGTATTTGAAGTAAGTGTTACATAAAGAGAGATGATGATATTCATAATTTTGATGCAAGCAATGAGGAAAGTAAACTCCTTGGTTATTCATTGAAAAGAAAAGTTTATAGAATTTTTAATCAAAGAAGTAAGACTATTGTTGAGTGCGCAAATGTAAAAGTGGATGAAAAGTTTGGAGTTAAAGAAAGAACGTTGGATTATAATTTAGATGATATAGAAGAAGCTAATCCTAAACCTATCATAGAAAATATTGAAGTTTTTTTTTAGACTAACAATAATTTGCAGAATAATGTTCAAGTTATTGAACAAAGAGAAGAAACAAGATTTGAACCTAGAGAAGAAGTAAGAGTTAAGTTACTAATACCTACACCTAATAGGAATTTGAAAAAGACTCACCTTGCTAATTATATTATTAGAAGCAAAGAAAAGGAGCTATGTCAAGAAACAAAGTACATGAAGAATTGTGTTTACAAATTGTGCAAAACAATGATAATATTCTTATATCACAAGATAAGTATTTGAAATACTTGTTAAAAATATTTGGCTTGAAAAGTTGTAAGCCTTTTGGTACACTTATGATAATTGGTCACAAGTTACCTAGAAAAGATGAAACACCTACATTTGAGTAGAAGAAGTAAAAATCCATGATTGGAGGTTTGTAATATCTAACTCACACTAGATCATATATAGAAAATGCAGCTGGCACAGTAGCAATATTTCAAGCAAATACTAGAGAACACACTATGCAACAATAAGGAGGATTTTTAGATATTTGAAGGGTACACTTGATTTTGGTTTGTGGTATTATAGATCAAATGATTTTACTTTGTGTGCATATATTGATGTGGATTGGGTAGGTAGTATGGATGATAGAAAAAGCACCAACGATGGAATATTTTTCCTTGGAGGAAGATTGGTTTCTTGGCTAAGTAAGAAACAATATTTCATCTCATAAAGTACAACAAAAGAAGAGTATGCAGTAGTAACAAACAATTGCAATCAAATCATATGGATGAAGTAGATGTTGAAGGACATTGGAATAGAGTTTTCAAAACCTTTTATCATATACTTTGATAACACAAGTACAGTAAGTATGTCTAAAAGCATATATCCATTAAGTATTACATTTTGAGAGAGAAAGTTTTAGAGAAAAAAATTAGATTGGAATATGTTAGTACAAAAGAGAAGATTGTAGATATTTTTATGAATTCATAAACCTTGTACCCCTAAAAGGTGCAAGTGTTTGTTTTAAATTAAAATCAATGTTATAAAAAAATCACTTTTATTAAGCATTTTGAGGAAACAATTGCAAGGTGAACGTGCGAGGAAACAATTACAAGATGAACACGTAAGTGGTTGCAAGCTCAGGTGTAGGGGCATGTGCTGGTCTAGGAGCAAGTGTAGGTGTAGGGACTAGAGAGAGAATCTTAGGCATAGGTAGAGTCTATATAGAAAAAGCTTTGGGTGTATTGACACATCTAGGTCCTCAAATGAGTTCTAAAGGGAAAAATTAACCTAGGGTTTCATATCAGGATGTTGTTTCTAGCATTTTCTCGTTTCATATCGGGATGCCCTTTCTAGTATTTTCTCTTCAGTATTTTAACTCTTATTATTATTAAGAATTTTGAGGAAACTGTTGCAAGATGAACACACAAGTGGTTGCATGCTTAGGTGCAGGGGCATGTGCTAGTGTAGGAGCAAGTGCAGGTGCAGGGAGTGGAGAGAGAATCTTAGGCACAGGTAGAGTCTATACAAAAAAGCTTTGAGCATACTGACACATCTAGGTCATCAACTAAGTTCTAAAGGGAAAAATCAACCTAGGGTTTTGTATTAGGAAGCCCTTTCTATCATTTTCTCTTTAGATCTTGTTGTACAATAGGAAACAAAGGAGCATGATTCTTTGTAGTTTTAGCATTGTCATTTCTAGGAAACCCATCTTTTCTCTGGTGATAAATCAATATTTTGAGGGAGAGTAGTGGTTCAGCTAGCTAAACCTCTTTTTGTGAACCCTTGAATTCATGATGCTCATCAGCTAGATTTGGGAGACAAATCACTTTTGGATCATGGATCGAGCTTTGAAAAGGGAAAAACTTCAATGCAAGCCTCAAAGTGGCTAAAACAACAATCGGTGCTAGACGGTTCCAAGAATAAGCATGTTTCAAAATCGACGTCGGTCGAATCTAAGAACAAGCTCTCCAAGCAGTCAAAAAAATGACCTCAGGTTCAACCATCACAAAACATGATCAATAACTTTCCAAAGCAAAACCAAAAGACTAGATCTTTTCGTAAATAGCTAGTCTTTGATATTTGTCAAGGGTTTCCTTTAGAACCTAATATTCTCTCATAGCCTGATTCAACTCAAGACAAGGACTCGACTAAGGAACCTAGTGTTGATCTGCCTCATATTGAGATGTAGGATCCCCCTAGAGCCCCCTTTATACCAGCTAAGAAACAAAAAAAATGGAAAAAAAGCAAACTTGGTGGTGGCCAAATCCAACTCAGAAGACACATAGGCAGGTTTTAGGCCGATGATCACACTTCCTAGTCATATGCTTCAAAAATCCATTGGGCTACTTTGAAAAACTACTATAATTGGTAAGTTTTCATCCAATTCTCTCTCATTCCTAACTATTAAAGATTGGGCTCTTGCATCTTGGCCAGAATTAAGGGATATCTTTTATATTGATTCTGAATCAAAATTTTTTATAGCCATCTTTGAAACAAAAGCTGCTAGAGATTTGGTACATAAACAAAAAGGTTGGTTTTGTTGTGGTTCTAGTTTATTCACCTTGATATGGATTCCAAATTTCAAACTACAATCTCTTTAGATCCTTTTTCTGCCACATTGGATATCCTTTCCCTCTTTACCTCTAGAGTATAAGGATCCTCATATCATTGAAATTCTTGCAAACAAACTGGGTATTTTCCTTGCACATGACCTTATTCCATATGAAAAACCACATTTGGACCCCAGAGTTTTCCTACTACTAGATATGAGGCAACCTCTTCCAACTCAATTGGTCATTAATTCTCAGTGGGGTTCATGGGAGCAGTCAATCATAATCTAGAATGAGCAAACAGTTCAAAAGTTTCAATATAAACTTGGTCACTTCAATACTCAATGTCAAGATTCACCCAATGAGGTCTCGGACATATGCCCAGATTACAACACAGATCCTAAATTATGTGCCCACAATGCCCATTTAGACTCAAATTATGATATGGCCCTGATGGCCCCTATTTAGTGTGGTTCCACTACAATAGGAAATCAGTGCTTAGATTTTTCTAATGCATACAAATTGTCGTCAATCTTATAGCTAGTCTTATCATATGCTCAAGTTTTGCTAGCTAAACCAAAAACTCACATGATGGCCATCCATCTTCAAATTTTCCATTACTATGCTTCAAAGATAAGGATCCTATCAAAAGTCACTATGCTGACTGGAAAACTCTTCAAATTATAGATCAAATTGCCTCTACAATTGCTAATAATATAGTATTTGTTATTACATAGGAAGAAGGATTTAATGTTGCTAATAAGGAAAATAGTGATCTTGTTGCATTACTCAAAGAAATTCAATATTGGAATAGTCAGACAAAGTAGAAAAAAGTATCCTACTACATGGCCACTGATGATTTTGAAACTCCAAATCAAGAAGCTAAACTGGATTTGATGCTGGAGGCATGCTGTGATTTGGATCCACTTGGTCTTGAGAAGAGTATTTTTCAACATGTTGCAGATAACTTGAATTTACATCTTGATGTGACTAATTCAAAGGAACCTAAGTTTGATAAGGGACAAATTGAGCTTAAATCTCAAAACATCTCAAACATTATGGTGGACTCCAATTTTCCACAGGTGGCTGATCAACTAGAGGTTCAACATCAAGAGGACAATTTGATAGAGTCTAAGACTTTCAAAGAACAACATGAATCTAGGCTCCAAGCTAACTTGTTAGAAGTTGATACTCAACACACTTTCCCCATTGTTCAGTCTCCCTCTCTTTTCCCTTAGGTTTCTAAGATACCCAAATCTAGAGGGTGTCCAAAGGGTTCTAAAACCAGAACTGAGATTACTTTGGGTATCCAAACTACAATAGATGAAAACTTTGTTTTCAACAAGAGAATGATGAGGAGAACAACCTATTCTCCTTGTTAGCAATGAAAGTTGTATCATGGAATGTCAGAGGCATAAATGCCTCTGACAAGAGAGGTAGGGTTCAAAAGTTTTTAGAATCCTCAAAAGCATATATTGTGTTGCTACAAGAGACAAAATTATCACAAGAAACATTTTTGAAATCCCTAGCCAAATGGCCAAGGTGGTCCTTAGTGCACTCTCCTAGTATGGGTGCTTCTAGGGGTCTTGCCATTATTTGGAATCCATTAAAAATTCAGGGCCACCTTATTCAACAACAAGCTAATTGGTAAATGTTGTAGGTTCTTGACTTTGATGTCTATTTTACTTTGTTTAATGTGTATGGTCCTACCTCTACTCAAGAAAAGTTGAAAACATGGGATCACATAGCAGTGTTGATTCAATCTCAAAACTCCCATCAAGTCATCCTTAGGGGTGATTTTAATGTGATCTTGAATCAAAATGACAAAGTTGGTGGTATTTTCCCACCCATTAAAACCATTCAGGACTTCACTCAATTTGTTGAGAATAATGATTTGATGGATATTCGACCATCTAATGGAAAATTTACATGGACAAACAGGAGATCGAGTTTTGCTCAAATTCTAGTTAGATTGGAAAAATTTCTGCTATCTCATGACTAGAAATTAGGTAATTTTTACTTCCAATTAGAGATTTTGTCTACTCCAAATTTTGATAATTTCCCAATCTCCATTGTCATTGATCAAGCTACACCTATTGACCAAAACCAACATAAGTCATCTTTTAAATTTGAAAGTATGTGGTTGCGCCACACACATTTTCTCCCACTTTTAAAACAATGGTGGATTAGTGCACCCTTTGCTCCAAGATCTAGAATGCACCAATTTGCTAATAAATTGAAATATTTCAAGGAACAAATCAAAATCTAGAACATACACATTTTTAAAAATGTCTTCAAATAGAAAGAGATTGTTAAGCTGCAATTGGAGGAAATTCACTGCTCCATTATCAAGTTTGGGATGGATAGTGACATATATGCTAAGAAAAAAGACTTACAAATTGAATGGGAGGAATTGTGTAACAAGGAGGAAGATTACTAGAGACAAAAGTCTAGGGAATTTTGGATACAACAAGGAGATAGAAACAAAAAAAAATTTCATTCTTCTGCCTAAAAAAAAAGGGTAGCTAAATCAATTTTTCAAATCTTGGAGGCTGAAACAGGTAATATTCTAACCAACCCTCACTAGATTAGAGATGAAGGTGTCAAGTTCTTTAAGAATCTTCTTGCACTGGTAGAGCTTCCCTCACCTTCCTAGTCACAAGTTGAGGATTTCATCTAGCATATACCTACAATGATTTCCCCTGCGGAGAACTCCATGCTCTTAGCCCCTTTTTTAATTCAAGAAATTAGAGAGGTTATTTTCTCCTTCCCTCCTGACAAAGCCCTAGGTCTAGATGGCTTCATGGCACTCTTCTTCCAGATTTGTTGGGATTTTATTGGATGGGACCTCCTAGTAGTTATAGAGGAATCCAAAAAGTTCAAATCTATGTCAAAATATTTCAATTCTACAAATATTGCAATTATTCCAAAAAACACAAATCCCAAAACTTTTGCTGACTTTCATCTAATTTCACTCTATAGCCTGACTTATAAAATTATTACTAAAGCCATCTATCTACATCTTCAAAAACTTATTCCATCCATAATTTCTCCTGAACAAGGTGGCTTTGTTCCTAGTAGAGAAACAATGCAAGGTGCAATGGTAGCTCATGAAGTTCTCCATTCCATTAAGAATAGCCAATCTTTTAATTTTGTTATTAAGTTAGACATGCAAAAGGCCTATGAAAAATTTTGTTGGAACTTCCTCTTCCAAGTCCTTCAAAAAAATGGCTTTGACAAGAAATGGTATAAGTGGATTAAAGCTTGCATTTTGGGGGCTTGGTTTTCAGTCATTATCAATGGATCAGCGTCTGGTTTCTTTTCCTCCACACAAGGTCTCCGATAGGGTGACCCTCTTTCACCGAATTTATTCATCATCATGGCTGAAGCCCTTAGTAGGAACATCAAACATCATCATCTATCTGATAAGTAGAAAGGAGTAAAAGTAGAAGGTACAACAATCTTAGTAATGTACTCTTTATTTGCTAATGACACACTACTGTTTGGTGCCTCATCAATATGTGATGCTAAATAGATTAAGAAAATTCTCTTGCTATATTCAGAAGTCTCAGGATAGAAAATTAATCCTCAAAAGTCAAAAATCTTCTTAGTTTATACAAATAAGATTATCTCAAACAAGATTGTGCATATTTTGGGGTTTATTGAGGATTTTCTACTCTCTTGGGATTCCTTTCTTTATGGGTTCAAACAAGAAAGTTTTCTTGGAGGGGGTATACCAAATAATTAAGAGAAAAATTGCTTCTTGGAAAGTTAGATGACTATCATTATCTAGCAAAATATTGCTTATTAAGTCAGTCCTTTCTGCAATACCTAATTATTACATGGTTGTCATGCAAGCACCGTCTTATGTTGTTTCACAAATTCAAAGACTTGTTAAGGGATTTCTATGGTCAGTAAATTTGACTAATGAAAAGAAACTTCCACTTATCTCTCTCCAAAATATGGCAATTCATCCAACTCTAGGCGGTGTGGGTATTCATGATTTGACAACTAGGAACAAAGTATTTGGCGGTAAGCTAGTTTGACAGATGTGTACTAAACCACAATCAATTTGGTGTCAAATTATGCAACAAAAATATCTAGAAAAAAATGATCCACATAGAATATTTTCTATGTTGGATCCCCTTAGGGGATCAGTCATTTGGGACTTCATGATTGCATCCAGAGATATTGTGCTTAAATACATTTCATGAGAATTAAATTGTGGGGTTAAGATTAACTTTTGGGGTGACTCATGGAATGGCCACCCCCCATTAAATACAATGCCAAACATACAAAATATCATCTCAGTTATAGAAGCACAATGGGGTAACCTTGTTGTTCATTATATGGATGCAATTTTTATCTTCTCAAGGAAAGTAATATGGAAAGATCGAGATCAACTCCCTTTAGATCCTCAACATAAACAACAACTTAAATCTATCCTTTCAGAAAGATAGGCTTTTGTATCATTGGTTGAGGATCAGCTAATGTGGATCCCAGTAAAAAATGGTAACTACTCAATCAAGGAAGGTTACAAACTTCTTCAACAAATTGAGTCAGAAAAACCATCATCTCAAGCATTCATGTTCTACTGGAATAAAATAGTTCTTCCCACAGTTGGGTGTTTTACATGGCTAGCAATCAAGCATAGAATTATTACAAGTGATAGATTGGCTAGGATGAATATTACGTCTCCTTTCAAATGTGTTTTATGTGGTGAGGAAGACGAATCAATTGACCACCTATTTGCAAGATGTCAGTTTGCATACCAATGCTGTATTTTTGTTATAAAAAAATTAAATTACTACTCCCCATTGCAAAGCCATATCTGGGACATTTTTCAAGCTTGGCCAATTCTTTGCTCCAATGCCCTGTTTGCAGGAATTTGGAAATGTACACTTGCTCTAGTGATCTGGGCTATCTGGTGGGAAAGAAACAAGAGGATTTTTAGAAAAGAAGTACCATCTTTAGAGAAAGTGCTCCAAATCATTGAAAAATCAATATCAGAAGTTACTAATGCAAGTGTCAGTAGATGCAGATTTAACCCAGCTATCACTTCCTGGGATGGAAGTATCATTTGGGAATGGAAATCAAATTTTATCTCATTTGGCATTAGCACTTCTTCAAAGTTGCAAAGTCATACAAATAGGTCTACAGTTAAATGGCAACCCTCTTCGCATGGCTTTGTCAAACTCAACTTTGATGGAGCATCTAGAGGTAATCTAGGATAATCAGGATTTGGAGCATGCATTAGAGATTGTACTGGTAAAATCCTAGCAATCACAAAGGCTCCCCTTCCTATAGGAACTAACAATATGGCTGAGGCTTAGTCATTGTTGTCAGAGCTAATGCTAGCTAATAAAGGGAACTTCCAACAAGTGCAGATTGATGGTGATTCTCAAGCTGTAATCTTTGCTTGCATTAAGAGACAATTATCTTCCTGGAAACTCAAATATGTGCTCCAAAAAATTTGGAACATTATTGATCAATTTCAAGAGATCAAAATTTCACACACATATAGAGAGGGAAACAAAATGACAGATTATATTTCCAATTTAGGATGCAATGAGATTACAATTTTTACACTAGAACCTTCTACAATCATGGAACACTATAAAGATTTGCAAAAAATAATGGTCACTGACCTTTAGAAGAGGAGTTTATTATTTGTGCCAAGCTATTTTTCCCTTTGATGTTGAGAGACTATAGGAGCCAAGCATTCATTATGTGCCGAGTCATAGCTAATGTCGGGCATGGCAGGGATTGCAGGGGTTGAGCAGACTTTATGTGCCAAGTAATTCTTATACGTGTGGTGCCAAATGTGTTTCACATGCCAAGTGATCAATAGCTGATGTCGAGCATGGCAGGGACTTCAAGAGTTGAGCAAACTTTATGTGCCGAGTAATTCTTATATGTGTGGTGCCAAGTGTGTTTCATGTGCCAAGTCATCACTGATGCCAGGCATAACAAGGACTTTAGGGGTTGAGTGGACTTTATGTGCTGAGTAACTCTTATATTCCAAGTTGCTTCAAGTGCTGAGTGTGCTTCATGTGCAGAGTGTGCTGAGCTACTTCTGGCATCGTGACATAGCTGATGCCAGGTTTGATAGGGACTTCAAGGGTTGAGCAGTCTATATGAGTGCTGAGAAATTCTTATGTGCATCATGTTGCTTCAGATGCCGAGCATGCTTCTTGTGCCTAGCTACTTTAGGTGTCAAGTGTATTTCAGATGTCAAGTGTGTTTCATGTGCCAAATTGTGGATGATGCCAAGAAAACTAGAACGTCATATGTGTTGAGTACATTATAGTGGACACTCTATCATATGTCGAGTCATTGTTGACACCTACTAAGCCAATGACCTCAGGTGCCGACCACCACATGATATGTGATGAGAAGGCTAACATACCTCATGTGTCATGTATAATGTATGTGTCAAGCTAGTTGAGCAAGCTAACACACTTCATGTGTTGTGTATAATGTATGTGTCATGCTAGTATCAATTTAGGTGCTGAGTTAGAATTCTCATTGTTGCTGAGCTACTTTAGGTGTCGAGTGTGTTTCATGTACTGAGTGTGTCGACAAGTTTTAGGTGCCAAATGTGTTCCAAGTGTCAAGTGTGTCTCATGTGCTGAATTGTGGATGATGCCGAGCAAACCAGATCATCATATGTGCTAAGTACACTAGTGGACATTCTTATGTCACTCGATGGTCACTATGCATTATCCAAATTGGGCACTGAACATTTATTGAAGCTTTCATAAATTAGGCTCTCACGTGTGAGATTAAGGCAAAATTGTGATAAATCTTTATCTTTAAAAAGAAGGTTGACATTAATTGAGTACAATTTTTTTTTAGTTTGGTCATGTGGCATTTTGTACTCGGCAAAATTAATTTCAACATACATAGCTGTAGAAAAAATTGCTCAATCTTCAATTTTGGGCTCATCAGATTTGTACTTGTCCCTTCTCAATTTACAACTAATTTTTGATTTAATAGTACTCTATTTATTAAACACGAGTGCAGGTACTCCACTCCTTGTGTCTGTATGCTAAGGGATTTAATTTAAGGTGCAGAATAGATTTCAATCTAACATATTTATCCAACTTGTTGTGTTTTCCATTCAAATTGCTTTCAACATATCGCCCCCACAAGAAGCATGTATGAAATGTGACTCTTGCCATCAATTCCATCGCAACATCTTGCCAAAAAAACTTTAAAATTAGGCTTCATTTGGCATTGGATGCAGATGCAATTTCTCATCCTCTTGAGGATGCAGTTCTGGATAATATGTTCATTGTACACTCATACAACATCTAGGGTGTGATTCGAACCATAATTGGGGAGAATCTTTTCTCTGCATCTACAAGGAATGTTTTATTTCCTTCAACTTTGGTCTCCATCTTTCTCTCCAATGCCATGGACCTTCTTCAATCTTCGTTGAGACTGGAAATTATCGCCATTAAGGTGGTTCGGCCAGAATTTTGGGCTGATAATAAACTAAAATGTGCGATGCAAAACTATGATTTGTGGACTAGCAATGCCCTAGTTGGTGGCATATTCTCAAGAACAATGATCATGAAGAACCATGAGGCCATGATGACCTTTGAAGCGATGCAAAAACCCTTTGAGAAGCACAACACTTGGTTCCTACTCAAGGCCTTGCAATTCACAGCTCGTGCTATGGGTTTCTAGTTGACTGAGGAGGTGAAGAAAATTACTTTTTCTTTGATTGACATTTTGGGGATTCCAATTTCTGATGCATGTGCGAAAGCTACCCAAGTGAAGACACCTTCAACCACCTCAATTCATTCAGTCAATGAACCTGTCGCCTGGTCGCTCTCGGCTTTCAAAGAACCTGGTCTCGGTCACCATGTCTTAGTAGAACTACTCGGCCCCTACATCTAGATGTCACTATACCTAGTGGTTGGGATGTGCCTTCATGCACTGGTTTCTCTGCTAGCACCTTAGATGCTACTGCTCAGGGCCCGAGTTCGGGTTGGGACGTTGTTGCTACTGAGGGCCCGAGTTTGGGTTGGGATGTTGCCCCTGCATCACGTCTAGATTTGGGATGGGACTTCTCTGCAATAGCTGCTCCCAGTGAGGATATGGTTGAAAAATAGCATAGTGGTATCTTTTTGTTTTGTTGAGCTTTTTTCTCCTCGCTTTTGGCATGTTTTATAGAATGTTGAAATTCTCATTTTGACTAAATTTGAGTCCACCATGCCTGCTATTTCATGAAATTTTGTAAAACTTGAAAGTTTGAAGTTTGTAAAAATTTTGAAGTTTGATTGGTTGTTTGTTGATACAACCAAATTGTAAGCATTGATGTTAAGTCAATTGTAAATATTGCGACGATGTTGGGTTTTCTTTCTAATTCTTTCCCAGTTGAACTCTTGAACTAGTTTTTACTTAATATAAATTATATCCAGTGGCTCGTCCACTTTTGCCCCAAAAAAATAAAAAATTCACTTTTATTAAATCAAAAGATTTATAGCCTAGCTCTTATATTTGAGTTATTTATTTAATTCACAATAGTTTAAGCCATTATTTGTGCATGATGACAAAAAATACTTGTATGGGTTGATCTTTATAGTTTTAATATGAGAATTATTTTCAAACTTAGATGAGGTAACTAAAAGGCCTAACTACCTCCTTATTTATGTGACTTTGTTTGTTTGATATCTATTTATTTAAAACTCTAGTGATATACTAAATATAGGCAATATTAATGAGGCAATCATATGATCAAAGTTTATCTTTTTATTTATTTTTAATCTTAAATTGTAATCAAAACATATACATTTTATTTTAATTAAAATCAAAACTATGATTATATTATATTATATTATATTATATAAAATTTATTAAAATTAAATTAATATAATTTATATCACTTTTGTTTATTATCAAAAGTTTTATGACTAAACTCTAATTATTATGAAAATCCTGTAAAATAAAATAAAATAATATATTTATTATAAATATTAATAGCCAAACTAATTTAACTCTTCTAAATTAAAAATTGTACACTTCACAAAATATACTCAAAATCATAATATAGAAAAACAGTTCAATAGTTATGACAACACCATAATAAATCATATAAGCAAAACATAGAAAAAATTAATATATTTATTATAAATATTAAAAATAGCCAAACTAATTTCACTCTTTTAAATTAGAAATTGTACACTTCATAAAATATAAAAATCATAATATAGAAAAATAGTTCTATAGTTATGGCAAGACCATAACTAGCTTATATATATATATATATATATATATATATATATATATATATATATATATATATATATATATATATATATATATATATATATATATATATATATATATATATATATATATATATATATATATATATATATATATATATATATATATATATATATATATATATATATATATATATATATATATATAATAAGCCGAGAGATATCCTTCTCGAGGTGCCTATTGCACTAAGTGAGATTATGAAAATAGGCGCCTCGAGAAGGATATCTCTCGGCTTATTTTATATATATAAAATATATATAAGCTAGTAGCACTCGCGACGGAAGAGTGAAATACATTATTGTTAGTAATTTATTATTATATAGGTGGTGACCACCTATATAATAATTAATATAATCAATTTTTATTTATTTATATTCAACTAATTAGAATTAAACTTTGGATTGAAATTAGAGTTTTCATTTACATTAGTGTTAGCTTAAGCTTTATCCTTAAAGCTATATTTTTATCTGCAATAGAGAAAAGGTCATAGTGGGACTTCTTTAAGGAAATCAAGAGTTAGAGAGTTATTAAGGGTTCAACTTTTATAATACATGGTTTGTGTATTATTCATTTAATTAAAGTCTCAAAAACTCTCTCATGTTTCTTTATCTCTCATCCTTCACACTATGTCTACCTCATGCCTTACCCTCTCTCTCTCTCTCTCTCTCTCACACACACACACACACACACACACACACACATCTTCTCCACCATCTCTTCCC